>OY720391.1:85000-1335000 GCA_963082905.1 Oligia fasciuncula | reverse complement strand
AGCCATTGCTATACATCACGAATTCACGAGGTCATTGCGTGACGTCACGATATATTATATCGGCGAGCTATTGTTGTTCCGTTACAATCTGGATTATAGTATCTATTGTATGTAGTGCATTGTGGAAGTTTGCAATATTGGGTAAGCGCATTATAGTGAGGTCACATTTGTATAGTGTACCTAGTGATTGTAGGTATATGCAACTATTAAACCATCCATTGATATGTATATCTATTATCTATAGTTCAATGTCCGGATCAGCTACCAGTCTAGTTGATCTGGATTTATGACTAGCTGCGCCCCGCGGTCTCACCCGAGTAAATGTCGATCCCGTGGAAATATCGAGATAAAAAGTAGCCTATCTAGGGTGTCAGCTACCTTCATACAAAATTTGATCAAAATTGGTCCAGCCGTTTGAGCGCGAAGAAGTAACAAACATATAAACACAGACACACCCCCTCACAAACTTTCGCCGTTATAATATTAGTGTGATAATCTGGTACTTGCTTTTATCTTTTAGCTGGTTTAAGGTGACGCGGGAAGCAGAGTGCCTGGAAGGACTTGGGGGAGGACGACTTTGAAAGTTATGAGACATGGTGCACCACATGAGACATTTCAGCACTGTTACTAGAATGGCAAAGCACCTGGGATGCCTCTGATATTACAAATATTCATTCCGCGGTAAGGACGACTTACCTACCGTAGAGTAGGCTGCTTATTTTTTGTCACCTAACAACATAAATCAAAAGAATTTTCGAAATAGTGTATTAAGTTGTGTTTATTGTTTACATTGATTTTGTTTTTACTACGATGTAGCATTACATGTAGCATTAAGTACAAACCTTAATGGTTTAAAAATGCTATTCTTCTAAAACAAATGTTTTAATTTTTAAATGGTAAATAATTAAAAAAAAAAAAGACATCATCATTAAAACCGTGGAGTCCTCCCATATTAATTCTGTGTCCGAAATTTATAAGCGGAAACTACCTACATTCGTAAATACACACAATTTACATGGACACGAGTAATTAGTACGAACATAGCACTTAATGCCTGGTATTATGTTACATGGGTACAGTTAAGTACATAAATATACATGTGTTGAAAGAGATAGTCGTAACTGTGTCAGTAAGATTAAGCTTTTTGTATAAATTTTCTTGACTGTACCTATTTTAACTAAAGTAGTTATTAAAAACTAATGAGTGATTGGAGAATGTGAACGAATATGAGCGGTATGTCTACCAGAACACCAAACTAAGATTACCAATACTTATAGGTATCCATCTTTAGTAGCCTGTGTATTTTCGTTCGAAAATCTGTTCATAGTACAAAGCTGTTTTTCGTTGTTTAGGCTGTATAGAGCACTTTGTATTCTGTTTATAACAACGCGGTTTGATGGTGTGTATTTTTTCGCTTTGTGCGTAAAGTGGAAATATTTTTCACTCTGAAAATTCTCATCGGTGATCCGTGATCTGCCGGATTAAAATATTTTAGTTTTTTTTTTAACTTGATTGATCTCTTGATTGTCGTTATTCTGTAATATGCGGAATGTTTAAATCTTTTTTTCTCTATATTATTGATTATTTATAACAATGGAATTATCGTTAAGGTTTTCATTTAGACAACAAACAAACTTTTTATCAAATCAAAATGTTGTCTTGTGGCAACAAACAGTAGGATAAGATATAAAGTTAAATAATGCAAGATCAAATAAAATCACTTGATTTATCGTGTTTAGTTATCGATACCAATCATATTACTGAAAGTTCGCTAACTAATTTCATTTTACCCGCATAAAATTCTCAGTCTCAGCTGATATTCTTAGCATTCTCAACAAATACTATAATAAGCCGTCATAATATCTTACTCAAAGTTTAGCGCTTAGTTAGCTGTAAGTTTTTATGCTGAGTTAGCGAAATACTTCTCTTCTACTTAAGTATGGTTTACTGTGATGTCATTGGTCGGCCACTTTTGGGTGTAGGGTGACTGTGAGTCACATTTTAAAAGTAGTAAAATAATGCAACGACAAAAAAAATATGAATTACTTTCGTAAGCTTTGATTGATAAATGATTTTATTTCTGTAAGTAGGTTCTTACAAACACTTTTACACATCAATCATATTTTTTTTAAACTAGATGAGGTCGGCGTTTCCTATCTGACAACTCTGTCTTTTTGATTGAGTCACGATACTGTAGATAGATATTTCAATTCTAAACAGAGTAACGTATTAAATTTTATAAAAAGTACATTGTGACTATAAGATGTAGGTACTTATATCAAATATCACAAAGAACCAAACACAAAAAGCCCTGATGACGACTGTTCCCAGTTTTTAGGAGTCGATAACAACCGATTTACTATTGCGCATAATACGTCGACATGAAACATAGATGAAACTGACTCCCATCACTCAGATAGTTCTCCACCTAAGCTACCTATTGTACGGCGCGTACGTGTTCCACGCGCGCCTCAAAGAGATGTCAGCATCGAGGAGGGGCCCCATAGGGCCGAAGCCTGCCGGGTCAGCGGGATTGTCCGAAAGGGTTACCGCTGGCCCGGAACATAAAGGGCTAAGGAAGGAACACGGGTGGGTTTTAGTCAGTAAGAGTCTGACACTCCCTTCCGCTCCACCCAGAGCGGGAGGGGTCATTTGATGATTTCCCATCCGCAAAAAAAAAAAAAAGCTACCTATTGTGCTTAACGTCTGTCTGTCCATTTTGTTTTCACTCGTTTACTACTAAAGTTCTTGCATTTCACAAGCGTGCACTAATTATTGTAATTTAAACCTAATTAATATCTGAAATAAAAGTCATGAGGCGTGCGTTCGTGGTTTGCAACGACTACAGCTTATTTTCGACTTGATTCGGCACTACTCTACTGTCCTAGAGACCTCGTGTCCACATCTCTACACCATAACTGTGACCAGACTACCCAACTCATTGCTGCGAACCTCAACTGCCTATAACAAAACTTTCCCTATTTCACAAAATATCCTCAACAACAACTAGCAATAATGGTCACTGTTTGCCCAAGCCTCAAAGTGTAGCAACAAGGATTAATTCCACACAAACTGCATCATGTTGCTCTGTTGCCCGCGCCGTCCTCGTTGCCCGCGACATGCCCAACTTGTGCCGTTTGTTGCCTTAATGCCCGCTGAATACTTGCGGCTAATGGTTAGCCCTGACTTGTGTTTCAGTTCTTAGGGATTAAGATTGTGGATATAAATTAGAGGGTGTTTAGATTTTTATCTAAGAGAGTTTAGTGGCAGATTTAAACTAATAGCACAGTGGTTGACAAGAAAATTCTAAACACTTTTTCTGTTTCAGGATTCAATAGCGAGATGGTCTGAAATCTTACTTGAGCATGCAACTGCATCCTAATTTTAATCAATTGAAAAAGCCGTGTAGGTAAGGCTAAATACAATATTAAACAAAACCGACAACGAACCCGAAATGAGAATATTTTTATTCTGTCAAATCACACACAAATCTTAAGCACTCTGTAAATTGAAAGGTCACTCTATAATAACTACTAAGTAATACGTCTGTCGTCCACATATACAGATAGAAAGTTAATTACATTATTCCATCATCCCTCATCAGACCTTAATGAGCCGTCCCCAATCAGCGCAAGTGACAGGTATTTAGCAACAGAGAGCATCCGCACGTGCCGAGCAATATTGCTCTTCAGACAGTTACCGCGCCGAAATGTACAACTAATAACCAACTCAGGAATAACAGTCCAACTTCAGTTAAGGGTATGTGTTCGAGTATTATTGGGATTTGAATGTAACGTACTGTCAGAAAACGAAAAGGTTTGATAAACTCTTGGTATTTTTAGTTGCGTACGTCGGAATGTAAAAACGGATACCTCGATATATATATATAATAGACTCCAAACACCGACGTGTGTGTGTGGTCCCGGCTGTCATTCGTAGATCTTTGACAGTCGTTACGGGTCGTCAGAAGCCCCAAAGTCTGACAGCCAATCTTACCAAGGGGTTTCGTATTACCCAGTAACTAAGTTGTAGAAGTCACATAGGCAGTCGCTCCATGTAAATACTGGTACTCAGCTGTAAATGTCTTGTTAGACTGGGAACTTTACTGTCTTGTTAGATCTTTTCATTAGTGCAAACAGAGTTCAATAATTCCTTTAAGAAGAAATCTAAATCTATTTGCCCTAAGTTTTTATTCAGTGACTGGGCAACTAAAGGGATCAGGAAAAGTAGGGAAAGGTTATTTGAACTGTATGGCCTTAAGCCGTATATTAACACGGATACTTTTAATAAGTATGTTGCTACTTATTCTAAAATTTTTTTAAATATCTGCAAAGCAGCTAAAGCTTCTTTCATTAGTAACAAGGTTAAATCAGCAGACAATAAAATAAAGACAGTTTGGAAAATTATAAACAATGAAACGAACAGGAACAAAAAACATAATACTGATTACGCACTGGACACTTCCCGCGGTCTCATTAGCGATAACATCGATGTTGCTCAGGAATTTGCAACTTTCTTTACCAATATCCCAATTAAAACTACAGAAACTTTAAATTCCTCGCCCGCACTAGCTATTGAATTATTAAGAGCGAATGTCTCAGCCTGTCCTGTGGAATTTAAATTTAAACACATAAACCCCATAGTCATTATAAAGGCATTTAAGCAACTTAAGATCAAAATTACTGAAGATCTGTGGGGCATGTCTACTAAAGTTTGTCAATCCATTATCGAGACAGTTGCACCCTATTTAGCTTTAATATTTAATTTGTGTGTAGATCAAGGGGTTTTCCCGGATTTAATGAAGTTCAGTAAAGTTATTCCACTTTTCAAATCTGGGGACAGCAAAGACGCTAATAATTATAGACCTGTATCGGTTTTGCCGGTTTTTAGCAAAGTGTTTGAAAAAGTAATGTTAAGTCAAATGCTCAATCATTTTAATCGTAATAACATCCTACACGATCAACAGTATGGTTTCACCAAAGGACGTTGTACAACCGACGCCGGTGTCACCTTATTAAAACACATCTTTAACGCATGGGAAGAGGCACATGATGGCAATAGGCATTTTTTGCGACCTATCCAAGGCATTTGATTGCGTGAATTACGAAACACTGCTCTTGAAACTTGAGCATTACGGACTAGGTAAACTTGCTCTTAGCTTAATAAAATCGTATTTAAATGATAGATTTCAGCAAGTTCAAATAAACGGTGAGAATTCATCGGGCTTAAAAGTCAAAATGGGGGTACCGCAGGGCTCAATATTGGGGCCATTCCTATTTTTAGTATATATAAATGATTTACCTCATTTACTGAAAAACCGACCACAAATGGTGTTATTTGCTGATGACACATCACTGATTTTTAAAGTAAGCAGACGTGCATAGGATCTTGACGACGTAAATAACACTATGCTTATGGTTCATAATTGGTTTACTGTAAATAATTTGGTATTAAATGAGAAAAAAACTAAATGCATTAGATTCGCTTTACCGAATGTTAGGAGTAGTGAATGTCATGTTGTATTGAATAAGGAGATACTTGAATTCGTCGAAAATACGGTTTTCCTGGGGATCACGCTTGACTCAAAGCTGCAGTGGGGTCCGCACTTAACATCACTGGCAGGGCGGCTAAGTTCAGCCGCTTACGCTGTTTGGAAAATTCGCCAATTAACAGACGTGGAGACCGCGAGACTGGTCTATTTTAGTTACTTTCATAGCATCATGTCTTACGGTATTTTGTTGTGGGGACGGGCTGCAGATATTGATTCTATCTTCATTCTGCAAAAGAGGGCTGTCAGAGCCATCTACAAGCTCAGCAGACGCGAATCTCTACGGGAACTGTTTAAAAAAATTAACATCATGACGGTTCCTTGTCAATATATATATGAAAACATTATGTACGTTCGAAAAAATCTACATCTTTTTAGTAAGATAAGTGACAGGCATAATTTTAACACTAGAAATAGGGACAAATTAGATCAACCGCGTTTCAGATTGTCTAAAGTAAAAACTTCTTTTTTGGGTTACTGTGTAAAATGTTATAATAAAATACCACTCGATTCTGACATTACGATCATAATTTTTTTTTTTTTTTTTTTATTTATTCAATCAAGTTTTAAGTGTTGAATACTTCAATATTAAATATCTCTTCCTGTTTGGTAGGTAATAAAATTCTATTTACCTCTTATATAAATTGCAAACTGTAGTTTTGTATAATTTAGAAGCATTTTTTTTATTTTTATTTGTGAATGTAAGAACCATGTTTCCGTTTATTATGATTTTTTGATGTTGACTTGAAAGAGCATGGCAGTTGAGAACGTGTCATGCTCACTTAAATGTCTCACCGATGGTGGCGCGTGTGTTGGATCATTCGGTGCCCTACAAAATGGTTGAGCTGGATGGTGCTGATCCACGCGTCATGTTCGTGAACGGGCGCCGTCGGTTGAGACTGGTCATCTCTTAACTGCCATGGCTTATTTTTAATCTTATGTCTTGAATTGTTTCTTCATTTCTGTCTTTTTTACATTGTTCTCACATATAGAAGCAACAAGAATAATGTACCCAGGATTTTGTAATATCTTGATTTAAAAGAGTGTCCATGGAGTTTCTTGCCCGTTCTTCTCCATAGAGATCTACGCTTTGGAATGGGCAACTAGCTTCAACTTTCTGACTAACTGACAGACTATTTAATTTTGACAATTCAAAAGTGCCTGTACAAGGTTTAATTGAAATAAATGATTTGAGTTTGAGTTTGAACCGACCCCAACATAGTTGGGAAAAGGCTAGGCAGATGATGAGTCTAGTAAGGTCTAATAAAACCAGCCAGGTTTGAAGTATCCCTATAGCACGTCTAAACGTGCTCTTTAAGATAAATTCATAGAAAACGTGTCGGTGCGTGTCGTAGGCTTATCTCTGTGCACCTCGGGCTCACTCTCTAATACGTTAGTTTGTTCACGAAACACAGCGCTGCAAAGTGTGCACGTGTCCACTTCTGTTGATCTGATAAATACAATAAGTATCTAGACCAGTTTTATTGTCATGAATACTCAAATGAAGAGGCGATGTGAAATAGTCATAAATCTGGTTTTTGTTATTCACTACTGTATCTATTCTCCTTTCAAATGTTCCATAAGAAGGTAATTGAGGGTAGAAAATGCACCCTTGAGCTTTTTTTACAATTTTGCTAACTTTAAACATGGAATAATTACGACATTATAATAAATAGGCAGGGCTTGTTTAGAATGTTCTTGTTGATAATTAAATTCTTTTTGATCCATTCTGTCTGCACATGGTTTGTCATTAGTTATGGAATGATTACCATAATCATTGTGCCCGAAAGCTCTGAGTACCTCTTACCGTCCTACAAGGCCACATCGTCGATGTTTCCTACAGGGTGAATGGAACATCGAACCGTACTCTGCTTTTTGCGTTTTAGTGCTCACTATTCGCGACACACTTTTTGTTTATACGACTATTTTACGACCTTTGTACAGCTATGGGAACCATAAGTCTCTAGAAAATGCCTGTTGATAGTTTAAAAGGGTTGGGAAGGAAATAAGTGACGAAAAGGGCACATTATATTTTTACGAGGAAGATAGGATGTTTTTCTTTTAAAAAATTTCAGGTTTTCCGGTTATGATATCAAATAGTATGTTTGTATAATAAAAATATAAGTAGGTACTATCGCTGTTTATTAACCGACTATAAAAAAAAGGAAGAGGAATAAGAATCGTCACTATACCTAAGAAAAATTGCCCCATGTTTTATTGTATGTTCCAATTTAGATTAAGAAAAAGCAATGCACAATGGATGGGCCCGCATAGTGGATGATGGAGTGTCCCAGTAGTAGGAATGTTATAAGGTGATTATGCTAATAATTATATATGAAGTAATTTTACTTCACGTCAATTCCGAACAGAACGATCTCAAACATATAAAGTTAACAGACCCGCATTACAAGTCCTCCCGTATATTCCATGTATTACGTTCATTAGGATCTGAGACACGAAAACCGAGGTTAAACTGTACATATCTCTGGCAGACGGGAAGCGTGCCTCATATTCTATGCTCACTGCTCGTACCTCTAGTAGGCACCAAAACTTTGCCTAGCATCGATAGTAATTTAATTATATCTTCTTGCTTTGCTTATGGTTACACCTATTGGTAATACATTATTATTGATGCTGAAATTAGTGACGATATTTGTGGCTTGTACGTTCTAATAATAATGATTGGAATTATGCGTACCTATGCCTTATATATTTCGTATTGATTAATTTTAGCTTTGACTAAAGAGATGTAAACAACTAAACTATTATACAACTTATTGATAATTAATTACAGATTTTTGAATTTTTAAACAGTGCAAATATATTCGTTTTCTAATATGGAACAGCTATTGATACTTTAATTGAACCTAACAAATAAGTTTATTTGTTAGGTATATGTAAACAGTTTAATAGGTTGAGGTGGACAGAGTCATTGCAATGTATTTTCTGAATCCATGTTTCTGATAATGATTATGACAGCCGATTCGAATCGACAAAAAAGTAGGATCAAAGTCACGTACCCAAATATAACTAAGTTGGTGTAAAACTATCTGGCACGCATAGGTGTGTCGGTAGATAAAGTTGAGCGCGATAGTTGAGCGGCAGATAGTTGCGACGCGACACTACACACGTGACCTGACACACTAATAAGTCTGATGCATGACATCGCGTTAATGTGATGGCATTGCACTCTTTATTTTATACGATATAGCAATGTAATAGTATTATTCAAAGATAATTAGTAAATTATCGGTAGGCAGGATTAAGCACAGCACAAACCCAATATAGCCAGATAGTGTTGGCAGACAAAAATGAGCGCGATAGTTGACCGGCAGATAGTTCAGATGCGAAACTGTACATGTGACCTCACGATTGTCAATTCTTCATGGTTTCAGATACTATTCCCTAATCACTTAAAGTAATAAACAACATCCTTTAACATTAACGAAGTGGTTTACCCGACAATTTTATCAAATCTTTTAATATCTTTATCCAAGGAACCGATCAAAAGCATTAAAAAATGAAAACAAATTTGTAAAAGAATATGCTCGTAAATTCTCTTTAATTTTGGATGAGAACTGATTTATGAAATTCTTTTAATCTGATAAAAGATTGCCTCGGTATTTTTATACCTGAATTATTGCTTTCAAGATTCCTTTTCGCCTAAAGATTATTTAACGCGGTTCGTATTTTGTGGAAAAATTAATTTTATGCGTAAATTTTTAAAGAATCACTTAAAATTATCGAAGTGAGCAATATCTGAAATATTGAACAGAAATTTACTGTATGGACGTTATCAAATTAACTTTTGTAAGCTATACTTATATTTATATACATAAAAGTCCAAAACACATAAGCAAAAATTTTTTTTTTAATCAAATTAGAATGAGGAGTGTTGGTGTGGTGAGTCGAGTGAGTGCGTGTGGTTGTATGTATGAGTGTTTGTGTGGGGGTGAGTGTGTGTGTATGATTTCAAGGACAAGCGAGCAACTCATGAAGAAAATCATAAGTAACATTAACATCCCGCTAGTATTCCGGCAAAGGAGTAAGGAGAGGGATCTGTATATTTATTTAAGTCCCAACTAGTGTCATTTTTTTCTATCTAAAGAGGTTACAGTCGCTATTCTCAACTTTCTTTCATCGATTAATAAATCATAACAATTATTTTCACTCAGCACCAAATGCTCAAACCATACATAGAACACACCCGTTACCAGACAGTACCGTGAAATGGGTGCACAAACTCGCAAATACAATTTGGTAGTAACTGCGTATCGGACAAATTGAGCCACCTCATCTCCCGCCGGCTCCCGAATGTTTTCATGCTAAATATTAAACACTGACTAAAAGATAACTAAGTTTGGAGCAGAAAATGCGTACTTACGAAATACAGCAGGATTAATAGGTATAATCATACCTACTCATCTAAAAATATGAAATTAATAGACACTTGTTTGAATACACATAAACAGGGTTATTGGTAAAACATTAACAACCTTTTAAAAGGTCATTGTACTCATTATTATGAACAACTTTTACTATGGGACAAAACCTGAAATCTTTTTCGCGAACAGTTGATTTTTTTTCGCGAAGGTTTGGTCTCATAGTAAAAGTTGTTCATAATGATAAATAAAATTACCTCTTAAGAGGTTGTTAATGTTTTACCAATAACCCTAAATACCTTACCTTACCTTAGATATACCTCTGCCTAACCCATCGGGGATTACGGGCGTGATGATATGTTATGTGTACAGACGCCAGCATATAAGCTACCCGAAACTGTCAAATTTTCTCAATCAACTTTGAACCTTATGCTCTAGCGATAAAGTTGAATGAAATGAAATTCTATTATTTAAAGTTTGACAGATTGTAATAGCTTGATCTATAATAGCTTGAGTCTGTGTGCTGAGGTTTTGTATGTACTCTACGTCATTCAAGGTTGGAAGCCAATAACTCTGTAAGGTGAAAGATTCACGGTTGAATTTATTACATGCATTAGCATGCTAATAAAATTATAGACATCGAAGAAGAAGAACGAGTGAATATTTTGAATCGTAAATATGAATCAATAAGCTTCTTTGAATAAACGAAGTAAAGTACACTGAAACAACTCTCCTAATAGTAACCTTCAAAACTCACCCGTACAACAAACAAAGCAAAATTACGATCCTCCAAAATGATATACAACTAATTAAAAGTCAATGGCTTCAAAGACTCCGAAAGATGTCCTAATTTGTATAATGTCGCCGCGTTCACTTACATTCAAAACAAGATCATATCTTCGTAATGAATCGCTTGCAATCACTACAATTTGTAAATTAATTCCGTGAACTGGTGAGATCTATTTACTTTCTTTTGTTTTTGAGAACGGTTAGCGACTACAAGGGTAAGTGAAAACACGGAATTATGGATGCGAAAGCTCGGCGCAAGATGGGTGCCGCATTTGCTGAATGCCAATCAAAAGCAAATGCGCAAACGATTTTCGCAGCAATCTTTGGATCGATTCAAAAGGGATCCAACTGATTTTGTGCGGCGATTTGTCACCATAGTTGAGACATGAGTTCATTACTATACACCAGAAACAAAACAGTGGGTGAAAGCAGGTGGTTTAGCGTCAAAGAAATCGCTATGCGTTATCGCCAGCGTGTTTTGGGATGCGAAAGGAATCCTGTTAATTGATTACCTTGAAAAAGGTAGAACAATAATTACAGGCGAATATTACTCCAACCTTCTAGACGAGCTGGATGCTAAAATTCGCGAGACGAGACATTTTTTTTTTTTTGCGGATGGCAAATCATTCAATCATCACCCGCTCTGAGTGGAGCGGAAGGGAGTGTCAGACTCTTACTGACTAAAACCCACCCGTGTTCCTTCCTTAGCCCTTTATGTTCCGGGCCAGCGGTAACCCTTTCGGACAATCCCGCTGACCCGGCAGGCTTCGGCCCTATGGGGCCCCTCCTCGATGCTGACATCTCTTTGAGGCGCGCATAGAACACGTACGCGCCGTCCGGCACGGGCCTGGTCCTGATCGGACGGTGAGCTACCCATTACTCTCCGCCCGCAGGCCCGCGCCTACGGTGGCCGGGAGTCGAGACGAGACCTGGCTTGAAGAAGAAGAGAAAACACATTTTACTAGGACAACGCATCTGCACACAAGAGTTCGTTGGTGATGGTAAAACTGCGAGATTTGGGGTACGATTTGCTTGGCCATCCACCTATTCTCCTGATTTGGCACTCAGACTTCCATCTGTTCCCAAATTTGAAGAAATTTGTTTCTGGGAAGCGCTTCGCATCAAATGAAGAAGTTGAGAGGGCCGTTGATGAATATTTTCACAGCCTTCCAGACTCTCATTCTTATACTGTTGTTGGAGAAGCGCTGGACCAAGTGCGTTGAAAAAGAAAACCATTTTTAAGTGAAAATCTCTATCGTCATTGTCAGGCTGAGAACTTTTCACCTTGCTCTCGTATAGAAATATTTGTTTTCTTCGATTAAAAGTAATAGTATCTTGTGGAACAAGGTACAATCTTGTATCTAAACACTAGGTAACTACATATCAACACAAAGTCCCTTCCAATATTATACTAAATCATTTCTTGCATATCCCAATGTGTAGCTAAGTACACAATATGTACAGTGATTACTTAAAATATAATGAGACCATTATGGACCCTGTCGGACACAGAAAAATAGTAGGAGAGTAGAAGCTACCTGTCCGTTTGTGTGAACACTATAAAATAAAAATGACAAGGGTATTATTAAAAACCCTAAGGTCGCGACCTGCGTGACATTAGGGTTCGAAGAATGGGCTAACTGGTAATCCGGGTGACAGGGGTTTATTTTTAATAATACTTACAAATTGTTGGGTTATCCTTTGGTCACCTTTCATAACAATCAGAAAATAGATAGGACTCTTACATACGTCTAAATATATTAGTTAGATTGCCGCTAGTGTTTACAATTTCATGTTCTCCAGGATGAGCAAATCACAAATCACAATTAAAACAGAATCTCTTCCTCAAAATATGAGACTTGTTTGCCCCTAAATTGTTGTTTGATATTTCAAGGAAAATTGCTCTTTAAATATACGACCTTAATAATTTATAACAATTGGGGTTCTCCCCTTCGTCTGCAAAGTGTACATTAACGTAAATGCGAATAAATACAATTTGGTGCATATTACTTTCTGCCGAGGATCAGTAATAAATACTTGTAATACATAATTTCACGCTTCAGTTCCCGAAGGGTTATGCAAATTGCTTTTGGTTCTAAACTTGACTTTATTAGCATTTTTTTTTCTGGAAAATTTTGCATATCCTGTTTACTTCCTATTAAAACTCTGAATTCCGTGGTCGAGAACAAAATTTCACTTGTTGTATTATTTCGTACTGGTCTGCTCTTTTAAAAATACTTTGAAGGCTTTCCTGTAAATTATACAAAAAAACTGGCCAAGTGCGAGTCGTACTCGCACACGAAGGGTTCCGTACCACAAGGCAAAAACGCCGAAAAAACACGTTTGTTGTACGGGAGCCCGCTTAATTGTATTCTATTTTTTGTATTTGTTGTTATAGCGGCAACAGAAATACATCATAGCTGTGAAAATTTCAACTGTAGCTATCACGGTTCATGAGATACAGCCTGGTGACAGACGGACAAACGGACAGTGGAGTCTTAGTAATAGGGTCCCATTTTCACCCTTTGGGTACGGAACCCTAAAAATTACTGTTCGGTGCGATTATCCCCCTAACTTATATATTTCTAAACCACACGGAAATCACCCTGACACCACTCACTCCTTCAGTATCAACAAAATATCCACTATCATCAGTATCATAGATATTTTGTTGATAGATCGTATAGTTTGTTGATAGATCGTATAGTTTGTTGATACATCGATTACATCGTATTTTTCCAAAATAAACAAAATGGCAATCAATTCGCAGATATTCGAAGCTAAACTGCAATTCAATCGTATATCACTTTTACACCGGTTGGTTACTAAAAATTGATAAATGCGCCGATAGGCCTAAGGTTGGCAAACGAGGTTTTTTATCAGTTCGGTTCGGTAAATATACGAAACTATTGGAGTCGGCTTATAAAGGCATTATCGAAATTCTTTATTTTCGTTACATAGTTTAAGTGGCTGTGTAAATAAGGTTAATAGGATCCATAGATGTGTGAGGTTAAGTAACACCTGATGCGACAAGCCCATGGATGGGTCAATTCTTGACCCATCGTGATTTAATCAGCCTCTATGTCTCGGAGTAGTAGTAGAGGAGAAGTACAAAGGAGTACAGAGAGTACTGAAAAGTACCTGAAGAACAGCTTCAGGTACTTCAGCTTAGTTATGATACGAATTTCTATAATAGATCATGTGCCTAGCCATTTCCTAACTATGTTGGGGTCGGCCTCCAGTCTAACCGGATGCAGCTGAATATCAGTATTTTTACATGGAGCGACTGCCTATCTGACCTCCACCACCCGGTTACTAGGTAATACGATACCCCTTGGTAAGACTGGTTGTCAGACTTTCGGGCTTCTGACTACCCGTAACGACTGTCAAAGATCCACGAATGACAGCCGTTACCAACGGCTTATCGTGCTTTCCGAGGCACGGAGAGGTCTCGGTATGTAAAGATGGTCACCCTTCCACAGACCAACCGTGGCGAGCGTAGCTTAACTTGATCGATCGACCTGTGCGGCTGTTATTATTTAGCCACGGGCCTAATTTATAACGGGTCTATCTCTTTATTATAAACATCATAAAATTTACAGATATGAATGAAGAAATTTTACTTAGGGTGACACAATGGGAGGTCTTAGTGCTACAAGCGATCTTTTACAGACAACCTACAGATAGTTTTTCTCGGTAGTCAAAAACCTAAAAGTGTGACAGAGGGTCATATTTTTAATATCGGAGACTCCGAGTTGCTCTAGATAGGTATATCAGGTACCACTGCTGGAAATAAGCCCCCAAGAACTGCCACAACCAGAGCCAACCAGAAATATTGATTTTCGTATTTTTAGTGTTAAGACTGAATCAACCCCCAGCAAAACAGGTCCAGTAGATGACGCTGGGTATCGCCAAAATATACAGACAATGAAATAAACCCGGTTATCTGAAGGGGCAGCCCTTACTGCAATGGTTAGGCACGCGCATACCGGATAATTGTTAACTGGACGCCCGTGTTATTATCGTTTTAACTCCAATTTACAATCACATGCATCGAATCGGTCGAAAATGTTAAAAGTTTCATGTATATTCGCTTCCTTTTTTTGTAACTGTGAATTTTTTAAACGAGGCTTCAGCGGCCATTGTCCGCGGGTGATAAAAGCAAATGGTAATTATTGTTGCATGCAGTTATGTAGGTAGTTTGAAAAATATGTTAATTGAGAAGTATAGTTATCACTGTTCTACCTATTGTACCTATTTATAAAATTCCTGCTAAAAGCGATCCATTTGTTGGTAGTTTTTGTTAACCTAAAAGGGGGTTTTCGGATTTTTTACCAACAACTGAAGGTTATTCTCGGACTTAAAGACGTAAAATCATCAACCACTATCTTTTGTTAACGACAATAAATGACAAAAAACGCAAATTTCGACAATGTCGCAAACCATGCTCCACCTCCTGTCCTGCCCTCTGTATCCTAAAAAATGCAGTCAAAGTGACCTCTGCGCTGCCACCGACAACGCCGTTGAAGTGGCAAAGTTTTGGTCCAACAAGATCTAAAATACAGTCTACAGTCAAAATATAAGTAAATTAGGGGTTAATATAAGAAATGACAGATTGAAACTGATCAGAATGTTAACGTTCTTAAATAGGTAGATATAGCCGCTGTGACATCATGAATACAGTGAAGGCAAGGTATAAGGTGACCGTCTATATTAAAAGCAACCAGTAAGTTCATATTAATGCTTGATGCTGCAAAAATACGATACCTCCACCGTCGGGCTTGATGGCGAAGTTTAAGATACTTTAGATGTTTATTGTATCCACACTCTTTAGTAGCGGGAGACAGGTTAAAGATCTTAAGAGTTCCTCAACTTAATGAGAACGAACTCATCCTGCTCACAAATTGTTATTAACTTGGCAAACTTACTTAACTAAGGTTATTATTAAAAGCAACTTAGCCGAGTATTTTTATAACGATCATTACCTACTCGTGGTCGAGATTTTTATTGTAATTAAAAATTCATTGGCGTCCATTAGAGTTTTAATGGTAATGTAATAAATTTTTATAAGCGACGATGTGAAAATAAAGTAATTGCTCTAGCGTTGCTTCAAAGGATATTCCTTTATACTTTTAACATAAACTGCTGAGAAGAGGACGGATTTTTTATGTTAATATAACACAAGATTCCGTTTTTTTGTTCACATACTATAGTTTTTATGGTTAATTACTAATTATGAAATTACTTTACTAATTATGAAATGATTTTACTACACGAGGAACCAACTCCGTTTTATTTAGCAGAACATTTTTTTAAAGCGATACAACAATATGTACAGTTTACATGATGTAAGCATGTAAGCACATTAATTTGACTTCAACAAGTCAATATCTGCACAATGATGCTATTATCCTAAATTCATAACGCTGCATAATTGTTATGAATGTTACACATTTGACTTGCTTTCGGAAAATGACAATTTTGCTCGACTTGGCGGGGGCACTGCCGTGCCCCCCGATACACAAGAAAAAATCATGTGATTGTCACAATTATTTGTAAGTTAGTTATCGCACACAATAAGATATCACGACGATAAAAAAGTAATTTAAATAAAAAAATTAAACCGACTTCAAAAAGAAATTAACTCAAAATTATGAAATAGTTTTAATTTCGGAAGTCGGTGTCTTTGGGATCTGTATTTTATAGTTTTAGTTTTTTGCCACCGACTTCCGAAATTAAAATTATTTCATAATTTTGAGTTAATTTCTTTTTGAAGTCGGTTTAATTTTTTTAAATTACTTTTTATTTCGTAATGTTTAGTTGTTGCACTAGAATTTGAGATATTTTCCCTTTGACACTACACCCGTAGCTCGTATCAATAAGCCAGGCCGTCACACTTTCACGTCTTAGTCCATATTATCTTGAAAATTACTGAATCGATTTTGATGAAACTTGCACTGTTCCCTAAGTTGAAGTAAATGTAAGCCAATAAAAAAAGAATGGTCACGATCCGATTAATAGTTACGGAGATATGCGTGGACAAACATACATACATACATACGTCTACAAAATGTTGGTATATTTGTTTGGAAACCCTAATAGATTGTCATGTGTGAATATAATGCAATTCCAATAATATTACATACATACGTGTCGAATTGATAACCTCCTTTTTTTTAAGTCGGTAAAAATATATACCTTCCATAGGAAAACCTATGAAAAAATAATTCATAACTCTCGTCATATTTATGGACGCGTGGTCCATTATTGTAGCCACAGAAGTGCTCATACCTCATACCTCCGAGCGCGCATTAATCGAGGTAATAGTGTATAGTGTAATAAGTGGCAGATGGATTGGATTGCAGCGCTGCAGCGGCTACATCCCCATGTCACGTCAAAGCGTGGCCTACGTTATTAAACGGTAGGGATGGGAAGCGGAGGGAAAGTGAGCGGGACTTTAGATGCATTCAGTGGTTGATAGGTAGGTAGATATAATAGTTGGGATGTGCTTTGTTTTAAAGTACTTACTACTGCGGGTTGAGTTGAGATTGGTTCCACTTTTGTCTTTCCATTAATTTGCATTTTTGGTAGTTATGCCATTTGACACAAATGTTACCAACCCGAACTAGTCCCGCTTGGTGGTTTACAGCCTACTTCCTAATACAGATGGGAGGCCTGAGTCGTGAGTCCCAGCTGGGGAAACATTATAGGCAGATTATTAAGTACGTATCGTTTTCCTGTATTCGGAGACCAAAAATATATATATTTCTTTCGAACTCTTGAAATGCTACTTACATTAACTATTGAAATAATTACAACAAGTAAAATCACATACCAAACTCAGGAGGAATTATTCTGTAAATAATTCAAAAAAAATATTCTGATAAAGCACATCACTATACTAAGAGCATAACGGGACTTTCACATGGATGCGCGCCGCATCACGGAGCCGGCACGGATCCGTTCAGTATAATTATAAATGGCAGCACTATGGTTTTAAGTGATCGGCTTCAATTCGATACCTACTGAAATCATTTGCTATTCCAATGGCTGAGCGTGATGGATGAGAAATGATTTTCGCATTTCTGATTTACAGAGGTTATGTTAGCTAGAATGTTGCAGTTGCAGCATTCTTTATAAGTTACTAGTTGCATTACACGTTACTATTATACCTATTAGGCCTAAATATATCTATGCTTTAATGAATAATTTGTTTATACAGGATGAAATTGGAAACTTGCGCCAAGTCAAATTAGGTGCAGTAATTGTTATATAATCATTATAAATTGTCATTTCCCAAATCTAAATTCTTGAATAAAATCGTGTAATTATCATCTTAGATAGTGCAAACTAAGTTATTGCCTTCAAGTAGGAACGAATTATCGTAATTCCAGGAAAATATTTATTTTCCAAAATTATTAAAGCACGTTGGCAACGCGTTGAACTACCGGTATTTACCTAATTTTGACCGTTCCGACGCGACGGGCGCACGACGACGTTGCCAAATAGCTTGCCTAAGCGCACGTAAGTGCGTCCCTTTCCTTAATGACATGCTCCAAATTTACTTTATAACACGTTGAATTAGATATTATAATGCGTTCGATTGCCAAACCTACGACATATCCGTTGGGCCATCAATGTTCAGTGTTCGGTTTAAATAAGAGCAATTTTACCCTCTTAGAGGACACAAATAGTTCACTTATAGTTATAATGATTTGACATACACATATAAATCAGTCATAAGGTAACGGCAATGCAAATTATTTGTGTAGTTATTAAAATTATAACTTGTAATAAATACTGCTTGAAAGAAGTAAAAGTATGCAGAATGTACACACAGCTCCTTTAACTAGTTACCCCACCAAAAGACATGTGCGTTCAAATCCGTGATAGGCCCAAGTTGGTTTTTGTATTTTGCAAAAACATTTTATTTTAAATAATGTATTGTTTTAGTGAATAAATAAGTTTAAGTAAGTATTTTTTTTTTAAATTCTGTTTTTATTATTGTTTTTTTCAATAAAACAATACTTTTGCGACGACAAGCAACAATAATAGGGTTAACATTTACGACAACTTATTCATCGTCTAAATAGACTGGAGGTTTCAAGACCGCTTACCGTGCATAAGATTGGTAGTTCAAATCCTATATAGGCACGAAATGTGCTTTTTGTTCATTATATTATTTTGATACATTTTTCTATTTTGTTTTAAGTAAGTAGTAATTATTTATAAAATAAAGAATTAAAAAATCAAGAAAAATAAAATACTTTATTAATCATTTAATAATATTTATTATTGCTATTATTTAACAAAACTATGATCTTATTTTACAACAAACAGAACAACTATTTTAGTTCTCATAATATCAGAAATCATTTTAAAAAATAATTGATAAATAGTAGTCGTTTACTCTTCGCCATTTTAAGTGAACGTATACAAAGTTCTAACTTGAAGGTATGGATTAATTTTATAAAGACAACGTAAGTAAGTAAAATTAATGGATACCCTCAAATTATAACATCTTTCGATTAGACAGGGACCTAAAGATATAATGACTCAGCCGATAGTAGATAACAATTTCATCGCAATTCATATGGGCTCGCTGGCTAGTTCGTCAAACTGCCGGTATGAGTATGACGACGTTCGGTGATGCGATGGTTCGAATCCGAGTCAACACAATGGACTCTTTTTGAAGTATTCTTTAGATTATTCGTAAGGAATTCAATGTTGTAGCAGTGTAACATTTTAAAACTTGAGGGGTTAGGACATAGTGACGCTTTCTGTACCTACGTTTTAAATTCGTGAACGTGCTCACAACGCCTTTCAGGTAATAAATAAAAGAGTTTCACGCGAATTTCAATAACTGATATTTAAATTTAAATGCCGCACATTCGCCGAAGGGATTTAAATTTTAAATTCTGTTATTTTACAAGAGAACAATCGTAAAAAAAGTTGATACAGTCAGTGTGGGTGTCCGGAACACACTGATGGATTTATGTATTGTTTCACAATTCACTACTTACGTTATTTGTTACTGTCTCTAGAAAATAAAAACATTTTTTATTTATTGAATTGAAACACGACTTTCAATAAAAAAAAATTGTTTTACAAAAAGCAAGTTCATTATTTTCATCAATATGTTGTATACGTCTGTATAGTTACACAACGCTGTGTCTTCTTCTTTCGACAGTCAAATTACTGACTATTGAAAGAGAGCAATCGGTGTGTAACTATTCACCTGATTTATTATGTTTATTAGTAAGGGAGTAAAAGTTTATTTGTAAATAAACATAAATATTATTCATGCACGAATAAAATATATTATGTATTCCCGTTAGTATTTTATACAGTTTTGCGTCCAACAATACCGGAAAACCAGATTTCCCGATAAATTTATTTGCCCTCGGGCAAACTAGTTTGTACAAAGCACGTTAGCAACAAACAGATAAGCCTATACCAGTCTGGTTTGTCCTTAATGCGTGCTCTGTTGGTCTAGTGATCGCAAGCGCTGGGTCCTGGATTCAATTCCCTGATCGTGCAAAGTGTTATTGGGTTTTTCCATTAGGAATTTATCAGAAACAGCCTAGTCTGGAATTGTGCCCGGATGATCATAATAGGCTCGCCCCCCATTACATGGGACTTAAACATAACTAGCGAAATGTGGGTGTACCTACTATAGGTGCCTAACCCTATGGGGATTACGGGCGTGATATTATGTTATGTAATAATGTTCTAAAACCACAGTACACAGAACATAAATAGAGTCATATATATTACCGATGACCAAAACATAATTAGTGGCCAACAAAATTCAAACTAACCGAACCGGGTAATCGAATCACAAAATCGTTTACAATTCATAAATTTAAATCGATTCAATCCTAATATTGAAATGAGATGATGGCAACATTTGCCGGAGTTAATACTGTTCCTTTTAAAGTCCACTGCTGGGAAGGGTGCATGTTCAGTATAATCTGTTACGGAACTCGGATTTGCATTTATAATATTATTTGTGTTTTGGGTTTGTTCAATAATTTAGGAATTTGTTGCTGAAATATTAGTGTCGATGAATTTCAGGCTGGGAAACAAAGTGCGCAGCATGTTATAACTTTATTTTTACTAATGAGCTCTGTTACAACGAATTTTTATAGAGTTACCTTCATTTTTGTATTAAAATAGGTAATATTTGTTTTACTGCGCCTAGACAGAGTCCTATCCTCTTTTTTAGTAACCGTATTTTCCAATTTGATGTTATTGTGTTAGTAACGTTTAAAAATCGCAATGAATCCTTTGTACAGTCAGCGTCAGAGAAATGGAACCCCCCCAAGACTTAAAGACTATCGCCCGAGCACGCTCGGGCCCGCCGTCGCTCGTCGCTCGAGCGACGCGGCGGGCGGCGGCGCGGGGCGCCGGCGCGTCACGTGAGCCTTGAGCAGCTCCCTCCCCCGCCGCCGCACCCATCTCTGCCCGAGCGCATCCAACGGTCCGCCTCAGATATTATTTGCAAGTTTCATTCAAGTTTTTAATAATTCTCGGCTTCCTTCTGGCCGAACCGTATACCAAGAATAACTTACAAAAAG
Source organism: Oligia fasciuncula (assembly GCA_963082905.1). Classification (NCBI taxonomy): domain Eukaryota; kingdom Metazoa; phylum Arthropoda; class Insecta; order Lepidoptera; family Noctuidae; genus Oligia; species Oligia fasciuncula. The sequence continues at coordinate 1,313,701 of OY720391.1, read as the reverse complement.
ACACTTTGCGTGCGATTAAGATACGAACCCGCATCACCAGGCGCCAGCCGATCATCGAGACCGTGTCTTATTCTACTAGGCTATTGGCTCAGTTGTCAACCACAACGAAAATTGGAATAGTATTACTCCATAAAACGAACAAGGTTATTAACGGTCTAATCTTCTAGATAATAAGGTTTAAATTTCAACTTTCGTTTTATATTTAATACCTTAGTTTTACAAAATGCAATACGCATTAACTCCTCAATTAACTAAAAGATAAGGTTGAAATTAGCTTGTTTGGTTGAATATAATGTGTCGATTCCGATTGTTGCACTACCGTCATTTTACTTCAGAAACTTAACTGTTGTATGAACTGCGAGTTAAGGTTGAATTTAGAATACTTCTTCGCTTTATTTAGTAAACTGTGATTGAGGGTATAATTATTTTTTAAATGGTTTCGTTTTCGTGCCGATTCGCTTGTGTGTAATTATCTTCGTCGTAATATTATCAAATTTATTAAGTTTTTGACCAGTTGATTCTATTAACCGTTGGTATGGTTTGATTAACAACTTTTTTGAAGGCTAAAATTGTTGTTATCTGGGAACAGGAACAAAGCATAAAGAAAATAGCACGAGTTATGGGCATAACGGTAAGATTTATGTTATACTTCCACATAATTATTACCTATTTATTGTTGCAATAATGTTGCATTATTACTTACTAGTTGGATGTTTTTATGTATTTCTAATATTATTATTTTCATTGCAGAGAAAAACAGTTCGTAGATGGATACAAAGGTATCAAGCGACGCGCGACGGGTGATGTGAATTAATGTGATCGCCAAGGCCAGAGAAAATACAAATGGAGCGACAACGTAATATTGTGAAAGTTCAATTAGTGGCACCCTTCAAAACTTCAAGAAGTGATAGACTGTGACATCCTCTCCGTTATTATAAGGCAATTTACTCGGCAGATTGATTGTGTAACGTATCTGATAAAATTGCGTTGGAACATATATGAGCAAGTGTTATTAATTCCCAATATTTGTGGGATCCTTATCTCGTAGTTAATCAAAAACAAACAACCTTTATAATTATTATCAATCCAGATAATCTGGTTTACAAGTATTCTTGTAATGTATTAACGATGCACCATCTGACCTCACATATTTTTCTAATGTTGTGTTAAATAAGGGTTATTAGAAAATGTGATAAAAGAGAAAGATGTATATTGCTATACTATTATAGTTTAGCATGTTGATTCTTCCTCTGTAATTCACAGACACAAAAGACAAAATTTCTTTTTTTTTAAAGGTTTTTTTCCGATAAGTAAGTATAAAAAAAATCTGTTTTCACAACTTTAAATAAATAAATATTATTGTAGTTATGTTTCTATAAATATATATATAAACGAACCTTTATCTAATGTTAAACGTTCTAAACCTCATCCAGGGTATCTCTTTTGTGTTTAGTTAATATTCTAAGTAAATAACCCCAATTTAACACAGATAGAAAACTGTATACTCAACCTGGAAGTGGATTCCATGAAGTCCTAGAAATGTAATTAGAAAAATAAATGAATATTGTTTATCAAAATGCCTAGCTTTTATTACAAACCTCCATTTGATTTCTTAAATAATAATTAACGAAAATCACATAATAAAGAAACTAAAAAAAGGGTAAATAAATAAATAAAATAAAGGAAAAAGAAATCTTCTCATCCGCGGATTTGAACTCGTGACCACCGCATCGCCAAGCCGCAGTGTTAACCATTAGACCAACACGCCACTTACGTTACATTACGAAAAACTTAAATAGGTTTGATGTCAATACCAAGGGGGGTACCTTATTTGTGAAGCGAACTGTACCAGTAGAAATTAAAATTTGTGTCACGCACAAGAAGTGCATGAGACAAATTTTCATTGCTACCGGTACTGACACCCTAATGACTCATAAAACTGGTTAAGAATTATTTCTGAACCAGTTATAAGACTCATTTTATATTATCATTCATATAAACTTATCTATCACGTGCTAAAATCTGCCGACTGCAATCCCCGCAGTGTGAAGTTAATTCATAGAATCGGACAGTCCCATTACCGGCGCTAGAAAGCCCCATTATTTATACTTAGCTCGGTTTTCACGCCGAGCGACGTTTTTACCTTTAAAAAAGAAAAAAAAAACATTGTTATGTACGTTTTTATTTTGTTAAAAATCTGTACTTGTGTATCTGTAAAGTTATGATTCCATAAGCTAAGTAAATCGTTTAAAAGACCCATAATTGCTCTATATTGGCAGTTTACCATAAATAGCAATTTAATTTATTGTGTATTTTATTGAATAGAATTAACAACGCATAGTCGAAAGTAAAATACTAAAATACACCAGAAAAAATATTATAATACATTGGGTTAGGAAAAAGCTGTTATTTTTGTTGATTTGAAAATATTTTTGACATTTGTAGAGAAAATTAACACTGTTAGTGCGTCTGTAAAATCTCTCAATTTAAAGTAAAATATTAAAACCATTTTCTGCGTGGCAACAGATGTACTTACGAGTACAAGTTAAAATACAAAGATAATATCATGAAAATGTTATCCTCTCTTTTATAATTTTATTTTAAAGAAGTGTCTTTTCTTATTTTAATTCCACATTCGTACTTATTCTTTGCTCCGACATTTCATTTAAATATCCTTGTCATCTTTCCAAGTAGTAAGCCTTGTTTTATGATCAAGCGCATTGCATTTTCCTCGTAATAGTCACAGCTATCCAAAAGACCTGACCTTACACTTAATTCTCACTGTTGTCACTTTAATTACTCCACTACACTTGCCAAGTGTTTTTTACGAGAACAACTGAAATTAAAGCTGAAGTATAGTAGCCTACAAAAATATGAGTAATATTCACCAAGACCTCATTTAGTGCAATCAAACTGTTTGATCTTTGGCAACGTTCGATTCCAAGTTTTTGCCCAATCACGGGTAGCCTCGGAATCTCGGATGAACTGAGTACAAAATGTTATTTCGCTATAATTTATGTGTGTGACTGCATCCTCATATTAAAAACATTTAAGAAAACTGCTGCTACCCCCAGTTACAGTGCAGAATATGCCGGTAGGTGAAGTTATTACTGATTTTTTTTTTCGATTTCTATTGAAGCTTTATTCATGAATCTTATAAAAATCAGGGTTATATTTTAATTAAATTGCGATGTTCTAGATTTTACTCAATGTTTTTTATTTTTTAAATGCGATCCGTCCCGGTGTATACAATTTTGAAGATTATAATGAGGCAGTAAAGCCGAAAAAATGTTAGTTGGTATTTTTTTGCTACAATAAATTGGTTTCTGTCTAATAAGGCATTTTCATGTCAACATGCATGATTAGTTCAAATTAGCATAGAATTAAAACACATTCCTTCTCTAAACAAACATACTTGTTTTACTGAACAACATAATATCTTTCCCTGGGTTTAACTGAAGCAAGCCAAGAATTCGATTTGAGCGGCGCACTGCACCGTCCGTGATGTATGCCCACTTTATGAGCGAATTAAAATGGCCGCCACGTGAATTATTACGTCATAATGGCGGCTATGACGTCACATACGTCATACGTGTACGAAATTAGTAGGCGGTAAACTATTAAGTGGCAATTTTATGTGGCATAGCCGAGTACGTTATTTTTGGTAGGTTGTCACTTAAATAAGAATAACTATTTCCGAAATATCTACAAAGAAAGTCATATTTTTGTTTTATTGTTTTTTTGATTATTGTTCGAATTATTTAATTATAAGTTTAAAATTCTCATGTTTAAATTTACACCATAACACCCCTATTTAAAATAACACTCGGCACTATATCGACAATCTAACAAGAGTGTATCCTAAACGGATTCGTTAGAAATTCCCCAATTTATTAACAAACAAATAAAGTTGTTAATAAAAAAGAAACGTCCCATAAAGTCAGTCTAATAAAGTCGATCATTTAATTAATTGAATTGGACGTGGCGGCATGAAGTGGGGGGGTGGGGGAGGAAGTGATACAAATGTAAATCAACGTCTATTATCCTCCATCTATGTCCTTGGAGCGACGTGAAAGATTAATATATTAAATGGTGTAATTTGAAGTTCTACATTTTTTTTATTATATGACAGTAAAAGCATAAAAGTAGAAGTTTAGTAATTATGAACCTCAAGTTTACATAATTTAAATACTTTCTGTTACTTTCGACTGGAAGCCGACCCCAACATAGTTGGGAAAAGGCTAGGCAGATGACGATTTATTGTAACATTCTTCACTTTAATATTTTTTTAAGTAAAAGAACACCGTTAGCAGAACTTGTTAAAACTTGAGAACGGTTTAAAGGCATGTAAGCATGCATAAGCTAAAGTCTAAACATAGTCAAAGTCAACTAACTAACAAAAAGCGCTCAGCAAAATGGAATAAGCTTGAACAGAATATCTTGGCGGATTATCTTGGCTAAAAACAGCTCGGTCAAATTGAAAACAAAACAACGAAATCTAATGAAATATCTTTACAGACACCGCCAGCAGATCTGTAATTATCTCGTAATTTAATAAAATAAATCAGAGAGCGATAAAAATAAATTTAATGCCCACTAAAATATTCCACTTATTCTTCTTAACGTAAAGAGGAAAATCCATCGTCAAATAATTTTTATGTCTTTTATTCATTTCGAAAGCGGTGTCCACATTTTTTCCACTTAAAATAAATTACTTTTGCACAAAGCCACTGCCGAGACGTTATTTAGAAAAGTAAATAAGAAATACTGAAAGTCCAAAGCATCTTAGTCGCTTTTCCTTCACTGGAGTGAAGATTGGAACGTAGAAGTCTTGCAAGGGCTTTTTTCTTTTCTACAGGCTTGAGTTTTTGCCTCCCAGCGATTTTTATTCTTTGCAAGAGATTAACTCTATTATGCAGAGTTCGCTCGGAACTGCTCGGTTTATTCCCGACGTCAATTAATATTTTTTTGGTATTTCCGGTGTAACTTAAAAGAGGTAGAGAAGTTTGTTTAAAGTTTGACTTCGTGGTATTGTTTTTGTTCAACAAAATCTCGCCGTTCGTCAGTTAAAGTTGGCTTTTAGAAAAGCTAAATATTGGACGCTGTTTTGCTGGGATCCAAATGCCGTTAATGTTGTCGCTGGTTGACTAGGTTTTCAAGATCAGGCAGTCCAAATTGATTTGAGATAAGACTTCCAAACTCTTAAAAATATGCAAAACTTTTAGATGTTACGTATCTTGCATCATAACATCGTAGATATGATAAGAAACATTTCCCTCCAAGTATTTCCAACACAACATACATTCACACGATACTTTGTTGAGGAGCTCTTATATCAACAGAGCGTACACGCGCACGCGCACAGAGCATGTTTAAGTGACAAATAATTTGCTGTGAACTTGTATTGTTTAGGTGCAAACTATGTGCGTGTGGTCCGACCGTGGAGTCCGAGTGTACCTTAAGAAAATCTCCCAACGGCTAGTTGACACTTCCCGTGATTCCAGGGCTGGCTTATAACTTGCCCAGAGGCTCAGCAATGCCATTCAATGTGGCAATGCCGCCAGTGTCTTGGGTGGGTACATTACCAGTCGACAGCGATGCGGATGAATTTTTCGACGCCATATATTTTAGTTTATATTGAAAAAGTTTAATAAAGTTGTAGTGAGGTACTGAATATAATTACCCACATTATTTTAAATGAAGTTTTCGTAATCATTGCCTTGTTTCTAGAGAGAGGAGGTTATCTATACTAATATTATAAAGCTGCAGAGTTTGTTTGTTTGTTTGTTTGTTTGTTTGAACGCGCTAATCTCTGGAACTACTGGTCCGATTTGAATGATTATTTTAGTGTTGGGTAGTTCATTTATCGAGGAAGGCTATAGGCTATATTTTTTTCTTCAAAATTAGGGATCCGTAATAAAATTGCTATTTTGTAACACAAGGTGTAAAATCGAAAACCTCATTTTGCGTGCGCTGCAAAAACTATTGACAATAGAACAAAATAATGTACTACGGGTTTGTAGAGCCCATTAAGACCTACAAAAAAGTCCGCGAGAACATATATCTAGCTATCATGGTTTAATCACAATAACCGATTTTGTGTTCAAAATAATTATTAAATCGTCTGAAGAAAAAAAACTACGTTAAATATGTATCGTAATATTAATCTTTATCGAAATTAAGCATTATGTTATCAAGAGTATTTATGAAGAAGTAAAATACTTTTTGTTTCATCTCAATCGGATATTTCGTTTAAAAGTTATCACGTGTGTAAGATGTTAAGAGTTGGTACCTATTAAGGAGTTATGGGCCATAGAGTTTTTTATCTATACTAATAATAAAGCTGAAGAGTTTGTTTGTTTGAACGCGATAATCTCTTTAACTACCGGTCAGATTTGAATTCTTTTTGCATTTGATAGCCCAATTCTTGAGGAAGGCTATAGGCTATTTAACATCACGCTATGACCCTTAGGAGCCGAGCAAAAAGAAAAAAACTCAGAGTGAACGGTAAGCGAATACGAAGTGTTGCGACGCGACGGGGTGGGGGTACAAGAAATTTCACGCGGACGAAGTCGCGGGCAGAAGCTAGTTTACAATAATTTGAGGAACGATTTTCAATATTCCCTTGTTATAGGAAATGAATCGATTTAGACAAGGACGTTACTTTTACATGGGGATAACCGATGACGAGACACATGTATCTTCTACCCAAAAGTCCTCTAATATTTAGCTGCAAATCACGATGAAATTATGCAGGAGACCCTTTACTGTCAGATAAAAAACAAAACAAAATTGCCTTAAAATATTCTTTACCAAACCACAAAAACGATCTACAATGCAAATAAGAACTGCTATAAACAATGGTGAGCCCTTTCATTAATTTACTCATTCCCTTTTTACTTGCAAAAGTAATTGATTGCTAGTTATTCAGGGGCGGACATTATGGGGGATGTTAAAAAACCCTTTCATTTTTCTAAAGCTTTTGCCAAGAACTAGACAATTAATTAAGACAAACGACAAGATGGTTGCCGTCTAAGTAAATGAACTGAGAACATGGATGCACTAAATGTAAAGAAAGAAACAGAAGGTTCATAGAAACGAAATTTCTATATCGACTCCTGGTACCTATTTTACAATTTTACGCGTAGGTTAGACTATCTTCTAACCGTCAAGCCCCAGTTTTAGAGCACTACCTTAAAGGTGACTTTGAAAAAGTTTAACGTTTATCTTTATCGATCAAAACTTATTTAAGCACAGCCTTTTTACCAATGTTTTGTCTGATGTGCTCGCCGAAGCACTGCGTGAGATAGTTCTTGAATAATCCACAGACTGACTATGAAATTTATTGTTTATGTTCACGGAAAATACCGTACATTATTTAGAAGTTCATATAGCATTTCGAGTTTTACAAAGAGACTAGAGTTTAGGGACGACTCTATGCAAAACCGAACATTTCCAAACTTTGGTATACAGTTCCATTATTATAACGAATGTGTCGTTTTAATAATAATTTAAATTAGATTAGACCTTCTTACTTATAATTACAGGATGCACTATAACGAGGTGTTTCGCTCCCGATTGTATAAAACAGACATCTCTCGTCATACTGAAGACTGAACGTAAGACTAAATTGAATGATAAACGTTAACAGTTGTTTGTGTGCAGAGCTTGTCATAACAAGACGTACTACGGTTTTGTGAACGTTTGGAAGATAGTTCGGGGCTTGCAAAAATAGGAGCAGGTATCTAGTACGTTACGTAGTGTAATGTTATTTAGGACGAGAAACAACAAAACGGTTATTGTATGTACCAAATATTTATATAAGCGAGGAATTCCTTAATATGACTTTTTTCTCTTTTTTAAACACAAATCAGCCATTCCTTTGGAAAAAAACAACGTTTCATTTCGATACTTTGATTAGACCCTTCAAATACATTGAATGTTTTCAACAAAATAACCTCAACACGACTACTCTATACCGTGTTATACATTTTGAATAGCGGGGTGCACCGCGACACAGAACGAGGGCCAAATACAAGCAGCTGCCGCGACCGCATCACTCGGAAACACAAGTGGTGTGTGTGTACCAACCCTGGAATATATCCCACTATTTACTATACATTACACACATAGATGTAGGTATACGCAATTATAATTTAATAAGACCGCAAATAATATCTACAAGTTTATTTTGGTTTATTCCAAACATGATTCTTGGTCTACATGCACCACGACCACCATAACAGAAGAAACGAAAGACAAAATTACCGATTTTTTAGGAAGACAAATTTTTCACTTTCTTCTAGAACTTGTACGGCACATGGTGAAATGTGAAGAAAAGAAAATGTCACTTTGTATAGAAAGAGATCTGTATAATCTTCGTAGAGTGAAATAGAAGTGAGGAAGTACATAAAAGTGGCCATGGTACGCGTACTATTATGTTAGGCCGTTGTTTCCGGAAAAATAATAAAAAAATGTTTATTTTCTTCCACAAATAATACTTATTAACTAAAACTTAAAAAAAAAAGAAGAAAACATAATTAGTATGATGAAGGACAATGCTCATTTGTGGGAGACTGGTGCCTAAACTAAGCCGTGACTTGTATTTCAGGACACCAGGGAAAATCGCTAAAGGATGACAGCAGCGTAGGTACTCCTCGTGAAGAAGAAGAATCTGCGACCACAAACCTGACTGCCAATCGTGGTAATCTTTTTAATTATTATTGACGACTCGCGTTTTACTACTATCACACGTTGAATTGTGGCGATTTGGCAGCTGAATTGGTGGCTTATGTTCAGGTGTAGACACTCTAACGTCGATGTAAGTCTGAGTTCAACAAGGAAAACCCAGTACTATTACAAAGTCACGAGTAGGTCCAAGGTAGGTATATAAAATTATTCTTTTGTATCTAAACAGCTGTGTTACAAAAAGTAAAACAAATTTGCATTAAGAAGAAATTAAGTGCGTTTTTCTTCCTGCCAAATGGTGAGGCATACATTAACATAGTAAAACAACGATAAAACAATATTTTATATCTTAGAGAAAAACCATCAATTCCTGCTTTAGATTCTGGAAACTTCCTTATTTCCTTTCTGAGAGTAGTTTCAGAAGCTCCCATAAGCCGAAGTGCATTCACACATAAAAATGCGATACAACCAATACTGAATAATTTTAAATAGCCCGTGAAGTCCTGCGTGTGCCTCCATACTGCCAATCTGCCAAGCTGCCAGCCTGCCAGACTGCCAGGCCGGCCATATTCCATTCATTCTGGCACAAAAACTGGCGGTATATACACTGTATGGAGTTTGGCAGTGCAGCGAATGTACGAGAAAAAGACGAGCGTGTTGTGGTGAGGGGCGTGTACCGAAACGAAATTGTTGGCGCGAGTTGTGAGCAACAGCGATTGTAGGTGCACGACACGTGTTTTATTCATCATTCGGCTATTATGTCAGATAGTCAAAACATTTAATTTAAAATGAACGGACTTCTTATACGAGAGTAAAACATTTGTATCGTTTAATTTTATAGTAGCTTTATCTGAATCAAATATTTTAAGTTTGATATTAATCGGCACCGCAATAAATATGTCTAAAATTTCATCATCTCCCGCTCCCGAGTACGCTTGTCCCATACACTACACACTAGACACAATTCCAAGTGTAACTACAGTGCTTGGCACAGCCGACTGTTCACAAAAAGTATAGTCGCGTATAAAATACAATTTATTTATTGGTTCCATTGACGTTTATACGGGCGAACGCCAAATCACGCCATAAACACGCCAAGAGCAGCGTGCAATGTACACTAAATAAATCGCGGGCAAAGTTTTACGCGTCCTAGAATGTGGACTGCCGTCTATGCTAAAGTTTCGTGAAGAAAGGTAATTGGTGGAATTTGAACGGAATAGGACTGGATCGAGTTTGAAAAGATCATAGTCATATTTTCATAAGTTTAATACACTTTCGTGGTGAAAGAATACTTCAGTTTTTTCGTAGTTTTTAGGATTTAAAATGTCTGCGTAGTCCCAGGTGCATTAGTGATAGTTAAACAAGATGTATCATTGTAATTTAAAACGTATTTGCAAAGTCACCTGAAGATATTTCGCTTGCTTTATTTCGTATTTAAAAACGTGCGTTTTCGATTCGTTTAAAAGTCTATTAAGAATGAAATTCTATAAGTATTCTGTGGTCGGAAACGCTATTCAGAAATATACCTTTTTAACGAACGAAAGCATTAAAGCCATATGGAACTTAAATTTAATGCACAATTTTGTTGAAATTCTGAATTTCTGCAGTCAAATAAACCCTCACCTTTACACGTGGTACTGAATTAGACAACCTTGCGACACAGAGCAGAAAAGAGGACTCCAAAAATTTGTCTCTCTGTAACATTCGACGTTTTGAGTCAAGAGATAATTTTACACTGTGGCTGAGTGCTGGTAAGTCTGTAGAGGTATAATCGCCTCATATCGTGCTTTCTTGTCGATTAGGCAAGCAAATGAGGTGAAAGGAATGTATTGTGTGCGAAAGAGACAAAGAGTGGGGCGAAGTAAGCTGTATAAATGATTATTGATTATGTTGATTTTGTTTGTGTTATATACCTGAGATAAAGTCTCGTCTCTATTATTTTTGTTCAATGTTGCTTTCTTAGCGTTTTCGGGTAAGTGCTTTGTTTTAAATAATGGAAATATAATTATTTCACTTCCATCTTGTACATTAGAGACTTTTCCTTTTAGCGTAACATTGGTTGTCTTTGTTCAGAGTCTCATAAACATTGCAAATATTAATATATCGTCGACCGTAGGTTCAATTGAGGTAAGGGACATAATACGATTTTTCAGGAGAGGCCGACAAAGTTTTTTTTCGGACTAAATCGCCTATAACTTTTTTTGTTATTAACCTTTTTCGGATCTGATTTCACACATAATCTTGTATTTTAGTGCTCTATCTACCTGTGTAACATTTATTTAAATAAGTTAGCTATTTAAGAAAATAGACGTCCCTTACACCAACGTATTTTGTTAGTAATGTCCCTTACATTAAATTGATCTCTACGTTGGATCCAATCTATAATGAAAAAATAGTGTAAAGGTCTTGTTGAAAAAATGTGTGAAGAATAATTCGTTGATTGGGAAGACCCTTACCTTATTTGAAGTGGATTGGCGGCGGTAATTACACCATTTCAAGTTGCTATATTGCATAGTTTTTCAGATACATTGTTATTATGGGGCTGATTCGACATTCGAATCCAAAAATCAGTAGGGTATGGGACATTTTTTTTAAGCTAGAATTTTTTCATATACACCATTCGAAAGAGCGCAAAATTCTGAACAAAACTGTATACTCAACTCATTTTGAGTATTTTGTCCCTTACCTTAATTGAACCTACGGTCGACGATATATATATATTTTTTTATTGTGTTGGGGTGGCTTCCAACTATCAAATACAGAAGTAGTAGTGAGGTAATTGACGACAAGCTATTTACAAGCCTCCATAGTTAACACTAGAGTATTCTTGTACACATTTTCAAATTGACTAACTATTCATTAATATATAAACAAATATAGTATAAATATATTACACTGCGTGTCTTGTCAGCTGCACGTTACAGGAACTGCTGGACGCTGGTGAAGGCGCCAAACAAGTAGCCGAATTCTGGGCCGAGTACATTTAGATTGCTATCGACGCGCTAAGAAGAAGATATTACACTAATCGATTAATCCGTAAAGTTCTTATGTAGCCACCAGCCACTAAGCTGATCGTTAAAATTGTATTTACTCTGTAAACAACACTGAGAGACATTCGTACAAGTCTAGTCTAAACCACAAGCTTTCTAACAGCTTTATTGTTTTACAAAATAAAATGAAATTTAATTCGAGATTCAGATCAAATACTCCGTTTGTCTCAAGGACTAAATGTTATTATAAAAATGGTATCATATTATTGTACAATAATGTGTTTATTTTGTATGGTTATGTTTCGACTACTTTAGACTACACAGTCGATTATATTTTACTTAGATCCAATTCAATGCTAATTATAATTATCTTGGTATAATTTTTTATTCTGAATAATTATGAAACACTTGTTGACAATAACTATGAAAACTGACAAAAAAATTGTCTCAATTCACAAAGTACTTTTATCTATTAAGCCCCATTTACACGATGCAAGTTGGTTGTGGAGGTCAGAGAGGTAGTCGCTCCATGTAAAATACTGATATTCAGCTGCATACAGTTAGTCTGGAAGCTAACCCCAACATAGTTGAGAAAAGGCGAGGCAAAATTTTACATTGTTTTACATGATGCAAGTTGCCGTGTTTAGATGACGCATTTTCTTTTGTTGCTTCAACTAAAGTAACAAAAAACTAATGATGGCGCGCCTGTCGTGTGCACGCCTCGGTTGCGCAAGCTCCTGGAATCTTCCAATCTTACTCTGTCATACGTCGGTTGCATAAGTGTGTATGTACTTGCACACATATGCGAGGCGTTAACAACTACCTACTGACAAACTTAGTGAATTCTCAATTTACATATAGTTTTTTTTTTTCAAAAGTGGTTAAGCTAATACCATTATAGTCGACCTCATGATTGCTTTACCGTATAATACATTAATTTACAAAAACCTGAACCTTTCACTATCGTCCATCTACTACTTTATCTCCTTAAAAAACTAATATTATATGCCTTTAGGGCCAATTACGATGCAAATTATTTCAGCATGTAGTTGGCGCGGGCTAATCACTTTTATTTACATTTTAGTTTTCAAAATGCACAATACAATAACCTGCACAGTGCCTGAATAAGCCAATGTAACATGCATCGTGCACATACAGGCAACATTACAATAAAGAACTACGCGAGCGCTACGCCGTAGCAGTAACCGCTACGCGAGCTACGTTTTTGATTGACTTTTGAATTTATATACATGATTGTCAACAAATGTAGTCAATTAAATCCACAGAAATACCTTACAAGTAGTTTATGTGTATTTTCAACATGGTATCAAAAGCTGTGGTAATAAATAAATATTTTCTGTGCTAAAACATTTCTGTTATATCTTGTCAACCCATACAAATGTATCAAGAATTAGATTTGTTGCAATGCCACCGTGTCGCGGTGCTCCGTCTTACATTACTGTAAGCCGTGATCGATAGTTGCGCCTGTGACTGATCGCTCAGCGTGGTTGTTGCTACGTTTTCTTGTATTGGATATTGTTGAGAAATTGTAGTGTTAACATTATTTTATTGTTACCTTTTTCGTTCTCGAGGAATTTACACTGGATTATAAGATTCAAGCAAAGAGCTATATGCATGCGAGTGTCCAACTATTATTGTTCTGAAAATACCATCTAATGCTTACTGCTGGTGTTCTAATACACAATTTTATTGTTCTAATACATTATCTTATTAATTGGTCCTAAGCTGCTAACATAATTATGTTCTGTTAACTAAGTACTTAGTAATCTTACCCTTTCAAGATTAAAAAATATTATTTTTAAAGTTATTTATAAAAATAGACCATTCTACTTATATCCGGAACCGCTGAGCCTAAAATTTTGAATAAAATACAGAAAATAGTTATTTGATTATAGTTTCCAGAAAAACCTATAAGAAGTCTAATAGTATGGTCTTAAAAAGCATAGCACATATTTCAATATAGTGCGTACAAACTTACATTTGCAGTTGGAATGTATGGGAGAAATGTCGAATAAATTAAAATAATTTTAAACAACGAGCTCATTCCGAATATAAATTTAAATAAAGACACAATTCAGCGCGAATTTCAATAAAAACTTTGTCATAGTTCCTGTCTGTTATTAACTCGGTTTCAAATTCAATATAATTTCCAATAAACGATTAAAATTACATTCGACAAGCATAAATCACAATTATAAACAATGTTTATTGTATTTATAATGCTTAAAATAATTGAATTACAATTTCCAAGTATCGACTTTTGACATTGGCCATATTAATTACTAGACTTAATCGAAATTTAAAATAAATCGTTTGCCATAATCGCTTTCGTACATCATTACAATAAACGAAAACAATTTATATCAATTTTGAACACAAATTGAGTAGTGGTAATGAATAATGCGTATTACCTAGACGTTCGTGGAACTGTGTTAAAATATTTCGTTAAGATCTGGGCATTTTCGTGTTTTTTTATAATATTTTCAGTAATATTTGTCATATTTTAAATCTAGAACACACATTACATTTGTGTGACATTTGTAAAAAGTAAGCATGTAAACACGCACTATAGGCGCAAAACTGCGACTCAAAAATATATCAAAAACTTCATTACCATTAGGTACTTATTTAACTTAACAATGGATGAATATATCAAATGAGTAAATAATGAAATGAAATCCCAAATTTTATGCTTTTTAGCCTCGACCACCACTGTCATCAAAATGGTAATAATCGCATTTACAGACTTGAATTTAATAAAGGTAAATTAATAAACTTACGCACTAAATATGAAAGATTAAATGGCGTTAAAATATTATGAGAATAGAACAGAATAGAATACTCGAGTTGAGTATGAGTTTTTATACAACTCTTTTAACTAACGCACATTCCTAAGAATTGATGAATAGCATAATAATTATGTATTTACATAATCAACTTAGGGTGTCGTATCGATCAGAGCTGCGCTTGCCGTGGTTGGTCCGTGGATGGGTGAGCATTTTCACATACCAACTCCGTGACTCGGAAAGCACGTTAAGCCGTTGGTTCCGGCTGTCATTCGTGGATCTTTGACAGTCGTTACGGGTCGTCAGAAGCCCGAAAGTCTGACAACCAGTCTTACCAAGGGTTATCGTATTACCTAGTAACTGGGTTGTGGAGGTCAGATAGGCAGTCGCTCTATGTAAAATACTGGTATTCAGCTGCATCCGGTTAGACTGAAAGCCGACCCCAACATAGTTGAGAAAAGGCTAGGCAGATGATGATGATGAATCGTATCAAGCTATTAGTATCGCCTGACCTATGTCTGGATAACTTTAAAGAAATATTAACTCATCTGACAAATATTCTATAAAAATTATGTCTCATTTTTTACTTTATCTCGAAGATAGTGCAGCCTACCTAGATTTAATTAACTCCTTAAAACTCGCATAAAAACCCCCAATTAGTAAGGACAAACGGTACGGTATAGTTTATTAGTCTAAATAAACCAGTCCCAAGTTAATTTTATAATTCAGTGGTAGATAATTCAAGTGGAAGATTATTTTTAGCAGATACGATAACATTGCTCTGGTGCCCCTTGTTGATCGAACTGTGAACCTTCTTGACGCAATCCATTAGTCAACTTGTACAGCAATAAAAATACTTTAACTGTTATTAAGAACGAAGACGTGATAAAGTCAACATCTGCTGTTCTGTTTGCCTGTTTTAAAGAAAAAGAGAAATAAATAAAATTATCCTGAGTAACAAACAAAACTAATAACTTTAGCTCTTATAGTTCCTAGCCTAAACTTAGAACAACGCATTAAGTACAATAGAACCACATTAGTTAACAGTAAAAGCTATTAAAAACATTAGCGTGAAGACACACCGTCCCCCGCCGTGTGTACGCGGCGTTACATTAAGCGTATTCAAAAGGCGGCCGTTCTAACCGTTTTACTAACGAGTAACGAAACTCTGTATGCTGCTATGTACCTTCAATAAACCATTGGGTTAGATTATGTTGATAAGCAAAAGCGGATAATTTAAAAATGTTTTGTAATTTCCTGGTTTGCATCACCTTCAATTTCTTGAAATATTGACATTTGGCGAGGTAGGTAGTACATACCTATATTCTAAAGATACCCGGCGTTGAATATGTCTATCTTATTTAGCTTGCATGAGATGTCACATAAGGAAGAAAAAAATGGTTGCCTGTAAAGTCGGTTTTACGGGCGAAGATTTTACGTGACAACGACCGATCATCCGATCATAGTTGAGTGGGAGAGAGACGCAAGGCATTCGGCGGGCCTCTCTCTCGTTCGGTGACTCATCGTAACGTTACCGAGCGTTACACTTTTTCATAAGTGACTCCCAGTCGCAACCTAATTTAAGACGTTGTCACGTCAAAAACAAAAGAAGTTAAAAAATATTTTAAATTAAGATTAATAAAAAATGTGTTTAAAAAGAGGTTTTACACCTTGTTGGCTCGAACTGTATATAAATAAATATATTAAATATTATATAACTTGTATTCAAGCTACTGGAAAGCGAAATATTCAAACTATAATGTTCATGTTTAGATGCTGGTCAATATTAAAACGGTTGGATATCGGCCTCAGGAACTATTGCTCGTCAGTACAAAGTCTGAACCATTAGACTGTTACAGGTACAGACCAACATATCATGCTACCCGAAACAGTCAAATTTTTCCAATCAACTTTGAATCTTATGCTGTAGCGATAAAGTTGAAAATGTATTAAAGAAATTTGTCAGATTGAAGTTGCTTGATGTGCTGGCGTCTGTACATCTGGTAAGGGGGCTGCTTCACAGACACTATCATGAGCACTACAGGATTTGTACGAGATCTGCCTGATATGCTGACTGGAACTTATTTAGAAGTAGTGAAACAAGCCACAATTAATAAACAACAAACAATTAAGGCTGACACTCATGTCATTTTGTTGCATCGTCTTAAATCAAAAACTCGCTACCCGGTCCAATCAACTCAGCTTATCGCAGTCCACTGCTGGACATAGGCCTCTCTTAGACTGCGCCACAGCACCCTGTCCTCCGCCTTTCGCATCCAGTCTACACCAGCCACCTTCTTTAGGTCATCCATCTATCCAGCAGGGGGCGTCCCAAACTACGCTTGCCGGTACGCGCTCTCTACTCCAGGACTCGTCAGCTCCATCGGCTATCGGTCCTTCGACAGACATGGCGAGCCCACTGCCACTTCAGTTTGCTTACTCTGCTGGCGCTTCGCTTGTCAATAAAGTCGCGGTCTCGCCCAGCACTCATTACGAACTCGTGAGACAAAAGCCTCGCTCAAGTTCCATTATGATATAAAAAGGAAGGGTCGCTCCCATACAACTCACACAAACAAAATGTAATACATAAATTGCGTTACACCGTTACCAAAGGTCAGGTAAGTGCAGAAGGTTCACGTGTTATTTGAAATACAAGCATTTGGAACTAGAAATGTCGTTACTTGTAAACGTTATAGTTATCTACTTAATTGTTGAGGATCACACTGTCGTAAGTAATTCTGTTGTGGAACTTTTAATTTTCATGAGATTCTTGTGAAGACGTTCATTAAATAATTTATGCATAAAAATGTCAACAGAAATCGATTGGAAAATGTTGCAAGCGTCAAGTTAACCTAACCTGCATGCAGATGCTGCTCTGTCTTTTATTATCTACCCACATTATCCTATAATTATTAACAACGCTATGGTTTGCCATTTATAAAAAAAATAATAGGTATAGTCCCTGTTATCTGTAAGAGAAGTGAGCCTTCGGGTTTCCTTATTCCGTGTCCCCGCCCAACCACTTGAAGTAAAGCTTGGAGTTTGTTTAGTTCTCCGCTTTCTTCAACTTTATTATCGCTTACAATGTTTGTGCCGCGAGTATTTTCTAAAGCTGTTATGGGACAGTTTTCATGTCGTATTGTGTGCAAACAAATTGGCCAACTTGAGGTGTATCGCTTGCTGTGTTTTTTTTTTTGTGCTACAAAAGTTTGTAGTTCTGAAAAAAGATGTTTAGTTACGCCTTCCGCGTGTTTTTTTTTTCTAGGATCTGCCGGAATGTAGGTTAATCAAAATAATATACGAGCTCGTTTTAAACGTACAAACAAAATACTACAATCTCAACGGCATAATAAATTATTTTTAAGTATCAACCTAATCTCTTCTGACTTCTGCATCGCATTTTTATTCTTTTGTACTAGGTCGTTACATTCTGTACATAATAGAATATCTTTATTATGCATAAAATATGGTAAATAAGAGGTTACATTTAAGACCTCTTTTATAAGTTTCGCATGTTTTGTTTACTTATTTTAGCGTGCAAAAAATACCTTGAAATAAAATGATAAACACTTCAATTACTACTTCTGAGATCATGCGACCAAAAAATAGTATAAAATTATATTGTATTACTAGTGATCTGATAACTTAATATTTTGAACTTTGTATAAAAGTTAAGAACTTACTTATAACGGGTGATTCATTTGGAGTTACTTTTTCCAAAACTAAAAAAAATATGAATAAAACAAATTTATCGGGTAATCTTTATTATAATACAAAAGAACCATTCCTTACATTTACTTTTTAAAGATTATTTCTTTCAAATGTTGTCCGTAACGTGCTCTTGACTCTAGTCTAGGTCAGAGGTGAGGTGGTGAGGTGTTTGGTTCACGGCTGTTTTCGCGTTTCGGACCAGTCAGTTGGCCGCCTAGATCCTGTGATATCACACCCTTAGACTTTTTTCTGTGGGGATATGTAAAGTCCAAAGTTTATATGGATAAGCCGCGTACGATTGATGAACTGGAAGCCAACATTACTCGCGTTATTCGCCAAATACCACTGGAAATGCTCGGTCGGGTCATCGAAAACTGGAACTCCAGAATGGACCACCTTAATCGCAGTTACGGACAACATTTGAAAGAAATAATCTTTAAAAAGTAAATGTAAGGAATGGTTCTTTTGTATTATAATAAAGATTACCCGATAAATTTGTTTTATTCATATTTTTTTTAGTTTTGGAAAAAGTAACTCCAAATGAATCACTCGTTACTATAGAGCACGTTATTATAGAGCCATTTCTTAAGTTTCGTTTCGAAATAATTTAATAGTATCTCTATGATAAACTTTGTTGTATGTACTTACTTATACATCAAAAACTCAAAGCATTTATTTCAATTAAACCACTTTTGAATTTTCAAGGAGTCGGTCAGTCAGAAATGTTAAACTAGTCGCCCGTTCCATAGCGTAGTAGGTCCTACCTATGGAGAAGAATAGGCAAGAATCTTTTAAATTATAGTCACAACAATAACAAACTACTATAACAAAACAAGTAATCAATACAACCACGAAGCATCGAACCAAATTAATACTACGTCATCACAAATGAGAAGCAAACATTTGACGCCGCTACCGAGGACTGCTTCGCTCCAACTCGTAAGTCCTCGGGCGGTCCTGTAATCCACCGCAAGAGGATTGCCCGCGCTTTGACCAGCCACCTTTGTGCTGCGGCGTAATTTATGGACGAGTTCCTCAGACGACTTCTTGCGGCTTCCGGGAATATTGGAAGTTTCTGTTAACGTTAAATACCTAAAAGTTACTGCCCACCGGACAAAACAATTTACCATTTTTCTTAGGTTTGATAAAATTGTCATTTGATGTCTGGAATTGTGTTGCTACCTAAATGGACTAATAGTAAAGTAGAAGATTCGTGTGTGCCTGTATTTTTTATCACTTCTAGAACATAGCAATGCTTAGACAAATTACAGGGCTGTAAACAATGATCTGAACCGCTTATCTCTTACGCCTCAGACCCTGTATATCCTTAGCCTAATACTGGAAGACATTCGTGAGTAATTTAAGGATTACCGGCTTCCGATACGTGTCGACAAGTGTTCACGACCCGACGACTAGCGACTTGAGATACTACTGATAAGCTCTAAATAATATTATTGATTTTAGGTGCCGTTGGGATGATAAAGATTTTGTTCCATATCTCATGAACCGTTATAGGTAGACACTTGATCACACTGTATTTCTATTGACGATATAACAATAAATAATAAAAATAAAATAAAATCACTAAAAATTAAAGGGGGTGTCTATACAAGGCTAAGGAAACAATCGTGTGCGGCTCCGAGTCGTACTTGGCCAGTTGTTTTTGTTTAATTACTACCTCTTTAATTCAGATCACCAAAAGCAGTGTAAAAATATGGCATTTTAATGAGAGCTCCAAGAGAATCATTTATAAATAAAATCTGAGTAACACAGAGCTTTTTTTTCCAGGTAAAACAAAATGTAAAAAACAAAAAAAAATGTAAAACAACATTTACAACTATCCAACACGACTTTAATTACACCGCTTTCGTTTTGTTTTCTTTAAAAGTAGATGTCAAAAGACCAAAAGTGGTACGTGCCAGCTCGCCAGAAAAAAGAACAAAGGAAAATAAAATTCCACACTTCACTCCTGACTGTACAAAAAGTTTCAATTCTAACTCAAAAAGGAGGTCAACTATTCGCATAACTGGACACCGACACTCACGAAATAACTTCACGATGAGTGCATCGACTGCTCTTTTTGTTTGAGCCGCGATTCGAACATTTTGAACTATCCAAACGATGTAAGCGCGACACAGCGTGCATTTTTAAACAATCACGTTCTTTATGTTGCAAAAATGGGATGGGTTTTGACGGTTTCTGAATAAAAATTCGATGGATGGGTCATCAAATCAAAATACTCGCACTGTCTATATATCTGTATTTATGTCTTACAGGTCTAATAGTCAAAACCATCTCTTGTGTTGTACACAACAGACTATTTTTATGTACATAAAAATAGTCTGTTGTGTACAACACAAGAGATGTACATAATTGCGAAACCAACATATTTTGTGTAAGTCTTTCAAGTACTGAATAACGATTGCTATATGTGGTTGATTAATTATTTGAGATTTCGAGACCTCAATATCCAAACAATTACGATAAATCTACCGCTATAAACAAAGTTTTCAAGCTGTGTTAATGTGGAAACACTACACATCGCCAGCCACTTCAGGCTCATCCAAACCACTGAAGCACCACGTATCCTGTTAAATACCCATGAAACGAATTCATTTATCTTGGTAGTCGGTAGTAATTGAGATTGGAAGGCGTCCAGCGTCGGCAAACACGTAGAAACACCGATCGGTACAAATTAGTTCGAGATTCTTGAATCAACGTGTCTGATACTTATGAGAGCCTAGTGCTAATCTGCGCGTATTTTTTTCTCAGCTAAAAGTACAGAATTAATCTCCATTAAATTAAATTATCTATACAATTGTATATAAATCAAGTAGGTTCTGTGTACTAGCAGGAGTATAACAATAGAAACAGTTGTGTAAAAGAGGCAAAAAAAATTTTTCGATCGTAAAACACTCTAATGCTTCGCTTTATGAGTCGTGCAAAAAAGGTACCCGTCCTAATATTTGTCTCCGAATCACTGATTCCGCCCCTTGTCACCTAGACGACTCTGCAGCTAAAATCAATTGAAACCCCTTCAAGTCCACGTAGTCAACTACCTACTAAACTGCCGCTATCCATATTGAAACTAGTCGACTCCACGACATTACTGCCCTTTATTACAGCCCCCTCAATCACGGGTTATATACTCCTACGAATAGGATGGTACTTTAAGATGGTCCTAAGGATGCCAGTTTTTGGTCCTTCTCTCCGTAAAGATTGGGAGTTCCGTAATTGTGACGTAATAAACGGCCTCTTTGTTTGATGTTGATCGCATTTGCGAAGTTGTTCGAGAACTCAAACTTAGTTGTTCAGTTATTAAGTGGAGAGGAAATAAACACTTTAGATTGTGGACAGTGTTTGTAGGATCATCGTCAAAAAAGGAATGGATTTATGTTACTTTTGCACACGTTTGACTTTAACAGATTTATTCACATGACTCAAACTCAACGCATTTATTTCATTTAAACCATTTACAGGCACTTTTGAACTGCCAACGAGTCGGTCAGTTAGAAAATTGAAGAGCCCATTCCAAAACGTAGATCTCTGCGGAGAAGAAAGGGCGAGAAACTCCAACGACACTATTTTAAATCAAGATATTACACAATCTTGGGTACATTATTTTCGTTCCTTATAAATGGTGAGAATAATGTAAAAATGCTTCAGTAAAGCGATGACCAGTCATAACCGATGGCGCTCGTTCACAAATATGACGCGTAGCTTAGCACCATCCAACTCAACCATTTTAAAGAGAACCAAATGATCCAACATGCGCGCCACCATCAGCGAGACATTTGAGTAAGCATGATCAAATACTTTCTGTATGCAATATATAAAAAATACTTTATCTGGGTGACATCTAGGATATGACAGCAGCATAACTATCTTATGTATTTACGTTCAAAAGAATAGTACCTGATTTCATACTAGATTTTTCGGTAAGACCGACTGACGCGTAAAAGCTTTCAGTATTTTTATAAGTTTAAACTTGTTTCTGTCTTAGATTACGTTTGAAAACAATTCTTCTTCGCGATTTCAGTTGCGAAGCGGAAACTTGATTCGGGATTGAATTCTTCACTTCCCAACAATTTTTACGAGGAACACAGAAGGAAGTGAGACTTGGCAAAAATACTGTTAATTAACTTAATACGAAATAATATAAGTGTAATATCAAAATCAAAAATCATTTATTCAAATTAGGCTAAGAATCAGCACTTTTCGAAAGTCAAAATTACTTAAGACAGTCCCCCAAAACCAAAAACGAAGAAGAAGTAGCGCAACAAACTCCCCAGCAGCACAGCTGTCTGTTCAGTTAGAAAAACTTGCTTCTATACAATAGTAGGTATGCAAAGTAATTAAAATTACAAGACACCGAACATTCAGTTAAATTTGATATGCCATATGTCAGCTAGCTAGCTAGCTATCTGTAACTTGTACCTACTTTCTGTGCAAATAAAGAACTATTTTATTCTATTCTAGCGCGTGGCTAGCTAGCAATATCTATAATCATCATCTGGCTAACCTTTTTCCCAACTAGTATGGGTCCCGCCTGCTTCCAACTTTTATTTAATTTAAAATGGGCTTGTTTTTAGCTTTTCAGTTCTTTTAACTTAAGTTTTTTACCGCAGTCGGGTTTTTATTTTTTTTAAGAACTTTTTTTATTTCCAGCTTTTTAGTTTACAAAATTAAATGTGAAAGATTTCGCTGACGATTTAGTTCTTGGTACGTGTTTTTTACGATTTGTCACTTCGAATTACTTTTAACCATATAAGTTGTTTATATTTTTGTAATCGTCTTTTAAAGCCCTTTATTTTGATACCCGACTCGATAGGTTATGAAAAAAATTTTTTTTTGAAGACATACATACATAGTAGTCGCCATATTGAATTTTCACTAACGTCATGTCTTTAGTGACACTGACTAAGAGGAATCGATTGACGTGTGAATCATAAAAATCGGCAAAGGCGTTTGGTCTGTATAGTGTTTCAAAGGAACATACATACATACAGTCACGAGCAAAAGTATGTATACACTTGGCTTTATTCAAAGGCGATTTTCTCCTTTATTTTTCAATGAAATTTTATATTAGTAGGAACATAGTATTTTCGAACCCATAGGTATATGTAAAGTGTCGTATGTCAACGTTGCATTCGTTATTTCACGAAAAATCGCAATTGAAAGTTGCCATGTGTTGATATATTCGTGCTCGTGACTGTACATAGGCTGATGAACACGTTACCACTCCTTTGCGTCGCGCAGTCGGGTAATTAACTCTACCAAAACCATCGCAACGTTAAATCCAGTCCAATTAATTATACCAATTCCAATTGTCTTGGACTGGACTGTGGTCAATATAATGTGCTAGCCAAGGGCTGACGATATATTTTATACTTTCTATTTCCAGAAAAATATTTCTTGTTTCTACCACCTAAACATTTTTCACTATGCACAATTTTTCACAGAAAGAAGATATTTATTAAATCGACGCTCGATACAGATTTTTCCAACTTCCATCGTTTGGCAGACTTTTATAAGTTTTGACAGCATTTCTCAAAGTTTACAGCGCCTTCAGCTTGTAAAGTGAAACTGGTATTTTACTGTTTTGCAGATTTATAGGCAAGAAATAAATTTTAAAGGAAACTAATTGAAAACGTAAATGTATAAAACAATAATTATTTAAAACCAGTTTTGCTATTTTCACTGAGGATTCGTCGACTGCAAGAGTAATTTTGATTGCTTGTAAAACGGATGGGTAGAACGGTATGTGCAATCTAAATTGCTTCTCCAATCACGGTAAAAAAATACACTTCTGTGAGGAAAAAGGATCGTAAGGAAATCTAGACTTATAAATATAAGTCTGAAATCCTCCTTGAGTTAGCATGGTTATCAATGTCAAAGTTAAATCAAAATCCTTTAAAATGTTCTACAAAGTTTTGTATACATTCATTATTTAATTATTTAAGTGAAGACGAAGCACCTAAAAAAAAATTACTCTACCACAAAAGGTAAAAGGAATTAAAAATAAAGCAATGACACGTAAATATACTATGTGATTGATACATGGTGCTCACAGATTTACAAATATTCACTGAATGTAGAAATCAATGTAATAAAATGTTTATACATAAACAATTAAATTAGCAACCAGTTTGACTTTGTCTAGACTCTAGATTATCCTATGGAGCAGGACCAGCATGTTTCCAAGCATTCTTATCTTGCTCATGCTTTCTCAGTATGAGAAGAGCCCTGCACTGCACTGCCAACACTGCTGACACTTCAGTGGAACAGTCTTTAGTTGGCATTATTAGGAAAGGGTTACATTTAGACTCAATCGTGTATCCAACGGACTCCAGACTCATGACTTCTGGTTTGCCTGTTCAGTTTTTCCCTGGATTTCGGAATATTGTGGCTCAAATGGACTAATGTATAGAAGGGATCGTGATATAATAAAATGCTTATTAATCTTAGATTCGTTAATTATTTTTTATATAAAAAAAACAAAGAATATTGGTACTCAAGGACCAAGTTGCAAACACAAGGTGAAGTACCCATCCATACTTTTGCAGATTCACACATTATACTAAAAAGTAACAACCTGATAGTAATATTTTATCCCACTTCAAAAACCAAAGAGTCGTATCTACCTACAAAACATTTAAAGTGTTCTAATAAAAATTTACGATTTTAACCTTTAAACACAATTTTATACGGTCCCGAGAGAATTTTTATATAAAAGAGAATGTTGAGTTAGAAAAGAGATATTTCAGTTTATTCGTCAGGTAGGTTCGAGTATCAGGTTCCCAGCGTAAATATTTTATTAGTGGCTATAAAATATAAATATTTTATGGTGTCGCGAAGTGGTGTTGGTATCAAAAGTGCAATAAACCCGGTGACACGTTTTCCGATATTATTGACGTCTATGTGAAAGGAGTCTACTATGTAGGAACTGCATAGGAATGTTCCCTGATTTTGCCGATTTTGACGCTCTCCTATTGGTTGATTAGAAAATGGTATTTTCCTTCATTTATAATACTTATCAATGAAAAGACATTCATTCTCCAGAATAAGCTTACTGACAGGTTAAATGAGTTCGTATAATTGTTTTTTTTATTTCAGTCAATTCAGTTTAATTTTTACCCGACTGCGCGACGCAAAGGAGTGGTAATGTGTTCATCAGCCTATGTATGTACCTATGTATGTTTGTATGTTCCTTTGAAGCACTATACAGACCAAACGCCTGGGCCGATTTTTATGATTCACACGTCAATCGATTCCTCTTAGTCCAGCAAGTGTCACTAAAGACATGACGTTAGTGAAAATTAAATATGGCGACTACTATGTATGTATGCATGTCATCAAAAAAAATATATTTTCTCAAAACCGAATGGGGTATCTAAATAAAGGGCTTTAAAAGATGATAACAAAAATATAAACAACTTATAATGGTTAAAAGTAATTCGAAGTGACAAATCATAAAAAAACACGTACCAAGAACTAAATCGTCAGCGAAATCTTTCACATTTCATCATCTTCCTGCCCTTCTTCAAATCTCTCACATTTGTAAACTAAAAAGCTGGAAATAAAAAAAGTTATTAAAAAAAAATAAAAACCCGACTGCGGTAAAAAACTTAAGTTAAAAGAACTGAAAAGCTAAAAACAAGCCCATTTTAAATTAAATAAAAGTTGGAAGCAGGCGGGACCCATTTGAATTTGAAAATATAATAAAAATGGTATGGGTCCCGCCTGCTTCCAACTTTTATTTAATTTCACACCTTCACCTATTGCATACAATCAAGTATTTTCTAACTGAACAGACAGCTGTGCTGCTGGGGAATTTGTTGCGCCACTTCTTCTCCTCAGCGAAATCACAAGGAAATGGTGAACGGCGGGCGTTTTTGGGGACTGTCTTTTGTAATTTTGACGTTCGAAAAGTGCTGATTCTCAGCCTAGTTTGAATAAATGATTCTTAATTAAATTTATCAATCGCATAGTAAAACTACATTTTAGAGACACTGAGGTTTACGATTGCTTAGGGTACTTGCAAGAATCCACTATTTAAATATACTTCAAACTAAAAACTTGATTTACGCATGAAACTATTTTTAGGTTCCTACTTAAAATCATTATACGTCTGAGTAAATGCACATAGCATAGTTATTAATGTGACATTACTTCTACTCAGAATACTGATATTCAGCTGTATCTGGTTAGACTGGGAGCCCAACCTAATATAGTTGGGAAAAGGCAGGCAGATGATGACGACATTTATACTCAGAGCACACATAGAGCAGCACCGACATTACAAAGGAAACCTATTGTAGTAGACGGGACGCTGTAAAAATATTTGACATCCCGAGCCCCTGAGCATTACTAACAGCATGTCGTCCCCACGATGGCAGTACAGTCACGATCATAAGTATGTATACACTTGGTTTTATTCAAAGGCGATTTTCTCCTTTATTTTTGAATGAAATTTGATATTATTACGAACATAGTATTTTCGAACCCATAGGTTTATGTAAAGTGTCGTATTTAAACGTTGCATTCAGTATTTCGTGAAAAAATCGCAATTGAAAGTTGCCAAGTGTTGGCATATTATTGCTCGTGACTGTACAAGTGCATGTACAAGTCCCCTAAAACTTAACCCGTGGGTCACGCCGGCCACTCTTCACGCTGCTTTATCGCCGGGAATGGGCAGACTCGGCGCTATTACCATAAATACTGACACACTATCTCGATTTTATGGAGTAGGGGATTAGTCTTGATAAAATATGATGGCGGATGAAACTAGTGTATTTTGGTGTCTCGTGTATTTATACTTTAGTAAATCACTTTGTTTTGTTTTCAAATCAAATTTAAAAAGTCCACAATTTTTGGTTATTGGTTATTAAATAAAACTCATTTCTAGCATTTATTTTATTCCTTAACTTCATTATTTTTTTAATGAAATTATATTTCTTCGATAAGTGTACTAGTTTACTGTAGCATATGGAAACAGTGTGTTTGTCACGCCTGCCTCAGTTTCAAGTAACAATACTAACTACCTTGGCACTAATGACAGTCATTTCGCCCCCTCGGCATCACGCACGTAACATTCCATTCCTACGTACCTACTTTACTTATAGAAAGTAAGACCAAACTCGTTAGTGAAGGAACGAATTTGCCAGAAAGACGAAGAAAGTTGAGCGCGATGCGACGCTATAACTCAGCGAGAGATGATATAAATCATCGTACGTGTTTCGGCAGCTATTTATTGAGTGCTCGGATTTTTGATGGAGTAAGGGAAATGTGCTGATAGAGGAGGTTTTGAGGCTGATCCTCAAACAAATAAAACTGTTTATTCACCAAGCATAGGCTCAGGCTTAAAACCCTTCAGAATATTTAACTTAATTATTTCAAACTGTTTCAGTACTAACACTAACACACTCAACTCACTAATTGTAAATTAAACAACACAAGGAAACGACCCATCCGAAACGGAACATGAAATTAATTACAACAAACTGTCATGGCGCCGCACAACATTCTAAGCTGAAATCTCACAAATATAAAGGGAAAATTGTTTTTCAGCGTAAAAGCGCTCTTGAAAACTGCAATTGTACGTTCCACGACTTGAACTGCACGATTTAGTTAAAATGTTTCAGCTAACATAACATTACGAATATAAAATTGTGTTATACTTGTACGAATTTCATTTGCAAGTACGAATGTAAAGAAATTGAATGAGTCTGGAAGTGCTGCTTGAATTCATGATAACCTAGTATTTATTATATGTAATTTAGTAAAAATTGGAGGTCTTGAGAATCTCTTGAACGGTTTAATGACTGTAAAAATAATTTTTTTGTATGAGTATGACAACGTGTTGCGTTATTTTCATTAGTTTCTTAGAATGCGACAAAAGGAAGATGAGGGAGGACGGAAGGCCTAAAGTATTTACCTACTACTGAAATGGCTAGATGACCTCATTATAAATTCTAAGAATCAACATTGCTTAGTGAAAATATCTAAATCTTCTGAAACTTCCTTTTGGAACCTTTCATTATTAAAAGGCGGTATTTTTACTCCTTTAAATCAAGGAGTACCGTGTTACCCAGTAACTGGGTGGTGGAGGTCTGACAGGCATGTGAAATACGGGTATTCAGCTTCATCCACTGAGACTGGCAGCCGACCTCAACAGTTGGGAAAAGGCTGGGCAGATGATGCTGATGACACACTTAGACCATCGTCAGTATCTTGGGGAAATAACAACGTGACCACCCAGTGCTGCAGTGGCGCAAAAAGGCCAACAATTTCAACATTCAAATCACTTAAGAGGTAATGATTCTGTTTCCCCACAAAAAAGAAAAGTTAGTGCCGCCAGTTTTGTTTTTTTTTAATAAATTATAGTAAAATACTCATTGGAAACTCAGGAAATGCTATTAAAATATACAAAATACATGCCAGCCAGCGACATCAAACTGAAAAGGAAAATTTAAAGAAATAAGGTGCAAAAATAGCTCTCGCCTGTAGTATTTGTCGATGGAATCGAACAATCTCCTCGTTGCAGTACCGTCGGCAATCTGATCAGCGACTCGATAACGAAATAACACTGTATGTACAAGTGTGCCGTGTGCGGAACCGGGACGAGAAATTGATACTACTTTCGAGAATTACGAGGACTAGACGTAGAATACTATCATAATTTTTAGTCTTTTCGTAGGCATCTATTCCTAAATGTACACACCTAAGGGCAACAAAGGTCACTACGACTACTTAACGTGTCAAAGAATGGGTAGGTAGCAAAGCAACATTTTTCTATCAATCATGGATTATTATATACTGTAATCACAACTGCCTATTTATTTTCGTACATTCTTTGAGACCATTGTCAGGGTGTATTGATGATGTGAATGACATTTCCACAGGGGACAATGATTTTACGAACTAAATATCAACTATGGTTTTATTATACCTAGTAACAATTTCATAGTAACATACAAAATCTGCTTATTTAAATATTTATTATCCACAAGCGAATTATTTTGTTGCCACTACACCACTCTTCGTGGAGTATCCGATACAATATTTAAATATTTTAAAAAATGCGAGCCCATTTGAGAAAGGCTTAATTCAAAGCAGTACTTAGATGTTGAGTGCTATTTTGTTAGAAATAATGCTTGTACTAGATGATGGAAGAACAGAAAACAGTTTAATAATTAATGTTTTTAGTTTAGTCTTTTGGCACGAACTAGAGAATCATTTTGTTAGATATGTCTACTCAAATATAATACTATGGTGTTGTAACACAACATGGTGTGTTACCACAATAACGATAATGACGATAATGGAAACACCATTATCGTGTCCGAAGATCCATCCTTTATAATCAAGAATTACTAAACAGTGAAACTATAATTATAAATACACCTTCAGAAAATACGAACGCGATACTAAAGTTTCACTCTCACTATCTCTACTAAGAGTTTAGATAACAAGTGACACTTGTTTAACCACACGATACAACATAAACTATGCGCCACGAAACACCAATTAAGAGCAACAGAACTATTGTATTATTTAGTAGTGTTAGCAACTTAGCCCAGTGTTGCCCTGGGCATCCCAATCGTGGAGGCTACATTTTTTTATCACTTCATCTCGATTAAATATTAAGTGGAAGGCGTAAAAACTGCGCGCTGGTAACTACTGCCTATAGGGTGTAGGTACACTGAGAGATGAAAACAAAAAAAAAAAAAAACTTAGTTTCCTTAGTACATATTTCGTTGATAAAGTACTACTTTAAACATATATTGTGCAGTAACAAACACAAAAAAAATCAATATGAAAAATTTTATACAATGACAATATTTTAGTAGTACATACCTAATTATTTTCCTGTGAAAAGGCTAGCAGTTACTAGGGTTGACGTCGGCAAACTATTGTTATATGTTACGGCACGCATAGCATGGCTAACGTATATATACGGAAGAAATTAAAGACAAAATGAGAGATTGAGAAAGTTTTCAACGGGCAATTGCAAAAAATAGGTAAAGAAATGTCACTTTGTCACTTTTAAGAAAGTAAGAAAAATGCGTTTATTGGCATTACAGCAAAATAAATACACCTTAAAACTATAAAAAATAGAAAACAAAGATTATAATACCAAAAGGTCCTAAATGTGAGAGATAAAAGTGGTCATGCTATGCATGCAGCAGCATGCAACAGCTTGCATATGCATGTTCTTTATAACGATACTACATTCACAATTTCATAATATACTATCAACATTTGTCACATGGAAAAAAAAATACAACATGCCAAAAGTAACAATATATTTCACGAATACCTAGTGTATCCCTCATACCAATACAGGCTATTAGAAGGCGTAAAGGTATCGGGGGTAGGCAGTAAAGCAGGTTTACGAGTGGCCTGCACAATGAGAGCACCTATGAATTCGCAACGTATCGGCCTGCGAACAATTTCGATACGCTTACATTTTTAAATGAAATTGCTTTGTTAAATAGGTCTGTGTGAGTTGAACATTACTGACGAGAATGGTGGATTATAAACTGATGTGATATTAGTGGAGGTTCCAAGGAGTGTTCTAAAAAGTAACATGATAAATAAAATACCTACGTACCCCTGAATCGGAATATAGGATCTATATTTTCATGTTTATAGGAAATGATTTATTAAAATGTCATCTTCAACTTACTTTGATTCACTTTAAGAAACATGATTAAAATCAGAAGAAATCAGGCAAGAGCGAGTCGGACTCGCGCACCGAGGGTTCCGTACCATCATATGTTTTTAAATTTTCATCGGCGAGGCCTATATTCGTTAGAGAATTTTAACAATGCGCATTGCGGTGTAGAATATTGCAATTTTAGGTCAGCGCCGTCTCATGACCGATAGTGGAACTAGTGTAACTTTTGTTGATGATTTCTGAAAAAGTGTGCTATTTAGAGACACTTTGTACTTTTGTGTGTTATACTGTCTTTTTGTGTGCGCCAAATAAATGGTTTATCTATCTATCTATCTAGACATAGTTTTATTTGTCCTGTAATCTATACATAAACTTCTATCACATAGAATTATTTCAGATTTTTCTCTTTGCAAACTTCGGAGATAAGGGGGGGGGGAACGGTATTTTTTTTACATTTTTCGTCAAAAATCTAAAACTATGCGGCCTAAAAAAAAAAGCAAAAGTGTTTCAATGTGCAAACTGCGCTGTTTCATATGATACCCCACATGCCCTAGTAGCCCCACTTCGAATTTTTCAGACCCCCTTTCAGCCCGTTGCAAAAAATATTTCTTTCTTATTTGCAAAATAGTTGGGCAAACGTCACCTAGCTTTGGACCAGCAAGAGTATCTGACCTAGAACTTGACTACTACATGAAGGGCAACTGATACATATATAAGGATACATATTGTCTTAATTAATTTTTTAGGTTTTTTTTTTGGTAGTGAGTCATATATTAAGTACCTACTCATAACATTCAATCAAATCGCTATGGGCCAAAGATTGAACCAGTAAAATCGTCCAAAATGGAGCAAATGGAAACATTAAGCCAAAATGCAAGCACACTGGCGACGTCTGCGATCGATCACGAAGCAGACGAAGATAAACTAGTTAAAATAAATGGCGCAACTGCTAGATAACTTGTTTCAGGTTCAAATTAAATTGGACCACTTCTAGTAGCAGTAATAGAGCTCCTTGTGAAGGGATTCATCCGGGGAATTATTTCCACAATACTTAATACAATATGAAAGAAAGTCTGACAACCAGTCTTAAGAGGTATCGTATCGTGGTTAACTGGGTTGTGGGGGCCAGATAGGGAGTCGCTCCATGTAAAATACTAGTATTCAGCTGCATCCGGTTAGACTGGAAGACGACCCCAACATAGTTAGGAAAAGGCTAGGCAGATGATGATGACAATATGAAAGAGATAACACATACTGTAACAGTTGTATGAAATAGCTATGCAAATGAACGCAACGTGTTATTTTGCTTTACAATTAATCTCCCCGATATTTTTACATTATTAAGGTCAAAAAACCACTAATTAGGCATAGGTGGCGGTAACTACTTAACATCAGGTGGGACGTTCGTGTTGGCGTGTTTGCCAAACCTATCACATAAAAAGAAAGTTTAGCAATTCTGCTAAACGATGCGTGAAATTTCGGGCTCTAATCCCCAATACATGTGGGGATCTGTTCAGTTTAAGGTTTTAAGCCACTTACTGGTTCAAGAGCACATTACATCAGCAAACGGCGGTAACTGCGGTGTAAACACACTGTAATGGCCAGGAGACGTCACTCCTGCCACTACGCTCTATTGACGCGCTGGCGTGCCGCCAAATACTTAGAAATCCTATAGCAGCTGCTCTGCTTCAATGTAAACCTTACTGCATGGGAGTAAGGGAAGTATGATGTACACTGTTAAGTTTGTTCGTGCGGTCAGCATGACCAATTTATTTTTACAGTTCACTCCATCCGATTTTCAACTGTGTGTCTAAGCATTATAGTTGAGTATTATAAACCAGAACTAGATAGCGTTGGTTATAGCTGGATGATAGTAACGGTAACGGGAAAAGGCTTAAGGGTCGTCTGGGGTGAGATGTTCAGTTTTTTTTACACGTTAAATGCAAAAATTAAGCGATACTTTAAGGAAGGCATCTGGTTTTTTTGTAGTCCTCTTCCGAAACAATAAGGTTAACAATCGCTTGTTAAAAATGAGAGGTTGAATAACCATAGTCATGAATTCTGTTATAGTGGACGTTCCAAATGGCTGATAATAATTTTGTGCTCAAATAGCAATCCGTCTGGAATGAAGTCCGGCGACCTCGGATGACCTCTGTTGACCAATAAGGCAGATAATTATTATTGGACTTGAGATAGAAGTTATAGAAACTAGAGTAACAAATACCTGACGATGTTTACTCAACGTATTACAAACAGAACTGATTCCAAGAAAATTACTCTAGTAGGTGCCTGCTTTGTAAATACATCCGGGAATACCTACAATTAAATCAATAAAAATAATGATATGTTATTTTTTGATAAGCACGCAATTTGAAAATAATATTGAACACAGGATAAATGACTATACTTCCTGACTCCGATTTGGCTATAACTTTCAGATTTCCTCACGATGTTTTCCTCTACCTTAAGTCCCACGTCTTAAATGAAGTTCAAAGCTAATTAAAAAACCCATATTGAGTCTTTGGTCAACTGGACCCTACCCGTGATTAGTTGGCACATTCGAAAACAAACAAGTCACAACAAGCGATTGTATTATTTTGTTTTAAAACAAAAGCAAGTGCAAGACAAAGACGAATCACTGAGCGACGTCGTGACGTCACGGATAGCTCTTTTACCGGACAAACAGTCGCCGACGACGTAATCGATTTAGTTGCGTTGCGCTCGCGCTGGATAAATTGATTTCACTTCTACCATGGGACAAGTAATAAGCTATAGCGGTTGAATTTGTCAGGACTTAGGGTGCGTTTTCACCAAGGATGTGCGAGGATGCATAGGAGGATGATGCAAGGGAGGTGTGCAATACCTACTTACAGGATACTTTCATTTTCCTAGCCTCGCACAGTGCAGCTCTGGTGGAAAAGAGCTCCGCTTCCGCTAGCGAGGTCTTGTATACGAAATAAACGACTAAGTTGGATGATGGTACGGTAGCTATGGTTGTTATTGAATTTTTGGTTTTTGTTTGAAAGGGTATACTTTCCAGGTAGTCCTGTTGTCATGTCAGGATCTGATGATGGGATCCTAGAGAAATAAAAGGACTCTTCAAATATTATAGGCACTTCCATAGCGATATGGGTATTTTTTACAAAAAGCATCATTTGGTGAAGTGGAACTGATGATGAAGACCACAGATGGCTACCGGAACTAATCAATAATAAGTATTTACGGGTTGCGATTCGATTACTTTAATATGGTTTCTAAGCAGTTTATGCTCGTCACAATGCGAATGGTGAAATGGAGTTAATGGTGGAATACCAGGAGAACTCCTCAATAATTAACTTCCCTACATCGGGAAAAGCAATATTTTGTAAAAGGCGATGCGCAAGTTGACATTAGGCTTTTGTAACTTAGATAAATTATAAACAGACCCACTAAAAAGCGAGAAATAAAAGCTTTTTAACAAAAAAAAACTTATTTACAAAAAAAAAAACACTACAAAGTGAAAAATAACTTTAATTTCGAAAGTCGGTATCAAAAAACTAAAAGACACCGACTTCTGAAATAAAAGTAATTTTTCACTTTTTACCGACTTCAAAAAAAAAAGGAGGTTATCAATTCGATACGTATGTATGTAATATTATTGGAATTGCATTATATTCACATATGATGATCTATTAGGGCTTCCAAACAAATATACAAAATTTCATAGACGTATGTATGTATGTATGTATGTATGTATGTATGTATGTATGTATGTATGTTTGTCCACGCATATCTCCGGAACTATTAATCGGATCGTGACCATTTTTTTTTTATTGGCTTACATTTTCTTCAACTTAGGGAACAGTGCAAGTTTCATCAAGATCGATTCAGTAATTTTCAAGATATGGACTAATACGTGTAAGTGTGACGGCCTGGCTTATTGATAAGAGCTACGGGTGTAGTGTCAAAGGGAAAACATCTCAAAACCTTGGTCAAATACTAGTGCAAAAACTAAAAATTACGAAATAAAAAGTAATTTAAAAAAATTAAACCGACTTCAAAAAGAAATTAACTCAAAATTATGAAATAACTTTAATTTCGGAAGTCGGTGGCATAAAACTAAAATACAGATCCCAAGACACCGACTTCCGAAATTAAAGTTATTTCATAATTTTGAGTTAATTTCTTTTTGAAGTCGGTTTAATTTTTTTAAATTACTTTTTATTAGTGTTTTTTTTGGAAGTCGGTTTTTGTTTTTATTTGAAAGTTCTTAGTTCTAAAACTCTAAAGAAAAACCGCTATAATTATATTCATGTTATTGTGTTTAATTTTTTTTCTTTTTTTGTGACTGCCGGTTCCACAAACACCCGCTACAAGCCACTATCTTATACCTCTTTCTCTAGCTAAAGTTGTCGCGACGCGTTCAAGCGAAGACAGCTATCGCTCGCCGTGCAGCGAGAATTAATCTACTCAAATACAGCGCTGAATTCTTACCTGCAATACTGGACAACAACTCTCCATACATATCCTGAACATGTGTGAAAATAGAACAAACCTCGAGAATGGATGGTGAACAGATGATGTCCTTCGGTGCATCGAATCCCCGCCGAAGTGATTGTTATTCGTCTGCGTTTTGACGTGTTTTTTGTGAAGGTGTTCATGGTTTTAGAGGAAGATGTAGAATTTTTATTGGATTAAAACTGCATTAAAGCCGTCTTCAAAATATAAGACTTCAGGAACAGCAAAATCTCCGATAGACGGCAACGGTGCATTTTGACCTCAAAATCCATTGAAGCAAGAACTAATGCTTAACCCAAATTAAACTTCTTGTTAAATAATAAAATTAAATATTTTTTTAAAGGTACATCAACGGCCTATTTACTAGAAACATTAACACAATAAAAATAAAATAAATTATGGTGAACACACATACAGGCGCACTTACAGAGGTACACAGCACTTACATAATAAATCATGTTCAACTTTCAGATAACACTCAGGACAAAATCCCTTCCCGTGCATCTAAAGTATATAAGGTAAACAAACAACCTAATGTAATCCGTTTACATCGAGCTCTCGTTCTGTATTCCTGGTGCGAACTCCTGCTACCTTGATACCTGAGGATGTAAAGCCTCTAATGACAGATATACTTATTTAAAGCTAAGCGGATTACGGTATCGTGGCCAGGATTAGTTGCGTGCCATCTGCTGCAATGCTGCGATCTAAGGAGAAATAGTGCAATGAATTATGTAGGCGATGGTCAATAAATATTACAACATTCAGACCTGTATTAGGAATACATGCGTTGTTAACAGTTGAAAGGTTTAGTAATTAGACCTTTCAACTTTTAACTTAAATAGTTTTGTAACTAAATATCAGGCCACTCAGAAAGTATTGCGAAATAGTATATTTCATTACAAGTGCGGAAAGGCTGTCATTGCAAAGAGTTCCGACAAATGTCTACCCGAGCCGAGGCGCAGCCGAAGGCGAGGGTTGACAGTCGGAACAAGTTGCAATGACGGTTCCGCAGGTGTACTGAACGACTATTTTTAATACAGTTGCGAAAAAATGAAGCAATTTAATAAAATAATAAAAACACAATAAACTCAACTAACTAATCATTTTTTCTGGAAAATGGCGCCAACCGTAGAATATAAGCAGAGTTTTTTTTTCTTCACCCATTTTGGTAAGCAAAGGGAACTATCCTTACAGCTTTGTCTTCAGTATTTTTTTTTTATTGATATGAAATGAAAATGAAATTTAATGAGATGAAATGAAATGAAACCTAACCTAACTCATTCAATTAAATCATTAAATCTGATATTGAAATAAATTAGTAGCTTCTTTTTAGAAATATATGTATTTGTATGAATCACAAAAACTCTTTAGTAAAAACTTCATGGTTGGTTTTTCTTTTTAATAGACATTATTTTGACATTTGGGAAAGAGAACGCACGAGTTCGGGAAAGGTAAAAAAAAAGCATTATTATGTAATAGTCCACATCCCGAACGTTATACGTCCCTGCAATACACCACTTTTTGAGCAACTGTATTAAAAAATGATTTTATGTATGAGAGACTGGCCAGTTATACCTAATCTATTTTGAAAATATGATTATTTGTATGTAAAAATAGGTACGTTCCAATTTCAAAATTTCCCTCCACATTGTTTGCGAGCTAATTTAAATTATCGTGTCTCATTGAAAAATGGATCTGCGCCGGAAACATTTCCGCGCTATGATTTTTTACGGTTTCAAGTGTCGCCTGAAACCGGATGAATCGTACAATAGACTTCAAATGGCATTCATGGATGAAGGCCCTTCTAAGGCAACCGTGCATCGTTGGTATAACGAAATCAAGCGCGGTCGACTAACTTTAGGGGATGAAGAAAGAAGTGGTCGCCCTTTGACGGCTGTTACGGAAGAAAACATGCTAGCAGTGAAAAATGTAATCCAAGACAATAGGCGAGTTACACAATGGATTGAGCACATACTGCAGGTTGGATCGGGAAGCCTTTTCGAACTTCTACATGTGCATCTTCGCATGAGGAGGATAGTTTCACGCTGAGTACCGCATAACCTCATCGATGCTCAGAAGCAGGCCCGGGTGGAATAGTGCCGTGCTAAGATAAACAAATTGAAGCAGGCTCGTCTCAGCGTGTTTACGACATCATTACAGGTGATGAGCCTTGGATTTATCAATACGATCCAATACGTCTTTTTTGGAAGTCGGTTGTTTTATTTTTGTAAAAAGTTTTTATTTTTCACTTTAAGTTGTACTGACCCCACACAAATTCGTATAACACTACTTGCTATGTAAATATCAGTATCAGGAAGTTATTATAACATCATCAATCTAAACTAAGTGGCAAAAATACGTATTATTGAAGCTAACTCAAAAACTACCCAAGCCTGAGGCATACCATAACCAATAAAAAATAACTTTTGAAATCGATTTACAATTGCCGGAGATATCGTGTAAAATACATACAAAAAATACGTCCTTTTTGAAGTCAGTTAATTATGTAACGATACGGCACTTAAAGTTCCAGTGCATCCCATGACAATTCAACTAAGCCACAACTGAAAATTCATAGGAAAGCAAACGACGCAATTTCGTTTACTTGATTTTTTATCAGTAATTTTGGTTTAAAAACCAAACTACTGAACCGATTTTGATGGTATTTCTATAGGATCTATCTGAAAGTATATTCTTTCAATTAAATAAGAATTTTGTTAATCGGACATTAAAAAATTAAAAAATATTCAACCGAATTGAGAACCTCCTCCTTTTTTTGAAGTCAGATAAAATAAAAGTAGCATTTTTATTGTTTTTAAATAACAATAAACATTCGTTGTAATAGAGGTGTATGTTATTTAGAAATATATAAGTATGTTTATCAGTTGTCTAGTACTCATAACACAAGCTCTGCTTAGCTTGAGACTAGACGGCGTTGTGTGATAGTTGTGGAATATTATTATTATTATTTAAAAAAAACGACATCCTTTAAAGTAGGTACTATGAATTTATTTATTACTATGAACAGCTCGGCTAGTACGGACATCCTAACGTCAGATATCAATGGATAAATCATAAAGATATCATTGCCGAGCTGTCTATAGTAAAATTGATTGTGCTCTTGACTGTACATAAGTTAAGCACATATTTCACTAGTCAGTTATATTTTTAGAGCCTTCGCAAGAAACCGGACACAAATGCTAATGAGAACTTCCTGACAAAAAAGCCATTATCACTCAACCATTGTAAATTTTGACATTCAAACTCATTCTAAATGGTCAACTTGAAATACTTTTTTTGAGATGGCGACGTGTTTAGCAGGCAGGTTGGTTGATATAAGAGGTTTGTGAATAAATCATTCAATAGCTAGAGACTTATAGTTATAACTAAAAAGTCATAACATTTTGCTTTCGAGGCCAAGTTCACTGAAAATATCCTCAATAGAACCAAGTACTGTTAAGACTTAGTGAGAGGCAACTTACAAGCAAATACAATTAAGTCGTCGTGTTGTCTCATGTAAAGACGTAACTTATTCAAAGCCTATTATAGTCCAAGTCAGAGTAATTAGGTAGTTGAAACAGAAATATCTGTCCTGTTCTTGCATTATAAATGAAATAAATTAAGAACATCGAAGGAAGAATAATTAATATACTTATTAAGATAAATATTGATGCACTTTGAGTGTGAAAAGCCAATAGTCTAATTAACAACTAAAACGTTATTTAACACACCGTAAATAATACTAATTGATCAACACATTACACCATTCCTACAGCAAACTCAAAACTAAATCTCTCCAAAGTTTTCAACACTTACAATAACTAGTTTGCAACACAATCCACGTCAACATAATTATTTAACTAACAAAGCACAACGAAGTCAATTTATTTCAGATTTAATCTGTATTAAGTGATCCGCTGCGAGATGATAACAATGTAAACGTCAAAATGCTTCTGTTGAAGAGGAAGGAGAAGGAGAAGAAGTCTTCTCTTAAAGATTGCAATCCGCATCCCTGTCTAACTCGTATAGTAAGATAGAGAAGACCAGCCAATCAGATGATAGAATTGTATCGCACGCAGAAAAGAATGGAAATTAGATTTAGTGAATCACATTTTTCGTCTGCTTGTGTAGGGAGGGGAGAATTGATAAATGATAATTTCAGAGCAAAAAATGGGTCGTATTTATTTATAATGTGTATGAGTTTTGTACGGACGAATAATTGTAATGTAATGATTGATGATGGCATTCGCCTACCTTTAATCATGCCATTTTCATTTGCGTCACGTATTTTATAGTTTTCAGAAAACTTACAGCTAAAGTCACAGTGAATGAACTGAATCAAAACGAACGGAACTCATCACTATTACAATAAACATGGCATAGCATCTGTCAGTTTACTCCAGTGAATTAATAATTACACGTTAGACAGGCTAATCAGCAGTAGACTGCGATAGGCTGAGTTCATTCAGACAGGAAATATAGTTGCAATGGCACTGTCTTCTTAAAATGTTGTCCTGAACCCTTCAAAGGTTTTAGTTTTCCAATCCATTATTTTATTATAATTATTTTTTATTATAAGCCTGTGTTGTCCCACTGCAGGGCAAAGGCCCCTTCCCTCTTTCCACTTTTCCCGGTCTACTGCGATTGTGGGCCAATCCTTTAAGAAGGGGTCCAGCTCATTCCGCCATCTCTTTCTGGGTCTGCCGCGCAGTCATTTCCTGCCATTGGGCCCTCTGAATGGTGGCTTTTGCATATTGCTGCTCCGACATGCGACAGATATGGCCAGCCCAGTTCCACTTTAGTCCAGGAGCTGTGCGGCCAGCGTCCGCTATTTGTGTTTTGGTACGAAGTATAATAGAGTTCTTAATGCGGTCTGCCATTATGTTATGCCATAAAGCCATTATATGAATATTTTTTTGTGCCAACCAGCAACAGATCAGGTCAACAATAAAATCACAAGCAATACATCCACAATGCGGCAATATTACCCAATTGCAGTACAATCTCACATCATAATCGGTACGTGCCTAAAATTCCGGAGCAGCGTCTACGTTGCACTCTGGTCTGTCACGGACTCACGGCGCGCGGCGAGGGGCTAGGGAGCTATAAATTGAGCTCGAGAGCTCACACCTGACAGCTACCGAGTTCAATTAAACTGACGCTACGTTTTATACTTAATTTGATGATGTGAGGACTTTGGAAAGATAATTTATGAGATGGAGATAGAATGTTGTAGATGTTGTTATCGGGAATTGGGGCTAACTAACTTAAATACATAATAAATATTATGAATAAACGTATAACAAAGTAACTCTGTCTGTATGTCGATGTCGGTCTGACTGCTAGCTTGTTACCTTGTCACGCCTTAACGAATTTGGGTGAGGCATTTGGATAGATTGTGACCTGTGTTAGGACATAGAATTCTTTTTATTATTTTATCTCGGTAGTAAAAGCCTCATCTGTTATTAGACCATATAAATTTATAATCATTAAATTCATACATAGAAAACACGGTGGACAACCTACTAACAAAGTGATTTAAACCTTCAAGATTGTCTCATAAAGACTTCAAAAGTCGGACTTTTGAACTTTCAAACTATCTAAATTACTAGAACTAGAGTGTGGGATTTAACAATACTCAATTTACAATTTCTTCGTCAATTTGCTTCATTCAGTTCCAATTGGGATTTCGCCAATTGCTATTATACATAAATAGAAGTTTAGATTAGTTCATTTAAAAATAGAGTTTCATTAAAAATAAATTAGTTTTTTGTGACGATTGGACGCTAGGAGCGTTTTTAGCATCATTAGATAGGCTTTTAACGTTAATTTTTAATTATTATAAAAAATTGGCGCTTTAGCTTTTTCTCCTTTCCGCTGACGATATAATTCTTGAAAGAAATTATTTTTTGTCTATTTTATAAAGTGGTTGCCGTGGGTATCCCTTAGTACCCTTTTTTAATACAAAAATTAAGTATATAATCATAATCATTTTGAATGAGTTCCAGAGAAGTTTATTTATGTAATATTTCATTACGTTCTACTTTTATGGCGGTACAATTTACTTTTCATAAAGTGCGAGATCTTAATAAATCCTACCATAATTAAAAAGAAAATATATGATTTACTGACAACTGACAATTCATAAAAACATTTAAGTTCGCTGAGGTGCCATGAAAAAATAGCATTCCTAAAAATCTTACAAGAAGAATTCTGAAAATACTCCATTAATTGGTTACCTCGCCAAAGAAATTGTTCACACTTTTCAGCTTCCTCAATTTCCTTAAAAAAAGTGTTCGAGTTCGCTTACTAAACACAAATTACTCGAGTATCGATTAACAAGTAATCTGCGAGGCAAGAGGCATTAAAAACTTATTGACTTCTCTGAGCGACGTTTAGACATTGGACCGTCGGGAGATTGGTTCAGGAACTTGGTCGACTTCAGAAAGAGAGCTTTAAAGCGTTTTTTTTTTCTTATTGCAGTGCAGCTGTAAGTTTTTGTGGACTAAAGGTTGTAAGTTCGGAACTTGGCTTGCAAAAAATATGGCTTTTTCAATGTCAAAGTACTTCATCAATTATATTTGACTGTAGGATACTAAACGAGACACAATAAAGGTTTTATTGTTATTTATTATGTCCCTCAAAAGGTATTTTTTTAGGACCACAGTAATTTGCTTATGGATGAAATCACGAAGAATAAGCGAGTGTGGCAATCACAGCTCACACCTTTTTCGTGTGGGTAGAGGTTATATCGTTCAGTACCTAATACTCGTAGGACGTAGGTACGTAATAGTCGTCTTTATTATAGCTTATCCTGAACTCGATTTATTCAAAATTGGCTATCTTACTTTACATAAGCACTATACGCAAAACTGGCGCCCATTCTCCTTGACCATAAAGTGGCGATGTCGTGGCTTTCTGCCAAACTATACCAACGGGATCGTCCGCCGAGTACATGAGATACTTCTTAACAGAACCTCATCATGCTCTGTATTTTAAATCATCATCATCATCATCATTTCAGCCAAAAGACGTCCACTGCTGGACATAGGCCTCCCCCAAGCACTTCCACTTCGACCGGTTCTTTGCTTCTCGCATCCAACGGGTTCCTGCGGCCTTCACAAGGTCGTCGGTCCACCTTGTGGGAGGCCTTCCAACGCTACGTCTTCCGGTACGTGGCCGACACTCCAGAACCTTTTGGCCCCATCGGCCATCTGTTCTGCGAGCAATGTGTCCGCACACTGCCACTTCAGTTTGACTATTCTTTGAGCTATGTCGGTTACCGTGGTTCTCCTGCAGATTTCCTCATTTCTGATTCGACCATGCAGGGAAACTCTAAGCTTAGCTCTCTCCATTGCCCTTTGGGTGACTTTTAGCCTTCTTATAAGGCCCATTGTGAGCGACCACGTTTCAGTGCCATAAGTCATCACTGGCAACACGCACTGGTCAAAGACTTTCGTCTTGTGACACTGCGGTATGTGGGACGAGAAGATATTGCGTAGCTTCCCGGACGCTGCCCAGCCGAGTCGGATTCGACGATTGACCTCTTTCTCGAAGTTAGACCTACCTAACTGGACAGTTTGTCCTAGGTAAACATACTCGTCCACGACTTCGAGTGTAGCGTCTCCGATCTTTATGAGAGTGGGTGTTACATGGGCATTTGACATGACCTTCGTTTTGTCCATGTTCATTTTAAGACTCACTCTTTCGGAGGCTCTACTGAGGTCATCGAGCATTGTACTGAGGTCCTCCATAGTCTCAGCCATGACTTCGATATCGTCGGCAAACCGAAGGTGAGTTATGTACTCGCCGTTGATGTTGATGCCAGCCCCTTTCCAGTCCAGAACCTTGAAGACATCCTCCAGTGCAGCGGTGAACAGTTTCGGAGAGATAACGTCTCCCTGTCTTACACCTCGCTGCAGAAGGATAGGTTTCGAGGTCTGATCCTGGAGTCGGACTGACATAGTGGCGTTTTCGTACAAACACTTCAGCACCTCGATGTACCGATAGTCGATATATTGTATTTTAAATACGACATTTTTTTTACTTAAATCAGTGTGTTATGTAAATGTGTCATTGAAGTGGTACG
Source organism: Oligia fasciuncula (assembly GCA_963082905.1). Taxonomy (NCBI): domain Eukaryota; kingdom Metazoa; phylum Arthropoda; class Insecta; order Lepidoptera; family Noctuidae; genus Oligia; species Oligia fasciuncula. The sequence goes on along the minus strand of OY720391.1, from coordinate 1,270,237 downwards.
TTTGGCGGCTTGCCAAACTGCACGCAAGGAAATCACTTGAGCTGAGCACTTAAGGCGTTTTCTTCGGACGCTCAATGCTGCGTTCTACCTTCGATGGACAAAGATTTCTCTAAAATGAAAAGTTGTGTTGTGTTATCTTGGGAGAACCCTTTTTTATAAAACAAATATTATCTGAATATCGGCGGCATTTCCTCACAACAAAACACCATACGACATCACACTATGAAAATAACTAAAGTATACTAAACGGGCAGTCTCTAAATCAGCTAAATCACGATTTTTTTCTAACGGCGTATGCTGCAGAGCTGTTTTTTGGATTGTCTAACATGAGGTATCGTAAACTTAATACATTTCGTTTTTTTCGCCATAGGAAGTAGGTTATTAACATTAAACTAGTTAACTACTATAACGAGGGCGCTATTTACATTGTCAGTAACCAGTTGCTGACGTTTGAGTTTAAATAAAAGTGAAGTGTCATCTGCAAACAACACTGTATCATGATTACGAGGGCAAGTCATTAATATATATGAGAAACAAAAAAGGCCACGAATTGAGCGCTGGGGGACCCCCATTATTACTACAAATCCGAGTGATCCTTTTCCTATAACATTGATTCTCTGAATCCTATTACCTAAGTATGAAGTAAGAAGATCCAAAAAGGCGTTCCGGATTCCGTAGTGGTGCAGTTTCCTGATTAATGTTTCATAAAAAACGCAATCGAATGCCACGGACAAATCGCAAGAGATGCCCAAAGCATCGAATTTAACCTCCCACGCCTTATAAACAAGTCTTAAAAGTACAACAACCATCATGTTTGATATGTAGGTAGTAATGTATGTATAGTAAAAAATATTTGCATTTTATCTAAAAGTAAGTTTTTCAAAAAATTTGCTGATGTTAGCACTGAAATAGGTGTAGGATCTGATGCACTACCCGATTTAAACAACGGTATATGAACTCACCACGGTCAATACAGAAGTGGAAACAAGTTTTCCCTTGTCTATGCAAATAAAATTATTAAAATTAAAAGAAAGAAAGAAAATAGGTACATTTGTTTAGCACAGACTAAAAGACACACAATAACAGCTATAGTAGATGCTACAACGTTTATAATCGACTTAGCAACGTCCACAGAATTATCCAATAGATCTGCGGTCTTTTAAAAATTAAAAAAAAAAAACAGAATCAAAAACGGGAACGTTTTCTCTTAGCGAACGTACACACCAACCCAATTTACGCAATGAATTATAAACTCGTAAAAATGAGTGTATTGTTTCGAGTCGTGCCTGTGGTTGTGATCAGTGTTTCTAAGTTTTGTGCTAGGTGCAAACAGCATATCATCGTGCAAATGACAAACTCGGAGATGTGTTTATTCTTCAACAGGTCACGATACGTAATAGACAAAGACATAAGTAGCCTTACCCATACGAATATTTATTACATATTTTTACTAGGGTAAATTGGATCAATACGTAATTATGTTGCATGTCATTTACCGAAATAAAAATTTAGTTACTAAGAAGATACTGCCATGTAATCTCTTCACCACCCTTGGTTGACTGATAGAGAATGCCCAAGGCATTAAGTCCGCCTTTGTAGCTTTATGTGTGTGAAAAGATTAAATAAATAAATACTACCTATTATTTTAATAATCTGAACACACAAAATGTCACAACAACCATCTTCACGAAGAAAAAAAATCAAAAACTAAAACTTCATGTTTATCGTTTTATAAAATTGTCGAATGAACTACAAGTTCTTAGAGCGACGCTGTACAACAAAGTAAAGAGTTTCATAAAAATATCGTTTAAACCCTAATTGGAAATTATCGTCGGCAAGTCTTTTAAACTCTTAATGAAATTCTAGCGTTTTTGTGACACCAGCGCCATTAGAACTGCGTGGAAGCACGAGCGAAGTATTAATTATTATTTGAATCTTGCGTGATTATCGACGTTTTTTCCACTAGCCTTCGTGCACGGCATCGGAAAGGCGACCCGGTAAAAATTTAAGCAAAATCTATAATCTATACAAATAAATAAAATTGAAGTGTGTAATTTCAAATTTACAGCTTTTTGCTAAATGCATATGAAAGTAAATACAGTACATAAAACAAAAAAAATACCTTTTTTTATTTTTATTTCTGTCTGTTTGTTCCGGCTAATCTCCAAAACAGCTGGACCGATTTCGACGGGGCTTTCACTAGCAGGTGAATGTTATAAGGAGTAACTTATATAAAGACTACTTTTATTTTAGAAGAAGAAAATCAAAAGGATTAATATCACATGAAGGACGTCGCGGGCAGCAGCTAGCCGTCTCTGGCAAGTGGAAAGACTTCCTCTGGATGCCGGGTGATTCCTTTCCAATGCCGGTGCCAAAAATCCGCTGTGGAAAATCACCCAATAACCCCGCATTTACACCCATATACAAGTTGAGATACAGTTGTCGAAAACATGCAACATGCAGATAATATGTTTTATACCTTGGTGTAAGCGCGGAGTAAGAAACAGAAAACCTATAAAAAGACATGTGAAAATGTTTAGTGGATCGTGGAGATGAATTCTTAGACTGTACCTCCACTTACATCAGCATGCAGTTTGTTAGTACAGTCGTGTGGTCCATGTATTTCGAATCTATAGGGATTGTTTCGTCGGGCCGCCGATCTTACTGGTAACAATAGGTACAATATTCATGTATAGTATTCATACCCACAATAAACAAAGGCTTTTGCAAGTCACAAGCCCAATTATATGCAACACAAATATTATTCTGGAGCAATCGTAACTCGTAGGTTTCGGAGCCCGACGGCATCGTCAGACGAAGTTTTTAATAGTGTTGTGTCGAGTCACCGCCCGCAGTTAATTACTGGCGCTGGTCTCTGACACTCTTCACGCGAGTCTCGACCTTACTGACTGCTGTATTGATAGGCAATTAGGTGATTTTCCTATTGTCTGTGTGGGTTTCCTATAGTATAATATAAAATCGTTTTTTTTTTTCGTATTTAATTATGATTTATATTAGCCTAAAACATTAAAACTTTTCTTACTTAAATAATCTCATTCATTTGTAATAATCGTATTAGTCAAAACACTGATCATTATAGAGGGTTGAATCTTAACTGCCAGTGTCAACCTACCAAGATTTTCCGGTTACTGCAGCATGAATGAATTATGAATGAATGAATGAATTATTTTTGCCATAGGTTCAGGAAAACCAAATAGTTAACTGACAAGACTTTCACTTAACTAATTTTACTTAAAGTAACATGATTGTTTTTAATATAATAAAAAAAAATGTAAAGAAACATCCGAATTGAGAACTTCCACCATTTTTGAAGTCGGTTAAAAACCACTTTAAACATTATTATCTCTTCAAATTTTTTAATAACAACGAAATAACAACCACGTAAAGTATCAAAATAAATGTATATTTTAAATTAAAGAAGATTAAACAGAAAGGTGGCGTGACGATCTAATAACATTCGCAGGGCCAACATGGCCAGAGATCGCACAAGACAGGGAGGTTTGGAAGGAAAAAGGGGAGGCCTTTGCCCAGCAGTGGGACACAAACTAGGCTAACAAAAAAAAAAAAACAGAAAGAAGGGTAATTTATAAAAGGTAGATTTATGGTCACTACGATTTCCTTAATTTCCTTTGGCAGTAGCACAGTACTCTCCTAGCTCAGCCTGGTGTGACGAAGACCCCAGCGGGCGTCGCATGCTGACTCTACTCACATCAGGGGAGGCGCAGACCGGCAGATGGTGTCGCCAGACTCGGAACAAGCACGACGTGGCCACGCGGGTAAAATATGTACCCGGCGAGCACGTGGATGCCCGGAATTTTGCAGATGGTCAAGCCGGTATTTGAACCGGAACTTCGGTAATGTTAAACCGGAACTTCGGACCCTGGAATAATGTCCAGCGTCATTAGATGATCTATGATCATCTCCAGTGATTATGACACCAGGCAAAAGCAAAGCGAGATGTACTAGTGCGGTATTAAGGTGGTGTGTGATTGTCACAATCAGTACGGAGTTTACAAATGGGAGGTGTGGAGCACGACATGACTTACACATTTTGATAGAATGAAACAAAACCTTTCAAAATGCATAGAGCTAAAGGCAAAATAGGTTGCATGAGAAATAATAATAACGCAGAAGGCATATAACTAAGCTAAAACCATAAGTAGTAATTAGCAAATGGCCCATGTTGACCTAAATAGGTAGGTACACACAATAGAAAAGTGGCATTTTTCAACACTTACCCAATATGGGGTTTAAACACTGACTTTAGATTAAGACTAATGACTATAATTATTATGTAGTCGACTGTATAGGGTGACATCCGTGCTGAGGGACGGGTCACACGTATGAAGGTCGCGCCGCTGAATAAGAACGACGCGAATACGTGTGCCCGTCTTGCTAGCATATGACGGTGTGCGTGCTTGTCACATTTGTCACCGGGTGGCGTCTGCGACGCCGCGCAGGGCTCCAGCCTGGCGGGTCTGCCGCGGGGCGTGACAGGGGAGCGGGAACAGGGGCTCGCTAACAAACGAGATGTCCTGTGGCGACCCCAAGGTCACGCGCATTGCAATGAATTTGTTGGCAATTTCGTTTTATAAAAGTAAACAAATGTAAACTAACTAACAACGTTTGTATAAAATAAATAAAATATTAAATAAATAATAATAACAAAATACTTAAAAGAAGCCTTTTAATATTTGAAATCGTTCTATTTTTTAATTTACTATATATATAAAGGAATAGAACGTTACACTACTATGTCACCGATTTCATCTTAAAATCTCTGTTCTTATGTAACATCTTGCTCAGTTCAAAGTTGGTTGCGCATCAACAATTTGACGCAGATTACTGCACATTTCCGATACATTGCCCCCAGCGATGCTGCTCCCGATATTGAGGCAATTTCTAGCATTAGCTTGCTATGTTTCCCGTCTTATGGGATAACTTGAAGTGGATTCAATGGCTGTTATCACTGGCCATCTTCTAAGATAACTTGTTTGATGTGGAAAATATTTTCCGTAGCTTTCTCTTGTTTTTAAAGAAGCTTTTATTTGAATAAAATAGTCACATCTGCATTTCCAAACACAGTTTGTATTCAGTTTGTCGGTAACCGAGGTACTAAGGCTGGATATAGACAACGAGCCTTAAATATTTACCTATAGATTGCCTGAAATTTTCTTGACACCACCTTTAATGTCGTGTTATTAACCTTTGTTTCACCAGACGCATTAGAGTTAGGTTTAAAAAAATAAAAGCAATATTTCGCTGCTGAATTTAAGCCTCTTGACAACGGATAAGTGATTGCAGTTTATTATTAAGTAGTTAAAAGGACAACCCTTTTAGTACAGGTTTACTTTCTAAAGCCGAACCCTAATCTGTCTTTACGGTTAATGGATCCAAAGGATTGAAAACTGCACTTAAAGTTCATAACAGCGTGTATAAACACTGCATCTTTAATACATTGAACAGTCGTTCATACAACGAGGTGTGGAATATTTTAGACTCTGACCTTTTTTACTCAGGGAGACTTTCGAAATCAAATCTTGATTTTGGCTCGTTTATGAGAGAGGTCCCAAATTGAATTGTCTGTCGTGTCCCAAGGCAGTGGGTAACTCGGTTACTGTGATCATCTGAGTGCCAGATATGTTTCATCGCATACTGAAATAACATTTGAAATATTATTCGTAAGTAGGTAATGTAAGGCGTTTTGAGAACATTTTAGTACTCAATACTCAATACTTTTATTGCACATATAGGTATTCTTAGGTGGTAAACTTATAGTTAGATCATAATTATGGACCTTATCGGGCACAGCAAAATAAGTGAGTTAGGAGAGAGAAAGCATTTGTTAATTTTATAACATTACCTAACAAACTACTATATTAAAATAATGATGTAGGTATTTTTTGAGACAAACTAATAGCTTTATTATAAAATATAAACAGGTATCTATTGAGAGATGTAATAATCCATACTAATAATATAAATGCGAAAGTGTGAATGTCTCTCTGTCTGTCTGTTGGCGCTGTTAGTAATTATTAATAATAATAATAATATTCCACAACTATCACACAACGCCGTCTAGTCTCAAGCTAAGCAGAGCTTGTGTTATGAGTACTAGACAACTGATAAACATACTTATATATTTCTAAATACATACATATATAGATAAATTACACCCAGACACAGAACAAATGATCATGCTCATCACACAAACATTTGACCTGGGTGGGAATCGAACCCACGACCTCCGGCATAGCAGTCATAGTCACTGACCACTAGACCAACAGGCCAGCCAATAATAAATAAATAAAATTTTAAGTCGCGAGTTCTTAAGTTATGACTTAAGTCTATCACTTAGATAGGTATTCGTTTACCGAGTAGTAGCTTTTATTTAGCAAGAATTGTCTGTTTTTTTTAAATGTGTTAATTTTCTCTTCCTTTTTTATTGGTCCGTGTAGTTTATTATATAATTTAATGGACATTACATAGGGACTTGTAGAGTGCATCTTTAGACGAGAACGTGGCAAGTTTAGCCTAGATCGGTGTCTGAGAAGATAGCGTGTCTGAATGTCTTCACGTTTGGAATATAATTCTTGATGTTTCCGGACAAATTTGCATGTTTCTAAATAATTATTAATTATTATGTTTGCTCAATGTTAACCAGGATTCTAACCAATTTCTTTTGTAAGGTGAAAAATTTTTGTGCGTCAGTGCTGTTTTCCCAAAGAGTGACACCATAGCTAAGCCATGCCTAAGCATAAGCATAAAAGGTGGTGAGAGCTGTTTGTAAATTAGTGGTCTTTTTATTTTAGTAAGCATAGTGTTGTTTTGTCAGAGGATGTGTAACGGGCGAACATATTGGACATGGACATATCTATGTGTCGCCAGACAGCATTTCTGTGTTCCAGGTTGAAACGTGTTAGACATATGAGACATTGTAGGTTTTCTATGATAAGCATCATTTCAGCCGAAAGACGTCTACTGGTGGATATAGGCCTCCCCCAAGCAACTCCATTGCGACCGGTTCTGCGCTTCTCGCATCCAACTGGTTAAGCATCCAAGATAAGCATCGCATCGGTTAAAATGAATGCCAAAAGTAGCACAATTGTGTTTGTGTGTCATTTTAAGATGCAACAAATAACGATATGTCATCACTATTTTTCCTTCTTAAGTTCCACCAAAAAAAAGCCTCCCAAAAAAGGTTTGCCTCTCCAAATAGACACCGGGTAATGGGCGATCGGCTTAACGACCACCATCAGGCCTAATTGACGTTCCCGCCAATTTTACTGTCTTCAGTCTTGACTGACAGCTGCGATTAAAATGAGTAACGCGAAGACCGAGGATGGCCGGGTTGTTATAATCGAGCCGTCTTCATAGATATTATTAAATTATTTGTTGTTAATGAATTATTTTTGGGGATGTAGTTGAAATAAAGAGCCGATTGAAGGCAAGCGCACATTACAGCCGGATCGCATTTCAATACAAAAAGCGCCGTGTGTTTATTTAAGAGGTTGTTTAAGTGTCGGTGCAGCCCGCCTAATTTTGCGCCTTTACGCGGTACGATATCGTAATGTACTGTAGTGCTACAAAGACAGTCTATCTATGTCGTCTCTTGGGAGCGTTGAATTACCGCAAAAGGTGAAACATTGATTTATCCCTGTAAGACAAGTACCTACTTACAAATATATAATTCATGATGTAATAGATAATGTGGACAATCGAAGCAGAATTAATTCCAGGATTCACGAACGTGACTAATGGTCATTTCATGATCCAGTATTCCATACGCCGCCACCGTGGTCCTACTAATAATAACTAGGTACTGGCATAAAAAAGTACTAAAAGAAAATCTTGCATTTATTATTCAGCTCATGAAAGGATTTTTATTCTTATTCCCTTGTGTGTCCCTTGTGTGTTGACCAACGCTGCTAATTTTAGCTTCGAAGGGATCATTTGCCAGAGCTTTCAGATAAATGCCGATATGCAAATGGTACATCAATCGAATATCGCAAACGTGGACCAAATCGACAACATTAATATTTGGCCAACTTTGGAAACATAAGGAGATTTTTTTTGATTGGCGGAAACGTTCAATTTAGTCATACATACTCTATCAAAAGCGATTGTGATATTCTTACGACTGTTTTCGGTAGTATCTAGTAGCTCATGAAAATATTCAATAGGTAGGTTGTGGTGGTTACCACTTTCACAATGAAAACATTATGAAATATCTACCGACTATTAAAGTCGCGTAGCACAGTAAAATCAAATTAAAATAATGATGATACTGTGAATTTAAACTGAAACTATGTTTTTGTAGAACAAAGCCATGACCTTTCTTCATAATCTAGCTTTTTCTTACTAATAACAGCGACAGTTTTGCTCACCTTACGTCCCCGTATGTGCCTCAATTAGCTTAGACATAGCAATTTATATTTAGATTCTAAAAATTACCATAACATCCGATTAGTTCATTAATTTGAATTGATTGATACGTTCGTAGTCAGGGTTGTCACATCAGATATTAAATTATATAATGAGAAATTAAATGATTTTGTTAGTATTTTTTCCCAATTTATAAAATTTGAGATTGGATGTTAAACAGATATCGTATGACAGAACGTATCAACAATTTACAAATTATAGTAGACACGGCCGTGTTCAAGTCTTAAATGATTCTAATAGAGTTTTCACCTTTATAGTTGCACCAAATGAATGTAAAGTAAAGCGTGCATCCCACGAATATCCCCCTAAACCCGGTAGCCCGACAGCCTTAGTACATAGTAGTACCTACTAAGAAAATAAAATGTTTCGTTTAAATTCCACATTTAGGGGGTTATGTCACGAGAAGCGCAGCCGGCACGACGATTATGTCTAATTTATGTACATAATTTGTTGAACAAATGGCCGCCTGTTTTTGCTCCAAGCTCCTTATAATTAATAAATTTGAGACTACGCCACCACACCACAATATTAGCTACAATGCCTGATTACAGACGATTTGCTGTTGGGTGGATTGCAAGCAGTTTTCGAGAGAAAATCTTGTTTTTGAGAATTCACTCGGGGAAAGACAATATTTACACGTTTATCAGCAATGGCTTACAGTTGAATGAGACATTATGTCTGCAGTCTGCAGATACAGCGATGTTTTTTTTGGAGCTACTTAACCAATCCACTAAGTTAGTCTTTATCATTTCAGACAAAAGACGTGATGTGTCACAGGTATATCAAATAAAAACGCACTTCGGATAAAATAATCAACTGTATTTCTGCCTACCTCGGCACTTCCTTACATTATACTGGCCTGTTGGTCTAGTGGTCAGTGACTATGACTGCTATGCCGGAGGTTGTGGGTTCGATTCCCACCCAGGACAAATGTTTGTGTGATGAGCATGATCATTTGTTCTGTGTCTGGGTGTAATTTCTCTATATATGTATGTATTTAGAAATATATAAGTATGTTTATCAGTTGTCTAGTACTCATAACACAAGCTCTGCTTAGCTTGAGACTAGACGGCGTTGTGTGATAGTTGTGGAATATTATTATTATTATTATATACAAGCTTACAAAAGTAACGACACACGACTACTGTACAAAATCTAGATCAGTGCAACAATTTATATCTAGGAGTAAAAATGAATTTAATAACAAAATTCAGAATATTCTTGAAGGAAAAAGAAATGAGCGGATCTAGAACAAGAAGCTATAACGAACCGTTGGAATAAGGGCCGTTGAAAAACAAAAGTTACCTTTTATAGTAAATCATCATGTGTGATCCATTTCACTGTTCAATACCCATTCCTTTTTACCACATATGAACCTGTCTAACTTAATAGGTGTGGAGTGTAAACAATTGTTAAAATAGTTAAATGTTTGTAAGTATTATGTTTGTTGTAAATATAGTAAATAAATAATTGTCGTGGATAATATATTATTTTTGTTAGTCAAGATTAGTGATATCCATAGATAATGTTTGCTTGCATTCTCGTTCGTTGTCTATGATGGTTGAACTGCCATGTGACAGTTGACATGTTGAACGAGGAATTATTATGTAAGGTTATGATGCAATGTGCTTGTGTACTGTGTAGTGTTTACAATTTGTTTCTTTATTGTTTATTTACATAATGAATAACCGGTACAGACGTCCACTGCTCGACATTGGCCTCCCCCAAGCACATCCACTTCGACCGGTTATGTGCTTCTCGCATCCAACGGATTCCTGCGGCCTTCAAAAGGTCATCGGACCACCTTGTGGGAGGAATGGGTTGGGTCTTATATCGAGTCGCCTGAATCTGACGTAAGTGTGAATATGGGAGGGTGTAGGGGGTTCGTACTAAGCGATAAAATGTATTTTTTGCTGCCGGAGACGCGCCAAAATATTTTAATTATTATTTCAAAAACTTACAAATGCTTAAAAAGGAACGTAATTTTGATACATTTCGTAGCGATTTCGATGCTCCGTTTGTCGAAATGTGTGAAACGAAACGTAAGCCGCCATTCTGTTTACATTGACAAATACTTTTGGCGTTCGTTTTGTCATTCCGTTGCTCTCGAGTTTACGTGAATTTTATATGTTGCTATGATTATTAGCTCCCCGCACCCTAATGAGTAACAGATCCTACCCAAAGCACACAGACTTGTGTTGGTTAGGTTAAGTTAGAATGGTGACCACTTAGCGCGAGCCGAGCGAGTTGTGCTGGTAGGTTAGGTTAGGTTAGAACAGTGACCACTTAGCGCGAGCTGAGCGAGCGCAGCGAGCGTGCCGCGGCAGCGGCCGGCGAAGCGCCAGAAAGTACTATCTCCCCGTACCCTAATGAGTGACAGATCCTACCCAGAGCAGACAGGCTTGTGTTGGTTAGGTTAGAAAATTTTATTCAAAGTGGAATAATAGAAAAACTACGCATCTCCGGCAAGAAAAGAATCCGGGGGGTGAAACAGCCATCCCCCACCCTCTCCCCTACACCCCTCCCATCTTCGTACGAAGGCGACTTGATATAAGACTTTAACCGGAGGCCTTCCAACGCTAAGTCTTCCGGTACGCGGTCGCCACTCCAGAACCTTTCGGCCCCATCGGCCATCTGTTCTGCGCAATGTGCCCTGCCCACTGCCACTTAAGTTTGGCAATTCTTCGGGCTATGCCGGTAACCTTGGTTCTCCTGCGGACCTCCTCATTCCAAGTTAGTCTTATGTAGAAGATATTTGCGGTGACTGTTATCTTTACCTCGTCATTTATAGTTGCAGAGAATAGTTACACCACAAGAAACACAACGAAAGAATAAATAACAAAATTCAGGCAACAAGAAACCATTTAGAACATATTCCTTACCTCCGAAGAGACGTGTATAAGGAAAAATATTCTTTGTAAGAACGAGTAGAATACCAGCATTTACTGTGTGTTACAAAAATAAAGTTATTCAATATACCCACCGGCCCCGGAGCGCCGAGCAACCAGGAATTATTATTTTATTCACACTACAGTATCGTTTACATAATATTAATTCATAAGTAGACAAGGGTCCACTTACCGAAGCCTATATTGTAGCTATTCATAATGGTTTCATTGTGTGTTTGGGCAGAGTATTTGTAAAAACCGTATTTCCTGCGCATGTTTTCTCGAAACATTACATATAAACATCGAAACAAAGAGGCGGTCATACACATTTGTGTATGCAAACACGATGTTTTTGTTTCCCGAGCTGCATGGAAAACATTCCCCGCGCGGGTGAAGAGGGGAAGGGTTTGTTTAATTTTCAATCTCTGCGCGCACACATCACGTCTGCACATCGGACCATAGAAGGAAAACGAATTCTTCAAAATTGGTTTCAGACACACGAAAGAAATTGCCCAATCCAAAGCGGTCATCCATCCGTAGCTCTTAGTAAATGTTAAAATTTCGAAGTCGTATCTTTTTTTTTATTTGAAGTGGGTTTACTTGTGACTCTAGTCTAGGTCAGAGGTGACAGAGACAAAGTCGACGATGGAGTGAGCTTACCCAGAAGAAGCCTGTTCACTCTTACTTTGAAGATATTCGGGTTGTATCTGATATTGAGTCTTTATTTGCTAAAACTGATAATACGTCTTCCTCGGCGGAACTCGTAACGACATTTACACAAAACATGTTAGTAATCTAAAAATATTTTAATACGCAGGAGACAGCTTGTGTATGTAAACAAATGTTTATGTGTAAGGTTTTTTGTGTAATGTTTACTCGCAGGAGACAAGGCGTGATGTAGTTGTGTATGTATTAAAATGAATTATGATTCCATGGTTACAAAAGAAATCGTTTATCCTTTGAAATCATAGCATCTATCTACCATCATAACATCTCTTGAGTCTAAAGCCAGCTATACACTGAACAATCTCAGTACTACAGTGCACAAGACGATACCTGCCTTTACATTATGTTGGTACCTAAGTACGTACATTGGGGTTTGTGATGTCTTTTTGCATACTACAAACAAAGATCATTCTGCATTATAAGTTGCCCAGCACGCGACCTCCGTAGAGACTAAATAAATTAATGAAAAGTTGCAGGCTTTGGAAAGATCAGGAAACGCACAATGTTAACAATAAAGAAAATAATAGAGATAGAGGTGTTCATAATACGCGTACTGTTGTAAATTAAAAACACATTGAAACTTTAATAGCCGTAGCATAAATAATGATCGTGTGACAACCAATCGATTGCATTTTGTTTTAAGGATACAATAGAAATATAAAAAAAAAGAATAGTACAGCCAACATACAGGGAGGGACTTGTCAAACACCAAGTTTAGATGCTCTGTCCCAAAGCAGAGAACATCTGCAAGAAACTCCAGGGCCACTGCTATCAGTCCAACAATTACAATTAAACTCGTATCTCTCCAAGTTACAAAACACTTGGTAACTGGAGTCCAGCTCTTTGCTCGTTCTGCTACAAACAGCACTTACCGGCCGGCATTGCATCGAACACTCAGATTGCATTGAAACTAATAATAATAATAATAATATTCCACAACTATCACACAACGCCGTCTAGTCTCAAGCTAAGCAGAGCTTGTGTTATGAGTACTAGACAACTGATAAACATACTTATATATTTCTAAATACATACATATATAGATAAATTACACCCAGACACAGAACAAATGATCATGCTCATCACACAAACATTTGTCCTGGGTGGGAATCGAACCCACGACCTCCGGCATAGCAGTCATAGTCACCGACCACTAGACCAACAGGCCAGCCAAGTAATACAAGTTGTTTGCAGCCGATGCATGTACTCGGTACTTCGGTAGTATACTGGTGGGTGTGGTACATGCCAGGAGAGATTAGTGGTGGACTATGTGAATCGTTTTTCTTAAATCTACTTCATTCTTCATGCAATGCAACCATGAAGTTCTGGAGATAGACAAGAAATAATAGGGTGGGGCGTTTTACTTAACAATCATTTTTTTAAATAACGGAGTCGTTTACAACTGTTTCAGCAGACTCCGAATAGTGAACAGTGACTAGTTATTTTACTAAGATTTTTTTTTTCCCTTTACCATTCGAGATCTAGAAATAAACAGCAAAAAGGTTTTGTTGTATTTTTACATATTTAACTGCTAATAACTTACTTTTTTGGTACTTTTATAGAAGTAACTTTACTGAAAATATTGTACTTTTCATTGCTTAGCATATTATTTTATTAAGTCAAACGTCATTGAGAATTTGAGCATTAGTAATTAAGCTATTTATCAGTCACCTTCGCTTAGAACTTGCCTCTCTATGTAATGAGTACAAGAGAGCGCCAGTTGTTTGGCAAAACGCGCGCGTGCGTGACAGAGCCCACAAGCAAACCGCTCAGTAACCCGGCCAGACAGGCGCAGACCACAGGGAATGGCGATCACTGAGCTGCCCAAAGAAACCTTTACTCACGAAGATTTAGCTGTTAGAGCGTAACTAATTACTCTGTTGTTCGAACAATGGTTGTACGGGATTTAGGCAAGCTTGAAAAAAGACTACCTTCTTCTTCTTCTCGCGGCTTCGTCGGAACGTACTACGGGGATAATATGTATCCTATGTCCTAACCCAGGTCATAGTAAATCTGTGTGTTCATTCAAACCCGTTCAGCCGTTAAGGCATGATAAGGTAACCGAGAGACTGACAGTGTTACTTTTGCATTTATAATATTAGTATAGACTAATATTTCAATTGTACCTATGTACTTTCAAACCACATGGAGACCACTGCATTTAAATACTTGCAGTATAAAACTGTACGGTTGCAAAATTGCAGACTTTTGTGATTGACTTTTGAGTATGGGAGAAAGAGCTTTTGACGAACAATCTAATGCAGCAGCACCAACACCCTCCTCTATAGAATACACCACATTTCTTTATTATATACAACACCACATAATAAATGATAAGTTAAATTCAAAGTTACACGTGCCACTAATTCATAATGAACGTGCGCTAACCGTTGCCGTAAATACTGCTAATGAGATAATTAAAAGCGAAATAGCGCTTTATGGAATTAAAAATGGCGTATTTATTTGCTAGCGGCGTGTTGGGATAAATGAGAGGATTCTACGGAATTATGTTTTGTTACGATGTATGGTGGTTGTAGTTTATTTGTTAGTTAGTTACGTTACTACACTAACAGATTTGTCTTGTTCCTTTGTATCGGGGCGAGATAGAGATAGATAGATAAACCATTTATTTGGCGCACACTGTATATTTTATTTTTACATGACATTTTTTTATTTGTCCCTAGCTGTACCCCGCGGTTTCACCCGCATAAGTGTCGATATGGGCCTAAAAGCGGTCGGAGACACCACAAAAAAAAAGTCTTTTTTTTTTTTTTTATGTTATATCCACTCACCCGTCACGTCTGCAGAGTTGCGCTAGCTAATTTAATTTGACCCTGTATAGATAAACTACTGTAAATACTTTGAATGTTCCGTACGCATAATACGTGGATTGACGTGGAGTTGCGGACACAACCTCGCATTAACTATTACTTTGAATGTTACGTAAAGCATTTCAATGCGTGACAAATAGAATTAATTAAATAGACCTGCCTACAAAATATTAATAGAATAAGTGAATGAATGGAAAAATAAATACGTAGGAATAAATAAGATATAAAATAATTCTAACTTAGTCGCATGGCAAATTAATAAAGTGCTTTTCCTCTCTCTACTTATTTAAACGTTTATTGTACTCGACAGGTGGTCCTTAGTTGTTTCTATTATATTTTTATTTACAGGTGGGAAATAAAAAAATAGTAGTAGTAATGGTACATTATGGATTGTAATAAACGATTTGAGATTTAAATTCTACCAGTCAGTCCTGTTAAATGTCTTCAATAACAATTGTGTTTCTATTAAATTTCTTCAGTGATTGCGCATGAAGAAGCCAAGTCCTTGAAAATCTAAACAAACTCCTACATAGCCCACTTATGGTTACGCAACCATCTTGATCGGCTAACTGGCACGTAATTAGGTCAATTGTAGCGGAGCCTGGCTCTCTGCCAGACCTCTTGATCTCAGCTTAGGTAGCGTGCAGTTGCTCGTGTGTTGGATGCTGGCCTTCTGTTTCT
Organism: Oligia fasciuncula; assembly: GCA_963082905.1. Classification (NCBI taxonomy): domain Eukaryota; kingdom Metazoa; phylum Arthropoda; class Insecta; order Lepidoptera; family Noctuidae; genus Oligia; species Oligia fasciuncula. The sequence goes on along the minus strand of OY720391.1, from coordinate 1,254,645 downwards.
TGAACAGGCTCTAGTATCTACAGGTTTGAATGAAAACTAGCCGTTGACTTTTGTTTTTTTTTTTTGTCCTGCCGTAATGGGAACTTCTCCATGTTGTTCACCCAGATGAAAAGTATCCTATGTTCTTCTCCCGTCTTTAAATTTCGGATAAGTTTCGTTGTAAGCAATTCTGTAGTTAAAATAACAAACAAATCAAACATTTCCACCTTAGGACAATGGCCTTTTCTCGGAAAAAATCGTTCAAACTTTTGAGTGTTTCAGTAACTGATTTCAAATCAAGTTAAATTTTCCTCGCTATCATTTATTTTAAAATAACATGAAGTTATAACCACTCTCACAATTAGCAACTAAGAATAAGTAATTACAAAACGACAAGCCCTCGAAATCTTAAACGGAACCATTCCACATTTAGTTCGAAATCCTAAAAGCGTGGGATGATGGAAATGAAATCGGAAGGATTTCGGAAACTCACGCGTTGGTAATTACATGTAATCATGCGTAAATGTTCTAAAACCGCGGGATGCGGCACCTGTCCGATTCTAATTATGAACTTTGAAACCTGGGAAATTAGGAAAATGAAGTTATTAAAGCTAGGATTGGGTATGGGTTGTTTTTGTACAAAAACACGAGTGACACGCTACGATTTAATACAGTACAAAATACTGTACCTACATAAAAAGTGTTATTTATAAACGTTACTTAATTAATAAAACAAGTAAAAAAATGTTTTTAAGTTAACAGTTTTAATGAAATTAATGATGTAGGTAATGTACTAAAAGCTAAAAAATAATTCGGTAGTTCCTAGGTACCAGTCATCACACTACTTTCCTCATCAATCTAGGCCTAGGGCATTAATCAAACCAAAAAATAAAATCGTGGGGCGCGTGAAATTTCTATCAACAGTCCACCCATCCATACTAATATTATAAATTCGAAAGTAACTCTGTCGGTCTGTATGTTACGTTTTTATGCCTAAACCACTGAACGGATTTCGATAAAATTTGAGATAGACTACATCCCGGGGAAGGACATAGGATAATTTTATCCCGATATTCCCACGGGATCGACACTTATGCGGGTGAAACCGCGAGGCGCTGCTAGTATCATTATAAATTCTATTTACATATTCTCTCAGGTTACGCTACGCTCCACGATTTTATTTTTCTGGTGTTTATTTGTTTTATTAGAGGCTTGTGGTAAGGTAATAACAGCCGCCGGATTGATCAGGTTAAGCTACGCTTGCCGCGGTTGGTCCGTGGATGGGTGACCATCTTTACATATCCTCTCCGTGTGTCTGAAAGCACGTTAAGCCGTTGGTTCCGGCTGTCATTCGTGAATCTTTGACAGTCGTTACGGGTCATCAGAAGCCAAGCGACAAGCGGTATTCAGCTGCACCAGGGGCTCCCATATAGTTGGGAAAAGGCTAGGCAGATGATATTGATTTATGTATATTATAAATACAACCCCAACACCAACACCCTGCCTTGTGGAGTGGAGTGGATAATGGTCTTTGTACATAATTGGATTACTTTTACTTCCTGGGCAGGAAGACAGCTATATCTTACACCTAAGCCTTAATAAATTCAAATCTTTCATTAAACGTAAGTTGTGCCAGAAAGCCTTTTATACCGTTAAAGATTATATTGAGGACAAAAAGGCTTGGGATTGAGCTGCTTCCAATTTCTGCATTTTGAATGATTTTTTTCTTTTTCACATTGACATTGATGAATATTTTTTTTTTAAACAATGACATTTGCTTACTTTGTAAAGTATTATATTATTTTTTCATTGTGAATGTGAAGACGATGTGGGTCTTTTTACATAGGTACTTATATATATTTTTTTTTATTATTCTCTCTGTTCTGTTTTTTTTTTCATGGTCTGGCAGTTTGAGTAATTTATGTGGCCTACCCAAATGTCCTTTCTTTGGTATTGTTCGTCGAATCGTTGAGCTCCTTAAGTCTTGAGTTGAGCTGCACGATTTTTGACAAATGCGTGCACTGACTGGACAGGTCCTCTCAATCTGTGTGGTTCTTTCCTCAAAAGACCACCTCAGACATCGATCTACATGGTCTTCATATAACCTGACCAAGATTATGTCTGGACTTTAAAAGAGACTGTGACCTCTGAGTTTGTTTCGGCCTTTCTTCTCAGAGTAGTCAGATAGGAAACGCCGACTTCATCTAGTTTAAAAAAAAAACATGATTGACGTGTAAAAGTGTTTGTACAAACCTACTTACAAAAAATAAAATCATTTCATTTCATCATTTCATCATTTCATTTCATTTCATATGGTATAAGGTAGGTCTTAGTAAAGTACCTATAGTACAAGTACTAATGATACAAACATAATAATAACTTATTTCGTTGTTGCCTGGCTTCCTATAATTATTGCCGTGTTGGCAGAAACATGGAGTAAATAATTCATAAGACTTTTGTTACTGTTTGTTCAGCGATTTATTAGAACTTACAAGAAACAGTTAGTAGACCTATTTTCGGTTAAGAAATCTTTTTTAGACACGTACAACACCTACCTAGATATTATATCGAGATCCAAACAAATTGCCAATTCTCTTACTTTAAAAACGTTCACAATCTCATCTCAGCCACAATTAATGTCAAAAACTTGTCAAAAATGTACGGAAATTAGAGGTATTTTTTACTGAGATAAACTGGGATTACAATGTGAATATTCTAAAAATACATAAATTGCCACTCCGGTCTCTGCAAAAGACAGACATATTTTTATTTTTAGCCATATCTGCAAAAGACTTTTCTTCAATTTAATTTGTGTTTTACTGTTTATCAATTAGATAATAGCTATTTCATATTAGTCAGGATATTATGTTAATTGCCGATCGTCAACCTCTCCCGCGGGGATACCGCCTGCATTATAGTTTGGACTTAGAGATTAGCATAATCCGGTAATTAGCGAGAACGGTGTTGTGGTGTGGGTAGTATGGGTCTCTAATATTAATGTGATGTTATTCGTAAGAAATAAGTGGCGCACTGACAGCAACGTTGAAAGGGAACGTAATTTGGACATGTAATGAGGAGAGATGAAACACATGTAACTACAGGAATCATCATCATCATCATCATTTAAGCCAAAAGACGTCCACTGCTGGACATAGGCCTCCCCCAAGCACTTCCACTTCGACCGGTTCTGTGCTTCTCGCATCCAACGGGTTCCTGCGGCCTTCACAAGGTCGTCGGTCCACCTTGTCCACCTGGTCCACCAACGCTACGTCTTCCGGAATGATGAATATAAATGTTAATGAGAGGACAGGAAGAGGAAGACCAAGCAAAAGATAATTATGAAATGAGTGAGGAAAATTATCAAAGAAATAGTGATGAATGACAACGTTATGGTTGACAAGGAAGAATCTTAAGATGAAATGTTTGATGAAACCAAAGCAGTTAAACATAAAACTCATAACAATTAAAAACGAATCAAATAAATAGAATAATCTAAAAACAACAATTATAAGGCTAGCGTTAATCGCACGCTTAACGGCGGCGCTCGTTTACCGCTGATTAACGAGCGGTGCCACCTGCGCCCGTGTGTGCACCGCTTTATACAGATTACCCGTAATCTTTACTTATTGAACGATTTTTTGTTTTTGCATTGATGAGGCTGAAAGTGGTGGAGACAACTTTGTGTTGCATACGGGTACCAGGGATAAAGAATGGCTAAACAAAAACTGTTTAGAAACTTAGGCTTTTTTGTAACGAATGCTCTAAATATATTTATAACACTATTTTGTCTCTTTCATCTTGAAACGGTTGACAGAAACAACGATGTCTAAAATACGTTTAACGTCTTCAAGTAATTTGTGGTGCAAGTGAGCCCTAGATTAATTACTATTTTACGTAATAAAGTAGGAAGCAAACATCTGCCTACATAATTAGCACAAAAAAAGCAAATTAGCCAAAATTAAAACACGTAGCCACACTCTACACGCCCCTACTTCCTAAACAAATCCTTTCCAAGTTTCATTCCGAGTCTCGAATATTCAGGAACGTTTCAGAACATTCCAGAAGTCAGTGTTCCATTAGAACCTGACGCGGGTTCGTAATAACTGTAATGTGAGGCACATTATACCTCACGGGAACCTCCAAACTTGAGCTCAGATACTCCGTAAGTACATACGTATTATTTGGTATTCTGTTATATTCACGTTATGCTTGTAATGTTTATCATAACAATATGAGGAAACGCCTGGTTCGGAAATTATAAGTGTAAATTACGTGTTAGTAATATAAGCTTTATTAATAATTCGTAGGCGAAATGTTTGCAGACTGCTACGAAAATGCTACGCGCGTGCTACGAAATAGCTACGAAACTACTATGCCGCTACGTAAAGTGAGTAATGCTGATAAAGTTGTGTCTGTGAGACTAATACGGGGTCATTAATTTAAAAATGTGGACATATTCGTGTAATAGGTTGGCACCGGTAGGTTTTTCAAACCAGTAGCTTAAGCGGCAAACATATTACATAATATTATAATATTAAACTTAAGGATAAACTTTTTATACGAAGCTTTGCTGCAACTATCTACTTTCTCTTGGGTTACTAACCAAAATATTTTGGCCAAACCTCACCGAAATTCCTAAAAACTAAACATGGGACTCAAAAATGCATGTAGTATGTAAAATAAATCAGTTAACACACAGTTGGAGCAACGAGGCGCATATGCATCTAAATGGCTGGTAGTTGTAAAAATGCTCGCATTAGCATGTAAAGTGCGCGTTAGCTCCTTTGTGCGCGAGCAGTGGAGCGGCTGCATGTTCCACCAAATTGTACTCCACCATATTTTTCGGAGTTTCCTAAAACTGGCAATAACGAAGATGACGTGCTCAATATTGAATTGGGTTTACGGTGGCCAAAGTATTTTATTTAGAATTAATTTGACACTGATTGAGCCTAATAACTGAAATGGAACCCGCGCGGAAACTGTAATACGTAGTTTAATTTTACATGTTCAGTATCATGATTAATTCCATTAATTTTCCTTGGCGTATGTATCAAATTTTAACCTTTACGTCTCTCGACAAAGATGCATCACAACACAGCGAGCACGGAGAACGCGTTTGCTCGCGAGTGTACACTAACATACTAAGTTAAGTAATTGTTTCAATCTGTGTGCCAGTTTAAAAATGTAGCTTGAATAGGAAACTTTCAAGCTATGATGAAGCTGCGACGTCTGTGGCGTAAAACTCTGAGTTTCGAGGTTTATAATAATATAAATAAATGTATCTGTAAAACAAATGAAATATTTCGCCACGCACACGAGGTTGTTGACATGTAGCACGTGAGCTCGGCCATAATCTTGCCGATGGTCTTATTGTCCTCGACCAACATCTCTCCAGGCTCTCTTTGGCGGTTGGTTCAAGGCCTAGTTGAGGAGGTAGTACTTAACTCGCATTGTGGTGAGGTTTCTGTCTTGGAGCCCTAACTATTAGCAGCTTGGAACCTGTTCTTGACATCTTCGCATCCCTTTTTTATGTAAATGCTGTTTATTATTATTATAATTTTGTGAAATATTGAAGGGAATACTTGTTTCTGTAACGAATATCACCTGTTAGTTATTTATGTCCAGCTAACCTTCCCTTCCTCCTCCTCCTTTAACACAGAGAAAACATGAGAATAGATCACCGTGATCGGTGCTCTGGTATTCATCACCACTACCAATTATGTAAGGGTTTGCTTCCAGTCTAACCGGATGCAGCTAAATACCAGTATTTTACATAGAGCGACTGCCTATCTGACCTCAACAAACCAGTTACTGGGTACTTACCCCTCGGTAAGACTGTTTGTCAGAGTTTCGGGCTTCTGACGATCCGTACCGACTGTCAAAGATCCTCGAATGCCTTAACGTGCTTTCCGAGGTACGGAAAGTCTTGTTAATTAAAGATGGTCACCCATCCACGGTCCAACTGCGGCAAGCGTAGCTTAACTTTACCGATCGACCCGTGCCTACTTAGCCACAAGCCACTCATTAGTGCTCTGGTATTATTTATCTAATTGAAGGCACTGTAACTTTTTGTAAAATCCTGTGGTCAGCTTTTGTCATCAAGATAAATGACACTTCCTTCCCCGAACAATCACATTTCCAATTCCTACCTTTAAGAGTCATCTTCCAGTCTTATTACAAGCCTTGGTTTTATTATTACTGAAATAGTATAATTGATTAATAAATGTCTGTGGTTAGTTGTTAGTGGAAACAAACCACATCCTGCAACGTTGTAATAATTGAATATTTCATAATAACGGGAAAGAGTTTATTTATCGGAATGTGTTTACTATGTTCTATCTTTACATAATTATGAATGCCTTGAACACAACACAACTCGTGGTTGTAACGCTCGTAATCACACTAATATTATAAAGGCGAAATTTTGTGAGTGTGTGTGTGTGGGGGGTGTGTTTATATGTTTGTTACTTCTTCACGCTCAAACGGCTGGACCAATTTTGATAAAATTTAAATAATAAAGAAATAAAATTTCATTTTACTTAATTAGAAGATAAACATAAATACAAAAAATTACATAAAGCTTGTTTCTTGAGCTAAATTACTGAGTTGTATTTAATTATGAGATTGGTAACCTGATATAAACATTTTATTTTAACTACGCAGCCACGAGATTACTTAAGAATAAGCTTGTTTATTAGTAGACTAACACAATTATTTTGATTGCCGTAATTATAATATCACAGAAGTTTGTTCTGAATAGGCACATACCATTATGTAATTATTTGAATTAGTATTCATTGTGTGCGCACGTCGGCAGTCGGCACTATACATAATTAGATTATTCCCGCTTACTTGCTTGTATTGACTTATTGCTAGCAATTGTATGATTACCTAGAAGCTCTTACATAAACATAACTGGGCTTACATGTCTGCACACATTCATATAAACATGTTTGTGTTTGTCAGGAATATAAAAGTTATAATAAGAGCTCAGCAGATAAATACATCGTAATTTTTCATAATATCCTACTACTAGCCGCGCCCCGCGGTTTCACTCGCGTAAATGTCGATGCCGTGGGAATATCGGGATAAAAAGTAGCCTATATGTTAATCCAAGGTGTCAGCTACATCCATACAATTTTTAATCAAAATTGATCGCGGCGTTTGAGCGTGAAGAATAACAAACATATAAACACACACACATACACACTCACAAACGTTCGCCTTTATAATCATCATCACATCATCATCATATCAGCCGAAAGACGTCCACTGCTGGACATAGGCCTCCCCCAAGCACCTCCACTTCGACCGGTTCTGCGCTTCTCGCATCCAACGGGTTCCTGCGGCCTTCACTAGGCCTTGCCTTTATAATATTAGTGTGATTTGCCAAACTTATAGGTAATAAGTAAGTAACTGACAGCATCATTGTACAACGCATTTAGGTGGGCCACTAACTGGGATGCTAATTTACGTAATTTTAAAAACATCGCTTGTTCACACACCGAACTTTTTAAATTCAATTATCTGATTAATAAATGTCTGTGGTTAGTTGTTTGTGGAAACAAACCACATCCTGCAACGTTGTAATAATTGAATATTTCATAATAACGGGAAACAGTTTATTTATGTGAATGTGTTTACTATGTTCTATCTTTACATATGAATGCCTTGAACACAACACAACTCGTGGTTGTAACGCTCGTAATCACACTAATATTATCAAGGCGAAAGTTTGTGAGTGTGTGAATGTGTGTGTGTGTGGGGGGTGTGTTTATATGTTTGTTACTTCTTCACGCTCAAACGGCTGGACCGATTTTGATAAAATTTTGTATGGATGTAGCTGACACCCTGGATATTCCCACGGGATCGACATTTACGCGGGTGAAACCGCGGGGCACAGCTAGTATATTTATAATATATTAAGAAAAGAGTTTGAAAACTACTTTGTGACAAAGAACGTACTTACCTACGAATTGTTTTATATAAAACATACCTTTGATATTGCGAGTCCGTGAATCCAAAAGTAATTTGATATATCATGTCCCTTTACGACTATATTCCCCTGGTACTAAAGTCTAAGTGGGGTTTAGGTACACATAAAACTCAATTACATTTAGTTTGTCGGACACAGGATTATAACTCAGGAATTCCAAAGGATTAACAGTTGTACTCGTTTTGTAACGGACAAAATAATATTAAAAACAAAATCTATTTATTTACCGGCTAATGTTTTATTTTCTGTTATTTGTCTTTTTTTTTTGATTGGCCACTACAGATTAATAGTGACAAGTTTTAAGGAGGACAATAATTTCATGACGTATTGACTACCTTGTTTGTAGGCAAGACTTGATTAGGCTTTGTAATATAAAATTAATTTATCACTTTATTAAAAGTATTTCTCGTATTTCTCGAAGTCAAGCTAACTCTGCTAAAAGTCATGAAAGTACAATAGATGAAAAAACCTGGATAAGCAAAAGGCAGTCAAAATAACTGACAGCCTCACTTTTTAGAAATTGAGCAGGATTCACATATTTTTTTAAATAATAAAGTTACAAAAAACATACGACAATATCATTCCCAAACAAACACAAAAATAAAACCCAGTTCATACCAGACCAAACATAACACAGTTTTTAATAACTTGAAAGCTGAGCTCTTCAGTGACAGTGCCATCAGTGTAGTCCGGGCTTAAATTGAATGATGGCGCGTTTCTTTGACGAGCAGTGTTTGTGTTCAGTAGCTTTGCGCAAAGTTATCTGATGTCGTGGCGTTGATAGGCTCGGTGCACACAAACGATGCGACGGGAAATTGTGAGATTGTATGAACTATTGTCGTGAGTGGGTGTATGAAATAACGCCAACGTGATCCCACGTTGACATTATTTTGTAAGTTCAAGAACAGTTGAAGTGAAAATGGATTAGGTTTTTGCTCCAATCGTACCTAGAGCCACAGAGTACATTATAATATATGCCTAGAGCTATAGAGTGGTAAATAATCTTGGAGGTTCAAAACGGAGTAAGCGGGTTAAAGAAAACCCAAACGTGCCAATCAGCTCCAACAAAGCTGATGTAAATTTGAAATGACAAAAATCGCTTCACAAAATATTAATTCACTGTTCTACAACCCAGTCGATGTGATTTTAAGAACTATAAGGATAACATGAACCAGCCTTACCCATAATACGCAATAGAATCTTTTTATTCTGTTTCACAAGTTCCTACGTAAATAAAACATCCATCTAATTTTCAACAGAACCAATCGAAAATCCAATAATTTTCTAACCCTTCCATCGGCTAATTGTTTAATAATGTACATGAAACAATTCCAGCGACTTGTAACATCGCTGCGTTTCGTTCGGGGAATGGACCCGCTTTACGCAGAGCTTAGAGGGAGTATTACCCAATTGCAGTTTCCAAACACGGCGTCCCTGAACGCGGACGCCTGATATTAATCGGGGGAACGAACGGTAGGTAGTACTGCGGCCGTCTGATTAACGTACCATGTCAAGTTATAAGCGGACTCCACCTCGCGGACGGTCAACTAACCGCTGGTCAGACCAAATAACCGCCCTCACTGGTCTCTCTGTTACGACCACCCTGAGAGGAGCTGAGAACCGAACGAAGTGGAAGAACATCGTGCATAAAGCCACGAATGCCTTTCAGGGACACGACCTTCAGAAATGAAGTACGCGACCAAGAAGAGTCGGTCCAAACCCGTGGTACAGCCCAGTGTACCGCGTTGGTCATGAAAAATCTTTAGTTCTATTATTGGTATGTTTATTGCTAGATGGAAAACATACTGAACTTATCAAAAATATGTATTATGGTCCATGGTTTCAAATAAAATATAAAAACTTGTAAAAACAGTACGAATTCGAACATTTACAATTAAAAGTAATAAATTTATTATCGACAAAGTGGAAATAATTGTAAAGAAACTTAAAATACAATTAAAGAATAATAACCTCATTTTTGAACAATTTTCTTGGAAAATTCACACATTTTCCTGAAAACTTATTATTAAAAAAAGATTCAAAGTCACTTGCATGATAACAATGTTTCTAAACTAAATTATAAATTTGAAGTTCGTCACAATAAATTATCATACACCTTTCAATGCATTTTGTTTTTAGGATGGGTGTTATTTGCGATTAAATATTCAGCTATTGGAGTTTATTCATGACTCAATTAGCTCGCGTGTTATTAGTGTATTTTTTATACATGAGGGTATTTTGTTGTATAATTGTGCTCCTTGACAAGTTATAATGCCAAACTGAAATAATAAAACTGGCTCGGCGAGTGCTGCGTTGGGTAATTTGTTTTACTTTAGTCAACTATAAAGTCTGTATACTTTTGTTAAGATCTACGGATCAAATAGACATGTATTGTAAATATATTATAATTATGTATAACTGCCTTATTTTCAATTTATATTCATCCGCTGACTCCTTATAACTCGTACCACGTCTATTTTCCCTGCCATGTAGCGATGTTCGCGTGAACGCAATGTGACGTGTCAGTACCGAGCCGGTTCTAACCGCTTCACTGCGGTTCAGCCCCTCTAAATTGATTGTAAAATTCCTCCTACGTCGTGGACGATATCAGTAAATAGCCAGTGCCAGTAGGAATACCTTTTCTGAAAGTGAGCTGCAGTGGTTACTTGAAAGTATTCCTTCCAACTGTTTCAGTTAGACAGAACCTTCCATACCGAAGCAGTCAACAGCCAGTCAAAAAATACCTAATGTCAGAAAATAAATAGGTACCTTATCGGAAAACCCTTTGATAACCAGTTCACATAAGTTCAGGAGTATATTAATAGACGTTTACTTCCTTACATCCCACGACTTAGACACGCTAGAACAGAAATTATAGCATCATAATGTGCTCGCTCTTATTAATTTTAACAACAATACACCACCACCTATGTACGTAAGACTAACTTTTTAGATCCTGCTTTTGACATGAATACTCATCATCTTTTATATCGATGGCAGCAAAGTGAGATTAAAACAGAAGACGAACTAGCAGGGGATCAAGGAGGCGGGGTGACGGAGGGGGGTTCAGGGGATCAGACCGGAATAAATCGTATATATACAATAATTGTCTAATTTAATTGTCATTAATTCGATTGTCTTAAACCACCTGTCCTCTCATGCCTTGTCGCTTGATGATAATATTTTGAAATTAAGTTCATCATTCTCTATTCTAAGCAAATCTGTGACAAGAGCCGGGTTGTGTGGGTTTCTTCTAAGTTGGTCCGACTGTCGCGACCCTGTCCGATATATTCTTATGACTTGTCACTTACTAGCAACGCAACGTTGTCCTGAACGTAACATCGCCAGTTTGTCGGTGGTGTGACCGTTGCGCTGCAGTAATTCACTGAGGCTATGCGGGGGCCGCATATTAATAACCAATCAGTAAGTCTGTAATGTATAAAACTTTCATGAAATAAATAAACATTGCAGTTCACTCACACAATTGAAAATGTGTGAATATAATTGACACATTATACTTGTAGTATATACTTAAATACCTAACAAGCAAAATTTTAAAATAAAGTTTAAAATTAGCCTGAAACTGAAATAAATTGTTAGTCCAGCTAAACTCCCAGTTTAATTAGCTAGCTGAATAACATATTAACATGTAAAAGAGCATTGATACTGTCCAGTTAGTTGTTGTACAGTCGAACAAAGATTTATGTATACAGGCAGCTTGCTGGCAACTACTTTTAAACAATGTTGTGAGAATACTTAGACAAGTCTTTTACATCAGTCTTTCTCTCAGAGTGTGGTTTACGCTGAAAAAGATCATCATCTGCCTAGCCTTTTCCCAACTATGTTGGGGTCGGCTTCCAGTCTAACCGGATGCAGCTGAATACCAATATTTTACATGGAGCGACTGCCTATCTACCCTCCACAACCCAGTTACTGGGTAATACGATAAGACTTGGTAAGACTGGTTGTCAGTTTTTTGGGCTTCTGATCCGTAACGACTGTCAAAGATCCACGAATGACAGCCGGGACCAACGGATTAACGTGCTTTCCGAGGCACGGAGGAATCTTGGTACGTAAGCATGGTCACCCTTTCACTGACCAACCGTGGCAAGCGTAGCTTAACCTGATCGATCGCCCCTTGTGGCTGATATTACTTAGCCACAAGCTCCTGAAAAAGATATTATGCACAGAATTTTAATGAAAATCGGCAGACGTTTTTCTTGCATACCAAATACCTAGATTTTTGTTTGACTGTTCACTTATACAAAGTAGGCGGAGTCAGGGAACAAAGCTGTGTAAATCGCCGGACCTCCCGGAGGTAGCGATGTTTCTACCAGATTGTAAATAAAAAATAAATAATAAATAAATCTTAATCTAAAATAAAGATCTACCATAAGGCTTAATCAATATCGGCACGATTTTATTTTAATATTATGATATGGAATACTAACGACGTGCTTGCTAATTAGAACCAAGGTTTAAAGTTTTGTTTAACCCACAGGTTTGCTCAAATTAGTTCAACACATTATCGGATAGGTTTAGGAAGTTGAAAATAAGTACTGCGAAGCGTGTCAGGTTCAGTTCATCACATAAAACTTTTGCGTGGAAAAGTACATAACTGATATTAAATAATACCGAAAAGTAAACTTCTTAAATATGTTTTTGCTTCGTTTGTTTTCTGCCAACACGGATTTCGTAATAAACAAAACAAAAAAATATTTTTAGACAAAAAACGTATACTCTAGTGCTAGTCGATACATAGCCAGAGGCATTTCGAAAAATTCCTGCGTTAGCTTTTTTACACTCGTAATAAAATATTATATGCAAAATTTTACCCAACGTCGTATTTAACAAGCAAAAAAATGGATGTGAAATAGCAGCTACATGAGATCACTTTTCTTTATAGAATTAGGATTTAACTGTTACCTTTGCACATGCTAAATATGTGCAATTTGTTATTTAATAAAATATTTATTGTGATATTTTTATGTGAGTCGGACAATAGAGTATAACGTTTGTTGATTGAAAATGACGTAACACTGACAATACATTTTATTGTAACACACACATTAATTTGCACAACAATTTATACTGAATTAAATATTAATCCAACATCTGCTATGTTTGTTAGTCATGTTAATATACTTAGCTGAAAGAAGTCCAGGACACAAGCCATCTATACATAAACTTACGCCTTCTGTAATACAAGCCATCTGTATACCTCCATAGCATTGCATACCATATCCACAACTTCGCAGTTGTAACCCTTGCGGCGTCCAGTGCACTCCACGTCCGCCCCGGCTGGGAATCGAAGCGGCGACTACTAAATTAAATAACTCAAAACATCTCTCCGTTGCGAGCACTTAAATAATTCACTTTGTGGCCGCTAGATAGCGGTGGCTCGCTTTAAACGTATTTACGAGATTGCACAAGCCTCACACAGATGCATTTGTTGGTTTATCTAATCGTTGTGAAAAGTACGGGATTCTTTTGATGCTGTTTTTAACCGACTTCAAAAAGGAGGAGGTTCTCAATTCGTCGGAACGTTTTTTTTTTTTTTTATGTATGTTCCCCGATTACTCGAAGATGGCTGGACCGATTTCAAAAAATATTTTTTTGTTTGAAAGGGTATACTTTCCAGGTGGTCCCATTGTCATCAGGTCAGGATCTGATGATGGGATCCTGGAGAAATCGAAGGAACTCTTCAAATATTATAGGCACCTATAGCGATTTGGGTATTTTTTATAGTAACTCGTGCATTTGCTCTCGAAAAGCACTATTTGGTGAAGTGGAACTGATGATGAAGACCACAGATGGCCACCGGAACTACTCAATAATAAGTATTTCATGGGTTGCGATTCGATTACTTTATTATGGTTGCTAAGCACGTTATGCTCATCACAATACGAATGGTGAAATGGAGCTGATGGTGAAATACCAGGAGAACTCTCAACAACGAATTTCCCTGCATCGGGAAAAGCAATATTTTGGTAAAGGCGATGAGCAAGTTGACATTAGGCTATTGTAACTTAGATAAATTATAAACAGACCCACTAAAAAGTGGGAAATAAAAACTTTTTAACAAAAAAAGTAATTTAAAAAAATTAAACCGACTTCAAAAAGAAATGAACACAAAATTATGAAATAACTTTAATTTCGGAAGTCAGTGTCTTGGGATCTGTATTTTAGTTTTTTGCCACCGACTTCCGAAATTAAAGTTATTTCATAATTTTGAGTTCATTTCTTTTTGAAGTCGGTTTAATTTTTTTAAATTACTTTTTATTTGGTAATTTTTAGTTGTTGCACTAGAATTTGACCAAGGTTTTGAGATGTTTTCGCTTTGACACTACACCCGTAGCTCGTATCAATAAGCCAGGCCGTCACACTTTCACGTCTTAGTCCATATCTTGAAAATTACTGAATCGATTTTGATGAAACTTGCACTGTTCCCTAAGTTGAAGTAAATGTAAGCCAATAAAAAAAGAATGATCACGATCCGATTAATAGTTACGGAGATATGCGTGGACAAACATACATACATACATACATACATACATACCTACATACATACATACATACATACATACGTCTATAAAATTTTGTATATTTGTTTGGAAGCCCAAATAGATTGTCATATGTGAATATAATGCAATTCCAATAATATTACATACATACGTATCGAATTGATAACCTCCTTTTTTTGAAGTCGGTAAAAAAGAAAAACCGACTTCCAAAAAAAAAACACTACGAAGTGAAAAATAACTTTAATTTCGGAAGTCGGTGGCAAAAAACTAAAATACAGATCCAAAGACACCGACTTCCGAAATTAAAGTTATTTTTCACTTCGTAGTGTTTTAAAAGTTTTTTAGGGTGCGTAAAAGCATGATCATTCCATGGTTTGTTTAGCTTATATTAATGCCCTTATACTATAATCCAACAAGCTGTATTGCAGGTATGCAGATTTTAGATATTCCAACTTTGTCTTGAAGGTAAACAAACTTCTTAGTATTGTAACCTCGCCTTTTAAATCAATCTAGGTACAGAGTAAGCGCATCACGTCTTTAAAACCATTAAAATTTCATCGCGTACAGGCGACTCACCTTTGTTCCCTACATACTACCCACGTATTGACAATCCAGTCGCAGTATGGCTGTATTTTCCAGTATCAATGCTCTAGCCCTGGGATGGCGAACCAATGGCACGCGTGCCATTGGTGGCACGTAACAAAATAATTTGGGCACGAAATCATTTCAGTAATTTTGGTACCTACTCTAGTTTGCAACTGAAACCTGAATTGCAAAAAATAAATCAGCTCTCTACATAAATACCAATTGGTCTTAGGGGAAAATGACATGTTTCCATCGTCCAAATACCAACTGGGCTATGGAGAATTGAGAAATGTTCCGCTGCCCAGTAATTTAAGAGTATAGTAAAGCCTTATATCCATATTAAAAATATATATATCATAAACAATTTTTGAAACCGCTTAATAATCATTTATTGAATAAACAGCTGTTTTATTTTTCGCGATTTCAGGTTTGGTCCCATAGTACAAGTTGTTCATATTGAAGACCTCTTAAGAGGTTGTTGGTGTTTTTCCAGTAACCCTGTATAGTAGTAATGGTATTATTATGAAAGTTTATATTTGAGTATTATTGTGAAAGTCCATAGTTTTTTTCCAATAGTAGGTACCTAGCAGTAGTTATGATTATTTATTGGCACGACATGGCCATTGTCAATATTTATTTGGAAAAATGGTACGAACATTTAAAGAGGTTTGCCATCCCTGCTCCAGCCAATCACAGGTTGTCTACCAATAATTCAATGGAATTAGACAAGAGATACACTAAATAATTCAATTTGGATCCGATTGTAAATGTATTTAGGATTTGTCGCTAATTTCCATCGAGAGACATTCTTCGTTTATCGAGTCGGAATGAGGTTTAACGATGTTTTGAGCTGGCAGTGTACCTATCGACCATTACTTCTTAAGAGTCTTCCAATAGAACTAGGTATATAAAGTTCCAACAGCAGCCATACGAGACACCGAGACACGATGCAGGAAGTCATTTTAGAACATTGTACTTACTGACTCAAATCTCCAGCAAGCCTTTACAAAAGATTATAAACGTCTTATTTTGAGTAACTATACATAATATAATCAGCCTATAATACTGCCCAAAGATCATGATACCTATGACGATCATCTTGTGATGTTCCTGTACGTTTCTGTATGGGAAGAGGCATTTACTTAAAACTTGGGTTGGTATTGTTACGAGCTTCGGGTTCGTGACAATAAAAACTGCCGATTTAATAACCAAAAAATAACAATTTATTTTACAACACTAATTACAGCTCAAACACAATAATTAAAAGAACACAATTTCACTACTGATCACTCTTAATTCGCACTTGAAGATCGCTTGATGTTTTCGCTCTTGTCGCTTTATCCAAACTGTGTCGGTCGTCGCGCATCCCGGCCTTATATAGTGCCGCAGATAGTTCTAGAACCTTCCATTGTAGAAACATCTAGAATGTTCGAGTACATACCGGCCCCGACCGACTAGGTGTCGATAGTTCGAGAAAGTTCTACAAAGTTCTAGTATCGAATTTTCTAGAACGATCGTGACTCGACTAGTTCTGCTACTCGATACTAGATGGCGCTAGTGGTAACTAATGTCGCCATGTACCAGGCATTAATTGTAGCGCGCAACACTGCCCCCTCCTAAGACATGCTCGTCCCGAGCATTATCAGCCCCATAATAACGCGCCAGTCGGTCCACATGGACGATCTTAGGAGTACCTCTTGTACCTTTCTGTATCCGGTAGGTTACGTCATTGATCTTTGTCACAATACGGTACGGTCCGTCCCATTTAGCTTGAAGCTTAGGAGATTTCCCTTTGCTGCGGACTGGATTGTGCAACCACACTAGTGAACCTTCGTCGAACCCTTTATTGTTCATTTTGCGGTCATAACGGGTTTTCATCTTTTCAGACATTTGCTGGCCCGATTGTCTGACGTGCTCATAAATGTCATTCATTTTGTTCCGCAAGTCATTCGCATAATCGGTTATACTGCGTGGGGCATCAGGTGGTATTCCGGTGATCAGGTCTGCAGGCAGCCGTAATTCTCTTCCAAAGTTTGCGAAAGCTGGTGTCACCGATGTACTTTCGTGAACAGCGCTTCGATATGACAACAAAAATGGTTATATGTGCTTATCCCAATCTCGTTGCCGATTTTCCACAACTTTGGCTAGGTACCTCTCCAATGTCTGATTAAACCGTTCCACCATTCCATCCACTGTGGGTGGTAAGAAGTTGTTCTGGTTTTATGAGTACCCATAACTCGACAAGTTTCCTGGAATATTTGTGACTCAAAATTCCTTCCTTGATCACTGTGAATCTCTAAAGGTACTCCAAAACGACAGAAGACTTCATGAACTAACTTATCTGCAACTGTCGAAGCTTCTTGATTTGGAATGGCGAAGACTTCCGGCCACTTGGTGAAGTAATCCATCACAACCATGAAATACTTGTTGCCACTTTCACTTACCGGAAACGGCCCCGCAACATCAAGGGCTATCCTCTCCCATGGTGCACCAACATTGTACAATTTCAATGCACCTCTACTACGTGTCTGAGGTCCCTTTACAGCTGCACAACTTGTACATTTGCGACACCAGTCCTCGACATCGTCCCGACAGTGGACCCAGTAAAACCGTTCTCGTATCTTCAGTAGAGTCCGTTTTACTCCCAGATGACCTCCTGAGCAACCATTATGGTACAGCTGTAGAACATCCGGTACTTGAGCTTTAGGGACAACCATTTGCAAATGACAGCTGTCTCCCCGAGCATTTTCCCATTTACGGCACAGGACTCCATCCTGAATCACCAAGCTGTCCCATTGGGCCCAATAGCTTTTTGTGATCGAACTCATCGCTGAGACGTCACTCCACCTGGGCTTAGGAGCTCTGGCCTTCATCCACTCCAGAATCGGCTTGATGTCCGAATCTTCCTGCTGTGCACGTTGTAGGCTTTCCTTCCACTCGTTGCTGAGGTCTGTCTTGAGCATCCTCACAGGTACGACTTCTTTACTTTCTTGCCTAGTACAATGCTTGCAGTCTTCAGGACAAGGTCTTCTTGACAATGCATCTGCGTTGCCATGAGATTTTCCGCTGCGATGTTCGACCTCAAAGTCGTATTCCTGCAGTAGCTCAATCCATCTCGCAACTTGTCCTTCTGGATTTTTGAACTGCAATAGCCATTTCAGTGCAGCATGGTCAGTTCGTACGTGGAATTTCCGCCCCAGAAGATATTTGCTAAAATGCTGCAATGACTTTACCACAGCAAGCAATTCCCGTCTCGTGACACAATAGTTCTTTTCCGGCTTTGACAGCGACTTGCTGAAGTACGCTATCACAACCTCTTGATCACCATTCCGTTGAGACAACACACCGCCAAGTCCTATGTCACTTGCGTCTGTGTCAATTATAAATTCCTTGCCCGCATCAGGGTACCCCAAAATAGGTGTTTTGCACAGACGGTCCTTTAGCTCCTGGAATGCCTTGTCGCAACTTTCATCCCAGCAGAAATGTCGCTTCTCTTCGGTTAGCTTATGCAGGGGTTTGGCTATGTCTGCAAAGTTCTTGACAAATCGCCGATAATAGGAGCACAAACCCAAAAATGCTCTGACCTGCGTCTTGTCTTTTGGAACTGGCCAATCCTTGACAGCGGCGATTTTCTCTGGATCCGTGCGGATACCTTCTTCAGACACTACATATCCCAAAAAGCTAATTTGTCGTTTGAATAGTGAACACTTCTTCGGACTTAACTTGAGGTTGGCACTCTGGATCTTCATGAGCACGCGTTCCAGGTTTTGAAGATGTTCTTCAAACGTGCGGCCTACGATGATGATGTCATCCAAGTAGACCAAACAGGCATCGCCAATTAGTCCGGTAAGTACAAGTTCCATCAACCTTTCAAAAGTTGCCGGAGCATTGCACAATCCAAACGGCATAACTTTAAATTGCCACAGACCCTTTCCTGTCGAGAATGCAGTTTTCTCCTTGTCCTTAGGGTCAATTTCGACTTGCCAGTAGCCACTTTTCAGGTCCAGCGTGCTAAACCACTTTACCCCAGTAAGCATGTCCAGCGTGTCATCAATTCTTGGCAAAGGATAGCTGTCCTTCTTTGTAACGTCGTTCAGACGACGATAGTCAACACAAAACCGCATGCTGCCGTCCTTCTTTCTTACCAGCACTACAGGTGAACACCATGGACTAGCTGAAGGTTCAATAACACCATCCTTCACCATTCCCTCAATCATGGTTTCCACTTCCTTTTCACGTGCTACCGGCAATCTCCTTGGCCGCTGACGGATAGGCAATTCTTCTCCTGTGTTTATTTTGTGTTGAACTAAGCCAGTCTTCCCGATGTCAGCATCGTTTGACGAGAAAACATTGGCGTACTTGAGTAACATCTTCTTCGCCTTGACCATTTCATTTTGGGACAGAGCGCTGCGGCAGTCTTCTAAAAGTGTGGTCACTTTCGTTTGCGCATCCTTGCTGAGGGTCCCAGTCGATAGATATTGGCATCGACGCAACCAGTCCACTTCCTCGCAAGTACCGACTAGTGTGCCTTTTTCTATAATCTGTTCCTGATCACACAGGTTCAGCACACGTACCCCTGAGATGTCGGTGGCTCTGACCAAAGTTCGTGCCACTTTCCATGGAAGGTCATTGTCTACTCTTTCCACGAGAACACAACGATGTGTTTGCCCAGGATTCCGAGGAAGACTAACCGGCACAATCGTTTCCGATCTCGGCGGAAGAACAATCTTCTTAAGGCTGTACACATTCCCAGGTAACGCCCCTTCCATGAAAAGTTCCTCTTGTCCACATTTCAAAACACCTTGCTTGACGTCAATCTCGCAACAATTCTTTCTCATAAAGTCAAGGCCCAGGATGCAATCGTCCATTATATCGGCCACGATGACATTATGCAGGTAGATTCTGTTGCCTAGCTTCAACTCCATCTTCTTCTCTCCATGGACGGGTATGCGCTGACCGGTGGCTGTTACCAAATTAATGTGTTCTCGGTTGTATGCTGAGTCCTCAAGGGACCGACTTGTAAGTTGGGAACTGACAACCGTGCGAGAGGCTCCAGTGTCTATGGTCAGCTTACACGGCATTCCGTTGACCTCGCCCTTGATGATTAGGCTGTTCCCGTCATGGGTTTGTGTGATCGAAACCCTTGGGGCTCTTTGAACCTCAGCCAGCACTCGCCCCGCAGTCCTGGCTATTACTCGTTTCCCTGCTGCTGGTGCTGAGCGGTGCTGTTAGCCGCACTGCCCTCTGCAGATCGGCCGTCTTCTCTTTCTGCAGTTCGCTTAGGGCAACTGGATCGAAGGTGGCCCTTTTCCCCACAGCCGTAGCACCTAGGGCTGTATCCTTTATTGCGGTCGCGAACTGTAGCCGCTGCAACCTCCCTGACGCGATGGGAACGATGATCCTGCCGCACAGCTTCCACCTCCAGTGCGTGGGCCAAGGCGTCCTTAAGCGTCCCGTGGTGCCCGAGCCTCACAGCAGCTCTCACTTCAAGGTCACGGATGCCGTCAATAAATGCCTGCACCAGGTTTCCATCAACAAGCGCAGGTACGGACTGGTAAGCTTTACGAACCAGCTTCTCCACTTCAAGGGCCCACTGCTGCAGGTTTTCATTACTGCGTTGCACGCGATCCTTGAGCTGCGCACGAAACACGTGTTCCAGGTGAGCGTCGCCATACCGAGCCTCCAATGCCTCAAGGAGCTGCTCGTAAGTCACTTCCTTACCGAGAGCTTCCAGAACAGTTAAGGCCTGGTCGCGTAGGCCTAGGGTGAGAGCAGTCATGGCCTGATTTTTATTCCACCCGTTCGCCTTCATGACAGCCTCAAACTGGATTTTGTAGGCCGACCAGGAAGAAGTTCCGTCGAACGGTGGCACTTTGAATCCACGTAGCGAAGGTGTTGTAGCTACGGGAGCTGCGATTCCATCACCAAGTTTGAGGTAATCCAGCGTTTTCTTCAAGTCAGCCATCACGGTTAGCTTCACGTCAGCCATCACGTTGTCAACCCGATTATTTACTTGGTCGATTCGGGTTTCGGCTTCCGACAGGCGGTTGTCATATTGAGCAACCTTATCCTTCACCTCCTTCATGTCTTTCCCGAAGGTAGCGTGAAGGTCCTTCATAAGGAGCATCTGCTCTTCCTGGCGGCGCGCCTGCTCCTCCTGTTGGCGGACCTGTTCCTCCTTATCACGCTGGAGCTGTTCTTCCAGCCGACGAGCCTGTTCCTCCTGTCGGCGGGACTGTTCCTCCTGTCGACGAGCCTGTTCCTCCTGTCGACGGGCCTGTTCCTCCTTATCCCGCTGGAGCTGTTCTTCCAACCGACGAGCCTGTTCCTCCTGTCGACGAGCTTGTTCCTCCTTGTCCCGCTGCAGCTGTTCCTCCAACCGACGAGCCTGTTCCTCCTGTCGGCGAGCCTGTTCCTGCAGCATCATCATCAGGGCAGCAAAGTCTGGTGCTGATGATGCTGGAGCAGCTGTGGATGGGCCGGCCTCCGTGGTCGGTAGCTGGCCTTCCGACCTCTGTGGCGTTGCTCCACCGAATCGCCTCTGGTCCGTCTCTTGCTGTCGTTGACTCCGGGTACGGATACCCTCCGTGTCGTCTTTGGGTAAAACCGGCATAATCCTTGCTTCTGACACCAATTGTTACGAGCTTCGGGTTCGTGACAATAAAAACTGCCGATTTAATAACCAAAAAATAACAATTTATTTTACAACACTAATTACAGCTCAAACACAATAATTAAAAGAACACAATTTCACTACTGATCACTCTTAATTCGCACTTGAAGATCGCTTGATGTTTTCGCTCTTGTCGCTTTATCCAAACTGTGTCGGTCGTCGCGCATCCCGGCCTTATATAGTGCCGCAGATAGTTCTAGAACCTTCCATTGTAGAAACATCTAGAATGTTCGAGTACATACCGGCCCCGACCGACTAGGTGTCGATAGTTCGAGAAAGTTCTACAAAGTTCTAGTATCGAATTTTCTAGAACGATCGTGACTCGACTAGTTCTGCTACTCGATACTAGATGGCGCTAGTGGTAACTAATGTCGCCATGTACCAGGCATTAATTGTAGCGCGCAACAGTATTTTGAAGTTCACTTGATTTTTTTTGTATCTCAAATCTTTTCAATTCTCTTTCCACGACAAATACTCTAAAACATTAAAGTATATGTTTATCCTGAAGAATAGATTTACTTGGAATAGATTCGCTTTACATTCTTAATCAAATTAATAGCAGTATGTTTGCCAACTGCCGGCGGTGGAATCGTTAATGTGCGGTACTCTCAGTTCTCTTTGTAATTCAAGTGTTTCTAATCTCACTTGTTTGTTGCGCGAGCTTCAAGAATTGTGTTTGTTTTGTTAATAAGACAGAGGTGTATGAGGTATATGCTTGTGGATACATAATGGAAAATTGTCCATCAGTTCATTATCTAAACAAATCGTTTTGATAAACTGTGCTGAATTTGAAAAATATTACATTTATAATAGATCTATGACACTATAGACGTATGAGGAACAGGGCGTAAAGTTCACTAATCTTTTATAGAAAAGGGAGGATCCTCCGACCTGACGGGTGTTGTGTCTGGTGGGCAACTGCCCGATGATTAATGTCGGGCCGTTGTATTTGTTAGTTGCGCGGTAAACTATGCTTGCGAGATGCAGGATTTTGTGTGACGTCAGTATGACGCGTAGTTCGCATGTGGCCTTTTGTAGATACCGCAACCACACTACCTACTACCTTCCACCCACCACCTATCACCTACCTACGAATACCTGAACGCATATTGCTTTTGTTTTTTCGTGCCCCAAGATACATTTACACGCAAACTGAAACCATGAATTCAGTACGTGATTCTAGACCTCTAGTGTAGAATTTTTCGTCAGTTATAAAAAAAAACAGCTGTTTCATAGAAAAGTACATAACTACGCAGTCAAAATGTATGGCAGGGCATGATTTTGAACGCCACGTTCAGTATCATGCACTGGATCTATGGTAACAGGTTGTGCGTAGAAGTCCCTGCCATCCTATATTGTAACCTAGCCATGAGTTATACATATTTTAAGCTACATATGTCGTCTCAACTTGCTATTAACCTGTGAACCTGCTGTGTATTACATGGACAATCAAATATTTTATGTTTAATTTACCATACCAATATTTAATATTTAAATACCTACATCAAATACCACCAAAACAACAACAAAATAATTGTAAAATTTACGCCAGATTACATGTTCACAGTATGTTCATCCTTCCGCAACCCCGCATCACGTATCATCCTGCTTTGCAATATGTCAGAAACACACAATATTTTGTTTCTAACTAATAATAATTCAATTAAACAGTTTGCTCACAAAATATGTTTGATTAAAAGTTGGGCCCCAAGGGTCAGTTCAACTTGTTTTGCTAATCAAAAAGCTGTCTAACTTGTCAGAACAACCTTCATAAGTGGATAGTCAGACTTACCCATGAAAGTACATACTCGTACATACCTATTAAGAGTTTTGTTGTTATCAGCTGGTCTTAGCGACTAGGTTAGGACTTTTGGTACAACGCCTTGGTTGAAAAGTGTAATGAGATTGTCCGGTTTTAGTATATTCGTCCTCGTAATTGCTTTATCACTTTTGACAACAATGCCCAGTAAATAAGCACTTCACTAACGTTGACATCTAATTTTCACAAAGACACCAAAGAGTCCTGAGGGGGAATTCTCGTAATTTTAAAAACGTCGCACGTCACTTTTTATTAATCACAGTCTATAACTGTCAAAAATACCTCTAATTTCCTTACATTAATGATAAGTTTTTGACCTTGACTATCGCTGAGATGAGATAGCGACTAAATTTTGGACGTTTTTAATTAAGAGAATTGGCCTTCTTGTAGTTTTTTGACGTGCGAGTAACATTCAAAGTTCGGTTTCTTAATATATTTACGGAAGCGGATTTTGTAACGTTTGTCTTATAAATAGTTACAACCCAGCCCCCTATTGTAAGGGATCTATTACGGGCGAACTTTAAGATACCCTTTTCTTTTTCTTTCGGGTATTAACTCGAAAGTTAAGAAACAGGTAGTCCCCTTGTTTTATTCTGTCCATGGCTGTGAATAGGTAAATGGAACTTTTGAAAAACAATAAATGGATATCTTTTATAGTAATGATATAGGTACCTACCTACTATCGATTTTTGATGGATAGAAAACGGGTATTTATATCTACTAATCATAACCTTCTAATATAACTAACTGGTCCTTTGAAAAGCTTCTCGTGGCAAAACATAACATGTTAGCGCTCCTAAAGGGTAAAAGCTATAATTATAAAAACTGCGTTCTGAAAATGGCAAATAATCATTGGTTAATAAATCGTCATGTTAAACAAACCCTCGAAAGTGCTAGGATTATATAAGGCTTTCACTGTTAAAAATGTTATCAGATCTAATGTACAGCCACTGAGTCAAGCCCCTAACTCTATAAGGCTCAACTCTACAAACCTTACATCTTGGTCAAAATGTACTGATTGGTCGTTTTGCGGCCATCGCATGGACACTCTTCCTTAAGAGTTAAGAAATTAATTCACTGGTCTTTAATGTTGTGTCATGCTATACCCTCCGGCCGTTTCACAACTGCGATTCGCATCCAGTTGCGAATTAAGAATTTTTACTCTTTGTTCGCCAAAAGTGCCTTTAATGTGCCTATTTGAAATAAATGATTTGACTTTGTTTACAGTGATCAACAAAATCTTATCTGTTAAAGTTGTAAGTGGACTGTGTCATTCTACAGTATGGTATAAAAATAATAAAATTGTATTTAAAAGTGTGTTGTGTTTTTGTGTGTGTGAGTGGTGTGTGTGTAGGTATGTTCAAATCTGCTAACTTTATTCTATCCTGCGAATTTGAGCTTTCTAGCATTATCCAGGTTGAAGCTATGAGGGTTGGAAAATACGACAAAACGCTTCGAGAAAAGGTGGGTAGTGCCCCCTGTTTTATGTTTTTGGCGCATCATGGCGGGGCACTGTCATGCCTCTAGATACATATTGTGTTGTAATTAAAATTGCATGGCGACTGACTGGCCAGTCACAATCAAACACTTTTGTGATCGTCTTTTATTTTGTGATCGTATAATATAACAAAATCGATAATACAACTTTCTTTCCTATACGCCACAAATAATACGCAAAGGATCACAAACGCAACTTCCTCAGCAGCTTTACATTCCTCACGTCGCATTGTGCCCCTAACCTACTTATCCTGCAGATTCGTATGAAGGCTTCGTGTCAGTCATTATGAAGGGAACATGTTCAATTTGAGCGAGCATGTCGCTTGCCTGTCACGTCCCTTGCCTATTATTTTTGTGGGAAAACAAACCCAATTTGCCTGAGAACAAAATTATTATAGGATGCTGTATGTTTGAGGTTCAGACTTTGATTAAATTTTGGGTCTAGATTATGGTTTTAATAAAATTCTAGGAGGTATTAGGCAGCTGTAGTATTTTCCTTATTATTTTCGTATGAGCTAGGCAGAAAGCGGAGATGTAAAGCAAGAGGGCGGAGGGGGTACCTACCAGCCACTATATTTTTATTTTATGGTATTCTCTAAAAGTTTTCTCATTCATATGATATTCATTGAACTTGATTCATCTGTTGGTGCCTGCAACTTTTGTGTTCGCCTGACGCACTTCATGTAACAGATTGCCAAGCGTATTTCTCATGCGTGTATAACGGACGGTGCTTTGCTTCACACCACAAAATTATTTAACGACTTGCTTCAACTTTTCACTTCAAAAATCTAATCCAAGGATATAATATTATATAACTTATTTTGGCCCAAATGGCGCTTTAGCATTTTCTCTTTTCAGTGACGATATGTATTTGATAGCATTAAATAATATTGTGTACACACCGGCATTTAAGTTGATTTATTATTCCTAACCTGTACTGTTCCAATGTTCGGCAAGCTCCAATGAACCGACAATACATTATTTAATACGTGACTACCCAATAAGACGATAAAATGATCAACTCAACTACAATTCTAAGCATGACGTCACAATTCAGTACACACTATACATATTCACGTACTACAATACATAATCCTGTATCCATATTCTGTAACCGACGCCGAACTCATTGTGCCCGAGTTATGTTAATTCTGCGTTAGCGAGCGACGCCGCGGGGCGTAAGTTGCGTTTCAAAAGATAATAATAATGACATTGGAAGCAGTTGGCAAGCGAGCGACAATACGCCACTAGCTGGCTTTTTGTTAAGTTGTCCAAAGTAAGAGCGGGTGAGGTTTTGCAGTTTTTGTAATTTTTGGTTCCACCTCAAGTAGTCTTTGTTAACATCAGTGTTTTGTGTGATTATAAACTGTCACTATAATCTTGGACTCTCCTAAATGATTTCAGTCTGTCGACTGAAACCGTTGAGAAACACTTGTCTGTTACTGAAAGATTTTTTAACCGTTATCAGACTTTCAATAGGTACTATACGCCCTTACTACTGAAACTCTGTTCATTATTTTATGACTGTTGTTGTTTTGGTCACCCAATCTGAGTTGAAATGAAATGACAGGCAGTTGACCTACGAATAGCTTGTGACATGTGTCTGTCAAATCAAATCAAAAGTCATTTAGGTATTCAAATAAATAAATTGGGCTGAGCATCAGAACTTGTCGAACGTCAAAATTACATAAGACAGTCCCCCAAAACACCCGCCCTTCACAACTACCTAGTGATTTCGTCGGGAAGAAGAAGTTGGGTCCTAGATTTCTAACATTCGGTAAGGGGAACTTTACACATTCCGTTTTCTTGGCGTTAAGATTGTTTATTTGACGTAAAGCAATTTGTAACTATTGAGAGTGCACTGTTTACGTCGTCAAATTCTTGTCTATTCCTGTCTACTTTAAAAATAAGAGAGGTATCACCTGCAAACAGTACACCGTCACAGAAGCCCTTTAAATAAAATGGTAAATCATTGATATATACTAAAAACAAGAATGGACCCAGTATCGAGCCTTGCGGTACACTTAAGTGAACTTATGACTTACGAAAAGAATTCGTGGAAAGGTATGTCACCTTTACGTCGCGTATAACTTGCACCACACACCACCGCCTATAGCCAGCAGAATGAACGGGCACCTCATAAAATATTATAACATGCAAAAACCTCACACACACACACACACCCCCACATCCTACAGATAATTTTTATGGGATGTATATGAAAAACTTTGTTCTCGATTTTTTGTTCGAATACATTGGGAGGCGGAAGCACGTTACCATGGCAACGGGGTTTTAGTGCCAAACGACCGAATTCTGTATGATGTTATATTTTATTGTGAACTGTGAAATTATAGTTAGAGTTGATGAATTTAAGTTGCGTTTCTTAGATATTAAAGTTAGTTGTGTCTGTTGTTTGAAGTATGTTTGGTCGGTAGTACCAAGTCGTGTATCCTTCGTTTGAAAGCAATATTTAATTTTAACGATTTCTAACTGGCTTGGCATTGCATACGACTCTGTAAAATAGTGTAAATGAAAGGAAGAAATCGTCTAAAGAAGACGAGTTTTAGTTACGATATTGTCTCAAGCAACACTATAAACAAAAAACGCTCCCAAGCTTCTCTTTATTGTTAAAAAGAGCAGAGAAAAGTAAATTAGAACTGAAAATGTAGTCTAATGATAATATTGTAGTAGTAGTAATATATGTAGAAATTAACAGAAGAAAAACATTTAAACGTAAGTATGTGCACACATGACATGACTTGACTTATTGCGAGCTTCTTAATTATTTTAACAGCTTTAGAAAGGGCCAATGATGAGAGTTTGAAGTAAACAGGTACTTATAACCCTCATACCAAAAACGACAAAACATGGTTGATGAAAAGAAAATATGACTCTTTATTTCCTATACGAATAAAATACACTTCCGATATGTCTTTCCTGTCCAAATAAAACAGATCCTTAATATATCTCAGATTGAAAGACAATAGATCTTAGAATCACAAAACATACCTTAAAAAGTAAACCACAAGAGCTCTGCCAGGTGAGCAGATATTCCTACATTAGGTAACATGATTCATAACTCAGCAATATATCACCCTTCGTGAATATATGAGCTGTCGTTTAGCTCAACAGTGTTCGTGGGACGGGGCTTTATTTTTATCAAGCGTAGACTGTTTGGGTTGCGGTTGACTTGGTTTAATTATATTGATTTTTAACATTGATTCGGGTTTCAATTTGAGCTGTGATACCTACTTAAGTTTATTTTCAATTCCAACCAATAATATCATAGTCATGTCAGGCCTTGGTACCTATGAAGCAATGATTATGACTCAAGCCAATACACACACACATAGATTGCATTTCAAACTACTACGTAAAAAAACCTGAAATAAAATGTGGCAATAAGTATTTATAGAAATAAAACAAAGTCGGGTTAGTTACAACATTTATAACTTAAGAACAGCTAGACTGATTCTTAAGATATTTGGTTTGTTAGATTTGTCTCCGCCCCGAATAGCAGAATAACTATTAAAATATGGGGCAAAAAAAAACAAAAAAAAACTCATACATTCACTTATTGATTCTGATGCGGTACGAAGTTCGCTGGGTCAGCTACTTTTTAATAAACTGTAGGTACTTCTTTCGGCAAGTTTCAAGATTTCATCCAATTATTTCATTGTTCTTTGGCTGCGTATTTGTTCGTCCGTTTACATAACGAAACCATTAATTAAGTAGCCATTTCATTGGTGGGTATCAATTTTTAGTGTGAGGCTGCATCAGTGCAGGCCGCCGGATAATCTGATTTCAATCAGCAGCGAATATCATTAATGTGCTGAATAATGGATTTGTGTGTACCATGTGTGTGGCAATACCACAGATTAAAGAAAATTGAGAAGTTGCACTTCAAACAATCCGAAAAAAAAAAGGCCAACTTGAGTGATGATCGGTAAAATAGAAACATCATTTCAGGTGCTCGATAACTTAACAGAGGTTTACAGAGTGTGCTCATTGCTGGCGATAGAATGACTGACTAATAGCAGGATTGCCAGTCAAATTTGTTTTCACTGCCGATTAACAAAACTTGCTGTCAGTTTTCTAATTCGGAACTTCGTACTTTCAAGTCACACGAGTGACACGTGTCGACGACAGAGGTAATTGCAACCGTGGACATCAACCAGCTCGTGTCTTTAAGCACCTTACTTAAATACACGAGCGATACGCGTTGAAGGCTGTCGTCGATACGCGTCAAGTTGCAGTTGCCTTTGTTATCAACGTGTTTTGCTCGAGTGTACGAGTACTTAATTTGGCTATCATAGTATCATTCGTTTTGCTTCTATTTATCTTGTGTCGAATCCTTTTCCTATATTTAGCAGTCTGCATATATGCGCTACGTATGGTGCGTCAGCCTGTGACCGCGCATAGCATTGACCTTCTGCGTGTACATCTTTACCACCATCCATTCCCCACTGCTTGCGAACCAATATTACAGCACTAATTATTTACAGCTAGCTACATATTTAATTGTATTACGCGCTGATCCAATTAACCCGTTGATTAGCCCGATTTGTTTGTAATTAATTTGTATAATTGTATTGTGCTTGAGGCAGCTAATTAATATATCCAGGCAGGCACATGGTACCTATGTGTGCACAGCAACTAAATATTCTAATCGTGACGCTGAGAATGTGACTGAATCCCTGAAGAATTATTAATTTGGGACAAATCGGTGAGAAGACAAACTAATTCATTTAGTTTCAACCAATACACAGATGCTCAGCAGCACCACATTTTATACACGTGAAAATAAAGTTATACACATGAAAATAAAGTTATACATATGAAAAGAAAGTTGTGTGTATGTTTAAATAATAAACCGATATATCCCATGCTTTTGAAATAAACTTTACTCCTTTTGAAGAGATTACTAATTTTGTGGGAATATTAAGTAAGTCCCCCAACTTTACTGAAGAATAAATAAACTGCATTATTAGCGACTGAACACAAAGTCACGAGCTCTCCCATAGTCAAAGTGCGTAAACAAACATTGGCCAGTCTAATAGCACAGCCACAGCCTCTGCATAGCCAGCCCATACAGTCCACGTGTACATTGTAACGCTGACAATAAAATATAAAAGCCTCAACTCCTACGTCGTTCTCTCGTCTGTCCGTCCCTCAGACACAGATCATAGAAAAAAAGAATCCGTAAATATAATAAATACATAGTTCATTTCGTAAACAAAAATATTATGATAATTGAGATCCCAACATAAATTGGTTCTAAATGTTATTGTTTAATTGTTCATCTTACTTTTATGTTGTAAAGGTTGTTGGCTTGAGTGTATCATTTCAATCTGTACTTCTATACTAATATTATAAACAGGTAAAGTTTGTAAGTTTATATAATAGGGGGTAATCTCTGGAACAACCACTCGGATTTGAAAAAATATTTTTGTATTTGATAGCCCAAAATAAGCCATAGAAAAAATAAGTCAAAAAGGACGTTACCGAAAACGAACTAATTTAATTATTTATTTATCCATTTATTTCAGGCATCAAGGCCCTTAAGAACACATACAATACAATATTAATATGACTTAACCTTTCGAATGTATTATGTTACACAGTCCGACATAAGCAATTGTCTTTCTATTGTGTCTCTAATTACGACAATCAAAGAGTTAAAAATACTATAAATACATACATTATAATTACACTAAAAACTAACAACTAAAAACTAACGCACACGAAGTGTCTGCGGCACGGGTGAGCAATGAGATGCAACGTGATGGGACGGGGGCAGAACTTTCACGCGGATGAAGTCGCGGGCAGAGGCTAGTTAAAATGCGCAGATTGTAGTTTTTTACTAAATTATTATAATGATGATTACAGTACTTTGCATTCAATACTTCAGTTTATGTGTACTTTGAGCATATTGAAGCACCATGGGTCATTCTCTTGATCCTGTGTCTCTATCCGTTGTGTGAGGTAACATCGCTTTGTTTTCATTTGTTTGATTGCCCGCCTTTTTCTATGGGCCGGTGACGTCATTATGTTTAATTTTATTCATTGCCACCTGTATCGTGTGGGCTGTTGGCAGATTGTGACCCTTTATTCTGTTGTGAATTGCGTTATATTACCCACAATATTGTCAACTCCCCCTTCAGAGTAATCTCGTCTATTAAATGTAATGTTCGCATAAAGATCTTTTACTCCGATTTGGGGGAAAAGACAAATAGAAGAATAAAATATTACTCGTAAAACGGAGTGATGTTACCAATACCTATGTGAATTTGGTACTATGTGTCTACATAGTACCAAATTCACATATGTTTAAAAATGTATTTTGGTAAAACGACCCTTCGTTTTATCAAAATATTTTTTACACTATTACATAAAATAATATAAGTACGATCAGTAAGTATATACACTTAATGGTTCCCGTAATTTTCTTTGATCGATAACGACAAAGCAACTTACTCAATAATAACATTATTTTCTAGAAACATCTTATAATAATTTCTATAAATAAATTTATTTATTTACTTGGCCTATTCCTCCTTAAGGAAGCGCCTATTGTAAATAAGTAAAAGATAAAGCCAGTAAATCCAGTAGAACGTGTTGGCAAGGTGTCGGGCAGCAATCTATCTCTATTTAGCTCAAACTATTGAGATATAGTGAAGTGTTTAACGAAAAAAGATTATCCTTCCTGTTTTTAGCTCCGGAGGCTTTAGGTAAGTTTATTTACCTGATAAATAAATAACGTTTCGAAAGGATTTCATTTCGGATCGATTTTGTATCTTGTTTGACTACTATCTCAAGTAATGATAACCGGTGTTTAGGTTGAAAATAATTTGACGTGTTATGTGTAATATACAGATATTACATAAATACCAAGCTTTGAATATCAGAAAGGCTACTGGTTATTTACTGTTGTAAGAAAGTTCTTATGAATATGGTTTGTAGGGAAAGGATTTTATGAAGTAAAGTACAGAAAGACAGTGCTAGATATTTATTTCAATTAGGCTTGTCAGTAATTAATCAGAAAGCTAGTCGTTCCTTCGCAAAACCAGATCTTCATGGATAAGACGGACAAGAAACTCCATGGAAACAGTATTATAGTATTCTATCAACACATTTCTCATAATAAATTATCGTTATCTTAAAACAGTTAATTCTATCTCTTGGGCAATGTCCAAGAAAACTCAGAATACTAGCAAGATATAAGATATAATTGATCGGTTTCTAAAATGGTGGTTCTGCGGCAGAACATGACACCAACAAAATAACAATAGCAAGGAATAGAACATGAAGTTTCCATTATACAATTTAAAACATTAGCAATATTATATTGGCAATATTTTTTTATGAATGAGGGGCCCGTGGCTAATTAATAACAGCGGCACAGGTTAAGTTATGCTTGCCGCGGTTGGTCTGTGGATGGGTGACCATTTTTACATACCGTGACCCCTCCGTGCCTCGGAAAGCACGTTAAGCCGTTGGTCCTGGGGTCATTCGTGAATCTTTGACAGTCGTTACGGGTAGTCAGAAGCCCAAAGTCTGACAACCAGTCTTACCAAGGGGTATCGTATTACCCAGTTACTGGGTTGTGGAGGTCAGATAGGCAGTCGCTCCATGTAAAATACTCAATAAACATCTACCGACGAACTGACCCGATAGCGTCATTACAGTCCATTTTATATGTTCTACCAACGTCACTTAACGTCAAACATCAACTGCAATTTTGAAACAATTCCAAAATCATCATACATTTTGGCTAAATAACTTCTAATACAGGTAATAATAAACAAATCTTATTTAGTGATTCGTAATATTCTTATATACCTATAATTCAATAGAATATCAACATCATCTGACAGTATTTTGACAATCATTTGAAACAGCCTATTATAATAAAATAGCAATATAAAATGTAAGATATACCACAAGTATCGTAATAACATCTAAAAGTTAAGAGTTACTTTTTTGTAAACACAATACCTAGTCAAATTAGGTACAGACGCCAGCACATCAAGCTACTACAATCTGTCAGATTTCTTTATTAGATTTTCAACTTTATCGCTAAACTATAAGGTTCAAAGTTGATTGGGAAAATTTGACAGTTTCGGGTGCTGGCGTCTGTACTTCTACATTGGACCTAAGTTTTATAAATGTGACAGATGTCATTATCCATAAACACAATCAGCCTATAATGTTCCCACTGCTGGGACTGGCCTCCTCTCTGTGAGAGGGAGTAGACCGTAATCCACCACGCGGGCCCAGTGCGGGTTGGTGGATGTCACATGTCTTCGAAGTTTTGGTTTTTGATGTCATTATCCAACAAACACCATTCTAATATTATAATTATATCAAAATTAATTATCTAGCACAAGCTTATGTATAAGTAGCCTTATTCACTAATGCTAGAGAATAGGTAGAGAATCAAACGGTGATATTTCAGTTTTAGGTGATTTAAATAACTTTCAGTAGTTCTGTGCAAAATAACACATAAGCCAAACGATGTGACATCGATGCATGGCCATGCATACATGAAATCATGTAGAGTTTTTGTTTAAAACTAAATTAACCCAGTTCTATCACAAGTATTCCAACATAGTGCGCATAAGCGCATAGTGCGTAGGTACATGCTCATATTCTGTAAAACAAAAATGAAGCTCTGATTTTTATATCAGAATAAGTCTGCACTTCCTGACTTCGAAATTGACCCCAGAGTTTCTGATCTACATTCGCGATTGGAGAGGTATCTCTGTATTTCTCATTTCCACTCAACGTAGGATTCGATTACGATGCCTTATTACGTCCAAGGAGATCCGATATCCAAGCATCATTATTCAACGCTTAACTCGGTTTGTGTCGATCGGTGACGGAACCCGAGACCCTCTAGAACGGTGAACCTTAACATAACACTATAATAGGTTTTGATTGGCTCAATACTCATTTGAATAATTATTATGATTTTTACTGTCGTAGATGGAGATGCAAGGAAAAATTATATATCTGCATTTATTCGAAGTTATCATGCCTTTTTTTCTTTCTGAACCTAATTTAACTAACTGTTAAATTAGGTTCAGACAGAAAAAAGGGCTTGTGTTAAATTAGCTTGACGACACGAAGGGTTAGAAAATTATGGATTCTCGTCTCCTTCTATTTTATTACGACCTACCTTAATACAAAAATAGCTAATGCCGTGTGATCATGTTAGTAGAGATACATAGAAGGTACGACCGCAGGATACAATGTATCAAATCAATATTTATTCAACTATGGTAATTACACCAATACCCTTGCCTACCCACGCGATACTCAACAGTACCCACGAGTAGGTACATTCCAGAATGTTTGATTGAATAATTAATTCTCTTTTGATATTCGATATCACACGTGACAGGGAGCGAGATATTGAGTTAGGCCCAAAACTTCGAATTTGGGCACAGATCAGTCAATAAACAGTAACACAACTTAACTTCGATCAAATGACCTGATCGCGCCGCTACATGACATGACCTACCAGTAAGTTTTGCCCAAGTGGCGGTTACCTCGAGAGGCAGTTACTATAACTATTTTGGTTCGAGCATCACAGTCCGAGATCTTTCAAAAAAAAAAAAATTGTTGAATCAGTGAAACTAGAAAATAAAAACAAAAGTATGAAGTACTAACAATGTAATTATTAATATAAATAATAATTATTATTAATAATTATTTCAATAATATGTCGAAAAAAGGTTTGTTTTTTTAATTCAAAAGTTGACTTTCAATAACCAAGATGAAATGGCTAGGAATGAAATTCACATAGATATGATGACTGAGATCAATGGAAGATGATTGAAATAAAGGCAAAATATTGAAGATATTTGACAACTTTTCGAGGAAGCGTAGATACATAAACAGCCTAATTGTCATACTGTTTTAAACTTCTACTGTAACAAAGGATAGCATTCGGGTGTGAAATGTGGGGTGGAAACACAATACCTTTACAAATAGGTCCGTTGGAGCCCACAAGGGTTGTGGTGTGGTCTCCGAGCCTCTGTCTCCGGATAGGGTTCGATAGCGTTCTGAGGAATAAGTATCAGTAGGTAGGTTAGCAATAGGGTGATCGCCAGGTGGTACTATTATTACTACTTAAGTTCGCCGGGTCACCTAGTTTATATTATTTCTTCAATGTAAGAACCACACAATTGTTAAGTAAGATAGTAAATATTGCCTTAAAAAGTCACTTCTTAAAAGGACTAACGAAACAGATTCACTAAAACATCCATCTTCACACCTGACAATTTAAAAACAAAACCACAGTCCAACCTCAAAAAGAAGTCTAATCAAACCCGAGCTAGATTAAAGTGGACAATTACGAGCGTCAGACCTGAGAGCTTCAAAGCAGAACTAAAAAACGTGTCTGGCGAAGTGGCGAGCTAAAAAACGCGTCTGGTGAAGTGGCGAGCTAAACAACGCTGCGGAAAAACGCACCGGAGCCAGCTTAGGGAACTAATCCGTTCTGTATTTCGCTGCTCTACGCTGAGTACGGAACGTTTTCCCGCCAAGTCACGCTAGGTAAAGGCCCTTGGAACCATTGAACAAGAATTGTTTTACGCGTAACATTAGTACGGCTGTTCGTCGAGTTAATATATCTGAGTATAAGTTTCACTATCACTATCGAAATATCGATGGATACAAAGTGTAATTTCTTACCTCAATCATTATTTGATCGTAACAGCATAGGTACAAATTTTTCATACTTTCTAAAGTCACACTAAATCATCAAACTGTAGTCACTGTTGGAACCACTCCAGCAAGTACATACATACAGATATTTTGGTGGTGCTCAGGTAGTTTTAGACGATTTTTTTTCTTCATACTAAATTGAACTACCGCGTAAAACAACCTCCGTCCTTACGAAATTCTCTCGGTACAATTTTCCCTCTCAGTGCGTTAAATCGCAATACCTTTTTGTACGTGTTT
Organism: Oligia fasciuncula; assembly: GCA_963082905.1. NCBI lineage: Eukaryota > Metazoa > Arthropoda > Insecta > Lepidoptera > Noctuidae > Oligia > Oligia fasciuncula. The sequence goes on along the minus strand of OY720391.1, from coordinate 1,218,601 downwards.
TCTTTCTGGCGACCGTAAGCCGGCGTAATGTTTGTAAATAAGAAAACAGTAGGAAAATAACGCTTAACTTTGGATCTCGTTCGACGCCGCGAGCGCAAGAAGCACTTCCAGACGGAATCGTGTTTGCAATCTTATTTTAGTTAAATAAAATTGCAATTTAGCGCCGAATAAAATGTTGTACAATCGTCTTTAATGTAGGCTACTTCTGGCACTTCAGTTTTTACTTGGAATGTAATGTATTGCTCGTTGTGTTAAATATGTAAACTTTTGTGCTTGTAGGTTGATGTGACTGAAATATAGTAAGTTTGTATGTTTTCTCTCTTTCCATGTACGTATCATAACATCACGTACGTGGTTATTTCTCTACGGGTTAGGTGTATTTAAAGTAGATAATAATATAATAATAATCTTTATTCATGAATATGAGACAACCATACAGAGTAACTTAATCATACACCCACCCAAACAGAAACCCAAACATTTCGCCAGATGTAATACAGGGTGAATTTGCCTTAAAAATCAAGACTTCAGGATGCTATTGAGAAATTCCTGGTTGAAAAACCCAATAACACATTGCCCGACCTGAAACCTGTCGTTTAAATTGAAAAAATAATAATAAATAATAAAGCTTATATTTCTTAACAGAATAATTAATTAAGTGGAAGAATTATCTCATCGTAGCTTTACGGCTTTGATGGAAACAAAAGACAATTGTAAAATGGATTATAATTTAAAGCAAAATCCTGGATTTCACATAATTTTACTATAGAGTGATTCCCCAAATCCCGTTACTCACTTCCCAATTATAAACCCTCAGTAAGATTACTTAAATAATATTGAAATACTCCTTCATTCCTGACAATTCCTCTTTATTAATTCGTGTCATGGCTATTCCCACACAATACGTATTATAATGGCGTGTATTCGTGTAAGCCAACTTCAATTTATATCCTATTGATGCAGGCTCTGCACTGCATAGCTTCGGAATTAAGCTGCATTAATAACGGATACAATTATCGCCTCCCAAGGAATGCTTGGCTTAGTGTCCATCTTGCAATAATATGGGACTTATATTAACTCTTTGATTGTCGTAATTAGAGACACAATAGAAAGACAATTGCTTATGTCGGACTGTGTAACATAAGACATACGAGAGGTTAATAACTAGCTTTTGCCCGCGGCTTCGCCCGCGTGGAAGTCGGAAATTATTCACAGAAAATTCAACCCCCCATTTCACCCTCTTAGGTGTGGAACTTCGAAAAACCCTTTCTTAGTGGACCTACTCTTCACAAAGAACACACCCTCCAAATTTTATGTCTCTAAGACCCGCGGCTTAGGCTGTGCGTTGATATATCAGTCAGTCAGGACAGGACTTTGAATTTTATATAGGTCTAAGTATAAATACCAAGTTTCGAGTTAATCGGACCGCGTGTTAAAATTCTTTCATACTAATTTTGATACCCCCTAATCCCCCTCTCGGGGGTAGTTTAGAAAAACCAAAAATGCCAAACTTCATAATTTACCTAGATCGGTATTCTTGCCAAGTTTCAAGTTTATTATTAACCAAATGAATAAGATTTTTCATATACACTGTATTCCCGCTTTTCACTCCCACAGGGGTGGAATTTCGAAAAATCGTTTGGGGTATGTTCATTACATGACTCAAAGATTATTTGTATGAATTTTTGAGTTAATCAAGCCACGCAGTAAAATCTTCCCATGCATAATTAACTACCCCCTTTCACCCCGTCAGGGGTAGATTTTAGAAAAACCCTGATACACGTTATTCTTTATTTTTGGTCTTAAGTATAAATACAGCGTTTCGAGGTAATCGGACCGACCGTTAAAATTCTTCCATACAAATTTTGACATCCCCCAATTCCCCTTTAAGGGGTAGTTTAGAAAAACGAAAAATGCTAAACTTCATAATTTACTTAGATAAGTATTCCTGCCAAGTTTCAACTTTATTAACTCAAGGAATAAGATTGTTCATACAAACTTTCATCCCCTATTTAACTGCCTTAGGGGTTGAATTTCAAAAAATCCTTCCTTATTCCTTGTATACATTATTAAGGGAACCTCTGTGCAAAATTTCAGCTCTCTAGGTCCAAGGGTTTGGGCTGGGCGTTTGATGAGTCAGTCAATCAGTCAGTCAGTCAGGACTTTTCTTTTTATTTATATAGATTACCGAGAAGATAGTTGGGATATCAAAGGGTTTTCTGTGTCGCTATTTTTAGTTTTAATAATTACGAAATACATATTATGTAGGTACAGTTGTAATTAAATATATGCGGTAAGTATGCGTATGGCGGAGAACCGAGTATTGTGGGACAACTAAAGCTGGTTTGTGGAGTACAAATAAATGTTCGCGCTGTAAATGTGAGGAGCAGTGGTTGTCCAGTGCTGACGGCCGCGACTTACGAGTTGTAGGTCGTGAGGTGTGACCCCAGACAGGCGCTTAACTTTGTGTAAATTATTTCATCACCACTGCACTTAAAACGGTGGAGGAAAACATCGTGAAGAAACCGGCATGTCCTATTACCAAAAATACGAAGACATATGACATCTACCAACCCGCACACGGCCCACTCCCTCTCACAGAGAGAAGGCCTGTGTCCCAGCAGAGGGAACATTTTAGGCTAAATAATAAAATATATAAATTGTAATGATAGGCCACAAGTAGGTACTCCGCCCGATGGATAATGTTTACACGCATTAGATGCGTTTTGTTCTCACTTTTAATAGTTTTATGTCTCTTGATTTTACTGCAAACTACTTGCGGAGTTTTTATAATCCAGATATACTGTGGCACTGCCTAATCTTTAACTTAAGGAAGTAATTCATCGTACAAGTTGATTTTTATAATAATATTTATCTTCAAAAGTAACGATTACTATTATCAGCTAACACGATTCTGCAAAGATGAAACGTTCAATGAAATGTATTTAACTGCGGCCTGCTGCGCGATGTCTGGCGATACGCGGCGTACTGCCCTTAAAGCTGAGGCTTCATTACACGGTAAGTAAGCGTCTTGTGGCTTCCGCGGTTTGACTATTATAATCAGTTATTTTTAATTTATCTTTGCGTATAATTTGTCTGAATAAACAGTTCCTACGTACTCTTCCTAATGGTTGTTGGTAAGTATTTTTGTGTAAATACGACGACGTGTTATTTTATCTAGGGTTGTTTGTATATTTTGGGTAAAAATATTCCATAGTTCACAGTCACCTTTTCTCCCAGACGAATCATTTTACCTATCCATCGAATAGACTTAAAAAAAAGACAGGTAGTGCCAACAAAAACTAAAAACCAAAATAGGATTTGCTGTGACAAATTAGACACAAACCATCGACAAAGCGAGCCCGAGAGTGCTTTATTATAGTCTGTCGCGGTCCCATGTCGCAGCAGAGTGGACCGAATACATTGTGAGCAGTAATGCACTTTTGCGGAGTGTGACGCGGCGTACTATTAGTTTTGTACCTCTGATGTGGTCTCCGCTTTACCGGCCCATTATTTTCTTGTCATAGACGCGATTTGGATCAGATTTTCGCAGACATAACAAATTACTTACTGACCTATATTTTTAAACATTCTCCCTATGTAAAGAAAAACAGTGTTAATTATATTTACCTGTTTTTGAAAGTACGTTAAGCCGTTGATCCCAGCTGTCATTTGTGGATCTTTGGCGTCAGAAGCCCGAAAATCAGACAACCCAGTACGTATAACCCAGTAGCTGGGTTGTAGCTGTCAGATAGGTACTCGCTCCATGTAAAATACTGGTATTCAGATGCATCCGGTTAGACTGGAACCCGACCCCAACATAGTTGGGAAAAGGCTAAGCTGACCTGTTTTTGTAATATTCCTGAATTTTACCAACAGTGTATGTGTCGCAGATGAATTTACATACATATAATAAATAATAATAAATTCTTTTATTTCAGGCAAGTAACCGCAGCTGTTTTGTAAAACAGCTACCGATTATATAAAACAGCCAATTCGACACTCCATCTACGACACTCCATCTGCGACACTCCATCTACGACACTCCATCTACGACAGACATACGCACAGCCTAGCATGTGGGATTCATAATGCGTCTCCCATTATAACTAAATCCTATGCATTGTGTTAGTAGGTAATGTGTGCGGTCGTCACCGGCTTACGATTATTTCTTAAATATATAAATAGATGTTCCGGTATTGGATCTTTTGAGAATATCTTAGTAGCAATTATCTCATTCTCACTCGTGTGTATTTTATAACTAATTGATGTAGACCCTTCTTTGGTAGGACGTTCGTGTGCACATTGATTTAAAAACTGTCACCACTATTCCTATATAAGTAGAGGTCAAAAGTTGATCTTATTTCTAAGTCAAACAATCTGTCACATGGGTCCCTCGCCCATTCTAGCGATTAAACTGTGGCGTGAAATCTAAGCGCCCAACAGCACCCACGGGCCAGAGGTAAAGTTACTGGAACTTTTCCAATATCCAGTGTTATTGCGCCATCTCGCGCCGTCCCGCGGCAGCCCCGCCCCGCCGAGACGAGGTGTACTTTCACGTCTTCACACTTTCCCGCCTGTTAGTTGGTCGTTTTGTGTTAGGATATAAAATTGGTAAACATGGTGTTTGATAGTCTATGGTAAAATAACTATTGTGACAAACTTTCTTTAAAGTATATGACCAATGGCCGTCGGACACCAAAACAAGTCGACAGAATAAAGCATTGAAATATTAGTTTTTTTGGAGTACAAAGTAACTATATTATATGTATAACAAAAATATTCTTTTAACATTGTATCTAAAAGTATTGATAAGATTTTCTTTCGTACAACTTGTACGTTGAAATCGTTAGCAAATATAACACAATCATAATTATGAATGAGTGAGCAAAAGAAACGAGAAGAATTTTAAGGGGAAATGTAATTTTGCAAATGTCAAATCGGATAACGTCTGTACGAAGTGACTGAGGCGTGGCTAAGAAATTATTATTAAGTATTTTTGTTTTTAAAATGTATTTTCTCAGGTTCCAAGAACCTGGTATTTAATAAAATCTCACGGGTGTAACCGAGCAAAAAAAAAAAAAACTGTAAACCAGCAAGATATTAGTTTTATTATATCTTTTCAAAATAGTGTCCATTTACATCAATACATCGCTGCATCCGATGGAACCACTGAGAAAAGCACTTTGCCCACTCGTCCTTAGGGGTCTGTTCGACGGCATTTTGAAACGCAGCCACTGTTCCCTCGGCGTCCATAAAACGTTTTCCTCGAAGTTTTTTTTTATTTTCGGAAATAAATAAAAATCGCAAGGTGCGAGGTCGGAGCTATAGGGCGGGGGTGACCCAGTAATTCCACGTCTGACGTCGCCAAGTAGTCGATTGTTTGCTTGGCGGTGTGTGACGAGGCGTTGTCGTGGTGAAGGAGGATCCAACTGGGAGGACGTTTCTCCCGAACTTTTTCCAAGACAAGTGGCAAACAATTGATAGTGTACCACTCTGCAGTAACTGTGTTTCGAACCTCTAAAACAATTGTTGTGTAATGACCTGTCCTTCCGAAGAACGAGGCCACCATCTTTTTTCCCACGCTTCGACCTCTCTTCACTTTAGTTCAACTCCTCGGAAGGAAACACCCCGACAGCAGACTGTCTCTTAGTTTCAGGATTATAACAATAAATCCAGCTTTCGTCACCCGTAAGTATGTCGAACACAGCATATGAGTCACCTCCGTTAAATCTTTGAACCACTTCACGATACCAATCAACACGACGGAGTTTTTGGGCCTCTGTCAAATTATGACGTATCCACCAGGCACAAAGCTTCCTGACCGCTAAATGTTCATGGAGGATTTTGTGCACTTGACTCATACCGCCTAAGCTTCTCCAAATCTGTTGATAAGTCACTCTTTTGTCAGTCTCTATCATACGCCACACAGCGCTGTTGTTATCTTCAGTCGTCGCCAAAGGCCGTCCCTCACGCAGATTATCGGTGAGATTATTGCGACCACGTTTAAACTCACTAAACCGGTTGTAAACAATGGCATGAGATGGGGCTTTATCGTGAAAAGCCAATCGAAGTCTATCATAACTTTCTTGTAGACTTAATTGACATCGAAAGCTTCGATCGAAAGTCATAAAAAATCATTGTACGAAAATTTTCTCGCGTTAAATTCATGCTGACGTGCAACAGATAATTTTCAATTTGCCACCAAATCGTAAACAATGGCAAATCCATAATACACATACAATAATGTTGACAAAGAGTTCCATTTTCAAAATTCTAACTTATTTTTTATTATATCGTTTACAAGTGGCCAATAGGCTATTTGACTGGTTTCTGATAAACATCTCAGATTATTTAATGGTGTCTAACGAGCCCACAAAAACCTATTACTTCAAATTGCATAATGTATTTCTTTTAGAAAATAGTAAATAAAAATGTACTGTTTAAATAAGCCGCCAAAACGCTATCTTTAACAATATGGCGTCGTGACGTCAAAATACACGTAAACAAACGTTGAAACGGTCGAGATACTAGACAAAAGTCATCTGTTCTGTCAACGATAGACAGAAATTGACTATATCATGACGTCATCATAAGTTCAGCCAATCCAGACCGTTCACGATTACGTGGCGCCAGATTTAAAAAGATGAAGTTTTTTCGGGATTTTTTTTATAAATAATACATTTTTTTGTAGTAAAATTAATGCAAATCGATTTTAAAAGCGATAATCTATACGAGTGTCAATAATTATGACCTTATTTTTTACATTGTCAAATAGCCTATTCTAAAAACTTTCAATGTCGCCCTCGTACCTATTTTCAATTAAAACCGCTTTTCGTGCCTGCCTATAGTATGACCGCGTTGGTCTTCTCAACTACGCAGCAGGTTTTGATGCGTAGTTCATCATCATTTAGAGATTACGTTTTGGATAATAATATTAAACTTACAAAAATAATAAAGAAATCGTACGAAGCAGGGCAACTCAATAGTACAAAATAAAGCATTCACTCAACATCCCTTTAGTCGAATACCACGAATTCTCGTAAATCTAGCACGGAGTACATAAGTCAGATCCGATCGCGCACGGCTGCGGCAAACGGCGCGTGCACGAGCCGTCGCCGCCGCACCGTGCCGCCGCCGCACCACGCCGCCGGCCGCACCGCACCGCCACCGCCCGTACCACCGCGCCGCCGCCGCCCGCAACGCTTCGCACCGCACCGAATGAACGCTTTTGTTTTTACACTTAATGGTCTGTAGAAAATTGGGGAAAGTGTTTATGTTTTTTAGTCTAGATTTGTTTTATAACTTCGCGAATACAGCCTAAAATATAACTGCATTACAGCACTTGGATTTCGTTATTTTCGGCTTATAAATTGAGTTTATTTAAAGGCTTCCAAGGCACGGAGGGGTCTTGGTATGAGATGATGAAGATGAAGATGGTTTCTTACCCATGGACCAACCGCGGCAAGCGTAGCTTACCCTGATCGATTTAACCCATGCCGCTGATATGACTTAGCCACAAGCCCCTTCAACATACGTCACTTTGAAAAATTAGGCTTGTTGACAACGTGTTTCATTTAATATTTAATCAATCATCTCAGGCCATACATACGGACATACCTACAAGTACATAAACTAGATTATTATTATAGTTCTACAAAATTAGGTACTTTCCATTAGTTTGTGTATCACCAATAAACCCCAGATTCTTAATTAAACGACCTCACCTTAGACGTTCGGTTTCAATCGCCACTATTCACTCCGTAACGGTGTCACAGTGCAAACACCAGCGTTGCATGTCCACTGCAACTATTTACCGGTAGCTGGGACCTTGTTCACTGAGCGAAAGGCAATAGAGTGGGTTCACTGCCTTCGGTATTAAGATTACTATTTGACTATGTGTGGTGACTTAGTGGCAGAATTTTGTTTGAATTTTGTTCGCATTTTTTTATGGTTCTTTGCGGTCTACGTGTACTCTTCATAATCATGTGGTATTGTTTTACCAATGGATTGCCGTTTATTGTCAGATCCTTGACTCGGGCTTGGAAAAATGATACATTTAATCTTCATTTGGTTTTCTGAATGAAATTGCTTTAAACAAAGACTGCCATTTTGACAATTGCCAACGTATTTTATTCCAACTTGTTTTGAATAATATGTTTATTATAGTATCTGCGAGCAGTCTACTAATAAGTCATTATAGAATCTAATTACAACAAATGTTCACAAAAACGTTACTTCAACGAACCGACCGACTCATTCTCAATAGCATTACACCCACGAAGTTGTGACCTATTTCCAATCGCACCAGTTCTACCGAGCTCAACACTGAACCAGCCGACGTTGCATTCTTGTTACCTCGTCGGAGGAGCCGTGTTCTGCGGCCACGAGCCGGTGTCGCGCGAGTTTGCGGTTCGTTACTACGTACTTTTCTCCTTGCGATTTTCTTCGTTTAAATGCTTTTCTTTTTTGTGTTTTTTGGTGGAATAAAGAAAGTGTGAAATTATTAGAATTGTCAATGAATTTTAGTAACTAATACCAATTGAGTATGTATATTATATTATACTTATTAATTAAAGTCATGGTCAGCGGTGACCCTTTTTGCGGCTTAACGGTATACAGTACCATGTTCCCATTTCACGTGAAACTACTTTGTTTCAGTAGAGCTTGTACAAAGTGCTGCATACGTTTACTTTTACTCCGCTACATGTTTCGACAAAGCTCCGAACTAAGCACACGTACATAGTTCGCATCAAAGCTAAATAGTCAGTTTACTTTGCGTTTGGGATTAACATCGGTTTGATAATTTATTATTTACATGGAATTAAGGGGCTTACAGGACCTAAACACAAAAGACGCAAGTTTTAGAAACAATGAAAGTATATGATCGGCTACAGTAAATGATGTGAATGATAAAAAAACATGAAGATACCTCTAAAAACATTCTTTTTACAATAAAAACCATACTAATACTAATATACATACAATTATTCTGATTTTTTGTCAAATTATTCTACAAGCAACATACTAAAATACTAGTGTTTTAATTTTTTAGTCCAAAACAATTTTTTTTTTGTAATTAAATAATTGCTTCATATTTTGCAATAAATTACCAGCGTTGTGTCATCGCGTTTCTCTTTCTTTTCTATGCAGTCCGATAGTGACCGCGCTTTAGGTCATGTAAGCCTCTTAAATGCAGAAACACGAAACTTTTAAAAGTTATGACGTATTTGAATATAATATCTCCGGTTGCTATACCGTAGCTCGTAGCGCCGCTACGTCAGCTACGGCGTAGCAGATAAATAACTAGCTACGCATTGGACATACAATTTGAGGATTTATGTTTGTCAATGTGGTTGATGAATATAAATATACTGCATCATAATTTATAAGTCACTTATTTTTCATCTAAATCCGTATTTGTGTTCTCAACGTATTGTTTTTTTTATGTTAATTCAAACCAACAATTATATTCAAACATTTCCATTTTGAAAATTCAACTTTATCATCCTCCGTAACAAATAAAATAAAGGCTTCAGATGTAAAGCCTTGAGTGAAACAGCTCGCATCGCCGCTGAATCAGCTAAAGTCCGCGTGACGTAAACCCTCTCGGAGCAGACACTAATGCACCGCTAACGGCACAACTATGTGAAGAAAAGTGTTTGTGGAGTTTGCGATAAGAAACTGTGAGACTTAAATTAATGGGTGCGGTTTTTTAAAAATATGGTTACATTTAATTAAAATCTATTCACAATACTAATAAAAGACGAAAAACCAAAAAAATACAAACAATTACTGTACTTATTTAATACTTATAAATGCAGAAGTAACTATGTGTGTCAGTCCGTCCTCTGTTACTTTTTACGCTGTGGCTTTTTGCGAAACGGCTGAAAAGATTTCCATGAAATTCGGAACACAAGTACTACTACCTAAGTTCCCGTGGGAGAATTTCCGGCCTCCACGCGGCCGAAGCTGCGGGCTACAGCTATTGTTTTAGCAACGATTACGATCTTTTCACGCATCCTGATATTATTTTGAACGAATTTATACTCAAAAAACTTACACTCAAAGCATTTATTTCAAATAAACCAATTGCAGGCACTTTTGAATTGTGAAGGGGTCGGTCAGTCAGAAAGATGAAGCTAGTTGCCCATTCCAAAGCGTAGTATGTACAGTCACGAGCACTAATATGTCAACACTTGGCAACTTTAAATTGCTATTTTTTCACGAAATAACGAATGCAACGTTGAAATACTACACTTTACATATACCTATAGGTTCGAAAATACTATGTTCCTAATATTATAAAATTTCATTGAAAAATAAAGGAGAAAATCGCCTTTGAATAAAGCCAAGTGTATACATACTTATGCTCGTGACTGTACCTATGGAGAAGAACGAGCAAGAGTGAAGGATTTGAAGGCCTTCAAAGCAAGAGTGAACAGGCATCTTCTGGGCACGCTCGTTCCATCATAGACCTCATCTATCGCTTACCGTCAGGCGTGATCGAGGTCAAGAGCGGGCCCTTTTAGTAATAAAAAAAAAAAGAAACTATATGGACACTTTTAAATCAAAATAATATGGTTACAAAGTGTTGGTTACATCATTCATGTTAAAAATTATGCATGCATTTTTGTAGACTATAATATCTCCTGCGAACCTGCCTAATCTCCGTTGAGATAAACATCGTGACAGAAATCGGTCCGGAGGATATTATTATTATAATAACAAGTTTCAGTTGTGAAAACAAATTTTTGTATGCCTTGCCGTCCCAGATTATCATACATGTCTACACGAAAGGGACTTTAAAACTGCTTACAAATAGTAATGTATAATACACACTATCATATGAGCGTAAAGTCTAACGACAAGGTAATAATAATTTTCTTTATACTGCAGCACTGTAAGCACGTTAGCACACAAGGTAATGGTTATATGTTATTCTAATAGTCGCAGTGATAACTGCTAAATATTTAATGAAATGAGAACACAATGAGCGCTGTTATCATTAACAGTTCCTGAAAATAGACTTTGTGTCGCAGATGAATTTAATTGTTAACTTTAATTGTTTTTCGAGAAATCGTAATTATACAATTTATAAGTACTTGTACTGGTTTCTGATAAACATCTCAGATTATTTAATGGTGTCTAACGAGCCCACAAAAACCTATTACTTCAAACTGCATAATGTATTTCTTTAAAAAAATAGTAAATAAAAATGTACTGTTTAAGGCTTGTATTCATGCCAACGACCTTGTGCATTTGGGCGGAGCTAACTACCCCTCTCCGCGCTACTCCGCCACCCGCATGCACCCGCATGCCAACGCGTTGCCTAGCAACACGAGGCGCCCCGCACTGAATTCGTGGACGAGTGCGGGGATGATATAGACACGGACTTTATACGATCGCATTTTTAATTTATTATATTAAAAAATATACATGTTTTTAAAAAGTAACAAAACCAAATTATTTTCGTTTGTAGTGCAAAGCACTAGATATTTTTTTTATATTCTTTTGATAAAAAATGAAGGAGTAAAATGGTTTCTCAACGATTTGGAGGTGATTTGGTGGTTTTTTTTCTTAATAGGTGATATTGATAGAAAAATTATGGCTAAACCAAATTACGATTCATATCATGTAGATTACCAACTATTTTTTCAGATGTAATTTCTTTGTAAGTTCCGGAGAAAAGCTGCTTCATTTGCACGCTGTTTTTAAACTTTTTCAAACTCAAACTAAAATCATTTATTTCAATTAAACCTTGTACAGGCACTTTTGAATTGTCAAAATTAAATAGTCTGTCAGTTAGTCAGAAAGAGTAGCCTTAAATAAGCCGCCAAAACGCTATCTTTAACAATATGGCGTCGTGACGTCACGGTTCACGTAAACAAACGTTGAAACGATCGAGATACTAGACAAAAGTCATCTGTTCTGTCAACGATAGACAGAAATTTACTAAATCATGACGTCATCTTAAGTTCAGCCAATCCAGACCGTTTTCGATTACGTGGCGCCAGATTTAAAAAGATGAAGTTTTTTCGGGATTATAAATAATACATTGTTTTGTAGTAAAATTAATGCAAATCGATTTTAAAAGCGATAATCTATACGAGTGTCAATAATTATGACCTTATTTTTTACATTGTCAAATAGCCTATTATACAATAAATGTTGTTTTTCTATTATTTTTTTCTCAGAACTTGCTCTCTTGAACTTGTTTACTGAAATTGGAATTCGGATTATGCTTGCCCCTATTATACCAACTTATCTTTTTTGCCTAAAACTATGTTATAATAAAGGCTTTTACTAAGCCACATAATAATGTGTTATAATACCAACATGAAAATAATGATGACCTTAATAATAATTAAATTGAGAAGTTTGCCCAGACAAACTGTTCATACCTACCATGTAAAAAGTTACAAAGTAAGCGTCTTAAACATCACTTCAACAGATTGACGGAGATCCACTTCTTTGCAGCCTAGGCCTTAGAACAAAAACTGTACAAAGTGCTTCACGCAAGTCTAGACTGAATTTATGTGAGTTTCGAATTTTCTGCCGTCCACGACTAAAAACCACGGAGTATGAAACAAAAGGATTACTTATAACAATGCCATTTTTCAATTCCAACTGGCTATGCTACTTTGCTACGCCGTAATACTTTGCCCTTCACATTTCACCTTTGCATCTCCGTAGCAGATAATGTCGTGTACGGCGGAAAGATAGCAGAATTAGGATAGTTTGAGAATTTGTGTCCAGTGTACGAAGGACGTAAACAACTAATAAGACCTTAATTTTGTGATAACCAGCTTTTTCATCGTTGTGGATAGCTCTAATCAAGGTCAAAATATTAATGAGAACTACGTTGTCGATTTATTGAGTACTCCATTTGTTAATTACTCTGATATAATCAGTAATTAGGTAGGCATTGTGGGTGAATTGAGGCGTCTCAACTGAAACTGATGTTGGCACTCATTACTCAAAGTCACCACAATAGAGTGATGGTATTATCTAAGTTGTAGCGACGCGACGCTTGTTAGCGGTGAGTGTTACCTTCGTATGTGTTTATAGATTATAGTAATATTATTACACGGTGTAAGTAATAATCGTAAATAGAGTACCGACAGACTAATATTTTTCTCATATTTCTTCACAACCAATAATTAACATAAAAATAATGCAGTACTGTACATTTGAGTGCGTTACAAGACCTTCACAAATGAAAATGTCATACATGGTTATTCAAACCTTCATCATCATAGCAAACGCAGATTATGTTTTTTTTGCTTTTTTTTTTTTTTTTTCGCGGGTAGGTGTACAATAACGATAGACGTAACTCTGTTTTTGAATTTTTATTTAAAATAGAAATACATAAGATTTTGCTTATATTTCTATCTAGTATAATTGTATAGGCTCCATTACACGAGTACTCACGTTTGTAGCACATTTATGTGACCCAAGCATAAAAGTTACACCACCTGCCAGCTCATCATCTGCAAAGTCACTTCACAGTCACTAAAGTTCACTGGATCACTATGTCTCAATTAGCCGAGGTTTTGTCAGCACAAAAGTGCCTGGAAGATACATTCACACGGAAGATGGAAGCACTGGAAGCCCAAATTCAATGCGCGGGACCTGCCAAGGATACTGTGGCCAGGGTGGCTGAGGAGTTCCGGACCTTCAGGGAGCTTGTTTTCAGTATGCTTGGCTTGCTCCGGACTCAGATTGGTGAGTGTGCTAAGCAACTTGACGGATTGGAGACAAGACATAGGAGGAAAGCACTGATATTCCAAGGTGTTGCTGAAGTTGATCATGAAGACAGCACCGCAGTCATCCTGGATGTTATCTCCAATAAGCTAGCCCTCAAGAACTTATCCGTATCCTCCATAAAGGTCTGTCACAGACTTGGTGTCGCCAATAAAGAACATCATAGGCCCATACTGGTAAGATTTTCCAGCTACGAAGACAAGTCAGTGGTGTGGAAGGCCATGACACGATTGAAGGGCACATCCATCTCGGTCAAGGAGTTCTTGACAAAAGTCCGGCAGTCTATCTTTGGGAAAGCGCGTCTACACTTTGGAATGCGGTCGTGTTGGACTCAAGACGGTGTTATAGTTCTGAAGGCCTTTGACGGAAGTAAACATAAAGTTTCTTCAATGGATGAGCTCAGTCCTCTGCTTGTGAAGTTTCCGAAGTCTCAAGATCCAAAGGCCCAAGGCACAGGAGATGGCCTGCAAAACAGAACGGGTCAATAATGTCCACAGATTATGTACGACAAGGTGGAGCTCGAAGTTTGACGTATTTTTGTTCGGATACGTATGTATGTGCATAGTTTTATCTAGCCTATTAAATTAATACAGTAATGTTTTTGTGTGTAAGCTTTGTATTTTTTTTCTCTTAATATTTTTTTCTTTTTTTTTTTCGCATGACCGTTATTTTGTTTTGTTTTAAGTTTTGCCATGTGCTTTTTATATCATAAAGTTTTTCCAATGTTTAGAATTAGGTGATGTTGTGAGCTGGCGGGTGGTGCAGAGATGCAATCGTCGGACCAGTCATTCGTGTTGTGTTTTTAGTGTTATATTAATTATATATTTATAGATATTTATTTTATTCACTTATATTTTTATGACATCTGATAACGAATCTTTTTATTCTGCCTACGACTCTAGTACATCTTCCAGCGATGAAAGTTTTTGTTCTCTCACAGACACTTTAGGTGTTTTTTTACGCCAAAATTTCAGCCAAAATTCTGGCCGGCTATTTAACGTATGCCACCTTAATGCTCAGAGCATTCCTAGTCACTTCAACGAACTTTACGACACTTTTACCGACAACAATGTTCACGCCGTCCTGATTTCCGAGACTTGGCTCAAACCTAACCTGCTTTCAACCACTTACTCACTCCCCGGTTTCGTTCTTCTTCGGAATGACCGGATCGGTAGGAGGGGGGGGTGGTGTAGCCATCTACCTTCGTAGTGAATTCCCTTATAAAGTTCTTGCTTCTTCTTCTCATAATGAATCCGCAGAGTTTCTTTTCCTCGAGGTTTGTGTCAAAGGAGCCAAAACCGTCCTTGGTGTCGTCTATTGCCCCCCTACCGTTGATTACTTCACTGAATTCGAATCGGTTCTGGAATCTTTGGGTTCGGAGTATGCACATCATATTGTTATGGGGGATTTTAATACCAACCTCCTTGCCCACAACTCCCCTCGGTCCCGTAAACTCCTGCACCTTATCGAGTCAGCCAGTCTGCATGTATTGCCTCTCCAACCTACTCATCATAATATTGCAGGTGATGATTCTTGGCTTGACTTGATCCTTACTTCTAATCCTTCCCTAGTTTCCTCACATGGTCAACATGTTGCTCCTGGCTTTTCCCGTCACGACCTTATTTTCCTATGCTACGTCCTTAAACCCCCTAAACCTAAACCCACGTTCCAGTACAGGCGTGCCTTTGCACGAATGAATAGTGAGAGGCTTCAAAAAGATGCATCCAATATTGACTGGTCACCCCTGGAAGCAGCTGCTTCGGTTGACGAAAAAGTTAGTTTTTTCAACGATGCTGTGATCAAGCTATATGACGCCCATGCTCCTGTCAAGAAAATAAGGATGAAGCGTCCGCCTGCTCCTTGGATGAACAGGGGAGTTCGGATGGCAATGCGACGGAGGGACCGCGCGTTTCGGAAATTTAAAAAGGATCGTTCGGAGGACAATTGGACCTTCTTTAAGGCTGCTAGAAATCGGTGTAACCAGATGATACGCAACGCTAAACGCCGCCACATCCTAAGTAATATCACTTCTTCTTCTCCTGCCGATATTTGGAAGTTTCTAGGAACTTTAGGAATCGGCAAATCGCGAAATTCGGACCTTCCTAGCACAATTGGTTTGGACGATCTAAATCGCCATTTCTCTACTGTTCCAGCATTGGATAGTCTAACCAAATGTCAAACTCTCAACTACCTTGCTGGTCTGACGCGTCCCAACATTAACCCCTTTGTCTTCACCCCAATGGACCCAGGAGAGATCAAAAAGATTATCCTATCCATTAAATCCAAAGCTGTGGGTTGCGATAAAATCAGCCGCCATATGATCGTGACGGCTCTTGACCAATTCCTCCCTGCAATCTCCCATATCATAAACTTTTCCCTTTACACCGGTGTTTTCCCTACCCTGTGGCGTAAAGCCCTTGTTCGGCCCCTGCCTAAGATTCCAAATCCCTCTCTTCCTAGTCACTTTCGCCCAATTTCCATCCTTCCCTTTCTATCTAAGGTGCTCGAGGCCAGTGTTCACAAACAATTCTCCCACTTTATACACCACAACTCCCTCATCAGTCCATTTCAATCCGGTTTCAGGCCCGGGCACAGTACCGTTACAGCTCTCCTTAAAGTGACCGACGATATAAGGCGGGGAATGGAAGACACTAAAGTCACAGTCTTAGTGTTAATTGACTTTTCCAATGCTTTTAATACCGTCAGTCACGAAGTCCTTTTATCTATCCTGTCCTATCTTATGGTCTCTCCGAGGGTATTGGAATGGTTTTCCTCCTATCTTCGGGGACGTCAGCAGTCTGTTTATACTGGAGACTCTTCGTCAAATTGGTGTGAACTTGCAGCTGGCGTCCCGCAAGGCGGTATATTATCTCCTCTCTTATTCTCAATTTTTATTAATCTCATTACTACCGAGCTTCGGACTGCGTATCATCTTTATGCTGACGACTTGCAGCTTTACTGCCAGGCAGGTGTCGACAACATACCGGATGCGATTGACGAGCTAAACCGGGATTTAGATCTCGTTAAGAACTGGTCTGACCGATTCGGGGTGGCCGTTAACCCCACCAAGTGTCAGGCTATCATAGTAGGCAGCCCCTACAGTATGAGGAAGTTGAATGGATTGACTGTGCCACCTGTAATCTTCGACAAGTCAGTCATCCCGTTTAGCTCTGATGTTAAGAATCTTGGTTTGCATGTCGACACTTGTCTTGACTGGAGAAAGCAGGTCACGACTAAGTAATAAAGTCACCGGAACGTTGCGGTTGCTCTATCGGTTGAAAAACCTTCTTCCTTCACACATAAAGGCAATGCTTGTACAGTCCCTAATATTTCCCATAATTGACTATGGTGATGTGTGTTACTATGACCTGAATGCAGATCTCCTCAATAAACTTGACCGTCTTCTGAATAACTGCATTCGATTCGTTTTCAATCTTCGTAAGTATGACCATGTATCCGAGCATCGGCTGCTTTTAAAATGGTTACCCATTCGCCAGCGCAGAGAGTTGAGGGCTTTGAATACATTGTTCTCTATTCTCGATAACCCCACTGCTCCTTCTTACATGACTTCCCAAGTTCAATATTTATGCTCTGCCCATACTAAAAATCTTCGTTCCACTAACAATCGTCTTCTACGATGTCCTTCTCATCGTTCTGGCTTCATTCGTTCTTCTTTCTTTGTCCAGGCGGTCTTTCTTTGGAATGCGCTCCCTCTGAATATCAGGACGGCAACCAGTCGGTTATCTTTTAAAGTGAAGGCACGTGAACATATCCGTCAAAAGTTGGCTGTAGCATCTCAGCGCTGATTTGCTGGTTTCGTTTTCTCCTCTACCGATATTTTTTTCTCCTCACAGTTCATTTTGTTTATATGTATGTATGTATGTATGTATCTATCTATCTATGTATTAGTATTTATTCTTGTATTTTATAAGTAGTCATTTCCTAGCTATTTATCCCGTATGTTGCACCTGCCATGTTTTGTCTCTGCACCACCCTAAGGTTGACTGGTAGAAAATGCCTCAGGCATTAAGTCCGCCTTTGTACAGTATTTCTTTTACTTGTGCATAAAGTTTTAATAAATAAATAAATTATGTACACATACGTCGTACGGTCGTATTAGTTTATTACGACACCATACAAAAAATGAAAAAGAAGCAGTGAATAATCACTTGATTATCTGAGCTGAACGCGTCTAATTATCCTGATCAATAACCAGTAATTGATAAAGCAATTATAGCTATCCCCTTGACTACCATTTCTTGGAAAAGCGACAGGAACGTTGTCACTACCTCACTAAGCCGATTCCATAATAACAATAATATTGGCTTTCAGTAACATTGCCCTGTCTTGTGACACGTCTGACACACTCGAGTACACTCGACTACACTCGAGCGACAGCAAAGTTATACGCTTGACGACCAATGGAATGTTACTCATACAATAATATGTAGCAACTGATGTGGTGATGTATTGAAAGAAATGAGAAATAACTTGTGTGATTCAAACAATCACCATGATGTGTTTTCCTCGGTGCTATACAAAACGCCCGTAAACTTAGAATAAAAAGAATTCCGGGTCACTAGACCGCGATTATGATCCCGCCCGCGACTAAGTCGGCGTTCGGCGTGAAATTTCACCCTCCCCCCATTCACCCTCTTAGGGGTGGAATTTCGAAAAACCCTTTCTTTATGGATACCTACTCTTTACAAAGAACACACCCTGCAAATTTCATGTGTCTACTAGCGGTTTAGGATGTGCATTGATATACCAGTCAGTCATTTTATTACATTCTTTGACGAGATCATTTTGGAGTGGCATTAAACTTACCTCCATGAATGGTGAATGTGGGGCGTATCCTGAACTGTCACTTGCTCCGCTACCACATTACAGCCTGGTATTATTTTTATACCGCGGCTTAAGTTGTTCTCACGCGGTCAAAGCCTAGACGAGAAAAGTCGCAACTTTCCGGAATCCTGAAAAGGTGACTGGTGGCGCCTAACACCAAATACTTGGGCGGAAATATAAAGAAATAGTTTTGCGTTTATCCCAGACGCTGGGAGCTGGATCAATTAAAAATAGTGGACTGTATATTGCGGGGGTGAAAAGTACGTGGGTAGGCCTGACCTTGCAAAACACGACACGAATTAGGACGACGAAAATTGTACATGGAACCAAAGGAATTGGCAGGAAAATGCAACACCACTGACCTGTATGTAGATTCACCATCAATCCTCCACGTCGTCGGCCGGAGGTTCGAGTCTGGCTGGATCAGGGCGGCGAGAGGTCGCACAGACGCCTTTCACAGCATAAACACGCACTTTTCGTAGTGTTTTAGATAATAGTTCGTAAATGCTTCGCGACAGTTCGCAACCGTAAATTGGTAATAAATTAACAAGGGAGCATGTTATGGAACACTACTCTCGTTGAAGGCAACGCGGCGAGTGAAGAATTTCCTCACACCGTCACCGGAGATGGTGACCAGGACAGCGATAGTCCGGGGTTGCATGTGGGAAAAGGATAGGACACGATAGGATAGTGACGCATTTTGCAAGTCATATTAATTTCTACCCTATAATAAAAATAATAAACTAATACGAAATCCAACATCCCCCCAGCCTTGAAGAAACCCTTCAAAAGAAGGTTAAAAAATTAAGAAAATCGCTATATTTAGCAACTTCAAGGAGTAACTAGAGCGGAGAAATATAATGAAACTTCTAAATTTAACTTAACTAACATAAAATAAGCTAATTTAAAACTTATGTGCGTAAAGTACACATATTAGAGATATATGACTATTGAGTCGGAAGAGGGCATAACCGCACTACTGGTCGTTTATAAGTACCGGTTTTAGTTCTTACTTCCGCTACGCGAACAACACCATCCTTACCAGGGTATACATTGGTAACAATTCCTAATGGCCACTGCAAGGGTGGAGCGTTATCTACATTTAACAACACTACAGTACCGACTGTAATCGGATTAGACGGAGTATTCCATTTTTCGCGTTGTTGCAAATTATGTAAATATTCCGACTTAAATCGCTTCCAATACGATTGAACTATCGAATCCATTAGAGAGAAACGAGACAACAGATCTGTCCGTTCGTCGGATAAGTCGGCTGCAGGTAAGCATTCTAGCGGAGTGGTAGACAAAAAATGCGCGGGAGTAAGTGCTAAGGGCTCTGATGGATCAGAGCTCAAAACATAAAGAGGACGGCTATTTAGCACGGCCTCAATTTGACTAAGAATGGTCGACATCTCCTCAAAGGTGAGAACTTGATTGCCGATTGTACGAAATAAAAGCGACTTGGTGCTCTTAACGTTCGCTTCCCATATCCCTCCGAAGTGACTTGCTGTAGGAGGGTTCATTCGCCACGTGATACGGTTCTTCGCGAGTTCATGACTAAAACTTTGATAATAATCAGCAGTTTGTAAAAACTCGTGAAGTTCATTAAAATATTTTTTAGAAGCGACAAAATTAGTCCCGTTATCGCTATATAAGAAATTACAAGGACCTCTTCGGGATATGAATCGTTTAAATGCGTCGATAAAGGAAGCGGAAGTTAAGTTAGAAACTAGTTCGATATGAACTGCTTTTGTCACGAGACAAATGAAAATACAAATATAAGCTTTTACGCTTCGTACGCCCCGTTTGCGGTAAGGAGTAACATAAAGCGGACCTGCGTAATCGACGCCCGTTTGTAAAAACGCTTTGCATTGCTCTAATCTACATTTAGGCAAATCGGCCATAGGCGGAAACGTAGGCTTAGGATTAACTCGGAAACAATCATTACACTTGTGTATGTACTGTCGAACCACACGTCTAGCGGAAATAATCCAATATTTGGATCTTAATATCGAAATTAATAATTGCGGCCCGGCGTGACAATTGTCGCGGTGATAAAATTCAATTAATAATTTAACAACATGTCCTTGCCCGGGTAGTAAAATCGGATGTTTAGAAGAATAGTCTAGTGTCGAGTTCGATAAGCGACCTCCGACACGTAGAAGTCCGTTACATAAAAATGGAAACAGTTTCCGTAACTTGGCCGAACATGGTTGACCCTTAGAAATATTCTTAATGTCTTCAGAAAAGTATTTAGACTGGACCGCGCGAATTATTTCCAATTCAGCTATATTTAGATCTTCAGCGGTAATTGTATCGTTTTGCGGCAATTTTTTAATAAATCGAAGCGAAAAAACTGTAGCTTCCAGCAGCTTTTCCCAAGTGGAACACTCTGAAGCTAATTTTAAAAGCGGGTTATCATTATCTGCGACTTGAGTCACATGCGTAACAGTTTTTTCTTCCGGTAATGAAGACCGGTTGAATAAAAATTGTTGTATAGGCCAGTCTTGTCTAGGCAAGGAAAGCCAGGATGGACCCTTAAACCAAAGCTCATGTTGAATGAGCTGCGAAGGCGTGAGCCCACGAGATACGCAATCTGCGGGGTTCTCGATGCCAGCGACATGATATAAATTTTCAGGTGAAATATTTTCCTGAATTTGTGAAATGCGGTTGGCAACATAAGTGTTGAATCTGTGTGGCGAAGCAACAGACCAACAGAGTGCTACTTCAGAATCCGAAAAAGCATAAATATCTTCAATTTTATGTCGTTTAGATAAAGTGTCATAAACGGTTTTAAGAAGTCGTGACATTAAAAGTATTCCGTTTAATTCCAAGCGTGCGAGAGTGATTTTAGGTTTCGCAGATGCGACACGTGATTTGGAGCACACGAGTGAAATAATAGGCGATTGATCGCCATTGACGACGTGTAAATAAATCACACAGCCGTATGCGGATTCGCTCGCATCTGAAAATGCTACTAAGGAAACTGTAGAACGGGTTTCTATACCTAAATGACGTGGAAATGATAAATTAGATATTTGCGGTAATTCTATTAAATATTGTTGCCAAATTTTAACAATGCGAGAAGGGGGTATATCGTCCCAATCGAGATTTAAAAGCCAGAGTTCCTTAATGATTAATTTAGCGAAAAGAATTATAGGGCCGACGAGTCCTAAGACGTCGTACAACCGAGCGGTAGCGGATAAAATGGCGCGTTTAGTACAAGCTGGTGGGGGACTTGATATTTCGAAAATAAAGGTATCCTGAGCGGGTAACCAACGCAAACCTAATATCTTAAATGTATTTCCATCGTCGAAAGAAATGCATTCAGATTGACGGTGCGACTCGGGAATATGTTTGAGCAATTCCTGTGAGTTGGAAGTCCATTTAACTAAGTCAAACCCGCCAGTTTTGAAGATCTGGATCAGATCGGTAGCTGTCTTGACTGCTTCCTCGAGAGAAGAAGCAGATGAAGCTACGTCATCCATATAAATGTCCCTCTCTAATACGGCTGCCGCAGTTGGCCAATTATGCCGTTCATCGCTAGCGAGCTGGCGTAGCGTGCGGAGCGCCAAAAATGGTGAAGACCGAAGCCCAAATGTGACTCGAGTGAACTCAAAAACCTCGAGTGGGTCGGTTTCTGAAAATCTATATAAGATTCGTTGATATTTGCGGTGCGGAGCATTTGTATAAATGCATAAATACATTTGTTTTACATCTGCACAAAAGGCAATGTAATAAACACGAACATTTAAAAGTATATGAAATATATCAGCCTGTAGATTGCAACCCGTATACAGGACATCATTTAGTGATAAGCCTGTATCGGTCTTGGCACTGCCATCCAGCACAGGACGAACTTTGGTTGTCGCCTTGTCGTTGCGCACTACAGGATGGTGCGGTAAATAAAAGCCTGCGGCGACTAATGCCTCAGGTGCGGTGCGGGACAGTATACCTTTATTTAGGTAATCACGAATAACATCGTCATATTTTAGTTTTAAACTAGGATCCTTAGAAAATTTCTTTTCTAAAAGTAGGAAGCGTTTTTTAGCGGTAGTATAAGAATTGCCTAGATTATTTGGGTCTTCTTTAAAAGGAAGGTCAACTGAATAGCTGCCGTCGGAGTTACGAACAGTGGTTGAAGTATAAATATTTTCACACTGCTGGTCGTCGGGACTTAAAAAAGACTGCGAAGGTAATTCCTCGACTGCCCAAAATCTTTCGACAATCTGGTTTAGCGGGTCAGAAGTAAAAGCACACAATGTGCGGGTAGCGGGTTGCGGAGATATAATAGGAGCGTCACCTAAAATCAGGTAACCTAAAGTCGTTTCAAAGGCGGAGGGCATACCGTCATAAGGGGGTTTAATTTTATCAGTGAGTAAAATTTCACAATAAAATTTAACACCTAAAAGTATATCTATTGTTCCCGGCTGCGAAAACTCATCATCAGCGAGCGGTAAGTTACGAATAAATTCAATAGACGCTGTATCAACACAGGTGTCCGGCAACTGTGACGTAATCTGTCCTACTACCATCGGCCTTATAGAATATTCGCACTTATTATCGAAGCGAGACGTGAATTTAACAGAAGTAACACCGAGAATTTTTTGTGAGGCTCCTCCAATGCCTTGAACTTGCGAATAGCGGGTTTGATTATAAATAGGAAGCGATAGTCGCTTACAACAAGTTGCGGAAATATAATCACTTTGAGAGCCAGGATCCACTAGACATCTCAAAAAGTGCGTGCGGTTTAAAGAATCAACAAACTTTACTTTTGCGGTCCCTAACAACGTAGTCGTTTGATAACGAGCGGTTCGATCGTACGAAACTGTACACACCGATGCATTATTTGCAATAGTTGTAGGGTCATTAGAAGCGGCGAGTAAATGAGTCATAGCGGACTCTGAATGACTGCTGGCCGGGAAAGGGCGCGGCATGTCATGAGCGGTAGCGGGAATAGGATTAGAGGTATTGGACACCACAGAACCAACGTTGCAATTTGTTTTATCATTTTGTGTTGGATTGAAATGTAACAAGGTGTGGTGTCGCTTTGAACAATGAGAACAAGTATGTTTCGAATTACAAGAAAAAGTCTTGTGTTTTGTACTTAAACAATTGTTGCAGAAATTATTAAGTTTTATATAATTATATCTTTCACGCGGGGTTAACTTATTAAATGAGGAACAAGAGTATAAATGTTCATGTTGTTTCTCATCACATAAAGCGCATTTATCGCTTACACTTGGACCACACCCTACATCTGTATTAACAAAAGACTTGGACGGTTTAGGGATGCGCTTAGTTTGACGCTGCTGTTTAGACTGAAAATTACTATCTATCGATTTACTAAGGTTCATAGAACGAGACAAAACTTTACTTTGCTCCTTTATGAATTCAATTAAATTATGATAAGGAGGTATTTTATCTTTACGATAGGTAATTTCAAATAGTTTAACTGTGTCTGCGTCCAACCTTTGCAGAGCCAAATGCAAGAAAATAAATTCAGTTAAATCATTAAGCTTCAATTGCTTAAGCGCTTGTACTGAAGAATCAAAATTATTTATAAATGAGTCTAACCCATCAGAACTAGCAATGGATAGCGGTGTAAACTGTAACAATTGGTTTAAATATGCGGATGCGAGTGAGCGAGGATCGTCATATTTTTGCACGAGTGCCTCCCAAATAATAATATAATTTTCTGCGGTTGGAGCCAACCCTGCGCAAACGCACGACGCCTGCCCAGTTAATTTACCTACTAAATAAAATACTTTTTCACTATTAGTGAGCGATGCATTATCGTGTATCATGCTTTTAAATTGTTGATAAAACAATGGCCATTTCTTGACATTACCGTCGAATGACATCAAATCAATGGGCGGAAGGCGAGGATTCGATTTTTGTAATGAAGTTTGAGATTCAGGTTCAGTACACTCGGTTTTATAATTGAGTAAAACCTGTTTTATAAAACAAAACATTTCTTCAAATGGTAACCAGGAATCATATTCGACCTCGGAATCGGGGTTCAACTGTAAATTTAACATATTATAAGAATCTAAAACTTGTTGATAATCATTACGCAATGTATCAATATTTAAAGCACTAGAACAAAACGACTTATAATATTGTCGATCAGTATTTGTTTTCTGTGCAAGTTCGAAAATATTTTCTACGCGTTTGTAAATTACATCACGTTTGACTACGTATAACGATAACTGGTTTTTACTAGTACTGGTAGTGTCGAAGAACTGATCTGCATCACTTCCCTTCCTCTTTGCTTTAGTCATTGTGAACTACTGTAAATATGTACAATAGCGGCGATAAGTAGGCAACACGACTATGTAAACAAAGTAAATAAGCGGTGTCGTAACCAATTCAAGCCCATGCACTTCCGGGCGCCGCCGCGTACACCTTCCCTCTCGCTTTAACCACTATGCACTAGATGCATAGGAGAGAGACAGCGATATTGCTACTGCGACGCTCACGCCGCACGCGCCTCCGACGCAGTTAGTAGATGGATAGCCAGCCCGGTAATCGTACACGTCACGAACCGCCGCGCGCGCCCGAGCTCTGACCGGCCCGCGCTTTCTTATATCGGTTTATAATATTTAAATAGTTCCCGTGACCGTAATTTTACAATATTAGTGTACCCTTTACCCCTGTTACCGTGATTATACGACATTTATGTTACACCAGTGTTTGATTTCAATATCCACTGCAAACCAATACGTTCACAGTTACGAAAAATGGCGTCCCAACTGTAGGCCGAATGCCACAGTTCCTGTGAAAACTGTAAAACTTTTAGTGAAAAGACTTAGTGTGTGTAAACTGTGAACATAATTGTGATTGTGTAACAATGCCGAAGACACGGAGTAGGCAATCCCTCAATGGTTCGCATGACGATGAACTCAACAGCGTCACGCTGTCTCGCGATAACTTTACCGCTCTGCTAACAACGATTCAGCAATCGAATGCGGACATCTGTGAGCGTATGTTAGAGCGCCTGTCGACAATCACGTCCCCTCTGACCGCTCAGTCACCGGCGCCAGCGCCGAGTGCGGCAGAGAAGACCGGCAATTTCTCACGATGCTCGTCCAGATTCTCCGGAGCGGCGAAGGAAAACGTCGAAGCGTTCATCGATGCCATTGAAGCATTTAAAGAATGCACGAACATCTGTGATGATGTCGCTATTCGAGGCATGTCTATGCTACTTACCAGCGAAGCAGCAACCTGGTGGCAGAGTATCCGCGCGGAGGTCACATCCTGGAAAGATGCAATACAATACCTTCGTGATGCGTACGGCGACCGCCGTCCTGAATACAAAATATATCGGGAGGTATTCAGAGACGAGCAGGGTGAAGACGAACGAACAGATATCTTCGTAGCGAAGAGTCGAGCCCTCCTAACACGCCTACCAGCAAACGACCTGTCTACCAAGGTACAACTCGATATGATTTACGGCCTATTACACCGAAAAATCCGTAAAAGATTACGACGCGAAGAGGTCAGTAATTTTTCAGAGTTGCTATCGAAATCTAGAATTATCGAAGATTCCCTAAACGAATCGCCCAAGCGAGAATCGCAAAAGGTCGCATCCATTGCTCCGGGTATGAAACGTAGCGAATCCGAAACGCCTACTCAGCCCGCAATGAACAACGCGCGTACATCGAACTCCGCTGCAAGCGTGAGACCGGCGCACGGGGCAGTTATCACGCCACGCGGCGACGCCGCCGACGACGGCGCTCCGCCCTCGGCCGCGCGCCCGCCGGACTCACACGCGCAAGTTCCGAACGAGACGCGCGCGCAGCGCGCATCGCACGCGCGTGCCCCCGCCGCACGAGATGAACACGCACCAGCTGCAGCGTCATCTAAACAACAACGACCGTTTTGTGCGTATTGTAAACACTACGGACACCAGCGCGACCAGTGCCGTAAGTTGGCGGACAAAGGTGAGTCAGCGGTTGATTCTAATAATTCGGTTTCGTGTCACAAGTGCGGATCTAAAAATGTTACTCATGAAACTTGCAAAAAGTGTAACAACGAATCAAGTTTTTATAGTGTTGATACTATTCTGCAAACTTCGGGACCACAGTTCACTCAAATGCAACAGTCTAAAAATCGTGATCGTAATGCGGGTTCCGAAAATTTGTATAATCGCGAGAAGTGTTTTGATAAACATTGTTGCGAAGAATTGAAATACACTAATACTTCGCCTTCTTCTTGTTATAAAAATGTTAATGATGTTTGTTGTGTCATTCAAGAAAATAATAACTGGTCGCGTGATAGTTCGAGTGAGCCTGCGTACAGTCAAGCTGAAATACTTAATAATAATAATTGTTATTCTGTACAGAATAATTTTTCGGCCAACGATTTGTCGAACGATCACATGACCAGCTGCGAGGTCGATAATAATAACGACCGTTTTTGTAATTTTTCAGATAATAATCATTATTGTTTTGATGACGCCCTTAATGTAAAAGAGCGTAAGGGCGAAGTTTGTATTTGTTCTGAAAAGTATAATTTTTGTTTTAATGACGTCCGCATTGCAAAGGGACGTAAGGATCATTTTTGTGATTACTCGAAAGATGTTTTTAATAATAATTCCCACGCCGTAAAAGGGCGTAAGAAACATTTTTGTAATTTTTTGCAAAATGATTTATCTTGTTGTAATGATGTTTCTAAGAATGTGTTAAATATTAATAGGGTGTGTAACGACACATGTGTAGAGAACGCGCGCGCCGGTAGGAGCTCCGACAGAAAAGTTTTGCGGCCGATTTTTGATATCAAAATTTTAGACGCGTCGGGGACCGCGTTAGTTGACACCGGTGCCAAACATTGCATTGCGGGTCATACACTGCACACCCTCCTCTGTCGAAAAGGACACCCTCTTGAACCGGCGCGAAGACGTATTAAGCTAGCCGATGGACACGTTCGCGACGTAGACGTGCTCATGACTACTCTTGACGTGCACTTAGAGGAGAAGGTCATTAGGACTCCTTTTCTTATTCTCCCTGAGGCGCGTAACAACGAAACGTTGCTCGGCATGGATTTCTTGTTCGCAGCCGAAGTAGTCATGGATTTTTCTCGGGAATGCTGGTATTTCTCTAATAACAGCCCCGTTCAGTACATAATGCGTTTCGAACCCTCCTTATCATCAGAGCAGTCTTGTTCCTCTGCCGACGTATTCAGGGACGACGAAGGTACATTGTTGGACCAACCTGACCGGAACCTGCTGGCGCAGACCTTGGTTACCAATACGGACATTTTCCAGCTAGGGGGAGAGTCTACCCTGTTTGCTGAGCACCGTATTGATAAAGGTGAGCAACCTCCTATCTATGTACCTCCGTACCGATTGACCCCTGCCAAAAAGAAACTTACGCGTCAGAAGATTAAGAAGATGCTGAAGGACAAAGTCATTGAAGAGTGTGAATCTGCCTGGTGTTCACCAGCTCGCCTGGTTCCTAAGGCGAACGGCAGCACCCGCTTCTGCGTAGATTACAGACGCCTAAACGCCGTGTCATCCGACCCTGAAAAGGTTCAAGCTGTCCTAGACATTCAAGAACCAAGCAACTTGAAGCATCTACGGACATTTTTACAAACCTGTTCCTGGTTAAGGAAATTTATCCCGAATTTCTCCTCTGTAGCCGAGCCACTTACAAGGCTAACAAGGAAGCATCAGACCTGGACCTGGGGTTCAGCTCAGACTACTGCTTTTAACGAGCTGAAACAACTTCTTACCTCAGCGCCAATCTTAACCCAGGCTGATTTTAATCGCCCCTTCGTGCTCCGCACCGACGACGCGAGCAATTATGCCGTCGGAGCTGTTTTAGTCCAGGGGGAGGACAAGGGTCTTACCGCTAAATTTGTGTCCAAACGAGATGGACCGTATGTTATAACGGAGAAGGTTAGCCCTACCACCTATCTTATCTCTCCAATAAGGAACTCTGAGGAGTCTTTTGGAAAATACCATGCACAGGATTTAACGCCTTTTGTAGATAGTAGTACTGGAAGCAACGTACTACCTAATCCTGTCATTGCCAAGCGACGCCGTGGACGCCCGAAGCACAAGGGCAAAGAGCCAGTCCAGGAACGAGGGCGTTCTCCTAGACTTGAGGGGGAGTCTGTCGTAACCAATTCAAGCCCATGCACTTCCGGGCGCCGCCGCGTACACCTTCCCTCTCGCTTTAACCACTATGCACTAGATGCATAGGAGAGAGACAGCGATATTGCTACTGCGACGCTCACGCCGCACGCGCCTCCGACGCAGTTAGTAGATGGATAGCCAGCCCGGTAATCGTACACGTCACGAACCGCCGCGCGCGCCCGAGCTCTGACCGGCCCGCGCTTTCTTATATCGGTTTATAATATTTAAATAGTTCCCGTGACCGTAATTTTACAATATTAGTGTACCCTTTACCCCTGTTACCGTGATTATACGACATTTATGTTACACCAGTGTTTGATTTCAATATCCACTGCAAACCAATACGTTCACAGTTACGAAAGCGGTTATTATCATAAAACGACTAACTTTAGTTGCGAGAGTAAAATAAATTATTGCGGGTAAGAGAAAAATATCAAAAGTACTGGTATGCGAACGTGCCCTAACGAAGCGAGCCGAAGTTCACCGAACAATTACGAACGAACGAGTTATCTAAAGAACGACCGTATAGGAACCGATTCAAAATGGCGGAATACCAAAATGGAATGAATTTGGAAAGAAATAACTTTTACGTTGTGTTGTACTATGCGATGCGGGTGCGGAAATATAAAGAAATAGATGTCAGTGCGGGAAAATACAAAGAATAAACGACAATCTATTTATTAATTACGTAGTACAGTGACCGTTTAGTTATAACTGACCATGCGGTTTGAATTAAGAATGCGACCTAAACGACCATAAATGCGGTTCGAAGTGACCAAAAATAAATGGTGGCGCCTAACACCAAATACTTGGGCGGAAATATAAAGAAATAGTTTTGCGTTTATCCCAGACGCTGGGAGCTGGATCAATTAAAAATAGTGGACTGTATATTGCGGGGGTGAAAAGTACGTGGGTAGGCCTGACCTTGCAAAACACGACACGAATTAGGACGACGAAAATTGTACATGGAACCAAAGGAATTGGCAGGAAAATGCAACACCACTGACCTGTATGTAGATTCACCATCAATCCTCCACGTCGTCGGCCGGAGGTTCGAGTCTGGCTGGATCAGGGCGGCGAGAGGTCGCACAGACGCCTTTCACAGCATAAACACGCACTTTTCGTAGTGTTTTAGATAATAGTTCGTAAATGCTTCGCGACAGTTCGCAACCGTAAATTGGTAATAAATTAACAAGGGAGCATGTTATGGAACACTACTCTCGTTGAAGGCAACGCGGCGAGTGAAGAATTTCCTCACACCGTCACCGGAGATGGTGACCAGGACAGCGATAGTCCGGGGTTGCATGTGGGAAAAGGATAGGACACGATAGGATAGTGACGCATTTTGCAAGTCATATTAATTTCTACCCTATAATAAAAATAATAAACTAATACGAAATCCAACAGTGACACTAGTTGAATGGTGAATGTTTATAGACAGTGTTAGAAATCACACTAATATTGTGTGATTGTGTGTGTGTGTGTTTGTTACTTCTTCACGCTCAAACGGCTGGACCAATTTTAACATAAAAACATAACACAATCCAGTTGATCTACCTTGATAACGAGACGACCGTAACTACTGGGTTTAAGAGATCTAAAAATGTATACTCTCAACACATTACACGACATTTCTAAATAAAAACCAGTAAATCCCTAAATCCGATACCACCAAAACAAACAAAAAAAGGCTGTGGTTCAAACAAATATTTTAAAAGCAAAATACTTTATGTCTTAAACGCGGCTTCACGCGAGCTCTGGCCGGCGTCCAACGTATCTGCGACCAACTTCTTTACTGTTGGTCGTAAGTTGCGCTGACGTGTGGCACTGTGCGACCTTCCCATGGGCTTAGGAGCTTACTGCATTTGTTTATTGAAAAGTTCTTTGGAAATTGCTTAGAGGTTTAAAGAGTTCACAGTATTTTTTTTCTTTGATGTGCGTTTTATAATATTTTTTTTTAGAAATGTACAAGCATTATTTTGGTCTACTTCATAATTATGCTCAATACTACATTGCCATGCATTCACACTATTTAAAAATTCCTTTGACTATCACAACTAATTAATAGCTGTGATTGTCAAATGAATTTTTAAATAGTAGCCTAAAACACGGAGTGCCAATTAACTTATTAATATAAACGTTTATGCATTAACATTTGTGCATGCCATGCCCACAGACTACTTAGAGATACGCCATGCCACAGACACACCAGACAGAGTGCCTACCATAGATTGTGTGCCTACTACCTCTGACACTGCAAGGCATAGACAAGTAATGAGGTTACGCCTGGCGCAGATTGAAAAATGAATTTATTTTATTTATTTATTTGCTAATATCTTACTTAATTATTTATATCTGTAACTGCCCGTGACATCACAGCGGGCCCTATCAGAATACCAGCGCTGCAACATTTTTTTTTTAATGTCGCAGCTTCATGCTGAGATAGGAGCCTTTTGGCCTCGTATAGGACTTTGTTTCATTTTCCTTTGTTACTTTTTTTTTTTATATAACTTGGATTTTTATTTTACTGTGTTTAGTTTAGTTTGTGATCTTCCTGTACGAGTCGCAATAAATACTTTTTCTTTCTTTCTTTCTTTTAACTGACTCTGAAAACATAATTCCATTTTCGCGGCATGGCACCTAATCTAAACTGATTCGAATATATCATTTTTCTCAACAAGCTCACACTCAGCTGGAGTCACTCGCAGCAGATGATCTGTTAATGTTACTACAATTTCCGCTTTGTACACAAGATGATATAATTTAATTAAAACTTATCCAAACACAATAAGCACCCTTTCTTTCTCAGTAATACGTGTGATAATCCCGTGACGAAAGCTTCAGTTACATCGTTATAGGTCTGCGGTCGCCGGCGCGGCGAGACAGTGTTGGTGAAATTTCATTACATTTCAGTAATCGGAACACTAGACAATTCCGTCATGGTCTATTGCTCGTGTTTATTAGGAATGTTCAAATTAAACATCAGTAAAGTTTTATTTGAAATACGGAGGAGTTACGTCATAATTGGCGGAAAGTGTTGGTCACCGATGTTAGCAAGAAAAGGGTTGATTTTTTTCACTTGTCATGTTACACGAAGGTGACACGTATAAGAATATTGACAAGGGATTGTTTCGCGGAATCAAGGTTGTAGGATAAAAGTAGATAGCTATCGATACAGGAGAAATTCCTAATGTGGGGCAACGTTTCTTTAAGAGAGAGAGATACCAACGATTATCCCAAAAGGGTTATTAGTCAATATATTTGACAGGGTATTGTCACTATATCTAAAGAACTAAGTCTTGATAATATTATTAAATAGGTAATAATTTACCCAGATTTACAAAATTTTCTATGGCTGGAGAATTCACTCATTAGTCCACTCGAAATACAGAGGAACACATCAATTCTGAAAAAAGATAATATAAATCAAATTGTGAACACAAGTTCATTCTAAATAATTAACCAAGCGTATATACTGTGTCTGGGTGTAATTTATCTATATATGTATGTATTTAGAAATATATAAGTATGTTTATCAGTTGTCTAGTACTCATAACACAAGCTCTGCTTAGCTTGAGACTAGACGGCGTTGTGTGATAGTTGTGGAATATTATTATTATTATTATTATTATACTAATAACCTACTCACAAACCCGCACTATCAGCACAATATCACTACGAATGAGTAAATATTTAGTCGCACTGAAACAATTTTCTGTTGCGAAACAACTTCGTCCTATACCACCCTTGACTTGATAAAGTACCCGTCACGCGAAATACTGTTAAATACGAATATTTACCCCCAGTGAGATGTATTATACCATGAGTACCCGTTACACTAAAGACGTAAATCAGAAGGTGCATTAAACTCATAATGGAAGGATGAGAGATTGAGCAACTTCCTCATCTGCCACTAATAATAAATTTAAAGCGCGTTAATTATCCGTTATTTCCTGAAGGCTAATTAAAATATCTATTAATTAATAAGCTTGAGTTATCGCGTTATGGATCAAAGCAGCTTGATATCCCTGAGATTATCAATCTGTAGACTTAATTTGGAAGAAACCCAACTGCGTAACATAGATACCTTCAATCAGAATTCGAAACATTTTGAAGAAATTAATAATGCATTGCTTCTTATGTTTGAAAAATTCGTCTGCTCGACTACGTAAATAACGCAATGAATATTAAATAATAATATTTTTTTATTGACTTAAAACAAAGATGTACAACAAATTACAAACTCTGATTCCTGCGCTTGATATAATTGTATTGCATTATGAAAATGAATAGCATTTCCACTGTGTGCCTCGCAATTAGCCCGCAGATTATAATTATCTAAGGGCTGAAAACGATGGTAAAGGTGCAATTCCAAGATGAACCGCAGGCCGCAAACTGCAGCTGCAGGTTCAAGCGACACTATTGGTTTCTATGTATCTCTATGAAAACTGCGGTCGACCGCAGCCGCTAGCCGCTTTTTCGCCTGCGGTTGCAGTCTGCAACCCATCTCGGACTTGTACCCTAACACGTAACAAGCATTCACTTTTTCATGTGCCCTGTATAAAAGTCCACCTGCTGAATTTGCCTGCCTAATTCAGACTCGTAATGGGTAGGTCATATTTATGACCCGGCAAAAGAAATATACGTGTTGTGATTTCGCGAATACTAATGAAAGAAGAGAAAATAATGTCTGAGGGAAAGTAATGAAAGGTGCGGAGTTGAGAATAATACTTTATGTTTCATATGATGTGGGAGTAATTATGAATCTGATTTATCTGCATTATCACGCAATAGATATAATTATGTATATTATTATTGTGAAATAGATATTCTATTTATTGTGAGTCTTTCGTGTGAGAGAAACCATTTGCTGTGGAGTTAGTTGCATCGCTTCTTGTCAACTTTAACACTAGAAAATGATGATTTATAGAAGATGAATATAAAGGATGTTTTCTAACTTTTAGAAATATGGGTTACATGCCAATGTCTCTCCTACCCCAGCGGCACGCGTCACCAAATATATAGGTAGAAGGATCAGTAACAAACGCCGATCGCCAATTTACCAATTCAAAACATCGGTATCAATCAAAAAATTCTTGGTAACGGGTTAGAAAAAAAAAGGTCGTTCGCATCGAATGGTTTTTACCAATTACCTTCCGAGAGTATCTGGTGTAACGATCTGACGAGCGAAACAAATATACGGAATATCCGGACAATGTGACATGTGCACTGTGCGAAATATCTGGACAAAGTGATGGACTTCGCGTAAATCAAGCTGTAGGTACAAAATTGGAGTTATAACGGTTGGTGCAAATAATTTGGTCAGTTTCGTCCGATAAATTAACTAAACAGAATGTGTTTCCATTTATTAGTAAAGCAAACCAGCCATGTAAAGCAAACAAACTTAGGGTTATATTTTAATTTCTGCTTCGGGAACGGACTTCTTCACTCGACTTTTACATCTACGAGCATCCCTGGAAAGTAAACAAGCGCCATGTTTCGCTCCTGAGATGTGTTTCGCTCACAAATTCCGCGCTAAGCTGCAAGTCGCTGCAAGTAGTTAACACTTAAGCCTCTTTTGTGAACTTAGCCCGTTAGTAACACGCGTTACACTTACTGCGATGTTTTGGAAATAGAGTACTTAGAAACTGTTATGTGATACAATATTATGGAATATGCCTCTTTAATTATTATCTACGCTACGTGTTGCGTACGCGGTCGCCACTTCAGAACCTTTCGGCCCCATTGGCCATCTGTTCTGCGAGCAATGTACCCTGCCCACTGCCACTTAAGTTTGGCAATTCATGGGTCTATGTCGGTTACCTTAGTCCTCCTACGGATCTCTTCATTTCTGATTCGATCGCGTAAGGAAACTCCATGTGCCCTCTCCATTGCCCTTTGGGTAACTTTCAGCCTTTCAACAAGGCCCATTCTGAGTGACTACATTTCAGTGCCTAAGGTCATCACTTGAATCGCCTCCCACAAGGTGGATTGATGACCTGGTGAAGGCCGCAGGAATCCGCTGGATGCGAGAAGCACGGAACCGGTAAAAATGGCGGTTCTTAGGAGAGGCCTATGTCAAGCAGTGGACGTTTTTCAGCTGAAATGATGATTTATTATCTAGAAAATATTACATCATCATCATCATCAGATGGACCACCGACCTGTTTGTTATGACAAACAGGATTGATTATTTTTATGCTCTAATATGCTAAAGCATAAAAATAATCAATTGATTAGACACTTTTATAAACATGATTGACAGAATTAATTATACTAAAATGTCCAATAGCCGTAATTTCATTGATAATAGAATACAATTTGGTAATTGATTGAATTTCGGAAACGTTAACTAAATGACGGACATTTTAATGGTTCGATGAACAAAAATTAATTACTGGCGAGAGCCGAGCTTAGAATTTGACAAATGAGGTGTTAATTTTGTTGATTAAGTGGTTTCCAGCGAATAGTGAAGCGGTGTTTATGATGCGAAGTTGTGCGTAATCAATAAATGTGCAGGAAGTTAGTGCCTCTCGTGGCCACATATCGACACTCGTGACACTCTCAACGACACACGTGGCATTGTCGTCGAGACTCGTAAATATTGCGTCGACACTCAAACAAATCCTGGAATACCATAAGAGTTTAATTTTTATTACAAAAAATATTCTTTTTTGTAAATTTACCGATGTAAAACGTTGGCTTATTAGTCGATTCGCACGAATTTACTTGCCCGAAATGGGCGAATTGACACTTTTAAATTATGTTAATTTTTCTATAATGATTCGCACGAACTTAATATCGACTATTCCAGAAATATGTATTAGGCAAGTACATGTTTGAAAATATTATCACTTCTGTGCGCTGGTGTCCTTTTTTCTATACTTTATTGTACAAAAGTTTTGCGAGTAAATTCGCGCAGATCGACTAATAAACCAAAACGTTGATGTGTATGTTTGTAACTTTACTGCATCATTAACGCATTGCGTGACATATTGTAGCGTGAACTAGAAACATTGTATTTAATGCCCGCGTGGTCATGACCGTAGCGTGACACATTAATTGCTAAACTAAGCGTTACTACATGTTATTCATATATGTAGCATTATGTAACGCTACACTTGAATAACATGGAGTAACTTATTTTAGCAATTAATGTTACAGTTTATTAAATAATATTTGCCATCACTGCTACGAATAAATATAACTAAAAGTTTTTTACCCTTTAACTTTCAATCAAACAGATTTTGGTGGTTTAAAACCTATTGGAAATACTCGCAAAAGTCTATCGTTACAAACCAAAACTTTATTTTTGTCCAAATTTTATTCGATCCTTCGACCAACGCGTCCCTATTTCATTTCCCCAACCATACCTACAAACTCATCCATTCTACGCCGCGCCGTCCCGTAAAACCTGGCGCTTCGGTATTTGCGAATGTATTCAACTTTCTATCTCCGTTCTAGATCCGATAACTTTGGTTCCAAGCCCGGCGGGATTAATCGTTCACTGGCTACACCCGTGTGGGGATAAACCGGTTAGTGTAAAAGCAAACCGGTTGCCTGGAAAGCCGGCGACGTTCAAGACAAACACAGAGGTTAATTACTGCGGGCCGCGTTGTGCCGACAATATCCGGGTAGACGGGTTGTTAGGTGCGCTGCGTAGGTGCGACTAATCGCTGTTTTATAATTTCGTAAATGGTTTATTCACTTAAATAGATAAATAAACACACATTTTCAAGTTATGGAATCAGGCGTTATTTCGCGGAAATTCATGACGGTTCAATGTTATGCAAGAATTTAATTCCATAATAGCTAGATCCAGGCTTTTTTTTTTTTTTTTGCGGATGGGAAATCATCAAATGACCCCTCCCGCTCTGGGTGGAGTTCCTTCCTTAGCCCTTTATGTTCCGGGCCAGCGGTAACCCTTTCGGACAATCCCGCTGACAGCTAGATCCAGGCTTGGATGCAGAATGCGAATGAAAACGAAGAGGAGTTAACATCTCCCGAGCATGCTCCGTTGAGAAGGGTACCTACAGCACGTGTCTAATTAAGGTTTTCATTGCATGTTGCATTGTAATATCCGAATCTTTGCATAGGTCTCAGACCAAATAAAAAACCAAGACAGAGGGCTGTCAACAGTAAAGTGAAGCCGGTTTTGTAAACATGTGTGCCTATAGTGGGGTGTAGTTTGATTGTAAATGTGTAAGTGTGAGTATTCACAGAGCGAAGGTGTAGTTTTTGCATGCTTCACTGTATTGTTCGCAGCGATATGTCTTGACTTTTTATTTGGTCTGAGGCATAGGTAGGCTTATTTTTGCACTGCAGTCTGCATCCAAGTCTGCATCTAGTTATTGCTGAATTAAAATATATTAGTTTTTCATAACATTTACTCGCCATTTTCTCGTGGGGATAGGCAGATACTACAAATATCCAGATCATGGGTACGCTTGTACATACATAGTTACTTGTAGTAAGGTGCAAGGAGGAGATTTTTTGGTCAAAGTAACCCATCTGCCAATACACTACAAAAACGTGATTTCCCAAAGGATCGGAAAGTAAATTCGAATGGAATAAGCATCGATACGTCCACGAGAGCATTCTCATTGGTAATCTCTCAAAATGTCTTATTGGAATAATGAAGATACTGTACTGTAGTGGTGGTGCATTTTTGTTTTTATTTTCCTGTGGGTATCTTATTTCGAAAAGATTGAATTTGGCGGTATGGTATGGTAATAGGATGACGAGGATGACTGCATAATTATTTGTTTTTGATTCGTACTTGCCATCTTCCGTTTAACCGGTCAAGCACCGCGCGTGCTCTACGTAGCACGATACAATAGAAAATCAATTGTGTCTCATTAGCGAAGCTAGAGAGGTTAATGATTTACGGCCTTGAGTTATTATTGTATAGTGTTTTTACAAATAACGCAAACAAATGGTGTCAGAATGTTTAGCATATTTTAGTGTGCGAGTACTGTGTTGAAAAAAAATCGTAAATTTTTATCGAAACTCAGTTTGGGCCAGACGGCGCCACTCACATTAGACGTTGAATAATTATCTACTAGTCACTGTTACGCACAAATATATACGCACATCCAGCCAGACTCGCCTTTGACTAAAACAAATGGTTTCTGTTCATGAGACATGTAGGTAGTAATAAGGTGGGGTCCTACTGTTTTAGGTTCGATTTCAAATTCAAATAGGGAAAGCATATAAGAGAATATCATAACCGTAAGCACAATTTATAATATGCGTAAAAAAAACGTCAACAGTAGATGCGGTGCCAAAGTTAGCAATAAAGTACGCTTCGATATAATGTTGTAAGCTTGTAGCCAGCCTTATCGTGGAACCTACTTCTTAAGTAGGCGAGGCTATTGAAAATTACATAAATAGTGAATGAAAGAACGGTAATTAACTTCTCGTCTGCAACGTGAAGGCTGGTTTTGTGCAGAATACCTATTCTGGTAGCTACTTAATTGCTAATTTAAAACTATTTGTTCTTGGCATTATTTTGTTTCTGTAACGAGAAATGTGTGACTACTGCCTTAATTTTAGTGATGTTTGTTTTAAATTGACACACGATTTCAGGAACCCATTAAAGAGATCAATAGGCTTCCCCCAAGCACCTCTACTTGGACCGGTTCTGTGCTTCCCGCATCCAGCGGGTTCCTGCGGCCTTCACAAGGTCGTCGCACCACCTTGTGGGAGGCCTTCCAACGCTACGTCTTCCGGTACGCGGTCGCCACTCCAGAACCTTTCGGCCCCATCGGCCATCTGTTCTGCGAGCAATGTGCCCTGCCCACTGCCACTTAAGTTTGGCAATTCTTCGGGCTATGTCGGTTACCTTGGTTTTCCTGCGGATCTCTTCATTTCTGATTCCCTTGCCCTTGCCCTTTGGGTACTTATTATTTTAGTAAACTGCCCTGTTGGTCTCGTGGTCGCAAGCGCGACTGCTGAGCGTGGGGTCCTGGGTTCGATTCCCGGGTCGGGCAAAGTGTTAATGAGTTTTTCCATTTAAGTTAAGGATACCCCCGTGTGAAAATAGTGTGATATAGTGATACCCCCGCGGGTCGGAAAGCACGTTAAGCCGTTAATCCTGCGCCTGATCTCTCTCCGGTCGTGTCGGATTGCCATCCCGTCGGACTGTGAGAGTGAGGGAAGAGGATGTGCACCTGTGTCTGCGCGCACACCTGTGCACTATATTATCTCCTGCGCTGAAGGCTAGTCCCCGTTGAGATTGGCTGCCGTGGCCGAAATACGATCTGGAGGACTTTATTTATTTTAGTACACCCGCATTTCGCTAATTATAATTAGAAAAATCTTACAATATTCTTGAACCACTCAGCGCAAAGCCCTTTACACAAAGTTAGCCGGGCAATATTGTCCTCGCCTCTATTTATACCGCCAGCGTGAGGCAAGCACGATGTACTCGAACTGATACCAACTCCATTCTGTCCCAATTCAAGTTAGTCCTTGTTAAATAGTGGACCACCCTCCTTCCTACACTCGTAGCTTATACAACGACTTCATCTAGTTTAAAAAAAAAAACATGATTGACGTGTAAAAGTGTTTGTACAAACCTACTTACAAAAAAAAAAAAAAAAAACATTTCAAACGAGCTAATCGTCCAGCTTAATTGATTTACGAGCTGCGAACAGCTTGGGAACACTTTACTGTACTTTTAAGAGAGCTTTACATTGTATCGCTTGTTATTTACAGTTGAGAGAAATTGCCGTATGTGATAATAATGTAATTAACCTGAGTAATTTTGTGTTAACATTTTTTAGGGTCATTATCGCACTAGTTCTTGTTTTGGTGTTCAATAAAAAGTGGAAAGTAAATGTATGGGCTCGATTGAGTTGCTCATCTACGTGCAACAGATTGTTACAGGTCTGCATGTTGGATGGGAGAATATCTTTCTCACGATATCAAATATCCAAATGTCATAATTACCTTCTTTATTTGAAACATTTTAAAGTTGCATTACCGTGCGAATGTTCTACGTGCCAATGTTAAGGTCAAGGTCACTTACCCCAAGTGACGTACCTATCATTGCCATCGTGTTACTCATCGTTCACCAATGAGGTGGTTTTGTATAACTATATAGGTCTATTATTTTCTTCGGCATGGTGCAGCTTCCATGCAACTGTACTGCTCTACTATTTATTCTTAACATTTTGTCATCTCTTGTATTTGCATGCTATTTCACATCAATTTCCATATTGATCAGTATCTCCCTCGGAAGTAAGTCAGCTGTAGGAAAATAGGTTACCGCGGTGACCGGGGGGCCGTTGATCGGACTGTGGACATTTACTTATAAATCTACTATTAGTTACTTTGTTATCATAAGATGTTATCAAACATTAAAACAACACACAATTGTTGAATTGTAGGATAGCCTGCTGTAGTGACCATATTGATAGATGGCGGATTGGTGATAGCAGGATTTCATTATTATTACGAAAAAAGTGTATTAACCTTTAAAAATTTAGTTTTCAAACTCTTATTAGTTGGGTCCCTTATTTCCAAGTTCCCAAACAATACTTTATTCTAAGAAGTTTGTAAAACTCCTTCTCACCCTAAAATACGATAGGTACCTACGCACTGAAAATTATCATTACCTTGTAGTGGAAAAACATTTATTTCCAACATGCCAAACTCTTTTGTTCCCCCTACATGTATATGTACAGACGCGCTCAGCGCTTCCAGCAATTTACCACAATTCCGTGTAATGGCGCGGCAGACCGCTCACGACCGCAACTTGCATCACACACAACATTTTATGCCCACTTTTGTGCAAGTCTGTACCGGAGCGTAGAGGTTGTAAATGTCTCCAAGTGTAGGTACATGATTGGATGCTTTAAAGTTATAGCATCCCAGTATGAATTTGTGCCTTGTTGATGGAACTGCTTGGAACTGAAAAAATGAGCCGGTAAAATGAGACCTTCCACCTTCGGGACGTAACAGGCTTGATATTAGTCATTTTATAATAAAAATAGACCAAAAAAATGACTCGTAACGTAAACAACAAGTTCAACTATTATTAGATGTAACCATTTACCTACACTGTTACGGACACACTTAATAAGTAAATAGTAACAGCATTTTAAATGAGAAACCGTGTGCCAAGTTTAATAACTTACCAAGGAGTATAATATCCTACTTCTAAGCACTCCTGCCGCTTACTCACATAAATATAAAGCTGCTATAATTCCACACTTTATACCAACTGCACTGACTCTAAACTCGATACTTCGCATAACTGAGTCGAATAAAATCCTACATAATGCGCGAGTTGATCGCACGTTAGCAATTCATGGGCGCCCGCTTCGCTATACATCGCCTGCCGCTCGTAAACACGTTTTATTGAGTTGTGTAGTGAGCGAGCGATGAATATTAAAGTACAGAGAGAACGAACGATGCATATTCAATTTTAATATGCCGCTATGTTAGTGAGACTGCGATATTGTATGGTTTCTATTAATTATGAAAGGATTAGGGTTACACAATTTAACACCGTTATCAACCAGTTACTTGCCATTTCAAACTCCAGTCATTCAGAGGAGGAGTAGGAGTATTTCAATTTGTGTATTACTTGTGTCAGAAACCATGTAACGTGCAGTCGAGATGTATAGATTTAACTCACATTTTTACCAGCTTGACATCATTATTACTACGCGTAATGATTAAACTTAATACCACGTTGTCAAGTTACGATTCGAAGTCTTATCGAATTGCTATCAACAAATCGTTTTTCATAAGATTTATTGCTTCTGTATTATTCCAAGGGAAACATGTTTTTATATTTTAATAAAAATATAGTCATAAAACGGTAAATTCCAAGAAGTGCCTTTTTACAGAACTTACTTAGGTGAAATTGCTTGACATGTGATATTGCACCAATGTTAAATATTCTTGAAGATTTCACGAAGAAATTGAAATCTCGAAGTACAAAGAAGTATGTTTGTATAAATGTCTGTTTTGAACTTTTAATATAAAGGAGACAATGACTTGTGGAGGGCAATGGAAGTTGCTTTATTTTGTAGATATTTTCTGCAAAGAAGCTGGTGGAAGTTTTGAATTTTTACGTTTAAGCTCATTCAGACGTTTCAACCAATAGTATCACGTTTTTTGAAAATGCAATGCGACCTTGGCAATACGGCAAATAAAAATGCACCTCACTTTATAGGATTACTCTAGGCAAAATGGAATCAGCCGGTCGATTCTGTAAAAATCTCACCGTGAAAACTTAGGTGATGTGAGTTTGTTTTTGCTAGGAATTGACACTATTGACAGCTCACTCCTCGCTCACTTCACCTAAGTTTTCACGGTGAGATGGTTACAGAATCGCACTGCAGGTATAAAACCATTGTGTGGCCAATATTGTAAAGATTGATGATAGGTGTATAAATTAGTATTTAAATAACCTCTAAAAACGTCAGTATAACGTGCTTGCTAGTTCACCAAAAAATGTAAATTTCTTAAAAAGTAAGCACTAAATTGTATCATTATTAATCACATTTCTCCTTCGATCCGATTTACAGATTGGGCAATTTCCTGATTTTATAAATCCGATATCTGCTAAATAAACATACCGATAACCAATACGTCAATTACGGACCTTTAAATTTTAATGACTATCTGACCATTTGATCGGAGAGGCACATTTGATATAAAATATACCCGGGGCGGCGGGCGAGGCGCGGCCCAATTATTGGTGATAATTAGTCTGGTACCAATTAGTACATGTTATGCTCCGTGGGGCCCGTCTATTACTCCAGGAGACTTTGGGTCAGTATTTCAGGTAGTATTTAAATAATTATTTGATTAGACAGAAGATTGTTGTTGTAGAAGTTCAACACCAAAATTTTAGTTCAATCATTCCTGTGCCAATTTTTTAAAATTAATATTTACGTTCGCCATTATTTTTGAGTGACTATTACTTGAGTGAAAATAAAAGGTAGCTTTGTGATCTATAGAGCTTTATGTTTTTGGTTAATAAAAACTTAGAAAATATCATGTAGTTACTCATATTAGTTTTATTGTATATCTGTCTTATTAATATCGCCATGTAATGCGGAGGAATGAGGAAAATGTCGTGAGTAAAGTTTTGCGTTGGACTGCTACTATAAGAGTAGGGGAAAACCAAAGAAAAGATGGATGGACTGTGTGAAGGATAATATGGAAAGGGCGTGACTACCGAGATGACGACTAAATGAGAAATACGGAAGAAAAATAAATGATGCGCGGACTCTAAATAAATGGTACAAGGGCAGGAGAATTTGCGATATGCAATTTTTCTTTCGGCCTACTCTTAGAGGCCAAATGTTCACCTAATGAAAAATAGAATTAAGCATCATTTGGAATCAAACAAGTGTATATTAAATACCTACTTCTTTATTGAGACACTAAAAATACGGTCAAATTGTCACCTAATTTATCTTCTTGGAAAAGTCGTTAAATTCGCGGTGGACACCAAAGATGCGAGCCACGTACATAGATCAGTCACCTTCTTAATATATTATGATTTCTTCGACTTATCTCGATTTGAGGCGACGAATGAACGTGATTTATTACTGAAAATGAATTCAAGTAGATAATATAAGAGTTCAAAGGCGTTGAAGAAATTGCCTTTAAATAAGAAGCTTCTTCTTTTTAGGGGGTCGATGGCAGACTCAACTCGGCCCAGAATTTGGCTACGTGTTTGGCACTATCACTAGCGTTCATTATTTCCTGTAACGTGCACACTACAGGAGACGCACACGATTTTTTCAGTGATTGTGGAACAGTACCACATTTACACGAGTATCACCATTATGTGTAACACTCGCTCAAATAAAATCATATTATGTAACACTCACTCGAGTCACCGCGTTAAATATCCGTTACTAAAAAACGATATGAGTATCGTTTTTTCAGCCTATAACGTCCCCACTGCTGGGACACATGCCTCCGCTCTGTAAGTGGAGTGGGCCGAAATCCGACACGCGGGCCCAATTCGGGTTGATAGATGTCACGTGTCCTCGAATTGTTGGTTCTGGGACAAGCTGATTTCCTTACGATGTTTTTCTTTATCGTTTTAAGAGCTGCAGTGGTGATGAAATAATACACACTAAGTAAAACGCCTGTCTGGATTCAAACCTACGACCTACAACTCGTAAGTCACCACTGCCTCGTAAGTTGCCACTGGGCCACCACTACTCATCTGTATAACAATTAATTAATTAAAATCATTACATCCACGGATATCGGAATCAATTAAATTAGTTCATCACGAGCGAAACGCTTCAAGCTTGCATGCTACGATCAATCATGGACGTTCCTCGCTTTATTGACAATTGACCCAATTGATTGCTAATTAAAATTTTACATTTTTAATTAGTTTGCTTGGGTAATAAGTAATAGCTAGGTAATTATATAATACTTAGGTGAGTTAAAGTGTTTCATTCATCCATCCATATTGATAAATGCGAACTTAATTATTCTGCCTGTTATCTTTTCGCACCTAAACCACTGAACTGATGAGACAGACGGGTAGTCTGTGACTTGGAAAAAGATATAGGCTACTATTCATCTTCATCCTGGATATTTGTCTAAAAATGATGAAATACAAAATACATGCAGACGAAGTCACGGGCAAGACCTAGTGTTGCCTACAAGGCAGTGCTGGACAGGTTTCACAATGACGTTATCACTGTCTGTTGTAATATTATCTACTTAAGGATTTTAGATGCATTAAAAAAGTAGCTTCGAGTGGCGATACGGCAG
Organism: Oligia fasciuncula; assembly: GCA_963082905.1. Classification (NCBI taxonomy): domain Eukaryota; kingdom Metazoa; phylum Arthropoda; class Insecta; order Lepidoptera; family Noctuidae; genus Oligia; species Oligia fasciuncula. The sequence goes on along the minus strand of OY720391.1, from coordinate 1,174,080 downwards.
TCTACATGCCAGTGATATCGAAACCATGTGCTAGCTGACCCCTTTTTCTTATACCAAGTACTATGCTGGGCCAGCTCGTAGTTAAATTATTATCACTGACACTGTACTAGTATGTTATCAAATAGTACATGTCTATACGAGTAAACAAAAATCTATGTACTCGTTTATAAAATTAAAAGTAAAAAAAAAAGTCCAGACTGACTGATATATCAACGCACAGCCTAAATGGTCCTAGAGACATGAAATTTGGAGGGTGTGTTCTTTGTGAAGAGTAGGTATCCACTAAGAAAGGGAGAAAAAAAAATAGAGTGTGGTGTGTAGAGTATTTATGTAATAAAAGTAGAGTGTTGAAAACATTATACATTATTTCGTGAGTAGTTTTTATGGACATCTATTCAATAAGCCCACGTCGTACTCCCAAGGGGAGGCAGTAGGTACCTACAGAATGCCACCTGCTACGATCCTTACACATGTTTTTGCTTCGTTTACGATCATACATCATTCATGAACATTGTAAACCCGTCAGGTGGCTACTTAATTCCGTTAATCGGTGGTAATAAAATGTATATTTATCGGCTTATGTTTTCAGTTTTATTGTGTACTGTTTATTGCGTATAAACCGGTATGGGATTTCATTAAACTGTGTCAAACCGAATTGAATTTATTACCTACTGTTACTTTCGATATTTTATTGCATTGTAGTAAATACCTTCGCACTAAAATATAAAGTATAAATAAATGTACGTGAATTGATTCCGATATGTGAATTCTTAAAAAAACAGATTTTTTATCTATGTTTTAGAAATATACATACTAACTGGATTTTTTTAATAATACGGGTATTTTTACAATATACTATAAGTTATTGTCCGCGGCTTCGCCCGCATGGAGATCGGAAGCGAGATAAAAAGTATCGCATGTCCTAACGTATGTCGTAATCATCCGTACCTATGTCAAATTTCACCCAAATCTGTTCAACAGCTAAAGAGACAGACAGACCGACAGAGAGAGAGTTACTTCAGCATTTATAATAATCAAAGTATGGAAGAACTTAAAATTATCCAAAGTTCGCCTTTGCATCTGGTCAGGCGAACTTCGGACAACCTCTCGGACTATGAGTGTGAGGGAAGAGAGGGTACACCTGTGTCTGTGCACACACTTATGCACTACTAGCTGCGCCCCGCGGTTTCACCCGCGTAAGTGTCGATCCCGTAGTAATATCGGGATAAAATGTAGCCTTTATGTTAATTCAGGATGTCAGCTACTTCCATACAAAATTTTATCAAAATTGGTCCCGCCGTTTGAGCGTGAAAAAGTAACAATCATAATATAAACACACAAACTTTCACCTTTATAATATTAGTGTGATAATAACTCCTGCGTCGAAGGCTAGCCTCCGCTGGGGTTGGTCGCCATGGCCGAAATACGGTCTGGAGGAGTATTACTAGGCAGTCGAGGCAAGCAGGAAGGTTAAAACCTTAGTGCTGTGCCGCAGCTTGATAGTTAGAATTAACGCTGCTTTACCGAGTACCGAGCGCCAGCGGATACCAACCAGAACTTGTTTAACAAGTATATTTCTGCAGATATGACACTTACCACTTCTTTTTTATTTGGAGCTTCTTGTTGGTGTAAATTTTTTTTAGTTTTCAATTATTACTTTTTGGTTTTCATAGCGAACCCCTTTTCATATGCATCTGATTATTACGAATTTTGCTAATCTGAGTTATGTATAGTAGTAGTTAGAACTTAAGCTTGCTAATTTTGTATTTTTTTGCCGATATTACTTTTGACCAGAGATATTTTGCATTCACTCAAAACACATTGTTTGTTTGTACACAATACCTGTGTTGCAATTGTGTGTTGACCACAAAACACTGTATTGGGAATAAATTTATTATTCCTTCTGGTAAAATTTTACGTGGATTTAAATCCAATTTGAATTCACATAAGCGGTGGTTTCGATGGACGCTGTTTGTTTTAAATTAGGCCACTGCGGATACTTGTGTTAGCGTAAACAACGAAATGGAAAAAATGCTAAAAGATTATATTTTGGGGGTTCAACTTGATGAGGATGTTTTTTTTCTCATTTCTATATAATATTTTGGTTGCTATACTACATAACAGTTTACATACATTTTGCTTCTACACGTTAAGGGTCTGAAAACACTTTTACTCTCAATAACAAAACACAAGACGCCTACGTTTAATGGTAAAACAGATCCCATGTTGAGGAAAACGCGTATTGTACATTTCTAACACGGATATATCTATGATTTCTAAGAAGCAAGCGGTTTCCAATGACAGGTTCTTTCAAAACCAATAAATTATAATTGGTGAATGTATATTGTTTCAATAATTATAAAGTCTCGTGGAAAAGCTGAGGTCCTAGCCCTGCCAAGGTTTTTGCTTGAGAGTAAAGATTTAAATGGTGACTCTTTGTTGGTAGAATAATCAGAAATTGTATGTAACCAAAGGATGTTATCGAACCACAATGTTTCTGGCATATTTTGTTTCAATTTGAATTTTTATGTGGACTTGTCAAACAAAACAATGACTAAGTATGTCATTGTTATTAAATAATATTATGTTACTTGTAAAAACTAAGACCGTTGATTATTTTGCCCCTTCAATAACTCGGTCTGTAGCCAACCTTCTTTGTAAAGAAGAATTAACGAAACCAGGTTTTCATTTGTTGATTTGAGGACAAAAGACCTTTAGACTCCTGTTATAACGATCCCAAATTGACTTTCTCCTTTTCAAGATTCCTGAACAGATAGACAAATAGGCTACTTTTCAACCTCCATCACCCCAAAATTGATTCTTTAAGGCTGAAAAGAAACCTTGGTAGCCCCATTTTGTAATTAACTCCGAAAATATTTAAAAAAACGTTAATACAACAAAATTGAGACCCATTATGAATAATATAGGTGTATTCTATTCTATTCTATAACCCACTGAAATTATGTTGTGTATTCTGATTAATGTTCTGAACCCGGAAAATCGCGTATATTTGAAGATGTTGAACACTCAATTAAAAGTGTTCATTAGCTGCACTGTGTATATAATTATTACATACACTTAAAGCTAAATTCAGTGCGGTCTAATTTATTTTCTTGTGTCACGCTGAGCCGGGTTTGGGTCGAGAATTTTTACGTATAAATCCCCTAAGATTCCTTACAAAGAGTTTCATTTGCATCCGAGTGTTTGCGAGGCCACTAAATCAGCGGATCATCCCCGCTGTACATAATGAAGGTGCGATTCGATCCGACTGCAGTCTTCATAACTAATTCTGTTTTTAACGAAGCTTAGTTGGGAGATCGTAATAATTATTTTATTCAAGGATGTGTAATGTAAATAGAAGATACATGTAGATGTAGATAGGAGATTAAAATTGGGTTAAAAATTTTATTAAAAGCCTGTAATGTCCCACTGCGGGGCACAGGCCTCCCTATTCTCTTTTTACTTCTCTTTTTAAAGCTGCTAATGACTAAGGTCAAATTTTCTAGTTGAAGGAGTCCAGCTCATCCGGCCGTCTCCGTCTTTGCCTGACGCGATGTAACTTGCCATTAAAAGGGTTAAGGCCCATTGGGTCGTAAGTTTGGCACGTTGCGCATCTGACATACAGCAGATGTGTCCAGCCCAATGCCATTTTAGCTTACAAAGTGATCAGTTCACTTTGTGATAGAACGGATGGTCTTATTCCTAGACCAATCTGTTAGTTTGATACCCAGAATACTTCATTCCGTAGTCCTCTTGCAAACCTCGATCATGGACCCCTGCTGATTTGTCGAAGACCATGTTAGACCACCATGTATAAGGATAAAAAGAAAATTAGAGAAACAAATGCTGAAATTAGAAAAACAAAAAAAATATTTCAAGAATGTGCTGCAATTTTGCAATTGTATTGTGTATATTGTGTAAAATCAAGAATTATTATTTTTATAGTTCTACATTTGGATTACTCTTTATAATACACAACACATTATCCAATTAACGATTACTATTATTAATCTGTGAACATGCTACGGCGTAGCTCCATGCTACGACATCGTAGCAATATCGTAGCACGTATTATAGGAGCTTCCTATTATTATGAATAAGTTGTGTCAAAGTTTGATAATGTATTTGTAAAACCAGCCGATTCCCATTTATTATCGCAGATGTCTAACACACACCCAGCACAATATTATCTCAGGAAGCATCCCCACATCCCCAAAAAACTCACGCCACTTTTTTCCCCAACTTCCCCCATTTCCCTGTCCCCCAATATTCTATAAATTAACCTAATCATCCACCTGTATCGTCGCCGCTCACTTCATTGCCATAAACTTCTCGCCTCCAGATTTATTAAGGCAATTAAACTTGGTCCAAGTTGACAGTTTTTTCCTTTGTCTCGGACACTTTAATGAGCGCCGCGAGACGTAGGGAATTAAATTCTTACGGCCCACTGTACCAGAACCCGTATATTCTAATTTCCCAAATTAGACTCTGAAATTAAAAGGCATTTATGGAATTTAATTGGCTTTTGTCTATCTTGGCACATCGCTTATAAATAAAGCGGTCCGGTGAAAGGACCCAAATTCTATTCTTGACTAAGTTGGTTTTTTTTTTTACATTTTTGTTTTTATTTTTTGTTCAAGTACAGTTTTCATTGTATTTGTTGGTATATTGGCGTGAGCTTTTTGACATATGGCAAATAATTTAATTTAATATTCTGTGTCTCATAATGTTAATTACTTTGCATACCTACTATAGTATAGAATCAAGTTTTCTAGCTGTGCTGCTGGAGAGTTTGTTTCGCCTCTTCTTCTTTTCAGCGAAAACACTAGGAAGGGGTTAAGGGCGCGTTCGAAAAGTTCTTCACTTGCGGTGGTAGGGTTATCGCCCGCCTGGTTTGCGACCACCCTCTCACCGGAGTCCGGCGTCAAGCAGCCTGCTATGTTTCGTCGAGGCGTGGGAGTTCCAGTGCCTTAGGCATTTTCTGGACACGCTCGTTCCATCATAGACCTCATCAGTTAAGAACGGGCCCATTAGTAATAAAAAAAGTGCTGATTTTCAGCCTAATTTGAAATTTAGATTTTGTTTTTTTTTATAGATGTTTCGTTAAAGTCTGAGTAGGTTTGGAATGTTGTCAAGCCTAGAATATCAATATAATAATAGTATGTAGTGTACACAAGAGTATAACATAATATCAGCTTACTTTAAAAAAAAACATTTCAGCATAGCATCTGTCTATACAAGTAAAGAAAGATCAACAAAACATATTTAACTACCACGATTATTCACTGTATATTGGCGGTGGAAAACTAAGACAGTACTTAGTAGTTAAGAAGAATAACACAGGTACGAGCTATATCGGTCGGTAATAGGTTTTGAACACCTGGAATTTTCTTCATGTTCGGGATCTTCGTGAAAACCACCTTTTGCAATTGATAATTCATTTAGAACACTGTTTTACACTTTTATACTATTTGATTTCACTCAATTATGTAAGAGAACTAAGAGGCGTGAGCACTCTGTTCATCGTGAAGTTAGAAGGGCCGAGCCAACCATCTGTCAAGTTAGAAGGGCCGAGCCAACCATCTGTCAAGCCCATGTTTGTTTTGACAACATGACGTTGATATTACTAAACACTTCAGATACATTATTGTGCCAACAACAATGTAAATATTATCTTCTATCAAAATATACAAGTTTCCATTACGATATAAACCTACTTTAGACTACATTACCGATACACAAAACATTGAATAAACCCTTTTCCCAATACAAAGACGAACTAAACTAACGTATTTTTTATAACCCCGGGGACACACGGCGGTCATTATTTTTCGCTTTGTTAGCTCCGGGCCAACTTGTTTGATAACAGTTAAGCAAAAGTGCGACTTGTTCTGTTGTGTGACGTCATCGGGTGGCGTTAGCTGATGTTGCTTCAAGTGTTGTTTATAGGATGGTGTTCTACATTTTATTTTTAGCACTTTACGAGTATAACGTAACTTTCATAATTACAATAAAAAGTAGTTAGTTATTCATATCGACTCACTCGCTCGCATTCAACATGAACAGACATAGTGTATCGTGTACAAAATCTGTATCTCTGTTGAGAAAGGTTTAGGGCTGAATTTGGGCTGCGGCTGGCGTGGTCACGCACCGAGTGATCAACTACGCGTGACCGTGTTACAGTATATGCAAAATTGTCAGAACTTATTATGTTGCGCTCACCAAGAGGTAAAACTTTTGGATTGGAACCTGAACTCTCACGAACATAAGACTCAGATTCCGCTTCATCTAGAATAAGGAAAACTCACCCTGATAGGGAGGAAATACTTTAGCTCCGCAAGGACATCCAGAAAATGTTTAAAAATCTCAAAGAAGATCAAAACTCGAAATTCCTTAATTTAAACAAAATGATAAGTGAGCTCGGATCAAAATAAGCAAAACATTATTTCAAAATATGACATTCTGAAAAAAAGCTCTAGAAGAGTATGAGTTCGTATAAGGATTTCAAACTAAATTATGACACTTTACGAGATCATCAACTCAATAAAAAGCTTTGCAAGGACCCAGAATATCTTATATTAAGGGTCACCTATCAGAGTACACGGTGGAGCACGCGGTGGAGGTCTGCCCCGCTTGGGCGGTGCACCGCCATGTCCTCGTAGAGGCGATCGGCAGCGGCGGCGACCTCTCGCGTCCGGCCCTGGTGCAAGCCATGGTCCGGAGCGAGAGGGAGTGGGAGGCAGTCACATCCTTCTGCGAAGCAGTCATGCTAGCGAGAAGGTGGCGGGATGGACAAGGGAGAAAGCCTCCCGTCCCAGCTGCCGCAGGAGACGCTCCGGGCGTCGGCAGCCGCGTGACGACTCCCGGCCATCGTAGGCGCGGGCCTGCGAGCGGAGAGTAATAGGTAGCTCACCGTCCGATCAGGACCAGGCCCGTGCCGGAAGGCGCGTATGTGTTCCACGCGCGCCTCAAAGAGATGTCAGCATCATCTGAAGGGGCCCATTAGGGCCGATGCCTGCCGGGTCAGCGGAATTGTCCGAAATGGTTACCGGAACATAAAGGGCTAAGGAAGGAACACGGGTGGGTTTTAGTCAGTAAGAGTCTGACACTCCCTTCCGCTCCACCCAAAGCGGGAGGGGTCATTTGATGATTTCCCATCCACAAAAAAAAAATGTACGTTTTAGCGAGAAGTGTAATAGGTACTTAATGGAAACATTTAAAATCTCCATATAAAATTATACTTTTATTACTTGATTTTAACCAGATTCCCCCATTACAGATTCAAAAGTAATAAAATCACCGTTGATAAACGCAAAATATAACATATCGCTCGAGTTCAATACCAGTCAACTCAATAGTGCGCTCGAAAATAGGATTAACTAAATCTAAACGTTGTTTACATTTCAACTGTTTGAAACAAGAACTAAAGATCCACCAAACAAATCGTTCTGAGAGCGTTTCTTCGTGACTTTTGTAAAGTTCTCGGGAGCGGCGTCATTATAAACTTTTCGATAGTCTACTATGGAAAACGTCTTAATTTTTCTAAAACTTCTCTTTTGAAGTTCGTAGTGACGTGAATTTTTAATGGCGTCCCTTCTTCATATCGTGTTTGTGTTTGTGCTTTTTGTTCAAACAGTTTTGTGTGTGAGATTATTCTTCAAAAATGTATTGCTTTTAACTACACAGTACCAAGTTTTACTTGCAAATTAAAAAGTTATTTTTTATTATTTCAAAAGTCATTCCAAAGTTCCTCAATAATCAGTTTGTTTGTTGCAGTTGGCTCACTACAACATATATATTTTGGTGACCGATATTGTCTGTACAATATCTCTCACTGTAATATATTATCTTTTCTAGACGATGTCTTCCTATCGTGTTGGTATCGTGCACCAAGAAAAAACATCTTAAAACACGAAAGAGCAGAAAAATACGTTAGAAACTGTTTGTTTTCTGTGAACAAATAGTCTATTTTATAATGAAAATCACAATCAATCCTTTGCCTCCGAAATTAACAATAACCTTTCACCTGCAAGTTCTTCCCCGCTCTGTATTTAACGCGGAGGCTTCGTGAATGACGCAACTCCACAAACTAACGCATTATTTATTAATTAACCGAAAACGAAAATACAATCTGATGCTTCGGAATGAAAATAATTTGGATAGTTTATGCCGTATGTCATCACTTCCCAGAATTCGATCCTTATTAACGACATTATCGAATGGTTGTAATAATAGTGTTTTTTTTTTTCAAAATCAACGCGTTCGATTCCTGGCTAGAAATATTGATTTTTCAAATATCCAATGATGTAGTTTTAGTTTTCATCAAAATCGAGTCGCAGACTCCTTTGAGTACTTGTCACTATTCCTCTTAGTTTCGGATTTGGCCATCCACGCCTACCTGAATACTAATAGCACAGTATAAAAACATACTACTAGTGTGAAACTGTGTTGCCATCTGTGGTTGCCACTGATGAAAACGTACCTCCTATTGAGAATAATATTTATGCTAGTTTTTCCCAGCGATTTTAATCCCGTGGCTTATCTCAACATTTCTAGGAGATCTAAGTATGCCTACATCACTTGCAGCCTCACAAACCATTTCGATGCAAAAAATGTTACTCTGATGCTTCGTGAAAAAAGAAGGGCACACAAACCCTCGCATTTTACATATATATATTATATATATTTTGTTTAATTCACAAAACTGATGTCCAAATGTATTAAAAAAGTTACAACACAATATTTCTGATTGTCATCTACTAGATGTGAATCTAGCTTGCATATTTTATGTAAAATACTTAGATACTTTTTTTAAATTTGGTAATGAAAAATTACATATTAAAAAAATATTTGGTACTAGATTTTGCATAACTGGTGGTTTTTGCGACACTGTAATGTGGAACGCACGACACATTATTATTTAATTTGTGATCTTATGTAACCTGTTAAAATAAAAGTGTATAATATTTCTTACATAAACAATAAAGGAAAGTATTAAATAATAAAGGAGTAGATCAAGGCATCCACGTGGCGCCTTGTAAGTGAGTTCCAAAGATTTGTAAATATTCAAAATAATAATAAGATCAGCTTGTAATTCTCCCAGTCTGCGGGGCCTTCACCCGAGACAACGCACAATTATCTCGTATGGCTGCCAGGAAAAGCCTTAAACATACAGTTATATACGACGGCGAATACAAGAATGATAGAGGTCTATTACACTCCATAAACAGCTTTATTTTGCTCCCCATGTCAAAAGCAATTTAGAAAAAAAAACTAGTTAATCTCACAATGGACGGCGGCGCTGCCGAGGCCGACCCGGAAAAAAGTGGCGAGATGACCTCTCCGCGTACCGCTAGGGCTGGTTAAAAGTGGCGCGGGAAAAGAGTTCCCGGAAGGACTTAGGGGAACTTTGCCCAGCATTGGGACAGTAAAGGCTAAACAAAACAACAAAATACTCACAATGATTTCTGATCGATGGCTGAGTCTAGTGGTCTGCTTACCGACCGATCCATTCCTGTCAAGAATCCCACACACGTTCAATTTTTGCGTTTTCTAACATGCTCTCAAAAGGTAAAAATGGCCTTATCCTCCCTCTCGTCTCCGTTTCAATCAGTGGGTTGCGACACCCATACATAACGAGGTGACATCCACCTCGCACGTTAACATACACAACGTGGCGGCAACCTGCTCGCACTTTTAAAATCCCGTGGTTTATGAGTTTTATGACCAAGCTCCATCCTTACCGGATTACTGCGCCTTTGTTTTATTGAATCGGTTTAACCGGTATGCTTTATTAATAGTTGTAAACTGAAAAATAGATAAAATTAAACGAATAATATTTTTTCTTTCGAATTGGACATCACTGGTGGTGAATGAAAACTGAAAACAAATAGTAGATTATTCATTATGGGATAAAACAGTTTCTTTGGCCACCGGCGCTATATTGAATCCCGCGCGAGAGAGCTCTAAGTTAACTCTGAACGAACTAGAATCCTGAGTGCAGCGAAAGATTCAAGCTCGCCCAAGACGAAGACACCTTTGTCCCCGAGTAGAATACTCTACTTTTCGCACCTACTGCGAGGAAATAAAAACCAATTTGATCTTCTAATTAGTAGTTTATGACACTGTTTGTTTATACCCGATCGGCTTACGTACAGTTTCATACACTATTTTATCTAAACTCATGTAATTTCGTCAAAAATCTAATAAATAATATCGTAAAAAAGTCGCCCAAATCCAACAGTCTTACGCGTTACCGACACTTAAGATGTAGAAACAGCGGTAGGCGAGTCTATTACAAGAAAAAACATGCAATTGTTTTTATTATTGTAGGTATTTTTGCTTCATCATTTCAGCCGAAAGACGTCCACTGCTGGACATAGGCCTCCCCCAAGCACCTTCACTTTGATCTTCTCGCATCCAACGGGTTCCTGCGGCCTTCACAAGGTCGTCGGTCCACCTTGTTGGAGGCCTTCCAACGCTACGTCTTCCGGTACGTGGCCGACACTCCAGAACCTTTTGGCCCCATCGGCCATCTGTTCTGCGAGCAATGTGTCCTGCACACTGCCACTTCAGTTTGACTATTCCTTGAGCTATGTCGGTTACCGTGGTTCTCCTGCAGATCTCCTTATTTCTGATTCGACCATGCAGGGAAACTCCAAGCTTAGCTCTCTCCATTGCCCTTTGGGTGACCTTTAGCCTTCTAATAAAGCCCATTGTGACCGACCACGTTTCAGTGCCATATCTCATCACTGGCAACACGCACTGGTCAAAGACTTTCGTCTTGAGACACTGCGGTATGTCGGATGAGAAGGTATTGCGTAGCTAAAATGCTGCCCAGCCGAGTCGGATTCGACGATTGACCTCTTTCTCAAAGTTGGACCTAACTAACTGGACAGTTTGTCCTAGGTAAACATACTCGTCCACGACTTCGAGTGTATCGTGGGCATTTGACATGACCTTCGTTTTGTTCGTGTTAATTTTAAGACCCATTCTTTCGGAGGCTCTACTGAGGTCATCGCGCATTGTATTGAGGTCCTCCATATTTTTGTTTAGGCTATTTTAATTGATTAAAAATATTGTTACTTACTATTTCACTATAATATCTCTATTAAAATGCGAAATTCCATTATTTTGTTCATTGACGGCAACTAAAACCTATGAAGTGAACCTCTTGAATCGAGCTGTACCTACTTTTATAAAAAAAATGTATTTTTTTTTGGTAAAAGTTCTCAAAATATTTCTTTGGTTGAGGTTCCAAATTCGAACCACATTATGCACTAGCGGGTCATACATAACTAAATTCAGTACAATATTAATGCCCGCTTGGAGCCTAGGGCTTTCATTGCTTTTTCTTATATTATATTCTTTATTTCATTGGTTTGTTAGTCTGTAAGCCTTCTTTAAAATAAAATAAATAAATAAATATACTTTGACGTTTTCGAGCAAGTGGTGTGAAAAGTACATTTTCTTACAACTTTAACCATTGGTATAACTTTAACCATGAGACCCGCTACCTAATTGCGTAACACATTATCGAGTAATGATGCAGACTAGTGGGCTTCGTTTTGATCCCAATTGGCTTCGTTTTAACCTTTTCGTATTGCGTATACTCGTCTGAAGGGGAAGCCAACGGCTCTGTTTGAATCGCTATTAGAGTGAACGATACGTCATGAAAAACTGGGCAAAAGTCAATTTTTCGTATTGTGCAACTTTTTTGACAAGCTAGATTTGGCTTCAAACGTCAAATTAAAACCAACTGCAGTTGGTTTGAAAGAGAAGGCAGACTTCTCGTCGTAATCATTTTCCGATCTACATATTTTAGGATTTAAACGCGTAATCCCCATAATTATTTCGAAAAAATGTAAGTGGTAGCCTTCCTGATAAATTGTGAATGTGATTTAGTGTAAAACCTCAATGATAAAACCATATTAATAGTATTTTAAAAATTAAGGCAGTGAGGTGAATTTAGTAAAATAATTGTAAAAGTTTTCTTCTGATCTAAGTGCTTACAACCTAAATTATGCTTATTATGATATTTCAGAAACGAGGTACCTATATTGGTGGCATTTTAACGAAAGACAAATTCGTATCTCGTACCATAACAAACGTTAACTTATTATGCCAGAAGCGCAACCCATTCGAGGTTTTACTTCATTGGAAAAGGAATAACTAAAGAGGAAGAACAAATATAAAGCACACTACGAAGCAATATAAATCGATGGATTAAATCTATCCAAGGACTTCGACGAAAATACACACCATACATAGACCTACTTTTAAACATCATTGTTCAAGGTAATGTCAGTATTATTTTCTTTATAAGTGTTGAACATTGAATGGGCCCACTATAGGTATACCCTAACCTAACCTAAATGTTGTATCTTCCTAAGACGACCCACTGACCATCTTCAAAGATGTTACAAACTGTATATTGTTTGTCAGGTATCTACTGGTGAATACCTACATTGTATAATATACCTAGATACATAGGGCACCATCAAACATTGGTAATATAATGACTTCAACTACTAATGACAAGACACAATTACTTTTTCTATTGTTACTGACCATAGTACCTATAGCTTAGCTTCATAAAAGATGAGGGGATGAATATTTACAATTATAACAACAAACTAAATTAAAGAAAGTAGGTATGTAGGTAAGTTAGGTAGGCAACTGAAAATATGTGTTTTCAATTATTGTTAAATATTATTAGTAAGAATATCTAAGTCAATTAATAAAAATGTATTGTCATAAACCTTAGGATGTCCGGTGTAAATCCTCAAAATCAATATCAGTCTCCTAGCACCACTATGGTAGGTAGTCTTGAAGGTTATTTTCTAAATATTCAACTATAATAATATGGAAGTACCATAATATTTATTTATAGTGTTTATTGTTACATTATTATGTGGAGCCCTTCAAAATACTCTAGCATTGTATTGGTTATGTTTGATATCACAATTAGTAATGTGTGTAATATGTATCATAGGCCCATCCTCCTTTTTATCTATTACCTAATAAGTAAAAATACTTGCTGTATCTTTGTGTAGGTACTTTTTAGTCAAGTATGCTTCATCCATCAATAGAATTGTAGGCATCTAATTTGTGTTTATAGCAGTATATTACTGTTCTAATATGTACATAGATTTGAGCCTTTTAAATACTTTGTGGATGGTTGTAACATAATGAGGATTTACTTACTTAAATTCTTTTTTTATCTTTCAGGTGTCAGGCTCAACTACATCTTGCGCCACTGCTGGGCAAAGGCCTACTCTCCTTCCACCCCTCTCTGTCGAGAGCTGCCAAGGACCTATCTTTATTAAAGGAGTCCAGCTTATCCCGCCATCTCCGTCTGGGCCTGCCGCTATTATTCAGGAAAAACTAACTTGTTCTCACAGGAAGCATTAGCCAGCAGTACATGGGAAGACATTAGATGCCAAATTCCACCAATCTATAGAATATAAATATTTGTTCCAATTTATTCTTGCCTCATGACCAAATATTCTATGCTAAATGTGAATAAATGCTATTGTCAGATAGGTTGTAATAATATAAATAAAACCAGTTTTTTTTTGTTTACCATATTTTGTCTTTCTATTTACCTATAAGTACCTAATGAATGACAGTTAATTTAGCTAAACACCACTATTTTCTAATTAGTATCACTATAATAATCACTTGATGTCTTTATTAAAAAAAGGCTTAGTAAGTATTCAACTTTATATTAAAGCTTACACTGTTATCAATTACATAAAAGGTACATATGTTTATGTTGTCATGCAAGACTGAAGATTCAACAGTTTTTGAACAATCTTGAGTTTGTACTTGAGAAGTTTGAAAACTGAAGTAGTTGCTGAGCAGCAGTAGCAGTGGCCGAAGCGAACAGTAATGTATGTAATATGCTGCGTTCATTCATGTCTTCGTAGGTGAAACACCCCGAGAATTCTCCTGCAGTTTTAAAAGTGAGACAGTAAGGACACTGTCCGAGTTGAAATGCTCTTTTATATACAAAATCATCCTCAACCAGTCCCATTTGTTGTAAGTCATAACTGAAAATTAAAAACATATTGAAATCTTCATTGAATTCTCAAAGATTGTGTTTCGTTCTTATAGCAATTATGTGTACCTAAGAGGGGAGAAGGTATCATTTAATATTGAGTATGTTATGTGAGTTGTTGATTAAGTGTACCGGCAGTCTACGACGAAAACCCATGTCCAGGGAGGTCGAAAGCTAATATAGTTCTATCCTTGATGATCATCGGTATCAAGGGTAAGTACTTACACGAGCTACAATAATCTAATAATGAGATACGAACAACTTTTTCCTAGATATATTTGGTTACTTACTTTTATGATTATATTGACATATAACAGACTAAGGTGCTTTTCGCTATCGAGCAAAACAGCCTAAGTCTTAGTGCAGCCAGCTAAAACCTCGTCCTCTATTCTATCAGAGAACTTTACAAACGCATTCCTTCTACAAGAAACCACAACAAAAATGTTCCGAAACTATTTATCCTATGTTTCTGTATGAAAATAGTAAAAACAATTTAGTATGTTAAAAAACATAAAACAAGTATTAATTTAAACAACATTCAAGGTAAAACCAAACAGATTATTTGTATAATATTATGGTTTAAAAGTATCCTATTTTCATTATTTACTCTTATTACCACAGAGTAGTAGAGTACTTTTACCACAGAGTACTTTTACTAATTCCTCAGTGTCAGTGTTGCCAACTTTTCTCCCGAGTCCACTAGAAGGCGCAATTTTTTTATATTATGTTTATTCTTATTAGCGACGTTCGATCGCCGTTATGGAGGTCCGTTTTAAGATTTGAGAATGGACACAAACATAACTTATTCACAGTACTTTTTTTTTAGCATCATCCTATTACAATATCATAAAATAATGAATTACTCAAGAAGTTAGTAGTATGTTGCCGTGGGATTTTTTTCGAAATTACTTACTTTCAAATCGGCAGTGGTTTCCGCATTTTGAAAGAAATAAATCTTAAAACGTCAGTAGTTTGATGATTTATTTCTCACTTTCACAAGGTTTAAACAAAATATAAAACATGCCCATTATCGTGTTAATATAATATTTTCTCGAGGCAAAGTTAAAGTAGTTGATTGTATTGTTTTCTACAAATTGAATTAGTCTAACCACCAGCCACTGAAAGCAAAATTTTGTCCACCAGCACCCCACCCCTGTGTCCAAACCCCCAAGTTTAGTGGAACTCCCACTAAGTTGACAACACTGCTTTTTTACGATTTTATCGTTGGCCACAGATAACTAAAACGTGAAAAATAAAACGTTTCCTTACGTATTTCAATTATGGTAGTTTTTGGTAGAAAGTGTATTATAAATTGGTTTTTCATTTTTCGGCAATCATTGTACATTTTTATGTATATGCAGTAGTAGACCATCAGTTGTAATCAAAACAAAATTTAATTTTAGCAAAATTATTTGGAAGCGAATAGTTCTTATATGAAGAAACAACACGCTTTCACCAAACAAATTCTGCCCGACAGTCGGTACACCTCTATACAATTATAGTCAATTGGGATGATATAGATTTACACAATTCCGTTTACTGATATCGATTCAAACTGCAGTTGGCATAGTTTCGGAATTGTAATCAGAAAGAAAATGTTTTACGCAATTAGGCTGCCGTATTAGTGTATACCATGATTATTTGATTTGATTTTTTACAACTGTATTCTAGTGTGCCTTAACGCTGTATTGGGTAAACAAACTCACTCGCTGTGACGTCAACATACATTGTCATTGCATTTCTTCTATTCAAACTTCACACGCATAGTAAACATAATATTATATATGATGTTCTGAATTCAGTGCTAGAAGTATTTAACGTGAAGATACGAACATAATGTAGTTTTATAGTCTATTAACTATTTTATGAGCTCGCGAGTGCTGCTCTGATGCTTATCATGTAAATTGCTTCCTTTTGTCCGGGAAAACCCTTCCTGGGTTTTGCCCAGTGACTTCTTATGCATTAGTTGTTGTCTCAAAATAACTAGATAACAATATGATGGTAATAGTCAAAGAAACTAGGGTATACAAGAATATTCGAATTAGACCAAATTTTTCAATATTCAGATAATTTTTATCTGAGGGATATTTATTGCGGTTTGACTGCTTTTGTATAGAAATTATGTCAAACTGTCAAATTTATTCTCCACTTATAAGTTATCTGACTATTAAAAAATCAGCTCAAAGTATAAAAAAAAACAATTACGTTTTATCCAAAATTAGACTTGACCCGATTTATCAACGAGCCATCAAATTGTTATTGCCTCTAAAACAGCTATAAATAAAGTAATTGTCGCCACCCTGATGATAAATCTACAAACAGTTACAAACGAAACGAGGAGAACAGTTTACTAATGCGTTTTATTTCCCTTAATTCCCCGATCATTAGCAACGGACATATATTACGTCCAAACCGCTTACAACGTTTTACGAAAAATGAAAATAACTGCTATTTTTTCCCTCCCCTAACAAATGATTCGGGAAATAAAATTTATGAATCAATAAACACGGAATGCTCTTTGGATTTCGTATTCGCGTGTCGCCCACTATGCGTTATATTTTTACGACGTCTCTTCAGAAACATTTTAACTTCAATATGTGACTAATACATCCAATCTAACCCTTACTATACAGGCATAAGAGCGTTTTTCCTGAGCCTAAACGTCGGAAATGGTTTGCGGTGAGAGTTTCCAAGAATTCAGGGTGGAACCGAAATGTGCTAAGTTTTCCGTTAAAGGCATGTAAATATCTAATATTTTGCATATTGATTTTAGTAAAAAGTAGAACAAAATTGCCTTTCCCGGCTGAAGTCGTACAAGTTTAGCAAGCGGAACATTTTCTTGAATGTTTCGTATGAGGGAGAGCACTATTGGTTTTTAATGCTAATAAAATTAAATGGGTGCATGTATTGGTATAATTCTCGGCTATATCATTGGGTACGAGCTCCTTTAATAATATTGAGAAAGTCCGGACTAAAGAATGAAACAACCATTGTAATACAAGACTAGTACAACAGTATCACCAGAACGTGCACGTTAATACATATGTAGTTCATTATAACAACGCTTAATACCCACCACAAGTTACCCACTTAAAACATGTATCAAAAACAAACTGCACAGCTCGGTGCACAACTCCCACTTGACACAAGCTTCCTGTTCACACAATATTTATTCCACTCATTTCCCGTTAATCATATAAAAGTTGGCGAGCCTACTAGTAAGGTAGAACAGCCAGTTGCCGACCTACTTCCATTCGGTCTTTGTTTTAAAATTCCCTCGCCGCGCCTGCCAAATGTGGCGTGGATTGAAAACGAGGTCGCGAGCCTTGTTAACGTTTTTTTTTCGACAGTTTTATATGGCTTCCTTTGCATTCGGATTTTTGTATATCCGTTGACGTTTTGATATTAAGCCAACATTACGCGGCTCTTTTGCTTTGGTGACTAAAAAATGCTCCTTTGAAGTGTTTGTGGTGATGGGACAATTCAGTATATTTATATAATATACTTTATTCCCCAAACAAAATACAAAAAGTAATCAGGGACTGAGGTCGGGGGGGGGGGGGTCAACATTAGTATTTAATACGAGGATTTGTTTTGGAAACCTTTTAAAAAAACCCTTGAACTTGGGCAGAAAAAAATTGTATTATCAGCTGAAAACCACAAAATTTATGTTCCCATAATCATGTGCACTCCCAACCCCATTCCCGCTAATATTTTCCCATTCTTTTTCCAAGAAAACTACCGTAAAAGCGGCGCTACAGACTACGGATAGATCCCCATAATCATTTGTCCTCTGCATACGTTACCGTAAGCTGTAGTTTCTCTCAACGATAAACTTCAGTCCGAGATCCTTTTTACTCTGTGACAGTTTGGGAGCACACATCCCTTTGGAAACATGTTTATTTGATACATTACTCGTATGCTGGGGCCTGAGCGGACAGTGACATGCGTGAAACTAGGCACTGTTTTTAGAAGGACCACGAATAAATTGGCTTATGAATTTTGTAGCGAAGTGATATTCAATGAGCTTGTAAGGTACAGTTGGGTCAGCTGGGATTCTTGCCGTGTCACAGTTTATTTGGGAAAATGTATGTATTGATATCTCTTTTTAAAACATAACTACAGTCACCGAAAATAAGAAAATAGATACCTACACAGGTACCGAATTTAATAGTGTCTGAATCAACTTTGCTTCATCAGCAATGAAAGTTGAATTAAACATTTAGGATCGCTACCTTGAATTCCCGTTCTTCAAATATTCAACGCACCAAAACTTATCTTAATCTTTTCCTCCTAAGTACATTAGCCACGCAAATCTATCCGACAAGGCCTCCAAAAAGTTGCAGAATTTATTCCACAGTGTTGCCAACAAACAAAACGTCCCCAGTTAATTGTTCTGCGACGGCTGAGGAGGCTCACCGACCAACTTCATGGTACCTGCCGCCACAGTGTTGCCAGCATTAATTCTAATTACGCACGCGGCGCGATCCGCTTCTAAACTTGAGGAATAACTCCCGGCAACTATATATTAATTAATATCTATCGGCAACTGTGGCCACTGCGCGGGGTAGCGCCACGTTAATGAATTAATCAAATTCACTTCGGTGACTTAGGGATCGAGTTCGTTCTGTGTGTTCATGTCATTAGTAATTTTAAGGTCTGATATTATATCTGCAATAAACGTACAGACGCCAGCCCATCAGGCTATTACAATCTGTCAAATTTATTTAATAGATTTTCAACTTTATCGCTAAAACATAAGGTTCAAAGTTGATTGCGAAAATTTGACAGTTTCGGGTAGCTTAATGTGCTGGCGTCTGTACATCAGCTATAACTAGGTAGATTAGTTTTATTAATGAAGCGAAGTTTAGTCTAAAAACATGTCTCTGGAAATATTAAATTTCGTGCTCCAAAGATATTAGGTACTTTGAAATGTATGATTCAAAGGTACCAATCTTATGTATTTTCGTTTAAAAATAACGTATTAGAACATTAATTGTGAAACTATAAAATTTAAAACCAACATAATCCATGAAAGCCTCAATCTATATTGGACATACCAGTAATCCGGCTTACAATATTATCGATATTATGATTTAGTAATCCGCATTGCATGGAGTTTACACAATAAATCCCCTATCACGACATAATAATATGGTAACCCTACACGCGTGGTAGCAGCACCAGTTGTCGGGCGGCTTGCTTCACAACTTAGCTCACGTGAGGTATTAGGCGCAACTTTTATTAATTCTTATTGTCGCCGTCCGTAATGCGTCGCTATTGTGTCTATTGTTCTCTGTAATAACTTCGCGGAGGGTGGGTGGATAAATGGGCTCTCCACCCTGCGCTTTACAACTCTATGCTTATGTTTTTCATCTTTTGTAACGTAAACAATTGAATACAACTGAAATGAAAGTTTAATAAATATCGAACTAACGATACGGGCAAAAAAAAATATGTTTAAGTTCTCTTTATAATATGATAAATGATTGTTTTTCTGTAAGTAGATTTGCGCAAGCACTTTTATACATAAATCATATTTAAAAAACTAGATGAGGTCAGCGTTTCCTATCTGACTACTCTGAGGAGAAACGCCGAAATAAACTCAGAGGTCGCAGTCTCTTTTAAAGTCCAAATATAATCTTGGTAAGATCATGAGAAGACCACGTAGATCGATGTCTGAAATGGTCTTTTGAGGAAAGAACTACACAGATTGAGTGGACGTGTCCAGTCTGTGCACGAATTTGTCAGAAATCGTGCAGCTCCAACGATTCGATGAAGAATACCAAAGAAGGGGCATTTGGTTAGGCCACATAAATTACTCAAACTGTCAGACCATGAGAAAACTAACAGAACAGAAAGAGAAACATTTTATTTAATTTTTAATGTTTTTTTTGTTAATTTTATCACTATACGGAAAGGGTATCTCGACACCTTCCATAAGTGTCATTGTAGGGTGCTCCAAGTTACTCGGGTGTTAATGGGATATGGTTATATAAAATTCATTAATGTCAATGTATGTATAAAAAAAATCTGAATGTTAAAATTGGAAGCCGCTCAATCCCAATCATTTTGTCCTCAAAATCCTGAATATAAATATTATGTTAGGGGTTGGTAGAGTTTGTTTGTTTGTTTGTTCAAGCAACCAATCACGTTCTATCTTATAAATATTATCTTCTTGGCCACCTCAGTTATTTTAGCTAACTTGATGGATCGATTACCAAAACATACCTCGTCTAATACAAACTGGCAGACGGACAGGTATGTACGTCTGGAAAGCTATCGAATTATTTCTTAAGTAATTACTAGGAGTGGCCACAACTATCGGATTGTTCGTTAGCTTTACGCTGAGTTTCGACTGTCAACATTTGCGTATACAGGTTTGGAAGTCGCGGTGCCAAGCTTAGAATAGATAAATTGTCAAAAAAGCTTAGCTCTTCAGCATACGCTGTTCGGAAAATTCGCGATTTTAACTCATTTGTCCCGAAAGCCCGTTTAGTTTACTAGTTATTTTCATAGTGTGATGTGGTACGGTAGTCTGTTGTGGGGAAATGCCGCCGATATTAAGACAAATTTTTATTTTACAAAAAAGGGCAATTCATTCCATTTACTCGTTTAAATTAAGTCCCAGAAACTCCCTCAGAGACAAATCTAAAGAGATTAATAGACTGTGCCTTCTCAGTATATTTGTGATAATCTTTTGTATGCACATAAAAATATTAATCTGTAAAATACAGTGATATCCAAACATAAATATTAGGAATAAACACAAATTTGTTGTTCCTGCAACAAGGCTCAAGAAAATAGATGTATACGTTATAATAATAAAATTCCTAGCCACATTCATGAATTCTTTTATAAAGCGAAAACTACGCCAGAAAGCCTATTAAACTGTAAAAGACTAATTGAGGACAAAAAGGCTTGGGATTGAGCTGCTCCAATTGGTTTAGACAGTGAATGTTGTTTTTATTTTGCTTTTTTACACTTTATTTTTTCTAAATATTTATTTACTTAAACAATGACATGTATAAAGTATGTCGGATTGGCCCAGACATCAGAAGTAAAACACAAGTTTATTCAATTGAACAATCAGTTATCTTAAATCTAGAAAATACAGAAATGAAATACTAAAACTAATAACGGCAAAAGGCGGTCACATAGGGCAGTACTGACTGTCAGGGACAGTGGTCCATGCACCCACCGCAATAAGGATAGTACTAATTGTCAGAGACAACGTTCCACATCCAATAATCGGGCAGTACTGACTGTCGAGAGACAGTGGTCCGTGCACCACGACGCAACCGTTGGAAATGCGTACCGATCAAACAGCGCAGCTCCTTATAAAGGCGATCGCTAGTGGGGGGGGGAAACCGTTACAATATTTTACTGGATTGGATACCAAGTCCTTTAGGCCAAATGATCGATAGAGTGAATGATTTGCGTCTGGTGCACGTTCCACTAGCGCCATCTAGTCGCCGTCTCTCACAGCTGCTAATCAATGAGTCTGCCGACACGGCCGTCCTGATAAATCACTCGTTCTCGAGTGCATTCATTCGTCATCAATTCACATCGTTATCATCGTTACATATCAAATTAGCAAATATCACTGGTCTAGGTATTTCTTTACAATAGAAAACCCCTACAGTTCAAACATGCTGGTCTAAATCGTCACCCACTAAAGCAGGTGAGATTTCTGCAGCTACAACTGGACTAGGTCACAACTCTTGTAACCCCTACAGTACACATTTGCTGGTCTAGATAACCATCCCATGGATGAGATCCCTGCAGCTGACTGGACTAGGTCACAATACTCTTGCAACCCCTACAGTACATATTTGCTGGTCTAGATATCATCCCATTGATAATGACTGAGAGGCATCTAGATCAGTAATGTGGCTGTGCCGCCTCGAAGGCAAGGTCAGCGTCATGATTAAATTGACACCTTTCAAATTTTTGCTTTTAATTATGGTGTCTGACAGCCCTTTACGTATGAATTGGGGTAATCAGGATCAAATGGTACCAACACTGTGAATGGTTGTGGTGGCGCATTGGACCGGGTAGTAGAGCATCAGTTAATTATGAAAGAAATGCTTCTAAATTATTTGAGGGTAGCGGAATATTTTTCTGGCCATTTTGTGATAATGAAGTGCCAGAGGTGGGCGGACAATCCGATCCCACTTCTGATGTCGGATTGGCCCAGACATCAGAAGTAAAACACAAGTTTATTCAATTGAACAATCAGTTATCTTAAATCTAGAAAATACAGAAATGAAATACTAAAACTAATAACGGCAAAAGGCGGTCACATAGGGCAGTACTGACTGTCAGGGACAGTGGTCCATGCACCCACCGCAATAAGGATAGTACTAATTGTCAGAGACAACGTTCCACATCCAATAATCGGGCAGTACTGACTGTCGAGAGACAGTGGTCCGTGCACCACGACGCAACCGTTGGAAATGCGTACCGATCAAACAGCGCAGCTCCTTATAAAGGCGATCGCTAGTGGGGGGGGGAAACCGTTACAATATTTTACTGGATTGGATACCAAGTCCTTTAGGCCAAATGATCGATAGAGTGAATGATTTGCGTCTGGTGCACGTTCCACTAGCGCCATCTAGTCGCCGTCTCTCACAGCTGCTAATCAATGAGTCTGCCGACAAGTACAATATTATTTTAATTATTTTGAATGTGAGGACTATGTGGGTCATTGTTTCCGTTTTAATCATGATCTGGCAGTTTAAGTAATTTATGCGGCCTACCCAAAAGCCCGTTGTACCGTATGCACCATTGTGTCCTTTCTTTGGTATTGTTCAACGAATAGTTGAGCTCCTCAAGTTCTTAGTTAAGCTGCATGTTTTTTGACAAATGCGTGCACTGACTGGACAGGTCCGCTCTATCTACATGGTCTTCATACGATCTGACCAAGATTTTGTCTGGACTTTAAAAGAGACTCTTTGACCTCTGAGTTTGTTTTGGCTTTTCTTCTCAGAATAGTCAGATATCAGATAGGAAACGCCAACCTCATCTAGTTTAAAAAAATATGACTGACGTGTAAAAATGTTTGTGCAAACCTACTTACAGAAAACAAATAATTTATCATTCATTCATCATTTATCATTTAATAGGTGCCGAAAATCAATTAGCATTTGGAGAGCCGGCAAAAATGACGAATTTCCTCACAACATTTCAACCTCTATTTAACCCCTTTAGGGGATGATTTTCAAAAGTCCTTCCTTAGTACTAGGTAAACCTGTATACTCTTTCTGAAATAAAAGTTTTATAGTATCTGCACGAACTATACGGGAAATGCTCATGCAATCTAATCAGTACTTATGAGATGGTAGCGGGACTTCGTGCTGAGAATCACCGCTCGTAGAGGATATTTTAACGATGTAAAAGTAGGTATAGCATGTTCTAAAAGTGTCTGATGAAATTGTAAGCAAATGGACCAGAAAACGTATCTGTGGACGCCAATTTTGTAGTGCCACTTACTCGATTTTGATAATATTTATTAGAATAGCATCACCCCATACTCCCCGTGGCAAGGTACAAGGCGACTAAGGGTCGTACCGGAGAATGGACAGCAGCGTTCTCTATGCATTTCACCACCATAATGCGATCGCCAATCCGCCTACCTAGCGTGGCGATTATGGCATCCCCCCACTCAACCTCCGAAGGATGACAAGCACAAAATACACTTGGTCCCAAGTACCCGGCGGCGGCGGCCCGCCTACCCTTGGCTACGGTAGCGGCGAAGGCCACGGTGAGGCAAAGGGTGCTAGGAATCCCCGGTTTGGGGGAGGCCTATGTGCAGCAGTGGACGTCTTCCGGCTGAAATGATGATGATGATGAGATAAATGTGGTGGGCTAGCACCTAGGTGCGCTAGGTGGCGCTGACATGTAAACATTGAATTGTGTTGTGCTCCCGTTAAAAGTATTCCGAAAAATAGTGTAATTAGTCTTTGGACCATAAAAAGTGCATAAAAGTGAATCTGGACACACAAACTTGCTGTGACAGTGTTATTAACAGTGTTTGATGATTATTTATAAACAAAAACGTAAAATAAAAACTATCAGAACAGTGACTATTAATATGACTTTTAAGAACAAAACAAGCTGCAGCAAGTGATTTGTTTACGCATAGAACATAATTTAAGTGCAGTGTTAAAACACCTGGATAATTTCTTTTCAACATTTTTCTATTTTTAAAGAAACTTCCTAAATATTGGTCATCTCGAGATCCGTTTTTTATTTGAATCTCAATGCAGCTGTTGTGACTAAAGCACCATCTAGCGCTAAGCACAGGAAATCGATCGGATTTAGTATTGCCTGACATTTTACAGTGTTGACAGCACAAGAAAATAATTATCCGTGTTAATTACTGCGTAACAGCGACATCTGTTAACTGTGAAGTATATTTGTAACGTTGTGACGCCAACAGGGTCAAAATTTCACATTAACAATTACTGTACGTTTGGCGCAACGGAATTGGCGCTCGCCTGAGAGTGTAAAAATCTCCGTGGCCTGGGTTCGAATCCAACTAAAGAAGAAATTTGTTTTTGTGAATTTTATCTAATTGAAATATAAATAAAATATTACTGATATGAATTTCTTGGAGAACATAACTTTCCGTCGTACCCGCACTCGATCAGTACCAAACAATGATGACAGTGATATAATTTCGCAAACATTAGACTGTACCACCTCGAATAGTATGCCAGACATGTCCGAGGATGAAGATAATCAATTATCAATATTAAAAGCCGAGATTGAAAAACTAACGGCTCAATTAAATAGTGCGCACACAGAAATAGAAATATTATCGTTAGAAAATAAAAATTTGAGACAAGTCAACGAAGATCTGTTAAAGAAAAATGATATTTATAAAAAGATTACTTACAGTCCAGCAAAACAGAAAAAACAAACACCAAAGAAAAATACAAATAATGGCACAAAAACAAAACAGACTTCAGAAAATATGAGAACAGACTGCGCGCCTTCACCTTCGCCTTCCACACACGGCGTCAAATCGAAGAATAAAAGCGAAGATAGTAATATTTGTAACTCAAACTCTACTCAAGAAAGAATATCGCAGACAAATCTCTCATCTCTGAAACACAAAATATGTCTGCTAAGTAGTGAAACTTCTAACAGAATATACAAAAGCACTGAGCGAACTCAATTATGTAACTTTGAAATATGTCATTATCGTAAGCCTAATTGTAGTTTGAATTCACTATTAGATAACATTGACGAAAAAGTACGAAACTTTACATACCTTGATTACTGTATAATCTATATTGGCGAATTAGATTTTAGAAAAACGCATAATTATATTGAACTTGTGTCATTTATTCGCGAAAAACTAGTTGCTTTGACTCATACAAACTTTATAATATGCTTGCCAACGTTTAAATACATGGTTAATAGTAATATAATGTATAACAGCCGAATTGAAACTTTCAATAATTTACTTTACATGGATGTGGGTACATATAACTACGCATATATTTTAGACTCAAATTTAAATCTGCCTTACACTTCCGACACATACAGCCATCGTTATGGCACTTTGAACAATAAAGGATTAAATATTGTTATATCAGATCTCCAAGATCTTGTCTTAGACATAGGTGCCCTGAATGCTGCGCAGTTAGATCCTCAATCTCAAAGTCAACAGGAATGTTCTACAAATTCACAACAATTAAATCCTCAGTTTTTTTCGTTAACTACCTCAACATCTTACACCAGAACATAGCTGGTCTTATTAATAAATCCGATACACTAACGGTAAAATTAGTAGAATTATTCAACAAAGGAACTATTATAGACATTCTATGTATTACTGAACATTTCGTGCAAACAGGTTATGAAGATTTATTGCACATTTCAAACTTTTGTCCAGCTGCCTTCTTTTCTAGAGATACAAAAAGAGGAGGGACAGGTATTTTCGTAAGAGTGGGATTGCAGTTTAGAGAAATGCCAGACATAGCAAAACAATCAATTTCGGGCATCTTTGAATGCTGCGCTGTAGAAATAATAGCACACAAAATTATAATAATTTGTATTTATAGAATCCCAAAATACAATTATGAAGTATTTTATGATAAATTAGACTATATTTTAAATAAAGTTTGTCTATCTTCAAATAAGAAAATAATTCTGTGTGGAGATTTTAATATTGATGTTTTGAAAAAAAATAAAACTACATTAGAACTTGAATACTTTCTTATGAAATATAATTTAAAACTAGCGCTTTATACTCCCACTAGGTTAAAAAATAACACCTGTATTGATAATTTTGCTCACAATTATCGGAAAGAATGCCAAGCTGAAGTTGTAGATCTAGTCCTTTCAGATCATACATCTCAGATACTTAAAGTACCCATAAATAAAACTTGCAAACTTAAATACTGGAAAACAAAAAAACAGGACATAAACATTGAAAACTTAATTAAATTTGCTAAGGATGCGAACGAAGCTTTTGACTACTTTATGAATGATTTCTCTCTTTTATATAGATTGTGTTTTCCGGAGAAAATAATAATCATTAAAACTGAAAAGAAAACGAAGTGGATATCTCACGGAATAAAAGTATGCAGTAACAAGCAAAGGCGGTTACTTTGGGAATATCGATTAAACTCAGACTCAAAACATCAATTAGTTCTTAAAAATTACACCAAACTTTACAGGAAAATTATTAAACTCACACAAAAAGCCCAAAACAATCATTTCATAAATACGGCTAATAATAAGTCGAAAGCCACCTGGCAAATAATAAATAAATCCAAATTTTGTCTGCCACTGGAGCCGATAATGTGCGTGAATAGAGATAATTTGACATTTACAGACCCCTTGGACATTGCAAACGAATTTAACGATTATTTAATTGATACAATTGAGAATAATGTAAAAGCTGACATAACATTAAAAAATATAAGTTTAAACAAACAAACATTAAATTCACTATTTATGCAGCCTGTAACAACTGATGATATATTAAAAATAATATGCAGTCTTAAAAACACTAGTACTGTTGGATACGATGGAATTTCCACAAAAGTATTAAAATTTACCAAAGAACTTGTAGCACCTCCATTAGCTCATATAATCAACTTGTGCATAGCCGACGGCATATTTCCAAACAAGCTCAAAAAAGTTATAGTTAAACCCCTTTATAAAAAAAGATGACAAAATGAATTTAAAAAATTACAGACCTATCGCAAAAATTCCAATTATATCAAAGATTTTTGAGAAAGTAATATATAACTCTCTATATGCATATTTTGAAAAGTATAAATTATTCTGCAAAGAACAAAAAGGTTTCCGAAGGAACACAACGATTAATATGGCACTATTTGACTTATTAGCTAACATTATGTCATCTGTAGATAAACGGAATCCAGTCTGCGCAATTTATACAGACATGACTAAGGCTTTTGATCATGTAGACCATAAGATCCTGTTATATAAATTGCATAGTTATGGTATAAGAGGGAACATATTAAAGTTAATAGAATCATACCTAAGTAATAGAATTCAGTGCACAGAAATTTCTAGGATATGTCCAAAAAGTAAATTAGAAAAGAAATATGTATCAAAACCAAGACACGTAAAATATGGCGTTCCACAAGGTAGCGTACTGGGTCCGCCACTTTTTTTGATATATATAAATGATCTCCCAGAAGCAACAACCAACAAAATGGTTCTTTTTGCAGATGACAGTACAGCTATTATAAAATGTACTGATCCAAATAATTATAAAAATGACATCAATACTTGCTTAAATGACATAATAAATTGGCTTAATAATAATAATTTGGTTATAAACCTGAGTAAAACAAAAATCATGCATTTTTATCAACGGTGTGAAAGCCCAAATATGAATATTTCCTTCAAGGGCTGCGATATTGAAGAAGCAGATAAAGCTAAGTTTTTAGGTATCACAATTGATAATCAACTTACATGGAAACCTCACGTAGAAGAACTATGTAAAAAACTCAGCAAATCCGCATACGCTCTGTATCAACTTTCAAAGAAAGTAAATAGTCAGGCTCTTTTAACGGCCTACCACGGAATGGTTGCCTCTGTTTTGCGATATGGCATTATATTCTGGGGGCAGTCTACTGATAGAGAAATGGTGTTTAGGTTGCAAAAGCGATGCATCAGGTCAATGTGCGGCCTGAAGACGACTGATAGCTGTGTTCCCTATTTTAAGTCATTAAAAATTTTAACATTGCCTTCTCTATATATATTGGAAACCGCCTTGTTTGTTAAATGTAACCCACAACTATTCCAAAAATTATCAGAGGTCAGGAAAAATCCAATACGGACACAATACGTTAATAAATTATGTCATGTGAAATGTAAAACTGCACTTATACAAAAAAGTTTTTTTGGTATTGCCCCTCGCATTTATAATAAATTACCGAATATTATAAAAAATTTGACTATATTACAATTTAAAAGGGCGCTCATTGAAATCTTACTTTTTAAATGCTATTACACTGTTGACAGCTTTATTAATGATGATTCACTTGCTGATTGACATTTGTGTATTATTACTGATTGACATATTATTATTATGATTTGACATACTTTTACTCCGTTTGACATTTTATATTATTTTTTATTTAAATTTTTATGATTGACATTTTTATTTTATTGTATTATGTTTTCAATTAAGTATGTTAAACTGAAACTGTATGTACACTATTTGCATGCCCATTGGACGGTAAAATGTGGAGAACTTATAAATATGAAACATCTATGTGTCTTTTTTACCCATGTTTGCAAAGAAATAAAATGATTTGATTTGATTTGATTTGATAAAAATTATTTGACTATTGGAAAAATCGGCTATTAAATAACTAAAGATGTTTTTGACATTTGAGATTAATTTTATGACCTCAATTTTGGTCAACGATTTTCATTTAATAAAAGTTACAATTTAATAAAGTTATTCAAACAATAAAGTGGTGATATATAAGTAAGTAAGTATTAAAAAGGTGTCAAGACAACGAGGATAAAATTAAAATGGATATCTTTGCAACACACCACAAAGAGAGAGATTTCAAGCGATTTTGGAAGCTTACCAAAAAACTGGAAGCTGGATCGTGTGTACAACCAGGCAAGTTCAATACTCACAGGAGTGTTGAACGTGCGACGAATGAGCCACGCCCAATAACAGAATTATTAGGAAACGACCCTTAAATAATTCGGCTATTTGGCGTGGCTGACCATATTATTAAATAAATATGACTAAGAGGTCATATTTATATGTGTATATGTAGCATGTGTATAACATACTCAGCCTATAATGTTCCCACTGCTGGGACACAGGCCTCCTCTCTGTGAAAGGGAGTGGGCCGTAATCCACTACGCGGGCCTGGGTAGATGTCACAAGTCTTCGAATGCATGTGCATGTGCAGCATGTGTATATCAGCCTTTTAGTCAGAAAGCAGAGTCCCGTCCCACGATAAACTAAGTTATTGAACTGTTCTGTTTCTCAATTTAAATGTAACAGGAGTGACACAATCTTTCCCTTAAAAGGCAAAGTCTTCAAACTTCCTAAAATCCCACATACACAAAACCAGTTTATCAATGGTAACGAGTGTGGTTTTCCACCGATTACGGCACAATGTAGAATATTCCCTTAAGCAGCCATATGTGACTAAAAACCGCGGGCCAAGTGTTTGCATAATGGATCAGTAGCACTCAACAAATCATTTTCCGTCGGTGCCTAGTGCTGGGACGTGCGGCTTTATTTTATGTTGCTCTTTTGTTTTTATATAACTAAATTCATCTGTTGATAGTACTTGAGCAATGTTGTTATTTTTATACTTGATGCAAACAAATAAGGATATGAATTATGTGTTCGAATATTTTGTTACTAGTGTCCATAAATAATTTAATGAAATTATTATTATTATCCCCGTGTTTTTTTAGGAATAAATCAAGTTTATTCCTTGCTACATATTTATTTACAGGTATCGCTGCTTACCACCCCCCAAATCAATTGCCAATAATGTCTTTAAAATGTATGTCATGTAAAATTCGTATCGTAAAAACGTTCCGCGACTTTATTTCTACTGCACATCAACGACCTATTACAGCTTGGTGCAATTGGGTACGCAGATGACAGCACAGTCGCAGAAAGATACCTGTCCAGTGCAAGAGCCAGCAGAGAGGAAACAGCTACTCTTAGAGAGGCCATGGTAGAGCGAATGAATTCGACATTAAATCTCGTTTCCCAGTGGGGCGACGATAATCTGGTCAAATTCAATGCTCAGAAAACACAGGCATGTCTTTTCACTGCAAAAAGGAGCCAGTTCCAGTTATGTCCTACTTTCCGAGGTGCATCTGTACCGGTTACCGACCGCCTACAGCTTTTGGGCATGGAGTTGACATCTGATCTCAACTTCGGCTCAACCATCGAGTCAAAAGCTCAGACTGCAGCCAAGAAGCTGGGCATCCTAAATAAGGTGAAGCGATACTTCACATCAGGACAGCTTTTAAGTCTGTACAAAGCACAGGTCCGATCCTGTATGGAGTATTGCAGCCACTTGTGGGATGGCTCAGCAAAATACCAGCTTGCTGCACTTGACTCGGTGGAACGCAGAGCTAAAAGGCTTATAGGCGACGAGACGTTGGTAGCTACGCTCCACAGCCTAGCTCATCGGCGTAATGTTGCTTGCCTGTCGGTCTTCTACAGATTGTACTTCGGAGAGTGTGCGCAGGAGCTCCATGACCTGATCCCACCATCGCCCTTCTACCACCGGACAACAAGACGTACTGCAGCGTACCATCCGCACTTGGTTGATATCCCCACGAGTCGTACTAAGCGCTTCTCCTCCACTTTTATTATGCGCACAGCCAAAGTGTGGAACTCTCTGCCGGCATCTGTGTTCCCGCCCACATTTAACCCGTCTGCCTTCAAAGCAAGAGTGAACAGGCATCTTCTGGGCACGCTCGTTCCATCATAGACCTCATCTATCGCTTACCATCAGGCGTGATCGGGGTCAAGAGCGGGCCCATTTAGTAATAAAAAAAAAAAAAAAAAAAAAACGTTGATTTGTTTAATGAAATAATTTTTCAAAAGCCCAGCTGTAGGTATGCATCGTGTGTCATACGTACCTACATGTGAGTGTGGTCCCGCCCGAAGGACGGCGCGGCGGCACCCGAGTTTACACAAATTGTGTTGAGATTTGTTCGCAGCGGTTGATTTGCTTGTTTAATACAATAAACATGCTTTTACGTGCAGTTTTCAGCGGGATTACGAGTTCTGATAGTTCGCGGGTTTTAACTTTTAGTGGTTGGATGCTGGAGATTGTATTTAATAGGTAGGATGGTTCTACGACGTAGTGTGGTGCAATATCATCTTGGATGACTGTAATAATTCTTTGAATACTAATGACGTAATCTTCCATTGTTTTAAAGCAAAACAGTAATGATAACTAAATTAACCGTAACGAGATATACTTCCAATTTTATTGACTGTTCAAATCGACTCCCAATATTGCAATAACGCCAACTAAGGTGATATATTTATTTATTTAATACTTTATGCTCACAAATTTACAGAGGCGGACTTAATGCCTTAGGCATTTTTTAAAGAAAAAAAAAGTATTTTTTGCGACTCGTACAGGAAGATCACAAATAAAAACACAAAAATAAAAAACCAAATTATATAAAAAAGGAACAAAAAGAAAAATAAAACGGATAGTCCTATACGAGGCCAAAATGCTCGTACCTCAGCATGATGCTGCGACATTTAAAAAATAAATGTCGCAGCGCTGGTATTCTGATAGGGCCTGCTGTGATGTCACGGGCAGCCACAGAAATAAATCTATACATATAATAAAACAGTAGAAAAACTGTGTCTGTACATTGAAAATATTAAAAAAAAAAAATTGGGGGGGGTTTAGAAACAGTAATAGGGTACGAATCCGAAAAAAAAATTCTGTCTGTTTGTCTGTTTGTTTGTACACGCTAATCTTTGGAACTACTGGAAGGATTTGAATGATTTTTGTTTTGTTGTATAGGTATTATGTCTGGGCAACATATAGGCTATAATTTATCTTGGAAACTTGAACACCTGATGCAGAACCGCAACAGACCAGCTAAACTATAAGAGATACAAAAATGGTACCATAGCAAAAATTGTTCCACGTGATGAGCATTTTCTGCCGAGAGAATAAATTTGAAGATCTCAAACACCTGATGTGGAACTCCAAGAGCCCAGCTACACCATAACATATATAGGAATGACGTCTTAGCAAAAGTTGTTCGGTCTGATGGGCATTTCCTGTTGACTTATAAAAAAACTGGCCAACACGAAGGGTTCCGTACCACAAAGCAAAAACGCCGAAAAAAACACGTTTTTTTGTACGGGAGCCCCCCTTAAATATTTATATTATTTTGTTTTTAGTATTTGTTGTTATAGCGGCAACAGAAATACACCATCTGTGAAAATTTCAACTGTCTAGCTACCGCGGTTCTTGAGATACAGCCTGGCGACAGACAGACGGCAAAAACGCCGAAAAAAACACGTTTTTTTGTACGGGAGCCCCCCTTAAATATTTATTTTATTTTGTTTTTAGTAATTGTTGTTATAGCGGCAACAGAAATACACCATCTGTGAAAATTTCAACTGTCTAGCTACCGCGGTTCTTGAGATACAGCCTGGCGACAGAAAGACGGCAAAAACGCCGAAAAAAACAAGTTTTTTTGTACGGGAGCCCCCCTTAAATATTTATTTTATTTTGTTTTTAGTAATTGTTGTTATAGCGGCAACAGAAATACACAATCTGTGAAAATTTCAACTGTCTAGCTACCGCGGTTCTTGAGATACAGCCTGGCGACAGACAGCCGGCAAAAACGCCGAAAAAAACACGTTTTTTTGTACGGGAGCCCCCCTTAAATATTTATTTTATTTTGTTTTTAGTAATTGTTGTTATAGCGGCAACAGAAATACACCATCTGTGAAAATTTGAACTGTCTAGCTGCCGCGGTTCTTGAGATACAGCCTGGTGACAGACAGACGGACGGACGGACGGACGGACAGCGAAGTCTTAGTAATAGGGTTCCGTTTTTACCCTTTGGGTA
Organism: Oligia fasciuncula; assembly: GCA_963082905.1. Lineage (NCBI taxonomy): Eukaryota > Metazoa > Arthropoda > Insecta > Lepidoptera > Noctuidae > Oligia > Oligia fasciuncula. The sequence goes on along the minus strand of OY720391.1, from coordinate 1,140,908 downwards.
CGGAACCCTAAAAATCGAAGATCAGAAACATCTGATGTGGAAATCAAAACTATCACTAATTTCACCCCCACGCGGTGAAGGCGGTAACAGTTTAGGACTGATTTTCGATGACGATGGTATATCATTGAAAATTTGACTCTATTGGCCAAAACTCCCATTTTTTTTTTAACGTGATTAAATGCTCATGCGTTCTGCACTACCACGGGGAGATAGTACAGTTATGTGGGACTCTAACCCACTAAAACTCCACGGTGTCCTCCTCTGCCGCTTACGGCGGGAATATGGGCACGCGTTAGCACTCATCCGTGAACCCGCCGCGGCTGTCCGTCACCGGACCCTCCTCTGGGGAGTACTCCCCATCACCGGCGCACCAGAACACATAGCACGCCGTGACGACCCCAGGGACCAAACCAGCACATGGGCGCCAGACAACCCCGTGTCTGGGCACCCTTGGTAGGGGAGCAGTCAATTAGATTTTAATTGATCAGGTATCTTCTTCACAATAAAACTATAACCATGCCTAGAAAAAGGTCAAAGCTTTTCCAATGTTCCAAAGGAGCTAAAAGATTGCGGATCATAAGATCCCAAGAATCTACCGAAGAGCGTCAGGAGAGACTTGATGCTGTTCGAGAACATCAGGCTGCAACTCGCTCCGTGGAAACCTCTTCGGATCGCGAAGCACGCCTGCATTCTCAGCGTATTTACGCATCTACATCCAGGTCTCTAGAGACCAGTGAAGAATATGATGCGCGACTGACCGCTGATCGTGAACGTCATGCATTGTCTCGCGAGTCGGAGACGTTCACGGATAGAGAATTGCGCTTGAGTTCCAAGCGTATCTACGCATCGACTTTTAGGTCTCCAGAGACAAGTCGGGAACGTGATGTGCGACTGACCGCTGATCGTAAATGTCACGCATTATCTCGCGAGTCGGAGACGTTCACAGATAGAGAATTGCGCTTGAGTTCTCAGCATATCTACGCATCTGCTTCTAGGTCTCTAGAGACAAGTGCGGAACGTGATGCGCGACTGTCCGCTGATCGTGAGCGACATGCATTGTCTCGCGAATCGGAAACGTTTACCGATACAGAATCACGCTTGAGTTCTCAACGTATTCGCACATCTACTAACAGGTCTTTTGAAACAAGTGATGAAATTGAGATTATCATACATTGTCCCGAACACGCACACAACAAAATACTCATAATCAGTTAGAAACTGAGAAAGAAAGAATTGCTGGAGTACGGCATGAAGAGACAGATTAAGAAGAGCGCAACGAACGTTCGAATTCTGATCGACTTCGACATTCTCTGAACAGAATGTCGATATCATCTGAAGAATCGGATGTGTCTCAAGATATAGCCGTAGGGCATGGCGACCTTCCTTGGGTTGATAAGGAACGGAGTGCATTTACGTATACTCCTATGATTGACTACGCCACATATTCCGCCATCGGAGGTATGGTTCAAAATTGTACTTTTTGTGAAGCTGTTAAATGGCAAAAAGAAACAAACGGTATGTGTTGCTCAGGTGGGAAAGTACATATTAAAATATTACAAAATCCTCCAGAAATATTAAGATCACTGCTAATCGGTGACCATCCACAGTCAAAACATTTCTTGGATAACATTCGTTCGTACAATAATGCCTTTCAAATGACATCTTTTGGTGCAGAACAGATTTCAGAAGGCCTATTTATGCCAACATTCAAAGTGCAAGGCCAAGTTTACCACCTTATTGGTTCATTATTGCCTGAAAATGACGTCTCGAAGCGTCTCGCGCATCCCGTTGTTTTTCAGTCCCTGGGCTCTTAGAATTCGACATCAGACGTTTCAGATCTCCGATTTTGACGACCCCGTTGTCGCTGGCATAAGCAACAGGATCCGCGTACGAAGTCGCGGGCAGAAGCTAGTAAATAATATATATAAATATCCTCCATGTGGTGCGAGGACTAAAACACGGTGACTTGATTATAGTGGGTTGTATAATAAAATTAGAGTTATTTCAGTCTGATCCTCTGAACTCCCCCCCCCCCCCCATTCAACATTGAGAAAACAAACGGTATACAATAAGATTCAGGAAAGAAATAATATACAATTTCTCAGTAGCGTGGACGATGACGCATCCCGCAGTGCGGTGCCAGTCGGTGCGCGCCCGTCCATCCATCGGTTTCGGTCGAGGAAGCCAATTTGAAACAACCGCGGAATTCTACAAGTCAACCTTTGCGTGATGCTGCTGAGACAAACAACATAAATTAAATACAATATAAATACAGTGTGAGACTTCATAATGTACACATATTGAAATGAGGGAAACTAAGCTTAATTTTATCGACGGAAAAAATATTTAAAAAAATCTAAAAAACAAAAAAAAAGTAATATTTTTAAAATTATTTTTCGCTGCTGTGACCCCTATGTAAACAATCGCCCCTCAATTGAGAATTATGTTTTTTTTAACAAAAATCTGATATTTTTTCATAAATTTTTACAATAATTGTAAAATTACTCATTAAAAGCCCCGATTACCTACCCTTTTTGATTACTTTAAATTATTCTCCATCGTATCAGATTTCTAAACGTAAAAATACCATGTTTATAACTCAATCACAACATTTCCTATCAACTGTTAAAGAAAGGCCTTGCAATCACCATACTTTAGCAGGTAAAGATCCTTTTAAATATTTTTTTATTTTTTCAAATATTTTTTTCGTCTATAAAATTAAGCTATGTTTCCCTCATTTCGTTATGTGCACATTATGAAGATTCACACTGTATATATATCTATTAAGTCTCTTCAACATCCATGTCCCACCTGGATATCAAGATATTTTATTTTGCAATTATGGGTATATACATACATGGTAATAAAGGGAAATAGGTTCAGCCATATTTTACCAGTAGGCTTGCAAAAGTTACAAAATTAAAACTAATCTACTAAACTATAACTAAATACTAAACTTTAACAAACAGAACAAGAAACAACACAAAACCATACATAATTCTTATTTTAAACATTATTGTAAACAGTCTAAGTTTACATTTTTTTTATAAAGAATTCTGTTATGGTATGCTTTGACAATCAAAAAGCTTCGCAGACGATAGCGGCTACTCTTTGTAACTTTTGGGTATATTTTATCAATGACCAGAGCCATGCAGTAAACACTTTTGCGCATTAGTGCTATCTTAGCGAACTTATGATGCAGTAAGGTATTGTCGCGTCTATTACATGAAACTACACCGGCAAGACGTATAAAACGATTTGGATTTAACTTAACAAACACAGCCACTTCTATTATGGATAAAGAAACGCTATCATACTACATCGAATCAATTCGAAGTCTGCTAAATAGATTTAACGCTGATCTGACTTTTATTCGAGTAATAAATCGAGTGGGCCCACCTCTACAGCGCGAAAAGGGCGATGCCTATGTATGAAGGGCGCTGGTTATAAATGGAGAAGGTTCGGCTGTTTTAAGCGAAAATCGAGGGAGTTTTAGCCGACAGAGGAAAGCGGTCAGTGTGATTTATGAAGTGGCACGAAGCAATATCTTGTGAGAATCGACGTGTTGACATCAGCTGTTGATGTAAATAACGATGGGGCACACTTTTACGCGTTTTTGGGTGAAAACTTCTGCAGTGTGTGTCGATTGTCATTTATTTTATAAACGCAGAATATTTAGAATAATTGAGAACAGACAGTACACGTAGTAGTACCTATTCTTGTTGTGGAATAAAGATAAAGTAGAGCTTACTTAGTCTCTATTGACACCAGCCTCAGTGTAATTATTTTTGTAGCTACAAGAACAGATCGAATCTTTCGTAAACTAATAATTACTAACTCCGCAAACATTCTTACGAACAACTTCCAAGAATAAACAATTTCTTGACAAACACGCGACATAGGATTAGCGTTAGTGAAACAATTTTGTCGGTTGCACCCGATTGATCCCGAGTCCGACCCTACTAATCCCGAAGTACTCCGGAACTTTTTAATTTGGCGAACCCAACGCCGCGGACTTACCCCTTATGAGAGGTGAAAACTTCAGAATTAGTTACGTTACACGGTTTCGTACAGTTCCTGACTTAAAAAAATTTCCGCATTTTTTTTATTACAGTCACAGTGTGCAGTCGGTGGAAGGCTTTCATTTTATAAATGTACTAGCTTCTGCCCGCGACTTCGTCCGCGTGAAATTTCTTGTACCCCCACCCCGTCGCGTCGCAACACTTCGTATTCGCTTACCGTTCACTCTGAGTTTTTTTCTTTTTGCTCGGCTCCTAAGAGTCATAGCGTGATGTTAAATAGCCTATAGCCTTCCTCAAGAATTGGGCTATCAAATGCAAAAAGATTTTTTCAAATCTGACCGGTAGTTCCAGAGATTATCGCGTTCAAACAAACAAACTCTTCAGCTTTATTATTAGTATATAGATATAGATAAAAAACTCTATGGCCCATAACTCCTTAATAGGTACCAACTCTTAACATCTTACACACGTGATAACTTTTAAACGAAATATCCGATTGAGATGAAACAAAAAGTATTTTACTTCTTCATAAATACTCTTGATAACATAATGCTTAATTTCGATAAAGATTAATATTACGATACATATTTAGCGTAGTTTTTTTTTCTTCAGACGATTTAATAATTATTTTGAACACAAAATCGGTTATTGTGATTAAACCATGATAGCTAGATATATGTTCTCGCGGACTTTTTTGTAGGTCATAATGGGCTCTACAAACCCGTAGTACATCATTTTGTTCTTTTGTCAATAGTTTTTGCAGCGCACGCAAAAATAGGTTTTCGATTTTACACCTTGTGTTACAAAATAGCAATTTTATTACGGATCCCTAATTTTGAACAAAAAAAAATATAGCCTATAGCCTTTCTCGATAAATGGACTACCCAACACTAAAAGAATCATTCAAATCGGACCAGTAGTTCCAGAGATTAGCGCGTTCAAACAAACAAACAAACAAACAAACAAACTCTGCAGCTTTATAATATTATAGTATAGATGTGGACGGTTAGTAACTTTTGTATTTTATTACAAAACTTTAAGTTGCGAATTTTTCTGAGCTGAATTTATTATTCTCTAGTTTAATTTTGCGGCTTAAATATAAACTATACCGTCTTGTGCTATTATTTTTCTAGAGTTCCGTACCTTAAAAGGAAAAAAACGGTCCGTCCGTCTATTAAGTGAAAATTTATATCGAATACGTAGGTCTACGGCCCATTGAAGCTCTAAAATCAAGCTTCTAAGTCAACGCAATAAAAAAGTACGGCCATTTATGCCGCATAAGCACCCCTTGAGCGTTGATTAACCCTTACTGGTTACCGGTAAAAAGTTAGTTTTTTATCGTCCCAACTATGGAACCCTATAATGTGCGTGGTCCGACGCTCATTGGCCGATTTTTAATTATAACGTATGCTTTTAATTACCAAATGCATTAATTCTTCTTAAGTTTTCTTGCCTCTAAATGAGAAGCATTTGTTATTTTTGTATTATTCAGCACATTGGGATACCTGAATATTTAATTTTTTTGTTTGATCTGCAACAGAATTCATACGGGGTTTTTTTTTTAACTATTTTCATTTACTTTGCCCGCGGTATTCAGGTACATGTCTACATAATTATATTGTACGGAACACAATATGAGTAATGAGTCTCAAGTCCTAATAATGTCAACAAACAACAGACACTGACTGGCCTGTTGGTCTAGTGGTCAGTGACTATGACTGCTATGCCGGAGGTCGTGGGTTCGATTCCCACCCAGGACAAATGTTTGTGTGATGAGCATGATCATTTGTTCTGTGTCTGGGTGTAATTTATCTGTATGTATTTAGAAATATATAAGTATGTTTATCAGTTGTCTAGTACTCATAACACAAGCTCTGCTTAGCTTGAGACTAGACGGCGTTGTGTGATAGTTGTGGAATATTATATTATATATTATATATACACACTTCTGGAACTGGAACCAACAAGTTACAAAGATTATTAACCCTTTTCTCAAAGTTTCCTTTGCGTTCACATCACATAGTCTTGAGGTCTCGGGATATTTGTTCTGTGCTTGAAGAGCTTTATGTAGCAAACAGCAAAGTGATTGGAAATAGTTCGCTTTGTACTAGTAAGTACCTACGCTGGAATGCCGATATGTTGTTGAAGCGATTTTTTGCTGTTCGTTTTAAATGTTTGAATTAATTTTGTTTAGTTTAATACTGAAAGTGCTGAATAACTGTGCATCAGTTATTTAATTTAACATAAATAAATATTATTGAAATAAACGCACGTATCCCTTACTTACTTTCTTTCTATCCTTCATTACACTTAAGTATAATTACACCCTGCACCTTTAATTGTGCACCGTACTATTTACTCCTTTTCATATAAATTCTATGCATTTTAGTGAAGACACATGATATAATTATAAATTCCAAGTAGGTACGATACAACAAACTTAGCTTTTACGTGGATCTTTTATGAATACCTGGGTACCCTTACATAGTCAGAATTACAGACACAAACGACTATAGAACATAACAGTATCATCAAATCTTCTTCACCAAATAGTTCGACCACCAGTAGAACACAAAGGTAAGCCCACACTAACACAGATGGTTCAAATGAATCAACTGCCCCACGGGGGTCGTTACGTTAGGTATCGGTGGAGCAATCAGCTGCGTGACGCTGATCCCCCGAGAGATGCTGGCAGACCGTAAACTGTTACGAGACATACCTACATGCTTAGACTCGAATCTTGTAGGTATTAATAGATATTATTGTCATGTCAAGTTATCCATACTTTCAAATGAATCCATACGAATATTATAAATGCAATAATAACTCTATCTGTCTGTTACCGTTTCATGCCTGACGGCTGAATGAGTTTGGATGACATTTGGCACACAGGTACACCGTGTCCTGGGTTAGGACATAGGATAGCATTATTATCCTGATAGTAGGTAGTAGGTACGTTCCCGTGGGAAAATTTCCGACCTCCACGTGAGTAAAGCCGCGGGCGAAAGCTAATAAATCAAGAAGTTCTACATAGCAAATAGGGCATGATATTATTATCACTATATTCTTTGGTCATTAATTCTTATTAAGAAAACAATTCTGTTTTAAAATGAAACAGGAAATATTCAGCCCTTAATACAGAATGGCTGTATATCTCTAAAGACTTCGGACTGTTTTGCAGACGAGTCCAATAACATACCAACTACACAAAAAGAAAATCCGTCCTGTCACCACATTAGTCCGTATAGTTCGTACATCCCGTTTCCCCGAAACATCCCTCATATTAAACATGGTGGCAATTAACAATAAAAACAAAAATAAATTGTTCCCGCCACCAACAAAAATTTTGTTATGGGAAACGGAAGAGGGCGGCACACTGTGTGACACACAGCCCGGACCACTGTCCACCGCTACGTTGCCGGAACTCGCCTTGTTTTAATAAACAGATGTGTAATAATTAACTAACTTATTTTTATTTTGTTGTTACTTTCTACTACCAGGCATTATTTACGGTGTTTTAAAAACAAACCACTTATTTATTTAACAGTTTAATTATATATTAAAACACACATGTTAGGTTTCATATTGAATTTGATTTTGTCAACGAAATCTACTGAATGATAGAATATCTTGGTATTTCATATTATTTTCCTTATCCCTGAAATAAATAGTCATAATCATAATATACTGTATAGTATGATATTGGGGTAACGACTTTAAGATCCATTTGGGAATTAGCCTCTATTTTGAGTTTAAATATTTGGTACCTACCTTATTTTATTGTTCGCCAATTACTACAAGCGACCTTTAAGTCTTCACTAACATTAATCAGTCTGTGAATGCACGTGCAGGTAAGTTACTAAGATATATTATTATAATTTAAATACCCAATAAATTCGCAGGTATCAGTTTAGAGCAGGTATCGTTAGAGATAGAACATAATAGTTCAACAGAAGTTTATCTCATCTGCATGATTTGTGTTTGTTCATATTACTAACTTGAACTTGAATCCGTCTACGTCTTGTCTATGGGCTATCAATACCCTTTCGTAACTTCGCCAATAAGTGTTGTTTTCATAGCTAAGTACACAAGACCCTTTAACTATTGAAAAAACTTCATCTACACGTTATACATATTATTATTATTATATACAAGTAAAGGAACGATTTTGCAAAGTAGCGCTTTCTTTACTGGTTTTAATATGAAGCATAAAGATCCGTTTATTGTACACTCAACCGCGCATCTGAGGTAACAATTTGACCTTGACAGCGCCTTTATGTCGTAGCAGTAAGAGCCTTACTTTCGCAGTGCCAGTGTTACCACTGATTATAGCGATGGACTATACCTACAGAGACTTGTATTCGAATTGTAATAAAGAGCTGTCATAATCACTATCTAAGAGTGCCTTTATAATTATCCCAGTCAATACTTCGGCTTTATCCGCTGGATGCGAGAAGCAGAAGGTACAGGACCGGTCGATGTGACGATGTTTGGCGAAGACACACAGCAGTGCACGTCTTTCGGCTGAAATGATGATGACAATACGGCCATTTTTATTAAGCACGGTTCTACTGATAGAATTAAAAAGTATTCTAAAAAGTATAAGAAGTAATAACGCAAACTGTTTGGTAATCTGATTACCAAACAGTTTTTAGAGTTTGTTATGGCAAATCCTACTTATAGTTATACCTTTCTATGACACATACACCAATTGAGAAGACGGTATAACTTGTGCCAGTACCCTCAAACAATATTTAACCACTAATCTAATTTCCTTCTTGTAATCATCACAAGTCCAGGTCTCACGAATATATCTTAGGGAATCGACTGGCAGTAAGTAGCGCGTTTGGAAGGTGTCGCCTTTGTGTCGACGCGGCGACGACGCGCGACGGTGCAGGGCTCACACGTGACCGTTTAGCTGGCTCACGTGACCCGCGTACCAGGCAGAGAAATGCAGCCATAGTGGTAAGAACATGAGTGGGTTAAGTACGAACGATATTGGAGAAAGATATCTGTGATTAATTCATTCGTGTTGGACTGAAGGTTGAAACTTGAAAGTTATTTAATCTGAAATTAAAGTATTGTAGGTTCTTTTTCAAGCATCAAAACATTTTGCAATATTTAGGCCATAAACGTGTGCAAATTATGTCAGAAAAAAGCTGGCCAAGTGCTCGGACTCGCACACGAAGGGTTCAGTACCACAAGGCAAAAACGCCGAAAAAAACACGTTTGTTGTATGGGAGCCCCTCTTAAATATTTATTTTATTCTGTTTTTAGTATTTGTTGTTACAGCGGTCTTCAAACTGGTCAAGATAATAAATACTAAATAGGAATACCACAAATTATGGTAACGGCTACTTATACTATATTTTTAATCATTGTAGATTAGTAAGTATTGACCACAGGTTTATTACAAAATAACAACATATGTATATCATAAAGCTATGATATCCTAACCTAACTAAAATATTGGTCAGTGGGTCGTCTTAGGGGTGGAATATGGTTGGTAAGTTAATCAATAGGTCATTTAAAGGATACTATTGTGAGCAATAAACATTTGAATTTGAATACCCGTGACTTTCACCAGCTCATCGTCGGTTCATCATATGAACCTCCAACTTTTCTAATTGCAACTATAGAACCATTTCTAACCCAAAGCTGAATATACAATTTCATTAGTAGTAATAAATACCAATTCAGAGGTTTCAACGCCATAATATTCACCTACCTCAATGCACCCAATGCAAATTATCAAAATGAATTTAATTATAATAATTAATACAAACATTCAGCCCAATGAACACATACATGCAATGAAATAGAAATCATCAACAACATTAAGTAGATAATAATAAATTATAATCATTTAACACTTTATTAGCTTCCGAAATTAACAAATCATTTCAGTATTCGCGTTTTCGTTCAGTAATTCAGTAGATTTATTAAGTCTCAGGTATTTTCATGCTGACAGGTACAAAGGAGATACTTCGGAAAAGGTAAAATAAAATAAAATTTAATGTTAAATGAAGGTATGTGAGCGCGTCAATCAGCGAGCGCGTGATTTCCCCGGAGGAAACACTTTGCTACTTAGAAAGGCTTTGTTTTAAATAGCTATATTAATAATAATAAGTTTAATATCACGTGCAATCTGCACTAACTGATTCTTGAGTGGTTGGTGGTCAGGAATGGAATGGTTTGATTGATCAGGAACGGGGGCCTATCTGGCCATCCGTCAATTTTGTAAGTTTATAGTTTCCTCATTTAATAAACAAACAGCACTGTCCTGTCATAAAAATGTGACAATTGCATGGTTTAGGCGCAATTTTTGTTGCCTTACTGATCACAACTGTGCTGTGGCGCTCAGGGCGCTCACAAACTGTTTGCATTACTTACTTAGGCTTATTTGCTGATCGTGTTATGTACATTTATTGCCAAGATGAGGATACAATTTGAATTATGTGCACGGGTCTGACAGACGGATAATTATGTAGAGCTGGAGACATAACAATTGTATGCTGAAGATGAAATATATTCTTGGCTCTCTCTTGTTTTTCTCTCTTTTTTTTTTTTTTTGTGTCTCTCTCTCTTTGAAGTTTTGAAAATGAAAACCATGGCCATTCAATAATTTGATCGCACAATACTTCCATGTCCAAACTGAAAAAAATGTAAATCCTAACTAAGAGTAAGTAGTTATGAGACTACTTCGGTTGGCAACACCTCATACCGATCCTATTTACTTATTCTCTCTTCAGTCTGACGTTATTTATTCAGTCACTATTATATCTCCAACTCAACACACGGCAGTTTTATTTTAAACCAAAATATTTCAGGACAGTAGAAAATTCCTTGTCAAAGTTACTAATGGTTTCATTGAAGCAATTTTTTTTTCTCTTAAACGTGGAAAATGATTTCCAAACATTCCAAACATTTTCCAAAGATGTTCGCATAAAACGTACCGAAACATTTAAAACAAGTCGTTACGTCTGCAACGAGTCGCACGTGAACTATTAATCCGCGTGTGTCCAATCATGGCGGATATCCGTCCGGCATTGCGCGATACGCGACTGTTCGGACGTGATCGCATATCGCGAAATCGTGACCCGCATATAGCCACGAAATAGGTGTGTGCAGAAGGCCAGTCGGAACACGAGGGAATCAAAACACATAGATCTCTTGCTAGATATAAAACTAACACAAGATTTCAACATGGTTAATTGATTAAACTAAGATGATGAACATACATTGTGTAAACAACTTGTAACTACTAAGTTTACTAACTATTTATTAATACATAAGAAATTTAAAAAAAATCAACGTCAGGGTACGCTAACGCTAAATAAATTCGTCGTCGGATAGATGTTGCAAAATATTTCCACCAGGATATTATTTCCATGACGTTGATGTTCGCGAAGGCGTCATATTAGCGTAGCTAGACGTGTTTGGCTTTGCAATATAAATATATAAAAAATCAATTAATATCTATAGAGCCCCATCGATTACCTATTTCATTATGGTAAGGAAATTGGCCGATTTTAAGTAGGTAGGTTGATATTTTTATTGCGTTTGAAGTTCATCTGACAATTGAACTTTCTGTGTCATCTACATTGTGACACAATGTGACACACCGTTGTTGTGTCCATCGCTTTATTAGACGCGCGGTTGACACTAACGGGTGACCATTTAATATTTGATAGTGTGTTTGTACCCTTGCAAGTCATTTTGAAACTAAAATAGTATCTAAAAATTCCGCTTTGCTAAAACTTTCGATGGAAATCCCGTTCAAGAAAAAGTTTTTTAGAACAAACTAGAAAGTATTTTGATAACTTTTTTGATACTTACATCAGCTTATGTTCGGCGCGGGTTTTAGACGTTATTAACGCCACCCTCTGTACGTAAGTACCACCTGAGGATATCAGAAAAAAAAAATCAGAGATTGCGTCGAAAAAAAAAATACAGAGCACAGAGTCCACTTTGCAGCGGGATTGTCCGAAAGGGTAACCGCAGCCCCGGAACATAAAAGGCTAAGGAAGGAACACGGGTGGGTTTTAGTCTGTACCTAAGAGTCTGACACTCCCTGCGCCGCTCCGCCCAGAGCGGGAGGGGTCATTTGAAGATTCCCCACCCAAAAAAAAAAAAAACACTTTTCTGTCATTTGCAAAAGCTTATCAGTTGTTTCTTGGTAGATACTAGGCTTGATCATTACTAACGAGGGAACGTTAGCTATTCATTAAGCGAAGTTAATATCTTTTTGAGCCGAGTATTAGATCCAGGCTGCGTATACTTCGTTTCTAGACTGTGCATAAATAAATGGTAAATACCTAAGTAATAAACTAAGCTTAGTCGAACAATAGGCACTAAACGTAATTGTTATCACTATTCAGACGCACTTCAATTGATAAGTAAGTACATCACTGAGCTAGGTGCGTGGGTATGTAAGCCAGGGCTTATTGATTAATTGACGCCCATTAAGTACTGACTGATTGCTTTACATTCTCTGTGTTGCTACTAATGTTTCGCCTTTAATGATTACAGGACGTAAATTAATAGAAGTTTGTATTACTTACGCAAAGACTTCATATTTGTTTGGAGTTAGGACATATGAACGTAGTTCAAAAATATGGCGCATTGAAAGGATTTATCCAGTGACGATACACAGAAGAAGAATTCCTCCATCAAGAATTGTATGTAGACTAGGAACCTGGACATAGTATTAATTTTTAATCTTGGGTGTACTCAAGAGCGTTGGTGCAATTTCAGAGAGACTTGTAATGAGAACATGACTGCATCAGAGGTTGAGAGTGATAAATATTTAACCTATACATTAATAAAGGGGATAAAAATATATACACTTGATAAACTTCTTATACTAAATTAACTAACAAACTGTTACTATAAAAATATTCTAACCTAACCTAAATAAAACTATTCATCATCTCATCATCGCCTAGTCTTTTCCCAACTATGTTGGGGTCTGATTTCAGTCTAACCGCATGTCAAAGTCAAAGTCAAATCATTTATTAATAGGCACATTAAAGGCACTTTTGAACGTCAAAAAAAAAACTAAATAGAAATGATTCTAGTTGAATACCAGTATTATACATGGAGTGACTGCCTATCTGACCTCCACAACCCAGTTACTGGGTAAGACGATACCCCTTGGTAAGACTGGTTGTTAGACTTCCGGGCTTCTGACGACCCGTAATGACTGTCAAAGCTTCACGAATTACTGCCGGGACCAACGGCTTAACGTGCTTTCCGAGGCGCGGAGGGGTCTCGGTATGTAACGATGGACCGGTGTGACCTAAATAAAACTATTAACAAACTAAAATATGGCGTTGAAAAATGTATCCGCCCCGCTGTCGACTGGTCATGTATCCAAGAGTCTGGCGGCATCGCAACGTTGTATGGCAATGCTTAGTCTCTGGACAAGGTAAAAGCCGGCCCTTGGGTCACGGGAAGTGTCAACCAATACCTGAACTCCAGTTTATATTTTACACTTAAGAGGCTAACTCAGTAGGAACAAGTAATTAGTAAACACACTCCTAAGTTGTCGGTTTCGAACTAAAAACAAGAACAGAAAATACAACTAATGAAGTAGTCACGACAAGGGTTAATTACACTGAACAACTAATTATCCATTTCTGCAAAAAACTTGAAACTTGTTTTTTTTTTCTCTGGATTCAATTCAGTGAAATTTTTGTTCGCAAACTTCTCCCGATCGAGGTGGCTTAAAAGAGTTCGGGCATCAAAGCGTGCCTGTTAATGACGCCCGGCGCGATTGGATTACGCGAACATCGCCGGCACGGTATGTCAACATCTTTATTTTTGCTTTTTACTTGTTCGGGAATTTTTTTTATAGGAATTCACAGATTTTTCTGGATTTACATAGAATTATACCTACTTATTAAATAATACATTGACTACTTGACGCTACTGGTATTTATTTATTTATTTTATTTCAATTCTTCTTGACAACGGTTAGTAACTATTCTAATTGAAACAAATTACTATTCACAAATCATCATTCATTGGTTTTCATAGAAACCCCCAGACAATTAAGCTCTTAAAACGAGTGGGTTGAATTTCAATATCAATATTTTTTTTAAATATCGCAATGGGTGGTTTTAGATTCACGCCATATTAGTCCATAGATTTTTTTACATTAAAAATGCAATGTTTTTCTCTACAGAGAACGTTAATTCATCAAAAAACTAATTTAGTTAAAGTCCAGACATTTTAAATATTAATTTACAATAATGTTTAACAAGCGCTAGTTAGTTTTCTAGGTCTAGACTTTTTTTAATAACTAGAAGGGTTCCCTTCAGACCTGGGACACTAATTGTATCGTTGAGATTTAAAAATTTTCTTAGTTATAGTTACTTTTACGATCTTTGACTTTTAGATTCTTTAAAATAAAACACATGGATATAACATTGTTCAAACTTAATATTTGGAATTCCTCATGATCATGTACAGTCAGCGTCAGAGAAATGGAACCCCCCCAAGACTTAAAGACTATCGCCCGAGCACGCTCGGGCCCGCCATCGCTCGTCGCTCGAGCGACGCGGCGGGCGGCGGCGCGGCGGCGCTGGCGCGTCACGTGAGCCTTGAGCAGCTCCCTCCCCCGCCGCCGCACCCATATCTGCCCGAGCGCATCCAACGGTCCGCCTCAGATATTATTTGCAAGTTTCATTCAAGTTTTTAATAATTTTTTAAGGTATTTTTTCGGCTTCCTTCTGGCCGAACCGTATACCAAGAATAACTTACAAAAAGACACTTTGCGTGCGATTAAGATACGAACCCGCATCACCAGGCGCCAGCCGATCATCGAGACCGTGTCTTATACTACTAGGCTATTGGCTCAGTTGTCAAACTCAACGAAAATTGGAATAGTATTACTCCATAAAACGAACAAGGTTATTAACGGTCTAATCTTCTAGATATTAAGGTTTAAATTTCAACTTTCGTTTTATATTTAATACCTTAGTTTTACAAAATGTAATACGCATTAACTCCTCAATTAACTAAAAGATAAGGTTGAAATTAGCTTGTTTGGTTGAATATAATGTGTTGATTCCGATTGTTGCACTACCGTCATTTTACTTCAGAAACTTAACTGCTGTATGAACTGCGAGTTAAGGTTGAATTTAGAATACTTCTTCGCTTTATTTAGTAAACTGTGATTGAGGGTATAATTATTTTTTAAATGGTTTCGTTTTCGTGCCGATTCGCTTGTGTGTAATTATCTTCGTCGTAATATTATCAAATTTATTAAGTTTTTGACCAGTTGATTCTATTAACCGATGGTATGGTTTGATTAACAACTTTTTTGAAGGCTAAAATTGTTGTTATCTGGGAACAGGAACAAAGCATAAAGAAAATAGCACGAGTTATGGGCATAACGGTAAGATTTATGTTATACTTCCACATATTACCTATTTATTGTTGCAATAATGTTGCATTATTACTTACTAGTTAGATGTTTTTATGTATTTCTAATATTATTATTTTCATTGCAGAGAAAAACAGTTCGTAGATGGATACAAAGGTATCAAGCTACGGGTGATGTGAAATGTGATCGCCAAGGCCAGAGAAAATACAAATGGAGCGACAACGTAATATTGTGAAAGTTCATTTAGTGGCACCCTTCAAAACTTCAAGAAGTGATAGACTGTGACATCCTCTCCGTTATTATAAGGCAATTTACTCGGCAGATTGATTGTGTAACGTATCTGATAAAATTGCGTTGGAACATATATGAGCAAGTGTTATTAATTCCCAATATTTGTGGGATCCTTATCTCGTAGTTAATCAAAAACAAACAACCTTTATAATTATTATCAATCCAGATAATCTGGTTTACAAGTAGTCTTGTAATTTATTAACGATGCACCATCTGACCTCACATATTTTTCTAATGTTGTGTTAAATAAGGGTTATTAGAAAATGTGATAAAAGAGAAAGATGTATATTGCTATTATAGTTTAGCATGTTGATTCTTCCTCTGTAATTCACAGACACAAAAGACAATTTTTTTTTTTTTTAAAGGTCTTTTCCGATAAGTAAGTATAAAAAAAATCTGTTTTCACAACTTTAAATAAATAAATATTATTGTAGTTATGTTTCTATAAATATATATATAAACGAACCTTTATCTAGTGTTAAACGTTCTAAACCTCATCCAGGGTATCTCTTTTGTGTTTAGTTAATATTCTAAGTAAATAACCCCAATTTAACACAGATAGAAAACTGTATACTCAACCTGGAAGTGGATTCCATGAAGTCCTAGAAATGTAATTAGAAAAATAAATGAATATTGTTTATCAAAATGCCTAGCTTTTATTACAAACCTCCATTTGATTTCTTAAATAATAATTAACGAAAATCACCTAATAAAGAAACTAAAAAAAAGGGTAAATAAATAAAATAAAGGAAAAAGAAATCTTCTCATCCGCGGATTTGAACTCGTGACCACCGCATCGCCAAGCCGCAGTGTTAACCATTAGACCAACACGCCACTTACGTTACATTACGAAAAACTTAAATAGGTTTGATGTCAATACCAAGGGGGGTACCTTATTTGTGAAGCGAACTGTACCTATACAAGGTGTTGATTTGCATCCTCGTCAAATTTCAGGAGGTTGTCATAAAATACATTTTAGTACTTTAGTATTTTAGTACTTTAGTATTTCAGTACGTACTTTAGTACTTACTAAAGTAAAAGGCGTTTGTTTGTGTGTGAAAGCGCGGTTATAGGGCTAGTAACAGACGGGCCGCGTTTAAATACGGTTGGTTCACACTTACGGATTTCCGTAAATAAGAAAAAAAAAACTTACCCGTAACAAACATGCATGTCAAGTAGAAAGCGTTAGGCCTATTGATAAGAAACGAAATTGCCTGTTTTGGCTTGTTCGGCTACGTAACGTATCGTAAGTTCCTCTGCCTAACCTTTTGAGGAATACAGACGTGATGTTATGTTTCGTCACTGATGTTGGTACCTACCTACAGGTGGACGTTCTAGAAACATTGTTTTCCAAAGTTGCAACAACTCCACAATAATCATATCGCTTCAACATTTCTCCTCACTAGAACAGCTACAAAACTATCTCAGTTGTAAAGTCACGGACACCGATCACATGTTTGCTTTAACTAGCACGTTAGTGGACAAGTTGGCTGCGCGCCCATCGCCATCGCCAGCCATCGCCGGCCATCCACGGTTTAATGAAATTTTGTGGACCATTGGCTACACAAATACAAAGATTGTAGCTAAAATATCGGTTTAGTTTTATTTTGTGGGCCAAGAGAAAAGTTTAAAAATCATCTAGGCTTCTCAAAAGAGTTGATGGGACAGATTTTTTGAAAGTAGTAGTAGGTATTACCTTTCAATTGTATCAAAAAATGTTTGAGTGTGTGTGTGTATGGGTGCCGGTAAAGTCATAGGCCTTAGTTTCCTGATTATAAAATGATTATTTCATTTATTTGTCTTATACTAACTTATTTATTACATTTTCAAATATTTCTTAAAATATAAAATAAGCATAAAAAACATTTAAAAAAATTAAAAAATAGTGATGCATCAATGTCGGGAACAGGGTCCAAGCTACTGGTGGTTAGGGCTCCAGAGACAGGAACCTCCTCACAATGCGAGCCGTATCGAGGAGTTCTGCCTTTTGAATCAGGTCCTTGATTCAACTGCCTAACGAGAGCCTCGATAGTTGTTGATGGAGGCTTTCGGCCATCAGGCCATTGGCTGATACGACAAAAAAAATGGTTATTATATTATAGGAATTTTAGACTTTCTAATTTGTTTCAGAATTGAAAAGAAAAAACTGGCGAAGTGCGAGTCGGACTGGCACACGAAGGGTTCCGTACCACAAGGCAAAAACGCCGAAAAAAACACGTTTGTTGTATGGGGGCCCCCCTTAAATATTTATTTTATTTTGTTTTTAGTATTTGTTGTTATAGCGGCAACAGAAATACATCATCTGTGAAAATTTCAACTGTCTAGCTACCGCGGTTCTTGAGATACAGCCTGGTGACAGACAGACGGCAAAAACGCCGAAGAAACACGTTTGTTGTATGGGAGCCCCCCTTAAATATTTATTTTATTTTGTTTTTAGTATTTGTTGTTATAGCGGCAACAGAAATACATCATCTGTGAAAATTTCAACTGTCTAGCTACCGCGGTTCTTGAGATACAGCCTGGTGACGGACAGACGGACGGACGGACAGCGAAGTCTTAGTAATAGGGTTCCGTTTTTACCCTTTGGGTACGGAACCCTAAAAAAGATTGGCATTGCATCAGTGGATCTCCTTCGTACTCATAGATGATTCGTACTACACACACAACAATTTTTTTTTTTAATTCCTTACAGAGAAAAACGTATCGTTACTTAGGCGTGCATACCGACCTGATGCAATTACTAAATTATGATCTATTTTGGCGTGTGCCTGGGCTAATGAATACCAAACCGAACGAGTGCGAAGCACGGCTTATATTATTTATGTCGTCCACCAATCTCTGGTCTAATAAAGAGCTGCATTATTCAATGATTGCGTTACAAATTCCTGTGGAGTCGCAATCAGACATGCAGATCCTAACAACTGCTCCGTTCGTACGCGACTGTCATAAGTATTGAGGAGTAATGATACCACCGAGAAGTTCATTCGTTTCCTTTCAGAGGTATTTCACGGTAATGATATCCTTGTTGAGTTTTGCAGTTACAATCAAGACTGCATAGCTTAAAGAACCGTGTAACGGTTTAAATTTGCCAATGGAGTTATAAATTTAAATGCGTCCATTTTTATATTAAGCGTCAAGTCCGTCAAGGTCATTGACCGATATGTCAGTTGACAGAATTTGAAGAAAACAAAATGATTAAAGTTCACAAAGTTACTAAACTAATGTAATTTTATAATGATTCAAACATAAATTTTGATTTCCTTTGTAAACTCTGAGACTCTTTGAGCCAAATATACGTACTATGAGAAAGTTAAACTTCCAAGATGCGAACACATTTCTAGAATAGCTGTCTTTGCAGCAGACACACACAATGACATTCAAATGATTGAAGACGTCGGAATCGAGACATCAACCCTTACTGTAATGGACTATCCATATATTACGTCACAAGAATGACTTTGGAGTGTATGTGGAGATTATTGACCCCCTCTTCCCTGGTGATGCTACATATTTTGCAATTATTTATAAAAACTCATAGTAATATTGATAGAGTTGGTAATACATATTTTAAAGTTTTTTTAGTTAAATTTTGATTATACGTGTTAGGAAGCCTATGCCACCCCCCTTGTCATATTTTATTGACTCCCTCCCTCCCCATTACGTGTGCCGTTATTTATGAATAGCCCCTAAGTTCCAACATTCCGAGCACATTCACCCGCTTGTTGACAAAACGACAGAAAATATTGTACGTAACACAATGTTGCCAACATTCAACTTTATTTTACTGGTGAACTTACATCTTGGCTACTTTTCTTTTGTAGAGCAACACCAATTTTCCAAGACACCCCTCCCCTCTTTTACATCATCCAACGTGTAACGATGAAGAGGAAACGTGTTTTACGAGTAGAGGTCTCATTACAATGGAGTTATGACTGATACCTATTTGAATAAAACAATGTAGTTTGGTGTTTGTGGTGAAACTTACAAAGAAAACTGAACAAGAAAGGGAGTAAATTAATGAACGATTCACACCGGTACATATTTAAAGCAAATAGTTAAACGAATTATCTTTGCTGAAACATTAAACAGTTTTTCAAACGTTTGTAATTATATTGATATTATATTAAAATAATAAATTATTTAAGTTTGTCTCATGGATAGACTAGAGAACCTCTTTTATATTATTTCGTCGTGACAATATGGGTCGAGAAACGAATATTCTCAACATCAGATATAACGTTAGGTAGGTAAAAAGACAAATAATATTATTATTGCTTTTTTAGCTACATTTGCTGAATTGATATTTTTCTCTCTGACAATATCTAAAGAGACTGACTCGATACAAAATAAGCAAAAAAAAAAGAACCTGAGCCTATTTGTTCGTTCTTATCCATACTATTACAGCCGGCTTAAGTTACTCTCAAGGAAAAAACAAAAACCTACATTTAAAAATATTAAAGCATTTCCCAAAATCAACACAAAATACTGAGCGCATTCATTAATCTTGAGCAAAAAACAAGTTCACGAAAGAAACGGAGAAAAATATACGAAATGAGATTCATTGCAATAAGTTTTATTGGTTTTGTTTCGTTTCCATAAATAATGCACGCCGCGCCAGCTGGGCACAGTGCGCACAGTGGGCCGCAGTGGGCACGCCACCGGGATATTGCTTAAATCATTTGATAAATTACACTTGTAATAGGTACATACCTTGCTAGGTATCTGATGTTTACATTGTCTGCTTTGCTTTGATTTTCATCTAAATGGATCTTTATGGTACAGTAAGCCTCAAAACATCTACACATCGACAAGAATGATGATAAAATAATAAATTATCTAATAACCGACGAATTTCAGCCACGGTGGCTAATTTCAACGGAGATTAGCCAAGTACGCTGGAGATATTATAGTGCAAAAGTGTATGCGCAAACACAGGTGCACTCTGTTCCTTTACTCTCAAAGTCCGATGGGACGGCAATCCGACACGACCGAGAGAGATCAGGCGCAAGACCAACGGAGACACGTGCTTTCCGAGGTATGTACGTGGGTATCACTCCACGAACTTTCAAACTCCGGGCTGCTACTGAGAAATTCTTACCCCAGGAGGGCGCTCAGCAGTCGCAAGTGCGACTGCGACACCAACGGGGCAGTTAATATTTATTTTAATTAATAACAATCTGTCGAATGCTCATAAACTAAAATATCTATTTACATACATACCTACGTATTTTATGAGATCAATAGGGTGCGCTTATTCACGGTAAAAGCATTGTACCTGAAAGAATTTTACCAAGAAATTAAGAAGTTTTATATACTCTGACTTTCTAAGATATTTTGATCTCTCTCTCTATCTGTCTCTTTTCTTGTCTGTGCTTTAAGTTTAACAAACAAAAACCAATGCCTTCCCTACGTTAAAAATCATAATTAGCGAGACTACCTTCTAATAAATTCTCTCGAACTCTTCAGTTTCCACCCCTGACTTACAATCACCCTCCTGACGTTAACGGCACATTTGTTAATTAAATCTATAAAACGGACCGGCTGATGAACGCAGGGCAATCAGTCCATAACAGCCTTTTCCCATTCATGTTGAAGAGCGAAGTTTTATGTTGGCAACACTTTGGATTATCGAAGTTTTATGTTGGCAACACTTTGGATTATCGTTGTTTACAGAAGTTTGTTGCTCGTTGACGGACTAGTAACTTTACTGATACGCTTCTTGTTTGTAAACGAAGAGTTTAAAGGAACCGTAGCTACACAGAATGTGATGAATGAATGATGAATAATTTGATCAGAATGTTGTTATGTGTTCACTGCAGGCAAAAGAATGGTCCTTAGGTAGCCAACATTGTGTTGCATGCAATGGAACATTATGAAAGTTTATATTATAAGTTTTGCGTGATTTTTACAAATTAGAACTTTTCACTTGCACGTTGAGTATTGCAGCGAGTGGTTAATTAATATCTCTCATATTATATTAATATCTAATCTTTTATTTTTGCTGTAATTTTAGTTATTAACTAAAATTACAGCAAAAATAAAAGATTTCGTTGTCGGATATACCTACAGATACTTAACTATAAATTACGAGTCATTTTATTTATTTTTTTTTTATTATTATAATGAAAAATTAAAACGTGATACATTTTATGAAAAACTAATTTAAAATAAAGTCGCCTAATTTTATACCAATACTAATTCTGTCGGTTATTACTGGAACGCGTTCCTTCAACCCATTAAATTACGACTGGTTAATGTGTGTTTACTGACAGTTAGCGGCTGTAACATGAATGAGTTGCGAGCGTGTGATTGTGAAGACAGCGCTCGAACGTGGACCGTGAGCGTTCTCATGTGTGTGTTCATGACATTCATTATGTTTTGCGTTTATTGCATTGCGGTTTTTGTGTTTTTAACAACAGTTAAGTTTTTGTTTATATTTTAATTGAAAGTAATGTCATTGAAGAAGATAATATTAATACAATCATAAATAAGTTGTTGTTATATTAGTAGATCTTTCTTACGGATGCATTAGCCGACGGACGGCTCGAACTCGTTGTTGGGCCTATGCATGCTATTAGTTTATTTATTTTATTCATTCAGTTTCATTGAAATTTTTTTTAAAATTTTTTTTGTATTAATTTATTTATTTAGTAATTTAGATGATGTTTTATAACAAGTAAAATTTCATGAACAGACCTTTGATATTCCTTTGGTATTATGAAAAAACTACTGAATTTATTTAAGTATTAAGATATTTTAGTTCTTGAATAATATTTCTATCCCTGTACGCTAACAATTTTGCCATATATTATGGCAAAATTATTAAACGCATCTTTGGGCTTGTATATACGCCCAAAGATGCGTTTATATAGGTAATGGAAGTTTTGACGCTCCTAACTTTAAAATATATATTTTTTTAATTCTTGTTCCGTACAGGGCTAGATAATGACAGGACAAATATCTAAAAATAATTTTTATTTTGAATGTAAGTACACTGTCAAACAGTGGAGTAAACTCCATACGATGTTAGTATGGAAGAATGACTGACTAGTGTAACCTTAACAAGGCAGTACACATCCCATCATTACAATCTAGTCCAACTCAACTACTATAATTATCATTTTAGACAATGGTCGTAGAACATTCACTCCTGTAAACCCTTTGACATAGTATCAAGTATTGGCGTGATACTCATTAAAACAACAATTTGTCAACAACATAACCAGAGATTTTCTCGTAACATGCACACTTTAACAACTTCCTTCTAACGAATATCATAGTGCACAATACTGGACATATCCACACGCGGTATAACTCAACCCTGTGCGCGCCGCCGCCGCCGCCCCGGTCGCGACGACCTATGCATTTCATTCCGGCTTCATTCCGGACCGGACAGCTTTACGGGCTGACTCGTGCGAACACCTTTCAATATTTAATGTTATTCCCGTATGCATATCGGATTGCAATCCGACTTTATTGATTCGAGAATTGAATCTGTCTCGGTTACGTGATTTATGATGCTGAGCTAAGAAAACTATACTTTTGGCACGTCTCCAATTGCATGTCATTACTATTTACTGCCATTACTATATTTTTTTAAATAAAGGAGCGGTATTTGAATTATTTTTACGTATAGCGTGGCGGTTATGTATCTGCACAGTGCTTGTCAACAACCGTACGTATAGTAAAAATTTAATTTTTTTGCTTTCTCCCTGAAAAAAAACTTAGAAATAAAATAATAGTCTAAGGAAATGTTTTAAATTAACTAGTTTAAGAATGCACCATGTCTTAAAACTAATGCATAAAGAGTAATGTCTACTATTACATTTCCATCCAATTGGCATCGTAATTCAGAACCCTTCAACCGTACTTATAAAATCGAACTAAAAACAGACTTTGGTAACAGAACCTCTCCGGTACAAACCACCACGCCGTCGCGCGTCGCAGCGACACGGTTACAAGTCCCGCTGTGATGGGATTTCTAACACTTCTACAGTTTGGGATACTGAGCCGTATACTTATGACAAGTGTGGAGAGGAACGGGCTTAAGAAAGTTTAATTTACCAAAGGCTACCAGCATGCAGCGGGTTACTTGAATATTGTTGAGTTTTGCTTGGTATAATTTATTGAGTTTTAAGAACTTCATTTCAATTCCATTTAAATTGAATCATCACAGACGTAAGACGAACCTTGTTTGTTGAATGTTGGTTACCTACCTAACCTATGATGTATAATTAGGTTAATATTTTATATGGAATTACGGCAGCGACAAAAGTCGATTAACTCAGCTACTTTTATTACATAACTAGCTGCGCCACGCGGTTTTACCCTCGTAAATGTCGATCCCGTGGAAATATCGGGATCCAGGTTAATCCAGGGTATCAGCTACCTCTATACAAAGTTATATCAAAATCGGTCCAGCCGTTTGAGCGTGAAGAAGTAACAAACATATAAACACATCCCCATACACACACACCCCCACTTACTCACAAACTTTCGCCTTTATAATTATTAGTGTGATAAAACTATTCGATACATTGTGTTTCAGTATTACGTATAATAACTATAAGAGTTAAAGTTCTATAAATTTAACTACTGTTCCGATTTAAATTAACTATTTTGCTGAATTATAAAGATTAAAAAAAACTGAACTGTTCATCGACTTTATCGCTAACTTAAGACTGTAATGTAGGTATATATTACAGTCTTATGAAAATCTTGAGCCCCAGAAACTTGCCAAATCTTCAAAAGTGCATTACACACCAACTTCTCAAAGGGGATTAATCTTTCACTTTCCGTCTCCCAAGACCACACACCTTCCTACCTCGCGAGTCCCGCGTCATCTAAGTTGTCGGACACAATCTAAGTTGAGGCGCTCCTAATTCCGGCACCTGCCGCATTGCGCTCGCGCTCGTGATTAATGGCCGACCTGATGCAACGTGCTCGAGATTGATTCGTAACGTTATACAGCGACTTCGTGTTGTAAGATTGCCTGATAGATTGTGTTAGTGTGTCGTAAGATTGAGCTTCAGTTGCTATATAGGTGCTGTACTGGTATAAGGTTATTAATGTTACATTTAGCAGTTGTAGAGCTTTTCGTGACATGGTTCGTCCTGGCAAAATTAAAAAAATAATTACTACGTTTCATCCACAGATTTCCTGATCGCGTCCGGTTCTGTGGACCAATTTCTTTCAATTACCGTAGGACAATAAACTCTACGACTTACCTTAATAAGTGAGTATCTATAAGTGGAGTTATGACTTTCCACCAGCCAGGAAAACCAGATTGACAAACCAGCGAAGGCCGGCGCGCCATCATTCGCTGGTTTGCGAACCTGGTAGTTGATACATACAAGGTGTAATTAAAATAAATTTAAACCTGGAAAGGGGTCCTTGTACCGAACCACATTTACGGGATCAAACCAGAAAACACAAATAAATGTAATTGTTACTTTAACAGTTGCATAACTCGACAAAACCAGGTTCAATTATTTCGATTAAACAATACAAGGAAAAAATCAAAAAAAAAAAAAAACGATGTAGTTTTAATAATTACCTACATATTTTATTACTATTAAACTAGCTGGAATAACTGACATATCGTTCCATAACTAAACTGACCTGTAGCCACACAACACTGTTACTGTAAAATATTTGCCACAACACAACAACATTCCACGTCTGAAATCATAAATGGTTTCCCATCGAGTTTCGTTCATATTTCCGCGGCTCTCGTTCACTCACTCGTTCAGTCGTTCAGTAAGCACGGGCGCACACCACAACTATGTGCACTTAAAATGCTCGTCTGTTATTATAACTACACGCTCGTTTCCCGGCGGAATGTGTCGATGAGTCAGCGATCGATCTAAGTGTGTACCGTCAGCATGTTAGTGTTATTTGTACATACTTAGTATATGAAAATAATATTAGTAAGGCTTCTGTTACGCCATGACATTTGCCTTAAAAACATTTTTGAGCCCCTGGATTTTTAAAATGATTGGCTTTATTTTCGAAATATAAACTCGAAATAATACTGCAGTGGTTTTAAATGCGTAATGTTTGGTACACACCGAGTACGAGTGTACATTGGAGGCCAAAATGCTCATGGGCGATCGTGACTGGTTATTAACTAATATTGTGCTGGTTTACCAACTTATCTATGAAATGAATTACCTTTATTTCGCAGATGAAGTCGCGGGCAATAGCTAGTTATTAATAAAGACCAATATATATTAGCTGTGCTATCAGTATGTCCAGTCAGACGTGCAAAAAATGGCGGCTGCGGAAACATAGCGCGCACAATAAAATAAAATATATTTTTGGCTTGTTAAATTCTCATATTCGCCTAATCAGATTAGAAGTAAAGAATTACACAAAACTATCTACTTCGTAAGCTTCTATGTTCTGCATGTATACCAACGAGACTATCCGTCAGGCACAACGGTATAAATCAAAATCCTATTTTTTTTTCACAATACTAACACGCCGCGCCGCCATTGCTTTCATAATATGAAATTAACATACGTGGAAAATGGACATTCGCTTTGTGATAATCCCTGGCTGCAAAAACAGCGAGTGCATACATGATACGCCAGTTCACGGCAACCGCTCGGCGCTCATCCTCACGATGTAACAATGGAAGAGTTGACTCAGTGACGGCTGCAGCATCATAACATTATTATGTACTGCGTTTAGGAACGATTAACAACAGCGAGGGAACGGACGTTGTTCATAAAACTGAATAAATATGTAGGAAATTGGTCATCTTTGTTTTATTGTGCTTGACAAGATTATCAAATAGTGTGTCTTACTGCAGGAAAAAGTGCCATCTTCCTTCCTTCCACTAATGAAAATGTCCACATTGCAAAGCTTTTGTTGAGTTAGTCTTTATAATAATATATAATATAATAATAATAAATTTTATTTCAGACCATAAGTCCATAAAAAACCACACACAATACAATTTTATACACAAAAATACACATACACACATAAAAACAAATAGCTACACAAAAAATACACTAAGAAAAACACTATTTTAAATATTGGAATGACGCACGATGAGTGGTCATCCATTTCCACATCATTGGACTGTCTGTCCTGTCGGCTACTATAGCCACCAAGCTGTTGGAGCTGTCGCGCACTCGCCGCATCAGGGATGCAATCCGTGTCCGCATCAGTGCGTAAAAATCTGGCACGCCATTCTCCGCGAACATCCCCGATGCACTGCAAAAGCGCGGCAGCCCCAACATAACTCTGAAAGCGTTGTTGTATTGGACTCGCAGAGCATTGTACGAGCTTTTTGTATAGCTGACCCATAGGGCACACGTGTACATAGATCGGCAATACGCTCTAAAGAGTGTAATTTTCACCTCCCCAGTACAACGTGCAAACCTACGAGCCAGCATATTACATCGAACTGCCAATGCTCTGCGTTCCCTCTCCACGTCTACATCGTCGGACAGACTATCGGTGACCCAATGCCCCAGGTACTTGAACTTCGTGACCCTGGAAAGCTGAGCGCCCCCCAAGGTGACTGGTGGGACAGTATCATAACATTTGTTACCCGCTTTGAAAACCAGTAGCTCGCTCTTGGTCGCATTGTACCTTAGGCCATGAGCCACCGCATAGTCCTCACAGATGCGAAGAAGCCTCCTAAGTGCACTGATCGATGGGCTCAGCAATACCATATCATCCGCGTAGCTGATGTTATTGACGCAGTGCCCGTCAATGGAGCACCCGATATTGGTATTGCTGAGCTCACAGATCAGCTCGTTTACATACAGGTTGAATAGTTTGGGTGAGCTGATTCCCCCCTGCCTCACACCGCACTCCAACCCGTATGCATCCGACAGAACACCCGCCCACTTAACATAATTGGATTGGTTTTTATACCAATACTTTAGCATCCCAATGATATCGCTTGGGAGGTTCTTTACACTTGACAGTTTCTTCCATAGGCAGTCATAAGATACGAGGTCGAAGGCCTTGGAGAGGTCCAGAAAACATGCATATACAGGTGTTTTCCTACTTACATAGTATTGAACAGTCTGTTTTATTAAACACTAATAATATGTATCATCGATAATAAAAAGTAAAAACTTTTAACAAGTGCGTGTCGGGCCACGCACAGTGTAGGGTTCCGTAGTAGCCCGCTATCACAATGTAGTACGATTCTGTTGTTCTTTATTCTGATATTAAAAAAAATCAATAAAAAAATGTTCATATTTTGTTTTTCAATGCAAGTCTTTACCCGTTATTAACAAGCAACTACTTCATCTTAGTCACTTTACAAGATTAATGCTAAGGATTTTGTATTTGGTACAAAATTATCCAACACCCAAGTTCAACGACTATTACTGCTAAACTAATAAAGGTATCTTAACCGCTATAATTTTCCTTTAAAGTTCATGAAATGCACTGTCATCGTGAATTTTTCCTGATTTTTCAAGCCCGCAGTTTAGGTTTTAGAGTGGGGGGGACGCCCTACTGGAACAAAAATTTGCACTTTAAACTTTAATATTTCGTAAATGGAGCAATAAATCGAAAAATAATTTTAGCAACCCCCAAGTCATTTTAGAAGACCTATTCAACTATACCCCACACGATGGGGTAGACGATGAAAAAAATATTCATCCCCACTGCACATGTAGGGTAGCAGCTACCCTTAAAAAATATTTTCCAAATTTTATTTTACCACTTTGTCGGCGTAATACACACTCCTACAAAATAACAGCTTTCTAGTACTAACGGTCTCTTAGCAAAACCTCCGACAGACAGACGGACGGACATGACGAAACTATAAGGGTTCCTTGTAGGTACTACGGAACCCTAAAAAACTAACTCAAATTTTAATAATCGTAATCGAATCGTAAAGTCCGCGAAATTCCGTAGCTCTATTGTTGGCATCACACATTATATTTTATTTGTGTCGTGTCCTCGCGAAACAAAAGATGTCAAACATAGAATAAAGGATGGTCTACAGTTCCGAGTTAGGACGCGCGCACACTGCCCGAGTGGCAGATGGTAAACCAATGTTATTTTTTTATTGCACGGAGCTCGGTTTTTTAAATTAGTTTGCGCTGCTGCAGTTGAGTGCACTGTTTTTGAAACTTTTCTGATAATTTCTACTTTCTTTGTTTACACAACAAAGAAAGTAGAAATTATCAGAAAAGTTGGCGAAAATGGAGTGGCAGCACATTATTTGTCGTATTATATACATTTGCTGTTTTACTAACAAAATCATTGTTACAGCTTTTAATTTAGGTTTTGCAATATATGATTTTTGCCATAAGTTCAACAACACATAATTCTTCTTAGCAGTCTGTTAGTAAGAATTATGTGTTTAATCACTCTGAGTATACGTACCTACGTCTGCAACAATTCCAAGTTATATTTTAGATTTAACAAAAAAAATACTAATAATTAGCCCATAAAAGATCAATTCTCTACCAGGAAGAATTCGGGCTGATTGCAGGAGCAAAGAAGCAATCTTGTAACTGAGCCCTGGGTCGCACCTGGGTGAGTTAGTCCTGGTAGTCGTGATATTCTTCCCATGTCAAGATATTACGTTGCGAAATCGCGACGTAACGTGCCACTCGGTCTGCACTCTTCTTAACATCAAAAGCGTGGAGTCGGAAGTCGCAAGACATTTCAGATCGCCGCGTTTTTGTCGCTTCCACCGCGTTACCTCCACTGTGTCGTAGTGTTGGTAGCTGTACCAGACCGGGCACCTAATGGACGCCTCACTTCTTGCTAGGATTCATGGTATTTATCTCGATTGTAGGTTTTATTGGTGACAATGATATTGGTATTGGAAATTAAGAGTTAAAATGGGCGTTCCACATGGCTCAATTTTGGGTCGTTTCCTAATTTTAGTGTATATTAATGATCTACTCCTTAAATTAAAAAATCAACCATAAATGGTGATAATTGCTGTTTATTAATTTTCAAGGTAAATAGACGTGCTACAAATTTTGAAGTAAATAACGCCCTACTGTAGGTCCAAGATTGGTTCACTGCTAATAATTTAGTAATAGGTAACTGAAAAAAAAACGAAGTGCATTAGATTTTCTTTACCAAACGATAATAGACCGTATTAAATCAAGAGAAACTGGTATTCGTAGATAAAACTGTTTTCCCGGTAATTTAACGTAACTTTGGGTGTAAATAAGTAATAAATAAACTGTCAAATCTTCAAAACAAAGTTGGTACCGACAATAGCTCAGATATCGAAGATTTCAAAAAAAAATATTTGTAAGTGATTTATGCAGTGGTTTTTTCATAAAACTTGATTTTACAAAGCACTTTTCGAATGTTTATACCCGCCTTTCTGTTCAGACCGCAGTGTTTGTGTGAGTGAGAACTAGACGTTGTGCATGTAGACTAGCGTCTAACTGCTCATCACTGGTACTATCTCTGTCGGACACGTGAGACAGCGTGCTTTTTGGCCATGACCACCATCACCAGTGAGTTCGAGCTCGCGACTAGTTTCACCTTAAGTGAATTATTTGGCAAACTTGTTATTGTATAATGATGAAATGACAAATCATGTTTTTGCCAATCGTTGCTTGTCAAGTATAAATTTGTAATTAAAATTTTGGACACAAGTCAAATAATATAACATCTTTGTGATAGAAAAGTTCTTGGCTTTATTCTCCACTAGCTGCGCCTCGCGGTTTTACCCGCGTCGATCCCGTGGGAATATCGGGATAAAAAGTAGCCTATGTTAATCCAGGGTGTCAGCTACCTCCATACAAAA
This sequence comes from Oligia fasciuncula, assembly GCA_963082905.1. Lineage (NCBI taxonomy): Eukaryota > Metazoa > Arthropoda > Insecta > Lepidoptera > Noctuidae > Oligia > Oligia fasciuncula. Next base: position 1,110,442 of record OY720391.1, on the reverse strand, counting down.
TTTCATCAAAATTGGTCCAGCCGTACACACACACTCACAAACTTTCGCCTTTATAATATTAGTGAGATTACTAAAGAAACTTACACCAGGTTTCTGAATTAATAATTTCAAGTTGAGAACTTGTCAAACTCTACTTAAGCATTACTTAAGGTGACTACTTCAAGGTACCCCGCGAAATAATTTCTTACACTTTTTTCAAATAAATGAATTTTGTAGGCTTTCACCTTAAGTAATGCGAAAGTAAACTTTGACAACTTCAAATTCTCAATCCAATTCCCGGGTTTTGAGAGAGGTGAGACAATAAAATGTTCTCTAAAAACTAGGTACTTAGGTACGTACGTTACGTACGTTAGGTAGGTACGTACTTACTAATGTATTTCGCACAAAAAAAAAATGTAACTATACTAACAGAATTTCTTATAGTTGCAGAGTATGTTTACCTAGAAAGTTTGTATAACTAAAAGGGAAGGGACGATTATTATGTTATGTTTACGAAATGTTCATATTTACAATAGTACCTGCAAGTAATATCCGATTATTGAACATACACAAACAGTCATGAGGAAACGATTTGATATTAACAAACAATTGGATGGCGATATTGTAATAACATATTACGATAATACTAAACTTGTTTTTGTATTGCTAAAGAAATATTTGCATACGTTTCATTTTGATTTATGAATAACATGTTGCCTCACAAAATAGAGAGCTTTTCCTTTCTCAAATAGTAAATGACTAAAAAAATTACTTTCTGATTATTTCAATAACCTCAAGCAGCTATCGAGTCTGATGGTCAGACAATTTATACAATATTTGTGTAAGGAATTCATGAAGCCTACTCTATTACATACAAAGGTTCGTATTTAGGTGTACACAGGCCAGGATGTGTGAAAAAAGGTTGAATTCCTAAACAATACTACCTACGGCTACTCTGAAACGTGTCATCTTAGTAAAGGATTAGCAAGAAACTGCACAATATGAGGAAAAACCACTTCTGTGAAAGTTTTTTAATTTGCCGTAGATATAGTTTACTGGAGCTTTCAACTTTAGCCATCCGCGCCGGATAGAAAGAATGAAGTATGAAACTACGTGACGCGTGGGGGACCGGCTTATTGTTTCGATAAATAATTCATCAGTGGGTTCCGTATCTTATCTAGATAAGCTTTAGCTAAAGAACTAGGCCTTAATTAGATAACAGGGCTGATTGCCGCGACTATATATCCCTTTTATAAAGCACTTGTTTTAATATCTCAAATACACAAACACTTAAAACCAAATTAGCTATCTAAAGACCATACAGTATAATAAATCCATTTATTATAGGAGTCAGTAAGAAAATCAAGAGCTCTTGTTAGTCTTAAATTATTAATAAAGGTCTCGAAGTAGCGTTCATCAGACGTAGATTTAGTCCAATTGTCCCAATAGATCCATTACATGGTTTGCCTGTCTTAATTAGAAGGCTTTTGTCATCTAAATATACTAATTGTCCTACTAAGTGTTAGTCCACGTGTATTAATTGGTTTAGATCTAGACGAAGGACCAGTTGACCTTGGAGTCGCGCCAAGGACAGTAAGGCGATCTGTTTGTCTTCCCTGGGGAACGTAAATATGTTCTCCGTTTAGCTCAATGTACTCGTGTAAGCACGTATAAGTTTGAACTAAATTACTTGCGCCTTCGTTAACTTAAAACATGACTCTAAACTTAATTAGATAATGTCAAACTTTTTTCTGTTTTAGAATCTCCTTAGTACAGTATTCCTTATTTTTCTCCAATTAAGACGCCCGGACAAAAGCTGTCCCGGAATTATGTGAATGTCCAGAAAATGGGTCGTCAAGAAAAGGCAAAGTTATTGGTCAGATCGGTCAGAGCACTAGTTTTCCCGATTTTCCTCTATAGACTTAAGACGCGGACAATCCGAGCAAGAGAAAGACAGAGGATAGGCGCATTCAAAATGTGGTGCTAGAGGTGGATGCTCCGAGTACCATAGCCAGCCAAACACAAATGTGTCTGTCCTTTCCCAACTGGTAATCAACAATCAAACAAGGTGGTAATGGCAACTTTGGACCGGAGTCGATGGAGGCAGAGTGTCTACTTAAAGGTCCATTGACCACGATCCTCAGTACCTAATGAGGAACCGATTGAAGAAGAAAATGACGTTATTATTAGGATAGACGTTAAATACTCAAGTCTTGTTTATTTTTAAAGCATAAAAGACTTTTCGATGCTGGTCCTATTACCTTCTTCAAAAACCACACCACGAACATTGTAGAATAGAATAGAATACTCTTTATTGTACATAATTCTTCCATGACAAAATGCGCTGTTCGCCATCCGTCGCTATTGATTAGGGTTGTCGCGACAGTGTTCCTAGTTAGGAAGCCTGCGCCGCATTGTCTCAATGCATTCGACAAGTTGCGAGCACTAAGTACCTATTGAAGAGAGGCAGGTAGCGCGGTGACGTCATTAGCGCTATCTCTAAGACATCATCATATAGGTATGATTCAGAAGTTCCACTTAAAGATGTAAAGGACCTTTTAATTTTCCCAAACATAGTGGTGCTACTCATCAATGAAGCTTCTTCGAAGAAGTGGACGATGGTTGAATGGATAATAATAATAATTGACAACCAAAACTCTTTAGGGGCGTGAAGGCCATTAGAGAGCCGAAAACTTTTTTAAATGTGTTTTTATCGGTTTAGTTTTCTGACTTGCTCTCGACTAAAAGAATGAAACTCTCATTGTAAGGTGAGTATAATGCTCGTTCGAACAAGGAGGGTAATCACTAATGCTGTTGCAGGAAGAAACAGAATTTTTTGATAATACCAAAGGACCGCAAATTGTTGGTATTTTGGAGCTTTTTCTTTTGTGGCAATACTACGTACATTTGCTCGGTGCCTTTCATGCCGCGTTATGGGAGTAGGAACGCTTTCAGTATGTACTGCAGGTGGCTACGTCTTTGAGGTGCTATAAAGTTTGACTACCCTCATCTGTTCTATACGAAAGTAGCTGAAATATGAAGCGAGATTTTTTTTGTTTTACAAAAGTCTTTTAGTTTCATATTGCAGAAATAGTATAAGAAATAAAATATTAACTAACGTACTCATGATGGAGCAGTGGTGGCTAGCCGTGACTTACGAATTGTAGGTCGAAGGTTCGAACAAAGACAGGCGCTTTATTTTGTGTAAATTATGTCATCACCATTCACCATTGCTTTCAAAACGGTGAAGAAAAACACCGTGAGCAAACCGCATGTCCTAGAACCAAAAATTGGAAGACATGTGACATCTACCAACCCGCACTACGCCCGCGTGGTGGATTACGACCCACTTCCTCTCACCGAAAGGAGACCTGTGTCCCAGCAGTGGAAACAATATAGAATGAATAAATGCGTAAAAGCATTCATGGACGTTAATGTTCTTAAGTTAAGAAATCATAGACCATAACCTAAGCCAGGTCTTCATGGCGTCTCAAGAATATAAAATAATTATTATGGTCTTTTAAACGCGTAATATTTCAAGCGTTTATCAAAGCATTATTAAACCAAACCTAAGCTCATATCATATCATCATAATAAACGATACAAATTCTATACTGATAGCAGAATAAACGCTCTTCGCTTCGGGCTCACTTCGGCTTCAACTTCGTTCCGCTTCAGCGCCGAATCTTTATAGTGGTGGTACGTGGCTCATAAACAGCGAACGTTACTGCACGTCTTTGCTTGCGCACTTATAACTACACTCGAACGATAAACTTGAAAGCTAATACTGGTCACGTACCTAGTAATGTTATTCATTTTCGCATTCGGTGTGCGAACTTGTGTATTTTCGGTTTTCGTATACTTATGTTTTTTTTTCAGTATTAGCTATATATACGAAATAATTCAATAGCATACGGGTTTATTTCCTGAACCAATTATCACACTAATATTATAAAAGTGAAAGTTTGTGGGGGTGTGTCTGTGTGTTTATATGTTTGTTACTTCTTCACGCTCAAACGGCTGGACCAATTTTGATAAAATTTTGTATGGAAGTAGCTGACACCCTGGATTAACATATAGGCTTTTTATCCCGATATTCCCACGGGATCGACATTTACGCGGGTGAAACCGCGGAGCGCAGCTAGTGTTTTAAAAACTACATGGTCCCTTAGAACACATTGCTCTGAGGGTATCTCACTAGGACACCAGTGGCGGAGTAACCATGGTCGCACTGCCAAAAAAATGTACATACGCTTGTTTGCGCAACTGATTTTGCTGGTAACGCGACCGTACTTGCGCTACCTTGTGCCCTAGTGAGGCATAAGCCTTATAGGGTCAGATCAGTCCACACTGACCATCTCTGATCACGCTGTAGGTAGCCAGCGAAACTCAAACAGCTGTTACATTATTTAAGTCTCGCACAATAGGCATTCTTAAGCGTGTCTATATCAAAGCAATATAATTCTATCAGAAATATTGAACAATGGAGAAAATGTTATACAAAAGTGGATACAAAACGTGAAAGCTTTCTTTGACGTAGTTCAAATAAAATTACATAGAACGAAAAAGTAGGCATGTTAAAAAAACTATGTAACCAATATTTACATAAAGTTCGTTTTGTTATCCCAGATACTAATCTAATTAAGTCTTTTATGTTTGAGTATCTGGATTTAAAAAACAAACTTAACGTGGGCTCCTATTATTTTATGGCTTTTGTCCTTAATGGCCAGACATTATTAGTACTCTCCACATTATGTTACGGTAAGAATAAGATACCGTCATAATCATCATAATCAGCCTCTAATGTTCCCACTGCTGGGACACAGGCCTCCTCTCGGTGAGAGGGAGTGGGCCGTAATCCACCACGCGGGCCCAGTGCGGGTTGGCAGATGTCACATGTCTTCGAATTTTTGGTTCTAGGACATGCCGGTTTCCTCACGATGTTTTCCTTCACCGTTTTGAGAGCATTGGTGATGAAATAATTTGCACGAAGTAAAGCGCCTGCCTGGGTTCGAACCTACGACCTATAACTCGTAAGTCTTGTCCGTGACCACTGGGCCACAACTGCTCTCAAGAATAAGACCTTACTCTTTTTCTTAAGAATAAGATACCGTAGCTGTAGATAAATTATATAATATAAGATATTTGGGATGCATGAAGAAGCCTCCTCGTGTAGCGTAGTTTGTTCCGCCAGTTACTCAAGTGAACCGAGCGCTCGGCGCATCCTGGACAGTCACACCCAACACCTCATTTGACTGGCCAATTCTTCCCTTGTGGTGGTAGGGCTAATGCCCGCCCGGCTTGCGACCATTCTACCACTGGATTCCGGCGTCAAGCAGCCTGCTGTGTTTCGTCGATGCGTGGGAGTTACAGTGCCTTAGGCAGATGCCTAACGACATCGTAGATCTCATCCGTCGCTTTCCATCAGGCATGATCGAAGTCAAGAGCGGGCCCATACAGCAATAAAAAAAGAATTTTATTATGGTGTCGAATTATGACAAAGACACTGATTAATTCGTTTGTTTATTAATATATTTATTTGCCGTTCTACACCTTTATTTTACGAGATATAATTTAGTTACTCGTTTTTCCAAATGTCTTTATGAATAGGATAGGTAGAAGTATCATTATCTGTGGGTAAATTACAACAAAATCGTGGCAGTTGAATTTGATACTTCAATAAAGCCTCGAGATGAGAAGTTGGCCTGATTCTGCACCAGTATTCATTGAGAAAGACTACAGACAATTTAAAAACATGAATAAGATCAATACGTGCACTACAGAAACACCTCTCTTCCCCAATTCTTTGGAATTAAGTACTTTTACTTTTTTTTTAATATCTCTCCATTGCCAGCTTACAATTAATTATCCCTACCAAACCACACTAACACGATCACTTCGATGTTCATTGAACGCACGCTAAGCATTGTACTTAGTATGTTGCTCTGATACTAGCATAAGAAACTATTATGTATAGATACGAGATTGCCTACCAGGGCTCAATTTAATTTATCTGTGCAAAATTTCTTTGACAATTCTTTGAACGGCAGAACGGCTTACATGAAGTTGTGCACTTAGTTACGTTTTGCCGACTAAGCCCAGACTGAAGAGGTTCCACAGTTTGCGCGGCTACTTCAGAGTACCTATCCATAATTTAAACGGCAGAATGGATTCAAAAATTAAGGAAAATCAATTTCGATACTCTTTTCATGCAAGACAAAACAAATAACGAAATGACTATGGACTTATAGATGGTATAAAATCAAAGCTTGTTGCTTCTACAGTGATCAACTTCTCTTTTTCAAATTCGTGAATTTAAATTTGGAACAATGGTGATATCGAAATGAAGGCCATTATGTCAGCTTCAAACTGCATGAAAACTTTTTCTCTGAATTATATTATATATTTAATAATTATTTTGAACACAAAATCGGTTATTGTGATTAAACCATGATAGCTAGATATATGTTCTCGCAGACTTTTTTGTAGGTCTTAATGGGCTCTACAAACCCGTAGTACATTATTTTGTTCTATTGTCAATAGTTTTTGCAGCGCACGCAAAAATAGGTTTTCGATTTTACACCTTGTGTTACAAAATAGCAATTTTATTACGGATCCCTAACTTTGAAGAAAAAAAATATAGCCTATAGCCTTCCTCGATAAATGGACTACCCAACACTAAAATAATCATTCAAATCGGACCAGTAGTTCCAGAGATTAGCGCGTTCAAACAAACAAACAAACAAACAAACTCTGCAGCTTTATAATATTAATAATAATAATTATATAGTATTATATAGTATAGTATAATAGATAAGCTATGCTGATGATATGGTGCTGCTGAGCCCTTCGGTCTGTGCATTGAGAGAACTTTTAAATAAGTGTGAATCTTATGCGGAGGCCCATGGCCTTAAGTATAACTCAGAGAAATCTGAACTGATGGTTTTTAAGTCGGGGACTAAATGTACCTGAAGTTTTCTTGGGAGGTAACTATTTAAAAAGAGTTACAAAATTTAAATATTTGGGTCACTGGATCACCGATGACTTGAAGGATAGTACTGACATTGAGAGGGAGCGCAGGTCATTGTCTGTACGATGTAATATGTTAGCTCGCAGGTTTGCACGGTGTACAAAAAAAGTAAAAGTTACGTTGTTTAGAGCACACGGTCAGTCCTTTTACACGTGCAGCCTGTGGGTTGATTATTTGCAGAGGGCATACAGTGACCTCAGAGTGCAGTACAACAATGCATTCAGGATGCTGATGGGGCTACCGCGGTATTGCAGTGCCTCCGGCATGTTTGCCGAGGCCCACGTAGACAGTTTCGCTGCAGTCATGCGCAAGCGTTGCACCTCTGTCTTAACACGCATGCGTGCTAGTACCAACGGCATCCTGTGCGTATTGTCGGACCGGTGGGATTCTCCAATGCTCGAGCGCTGGATACGACTACATACGGTCAAGTAAACACGCGCACGAGTATCGGAGTATCCAATGGGTTAAGTGTGTTTAAATGTTTATTTTATTTTTGTATTTATTTTTTAAATGTCTCATGTCTGTCATTACTAACATTAGTTTCTCATAAGTATTTCTGTGGTACTAACAATTTTATGGATGTTTTATCTGAAAATAAATGAATAATAATAATAAAATAATAATAATAATAAAAAAAAACCCGAAAAAACTTCATCTTTTTAAATCTGACGCCATGTAATCGAAAACGGTCTGGATTGGCTGAACTTAAGATGACGTCATGATTTAGTACATTTCTGTCTATCGTTGACAGAACAGATGACTTTTGTCTAGTATGTCGACCGTTTCAACGTTTTTTTACGTGAATCGTACCGTCACGACGCCATATTGTTAAAGATAGCGTTTTGGCGGCTTATTTAAACAGTACATTTTTATTTACAATTTTTTAAAAGTAATACATTATGCAATTTGAAGTAATAGGTTTTTGTGGGCCAGTCAAATAGCCTATTAAAGTAAACATTTAAAAAAAGTAGAGCCTATTTATTTTCATTAAAATGTTAATGTCATCTTTAGTGAATGATGGAATGATTATGAAATGGGCCGGATTTTAAAATACATGTTTTTTAATATAACATGTATTTTAATAAGTTTTTCAGTAATTATTCAGATAATTATGACATGGATAATTATTTGCTCTAACATCGATTTAATATGAGTAATGTTAGAATCGTTGGCAAACATTAGTCCACTCGAAGTATTAATATCAATTGAATAAACAGGTTTAACAGTAAAAAGGCTTAACAGTGTTATTTTAAGTTGTTTTTATCATGTCCTAAAGTAAAGCTACATTTACCAAAGCTTCTAAAATTACCCATAACAAACACAACCAAAATAGAAAATACACACATCAAAAGTGTCTAGGGATCAAGCATTTTTATGCGGATTTCTTGAGATTGAGATGTGGCTTTGTAATAAATTTATGATTTTATAAATTTATATGGATCCTTTTTGGTGCATTTCATAATTTGAATCAGGAACTGTGAATCAAATTCGAGTAAAAGATGAAAATCAGCTGTCAATATTTTCCCTATAAAAACATACAACGCATTGAAGACATTATTAGTGCTACTGTTTCCCTACTACTGATTAAAACCAACGTTATTATGGAGCGGCGACGTCATTTAAGCAGGGAAGAAATGCTCAGAGCCGTGGGAATGATAGAAGCTGGTTCCCGGCAACGTACTGTGGCTTTAGCTCTGAATACAAGTCAGAGTGTTATCAGTCGACTTTGGACACGTTACCGAAGCACTGGTACCGTGGCTGAGCGCCATGGAGGACGGTATCGCTGCACCACACGGAGACAAGACCGATACATTCAAATCTTAACTCGAAGAGCTCCAACAATAACCGCCATGATGTTAGCCGTGAGGCTTCATCACTCTTCAGGGAACTTAATTAGCGACCAAACAGTCAGAAACCGCTTGCATGAAGTGAACCTTCATTCCCGAAGACCGCTACGGGTACCACCTATAGCAATGCACAATCGTAGGATTCGATATCAATGGGCTCTTGAACACAGAAATTGGGCAGAAGAACAATGGCGTTTCGTGTGCTTTTCTGATGAGTCTCGTTTTGGTATGAGACCGGATACAAGACGTATACGACACTGGAGAACCCCTGGACGCCAACAGCGATTAAAATCCTGCCAGGAAGTCCATCCTTATAGTGGTGGAACCATCATGGTATGGGCGGGTATTTGGATCGGCGGAAGAACTGAGTTGATTTGGATCAGAGGCTACCTCAACGCTCAAATTTATGCTGAGACGATTGTATCAGACGTCATCGTTCCTCTACAAGTGCAAATCGGTCCCTTATTTCAGTTAATGCATGATAATGCACGACCGCACACCGCAAGAGTTGTAAGACAGACTCTCGCCGCAGCTAACATCAATGTCCTGCCCTGGCCTGCTCAGTCGCCAGACTTGAACCCGATTGAGCATGCATGGGATATGCTACAGAGAAGAGCTCTGCCGAATATGGAGGGTATCCAGTCGCAAGAAGACCTTTTTTGTTGTTGCAACGAACATGGGCGGCCATTCCACAGCGTGATTTGGATGAACTCATTTTGAGTATGCCAAACCGATGTTCTTGTGTTGTTAGTGTTCGCGGTAGAAACACGGATTATTAATTGTTTAAGTTACCCAATAAAATTTTAAAGAAGACTGTTATTTCAGTCTTTTTTTCGAACTTTTGTGTTAGTGGTTCAAATGTCAAAAATCCCTTTATTAGGAAAATGGCAAATTTCTTTATTAATGCAAAGGTGACTTGGTTTATCGTTACTGTGACAAACGAAAACACTTTATTTGATGAATCCTTAAAGAAAATTTTAATTAATATCAATCAGGAGAAAAGTTATTGCAAAAATATATGTTGATCCCTAGACACTTTTGATGTGTGTATGTTAAATAGAATTTGAGTATAGTGAACAGTAATGAGTATTGCCAGTGTTACAATACGTCATAAAAGTGTTGAGTGTGAGTTCTGACTTCATATGTCTTAGTTGCCGTCGACGAACAAAATAATGATATTACGCAATTTGGGAGGGAGTTAAGGCTTACTCGCTTTGCTCAGCTCCAACTTCGCCGGCGTGGGTTTCGTACTTTCCTCAAAACTCTACCTCCCCTTGAACAATTCCGTCATACATGATGTTTGCGTAACTTTAACCGTTTACGCAGCGTACGCAACGGAAGCTCTCAAAAGGAATAATTTTTCCCGTTTTTGCAACATTATTCATTGATGCTCCGCTCCTATTGGTCGTAGCATGATGTTATATAGCCTTCCTCGATAAATGGATTATCCAACACAAAAACAACTTTTCAAATCGGTCCAGTGGTTTCGGAGCCTATTCAATAAAAAAAAAAGTGTTAAAAAAAATGTGTGTGTGTAAATGTGTAAAATTCAAACAAACAAACAGATCTTTCCTCTTTATTATAATATTAGTGTATATAATCTACTATTATTAAAATTTATTTGACCAGTCAACCTTTGGGCGATGCAAAGACAATCAGTTAATCAATCAATCATACAATAGTTATTTTCAATGCGAAGATATTTGTTTGTAATGTTTAGGTAATTTAAGCGAGAAATTATGATTCCGATATTATATCTATGAGCGTTTAACCATTTACTTTGTCTTTTCACATTTTTTATAATTTGCTGATAACAATAAAACAAATCATGAAACAGTTATAGATGTCCCAAAATGAAGTGATTTATACCAGTTAATAAATTAATCCAGCTTAAAACTTCAAACGCATAGTGACCAGGCACCGGCGCGGCCGGCGCGCGGCATGCGCAGCGGGACCGGCAGCAGCTCCGGCATCACGCTGTGGTGCGTCACTAGAGCGCACAGGGAACTGAACTCCTTTGTGAAGCCCTGGAACGTTCAAATGTTGTGGGGTCAAACTGGGAAAGAGATGTGAGCAGTAGGTACCTAACTTACCATGTCATTTACATTGCTTTGAAATAAGAATCAAGCATTCAAAATAAATACAATACGAAATTATTAATACACAGAATATTTATAATTACTTATACCTATATTTTATGTTGCTTAACGAAATATGATATGGCTAGGAAGAAAGTGAATTATAATATGACGAGTTATGAAAAATTTAGGATAGGAAAATGATGATTATAATTATAGTGCTTATTCTATTGTAGCTACTTTCAGAAAATGGTGGCAGTAGAACTTTTGGATAATCTAAAATAAAAATAATAAAACTATAATTTTAGCCTATTAGCGGCTACGATGAAGGCTTACCCATTGGGCGTGCACAATATGAGGTAGCGCGCGATGCCGATGCTGCCCGCGGTGTGCCGATCCGTTTGCAACGACGACGACGTTGCTGCCGACGACGCTCTGGAAAATGTAGGTTGGCTTATGAGATAGTCACACTGCCACCGGTCGGTCACCAGTGCCTCGTCCGTCAGTCAGACATTAGTGCGGCAGGTGTACCACGCGCAGGTGAAGTTGGCATTTGAGGAATCCGGTTGTTGTTTCCACTCGTTGTATGAAGCCAACCTTGTGTACTATTCTATGCCAGGGGGAGTCCAATATAGGTACGTTATAATTATTCATTCCATTAGCTGAAACACCGACGTTTTGTGAGCCTCACCAGTTTCCGATAATTTTGCAGTTTCATTTTGTAAAAGGAAATTTTATTTTTAGCTGGGTAATTTATTTTGAGATAGGTACATTATTATTACATTATGTTTGTGTGTTGATGTTGCCCTTCTGTATCATATATATATATGTATTATTACCCACCTATTCTTCATATTGTTACACCTTCTGAAGTCCACATCTAGATCCGAGTGCATGAGGTGCTCGGTCCGGCGGGGCGCGGCGGGCACGGCGGGGGGCTCGCGGTTGCTCTCCCGCGTGCGCGCCTCCGCCGCAGACGCCTCGTTGATGCACAGAGGCAGGTTTGTGGGGCTGGAAGAGGGACAAATGTGTGCTGTAGATACAGCTTAATAAGAATAGATGATAATAGAACCATGATTTTGGCACATAAAACTCACATAACAAAACTGCTCAACACCAATGCAGTTTTCAAAATGCAAATAGCCGGGATCATAATTTTGGCATTCATTCAATCTATCACGATGGGCCACTTCTTGGAGTGTCCAGTGTCCCTATTCCTGCACATTTGAGGATGTAAAGACGCTACTGAAGGCGCAATCGGCGTGGCCAACTACTGAGTCGAAGTAATTAGGTAAGATCAACACGAATGGTGTATCACCAATTCGAAAAAAAATAAAAACAGTGGCACTCCGGGAGTGCAATGTGACGTGCTATTCCGATATGCAGAACAATGCCAGCAAAAGTCACATTACATCATTTACAAGATTGATTGAATTGTAATTACGTGGTGGGTGTATCCGCAACCAGCGGCGTGAAGTCATCGTCTGAGGGCTGCAGCAGCGCCGAGCTCCACAGCCACCTTCTTCATAAGAGGAGGCCTCTAGCCCAGGTGCCGCCGGTAGCAGTTGATCTCCGTGATGGAATTTGACTACTCTGAACTGCTGAAGCTCGGCATTTAACTGGCGACCTGGAAAGTTGTTGTAGAATGCAGGTTTTAGAAACTTTACTCTTATTTATCACATTCATTCTCCTTGTCACATTGGTCTGCGAAAGTAAATAATCAATACTATTCTACAATGTGTAGTTAGGTATAATACATAACATAATACATAATCAGCCTATAATGTTCCCACTGCTGGGACACAAGGCCTCCTCTCGGTGAGAGGGAGTGGGCCGTAATCCACCACGCGGGCCCAGTGCGGGTTGGCAGATGTCACATGTCTTCGAATGTTTGGATCTAGGACATTCCGATTCCCTAACAATGTTTTTTTTACCGTTTTGAGAGCAGTGGTGATGAAATAATTTACACAAAGTAAAGCACCTGTCTGGGTTCGAACCTACAACTCGTAAGTCGCGGCCGTTACCAGTTGGCCACCACTGCTCCTAGGTATAATAGTAAGTTTAAATTGAATGAGATCATTACTGACCCTGTCGGGCACAGTAAAATAGTAGGAGAGAGGCAGTGCCAAGCAGGACCCGCTTTTTTTCTATATTTTTTAAGTTTAATAGTTTTCCTAAACCTCTTAAAAATATTAGATTATAAAGAGTTTTTTTTTTTTTATATCTTTATAAGGTTTTTTTCTATATTTTTTAAGTTTAATAGTTTTCCTAAACCTTTTTAAAATATTAGATTATAAAGAGAAAAATTGGAAAGATTTTTTATATGTTTGTTTGCTACGGTTTGACGCTAAAACGGCTGACCGGCCGTTATATTTATATATTTACTAATATTTATTTTATGTATAATAATAATTATTACAATGAAATAGAAGACATTTCATTTATGTTTTGTTAACTTCTTAGAATGATGAAGAAAGATAGGCAGAAAGGATATGTATTAGAATATCTTACAAAAACATCAAGGATGTTTAAACAGAGGTCGTTTTACAAATACTACTATACTATATGCTAGTTGCGCCGGTAAACTCTGCTTGCGAGATGCAGGATTTTCTGTGACGTCAGTATGACGCGTAGTTCGTATGTGGCGTTTGTAGATACCGCTACAGACTCATCATCATTAATTAGGATACGCCTATACTATCTGAGAGGATATTCGATATCGTAATTTTAAGAACGTTCACGGTCTGAAGGCCTATTTTCGTAACTGAAAACATTCAAAATGCAGTCACAGTCTCATCTCCGCGACAAACAATGTCAAAAACTTGTCAAAAATGTTAGGAAATTGGAGGTATTTTTGGCAGATTAAGACTGAGATCAGTAAGAACGTTCACAGTCTGATCTCAGTCTCAATCTGTTCTAGATTTTGAATGTTAATAATTCCGGAAATTGGCCTTCTTATGTACAGACAGAAATTTTCCCAATCAACTTTGAACCTTATATTTCAGCGATAAAGTTAAAAATCTATTAAATAAATTTGACAGATTGTAGTAGCTTGATGTGCTGGCGTCTAAAAACTGTACACTCAAAATTATATTAGTCAATTTAAGGGCTATTTTTGTCTGCTCATTCCACGATAGAATCTGCTTAACCAACTCAGCGCTACTTAGTGCGTCGTCTACATCTACCAACCCGCACTGGACCCGCGTAGTGGATTACAGCCCACTCCCTCTCACAGAGAGGAGGCCTGTGTCCCAGCAGTGGGAACATTATAGGCTGATTATGTATGTATGTAATGCGTCGTAATGTGTATACTTCAGGACATTTAAAAACCGTCAGATCGAGTTAAAAATATGGGTAACACTGACAAACTCTGTTATTTTTTTAATTTAGGTATATTTTATTGAATTTTAAAAAGCCCTTTAAAAAGATTAAATGTTGATGTCAACTCGACATTGGTTAAAGGCTGTTTGTGTATGTGAGTTGAAATAACAGCATTGCTTTTTTGTCTTCTCAGTGCCGTAACTTCAAAAGGTGTGGGCGGTGGTGTGGTGGGTGGTGGTTTGTGTCCTGACTTGTTAAAGGAAAGAATTTGAAAAGTGACTAAAATAACTTGACTGTACTAGATAAGCTAGAATCCTACCTGCTACTACAGTAATGGTGAGTGAGACCGGGCAGCCTGTAAGGCGCGTGCACGCCCATGCCGCAGTCTCCGCTTAGCTCATTGCTCTGAAACATTTTTTTAATGGCATCTCGCAGTTCAACCTAGGAGTTTGTTGTTTGTTTAACCGAACTTGCCTGTGGATGCCTCGATAAATTAAGGCCTCCAGCCAGGGCTAAACAGTACATTTAAACCGGATATCTATGATTTAAACCCTTCTCCACTGGTAGTTAGGTTAGTTTCATTTGTCTTCATTCTGAGATATATTCAACCCCCTAGATTCGTGTTCTTCTAATATTTTTTATCTTCAATGCCTCTAGCTTCGGTAACACGCCTCTTGACTCAATGACACATTTAATGCAATGCAATAACAGCATTATAATGTTGTAATACAAATTATATTATATAACCTGGAAAATTTTAAAGCTATAATGAGTTTACATATCAACGATGGTCTGTCTTTAGACAGCTGTTTCTGCTATTTTATTAACAAATGAAAATGAAAACGTCGTGAATTATGAAAATGTCGGAAACAGGTGATCCAGTCAGTGGGTCGTCTTATCCTGTTTCCGACATTTTGTGCCACACCAATCGCCTTAGAAGTGTAGCCTTCTTAGCAGGTCCTTTTGAAATATAAATATCGACTCAAATTTCAACCAAACCTCTGTTGAAGTGTTACAGCCCCTAAAATGTCGAAAACACTTATCGACAAAATTTGATCCGCTTTGGCTTTTTCATCCTCTGCTTCGTAACTTTCAACTGTTTCTGATGATTTTCGTTTCTTTTCACTTGTATACCTCCGTTCATATTTTCTATTAAAATCACCTGTATTCGCCAGCTATCATAATTTTATTTGTTCAGGGACTCAATCCTAAACATATTTCTCATAATCGCTCCTTTGCACAAATATTATTTTGCTGCTTGAAAAATAAATGTTATTCCTTACTTAACTCTTCTGACTTCTTACTGGAGCCACGATACTCCTATCTACCTCTCCTCATCTCCTATCCCTGGGTCTCGTACATTGGGTAGCTGGGAGTTCGGGCTCATTACCAATTTAAGATAAAAGAAACGACTGAGAGAAATAGACCGTAACAAAATATATTCGGAGAAAATTTTGGGAGTGACACACAATCACTCATGACAAAATTACATCAGAACGTATTTATTTTGAATTCAAATTTTACTTCTTAAACACATAGAGTTTGTATATCCAATAGTCACAACTGTCACTACACCCGTCCAACACAGCCCATCAGAGATCACACTGACCCAATTGAGACACAAACAAAACAACCAGCCCACTAGCCGACCCGGGGGAACAGCACTACACTTCAGATTCAAATGCTATCCTAGTGAAGATACATAGTCTTTCTGTAGGCAGCAGCCACTTATGAGGAAACGCGGTCACGTGGTCGTTTCGTTCATTCCATATTATAGTATTCCTCTGTTTTCTGCCTGGTTTATGATACCTACTAGTCCAAACTATTTTTTTTACGATATAATGTATATCCCATATATCCGTGGTATATCCACTGCAGCCACTGCTATGTCCCTATGTTTTGTGTAATTATATTTTTTTTCTAAAATTAATAAAATATTCGTACCATTTTCAATCTTCTTCTTCTTAATTAACCAGGGACAAAACAGAAGAATACGTTAGTATGGAATGAACGCTAATGACCACGTGACCGCTTGTCCTCTTAAAGTAAAGATAGTTAACGAACCTTTTGCCTTTTTTTTTTTCTTGTGACTTTACCTCAATTACTTTTTTATTGATTTAATCACTATTTATTTCTATGTACATTAAACAATACAAAACAGTCGTTGTTTAATTACATTATAATTACAATTTACAAGTAGTATTTACAAAGTAGGTACATAGGTCCTTGGGTCACTAACGAGAAGTGATAGGTACAGAAGGTCGGCTTGATACAACGAACGAAACCGAACGCATACTGAGTGTGTATTTGAGATAGTTTGAGATAACCGTGCCCGTCTATGTATATCTTGTACGTGTGCATGTTGTCACTAGTCGTATGAAACCAGCATTCTGTACCTATTGTTTTAACGTTGTTTTAACAATGTTTGTTTTATTTGATCACTGCCAGGTGGAGTGTCACGCGAGCAGCACTATTGCGAGCGCGAGCAGCGAGCACGCGGGCGCGGCGACCCCCGCGGCGTCGTGCGGCGGCGGCCAGCCCTCGCTCCAGGGGCCGCGCGCCCCCGCCGGCGGTCACATCGTCGTCACCATTTCTGGGGAGACGGGAGGTGTCAGTAGCGTTTACTGAGACCAACGCCCGCCGCACATGCTCACACTCGTATTGGTCATCATGAACCACATGCGAGGGGCAGCGTTTAAAAGCTATGGCGTCTTACCAAACTCATATTTGGCACCCATGGTATTTGATTCGCATTGATAAATACTACTGCGAATCATGTCGGCAAATGCTGACACACACGTGTAGACCAATGTCAATGCTACATCAGACAGTATCGTGAATGAGAGCGAGTGTGAGCATGTAGTTCGGGCGTAAAAGTCTGGCTACAAACGCTTGCTGTACTCAAAGAACTGGATCTACCGTCTACCGGTCACCAAAGGGAGAAATTATGGAACAAATAAGATAGTCACTGAGACATTAGATTCCAAGACATCCTGAATTGACAAGTCTTGTAAAATGAGTATGGAACTGAGCGCCTAAAGAAATCCCATGATCTTGCGTGAAACTTTGTTTTCAAAAATTTTGATGGAAATCTCCACAGTAATGCGACTAAGCTCTTAAAACTTGTTAAACACGTTGTTAAAAACTTAAAACTTGTGCCATAAAACAGATAGAAAAAGTAGAAAAACTGAAAGTTTTATTATCCAAAGTAATGGTACGATAATGTCAAGATCTTTACTTTTACAATCCACTTTCTTTAAATTGTTGTACTTTTCGTCTACCAAATTTAAAAATTCTTTATTCTTTTTTTATTTGAAGGTGGTAGGAGGCACAGAACCTGTTACTAAAGCGATGGTTGGGCAAAGCTTATGCCCAGTAGTGGTCGTCTTTCGCACGAATGATGATTATGATGGAGACGGTGGGAATATTTACCAAGGTTCTGCATTTGGTGTTGGCTCAGAACAATGTACGGGTTATCGAGGCCGGGATCTTCAAGCACCCCGCGATGTAGCTGCTCCAGATGTATCTCTGCGTCATCTAGGAGATACAAAGTAAGCTTATAATCTTATTACAGCGAATTATTCAACTTTTATTTACATCAACAGTACCAACACACGAAATCCATAATCAATTTGGAAACCTAAAAACACTGTACTTGTACAAAACACTTTAGCTATTCCGATAAATCCTAGCAAAACCATGACGAGCTTCGACAAATAAAGTTATTTTAAGCATCAGTTCTATTGTTTGCCGAAACTTAATGCGTAAGACATTAAACGATTCAAAAGTGCTAAACAATGTTCTAAATGAATAAACAGTTACAGTTTGTGATTGATTTTCATTTCATTCATTTAAATAAGTAAGTAAATAAGTAAGATTGCTATTGTTAATTTCAGTATCAAATTTGATTTAGTAAAAGTAAATAAAGGCTGAGGCTGAGCTAAATGGAGGCTGACGAAACCGTTGCGCATGCGCTCTTTGACTGCACAATCGTCTCCGCCCTGATTAGAACAGAAAACCTCGGGTCACCAAGATATTTTACAGATGTTTTAAACAGACAGACGTAAACAACTTCTGGAGGGAGGTAGGCTGGATGGAATAACTACCGACGGCCGCCATGGCCCATGCAGTACGCACAATGGTCCCCCTGAAGGAGTAAGTGCGGAAACCAAACCCTCTTTCACACTTTAAATGTAAAAAAGACTGCAGATCTGTGGGGTAATTCTGTAGAAGTAGCCAAGTCTATTATTGACATTGTAGCGCCTACTCTAGCTATTATCTTTAATAGTTGTATTGACAATGGGGAGTTTCCTGACCTTATGAAAAATAGTAAAATAATACCTTTGTTTAAATCAGGTAGTACATCAGACCCCACAAATTATTGACCTATTTCTGTACTACCTACCTTTAGTAAAATTTTTGAGAAATTAATTTTAGACCAAATGCAAAGATTTTTTTAATAAACATAAATTATTACATAGCAAACAGTTTGGTTTTACAAGGGGTCGTTCAACTACTGATGCCGGCGTTGAACTATTAGGACATATATATAATGCATGGGAAGATAAATGCGATGCCTTGGGCATCTTTTGTGATTTGTCCAAGGCATTCGATTGCGTTCTTCACGAAACGTTAATCAGGAAACTCCGCCACTACGGGATCCGAAACACTGCTCTGGATCTTTTTATTTCATACTTGAGTAAAAGGATTCAGAGCGTTGACGTTAATGGAAAAAGATCACCCGGATCTATAGTAACATTGGGAGTCCCACAGGGCTCAATTCTTGGTCCTTTCTTGTTTCTCATTTAATTTAATGACTTGCCGTACCTCATAAAGGATCATCATGATATAGTGTTGTTTGCAGATGACACTTCTCTTTTGTTTAAACTTAAACGTCAGCAGTTGGTTACTGACGATGTAAATAGCGCGATCTCGAAAGTAGTCCACTGGTTCAATGTTAATAATTTGCTTTTAAACGAGAAGAAAACCAAATGCATTAAGTTTACGCTACCCCACGTAAGGCAGGTGAAAACTAATGTGTTGATAAAGGGCGAGGAATTGAATCCTGAAGACAACACAGTATTCTTGGGCATAACTTTGGATGCTAAGCTTCAGTGGGGTCCACATATAGATAAATTGTCAAAAAAGCTAAGTTCTGCAGCATACGCTGTTAGAAAAAATTCGTAATTTAACTGATATAGAGACTGCTCGTTTAGTGTACTTTAGCTATTTTCATAGTGTAATGTGGTACGGTATTCTATTGTGGGGAAATGCCGCCGATATTCAGACTATCTTTGTTTTGCAGAAGCGAGCTGTTCGATCAATTTATAAATTAAGTCCGAGACACTCTCTCAGAGACAAATTTAAAGAGATTAATGTAATGACTGTGCCTTCTCAGTACATTTATGAAAATCTTTTATATGCCCATAAAAATATAAAATTGTTTAAAAAATACAGTGATATCCATAATATAAATACTAGAAACAAACACAAATATGTTGTACCTACAACCAGGCTCAAGAAAATAGGTGGCTCGTTCAGATGCCAATGTATACGCTTTTACAATAAACTACCAAGCCACGTTCAAGATCTAAGCCTTAATAAATTTAAATCTTTCATTAAACGTAAGTTGTGCCAGAAAGCCTTTTATACCGTTAAAGATTATATTGAGGACAAAAAGGCTTGGTATTGAGCTGCTTCCAATTTCTGCATTTTGAATGTTTTTTTTCTTTTTTATATACACATTGACATTGATGATTTTTTTTTAAACAATGACATTTGCTTACTTTGTATGGTATTATATAATTTTTTCATTGTGAATGTGAAGACGATGTGGGTCATTTTACATATATACATTTTTTTTTATTATTCTCTCTGTTCTGTTAGTTTTTTTTTTTTGTTTTAATGGTCTGGCAGTTTGAGTTATTTATGTGGCCTACCCAAATGTCCTTTCTTTGGTATTGTTCGTCGAATCGTTGAGCTCCTTAAGTCTTGAGTTGAGCTGCACGATTTTTGACAAATGCGTGCACTGACTGGACAGGTTCTCTCAATCTGTGTGGTTCTTTCCTCAAAAGACCACCTCAGACATCGATCTACATGGTCTTCATATAACCTGACCAAGATTATGTCTGGACTTTAAAAGAGACTGTGACCTGTGAGTTTGTTTCGGCCTTTCTTCTCAGAGTAGTCAGATAGGAAACGCCGACTTCATCTAGTTTAAAAAAAAAACATGATTGACGTGTAAAAGTGTTTGTACAAACCTACTTACAAAAAATAAAATCATTTCATTTCATTTCATTTCATTTAGAGTCATCAAACAAAGGTTTATACAAACACAAATATAAAACTTTAGACGAGACAAACATAATAATATCATCGTTTCTAATGTGACCAAGATCACCTACAGATTCCACAGTGTAGACTCACATGGTAACAGCGTTGTTGTGAGCGGCGGTAATGTTGTACTGGTTGTTGTCGTTGTTGTTGTTGTTGTAGTCGTTGTCGTAGTAGTAGTAGTTGTTAATACTAAACAAACAGAAAATAATGCTCTTAATATATTTGAACACATTGTAGTACAGTTGTGTTATAACTGGTGAAATTAGAAGATAATCCCACAAGTCTGAAATCGTTAGAAAGTAGTCCCAAAATCTAGATACATGCTAACCGCTAAACTCTAAGAACTGTTCAATAAACTGCACATCATGTTAATAAAGAAAACTTTTGCTGACATAAATTATGATATACTATTAATTATTCTATATCTAGTAAGAATTATTGAATACTCAAATAGCTTAAGTTGAGCAAAAGAAAGATGTTCTTACATAGTAAAAGAGTCAACCAACTTTAAATTCAATTTTCTAACCGCTTACGATGCACAAATTCCAACTAAGTGAAGTAGACTAAAAGCCCTTCAAATCAAAACAGATGTGGGCCCAGTAAAACATTATCAATTTTTAAAAGTGGTAACTGGTCCGCGGTCCCAGTTCCATAGTGAGCCGAACGACCCCTAACCCTTCAGGTAGGTAGGTGAATGAACAAACATCGTTGGTTCGGTTTACAAAATGATGAATTAATTTTTCACTTTGATTCATTTTGCGTTCAGGCGTTTCACTTCAAGTGAAATATATCGAATGAAAGGCAAAAATTAACAAAAAGTGAAGCGTCTGGTATCGAGCTTTCGTAAATTAAACAAGATCAAGACTTACAATGTAAGAACAGCTCAGCCTGCGCCCTTCCCTGGGTGTTCTCCACATGACACCGGTAGGCCCCCGCATCTTCGCGGGACATCTCCATCACCATCAGACTCACAGTGTGACGGTACCCTCTG
Organism: Oligia fasciuncula; assembly: GCA_963082905.1. Taxonomy (NCBI): domain Eukaryota; kingdom Metazoa; phylum Arthropoda; class Insecta; order Lepidoptera; family Noctuidae; genus Oligia; species Oligia fasciuncula. The sequence goes on along the minus strand of OY720391.1, from coordinate 1,088,860 downwards.
GACGTCATGCTTAGTACGTGTTTTGTACCTAAGGAACGAAAAAATACGTTAGATTTCTATTTTTCTTTCCTAAGTCAATAGTTAGTTCATTTCAATCGGAATATATAAGTAAGTATCTTATGTTATTTTTAAATCATGCAAGTTCTAGGGAATTGGTCCCTGCGGAGAAGAATGAATAGGTAACACATACTAAATGAACGCTCTGTTGAAATAATCGTTTTATACTTTATTCTAGACAAGACCTTTTATAAATTGGAATCAGGGCAGGTGAATGATGATCCACAAAAACCACAACGTAATATAAAGTCAGTACAGAGATTTTATAAAACCTATGCAAATCAGAGATCTCTTAGATAAATTATTTATTTAAGATGAAAGCTTCAATTTGGTACTTAGCAACTACATTATCAGACTTTTATGATAGTATCTATTAAAACTATTTGGTTGAAATAGGATAACATGAAATAGGTGTTCCTAACAAAATAATATTAAACAGGTGTTCGTATTCTAACCTAGAAATTTAATAATATCACAATAAGCATTGTTTTAATTAAATTAGACTACAGGAGTAAACTCAAATAAAAAAGGTCGTTGAATATTAAAATAGAATTCCAGTGTATAGCGGAAGACGTTTCCGAACGCTCCCATTTCCCTGGACGTAAGAGGGCCAATAGAGGTAAAGCGCCCGACCGATATTCGCCAACGCGCTAGCATGTTTGCTCCCGCGCCTCGCGCCGACCAATCACGGATTTGTCGTCGCGCCGCTACTCGGCCGCTGATTGGCTTAGTAGTTTTTGTAGTCTTTAGGTTGGTAGAATTGTAAGAGAATGGCGAACGTTTTAACTGGTGTTAGATTGATGTACAGTATTTTCGTGTTTTATTAAAGTTTATGCCGATAACAAAGCCCTTTTAATCGAGAACTGACCCACCCCGACTATAAGTGATTATTTTCAGTGTTGAAATAATTGAGAATAGGCTTATTTTTTTAATTATTTAGGTACCGTCTGTGCAAAGTTTTTGCTATTGTTAGTATTCTGCGGTTGTCTCGTGTTTTTGTTTTTTTTTTCATTATTTTCTGAGTTCGCAAATTCGGTTTGCGGTTCTCAATCTATTTCATAAAATAAAATTGTAATATGTTTTTATTTAAAAATACGTCAGTTTGGTTTAGTTCAAATGTTGTTAAACATAAAATATTAGATTTTTATTATTATTTTTTAGATTAGAAGATAGTTTGTTAACAGAAAACAAAACATACATAATTATTATCAATCAATCAATTATTTATTTTGTTAAACGTAGGGTATGGTTACAGATAGTATTATTGTCTAAAATATGTGCACTATGTTTTGCCAATATATGACGTAGAAACATAACTTATGCATTGTTTCACTTACATGATGACATGTTTTTTGTTTTCACAGTCGATATTATTGCGGTACCTACCAGCTACTGTTTTCGTTTCAACAATTGAAAATCATAATAAAAATACCAGCTTAGGAACAGTACGAATAAATCAAAACTGCAAATGAAATGCAGTGTCATTAAAACGTTTAAATAAAAAAAAATATTTGCCCACAATTTCCTTATTAATTTAACTTAATTTACTTTTCTACGGCTTCACATAAAGTTCTCAATTATAAAGCGCTTTCCTAATAAAAATAATTCTAGCCGAGTCATCATTCTCGAGAGGCAAACTTTCAGAACTCTGTAACAATCATTATCTGATACCTACTGTTAGGAATTATGCTAATAACTCAATTTCCATAATATTTATTTTATAAGATTGGGAGCGATCGTAGTTTTCCTCGCTATACTGGTATTACTACTAGTAGTACAATAACCGCAACTACACGCTTGATTTAAGGAGCTGAAGAGAATTTTTGAAAATACTTCCAGAAAATAGACGGATCAATTTTGCCATTCAGAGTACTTTTGATTGGGATTATGGAAAATTATATTTAATTCCTGCAATAAAATTGTTAAGTATAATAAAAAAAAAGCAATAATATTATGATTAATAACAGTACTGACCAGAGGCAAAGAACAAGTGAAACGATGATGGAAAAGTCAAAAATGTATTCGAATGAAATAAGCTACCGAAAATTTTAATTATATCAATCCTGTTGAAAATCGTTGTAGAAATACGGACCACTTTGAAAACGATTGCCACTCGTCTAGGCCCCTCAGTTCTTAATATGAATCCATAGTTCACATTTCCGTGCTACATATCTATAAATAAAATGTACAGCTACCACCGAGTTGCGAACCAAGTCCTATAAACAACAGATAACATCTATACCCAAAGGGTTCAAACAGATAAAATTTTTATATTTTTTGTGTCGTAACTTTAAAACTGCCGCGAATTCACGGAAAGCTCAGGAGAGGTATATCTTCAGAAATATCTTCATTAAGGGCGACAGTTCCACCTTAATTTAATTTGGTCCGACTTCGTCCCAAAAAAATCGCATTATAAATGAATGCATAATTAATTCTGTGAAAATTGTATTACGCATTCATTAGATAGTAAGATACTTTTAATTGGATATTGCACGTTTTTAGAGAATTAGTTGTGTGATTATTTAGATGTGGGATAATATGAAAAACAAATGAGTTTTTACGAATTGCTTCCGACTTCCACTTTCTTCGGGTCTTTGCTCAACCCTTGCAAAAATAAATATAAACAGTTATATAATTTAAGTGTATGTAAGTATATACAAGTGGTTATGTTTCGTCAGCTAGAATTATTAAGCTTCTAAAAATATCAGTTTCGATTATTGTTTTACGAAAATTATTTTTCATCATCATAATTATAAATTTGAGAGGCTTGTGGCTAAGTAATAACAGCCGCACGGGTCGATTCATCAGGTTATGTTACGCTTGCTGCGGTTGGTCCGTGGATGGGTGACCATCTTTACAATACAAGACCTCTCCGTGCCTCGGAATGCACGTTAAGCCGTTGGTCCCGGCTGTCATTCGTGAATCTTTGAAAGTTGTAACAGGTCGTTAGAAGCCCGAAAGTCTGACAACCAGTATTACCTAGTAATTGGGTTGTGGAGGTCAGATAGACAGTCGCTCCATGTAAATATTAAAATTATCTAAAGTACATATATCTTTTATGGGGTACTGTGTTAAATGCTACAACAAAATACCTTGTGACATATTGCAATTAAATGAAAGAAAATTTAAAACTCATATTAAAAGTACACTTTGTAAACAAGGATATTACAAATTAGAGGATTATATCCAAGATAAGAATGTTTGGAAACATGCTGGTCCTGCTCCATAGGACAATCTTAAAGTCTAGACAAAATCAAACTAATTTTTTTTATATTTAACTAGCTTCTGCCCGCGACTTCGTCCGCGTGAAATTTCTTGTACCCCCACCCCGTCGCGTCGCAACACTTCGTATTCGCTTACCGTTCACTCTGAGTTTTTTTCTTTTTGCTCGGCTCCTAAGGGTCATAGCGTGATGTTAAATAGCCTATAGCCTTCCTCAAGAATTGGGCTATCAAATGCAAAAAGATTTTTTTCAAATCTGACCGGTAGTTCCAGAGATTATCGCGTTCAAACAAACAAACTCTTCAGCTTTATTATTAGTACTAGCTTCTGCCCGCGACTTCGTCCGCGTGAAATTTCTTGTACCCCCACCCCGTCGCGTCGCAACACTTCGTATTCGCTTACCGTTCACTCTGAGTTTTTTTCTTTTTGCTCGGCTCTTATGGGTCATAGCGTGATGTTAAATAGCCTATAGCCTTCCTCAAGAATTGGGCTGTCAAATGCAAAAAGAATTCAAATCTGACCGGTAGTTAAAGAGATTATCGCGTTCAAACAAACAAACTCTTCAGCTTTATTATTAGTATAGATAAAAAACTCTATGGCCCATAACTCCTTAATAGGTACCAACTCTTAACATCTTACACACGTGATAACTTTTAAACGAAATATCCGATTGAGATGAAACAAAAAGTATTTTACTTCTTCATAAATACTCTTGATAACATAATGCTTAATTTCGATAAAGATTAATATTACGATACATATTTAACGTAGTTTTTTTTCTTCAGACGATTTAATAATTATTTTGAACACAAAATCGGTTATTGTGATTAAACCATGATAGCTAGATATATGTTATCGCGGACTTTTTTGTAGGTCTTGATGGGCTCTACAAACCCGTAGTACATTATTTTGTTCTATTGTCAATAGTTTTTGCAGCGCACGCAAAAATAGGTTTTCGATTTTACACCTTGTGTTACAAAATAGCAATTTTATTACGGATCCCTAATTTTGAAGAAAAAAAATATAGCCTATAGCCTTCCTCGATAAATGGACTACCAAACACTAAAATAATCATTCAAATCGGACCAGTAGTTCCAGAGATTAGCGCGTTCAAACAAACAAACAAACAAACAAACAAACTCTGCAGCTTTATAATATTAGTATAGATTAGTATAGATTTTTATATTTTAATTTTTTTTTTTTTTATTAATAATTTAATTGTTTTTAATTAATTTAATTTTTATATTTAAATATATATATATTTTTTTTTTTTTAATTATGACATATTATTCTAATTCATTTTTACAATCTGCGACTACAGTGGCTTACACACTTGTTAAAGTTCAACTACTATTGCATTTTTTTATTTTTTAAATAACTTGTAAATATATGAGCACCATGTATCTATCACTTATTTGATTTACCTGTCATTGCTTAATTTTTAATTCTTTTTACCTATTGTGGTAGACTAATTTTATTATGGGTGCATCGTGTTCACATATAATTTTTATTATGTATACAAGACTTTGACTTAAAATACCTAAATAATAATCTCAAACTAATCTCAAGACAAGCAAGCCCGCAGCCTTAACCTAGCTAGAACTATCAAGTTATTTGATTAACATGAAAGTTGTTCGGTGCACATGACTGCGTCGTTATTAGGCCGTGACCACCGGTAAAGGTAACAACTTCGACAACTTAATTAAGTTTCTTCGCAAAACAACATATTAATATTCTAAGGTCTTGTACACAAAGTTAAGGTAAACATAGGTACAGAAGGTCGGCTTTATACTTACGAGTTAAAATGCATACGGACAAATAGACTCGTGTTCACGTACACACTCTCATGACCGTCATTCTTTTGACATAGCTTGAGGTAGCATGTAAAGTGAATTCAAGTACCTATCCTATATTTTTTTGGTTTTTACGTTTGCGACAAGCACATTTCAACCGTAGATATGAATTAAGTTTTAGAACATCTATCTATCTATATAAATAAAATGAAAAGTCCTGACTGACTGATTGACTGACTCATCAACGCCCAGCCCAAACCTTTGGACCTAGAAAGCTGAAATTTTGCACAGAGGTTCCGTTTATAATGTAAACAAGGAATAAGGAAGGATTTTTCGAAATTCAACCCCTAAGGGGGTGAATGGGGAGAGGGTGAAATTTCACGCGGACGAAGTCGCGGGCAGAAGCTAGTAGTAAATATTTGTGCGAAACGAGTATGTATTTTAAATTTTAAAACACACAAATCAAACGTTACGTTTACTCCGCGCGGTCGATCACTACGTATGTGTCTATGTGTGCATGCGCCTGTTTTCGCTCATTGTAAGGAGCCGACCTTCTGTACTTATTTATTCTGTGGTTTAAGTTCAGAGATTGCTTGAGCGATGGATTAAATCTCTTGGAATAGGTTTATGGAATTTTCAGTTTTGTGTTAATTTCGAGTAATTTGAATTTTGATAGTTGGACGCTATGATCCTATGAGTTAACGTACGATAAGCAAGGTCAGTTAAAAGTCAATGAAATTCCACAATTTAATAGGTATAGTATTTTTTTTTTGGGTGGGTTAATATCCCATTATATAACTTCTTCCGCTGTGGGCGGAGAGGGCGTGTCATACTTTTACTGACTAAAACCCCCCCGTGTTCCTTCAGTTACCTGTGCCAGGTGCCACGGTATCTTTTTCGAACAACCCGCGACCCTGGCAGGCATCAGTCAGTTAGTGCTGACATCTCTTTGAGGCTCGCGTAGAACACAACGCGCCGTCGACCCATGCCTGGTCCTTATCGGACGGCGAGCCGGCGCTCGCCGTCCGCAAGCCCATGCCTGTGGTAGCCGGGAATCGGCTGTCGACTCCCGGCGCCCAGGGCGTCTCCTGCGGTGACTAAAAGCTTGAGGGCGCAAAGATTGCCTCTCCCTCACGCGATCTGTTCCCTCCTTTGTAAGCATTACCGCTTCGCAGAAGGAGGTGAGGCTTCCCATGCACTCTCGCTCCATACCATGGCCTGGACCAGGGCCGGCCGCAAGAGATCGCCGCCGCCGATCACCGCTGTGAGGACGCGGCGGTGCTCCGCAGACCTTTACCGTATGCTCCACCGTATCCTCCAGGCGATCCACACAATGGTGACACCCGGGCGAACAGGAACCTCCCGAAGCAACCGTGCCTGGTGAGGACCTGCGTCAGGTGGAAGGTGACGACACCATGGTCTCTAGCCACTCCTCAAAGGGGGGACTTATCGCCGTAATTGTGGCGTGCCCACAATTTACTGTATCTTAGGTACAATTTCTTGGACGCAGCAATGTACCTGTATTTCTTTAAGATATTAGTGATTTTTGATCAATGTCTTTGAGATACAGTCGCAAAAGTTTTCATCAACTACCTACTTACATATTTCACATCTTTATCTGCAGTACTCTAATATATCTCATTCGTAAATGTCTAGCTACAGTATCATTTAATTTGGGAGTACTAATACATATTCAGTGTGGGAGCCGTGGAAGCAGCAGTAAGGCTAATTTATCACCTCGCTACAGAACAAGCGTGAAAAGGAAGGAATACGAGGTGGTTCGTAAAATCAAAATGGTTTCATGGGAAAATTGGGTGTGGAAACTTTGAGGCCTTTTACTGATAAAGTTCGATTTGATTAGAAAACCTTGAGTAAAGTTGATACTTAACTCACAGGTGTCACTGCAAGTTAGCAGTTTAACTTAAGTTTTTTTTTTTTTTTATTAGCCTGCGCTGTCCCACTCCTGGGCAAAGGCCTCCCTCTGCTCCTTCCATCTCTCGCGAGCCCGCGCGTCCTCCTTCCAGTCTTGGTGGAACCTATCCAGCTCGTCCCGCCATCTTTCTTTTTTCTTCCTCCACATCCCCTCACCAATCCGTTAATGATGTTAATGCTTACTTTGTTAATATTGGTAAAAATCTTGCTGATTGTATTACAAAAACCCAAGCCTCATCCTGCCTTCCGGGTCCGCATAAGTGCTCTACGTACACTAGTAGCTCTAACTCTTTCGTTATGTTGGGAACAAGCCCCGATGAGATAATTTCCGTTATAAAGTCTCTCAAACCTAATGCTGCAATAGGACACGATGGCATTTCCACGACATTTTTGAATAGGTACTGCATGCTTCTGTCACCCATCTTATCCCACATTTTTAACCTCTGTTTTGACTCCGGCACTTTTCCATCCTCTTTCAAATTGGCTATAATTCACCCTATATTCAAGGGGGGTGACCGTGGTACTATAAATAACTATCGCCCTATCGCGGTGTTATCTGCCTTATCTAAGCTCATGGAAAGACTTATAAATAAGAGACTCATCAATTACCTTGAGACTAATAACCTGCTTTCAACCAACCAGTTCGGATTTAGGAAAAATAAATCGACTTCTGATGCGGCCTTAAAATTGATAACCGGTATTGTTGACAAACTCAATCATCGCAAAAAATGTCTCACTGTATTTATCGATCTTGCTAAGGCTTTTGATACCGTTCCTCTCCCTTGCTTATTATCGAAACTCGAAAGTTTAGGCGTCAGAGGTCTACAACTTCAACTCTTTCATTCTTATCTCTCAGGCCGCTCACAGAGGGTCAAAATCGACAAATATTTAAGTGACGTGCTGCCTATTGCCTACGGTGTACCGCAAGGCAGTGTCTTAGGTCCCACGTTGTTTTTGGTGTTTATCAATGATCTCTGTAATATGAAATTAAATTCTGGAAACATAGTTTCTTTTGCCGACGACACCGCCATCACCTTTTTCGACAACTCGTGGTCTAGTCTCCAAACTACCGCTCAGAAAGGATTTGATGTCGTACGTAGCTGGCTTATGTCTCACTCACTTACCTTAAATACCTCAAAAACTAAACTCATTACTTTCTCTATCAACATTACATCACAACCATCGACTCCCGTAACTTTGCAAGCTCACACCTGTAGATTAAACACACCAAACTGCAACTGTCCACTAATTACATCTACAGATACAATTAAATACCTTGGTATTACTATAGACAAGCACCTCAACTTTAAAGCACATATTACTCTTCTAACTGGCCGTGTCCGCAAACTGATTTACTTTTTTAAAACTCTAAGACACGTTGCCAACGTACATGTCATACGGTCCGTATATTTTGCAATGTGCCAGTCTGTAATTTCTTACTGTATTACAAGTTGGGGTGGTGCTGCAAAATCAATTCTTAAGCCTCTCGAGGTAGCGCAGCGAGCAGTCCTGAAGGTGGCCACTTTTCGACCAATACTTTATCCTACCTTTGTCCTCTACCAGAAATGCAAGGTCCTTACCGTCCGCCAATTGTTTATACTCAGCACGATTTTACAACAGCACACTAACACCCCAATTGCACGTCAGCCTACAATACCCAGAAGAAGAAATAGGATATATACTGTACCTCATCCATACTTTACTTTTACAAAAAGATTCTTTTTTTATCAAGGACCATTTCTATATAATAGAATAAACCCATTAATTCCACTGCAAACTTGTTGTAAGCTAACGTGCAAACAGCGGATTACTGAATTTCTTTCTACCAAAAATTATGATGATACTGAATCCCTTCTTACAACAATGAACTCATAATACAGGAACACACAAACACTCTCACTCTTACACCTACACACACACGCGCTCGCACTCAAACATTCTTGTACTGGACTTTTATTTTATTTGTTTAAAATGCTGTAATAACTAATAATTATGTAACAGTCTAAGAAATACTCTAGTCCTATTTTTGGGAAATGAGGGCTGTTTGTCCTTAATACAGGCTACTAAGTAGCCTAGCTAGGACATCAGATCGTAGAATTGTATTGTTACCTTCTCATCTTAGATTTAAACTACTCCTAAGTTGTCACCCTACTTTGTAACAGACTGTACCACTTTTTTATGAAATAAATTATTATTATTATTATCTCCTACTTTTTTTTTTTTAATTTACATTACTCTTTTATAATTAGTTTTTGGAAAACAATCGTCAGTCTAGACTTGATAATTATATTTTTGATACAATTTTGGTCGTCTAAAATTGTTAGTTATTAAGGTTTTTGATTTTGAGTATTAGGTACGCATTTACAATAAATTACCAGATGTCATACAAAATTTGAAATTTACACAATTGAAAAAAAAACTGATAATAATTGAAAAATGTTAATATACGACTGATGAATTTCTGAATGATAAATTAATGTAGACTTATTTATTTATTTGGCTGGAGAAACCATTTTTTAGTTAATATTGTGACTAATTGTAATTTATCATTATTTATTTATGCATTGACTGTATAAATTATTCCATATTATTCTTATTTCGCATGCAACCACATTTGTACCCCTCTTGACATAACACAGCGAACTATGAACTTTAATTTAAGAACTGTATTCACTACGTAGGTTGTAGGTGTTACACAAATAAAATATTATGAGTCCAATATTAAATTATCTTGTCATTGTGAAGCTTCTCGTTCTATTAAACAGAAAGTAGCGTCTCCAACAGCAACAACAACCGATGCAGCACAAATAAAAAAGTAACATTTTAATGCCGCTAAAAAATCCTGTAAAACAACAAATTTAATTATCCAGCAACCAATTACAATTACCTGTCATGACATGAAGAATGATAGCAATTTAGGTCTCCAATCAGCGGACTGACAGCTGCCAATCTAAAAATTAGTAACTAGGGGTCTAAAAATTCCCCAAAAAGGCCCCTGTATTTTTCATTTAATTGAATTACACCTGTAATCTTGGTACCGATGTCGGCCGGAGTTACGCCAACTAATTTCGCAACTTTTATTTACCTACCGGCCTGTTGTTGCCAACATAACGGATAAACGCCAAAAAGTTTGTTGTGTTGGCAAAACATGAATAACTTAATGAAGCCTCGTTTTGTGGCACGGTACATTAGTTAATTAATCGAAGTTTATATTGGTTCATTTCAGCTTGTCGGGAGGGAAGGAGAATTTTTCGGTTGTAATAAACGTAAGCAAATGAAATTAGATTGCCTTTTTTGGACGGAAGTTAAGAAAATTAAGTTGCAGTTTTTAACCGCTGATTATTTACTGTTGCCCTGTTACTGGGAAGAGGATTTAGTCTATTTTCTCCCTAGAAAAATGATGAAATAGAGTATTAGGCCGCCTAACTGAGACTTTGCCTGAGGTAACAGCGCGGTGCGGGAGGGGTGCGGTGACGTGGTGCTCAGTGATTCGTCAGCTTGTGACAACTATCACCTCACCCGCACCGCGTAGCTACCTCAGGTAATGTCTCAGTTAAGCGGTCGGCCTGTAGAAATTAAATAAAGTTACGTATAAACGCCAGCTATTGTCTGAAAAAAAATTAACAATGGATTTAAAATCTTGTGTTGATAACATTCAGATAAATTCTTTAGAAACTTAGGAAACTGACGAAGATTATAATAAAAAAACCTATATCAAAAATCTTCCACACATAACCTAACCTCTTCTATCAACACATGAAACACACCAAGTAAACAAGTACTTCGTCATCCATCAATCAATCTACCTAGCCTTTTCTCAACTAAGTTCTGGTCGGCTTCCAGTCTAACGGGATGCAGCATGGAGCGACTGCAAGACCCTTGGCAAGATTGTTTGTCAGACTTACGACTAAGACGACTTACGACTTAGACTTTAGGGCTTCTGACGCCACGTAACGACTGTCACGTAACCACAGCAGTCAAAGATCTACGAAGGACAGCCGGAACCAAACGCTTAACGTGCTTTCCAAGTCACGTATTATAAATAATGAATCTTGTCGCTCCGGTCAGATAGAGTAGGGTCGCCTGTTAATCTTCTTAATACCTACCCGTATCCAGCGCCAATAGACATCTAATAGTCGCTAATAAAAGTCTATAGACACCTCTATTGGGGTGATGGAGTGAAATCCAATCAACCGTTTAGGCGTGAAAATGTTACAAACAAGCAAACTCACTTTCGCATTTATTTTATTAGCTAGGATCTCTTTGAACTCCATTTCAATGCCTATCGAAGTTCAGTTTTTGTTTACCTTAAACCTAATAAGGGATTAATGTACTCATATCTAAAATAATATGACCAACTTTCACTATAATCAACCCTGAAATCGTGACAAAGAACACAACTGTTCCTTACATTTGCGTTCACATAGATAGACAAAATATAAAGTACAGCAATTTTTTTAATACCTTAGTAGGTATGTCCTTCTCTAAGATTGTATATACTGATCTGATTGTATATTGTGTTACTTTCCCGCTTCTTGTTAAATTAACAATCGTTGATTGCATTGTGTTTAAAAAATTCTTCGCGATATCTTGAACTACGCAATAAATATTCTGGATCTGTTAAAATGTGCAACACTTAATCTCTTTAAACACCTAGTTTCAGAAAATGACATTATTTTGGCGGCCATTTGTAGCTGAGACTAAGGGGATTATCCATAAATCGTATAAATAATTTAGCTCTGAGATATCTATCAGCTAACACAGATTTTTTTAAGCCCAGACAGTGCTGAAAATAAATCAATTTATAAACATAACGATATTTTTATTAATGTAATTTAAAAACCTTTAATATAGCGACTAACGTCAAATGATATCATTCCAATATGGCGACCGCTTGAACTCGACGGTTATTCCCTTAATAATACGGTTAAATATAATTTTCTTCACGTCACGTTTGGGATTTATAGCCTTTATTGCGAAATGATTTATATTTTGACCTTACTTTGTGAGTTAAGTTGGTATCTCGTCCAATTAAGCTGCGTATTGTTAGGAAACAGTGATAGTTTGCGGCACTAACCGGTCTAAAGAGATGGTAGTTATTTTATCGATGAATAAAGGCGAGCTAGTGACGATGTATTTGAAGACATCAGTGGTACTATGAGTAGGTTAGAAAAGACAAAATACTTGACCATTTTATGCTCTTGTCCAGCGAACGTCGTACATGAATGGATCAAGCCTAGCATATTATCAAGACTTTGAGAGCTTGAAAGTTCCGGTGGAAATATCTAGAAAAATGTTTAATGGAAATATCTGGAAATGGAAATTCTTGAAGAATATCTTAACAAAGAACGCTTAAATAAATCAACATCACACTCAACTCAAATATGACTGCGACACAAACAAACTTACAGATTTATACAAACTAAAAGCAACTTCGCTTAGTAAGCTGCAGCAAAATATGAAACTGGACATTCATGAGAGAAACAAGAATTTATTGCGGCCAGCAAAGTCTCCACGACTTGATGTTTATTTATATAGTTCAACCTGTCCGCGGTAATATGCAGTTTTATCTTTTTTATTTGAAGTAAAAAGTAGTAGGAGAGTGGAAGGTATGAAGTGTTTTTATAGCGTTTGGTCTTGCATTGCGCCTTAATAAATTACTTTTCACATACTGGTATTAGAAAATTTTAAATCCACGTAAGAAATTTAAAAAAATGAGAAATTGAAGCATTTTTCTACTTTTGCTAAAAGGAACTTGTTGGCACCATCACCAATCGACTAGGCGTAGTCGTAATAACGTGTAAAAGTGTTTATAGTCGTTATAATACCAAACATAAAGTATACCCTTCTGTGCCATTCAGGTCATACTTAACGTGAGGAATGAGGATAGTGCCAAGTAAAAGAAACTAAAGACTAAACGGTTAAACAATCGTAATTCATAGCCCATAAATTTCGTTCTGTTTGTGTAGCTGAGCTAAATATTGGATTCAACTTTCTGGCTAAATGCCAAACATATCCGCTACTAGGTATCTAAATATTGGAAGTAATAATATTAACATCGTTTAGTGAGGAAACCAAACTAGATATTACGATTATTCGATTTGGCCATAGTACAACCAAATACACAGGGGTATTACGAACATTTCTCTCCATTATGATTACTATACGTATGTATATTATTCACACTAAAGGCGTGCTAACTCTTCACGTCATAGCGTGCCCAGCCGTTTTAAAACAGCTGGCACCTCAGCGGTGACAAGAGCACGACGGATGATATCATTTATACTGGCGTGCCGTGCTGTCCAGCCTGCTGTCTTACTGAAAGATAGGCCATGGTGCCTGAGTGGTGGAGTAGTGGAGCCTCACAAGAAGCGCCCAGACACAGACAAGTAGCGAGCCGGAAAGTGGTGTCACCCAGCATAGGCCTGTGTTAGGTGACGGTAACGCCTGAAGCCAGAAGCCCGACTTCCACTGTCCCACAGCCTGCAGGCGGGCACGCTCCGCAGTATTGTTTTTTTTTTTTTAATATTTATTTATTTCATAAAAAAGTGGTACAGTCTGTTACAAAGTAGGGTGACAACTTAGGACTTAGCCTGTATTAAGGTAACAACCTGCAGAGCAGCTCATATCACTGTCTCTGGTAAGATGAGTTCACGGACCGATCTGTATACGCGCAAGCCGCTGTCCAGAGGGGCAATTCTCGTAATTTTAGGAACGTTCACAGTCTGGTCTATGTCAATCTGTCAAAAATACCCCAATTTCCCTAAATTTTGACAAGTTTTTGACATTTGTTTGTTGCCGAGATGAGACTGCGACCAGAAGGTCAATTCCCAAAATTAAAAACGTTCAAAATCTAGTCGCAATCTCATCTCAGCGACAATCAATGTCAAAAACTTGTCAAAAATGTAAGAAAATTTGGGGTATTTGACAGATTGAGATCGAGATCAGACTGTGAACGGAATTGCGAGATCTGCCTTCAGGTGTTCAGCGCATCAGTCATGCTAATACTGGTAATTTTGCAGATTTTAATTTTTAACCGTTTCAAACGAACTTTTTATTTTCAATCCTCGATTTTCGCAGTCTACTTCTCCATATTGTAAAAATGATCGATTATAGACATGACGTAACACGGCGGAGGCAGCAATAAAGCGTCCTTTGTTCCGGCCCATTGCGCACCAATGGAACATGTAGCACGCGCGGAGCGTGTTTTCAACGTAAGGCGACTACCTTTTTAAAAGGTAGAAACTGGAAGTGTTCATCAGGCGGCCATTGTTGGAACTATTTATTATGTAAGAAGATTGCCTGTTGTGTTTTATTTTGAAAGGTAATCTGGATTTCTTCAGCACTAGAAATTTAAGACTTGCATTGTTCTGATCTGAATCACCAAGCAAATCTGTTATTTGTTGTTGTTGTTGTTAATCAAAGGTTATCTCTGGATTTTTATGAAATTGGAAATTTGAGAGTTGCACTCTTATGGATGACTGTTGAAAATAACAATAGTCTATCAAATAGCTTTTCGTGAGAATTTACGAGAGATAAAATTTTATTGAATAGGATTTCAGAAACCCCCAAGTTAATTGGGTTGTACAATCTTCTAAGAATTGTGTATCCTCTCGATAACGTTTCGCTTTACTTAATTTACCATTTAAAATGTTGTTGCAATAATATTTTTATAAGTATTTTGCATATATCCTCCTATCCTGCCCTCTGTGTCCCAAAACATGCAATCAAAGTGACCTCTGCGCTGCCACTGACGACGCGAAAAGAAGTGGCAAAGTTTTGGGCCAACGAGATCTAAAATATAGTCGTACCAGCGGCGACACGAAGAAGAAGAAGAATAAGTATTTTATTATTATTTGCAGTACAAGGGTACAAGATTTCCGTTAAATCATAACTACGGAAGAAATGAAGGACTCCATGTAATCTGGGTGTCGCATTTAGACTTCGCGGACTTTTGTCAAAAACACTAAAAAAATAGATCTCGGTCATAGTAAGATAAAATGAAAGACGAAGATAAAAAGTAAGAAAAATAAAAGGAAAGAGATAAAAAGAAAAAGAAAGGTAATATAACATACTTTTTTAACATTGAGTTTTATCATTAGAGAAGTAGAAATTCCATATTCTGGTAAGTATGGTAACTTTATTGCTACCATTCCAGGTCCTGCGGTATGAAAGTAAGATTTAATAAAATAATAGTTTTTCCTTTTTTCTTTGTGCAGCTTAATAAAAAAAAGCTAATATATACAATGTAAAGCCCTGTAACTGTTTCATATAATGACTTAACTTTCATTAATGAACGAAACTTTTTCTTTTGATAAATACGTGTTGCTGCGCTTTCATTTTCTCTTTCCCGGAAGAGTAATAAAGTCATTTTACACATATATTTTGTTTCAGAGTTATAAAAATAACGTTTATAAAACAAAGGAAATGAAAATAACTATTCAGTATGGAATCAAGTCGACACTGTCGACCATTCCAATGGCGGGGCGGTACAGCGGTACTTCTAGTTCCTATTTAGACTTTTTGCTAAGCCTGAGCGAAGTATTGCTATTGGTTAGTTCATTAATCTTTCCTTACATATTAATGACGGTATTTTAATTTTAGTTCGGTTAATGGAATTTATGTCGAAAGTTTTCGAGTGAAAGGTTTCTATGTAGCTTCGTCTAAACCTGATGACAGACAGGCTAATTGGAACCTTAACACTGTAGAGAAAAGTTCATTATTGAGTGGTGCTGGTGTCATAGAAGTAATTAAGTGGCTTCCTTAATAAGTAAATACCACAGATTCCATGTTAGGTAATGTTTTTATAACTTAAAGTAGTTCAGAGATGGTAGTTTTACTATTTTTTTTAACATATTGGTGAAAGTTGACTCTATTTTATAAAAAGTAAAAGAGAACAAAGTTTTTTTCTTACACATAGTACCAAGAGATTACCAACCCGCTTAGAAGAAGGTTTCTTAGCCGAGATAAGCCTCCTCTATCTAAAAAAAGGATACTTTGCTAGAGCCTTTTAATCTAGACCCGCAGACGATTTATATTAAGTACTGACAGCGGACTAGAGGTGCGAACAGTCTGTGTAACCTTTGATAAGGTTTTATATTTTTTTTGGTGTGATTATTATAATTTAATTCAGTGAATATTACTGTATATTCTAGAATTTCAATCTAACTACTTAGTTTATTTAGCAACTGAAAGAAATCAAACATCGCTAATGATTGTATTCAGATATCCAACTGTTTACATAAGAAACAATTGATTTTCATTCAAGCGTGTTCTGATGTTGACTAATACATTTGAGTGACATTGACATTACTTGAGCAGAATAAGAATTATAGTTTCTCAAACTGTTATACAAATTTAAAATTATTTATTTATAGGAGAACAAATAGCTATAACGGAAGCATAACTATTGTATCACACTTAATATTATAAAAGCGAAAGTTTGTGAGTGTGTTTGTGTGTGTAACGCATAGGATACTTTTTATCCCGATATTTTTGTGCAGCAAGTATGAGGCATAAAGCCAATTACAGGTTCTCACGGGTAAAAACAGAAAATGTAGTAGAAACCTTATGATCACTAACAAGCACTAAAGAAAAGAATACACATATAAGGTATATAAGCACTCAATCAACTCAGCCTATCGCACTGGCTGGCACACTGGCACCGCTGGACATAGGCCTCCCCCAGACTGCCTGTCCTCCGCCTTTCGTATCCAGTCTATCCCAGCCACCTAAGCAGTATACACTTTTAAAAAAGTCAGCAATGTAAATGTGTTTGTCGTTTTTAACCATTAACTTAATCTGGCATAGTACTGTTTTCGTATATGGCAGCTGCATTAACTTAATCTGGCATAGTACTGTTTTCGTATATGGCAGCTGCATTAACTTATTCTGGCATAGTACTGTTTTCAGCATATTTTTGTGGTATTTGACTGCGGTAAACTGGAATATTAAAATTTCGGTCTCAACTGCCACGTATCTCTCAGTTTATTGTTTTATTTTTAAAGAATCTCACTCATTATAATCCAAAACTCCACTTCACCTTCACCGATCACAGTAAAACATGTATCTCGGTAAGACGTATACGTGTACTCGTTGTACTCGGGTCCTCAACGTTATAACTTAGGTACGTATCTGGTCAGTTAATCTTATTTACGAGCTTCTTTGACCTTTTTACGCTCTTTAATTTTTATTATTTTCTTAAACCACAAGGCTGTTTTTTTTTTGGAACCTATTACTTTAATTCTCTGTAATGCAAGGATACTTTAGATTTATAGCGTCCAGATAATCACAATAGTTTAGTTTAAGAAAAGTAGTCATCCGATGTATATATTGTCCTCTTTCAAAGAACTTGTAATAACGAAAATACTTTGGGTCCTCTATTACTTTTTCTACTTCAAATACATTGCAGATAACTTAAGCTATATATATAAGAAAGCAGAATGTGCCATAATTATTTTAAAAAATAATCAACATGCTCTTGCTCTGACTTAATATTTTAAAAAATATGTTTTTATGCTCTTGTAATAACTAATATCGATTCTTAATAGACTGATACGTAAATCTATTAATGCAACTCATACCTTTCATCAATCTATAAAAATGTATTCAAGAAGCGGAATGAGAGACACTTTTAAAATCCTCCAAAGTCCGTCGCACCTCAGATTGATTCCGCAATTTTTCCTCAATGTTGCCTGACGAACTTTTCTAGCATACGAACTTACTAGCTGCGCCCCGTGGTTTCACCCGCATAAGTGTCGATCCCGTGGGAATGTCGGGATAAAAAGTAGCCTATATGTTAATCCAGGGTGTCAGCTACTTCTTTACGCTCAAACCAACAAATGGAGGTATCATTACCAGTTTTAATTCTTTCTGTGACCGCTAGGGGCGCTGTACAATATTTCATAGATATTATTTACGGAAACGCTAGTGAGTTTTGGCTGTGGAAACTCATGGTGGAGCTACTGACCGGAATAAATCGAACCTGTGCATTTACACTATGTACCTAATTGAAACAAAGGAAAGACAAGGATTTGACTAGGTAGGTAGGCTACGAAATTATTAATCTGATTAAAAGTTTAGTACTTTTATGAAAAAGCGTAGGTATGAAAAGAAAGATATAAATTATATAAATAAATATTATTAAAAAAACTCGCAGTCAAATAACTTACCAGAAAATTCTTAGGAGAAAGTGAATTTAAACTCATACTAAGAATATTTTCACTACCTCGCAAAAATCTGATTTTGGTAAAAACATACATAAAGAAAAAGAAATAATTGTAACAGACAGAAAGTAAGTAATTAAATTCCAACAAGTAGTCAGCCGAAGCAAAAGGAGTATGTAAGGACCGCAGCAGATGGCGTTATGTAGTTTCTGCCTCCCCGCATGGGATAAGGTGAGATAGTTTATGTCTACGTAGTCAGTCAAGTTTAAGCTGTCACTAATATTTATTACAATCCAACTCGTTTAGCACAGTCTATAGCAATTTCCAAGTTTATCAATTATTAAATCAATTTAGTATTAAAAAATAAAATTTGAGTTTCATCGTGGAGACTTGCAAATGGCTAGTCTCAACACTCGCCATTTCCGTCAGTTCTGTAAAAAATGGAAGTCCTATTTTTCGATGCAGCATTAAAATCTATAACTCTTCCCACTATATTAAATTCATGGGCATGTATAAGTAAGTTTACCTATCCTAAGTCTCTATATTATACTTCAAATATATCTGGTTCCACGCGAAAGCGGATTTCAACAACCTGGAACGCGGTCTTTTAAGAATACAATCTTTATTCAATCAATCCTTTGAACCCCACCCACACCCACCTTGAGTTTTTCCTTATTCTTTCTATTTCCGGAATCCTTTTTACATTTTCTTAGATTCATTCATCATAATCCTTAGATAGGTTATAGAATCTGGACCAATCCTTTTATATTGAATCAAATTTTGTATCACATACCCCTAAAATAAATAGTTACTGTGACCTGTAGACAGGGAAAAGTGGAAAGAGGGAAAGGAAGCCTTTGCTCTGCATTGGAACAATACATTTACTAGTAGCGCCCTGCGGTTTCACCCGCCGAAGTGTTGATCCCATGGGATTATCGGGATAAAAACCATCCTACGTCCTTTCCCGGGACTCAAACTACCTCTACACCAAATTTCATCTAAATCAGTTCAGCGGTTTAAGGTAACAGACAGACATACGCACTTCCACACTTTTTTTTGCACTTTTGTATGGATATTTTGACAAAAACAAATTGCTGTACTCAAAGCCAAATAAATTAATTCAAAGTCAAGTCTTGGTTTCTGAATAGCTAATGCCATGCGGCATGCAGCACCAACACTGCAGATAGTAGATTACACGATAGTAGATTACCGCAGAATTAATAATCAAGTCATCAATGTAGTGTACAGCGACTACAGCGCACAGATTGTTCGCGTTATTGATGAACAATAAATGCAAGTACCTTCAATAAGTCATGATTAAAGTGGTTAGTACCTACAGCTATGTAACTAACTTGGCCTTTTACATATCTAATGGACCGTATTTGGCAAGTTTGACAAAGTTCAGCGACCAAGTTATATTCGTGTAAATAGGATACTTATATTAAAAATTCAAGATCCTCCAGACTTGTACCGCCTCGCAAGCAAGCCACATAATCACATAGATCATTGCGTAGCTAACTCATCAGCCGCGAATGACGAACTGGGGATCACGACGCGTCATCTACTAGAAACACTACGTGCTTTAGTTGTGGGAAATCCCTTTTTTTCGCTTTTCTTGTATAGAAAGTTTGATTTGGCTTATTTGTTGAATAGTCTCTAGAAGTTTCTGGGCTTTACTTGTTTTCGGAATCGAGTGATCAGAAATTATAGTATTCCAAGATTTGATGTGGTGGATGTCTTATTACTTTGGATGGTTTCTTATCTTATTATTTTTGTCCGATGTTAAACTAATATCATATTGATGAAGGATTCTGTTTACTAGAACCTAAGATTATTGATAACTTTAGTTTAGGAAAAAAGTGATTTTAGTACAAATTACAGTGATTACAAATATAGAACAAGTTCATTTAAAATCACAAAAAATAATTTAAATAACGCTACGACTGGTTTTGTTGGATTTGATCAAACCTCTAACGAGTCCCATTTTGCGCTTCAAATATTATTGAACAGACATCTAAGAGTAATAAACTGGAATGTCAAACAATAATTGTAATTAAAAACTTTTTGAGCAAAATTTGATGTTTTGTGTGACATGATTACTTATGAGAGTGTATTTTATCATCCTTGGAGTGTATTTTATTTGTTGACTTTATTAAACTAAAATATAGAGACAAAATGGCTCTTTTGTGACTGTTTTGAAGTTTCATAAGCCCTAATTGAATGTTCCTTTAACTATGAGTTGTGGGCTACTATATTTCACTTTCTACTTTATTATTTTTAACTAGATTATCAAATATAATTATAGATGGATTTCTGTTACTGGATTTTTTTACTTTTGCGTACTGTTCACTGTTCATAAAGTTAGTGGGACTTAGGAAGAAATATTGGTTAACAATAAGATCTACAATCAACTATATATTGGGATTCTCTTTCGAGAATTTGATATCTTTCAGGAAAAGTCGTTGAAATAATTAGTCCTCAGAAGTTAATAGGATAAACGTTTTAAATATTTTCTGTCAATGTACAGTCAGTGACCTGGATAACCGGATTACCCGACCCCTCTTCCACTCTTCGTCTTTGTTGCGTTTTTGGGTCAGGTAATGCAGAGTACTTACCGTACATTAGAACAAATGTCTTCAAACAAATTTTATATCTAGCCAAGATGCCTTTACAATTTGATTAGAAGTGCGTATCCTCTCCAGAACAAAAGAAAACAATTCTAAACAGAGTTAAGTGTGTTTTATTTTATTTCTTTCAGTTTCTAACCGAAGATTTTTTAAAGACGTATTTTATTTATGGTCGGTTTTAAGCTTGGAACCTCCGGCATCTTGTGGAAGCACTATTTACTTAATATACTACTTTTAAATAATCGCATAAAGTATAACATTTAATACTGCTTTTTGCTTTTTACCAGAGATTCCTCTATTTTAACCAGTACCTACTGCCTTTTATCTTTATTGTGTCGTTGAATATTCTTCGTCGTTGGCATTTGCTGTGTCAAAATTTTGTTATTTGTATTTTATTCTATAAATCATTATCATCGTTTTACATATGACATACTCCTTCTGAAATTGCCTATAAAGCGAACTTAACTTTAACATTTATAAGCTAACCATTAACCAGCCTCTGTTCTCCATTCAGGGTCCAATAGACCCCAGGTACTGGGTACGCTTCAGCTGTGCACTGAAGAGTGACAGAGCCACCAGATGGCGCCCGTAAGGCCACCCGGCCGGCCCACACTGACGGGGAAACTGTAGGAACGAAAGAGTATATAAGTGTGGGTATTCTGAGATATACAGGATGGATTTTTGAGATAATTGACAAGCTTCTAGCCGACTGTAACATTTTTCCAAAATCTGTGAATGCAGTTAGCAATAATTAAAAAAACTGGCCAAGTGCGAGTCGGACTCGAACACGAAGGGTTCCGTACCACAAGGTAAAACCGCCGATAAAAACACGTTTGTTAAGGGAGCCCCCCTTAAATATTTATTTTAATTTTATTATTAAAGTACAAATACAACTGAGTATTTTGTGAATATTTCAAGTGCCTACCTGTTGCCATTATTGATATCGAGCAAAAAAGTGCAAAAAATCGCGTTTGTTGTATGGGAGCCCCCCAATATTTATTTTATTTTGTTTTTAGTATTTGTTGTTATAGCGGCAACAGAATTACATAATTTGTGAAACTTTCAACTGTCTAGCTATCGCGGTTCTTGAGATACAGCCTGGTGACAGAAAGACGGACGGACGGACATATAGCTAAGTCTTAGTAATAGGGTTCCGTTTTTACCCTTTGGGTATGGAACCCTAAAAAGGACTATCATGACTGTTGCAGTTCACCGGTTTTAAGGTACTTTACTGCTCCCTGTCAAAAATCCAGCCTATAATATCATATGTTAGGTTTGGTAAATGTAGGGCTTTATAGCAATCAGCCGTAAAGTACTTAATGAGTTCGGGTCTTAGGTGAATAGACATTTGAATGAAAGAAAATATTGAACCACATTTTTGAGCAGAAAAATCAATTTCTATTTTTTATAAGCTTTAATGTTTAAAGCCTAAACTATATCCAAGCATTTTAAGTAATTAAAATAACATCATACACCACACAGTTTCTTACTAAGTAAAATACTATTAAGACCTTAAAATAATTCGGAATTCAATTTCTTCTTGAAACCCATTACAAGGGGCCACATCTCTAAAAGTTTTTCGTTATTAATGAACTTTAAACCGCAAACGCGCAAATATTTGAGAATTATTTTCTCACCAAGAAAGTTGTAACATACGACCAACTTAAATGGAAAACGGGCACTTTGGTCAAAGTACATTACTTCATTGAGGTTTCACGTAACAAAAGATTTTCCTTTAATCTTGGAAGTTTGTCTGAACCTGTCTGTCTTTAGAATGAATCCTGATTTTCAGAATTATTTAAGTGCTTAGTAATCTCAAATTACGTTTTTGGCTTTCTCAAGGCTTTTGCTTGATTAACAATGATTGATTTTACTTTAGGTTTCATCTAAAATAAGTAGGTACTTAATCTGGCTATTGATCCAATGGTGATGATTTCATATTTTCTGTGAGCATACTACTCTTATAATTTACTTTCTCATATAGTTATAAAACACCGCAACCATCTATAATATATTAAAGTTCATATATAAAGTTAATATAATATCAAGAAGGCTTCATAGAAAACAATATATTCCTAAGCTGCGGGGTAATTACATGAGTTATCCTTTTGACCGCCACACGTCAAAAAATCAAAAACGTGCCTCTGGCGTCAATGTCTGTCATGTAGTCAAACCGTGGCGTGCTGGGCACATTTTGGTTTGTCATCTACACAGACTGGCGGTGGCGGTCAAAGATCATACCAAACAAATTGATACAGACAAAACCCCGATCCTCAATTTAAATTAATTAATGCCTTGAATTTATAGGCACTTACTTTACATTTATAGACACAAATAAATAAACCGTCATAACTCAAACGGAGCGTCAAGAGCGTCATCTTACAGCCTCCAAACTGACAATACAGGACACTCTTAATTGTGCTCGTTATAAACGACGACGTAATTAATTCAACTGTCGACTCACATATCACATTAATCTGGATTCTCTTGCTGACTGAAGGAGGGACGCCATTGGTGGCTATACACAGGTAGGCACCTGATAGTACTCGCTCGATGCCGGTCAGGTTCAGCCAGGGGCCGCTCCATTTTGACACTGTGGAGGAAAATTTGTTTTAATTACAGCTGACTGAAAAAGTTTAGACTAGATTGGATTTGTCATTATTCTGAAATATTCAGAAGATGTCATGCAAGATTGGGACTTGGATCTCATTTTCTTATCATTTAAAAATATGATTTGATTATGATAAAAAGTAGAGCCAGTGAGAGCAGTGTTGGCGCAGTGGTAATAGCTCTGACTTACGAGTTGAAGGTCGTGGATTCGAACCCAGACAGGCTCTTTACTTTGTGTAAATTATTTCAACACCACTGCTCTCAAAACGGTAAAAAAAAACATTGTTAGGGAATCGGAATGTCCTAGATCCAAACATTCGAAGACATGTGACATCTACCAACCCAACACCAAACCCGCACTGGGCTCGCGTGGTAGATTACAGCAATTACATAATTTTTCAACTTCCATGAAATCCGATTTCTTTCAATATCGTTTTGTCAGAGGCACTTTACGGCGACGTTCTTTTTAAGTACGTTTATCAACAAGTACTAACTAAAATTAACACCCAGTCCACAATCAGTATTATTTGCAAAGATTGCTAGAATTATTTTTGATTGTGTAAAGACTTTTAAAATATCATTCACTTGTCAGAGAAAAAGGTGTAATGATTTGTAAATAATGGAGAAATTCCGTCTGAAACGCTTCCTTAAACTGAGTTTGTACTTTTTAGGGTTCCGTACCCAAAGGGTAAAAACGGAACCCTATTACTAAGACTTCGCTGTCCGTCCGTCCGTCTGTCTGTCACAAGAACCGCGGTAGCTAGACAGTTGAAATAAATACTAAAAACAAAATAAAATAAATATTTAAGGGGGGCTCCCATACAACAAACGTGTTTTTTTCGGCGTTTTTGCCTTGTGGTACGGAACCCTTCGTGTGCGAGTCCGATTCGCACTTGGCCAGTTTTTATGTCTTTTTACGTGTTCTAACGAAGACCACGCCACTAAGCCGCCGTAAGCTAGTTGATACCAGTTCCTCCCTCCACCCACGATTTGATCGCTGGTCTGCTGATAAGGACCATTGCCCGACTTATTTGGGGAAGTAATTTCCTCGTGAAGATATTCGTATTAATAAGAGCTACGTTTGATCAATTTCCTGCTCGCTAGCTGCTTTAGTTTGCCCTTGTGTCAAATATTTCACAAAGTCTATTGGAAATTGGAACTTCCGCGTATTTTGCTGTGTATTTTGGAGTCAAGGGCAAGCTACTGTTTGTATACAGATTGTTTAGGGACAAATTCGAACATTCAAATATTTAATACTTGACTCAAGAAAGTAACTGGCTACTTACTAGGAACATAAGCAAATTTAACTTGAGACAATAATGAGTTAAGAATTTATTTAGAACTTAGTAAAGTTGGTAAAGGCCCGGCGATACTCTGCACAATTTTATAACAATTTCGTTTGAGCACACAATGCAAATAAGAGGGCATTCATTCAATTTATAGCCGCGGGCGCCAAAGTTTCCTTTTGTGTTACACAGTTAGTTCCGGTGTTGACTACTGTGTGCATACTGTGACAGTTTTTGGAACACCGCAATCATTATAAAGCTACGTATAATATTTGCGGTCCTCTATGCGGTAGTGTGAATAACAGATAAAGGTTATTTCTGACTTCAAGTTTATATAAAACAATTGTTTGTACTTGTTGTTTGAACGGTATTAACGGGATCTGCGAAATTAGCTTTTACTGCCCTGTTTATGCATACGATGTTGTTTGTACTGGGAGGTGGGACCGTGTTTTCTAAAATCCGCAAAATTGTTGGGCTGTTTTCTTCGGAATTGCCGTCCCTAATTATTTTACGGTCAATAGTTGTTCCTGACGACGCCGACGCGACGGGGCCCGGGGGCGTAACGATGTGGTAATTGAAAAACGAAACTCCAGCGGAGAGAGTACTAGAAAACTAAAATTAGTTTTGTTCGCATTTATTTTTCGTTAACATTAAGCTCGACATATTAAATTCTAAGTTGTTTCAAGCTTTTACATGAATTTAAGTTTAGGTTGGCAAAAGAAATAACCTAATGTCTGGTTGTCAATCTTGAAGTGTCTGGAGTCTTCTCTCCTCCAGGCTATGATGGGTGGTG
The DNA here is from genome assembly GCA_963082905.1 of Oligia fasciuncula. Classification (NCBI taxonomy): domain Eukaryota; kingdom Metazoa; phylum Arthropoda; class Insecta; order Lepidoptera; family Noctuidae; genus Oligia; species Oligia fasciuncula. The sequence continues at coordinate 1,063,375 of OY720391.1, read as the reverse complement.
GTGTTCCCGAAGCGGCACACCTCAGTGCTGCATTATCACCTTCTTTGACAAGCACCTCGCCACTGCTGGCTTCATCATTGATGTCTGGTGGAACTGTTGGATTTGACAAAAAATATTATGTGTATCATCATCTTCCTGCCCTTATCCCATGTTACTTGGGGTCGGCGCAATACGTTTTCTTCTTCCATTTTCCCCTGTCAACGTCACGCTATCATCCACTCCCTTCTCTTTCATATCATTCCTCATTATGTGTATATTAATACTTGTACATTAGCTAGAGATTTATTTGTGTATAATTTGTATTTAATCTGGATATTCTTACACATCCTTACATCGTTTCATAAATGTGAAAATTCTGCTACAGTCGCAATCCCGTCTTGTTTTCCTGAACCTTTTGCTACAAAAACAATATCCACCTTCTGATTGAGATTCCACGCAGGATAAACGATAACACAACATGTTCTGTTTTTCTTCTATTTCTCCTAAATTAATATTGTATTGAGGATAATGTAATCTTTACCGATAATAATATATCATTATTCAGGGACCGCTTATTGAGCAGTCAGCGATTAGGTATTTATTACTTAATTGATCTGTTGGCTGGAGATAAACGTGGAGATACCTAATAAATATTAGAATAGTCTCTAAGGACTGCTTTTAGGGGCATCTAAGTTATGCGTCTGTTTCTTAGTTAATCCATGTTAAATGTTAGTGTGCTGGTCAATGTGGGCAATAATACATTTCGAACTTATCACGCCAAGCTATGCTGTTTACTGTGTTTAGTAAAATGTTAAACTTCTAAAACATGGAAGTAAAACACTATATGAACAGTCATAATCATAAATACCTTACAGTTACGCAAAATTAAAAAGCATCTTTTTCGTGAAATTACAATAAAAAGTTATACATATTTCATAAAAGTACGATTTTGATAATAAACAATATATTCGTAACACGCTAAAAAACTATATCAATACCACAAGAGAAAAATGATGACTCTTATGTACGCGTAAGGTATTGTAGTGTATTATGTATATGACGTTCATAATAGGATAAAGTATCCAGTATCATATCAAACAGTAAAATAATTACAAAATAAAGAAAAAATTGTGTACAACTTTTTACAATAAAGTCTTACCCACAACCTGCAGCAGATGAGTCTGGCTCATCATCGGCTCAGTGTTGATCTGACACATGTATCGGCCGCCGTCAGAAGGGCTTATCTCCTTGAGCGTCAGGGTCCAGGCTCCGTCTCCGTGGCTGACGCTGACGCGGTGGTTTTTCGTGATGACGTGGCCGGCAATCGTCAGGATTGTCTGTGTGTCCACTCGGAGCCACGCCACCTAGACATGGATATTTCTGATAAGAATAGAATAGGTTTTATTGTTGTTCACCATATTTTTATATCTACAGCTCAGGTACAATATCGATACAACGGCGGTATTTATGTTGATATTCAAAGAAAATCTGCACCTGTATAAAGATTGAGAATCAATAACTGTGTGACTGGCATTTATTCAAGTGCCCCATTTATATTTAAGTAGGTACTAAATTAATGATTCTTGTAACGCCACAAACGAGGAATGGAAGAATCTGAACATATTTCTTTACAAACATCGGAACACAAAACACCCCAAACGTTTAACGGCAGACAGTAAAGAAATTAATCCAAGTTAAAGTTGTCAAAAGTTGTAGTTTGAAACAAATCTAAAAATGAGAGAATAGAAATCGTTTTTTCTAATAGAAAATTGAAAATGAACAAGCAACTACAAAAAATTGCGAATAATAAAATACTAATAAAATTAGTTGATTCAAAGAAAGTTGAGTAACACCTCAGAAGAGGGAAAGTTAAATTATGAAAGATGTATCTGAATGTTGAAAGCAAAGAATTTTGTAATTATGAAACAAACTTTTCCAAAGAACGAACGTATTATTAACTTTTGATGATTACAGTGTTATTACTCTGCAGAGAAGTTGTTTTAAATATTGAATAGATTTGGAACTCATTGCGGTTAATATTAAAACTTTGGGAATTTAAATTTTTATAAGCAATTCGCAGAAATATGTTTGAGAGAAAACTTTACAATTTGTATCGCTTTCTAAATTAGTAAATGGATCTGTTATTTTCAGGAATAAGTAGGTACTTTGCTATAAATAAAATAATACGTATTGAAAAAGAACGAAGAACGGTTGCTAAAATAAATGATCCGTTTTCATTTCGAACGTTTGAAAGGCTTTTATTTGCATCCATTTGCTCACAATTTTTTTAACAGAACCTTTTTTTCAGCCAAATACGCGTCGCACCAAAAGCGTTGCCTAGTAAATCAACATCAGTAAGTACCTCAGCTTTATAAAATATCCGAGTATCTAGAAGAGATAAGTCACCCAACATTATGATGCTGGATAAAACGCGAGGAGTAATTAATATAGCGAAGAGCCTTGTCCCACTAATTGTGGAGACTTCTGGCCCTTCGCTGATTCAGCAATGTGACTTGTTCACACGAACAGACCTCGATAAGGAAGCCTGGAAGACACAACAAAAATAACATTTTGTACCACAGTAAATAAAATATTGTTGTAAAAGACGTTAAAGTTTTTAATCAAAGCCTTTGAAAATACTTCAACAAATAGAGGCAACTATACTCGTAAGTCTATTCAACAATGTTTATAAATTGAAAACTCCAAACTAATTTCCGCCAAAATGTCTGTCAAATAGCCATTTGATAACTTAACAGCCACTTCACTCTCGCCTACACCAACTCACACTTCAACAAAGAAATACTCAAGAAACCCTAGAAGAGCTAAATTCCATTTTCAGAGCCACATGGGCCCAGCAATTGCGTCCTACGTTTAATAGCGGGGCCTGCCGGGTGGAACGCGGAACACTTTCCTAAGCCTCGTTGGGCTCCGGGGCCTATCTGCGAGACCAGACGGAGAGTGATAAGGGGTTAAGTGAGCGAGAAACTAATGGGAGAATGTGTGCAGCTGTTGTTGACGGTATCTGGTAAATTGTGGTTTTCTTTCAAGCTATTTAAGGTGATTTATTTGATAAGTGATTGTTCTGCCTGCGGCTTCCGTGTCTGGGATGAAGAGTGTTCTACGCCTTCTTCTAGGAAGGTGTACCTTTTTGTCACGTAAATGTAGAAAAAGGATCGTCGCAGGTGGCGTTCTGTAGTCTCTGCCTGCCCCCATGGGAACAGAGCGTGAGTTTACGTATGTATGTGTATACCTTTTGGTTCATAAAATTAGACGTTATTAAAAATAACTATGTATGAAGATTTGTAATTTTTTTAAGTTATAAATTAAGAATAAGTAACTAAAGCTTCTATGACTTTTGTTATCATATTATTTGCATTGACTAACCTTGAATGTCTGTAAATTATCAACCCTACAGGTAAGTGCTGCATCTCTGCCGACTGCCACGGTGACGTTAGACCCTGGACCGACGAACCGTGGCAAATCTGAAACAAAAGAACACTATCATTGTAGTACAACTAATATGCATAAATGACCTCATTACAAAACCAGTCTTCTAATAATAATTAATAAACAGCACTGAAATTTTACCGTACGTTTTGGAGCTACGATGCCACAAACAGGCAAATACATAGATGTGCAAAAACATAGAACGACAGAAACGTCGAACTTACACCGACCTTCTACATTCGTCGGAGTTAAAAAACAATGTCAGGAGATGGATGGATGGGATGGATATTTTAAAGTAACATTGGTTCTCAAAACTGTTCACTATCTTTTGTTGCTGAGTGTTTTAGTTAAGATCGTTGATGATTAAATACAAAATAAAACTCACAAAAGATTCGTATACTTAATTGTCAAAAGTTTGTGTTAATTTAAAATTATAATATTATGTAATTATATTATACATCATAGCTGCGCCCCGCGGTTTCACCCGCGTAAGTGTCGATCCCGTGGGAATATCAGGATAAAAAAATAAAAAAATTAAAACGTGTTTATTCACAGAAACAATTTTTTACATTATTATATTTACCTCCGCCAAACTGCAAAACAGTTTGTTGGCAGACGTAGCTCCTTTTTTTTGTAACTATTAACATATTTCATTTAAAAGAAGTCTATATGTTAATCCAGGGTGTCAGCTACCTCCATACAAAATTTTATCAAAATTGGTCCAGCCGTTTGAGCGTGAAGAAGTAACAAACATAAACACACCCCCACACACGCTCACTCACAAACTTTCGCCTTTATAATATTAGTGTGATAGTGTGATTATTTAATATTTACCCAGGATTTTGCAATGTCTTCATTTAAAAGAGTGTCCTTGGAGTTTCTTCCCCGTTCTTCTCCATAGAGACCTACGTTGTGGTATTGGCAACTAGCTTCAACTTTCTGACTAAGTGACCAACTCTTTGACAACTCAAAAGTGCCTGTAAATGTTCAATTATAATAAATGCTTTGAATCTGAATTCATTTATTCTCGTGCTGACTGTTAATTTGTTCCTTTTTACCTTAACTGTAATTAATTAGTCTCTTAATTGTTTTATAATTATTAGAAAAGAAAAAAAAATACACCATAAATAATTGTGAGTGACATCTTCCTTCCGTCAAATGTTCGGTCAGTGATTGTTGCTGACAGCTTTTCTGAACAAACACCAACGTTGAAACATCAATATCATCGGTGTATATCTCGAAACAAATCAAAATGAATAAATCTTTTTTTCTAGTATTTTCTGGAAACGCTTTTGTCGAACTATGTTTATTCATGAGCGACGGAACTCGCAGTCTTCATTTATGATACATTCGTAGCAAGTTATTATTTAAACGTGGTCGGGCTCTTTGTTTTATAACATATAAGGCCCGCTTGCACCACAAATAACTAAAAACATTTAGCGCTAGACGAAATAAATAAAACGTCGTCGTTCTATTTGTGTTTATCGTTTAAATTTGACAGAGACGGATTTATATTTTAAATAAATACGCTAACTGTAAAGTCAGGTAAATTCGTTGATAAATAACCTCCTCCTTTTTGGAAGTCGGTTAATAAATTGACAACCAACTTGAATTGTCCGTATATTCAAATTGCAACTGTCACTCAACTATAACATGAGAATTTGAAGAAGGTTGGCAATTTGCTTTACTATGAATTTCCCTGACTGTATTGTAGTGATTTGTGGTGCAAGCAGGCTTTACTCTAAAATTCCAGATTTAAATCTTATCCTAAAACTTCACAATATCTTTCATGACAGGCAATTAATTTGGGTTAGCCCCGGCTAGTTTCAAACTCGAACCAAAACCCATAACCATTAGTTGGTCACACAGCGAAACGCAAACTGAACGCGTCGGGTTGCAATTTTCACTTCAATTAGAAAATAGCCGAATAACCCCGATAAAATGCAGACAAATAAATAAAAAATACTAGAACACTTATTTTGATGACTTCTAAAGATAAATAAAACGATAATCAGTGAAGTAAATACACAAAATACACTATAATTTAAAAGAACATTATTCAAAATAAGAAAAGTACATAATTTTTTTCGACATGGGCAATACTCCAATATTATTACAACCCTTTGAAATCTACCCGCAACATTTTACCTTCAATATCTTATTATAAAAAAATACCCGTACCACATTCATTTATAATAACTTCGACAGAACACTAAAAACAAAACGTCCGCTGCCAAAATAGTCTCGTGAGACGGAACTTGTAGATACAGTTATGACGCAAGCGTCCCAGTCGGGACGTTTGAGGACAAAAAGAAAGGAAATAATAGACAACTCGGTATTGGTCGAGGCGTGCGTCCGCGAGGGACACATTTTCTGTTTCTCTTTGTTATGTTGCCGTTGTTATTTTCAATGATGAATGTCCTTTGTTGGTGGATTTTATTTGGTTATTTTAATGATTGCCGTTAGTTGACTTTTTTGTAATTTTGATAGTCACGACACACCCTTAGACGACCCACTGACACACGCATACACATACAACATAACCTAATTGTTTGTTGTATCTTAAGCGTACTTCACACCGCCAAAAATTTTGCACAAAATTATGAAAATGTCGTTTCTGTGGAAATATATTGAAAGTATAAGGAGAAATATTGCGCTAAGAAGGGGTATTCTATATTTTGTGGGGCATTTAAAAGTTTTCTAAAAGTTTGGAAATTTTTTGCGGACCCGTCCATATTTTCTCAAACATCTCTTCATTCATCCTCAGGGTATAAAGTTTAGGTTCCGGGCTCAGTTCACGAAGTAGGTTACGATGACAATGAGGCGATCGATTCTTTAATCAATTCCTGGCCCTTGAAACTGGCAACCTCTGGGACAGCCCTGGGTAAAGCGACGTCGGCAACTGTGGCTGGGTACAAAGCGAGGCGCCGTTTTTCCATCGCGAAAAGTTTAATCACACTTAAATGTTGTCCAATAATTTTGAACGTCGTCCACGACCATTCAATATTTTGCACAAAAATTAAGTTCGATATTTTTGCACATTTTGAGCGACATTTTTGACAATGTAAGGAACTCGTTACGAGCGATTTCATGAAACCACGGTTTGATAGACGAATTGCTGACTATAATTGTATGTGTTCCTCTTGATAATACATTCCTATTGCCGGTTTAATGAATTCTTTGCGTAGTTACTACACGTACATTTACAAGAAACCACTCACCAACAAAATATTTAAACCATATTCTTCTCCCCACATCTCAAACAAAATCAAAAGTCATTTATTCAAACTAGGCTGAGAATCAGCACTTTTCGAACGTCAAAATTACTAAAGACAGTCCCCAAAACGCCCGCCGTTCACCACTTTCTAGTGCTTTCGCTGGGGAGAAGAAATGGCGCAACAAACTCCCCAGCAGCACAGTCTTACAAAGCAAGCAATTTAATTATTACCGACGCAGTACTTCATTATTCACATTAAATCTGGGAACATTAGTCACTCGCTAATCCCGGCTTAGTAAACCGGCTGTACCTACAACTTTACTAAAATAGAAACGGTCCGCTAAGTACGTGTAATTTTTCAACGGCTGAGCGGCTTTAGTAGGTAGTCTGTGAGCTGAAGAGAGGCACCCCTTTGTGTTGGGTGTTTCAGGTATAAAAAGTTAAAGATAGGAGTGAATAAAGTTCGCACTGTCATGTCGTTGCTAACAGGGGAACAGATCAAACGTTTTTTCCCGATCTGTCCCCCTGACCCCACAAAGCAGGGTGACAGATCGGAATAATTCGTTTACTAATACACGATTTTTAGTTAATTTAAAAATCAAATTAAATAATAAGAAAAGGAAAAAGAGGAGGAAGAGAGGAGAGGAGGAGGGGAGATGAGGAGGGAGGAGGAGGAAGGCAAGTTTAAAAAATAACTTACACATAAACTTATTTTTTAATATTTATATAAACTATAATATAATCTCTCACTACTTTATTATTTTTGTCTCATTACTTTATCATACCAAGGTTGCCTCCAGTAGGTATGTTGGATGTATTTTGTATGTATAGGTACCCAAATGTCCCATTCACACGCACCACCGTGACCTGTCTGTGTCATTCAAGATTATTAAACAGAACTTATACAAACATTTAATCAAAACTTCTGCTACGTTTAAAACAACACACGGCTCTGAGACAAAAGGTCGTAACTCCATACAATCGCACCTAGGCCCGGTCCGCCTAAGTAAAGTAGCAAGTTCCCGTCACCCCGTGAATTAGTTCTCATTAAATTCTTCGGAACCTACCCACGTTTATGTGATGGAATTAGGGATAGTTATATTACAGCTTTCTAGGACTTCAGGAAGAACCTTAGAATATTGATGCTTATGAAATAAAAAAAAATTTTTTTGGGGGGTTGGGGGGTTATTTACTGAAAATCCTGAAATACGTTTTTTATTATTTATAACAAGGAGTCCCTATATCAATTTTCAGAACTCTAGCATAAAAATCTGCGGAAGTCTCGTACAAACTTCCATCCCCTATTTTAAGGGGTTGAAGGGTAAAAGTTCCAAGTTTTAGAGTTTTTTTGTTGTTTGTGTACTATTACTAGCTTACATACCAAATTTCAGCTTTCTAGGACTTCAGGAAGACCCTTAGAATATTGATGATCATCAGTGAGTCAGTGAATCAGTGAGTCAGTGACGAAATCGGGGTATTTTAGATATCAATAAAATCTAAAGTATAAGAGCTATGCAATTGAAACTTTATAGGTTTAATAAGTCTACCACTGACATCATATCCCGAAAATTTCGTTTATCTGGTATAATCCAAACTCAAGTTATGAAGGTTCAAAAATACGACGAAGTGCTTCGAGAAAAGGTAGGTAGTGCCCTTGCGCTTCGCTTGGCTCGTCTTGGCGGGGGCACGGTAGTGCTTATCAGATCAGTGCAGATCTTGTTACATAGTTGGAAGAGAAATAATTTGATTAGAGGCATCTTTTATACACAGCAGCCGTCTTTTATACCGTGACAACTCATGAAAGTGCTTAAGGTAAAATCTCTTTGCGTCACTCTTCTAGCCAAAAGTTAGTAATAAATATTACCCTATATCAAAGTACAGCCGCAGAGAAAATGTTTTGTCAAAAAATCATAATACGAGTAGATCAGCTGAACCGTTATAAAGACAAATAATATTTTTCTACCCCCGAGGGTACGATGGCAAGTGAGCCGAGTCCTTGGACGCGATGCTACTTCCCGTTCAAAGTTCTGTCGCATTTTATCGGTACGTGATCAAACAACACACGGTAGCCATTTTGTTATTACTTTTATCGATCATCGGTTTCATCTTTTCATCATCATCTGCCTAACCTTTTCCCAACTATGTTGGGGTCGGCTTCCAGTCTAACCGGATGCAGCTGAATACCAGTATTTTACATGGAGCGACTGCCTATCTGACCTCCACTACCCAGTTACTGGGTTGTGGAATTCATGTAGGCTGTCGGTTCTGTGTCGGTTTCATCTAACCTTATGTAATTAACTTACGAGTAGGTGTATTAAATTTAAATGTGTGTAGTGTATTGTATACGTGTGTGGTGTGGGTGTGTGATGAATGATTAAGTTAAGGTTTAGTCCAAAATAAGACAGAACCAGAGCAAGGGTAAGAGCACTCCTTTCCTGACACCCCTAACATTTCTTTATGTATGGGTAGACTAACGAAAGAATATTTCCGCTCCGTTTAGACAGAGGGAATCTGGCAAAGTGGGGATAGAATAAGCATTCAAAATCGTTTATTTGCAAAAAATGTGGTAGGTACAAAAAGATGATATATAAAAATTATTTCATATAATGTGTTTGTTGTGCTCATGAGTTAAGAAACTTCTCAGTGCTGTCATAGTCCATTCCTGCCAGAAATTTGGAAAGGTGATTTGCATGCATTATTTCTACACATGCATTGCATTTATTTCTACTCATTGTCAGTATCATTTCACTATTGAGCTTACTGTAAATGCCGTTTAGGCTTACTTGCATTTCCAAGAGAGCGCACTTTGGTGTGTGTTACTACGCGATGGGCATTTTTGTGGAATCTTAGTGCCACTGCCACAATTCACAGTTGGCGCACATGCAACAACTCCAGTCTCTTGGTACAGTGTGTCAGTCGAGAAGCACATTGGTTTCCTATAAGTTACTTTAAGAAGAGCCCGTTGTGCACGCTCTACGTTCATTAGTTGCGTCTTATGTGCTATACCCCATGTTATAATGCAGTAGTTGAGAACATATTGGCAGAGTTTGTAATACTGCATTTTCAAAAGAGTCTTGCTAGCAAACCGGCAATTTTTTTTAAATGTGTATGAGATTTCTAACCCGAAAACTTACATGCTCCTTTTGTTTGGACTGGTTAAGGTGTTGGTCTACGAGTATGTGAACGCCAAGATACCTGATGTGTTTGATTTTCTCAAGGCCTGGGCAGGTACATCTTGTTGGTGGAATACCATCACAGGAATGCAATTTAAATGACAGATGATCCGGGTAGGAAGTTCTTATGGGGACAGTAACATTCACATCACATTGTGGGTAAGCCAATTGGAAACCAGTGTTAGCAGCCTCTTAGATCCCTTCCCAAGTTTTGTCAAAGAAGACTATGGCGGTATCTTCACCGTCGGCGAATATTTTTGGTCGATCCAACTCCAATGCAAAGGCTTTTTATGTAAAGGATAAAGAGTGTCGGCCCGAGCACACTACCCTGAGGAAGTCTCTAGTTTTTGCCGCTTTTTTTAGGTCAAGGAAGACACCAGTGCATTTATAGCCGCTGTCCACTTTATTTACAACAAAATCAACTAGATCAACGACTGCGTCTTCCGTTGACCTGTGCTTATGACAGCCATATTGATTTCCCGATATCAAGCCGATTTTCTCAAGGAAATTGAGGAGTCTGTTGTTCATTATCTTCTCCAGGATTTTGGATAGAAACGTGAGTAGAGATATCAGTCGATAATTCGATGGGGCTGTTTTATCGCCTGATTTAAAAATAAAAATACATTCGCGGTTTTCATTAGTGTAGGATAGGAATTTTATGGATATGGAAGTGCTGGAAATAGGTGTAATTTTACTGTTTGTTTTATTGTTTTCATTTAGGCCTTATGGTGCGTTTAAACCACAGATAAATCTGTGGTTTAAACATTGCTCAGCAAGCATCTACATTCCACAAACCAGTTCAGCGTGTGTTTTGTGCATTGGGACCAATCAATAAATATTGTATGGCTCGCGCCTTTCTATGGACGTAATAATTGATGATTTTTAATTCGCCGAAAAAGATGTTTATTAAAATAATTTTACATCTCACCGTAAACCGATTAGTAGGAGACCAATCAAGCATTTCTAAATAGTTAAGTACATAGTAAATCATATAAACAAACAGGTCAGTGATTCTATGAAATGTGTGCAATGTGGTAGTTCTGGTAATGAATGGTAATCGGAGATGTTAGCTCAACGCTGAGTAATTGTGGTAAACACTCCGAATACACGCATATTGGCCTAGTTAAAGGGAATAATAACTAGAACATAATTATGTCTATTTACAGGAATATTCTCTACAATAAACATTTCACAATGTAGGTACTGCTATAACTAGCAGCTAAAGCTTTTTGAAATATTAAGTTAAGTTCTCGATATTGTAATTTCCACAACAACTACCTTCCAAGAGATCATGACATTAACATGCCTACTGAATACAACATCGATACATCACATGTAATGTAAGTATCCGACCACATCACACACTACGAACATTAACAATATTTTATACTCATACATCAATCAACACATCCACACACCCACACACTGACATGCTTTCACAATATAATGTACAATTTGAGACGCGTTGATAAATTAGCTTTTAACTTTGAGTAAGCTTGTTTGGATGAAAGTGCGTAATCGCTTCGCTCAGCTTCAAAAGGGCTGCGGGAATGTTGTCGAGTTGCGTTTTTCTCAGAGTTTTTTACGCAGATAGCAGATACCTAAATGATCAGATTTTTTTAATTTTACATCGCAACTTGCGATTTCTCGCAAGAAATATTTCTAGTTTTTTTTGGAAGATAAGCTTAAGATACATCAACTGTGTGTAGCTATAATTAGGAGATTTCGTGTAAAAAGAATAATTTTATTTTCAAATCACTCATAAAGTTTCGCAAACACGTAATGTTTTACAAATATGAATACAGCAGAACACCCGTCCTTCAACATCACCTCTTCCTTTCCCGACTCAACAAGTAGAATTGTATCGTAAACAGATGCTATGAACACATGTAAACAACTGAAATACGAAACTTTACAACCGTTCCATTGTGGACCACAAACAAATCAAGATTATTCAAACTAATTCAGAGCTTCATCTGTCACCAGTTCGAATCATCATCATCATCATCATTATTTCAGCCAAAAGACGTCCACTGCTGGACATAGGCCTCCCCCAAGCACTTCGAATGGGCGAATCTAATTATATATTTCGAATGGTGTCTTTACTGTAATTCAAGTTTAATTAATAACAAGATTGATTCAAAATGTTGACAAGTTATTTCGTACAATTTGTCGCCAAGTATGCCATAGTGTCGTCTTGCTTCACATAGAGGGTATTATTGTATCTGGTTATGAATAATTATTATTTACGAAGCCTTGAATAATTTCTGGTTGGCTCCAATTATCAAGTTTCAGTTGAGATTTGGAACAAATAGCATTAATCACAAGATTCAAAAATTTTCCTTTCAAAAAACAATGAAATACCTAATAAATAGCGTTAATTTATTTACCGCAAAGAACAGCAATACATTAACAACAGAAAAACCTTCAAATGAAGAACTAAAGAACTGCCATTTAATTCCCACAACAGCATTAATTTCCAACGTCCCTTACAATTAGGAAATTTCTAACAAGGCGCGATTATTAGAATTGATTCGAAGGCAACCCTCAAGGTACTCCGTACTCTGTAGTTTTAGCATCGGTATCCCTGAAGGCTATCCGTTTTAATTAGGGGCACGACTCGTAAATGGAAGATTACATAGTTACAATTTCAAATAACTTCGGTGAATCGAGTCAAGATTAATTTCTGGGATGTCCACCTGGGTTACGGAAATCGCGCTGTGAAATGGCAGAATAGGGTGAAATTTGGATTAGTTTTAAAAGATTTTATCCGGATGAGGAAAATGGTAAGGTTAAGGTTATAATAATTTTAATAACAGCTGTGTCCCGGGTCAGTTGTGCTAACGAATAGGTACAATAAATACTGTTTAAAACCTAGTCATAAATAATCACGTCAATCGGTTAAGTGGGTTTTCATTTGCCTCTGAGCACATTAGCAATCTGAATAGCATAATACGTTCTTTGCGAAACCAAACCGTAGCTGTATCATGGTTCGGTTAGGTATACAATACAATGGCACTTGCAATTTGTACTTTTAATAACTAACATACTGTTTGAAGAGTTATTCCGTTCTGATCCCCTGAACCCCTCCCTCCTCGATCCCCTGCTTGTTCGTCTTTTGTTTTAATCTCTGTCTTATCCACTATAAACTTTCTCATTCCGAGAAACATTGTTAGCGATAATCGACCCTTTCCTGTGACAGTACCTACTGCCATCTTTCCTATTTTTAGTGTTCCGTAGCCAAATAGCAAAAACGGAACCCTTATGGTTTCGTCATGTCTGTCTGTCTGTCTCTCCGTCCGTATGTCACAGCCATTTTTTTCCGAAACTATAAGAACTACACTGTTGAAACTTGGTAAGTAGATGTATTCTGTGAACCGCATTAAGATTTTTACAATAAAATAGAAAAAAACAATAAATTATGGAAAGAGAGTAGGGAGGCCTTTGCCCTGCAGTGGGACACCACAGGCAAATAATAATAATAATAATAATGGGGGTTCCCCATACTTAGAACTGAAACTCAATTTTTTTTTTTTATTAAACCCATTCGTGTGGGGTATCTATGGATAGATCCTCAAAAATTATATTGAGGTTTCTAATATCATTTTTTTCTAAACTGAACAGTTTTCGCGGGAGACACTTCCAAAGTGGTAAAATGTGTGTACCCCCCCTGTAACTTCTAAAATAAGAGAATGATAAAACTAAAAAAAATATATGATGTACAGTATCATGTAACCTTCCACTGAAAATTGGTTTGAACGAGATCTAGTAAGTAGCTCGCCGGTGAAAATTTAAAAACATATGATGGTACGGAACCCTCGGTGCGCGAGTCCGACTCGCTCTTGCCCAGTTTTTTTTATAAAACATCCGTCAAACAGTTACATCATCGCTTATAACATCCACAACATACCTCTGACAGGTGGTTTTATTTTACTCCAAACAAAAAGACAAATTGATTAGCGAATAATATCACCTCTATCAACAGGTATTTCATAATTATAAAATGTGTAATACGTTAACAAATTGATTGATATTATTCGCTAATCAATTTGTCTTTTTGTTTGGAGTAAAATAAAACCACTTTATTCGTATTTGCTTGTTTTGCTAATGGAATTTGTTCCGGAAGTCTTTTACGATGAATAAAGTGTTCAATGTTTGGAATAAAGGTCATACGTATCAAACCGGAAAGGGATCGGCATCGTATCCACTCGAGCCGTTCAGTATTCTTTGTATGAAACTCCCTACTGCAACGCACACTAATCGGAATCGTAACGTAATCGCCTCGCCACGGGACAAGCTCACGAATCGCGGTGCGGTGCGTTACGGCTCGTCGTCCCCGCGCTTATGTCTCTCCATACCCGAGCTTACGTCTCTTAGTCCACCCTTGCCCCTATCAACCAGCGGTCGGCGAGCCGTAAGCGCGGCGTCGCCGCGTCGCCTAGCCGTAGCCGAGTCGACCTATAGGAGCTTCTGATCCGCTTTGGTTACGTGCTTACGTTAGGTTGACGCCTGTTTGACGTCGAGGCGAAAGGCGATACGGTGCTGATCCCTTTCCGATTTGATACGTGTGCTAGAATGTATTTTGTGATGTGGTCACTGGTGGGTAGATTGATTTCCTTACTTGTGGAGGCCTTACGACACAGGTTGAATTAGTATGAAGAAGGTTTTGGTTTAAAAATAAACGCGTGAAAAGCTCCCTAAAATAGAAATAAATAAATATTTGATTTCACGTTTGAACAAACTCAGATCAATATTACACAAGGAATATTTGATAAAAATAACACGTTGAACAAAATCAATCATATTTGATTCATCGGATGGTAACAGATGGACGAGACTGAATGTTTATTATTCAATGTTAGAAAATGTAAGACATGGAAGAAAATAAATGGAATAGAATAGAATTTATTTATTTGTAAGAATGTAGTTTCACATAGTATGGTATTAACATTTTTTAAGTTCTATTACACTCTACCATAACATTTGGTATACAAAAATTCAAATGTCATTTTATTTAACTAAGTACAATTAATTATAAGATTTAATGATTAAAAATATGTCCACTATGAATTGTTATAATTAGGTACCTAGTCGTTACTTAAAAATCAATGTCAAAATTAAGTACATGTCATCTTTTATTTTTACAATATTCCATAATTATATTCACCAATGTCATAATAGTACATTATGATACATGTGTGCTATGTTGATCATTATGCACGAGGCGATATTATCGCGCGAGCCGCAGGCGAGAGCGATAAGAAAGCCGAGTGTATATTGATTAATGCACACGCGTTTCATACGACGTTTTTCAACACACTTGCGAGGAAAAAAAACAGACTTGTATTGTTAAATATTAACTTGTATGGAAAATGGCGCGCTGGTTTTGTTTTCCCGCGCGCCGTGCCAGCCAGCACTAGCGATGCGCGCGCAACATTGACTCATTTTAAATATATTAATCTATGGCACAGACAAAACCGCTTAACAGCCTATAGAAAAAATATAATAAACACAAACCTAAAAATTGCAAAAAACCTAAGAATTTCGCGGTCTACCACTGCGCATTCACCTTAAATTGTCTGTGGTCCCCTGCGAGTTCATTTTGCGACCAAGGACAATACAGACTATTTATAAAAAAATTGAAATATAGCCCGCGGATTTTTTTCTTTTGGCATGAAGTCTCTTTGGGCGCTTTCCGAATTAGCCATGAATTAGCTATAATCGCTCACATCACAGCGCTTACATCATCTCACATGCGTTCCGATTTAGATATTACGATTATGACTGCTGAGAGCTGGCAACAATTCGGAACTCTCGTGAATGCGCTCACAGTGCTTACACAATGTAAAAAAGATATTATTACAGTATTTCTTTGTATAAACACCACATTTCTTCTTCTTTGGTTAGGTGGCGACTGTCAGCCAGAAGCACAATTTCAAAAATGCCACGTTAGTTTAATTTAAAGATGATGCAACTCAAAACAAAACACACACTGACACAACCTCATACACACACTGTCATTTTTGACAGCACTCACGGTGATATTATTCTAGGGCATGGTCGGCATTACCGCAAGATGGCGAATGTCATGACGTCATCTATGACGATTCACGGGACATCGTTATCGTTATCGCGCTCACGCTAATTCGGTTATTTCCCAATTCGGAACACATCGATTATTTCCCAATTCGGAACGCAGGGTTTGATGAGATTAAAAAAGCGCGCGTCTCCGACTAGTAAATAGTTATCTGTGGTATTACAGAACATGTGGATTAAAGTAAAGAAAAAGCACGCGTTCGTAATACACTCCATTATGGACCTAAAAGCGGTTCAATAAGAGCCACTTTACGAGCAAGTGTGTTGAAAAAACAATTATCCAATAACCAACTTATCAGCTTTTTCTTGAACATGGGGATGGGAAGTTCCTTAAATAATAATAATAAAATAATAATAAGACCTTTATTTTCAGGCTACTTTGGCCCATAGATAAATACCTTACAAACTAACATATATATTATAATAATACAATGTGTGTTAGTGTATAAACTTAAAACTATGTTAGTAAAAATCACTTCACTCGAGCACTGTATTTGTGCGATCGTGTGGCACTTGTCCGCGGAAGCGACGGAACATTACACCTTGCAGCCAAAAGTCCTCTGCCATGACGAGGTGCAGGTAGCATGTAGGTACTCGCACCACGAACGCCTTGAAGTTGACGTTGCGGCGCGATTCAAGCAACTGCACTCTCGGTCTGTACTTGGTCCTTTAGCACACGTACTCCACGATGTCCTCGGCCTTAGTGGTATAGTGTAGGCGGGAAATATACACGGGAGTGTTCGGCTGGGCGGCTCTAACAGTGATGTCGGGCTTGGTGTCTTCGAATGTAAAATGTTTTTAGTCAATCGAAACATTGTACTCATTTGTTCGGTATATAAATGATCTAGCCTTCTAAATTTTTATTAACCCTAACAAAATATTCCTTAAAATTCGAAAGACTGCATGCAAGTACCTACCGAAGTTGTAAAAATATGCGGTGTCGTTGAAAATACCTTCATACGACACATGCAATCAGCCTATAACGTTCCCACTGCTGGGACACAGGGTCCTTGCTGTGACAAGGAGTAGGCGGTACCTAATCCACCACGCGAGCCCAGTGCGGGTTGCCGGTTGGTAGTAACCACAGTTCATTAACCTCATAGCCAAGATACATTCAAGAATATTCGTTGCAGAAAATGCAAGAAAAATCAGTTTTCATTTCGCTGCAACGTACGGCCATATATAACGCGCTGATGTGTTTCGGTGGCTGCCAAGTCTGCACTCTTCCTCGTGTGTAGGAGGCATTAGCAAAGTACGTTATGAATGATTCTGTATTATGCTTGTATACATCTACGGCTATACATATAGAATAGTTGGAAGATGGGTCATGTTTGAACAGTTTTACATTGTTTGTGTAAGAAATGTCAGTGTTATTCGAGTGCATTTCAAAAGAGCTTCCACCAGTAAAAATACTTTTCAGGGGTGGAAGCTATTTATCATGATTTTCTTGGCAGTGAATTTGTTCATTGAAGAACCAACTTAGGAGTAGGAGTAAAAAAGAAAAGTTTTTAACCAAAAATAAAAGTAAAAAAAAAAAAGTTAACGGTCGAAGCACTGTTCCGGCTGTTGCTGCTGTGTTATGCTTCGAAATAATGGATGGTACTGGTTTATATCTGTTGTATTGTACGACTGTAATGAGTAAAGGTTCTGAATATCTGTGAATCTGAATATAAAATAATCTGAGATGAATTTGAGCGACGTTCACAAAGCGATGGTGAAACGACGACTGTCACCCCTGGCGGCGCGAAGTGGAGGCGCAGGCTCGGCCGGGCTCGCGGTATGGCTTCGCAGGCATGGTCGTAGAAAGTCCTGCCATGCCCACCTGGCGGCGGAGCCGTAACATTTGCCCAGCCCTGGGATGATGCAGGCTAACAGTGATGTATTGTTTTGTGTGACAAGTTAGACCTATGTAGTTAACTGATTTAAATTCTGGTGTCTAGTCTAGCCACAGGTTATGCTAGTTACAGAGCTTATCCAAAACGCTTTGATAATGATATTACAGTACGAAATTGAGTCAGTGCGGCCACTTATTCTCAACTATTGTTCGGTCCAGCATTTCAGCTTGGCCAAACCTGGCTGCAGGTGGAGGCAATTTGAACAATTCAATTACGTAGTCACTGCACGATTGAATTGTTCAAATTGCCTTCGCCTCCAAAGAAGGGATCCCGTATAATACATGTGACTTTAATTGCATACACAATGACTCATTAGTCTCCGGTGAATTGATAATGAATTGAGCTAATTTGTCATTAAAATCGTTTTGAAGTTTTTCAAACGATTCGTGTGAGAATGGCTGGAAAATTACCTGCTTCCGCAAGGTCTTTGTAGTTCTGTTGGATGGTGGTAAATACTTATCGGTTATAAATTGATATTGTTTGTTGGAGAGATACTGTTGTTTTCACAACATCATACTTTAAAACCATGAGAGAGGACGGTTTTTTAAAATAATTAAATTATTTTAACAACATGAGAAACTTATTTTAACCTACCTACTAGTGCCCTAATAGGTAGGTTGTCTGACTGCCTGCGGCCGGCAGTTAGATAATTCTTCGAAGAAATCGCAAAATCCAACTAAATACCAACAAAAATAAGCAGGTATCTTACAAACATAAATTACCTACCTAGGTACTACGTTTCTAAGAACTAATATGAATAGTCGTGTGTAAGTACTCTATGACTTCAAAGTGGAGTACGAATGGAAGTCGTATAATATTCCCAATAACGCTGCCGTCGGCGTCGTGAAAGCTTTCTGGTTAGCTAGCGAACGGTTCTTAGAGCCCTTGGCAATCTGGGCATGCCGATGGATTGAATAGCCAATATAATCATCTAGAATAGTGTGATTGTGTAATAATGTGTTTTAGCTTTTATATCAAATTGCATGGGCACTAGACAGGTCACGTAGTTAAACTGGTAGAATAATAAATATTTCTACATTATAATCTACCTCAAGCTGTATTTAGTAAATATAAATACTATAATTCTTTTAATCCATTGATGAATGAGAATATAATTTTGCCAAGCATAAACAATTTCTTAGTTACATATATAAGCAAAGCCTTTCATGTATGTTGTTATTAAAACGTTTCCAAGAACTTTTTGTTACACCTTTATACGAATATTATGTATAATATTAATAAAGATAAAAGGATAGACATTGTAAAAACAACATCATATTTTATTTTAACTGTGAATCTTTTCTATTGAACTGGCATTATTTTTAGACAGCAAAAAACGTTCAAATTCAAATCGCAATCTTATCTCAGCGATAATCAAAGTCAATAACTTGTCAAAAATTTCCTTTGGGCGCATTATGTCCAATTCGCAAAATGTCCAACTGTCCAATTCTCAATTGGTCCAGTTCATAATTGGTCCAGTTTGCAATTGGTCCAGTTCGCAATTAATCCAATTCGCAATTGGTACAGTTCGCAATTAGGGGTGTCCTTGATTACAAGAGGCAGTTTTTGACACGACCCCTACGTGAGGGGTGAGATTCGGCTCGAAGTAAATATGCATAATAATATTATAATTTATGATCAGAAGTTTTTTATGCAGATGATCTTTTCAACACGGAAATTGACCCTCTGGAATTATTCGCGAATATAGTACACAAGTGAATGGCACAGCGCGTAGCCGCATTATGTAGCTCGTAGCACGTGACGTAGCGTGTAGCACATTGGCTCGTAGCAAATATGCTTATTTGCTACGTTCTCGTAGACGATAACTACGTTCCTAAACGTATTGTAGATGAAAAAGAGAAGCATATAGTAGTGAAGTGTAAGTTATAGGCAACTGCAAAACATAATTTAATTTACTAAGCCATTAATAGCAATTTCATAATTTATATATCTACTCTAATGCAATCATAGCCGTTTAAGTATACCTATAGTATGACAAATCCAACAAACGGTATTTAAATGTTGCTAATAAACTTTAAAATGAATATTTTTCCCGTATGATCCACGTTTGCGGCGGTGGCGGCTTACAGCAATGTTTTCATTGCGCTTGGTTTTATTAAAGTGCTTCAATATTTAATAAACCACCGTGAGCGGCTAATGTGGTTATTGCATATCGAGCATTTCATGGCAATATTAACGTGATACGCGGAAATGCTAACATATTTTGTAATAATTTTATGCTGTTGGTACCTGTGGTTATCGATTTGTAGCATCTATACAAAATTTTGTGCTGTGTTTGTTATATTTTTCGCGAAAAACTGAAGCATCCATTTTGGGGACTAAAGTTGGTCTTCTTTTTATTTCATTCAACATTTTGAAATCCGTATTAAAAGGCACGATAAGAAAATAGCCTAATTTGTAACATCAAATCTTTCTACAGTATGTGGGCCGCATAGCTGCCATAGTGATCCCTTTTCAAGGACTCATAAAAATAATAAAAACATATTTTCTCCACCCGGTTTAAGTAAATATATTATGTACAATTCAGCATTAAACTTGAATACGCTTTTACCTAGTGTATTGTTTTTAGGTTTTTAGGGTTCCGTAACCAAAGGGTGCCCTATTACTAAGGCTCCGCTGTCCGTCCGTCTGTTATAGGGCTGTGTCTTTTGAACCATTATAGGTAGACACTTGTCATTTTTACAGATTATGAACTAGTATGGCTACTACAATAAAAATAAAATAAGGTAAAACAGAAAAAGGGTTCCCCATACAAGAAACTTGTTGAAGAACTATGTAATGGTAATATTGTACTACATGCATTATTCGTGTAAATTCATTAATTTATTAAAGTAATAATTAAGTATGTAAAATTTGCCCGCCGAAAAAGGCATACTAGGAGATTTAAATAATTATCTTTAAAACTTTCCTACCTTACCGTACCTTATTTATACGCAAATAAATGATTTATATTTTAATTTTTTTTTAATTTTGGTGGCATCGCGCTCTTCGTGTTTGAGTCCGACTCGCACTTGGCCGCTTTTGTTGCATGTTCATACATTACATAGAGTATACTCAGCTACTATTTACTAAACATGAATAATATCCTGACTAAACATTAAATTTTTACTTTTTTTTTTTTAAAACGTTACCCCACACTAGAATATTTTCCTGTATTGTGGGTGCGTTTACAAACATTTAATCTCACATACACAAACAGCCAGACCCGGAACAACTACCTGTAGGTCATACAAATATTTGTTCCGTGCGGGAATCGAACCCGCGAAACGCAGCGCAGCAGTCAATCGCTTAACCACTGCGCCAACCGTGCCGTCGATTATTACGTTTTACTTTTTGCAGAACAATATTATGATTGCACTTAACGATAATTATATTACTTTCAGGCACAGTCGGGTAAACAAATAAGTTTTGTCATTTTAAACTATGAAAAGTAGTTAACTGGCTTACGTTTCACCTGAAATTACCTTCAGTAAAACATGTGGGGTTTGCATGACCTATAGATAGGTAGATCCTTATAGTTTGCATATGATATAAAATAAAAAAGGTAACTACGAGAATATTTGACAGTTACCCAGCGTCGAGTCCATATAGAACTATTTGATTGCTCGGCTCTTAGAAATTGAAATACCCATTTAGCAGCATTCGGTATCGGTTATCAAAGTAAGCATTCTCCGAATTGCCTGTCACAGACATGTAACGGGACCATATAATGGCATATCGGAAAAGATTCGAGTACCCTACAATAGTTACCTTTGGAGACGTAATGTTAGACTTATGTGTTATCATTTCCTTCTACTTATTTTAATAGATATATACTTTAATGTAAATATTGTATCAAGTTTAGTCAACAACTTATTATTTTGACTATTAAAAAAAAAAACAAGTGAATCAGTGACAGATGATACTGACCTCATTTTCACCAAAAAATATTGTGAGTCATTATGAGTCAAAACAATATGGGGCTGGACCTAAAATGGAGTAATTTCATAATTATTATTAATTTAAATCAACAATCATTAGAGTGTTGATTTAAGTGGAACTATTATTTATTATTTATCGATATCTCTTAAAAAAAATTGTTTGCTCTTGTGCCCCATCACTGGGAAAAGGCATTTACATTAATATAATTTTAAACCTGCAGTATGTTATTCCTAAAATAGTAAAATATTTTCAAAAATAATGCAAGGCCTAACAACTGAACTAAATAAAACTGTTTTATATACAAAACATAGTATGAAACAATGGACTGCAAAACGATTGAATATACCTTTCACCCACTAACCTACTTAATATAAACTTAGAACATCCGATCACATTTAACAGACTGATGCTCACTAATGATCGGTTCCTATTATCTAACCGACCAGCAAAGTTTAAACAATGTTAAACTATGGTTCGTATTTCATTACTAATGACTAAGTGTTTCAAACGACCCTGTAATCTGTTAGTGTCTTAAATTAGCTGGTCTACTGATGTTTTGACTAGATTACTTCCCTTATCGGGGGGAAGGAATTAGCCTATTAAATGTTTTAATTACAAAATGACAAATAGATTCTTGTGACGGGGTGACGCTGTTAGTTGATATTTTTGTGTTTGTGGTGTTAGTTTCGATGTGGTTACGATTTTGGCCACGCGCCAAAAGATCCTGCACAGCTATAGACATAGGTAGAGTACCATTTTCTGTCAGTATCTGTACTAGCGTCTGCCCGCGACTTCACACAGCCCACCCGCGCTATTACTTTGTTTTCGCTTAATTTTATTTCTGACTTTTAATCTTTTTGCTCGGCTCTTAAGGCTCTTAGCGCGATGTTCAATAGCTTTCTTCTTACCCTCCTCAAGAATTGTGCTAACACTGGCAAAAATATTTTTTCAAAGACTCAAGAGAGGAGGAGGAAGAAAAGAAGAGAAGAGAAAGGAAGAGGAAGAGGAGGAGTGGGAGTGGAAGAGGTTCTAGAGATTAGCGCGTTCGAACAAACTCTTCAGCTTTAATATTATTATAGATAGAAGATAGATAAGAGGGCTGATTAAGGCACTTTGTTAAATAATAGTTCTTATTAGCTATAATTAATAAATAACCTTATAAAGAAGGAACAAATGCAGCTGTAGATGGTAATAAGGCCGATGAAGATGATGCCAATAACTATCATCTGTAAATAGCTAACCAATTTCCGAGTATAACCATAAGTACGTCAAACGATTTGTTACCGTCTATACAAACTGAAGATCAAAGTAGATAAATGAACGAACCAGGAAATGTATGTGTAATGGTGCAGGAACGTTGAATAGTTTGATGTTTCCTTTGAGAAATACTTGGCTTTCGATATATCTTGTATCTTTTCTAGAAATAAATAAGTGCTTGTCAAAGAGTGCATTAAAATAGCATTTAGGAGTAACGATACTTAAGACTATTTACTTTTTAGTATATGAGGTTTACTAACAGCCTCGCTGACTGGCAAATCTTTTGAACATTTTCTCGATACCTCTTGCCAACACAAAATGTTCGAAGGATAATATGGGCTTCATGATTTAAAGTCCTAATGAAAGCTGTTAATAGTTCATATTACAAGATATACATAGTTACATGCTTTGTTTTGTCATCATTGAGTAAACTCGTGAAACAAACTCAACAGAATAATAAAAATCTAAAAAGATTGTGTAGTTAACGTTACTACAGATTATATTTTTGGTCCTTATGACTATTCGATTAATTATTGTTTATTCCGATTTGTAAGTTTAAATACCACAGGCTTTTCAGTCTGTATTCAATTTACTCATAGTAAAATATAAAATATTAGCCCGGCTTTCCGCACATCATATTTTATCAATAAAAAAATGTTTAAAGCCCCTTCAAAGAGTTGATGCTCAATATCACATCGATAGCCCTTATCATAAGCAGTGTACTTTCCTGCAATCTCCCACAAACCCCTTTTCGATAATATCGAGGGGTGCCATAAAACCATTCTAAAGGAAGGGACATGGGCACTTATGGGTTTATATGTGTTTCTTAACAATGGGGGCTGTGGAAAACAAAATACATAATATTTATTTATTCACTTAAGAACACAGTATATTATACGTTCGACATTAGTTTACATAAGTATTTAGGAAAAGTATTACTGTTCATGTAGGTATATTCTCACAAATACGTGTATATGACGTTAAAGGAAAAAAGTAATTGAACTGAAGCTGCTTATAAATTAATATTTTTTTCATAAAAAAAAAATATAATAACTGAAATATTACAATAGTCATTACGTTATCAACAGTGATATCTTATTGGGCTGAAATAATCGACCGATAGATTGACAGCAAGCCATGCATACACATGACATTACACATGCTTTCCCCGAAGGTTTAGGTGGTACGTACCCACAGTACAATCGCATGTCGCTTTACATAGGCGATATCAATATCTAGACGATTATTTAATCGGTGTACCTAGTATTTATTGGCTTTGTTTCCCACATGACATGTGGACCATGTTATTAGAGTAGTTACAAGTAAGTATTTAACTCAATTCGCCGAAATTTTGAGTTCGGTCCCTTTCATTCTCACTGTGCGATGTGTTGAGCTGAGTTGACCTGCACGATTACTGACAAATTCATGCACTGACTAGACATGTCCACCCAATCTGTGTGGTTTTGTCCTCATAAGACCATTTCAGACATCCATCTACATAAATGGGTGTCTGAAATGGTCTTGAGACTATGTCTGGACTTTAAAAGAGACTGTGGCCTCTGTGTTTATTTCGGCATTTCTTCTCAGAGTAGTCGCGTAGGAAACGCCAAACTCATCTAATTTTTAAAATATGGTTGACGTGTAAAAGTGCTTGTGCAAACCTAGTTACAAAAATTAAATCATTTATCACGGACCCAATAATTATGATATATATAAATAATATGATATGATTTATATTTTTAAGTATGTTTTTTTATTTATTATTATTATGTGTATGGCCTCATCATTTCAGCCGAAAGACGTCCACTGCTGGACATGGGCCTCCTATGTGTATGGCATACACTATTTCGGGTCTGGATGTTCGTGGTTTGTGCAAATGGAATGTGTGTCAGTCTGGCAAGTAACAATACAGGAAAACTTAAAAGAAGAAATGTTTGCAAAAAAATACGAATGCCAAACTGACAGAAAAATATCTGGAACTACCTACACAAAACATAAAATTGTAGTGACGAAGAATTAAGTATTTCACAGATAAGTAAAATAATGATGGTACTATGCATGTACTTGTTAGTGTGTCACAATTTAATATCATAAAAATCAGCCCGTAACCACTCCAGAGCATAAACCTTCCACTAAATCACTACAATAAATAGTACTTGGTACTATTTACCATACACTTTGTATAAACCTGACGTGCCGGAGCCCAACATTTATAACAAGTATCTCACAATTTCTCATGTCTTCTTTCATGAACAGCGTAAAACATTGCGACGGAAAAATCCCACAAAAATCCCCTTGTTTCGCAATTTCTGTCTTCAAAACCTACCCTTTACATCTTCCAACTCACGTCAATATACGACTATACATACATTTCCATATAATTTAAATACATGAATGCTGAATCAATTACGCCGAAAGTACTGTCTAACACAAATATATACGATCGTCAATGTTAACAGCCCTCTCGCTGCTCAAATCCTCAATTCCCTTCAACAACAAAAATACTTAACGAGTGCCTTATTATACGAGTCCTCAAACGTTCCGTTCTCATAATCTGTCGTTTTCTGGTTTCTAAGCTTCATTAAAACGAAGGATCGCTGCTTAATCCCTTTGTGTAATACATATACTTTTGTTTGCTAATCTCGAAGACCGGCTGTCGACGAAAATTAATATAAGGTTCTCTTTATTAGTTCTCGTAACAACCTCACTTGCAGGGTTAATGAACCGACGAGGGAAATATTTTAATCCAAATGAAGCCTCATCAAAAACTTTTTGATGGCAAAGTCTAAGGCTTCTAAGTTGGACAATTTTTTCTAGTAGGATTTAATCAGGATTTACTTTGGATCGGACCAATCCGATCCAAACGAAATCCTCATTAATCCCAAGATTATCACTTTATAGGGCCTGAAAACGTGCTTTAATTAGTACTACCGGGTGTATTGTTTATAGTTTATCTTCTTGCGTTGTTGATGAATAGTGTAGGTATATGTAATAAAATACTGAAAATTAAACTAATTTCGTGATTCACTACTACGTTGTTTTTCTGCACAAAAAATCTCACCAAACTTGAATCGGTATATGTATCAGTAAGCCCTTCTACTTGTTTTAAGCGTAAATTCATCCCGCACCTGAAGGTCACTTAATGAATGAATAATCACTTAGTTCTCTGAGTCCTTTATACAAAACACGTCATTTTATCCACATTTTTTTCCGAATTCTTTACAAACTCAGTAAGTACCTACCTTGTAGATTTTATTTAAAAAGCTCGTGCGTTTTTTCATCAAACAAAAACGTTTTTTAATCTAGAATGTTCTAAAATAAAAATAAACGTATCTCCGCTTTTCTTCGCCCGCCATATTACCCAGAATAACAATAATGAGAAAGTAATCCGGTATCGAGTCGATCGCACGGTAAAATGATAAAATAGCGCTGAATACGCTGAAACAGCTGCCTTTGATTATGTTTGTTTCTTGATTAAGTTTTTCTGAATATCCGATGTATAATTTTGCTGAAAAGCGAAAAGGATGATTTTATAATGGGACGCAGTACACATCCTTCCCATTATAAAATCATCCTTTTCGCTTTTCGGTATTCGGTTTTCTGATATGGGATGTGTTTTAATATTTTTTTGAAAGACTCATAAATAGGTAATACAGAAACGATCACAATCAAAATAACCTATGTATACATAATTACTAGGTATACAATGAACATAAAGTCAGAAAAGAGGTTTGTCTGGACAAAAGCTCCACCTAGAACGATCTGACAGGAAATGATCTAAGTGATAAGGCCTATTTGCACCACTAATCACTAAATAATACACACAAGACATGTTTGGCGTTTAGCGCCAAATATAACTTTGTATACAACATTAGTTTTTGTTTATACTAAACCCTAAAAGGGGTCATTGTATTCATCATTTTGAACAACTTTTTCTATGGGACCAACCTTCAAATCGCGAAAAAAAATCAGCTGTTCCATACATTTTGTCGATTTAAAGTGAACATAAATATATGTAACAGCTGATTTTTTTTCTCGATTTCAAGGTTGGTCCCATAGAAAAAGTTTTTAGTTGTTGTTGTTGCGATATCTTTGAACATCACCACACCATGGGGTAGAAGAGATAAAAAAACATCCCCACTTTACGTGTACAGGAGGTACCATAATTTTTTTTTTCGTGATTTTATTTTACCACTTTGTCGGCGTGATTAATATGTATATCCATGTCAAATTATAGCTTACTAGTACTAAGAGTCTCTGAGCTAATCTGCGGACGAACAGACGGACATGGCGAAACTATAAGGGTTCCTTGTTGACTACGGACTCCCTAAAAATGAGAGAAATGGGAAACTCCATGGTCTGCTAGTCTAATTCGGTGACCACATAAAACCAGAAGCCTACGTCATCAAGTCTGACGTCACACAAAAATCTGATTCGAAAACAACGGCAAAAAAAATAAAACAAAAGAACTAAAAAACAAGAACTGTCAGTTAGTAAAGTTTGCGGATATTTATCTTATTACAGATACTTTGGGGAGTTTGGGTCTGTCTTAGTTCTCATACATCTACGTTCTTGTTGGTTATTTTTTTGTTGTTTACATTAGGCACAATGTGTAGGTACTTTATTTTTTCCTATAATGTTGTGTTTTCAGGAAACCCTTCAGGAAAGATCTTTTATTTTATTTTTCCCGTGTGTTTTTAATTCATATGAACACAATATAGTAACGGCATCTGCCTAATACGACTTTTTTTGTCTTGCCAAATGAAGGGATAACGTTACACGAGACAAATGAGGCTAAATGATGTTAATGAAGATCAAAATTCCATTAATTGACGCTTCTATTTTTGAATTATCTTCTTACGCTGGTTAGCAAAAGGTAAAAAGACAGAAATAACGAAGTGATGGAGTGGGAAGGTGATGCGATGCGATAGATGGGTTGAGGGAACAAGAACTTTACGCAGACGAAATCGCGGGCAGAAGCTAGTATTATATATAAAAACGTTTAACCGTCACTTAAACTTTACATTTTTAGTCGATGATTATGAGTGTTAACCTAACAACGTTACAATCCCATAGAATAATGCTAAGAGTAAGTTGTCAGAGTAAAACTAATCTCGAGCTGAACTCGGTGCAGCCAGAACTTGCGAGTGGTACATGTCAGATTTAATAGTTAAGCTCAAGTAAATCAAGTTACGGAACAGAGAGAACATGTTGAAACAAGTTCCAAGTGTACACCTACACAATGCTTTTAGTATAAACTTGTTAACTAATTCTTTCGAGTCATCGGGTTAGGAGCAGAAAACTTAACGGTTTGTTTGTATTTTAGCGGTGTCCTGTCAGAAATTAAATATTTGTCATTTCATCATTATACAATAACAAGTTTGATAAATAATTCACTAAAAAAATAATTACTATCCGATACACTTTTTTAAATAACGTATTATTTGAGAAACAAATCTTTTTTTTTTCATTTTATCTCATAAAACAACGTTTGGAATAAAAACGTATTACATTTTGACTTATTATTACGCAATTTCCTAAAAATGAAACTCATTAAATAGGCATAAAATAGGGATTATGTTAGTTAGTCATTTTAGTACCTAGTGTAAATGGTTACTTTTGTTAAATATTGTAAAAGTTAACAACGCAAAGCATAAAAATAATGATTGACGAAATGCATTGCTTGATAAAGATTCTTCAAGTGTCGCGTCGGTCCAAGAGCGAGCGAAACGAGCTCGGGACTTGGGGCACCCTGAGTCGGACAGGTTAGGTTCGAAGGGTACCTACAACTCAAGTGAGCGAGCAAAGCGAGCAAACTAGCCCCCGTCATCTCCTTCGTGTTAAGTTCAGACAGAAATAGAAGCCCGGCGACTACGTCTTATTAATTATTATTGCTTGTAAACCAACTTGTGTGTCGTCTTAGGAGCGGAGTAAAATTCCACCACCCACCCACTGACCCTTACCATTTTTACTCACAATACCTTCATGATCACTTTGTGACTGGTTTAGAAAATGTATAATAAAATGATATTTTGTATATTAGATGTAATTTTTCCAAAATTAATAAAAAAATATAAATTATTAAATATCATCTGAAACATTTCTAAATAAAAGCATTTGCCAAAGAAATGTTTGTAAAGCGAGTGTTTATAAAATAAAACATTTTCGGAATAAGTTATTTGTGAAATAAATAGTACGAGATACGAAACGTTGGTTGCAAACAAAAAATTTGTCAATGGCATTTCGGTGAAGCATTAGTGAACCCGTTTAGCTTATAATTTTTATCTTGGGTAATAGTTATATTATACTTATGCTGGTTTAA
This sequence comes from Oligia fasciuncula, assembly GCA_963082905.1. Lineage (NCBI taxonomy): Eukaryota > Metazoa > Arthropoda > Insecta > Lepidoptera > Noctuidae > Oligia > Oligia fasciuncula. The sequence continues at coordinate 1,034,047 of OY720391.1, read as the reverse complement.
TAGGTCAGTATTTTATAAGACAGGAGAATAAGAACCCAACTGTGCTTCTGCTGCGGCCATTTTTCAGCAGGAATAAATCAAGTTTTCTTGCAATACTTTCGCGTTTTAAGATATTCAATCAAGAGAAAAATAATTTAGAGGTAGTATAGTGTAACATTAGTTACGATTATTTATTATTGTACATAATACTACCCTTAATTATAGCCCTAAAGGTTGTCCTCAAGAGTAAGTGCTTACGTATAATATGAGATTAACGTCTGTACAAACACCCGTAGCATGGGAAATGAAATTAATTAAGATTAACGACGCCGCCGTGGCATTTTGTTTTAAATATCTAATTCCCGTTTTACTAAATTGCTATCAATACAATTTTGATAACAAGAAAATGTCGCAAATTTATACCGGTGTTATCTCCAAATAACACCATACCATTAATAATTTTATTTCATTCTAGGTAAATGACATCGCGCAAACTGAAACGTGTCTCAAGTAAAGCAGCATGCCGTGCACCGGTCGGCAATCGAACGTGTGTACCTAATAATTATCTTGTGAACAGATAGCGAGCGTTCCTAAACATGAGCTGCTGAGGAGACGTGCATTGAGGACGAACATACATCATTGTTGTGGAGGCTGCGATGTAATAATGGTAAAGTTGTGAAAATTGTTAAGTTAAGGTCGTTACTGAAGGGTTTGAGAGAGTTCAAACTTTAATAGTAGGTAGGTATGCTTTGCGAGCCTTTACACAAATCAAACATAACAAACCTTTAGCTTGTCTACGCCAAATTTTCATGATAATTGGAGTATCGTAGACTCAATAAATTATTTAACACTAATAAAATAATTCAGTTAATTCATAACATTGACCTTGATATTTAATCAAGGTCCTTACCCAAAAACATTAAAAAGCGTCTAGTGCCTCCTAATTATAGCTTCTAAAAGGAACTAAAAACAAACAAGCCATAAATCAAACAAACACTTAATAAAAATTAACGAAAGAGCCTCAATGGCAGGATGAATAAAAGATGGTCCACTTTCAATCCATTATTGTTCACCTGGTGACTCCGGACAATGAACTTTGAGCCATTATGTAGACAAACAAACAAACGACACTCGTCAACATAATCTGGAAATCAAACGACTCCGCGCCATTTTAATTAAAGGATGCTATTGTCAGTTTATTTGTGTAAGATACTTTAAGGGGCTTACGGGACCTAAACACAAGAAACGCAAGTTTTAGAAACAATAAAAGTATATGATCGACAACAGTAAACAAAATCAGAAAAATATATGATATTCTTCAGGATATATGCTATGGTAGATAGTGTGTTGAAAACATAATACAACTAATTTGATACGATAGATATAAAAATCATGAATATACCTCTTCTTTCTTTTTACAATAAAAACCATAATATTATACACACAATCATTCTGATTTTTTGTCCGATTTTTCTACAAGCAAGATACTAAAACATGCACCATGTTTTAATTTTTTAGTCCAAACAATAGATTGTTTGTAATTAAATAAATGCTTAATTTTTTGCAATAAATTACCAGCGCGTTGTGTCATCGCCCTTCTCTTTCTTTTATATGCAGTCCGACAAAGACCGCGCTTTAGATCATATAGTCGCCTTAATCGTCAGCCGCCATGTTCGGAATTGTTCGGAAACTTTCGGATTTATAACTAAGCTCCTTGAAAATGAAAATAATTTAAGGAGTCTTATGTAGTAAGACTTTTCAGGCGTGGAAATGTTGAAGTAGAATGGATGTGTGTTAAGAGGTGTCTTGCTGTATGTTTGATGTACCGAGCCCTGGATGTGGTATTACTTATTACTTTACTTTCTGTCATATATTCCGAAATATGCAGTGAAGTCATTTCAGAAAATTTCATAAATTTGTGAAGTGTGAGTGTGACGGCCAAAGCATATCGACTGTTGCTAAGCGTAAACTACACAATAGCTTTATGGGTAAATTTAAAAGCTCCCGAATTTTATTATCATAATCTTTGAAAGTACCATTTTGTAGTCGTTGTTAATCTTGAAATGGCTTACATAAATACCTACTTTGAGGGAATAATACCTCTTAATCACTCTACAAAACAGCCACTGATATAATAATACTTCAAAGTAATTGTTTCGTAATAATACTTCCCGGTGACTTTAATGTAAAATGTTACGAAGTGTACATGAAGCTGACTGCTCTACTCCACAACTTGTACAAAATTATTCAGTACCAAATTTAGTTTAATAAGCTTAAAATACTTTTAATTAATTTGCCAAAGGTCTTGACACAGGAACTGAGTAAATTTGTTCAGAATATTCGTAAGATTTCAAAGTTTTCGAAATACGGTGTACATCGGCGAAATGTACGAACTCGCTAGGACGATAACCGAAGTCGGCCGAAGTGTACCGAATCGGAATATCGGAAAACGATGAACGTCGCGGCCCGACGCCTGAGACAAGCGATTAAGTTTTAAAAGATGGCCACGAAATGCGGCCCCGCATTTTTCTGGACCATTTACTTGAAAAAATAAGAGGGGTATCCAAAGGTGTGAACATTTTGCTAGAAAGTTACACTTTTTATTTCGAGTAAGTGTAGGGAGTCAACTCAATGGATGAACTTGGTGCCAAAATAAATTGCCGATTTTTGACGGCCGCTACGATATTTCCGCTTTCCCCGAAAATGTTTTGTCCCCCTTATATTAAATGTTATTCGTTCATGGATCACTGGTCACAAAACGAAACGAGAAAATAGGGAATAAGAGGGCGAAACGAGAAAGTCTGAAATAAATTAAGGTATTTTCCATTTTTTGATCGACGAGACGAGAGGCGGGACCTTGATGGATTTTATTTACCTTAAGATTGCTTAAAGAAAGGCAGTCTTGTTTTGAGTTCAATTATCAAAAGCTTGATCTTATACAGAAATCTTAACCTCCATTGCGGAAAATTCCTTCTCTGCTCAGCAACGGGATTCCATTCACTCTATTAATTGTTCGCACTAAAATGGATATCCTGGCACAATCTCCAGTAATAGGCCACTTTGCGATGAGTGATCCGGGGTGCATAGAGTGATTGGGTCAATGTGGTCCGTATCTGTTTTATGATATGCTCTTGTCATGTCTCCCTCATTAAGCCATGCGGTATTAAGATTTTGATGAGGCACTTCAGAGAAATTGGAAGCTACGTCTAGTACAAATATGTATATATATTATGTTTATCGAACCTGTTACCAATGCAAAATTTTATTTCAAAGCTTTTATGATAATTTGTATCGAATAAAATTGATGGGTCATAAAACATGTCTAGCGGTTACCGATTTTATTTATACGGGAAACGAATGATCGTTCTTTACAATCTTTTGTCGAACGAGACCTAAAAATGGAGCTATCAAATTCGATAGATCATCAAGATGCAATAACAGAGCATACCGCCTCGTAAAACTTGGACATTCCGACGAATGAGCACTTTGTTAGGGGCAACACATCCAAACTATCGTATCTAGCGCCCTTTAGCCCGCAGTGTGTGCGAACGTCGAATGGCTGGTAATTTGGCGACAGAGAAAGGGTGGGCCCCGGCCATTTGATAAAAGGCGCATTTTATGAGAGAGAGGAACGCGTTAGATAGACCACCAGCGCGTGTTCACTTGATTTACTGGGATAGGGAGGATGCTTTTTTAAATTGATAATGAAAAACTTTTGGGCTCGATAAATAAGTTTTTTATCAAGACAATCTACTAAATCTTACATTTTTCCCCATAATTTATTATAATTATTTAAATATTTAAGTGTTTATGCTTTTTACCTATCCTGAACATTTATTTTTAAAGTTGATCTTTTGTGGGAATCTTACTTAAGAGTGGCCCAAGACCAATCGGCTATTTGTGGCTTTCTTGCAATAAAATTAAACACACAATTTAAAAAGAAAAGGTAACAATACGAACAGTTTTACCAAATCCTTTGCTGTAAACAAACTTCCGTAAATCCAAACCATAGCCATTAGGTACATTTCATCCTTACAATTTCATTTCTCTCTTATTCAGGCCGGGACCAGCAGGTCTTTGTCAAATAATAGTTGTGTTTATTTGGCGGCAACTTCATACGCTGGTGACGCGTGACGAATGTCGGCTATAAGCGGAAAAATGGCTGCCGTCGCGTCGCTTACATATTTTATGAAAATACTGCTATAAGGAAAGCCGAGGTTGGCTGCGCTTAGCGTAGTTTGCTTATATATGTAGCTCTAACACACGTTATTTATGAACGACATGTCTTGTCTTAGTATCCACCTTTAATTCTGTAAACGGATTATGATAATAATAAGTTGGTTAGTAGTTTCTCTATATATTGCGGATTCTGGCTTTGTTTCGCACTTAGAGCACTTTATGAGTTAGTAAATTTTTCCATAGTGACAAAGAATTTTTTTTTTTTTTATGAGAGAAGTACCTACCTACTACCAGTTATACTAATAAAGAAAACATTTCCTATGCACACGCGAATCAAATAATTTAAAACAGTGCTGGGAATTTGGCTGCTATACTTAAATGTAACTACAAATGGACATTTTTAGAAAGGCCCTTCATTATACAAGAATAAAATATAACTACTAATTTCGTGTAAGGGTAATTAGCGAGAAGGATAAATAGCTTTACACGTAACCACGTAGGCAGTGTACCAGGAAGTGATGGCAGCGATCCATCTGACAACACGACCGTCTGTCAGGCCGACCGGCACTGACGGGCAATCGCTCTCACAGGGGCTAAGGCATAAGAAACTAGCGGTGAGACTTGCCGCTTGCCTTGCACGAGTCATTATCATCATCTGCCTTGCCTTTTCCCAACTATGTTGGGGTCGATTTTCAGTCTAACCGGATGCAGCTGAATACCAGAATTTACATAGAGTGACTGCCTATCCGACCTTCACAACCCTGTTACTGGTTATGTATATGTACGAGTATCAATGCAATAGTTATTGAACCTTTTGCTTCGCACCGTTTTAAAATTTGACAAAATAGCGAGATTTCATTAATATTATATATACGTTTAATAACCCATACTTAATTTTACGCTAAATTTCCGGAATAAATACTGTAATTGATGGTGAGTGGATAAGACAGAGATTAAAACAGAAGATGAACAAGCAGAGGATCGAGTAGAGGGGGGTGTAGGGGGGGTTTAGGGGATCAGAACGGAATAACTCATGAAAATCCGTTACATAGTTTAAAAGAACAACGCGGTCACAAAGATAGGCAACTAAGGCCCATAGATAAAATACACAAAATAATCTTATAAAATAATAAACTAATACATAATAATAATACCTCTGTGCGGTTTTAACCAAAATTCTACTACCTTCTAACACTCACAATACAGATTCGTTAACCTTCCCGTAGGCTATCCATTGTTACTCATACTTCAAAACACGAGGCGTGTGAGAGTTAATTCCCATACATTTTGGGTAACGTAACCGACGACACTACCCTCAAATAGATTGCTGCCATATTTTAGTAACTACAGGACTCCGGGATTGTTGTCCCTTTGCATTTGTTAGGATGTGTCGCCGTAGCTGCCTATTTAAAATTTTAGGTGTTATGAAGACCGGGTTTGTTTACTGTATCTATGTATACAGGTGAAATTAAAAACTTGCGCCTAATCGAAATAGGAGATAACAGTAACTGTAACATAATCATTATAAATTATAATTTTCCAAATCTAAATTCTTGAAAAACATCGTGTAATAATCATCTTAGATAGTGCAAACTAACTTATTGCCTTCAAGTATACACGAGTTATCGTCGTTCCAGTATTTTTTATTCCAAAATTATCAAAACAAATAAGAAAATTAATACCTTTAAGCGCGCACCCGATAAGTAATCCATTCATCGCAGAGTTCAAAACATGAAGCAAGTTAACAACACAAAAGCAAAAGCGTTGAAATAGCGGTATTTAACTAATTTTGACCGTTCCACTATGTGTCAAAAGGCCGATCTAGAAGGACAGAAAGGGTTACTGCCATTCTATAATAATACTAGCAAAAGCGATAGCAGGCAACACCGAGGTCACGATTCCTATAATAATTTTGTGCAAGTACCCTCCAATAAATTAATAAATAATTTTAAAGTGTCATCACGGGTGGTATTCACAATGAAATCATTCACTTTTCTGCACTTGGTCTGTCGCTATTTCAAAGTGTTTATAACATTAATTGTTATAAATTTAGTGATGAATCGTGAAGTTGATGGTAAGAAATACTATTTTTATTCATTCACATTGCAAATACCTTATCGGTTGCCGAAAAATAGCAGTCTGATGTGATGGATATTACATTTTTAATGCTAACTTTGCGTTTTTTTGGACCAGAAACTACATGTACTTTATTGTACCATGGCTGAAACTTACTTAAGTATTAGTCTCATTTATACAGTATTGCTCAAAGTAAATTAGAAAGTGCGGACTGGTGATGCTGATGTCAAAATATTTTTTCAGAAATCGTAATATTTATATTCACAAAGGAGTTCTACGAACAATGGATAAAATATCCAAAAAATGAAAAAAATACGCGTTTATTTGAATATATTTCTAAGAAATACGAAACTTACGACGTAACAGAGGAGTCGACAAGAAATATTAAAATTAACATTTCCCGAATTTGTCAACAATTTTATTATAGCGTACCAAAAATAAATGTAATTATTTCTATTTTTGCTATATTTAGACAAATCATCTATAGATACCGCCTTTAGAGCTAACTAATAGTGTCAAATAATATTGTCCGACTAGATCGGCCTTTTGACACATAGTGCGTTCCTACAAAACTAAAGGTCTCTGCACACAGCGGGCGCGGCGCGGCGGGGCGGGACGGGGCGGGTCGGCGACGCGACGCTAAGCAGTTGTAATGTACTAGATATTGCGGACGACTTCACACAGAGCCGTCGCGCTCGATGGTCAGAATAGTCAGAATATTTTTCTTACTTTCTTTCTTTTAGATAGGCAGTCGCTCCATATTCAAACTGGTATTCAGCTGCATCCGGTTACTAAAATGATTTAGAAATCAAAATCATTTATCCGGACTAGGCAAGTATGATGTTGATGAATGGACGTGAACCAATACGCTGCGTGCTTCTAACTTGCATGCCCGCTACACACGAAACTTGTCTGGGCACCACAATGATAAGTTAAACAGATTGTTGCGCGCCTCGTGTGCGGCTTGTCATTAATTCTTGGTGTAATTTTGCCTTCAATTAGCGGTAGGCGGGACAAGCCAATAACTCAGGATAGCGGAGTTCCACTTAAATTAAACAGATAGAGGTGAGTAAATGATTTAAGAAAATGTATGAGGTTTCAAGTGTGTCAAACTCAAACTCAAAACTCAAACTCAAATCATTTATTTCAATTAAACCTTGTACAGGCACTTTTGAATTGTCAAAATTAAATAGTCTGTCAGTTAGTCAGAAAGTTGAAGCTAGTTGCGCATTCCAAAGCGTAGATCTCTATGGAGAAGGACGGGCAAGAAACTCCATGGACACTCTTTTAAATCAAGATATTACAAAATCCTGGGTACATTATTCTTGTTGCTTCTATATGTGAGAACAATGTAAAAAAGACAGAAATGAAGAAACAATTCAAGACATAAGATTTAAAATAAGCCATGGCAGTTAAGAGATGACCAGTCTCAACCGACGGCGCCCGTTCACGAACATGACGCGTGGATCAGCACCATCCAGCTCAACCATTTTGTAGGGAACCGAATGATCCAACACACGCGCCACCATCGGTGAGACATTTAAGTGAGCATGACACGTTCTCAACTGCCATGCTCTTTCAAGTCAACATCAAAAAATCATAATAAACGGAAACATGGTTCTTACATTCACAAAATTAAAAAAAAAAAAATGCTTCTAAATTATACAAAACTACAGTTTGCAATTTATATAAGAGGTAAATAGAATTTTATTACCTACCAAACAGGAAGAGATATTTAATATTGAAGTATTCAACACTTAAAACTTGATTGAATAAATAAAAAAAAAAAAAAAAAATTATGATCGTAATGTCAGAAACACTTAACAAGAAAAAGCACCTCTTCCAAATATTGAAATTTTAACTAGTGAGTCCAAGTGTCTGTGGAGCAGGACCAGCATTAAGCCAAGCATTTTTATCTACAATATAATCATCCAACTTGTAATATGCTTGTCTACATAGTGTGCGTTTAATGCATGTTTTAAATTTCTTCTCATTTAATTGAAGAATATCGAGTGGTATTTTATTATAACATTTTACACAGTAACCCAAAAAAGAAGTTTTTACTTTAGACAATCTGAAACGCGGTTGATCTAATTTGTCCCTATTTCTAGTGTTAAAATTATGCCTGTCACTTATCTTACTAAAAAGGTGTAGATTTTTTCGAACGTACATAATGTTTTCATATATATATTGACAAGGAACCGTCATGATGTTAATTTTTTTAAACAGTTCCCGTAGAGATTCGCGTCTGCTGAGCTTGTAGATGGCTCTGACAGCCCTCTTTTGCAGAATGAAGATAGAATCAATATCTGCAGCCCGTCCCCACAACAAAATACCGTAAGACATGATGCTATGAAAGTAACTAAAATAGACCAGTCTCGCGGTCTCCACGTCTGTTAATTGGCGAATTTTCCAAACAGCGTAAGCGGCTGAACTTAGCCGCCCTGCCAGTGATGTTAAGTGCGGACCCCACTGCAGCTTTGAGTCAAGCGTGATCCCCAGGAAAACCGTATTTTCGACGAATTCAAGTATCTCCTTATTCAATACAACATGACATTCACTACTCCTAACATTCGGTAAAGCGAATCTAATGCATTTAGTTTTTTTCTCATTTAATACCAAATTATTTACAGTAAACCAATTATGAACCATAAGCATAGTGTTATTTACGTCGTCAAGATCCTACGTTGTCATAATAGAAGATAACTTTGAAACGACTCGACACTTCCAATTTAGTATGAGAAGCATTTTTTTTTAAGGTACTGTAGGTATATCGGTATTTTATTCATTATATTATGTTTCTGCTGTTTAGACAGTTACAGTCTTTTGAGGAAAGGGTCAACTCTTAGAAATGCTTAGGCAGACAGCTGATGATGAGTTTGCATTATGGCATTATACCTTACAGTGGTAATTTCTGTTTTCCTTTGAATACATTTTTTTTTCTATAGTGTGCTGTTGGGTACTTCATTTGAACCCTCTTTTTGTGGCACATGTATACAATACATTGAATTTCCGACAGGTATCAACACAACTACAAAAAACTTAGACAAAACAAAAAGAGGAAACGTTCAATGGTCCCCTGACGCGCTGACTCGTCACAATGTCATAAAATGTACCATATCACATGGGTAACAATATATCATTTCGAATTCCCCTTTACACAGAAATGAAAGATATTTCCGTTACTTGTCCTTTCCACATGTGACGCAGTGAACGTCGCGACGTCACTCCTCATCTGCTCGAACGACTTGCAACGATAGTATTTAATAATTCATATTTCCGAATAATATACTATAATATAATATTTCCCCATTTTCCCCTTATTGTGAGCAACAAAGGATCTTTGACGTTCCCCGTGTTATTGTTATTTCGATATCACACGTATTTCGTTTCCACGTGTTATTGTTGATATCCGTTCAGATGATGATAATTTGTAAAAGGCAAGGTGGTAAATATCGGAATTAGGGGCGAAAGGTGTTAATTAACAATGGTGATGGTAACAGTTCATTCCTCATGGTTTTAGGATGGGTATGCAACAGTTTCTATAGGTCGATACACTTCTGTGACACACAGTAAATGTTTTTCGTATCTCTCCAAAATTTGATCAAACGTAGGCTGTGTTAGCTTTGCACGGAACGATAAGTCAACACAGACCGCGAGCGCTGGCTCCACACACCCTGTGGATTTTGCCCGCTGCAAACACACCATTCGTACAACAAATAGTTATAAAATACTACAGTTTATTCGATCATCTTTCTATACTCTCAAAGGTGGAGTACAATGAGAAGGTTAGCAAAATACCAGAAATATAACAATTTATTAATCACAAAGTCCGACACTCGATTTAGTACTTCAAAATAAAACGAGATGAAACCAAACTCAAAGTCCACAAAACCCGTGCTCACTGCGGTCGACTAAATTCGAAATAAAAACCTTTTAGCAGATTTTCAAATTAATTTGGTCCACGGGGTCCACCTCTCCCGAAATCCATTTACTATGTAAAGAAAAACCTTGACAAACCAATGTTAACTACCTAAGTGTATAAAAAGTACGCCTAGCAGAGAGCCACTCGACGGTAAATATTATTATTAGCAATAATCGTGGCATTATGACTCGCAGGGCCATAATAAGACCAGTAATAATGGACTGCCACACAATAGGCCTGCCCAGTCCTTTTTACCGGGATTGAGGACCTAGCACTGTGTGCAGACAGAATTTAAAGCAATCGCAACAATGAATTATGGACCAATTCGTTTTATGCCTAGGTTGTGCTTTATTTTATTAGTCTATGAGAATAAGTTACGAGTTTTTGTTCGCTGTGTTTTAGCAGACAGACGTGTGTATATTACAAAATAATCTCAACTTAGATTTCTAGTCTTGTTTGTAGTATTTTTCAAAAAGGCTTTTCTTTATAAAATTCAACCTTTTTAGTTTATTATAAAATACGACCACGTCACCATACAATAGTAATATTATTATCTGTTTCTGAAAACAAGTAGATATTTATTTATAACAAGTTGACAGCTAAACGTAAAGCAATAAAAATATGTTTGAGAAAATTCAAATGTTTGACGCGGTTCGTATTAATTACAATTAATTGCAATTTGAGAGCAATACCTAAAAATCCGCCAGACGTTGCATATTCACGACTTTCCTCTTCCATACAACTCTACAGATCCGACTAATTGGACTGCGCCATTCATTGGGCATCCCTTAACATAATTAAACTTTGAAATGTTTTATGAGGTTTCGTTCCGTTGACCGAATTGCTTTGTGGGTCAAGGCTTGAATGTACGAGTTTCACATGGAAGAAACTGTGCAGCTGAAAGGTGAAGCTTAAGCCTGTTCGTCCACGACGCGACGCTACTCAAAAGTAATGTGTTACAAATTGAATTTAACTGAATAGGCGGACAGGTGAGACATTGTTCTATCGCCGATGCAACTTCTATATTTTGGCGTCGCTTGTCTCGTCAGATAGTTTTGGTTAAAACGGCACTTGTATAATAAAATAATATGATCACAATGTATTTGCCGTCATTTTGACGACAGAATTAATGGATTAATCATGAAATCAGATATTATTGCCGAGGTGTGCATAGTAATATAATTATGCTCATGACTGTACATAATCATTCATTGATGATTTGAGTTCGTAACAATCATTGGTAACACAATATTACTTTTGAGTAGCGTCGTGGTCTATGGGCCATAAACTTCAGAAATAATAAAATAATGTGTGAAACAAAGCATTTTTGTTATATCAAACCAAAAGTAACATTAATTACATACTCAACATTATCCTTAGTCAACTGAAGCCAAGTTTACCCAGACGGACAGAGTTTACTTTTTACTTTTATTCTTACAAATGTTTACAAAAAACTTGAGCCAAGCAAAGGTGTTACCTCATAGCACGTCACTTTGATTTATGCGCACAGATTCTGTCGGCTCATGCTTGTAAATTCAGGTTTTTTTTATGATATAAAAGGTACTTAAGTGTCCGTAGAGCAGTGGTGGCCAAGTGGTAACGGCCGCGAGTGACGAGTTGTAGGTCGTAGGTTCGAACCCAGACATTCGCTTTACTTTGTGTAAATTATTTCATCACTACTGCTCTCAAAACGGTGAAGGAAAACATCGTGAGGAAACCGGCATGTCCTAGAACAAAAAATTCGAAGACATGTGACATCTGCCAATCCGCACTGGGCCCGCGTGGTGGATTACGGCCCACTCCCTCTCACCGAGAGGAGGCCTGTGTCCCAGCAGTGGGAACATTATAGGCTGATTATGGATTATGGAAGTGTCCGTTTAACGTTTTAATTGACTTGCATTTTCTTTTTAAAATTAAGACTCATGGTTTTAAATATGTATGACGGGGTATGTCATACAAAAAAAGTTCTCTCTCAGTTCGTTTTTATAAGACTTGGTTTGAGTTGACATAGGACGAAGTTGATGTGATAGGTGCAAGCCTCAGGGTAAAGTGGGAATGTTTACCTGTGGTTGAAGTTGCGGGCCTACCTACTGTTCTGTGATGTGATTGTTGTTGACTGAACGAGACACAATAGAAGTGTCCCGAAAACTGTTAATTAGACTATGTATACTGTATAGCCATCGTGATTCAATCAATTGAATATTTTAGCTTTAGGAAATGCCAAATTATCCAAGACATTTAAATATAAGTATATTCTAAGGTTGACTACCTATAAAGACTGTAAAATGTCTTAAAAATAGATTTGACATTCATTGCGAGTACTTAAGTTGTATCAACAACAACGACATGACGAGCTGTCTGTTAAGGTTTTGCTGCATCACTACACACACATATCCACAGGATGATCCCAATTCAGCGCAGCTTAACCCAGTAGATTGTTTAATCGGATCGATCTGTGTGATCGTTAGGTACCGCAAACACTCTTCCCACAAAACAAAACCAATACTGCGCAAAAACCGTTACTTGCTCAATTGGGTGTCAATATAAAACCGCAAATTATATAATAGAATATCTACATTATTTGTAAAATTAAACACAACAACATGGCATTTTAGGTTTCAACACGATTCCACGTGCTATTTGTATGTCATTTATTTATCACGCGACAATTGATGTAATTACTTTTGCGAGTCGCCACGTAATAAATTCATACTCAATTTAATACTCATAGCAGAGCGTTATCAACAAAATAAATGTGATTTTTCGTTTAATATGTAAATTACGGAATAATACGGATTCTGTAGTGGCTCAATATTAATTACCCCTTTATGAAGATAGAATAGAATAGAAATACTCTTTATTATGATCATCATTTACAATCATAAAGTAAGTGTTTTTTTGTCAGATTGTATTGGGAGGTAATGTAATAAGACATTATTCAAGACTTTAATACAATATTATGATTCTTAATACATACTGTATTCACTATCTTCAAAAAATCGTTCATTTTATTAATGAAATAATATTGTTGCAGAAATAAAATTAATGATTTTATTCCTGTAAGAAGGTTTGTACAAACACTTTTACACGCCAATCATATTTTTTTTTAAACTAGATGAGGTCGGAGTTTCCTATCTGACTACTCTGAGTAGAAAGGCTGAAAGAAACTCAGATGTCACAGTCTCTTTTAAAGTCCAAACATAGTCTTGATCAGATCATAATTATAAAGACCATGTAGATTGGTGTCTGAAATGGTCTTTTGAGTAAAGAACCACACAGATTGAGTGGACTTGTCCAGTCAGTGCACGCATTTGTAAGCAATCATGCAGCTCGACTCAAAGTTAAGGTGCTCTACGCTTCGATGAACAATACCAAAGAAAGGACATTTGGGTAGGCCGCCTACATTACTCAAACTGCCAGACCATGACTAAAACTGACTGAGAAAATATAAAGACAAAAGAAAATTAACCCACATAGTCTTCGCATTCGCAATCATTATTAAAATAATATAATAATACTTTACAATGTAAATATTCATGTCATTGTCTACATAAAATTCATCAATGTCAATGTGTATATAAAAAATCCGGACATAATCTTTGAGGACCATGTAGATTAGTGTCTGAAATGGTCTTTCGAGGAAAAAACCACACAGATTTGAGTGGACCTGTCCAGTCTTAAGGTCTTTAAATTTAAGCCGGTTATTTACTAAAATTAATGAGCTACCATGTAGGTATAACATTTACGCTGTTGAACGAACTACCAACCTGGTGTTGATTACTAAAATTGAACATGAACTGGTGCCTTTTGAGACAATGTTCATGTGAATGATTTCAATTATAATCACATTCTGATTAACTTGGACGTTGTTCGTCTGGAAAATTAGCAAAAATTAGTACCTATTTACTTAAATCGATTAATCTGTACATATTGGTCAAACGTAAGTCCATTTCGCCAGGCATCAATAATCACACTAATATTATAAAGACGAAAGTTTGTGTGTGTGTGTTTAAATGTTTGTTACTTCTTCACGCTCAAACGGCTGCTGGACCAATTTCGATAAAATTTTGTATGGAGGTAGATGACACCCTGGATTAACATATAGGCTACTTTTTATCCCGATATTACTACGGGATCGACATTCACGTGGGTGAAACCGCGGGGCGCAGCTAGTTTTATCACAAATCCTCTCCAGACATATCACTATCCGCACCATTGTTCGTCATTGTTCAATACATCCCCAGTTAGTAACACGTCATAAATTCGTCGTGTAATCGAGTCGGTAAGCGAGTGCGGCCCATTGAGCAATGCGCAAACATGTCAAGTTTACCTGCCGTTCATTATAGCTAGGTATCGCGACTCACTGATCATCTTGTCTTTTGTATAGTAAGGAGTTAATATGTACGGATGCTCGAGTTTAAAGGTGAGGCGAGATGAGCGTAAGGCAAGCGTTGCTCATAATGAGTGCAGAAAATGTGTAGTAACTTTGTCCGTACGGTTGACATTTCGATTCCTTGCCGTAAACAAGACACGATATTGACGTAGTTTGCACGTGGTAAGATTTCGTGGGGAATAATACAGAATTGGGGCCCATGAGATTTTTCCGTCTTCCCTTAACAAGACGTAACATCGTTCTACAACGTATACTTATAATTAATAAAACTAGCTTGTAACTTCAAGATCGTAATAGGTAAATTAAGAATATTTTAGAGTACGTAAAACAAATAAGTTAACTGTATGCAGAACATTGTAACGTTTACAAGTCGCGTACAGGGTGGAGACAGTTCAGCCTATTTATTTAACCTTAAATCAGTTTTAAAACTCTAAAAGGCCTTATAAGTGATTAAGTGTCAAACAGTTCTGCATCCATCCATATTATCCATATATCCATATATATTATTTTTAATCGAAGTATCGCGGAATAATTTCCGACCATGGGCAAAATCGAGGTACACGCTAGTAAAAAAATACGTAAATAAAATAGTAGGTAAATAAAACGTTTCTCAGAATATTTTTGACGTTAATGTTGACCAAAAACCCAACCCTTCCTATTCTATAAAGTAGACGGGTAAACAAAGGTTCTATTTTAATAACTGTTGCCTTTCTCAAAGTTTCCCCCCCCTCCCCCCCCCCGTTTTACCGTTGTCAACGATGTGGTTTTATTAGTAAGTACCGCCCGCGGCTTGCGGTATCTTTTACCAATTTCAAAGCGGTATTTTTTGCTTAGTTATCAGTCATTTTATTTGATTTGGCTCGTAGTCGGATGTGCCTGTGGTTTCCTGTGAGCCAGCCATCCCTTGTTTATTTGTGTTTTCCTGATTATAAAAGAATTTACTCGGAATACACAGGTAAGAATTAGTTGGATTTCTTGACACTTCTCTGGAAAATAATGACATGACCATCAAAGGGTGGAATGCCAAAAAAATTAGAAAAATGAAAATTGTAAAATCTTTGACGTCCAATTTCTCGTGTTTTAGCGTTATATTATTTTATTTTAAAACAAATAAACATCATACATCCACACAAATTGATAGACACAGAAGTTATTGAAACATCATCAATAATAATATAAACTATGTGGAAAAAAAATCGTATTAAGTATTGAAGCTAAGTCAAAAACTACCCAAGCAAAGTTAATAAAAAAGTAATTTAAAAAAATTAAACCGACTTCAAAAATAAATCAACTCAAAATTATGAAATAACTTTAATTTCGGAAGTCGGTGTCTTGAGATCTGTATTTTAGTTTTTTGCCACCGACTTCCGAAATTAAAGTTATTTCATAATTTTGAGTTGATTTATTTTTGAAGTCGGTTTAATTTTTTTAAATTACTTTTTATTTCGTAATTTTTAGTTTTTGCACTAGAATTTGACCAAGGTTTTGAGATGTTTTCCCTTTGACACTACACCCGTAGCTCGTATCAATACGCCAGGCCGTCACACTTTCACGTCTTAGTCCATATCTTGAAAATTACTGAATCGATTTTGATGAAACTTGCACTGTTCCCTAAGTTGAAGTAAATGTAAGCCAATAAAAAAAGAATGGTCACGATCCGATTAATACTTACGGAGATATGCGTGGACAAACATACATACATACATACATACATACATACATACATACATACATACGTCTATGAAATTTTGTATATTTGTTTGGAAGCTTTAGTAGATTGTCATATGTGAATATAATGCAATTCCAATAATATTACATACATACGTATCGAATTGATAACCTCCTTTTTTTTGAAGTCGGTAAAAATATGAGAGCATCCCTGACGCATAGGTACCTTATCTATTAAAAAAAGAATTTTGCGTCTATATTTATGACGGAGTTATTAAAAAAAACGAACGAACATTTAAAAAAAAATCTCCTCCTTTTTTGAAGTCGGTCTTGTTGACTGCCACCGTGGTCACATGGTATCCGCCAACAATAGATTTTCTATTGTGTCTGCTGTCTGGCAGTCAACGTGTTAATAACAGAAGAAAATGCAATGAAGATGTGTTTGCTGCAACATCCAGCACGTAGTCTAGATATTTATTACACATACGTGCAGACCACTTTGCTTGTACGGAGGAAACGTAGATTGGTACCTATTTTTATGCTGCACTTGCTCTCTTAATGGCAAGCGACATCGCGGCAAGCCCAGACGGAGATGGCGGGATGAGCTAGAATCCGTCAACAAGAACTAGTCTTTAGCAGCTTTGAACAGAGAGAAGTGGAGAGAGAGTACGTAGACCTTTACCCTGCAGTGGGACATTAATAACAATAAAAAAAGGAGGCTATTATTAATAAATAACTTGCTACAAACATTAATTTATTATGTGATGGCGTGGCAAAATAATAACGGAAAGCACGTTAAGCCGTTGGTCCCGGCTGTCATTCGTGGATCTTTGATAGTCGTTACGGGTAGTCAGAAACCCGAAAGTCTGACAACCAGTCTTACCAAGAGGTATCGTATTACCCAGTAACTGGGTTGTGGAGGTCAGATAAGCAGTCACTCCATGTAAAATACTGGTATTCAGCTGCATCCGGTTAGACTAGAAGCCGACCCCAACATAGTTGGGAAAAGGCGAGGCAGATGATGGCGTGCTGTGTTGGCGCTGCTGCTGCGGCTGGGGAAAACTCAAGCAGCGAAAGTATATTATTCTTATCGGTTATTATATTTTCGAGCCTTTGAGTGTTTGGTTAAATCAACCACAAATGGTGTTATTTGCTGATGACACTTCCTTAATTTTTAAGGTAAATAGACGTGCTACAAATTTTGACGACGTAAATAATGCCCTACTGCAGGTTCAAAATTGGTTCACTGCTAATAATTTAGTATTAAATGGAAATAAAACTAAGTGCATAAGATTTTCTTTACCAAATGTCAAGAGTAGTGATTGTGAGATAATATTGAATCAAGAGAAACTGGAATTCGTCGATAAAACTGTTTTCCTCGGGATCACGCTCGACTCAAGGCTACAATGGGGTCCTCATTTAACATCTCTTGCAGGACGGCTAAGTTCAGCAGCTTAAGCTGTCAGAAAAATCCGTCAATTTACTGATGTAGATACCGCGAGACTAGTCTATTTTAGTTACTTTCATAGTATCATGTCTTACGGTATTTTACTTTGGGGACGGGCTGCAGACATCGCTTCTATTTTTATTCTGCAGAAAAGAGCCATCAGAGCTATATATAATCTCCGCAGGCGCGATTCTCTAAGGGAACTGTTTAAGGAAATTAACGTCATGACGGTGCCTTGTCAATATATCTACGAAAACATCATGTATGTAAGGAAAAACTTACATCTTTTTGGTAAAAGAGGTGAAAGACATAATTATAGTACTAGAAATAGGGACCTATTAGTTCAACCAGGTTTCAGACTGGCTAAAGTAGATTCATCTTTTATGGGGTACTGTTTAAAATGTTATAATAAAATACCTCGCCACATTCTTCAACTGAATGAGACAAAATTCAAGTCTTGTATAAAACGCACACTATGCAGTCAGGCATATTATAAGTTAGGGGATTACATCGCTGATAAAAATGCCTGGCTCAATGCTGGTCCTGCTCCACAACCACAACTAATTGATTGACACTTGAAAGTATTGTTGGAGCTGCTGAAGATTGTAAGACTATCTTTGTAGTTAATTTAAATATTTGGAAGAGGTCCTTCCCTTTTTCTTTTTTTTGTGTTTCTGACATTACGAACATAACTTTTTTAATTTATTCAATCAAGTTTTAATTGTTGAATACTTCAATATTAAATATCTCTTCCTGTTTGGTAGGTAATAAAATTCTATTTACCTCTTAAATAAATTGCAAACTGTAGTTTTGTGTAATTAAGAAGCATTTTTTTTAATTTTGTAAATGTAAGGACCATGTTTCCGTTTATTATGATTTTTTGATGTTGACTTGAAATAGCATGGCAGTTGAGAACGTGTCATGCTCACTTAAATGTCTCACCGATGGTGGCGCGTGTGTTGGATCATTCGGTTCCCTACAAAATGGTTGAGCTGGATGGTGCTGATCCACACGTCATGTTCGTGAACGGGCGCCGTCGGTTAAGACTGGTCATCTCTTAACTGCCAAGGCTTATTTTTAATCTTATGTCTTGAATTGTTTCTTCATTTCTGTGTTTTTTACATTGTTCTCACATATAGAAGCAACAAGAATAATGTACCCAGGATTTTGTAATATCTTGATTTAAAAGAGTGTCCATGGAGTTTCTTGCCCGTTCTTCTCCATAGAGATCTACGCTTTGGAATGGGCAACTAGCTTCAACTTTCTGACTAACTGACAGACTATTTAATTTTGACAATTCAAAAGTGCCTGTACAAGGTTTAATTGAAATAAATGATTTGAGTTTGAGTTTGAGTTTGGGGTTGAAACCCTGAGGCCGTGGGGCTTGAGTGGGGGCTGGTGGACACTTCCCGTGCCCCACGGGCTGGCTCACCTTCCCGTGCCCCACGGGCTGGCTCACCTTCCCGTGCCCCACGGGCTGGCTCACCTTCCCGTGCCCCACGGGCTGGCTCACCTTCCCGTGCCCCACGGGCTGGCTCACCTTCCCGTGCCCCACGGGCTGGCTCACCTTCCCGTGCCCCACGGGCTGGCTCACCTTCCCGTGCCCCACGGGCTGGCTCTCACCTCGGCCAGGAGAAAGTAGAAAAGAAGAAAATACGTTTATTTGCGGTAAACATGACACAATAAAGAACATAAACAAGAATAAATAAGAAAGGGAGCTAAGTATTACCATACAACGTGGCAATGCCGCCAGTCTCTTGGGTACATTACCAGTCGACAGCGATGCGGGGGAATATTTCATTTGTTAATAGTTTTAGTGAGCTAAGGATATTATATTTTTATTTTAACAGTTTGTTACGACAGACAGATAAAATGTTATTAAAAATGATTACCTCTCGCTTAACATCGCTATAAAGCTTTACATTGTATTACCTAGCTATGGACATTCTACCAAAGTACATAATATAACGTGATCTAACAACAAGTCTGTTTCCCTGAAGAGATAGACAGAAGTTTACCCATAGTACACCCACATTTCGCTAGTTATGTGTAAGTCTCGGACTCTCAAGTAATAAGGGGCGAGCCTATGAGCCTATTGCCATCAGCCGCACAAATAAACTAAACCCCGGGCTGCTACTGAGAAATCTATTATATAAAAATGAATCGCTGAATGTGTTGCTAAGCGCAAATCTCGAGAACAGCTGAACCGATTACGCTAATTCTTTTTTTAGAATATTCCTTGAAGTACGAGGATGGTTCTTACGCCGAGAAAAATAAAATATAATATATCTATGGGAGTAGGGTAGGAGTAGGTTATGAGTAGGGTAGGAGTAGGGTAGGAGTAGGCTAGGAGTAGGGTAGGAGTACGGTAGGAGTAATGTAGGAGTAGGGTAGGAGTAATGTAGGAGTAGGGTAGGAGTAGGGTAGGGGTAGGGTAGGTGTAGGGTAGAGTAAGGGGTAGGACACCACGCAAACGAAGTAGCGCCGGGCAGCTAGAAATAATTTATATGGAAAAACAACGTTTGCCGGGTCAGCTAGTTCTTAATAGGAAACACTAAAAAAACTTTGCCCGACCTGGAATTCGAATCCAAGGACCTCTTACTCAGCAGTAGTGTCTGCGACCAACGCTATTTTAAATTAAACTTAGGTACATAGCCAAACACAATTCAATGCACATAACTTCTAAGAACCTGATACAAAATGTAAAGAGAATAATAAAGAGAATAGCTTCGAAGTACAAACTCCTGGTAAACTAATCATGAGTGAGAATTAGTAATGTGTTTAAGGTTACTGAGCGCTGTTAATTACCCTAATTATAGTACGTTGCTGGTAGAATTTAATTGTACGCATCTTATGACTATAACATCACGCGTGTATTTTTCGAAGGGGTAGGCTGTGGTGTATACAGAAAAATAAATAAGAAATATATTTCTATAGGTGTATAGTTACTACAGCTGTAAATACTCATATAACAAACGGCGAGCCTATTACTGGAATCTGCAAGTCGTCCTAAATGAGCCTGAGCGTCGCAACTATTAACTCTAATAAGCTAGAGTTTAGGTTTGGATAACACCTTGTGTTGATTAAGCTGCATTATTAGTAGGTAGTAGCAGTAAAGCTCTTTGTGAAGACCTTGTCCGGACTATGAGTACCTTGGTGTTAGTACCTACAACTTTCTAGGCACTAAACAGCATTGCTATGCTTTGGTTTTAAAAGTGTACCTACGAATGTTATAGGCACAAAATGACGTTTCAGCTTTGTTTGTAAAGTGGATAACTCACCCGAGATACTCCGCCACTTACCATCAGGTGGGCCGCCATTTATTTACCAATTTCATAAAAAGGTACATAAGTGTGTACGAAAACATTTTTAAATCATGTAGGGTTAGACAAGATTTATATAGTATTATTTTTAATTAAGTGTTATGTGCTCAAAAACCCTTTTGAAAAGGGTACTGCACTCTTTTATGAAAAATCTCATCAGTACCTACACAATTGATTTAGTAGATTGATCGAGCTTGTATGATTGAACGTGTATCAATAATAATGCCTAAATCAATTTGGAATATTTTTCAATTAAAAAAAACATTTTTGATGTAATTTTACCGTATATAAAATGATTAATAACATACAGTAAAAAATAAACATCAAAAGATGCCTTCTAAGATGAAAAATACAAATAAAATGGCAGGTACCATTATAGACTAGTTACCAAATAGACCATTTTTTGACCAGATTAAATTTTAAAATGAAAACTGTAACTCTTTTGAGGTTTTCTTTTAAGCGGTTACATTTTTCATCTAAATTATAGGTATTTTATTATTTTTGTGTAAGAGAAAACCAATAAACGTTTTTCTTTTTTTGAAACCTTCACATATTCAGTGAGCTCACTTACAATTATTTGATGCGATACTCAAATAACATCTATTGACCCATCACAAATAGACAGATCTTCAACAATTCCCTTTTCATGCCAATGCCAATATGGCATGACATATTTCTAAACATACATCCCACACCCTTCTTACCGCCAATCAAATAACAGGAGGTCCTGATGCCGTCGCGGGTACTTACACCTAATCCAATACACGGGTGGATCCAATTACGCTGCCCTCCCAGTAACCAAATCAATTGTTCATTCGGACGGTACCACTAAACAAATTAATACCTAATTGCTTCAATACTCGAGAACCGAACCGCTTTCAATGGAACCCAATTATACCCGGCATGCACACCGACGATGAGGACTTTCAAAAGAAACTTAAGAAGTGTATTTTTATCGAGTATTCGCTGTATTGAACGCATTTGATATTGTTAGTGTTATGTGTGCGGAATCGAGAGGGCTTGTTGATGTAGCGTAAAACAATAAATGGATAAGCTTTAATTAGTTTACGGAATTGTAAATAGGATTTCAGAGGCTTGGTTAGGCACGTTTGTTTTGGAATAATTCCACGACTTCAGAAACAAAGTTGGCACCTCATTAGAATAGCTACATCATCCCCTCAGGAATGTTGATTAGCTAACTTTGTTGATATTTCTTTGTCCCTTCATAAACATCTGGCCCCAATGCCAATTTATACATATATTTATACAGATAATTATGCTATATCATAGTACCAGTGGAGGAAGTTACTGTCCAATCGGCAGATTATAAATGGAGTCAAATATTTGGTGGCCAGCCAGGAACCATTCAAAAAAAAATCTCCAACAAACATGTAAGCAGAATACGTAAAACATTGCCAAGAAACCAGAACACGAAGATTAAGTATCAAAGGAATGCTTCACATACAGAACTTCTACATACGCGAACACCTCAGTTCTTCGCCACACTTAGTCGTGCGGTATGGTAAGATTCCGTGCGGTTCCCGGGAGAAACATATTAACAATTTATTAGCTATACCGCCGAACTTCGCCACAGTATTGAACTGATATTACCTTGAATGTCTGTTGAGACCCTAAGCTTAGCACGGTTGTTATTTATTAGAGTGTAAATAAACTTTGTGGTTGAGAGCTAATAGGTGGTGATAGTAATAGGATGTCGTTTAGTACGGTCGGCAATAGAAGTTGACTTAGGTTCACATCAATCTCCCCCCCGATGGGTTCCCGCATTGTCGAGGCGGGGGAGCTCAGTAGCCGTGGCTTGGTCACTGGTACTTATAAGAATCGTGGATTGAGGTATTTTATAAGTTGGTACGACTAGGTACGAAGGACGAAGGTACGACTGCTCCACGATAACAAAACGATAAAAATTAAGAAATAATAGAAACAAAACGTCTCATGAAAGATGTAAAAGTGTCCGCTCAATTAGCGTTACATGGGTTTAGCCATTTAGCCAAAAGCAGTAGTGGCCCAGTGGCAACGGCCACCACTTACCTACGTGTAGTAGGTCGTAGGTTCGAACCCAGACAGGTGCTTTACTTTGTGTAAATAATTTCATCACCAAAACGTTGAAGGAAAATATCGTAAGGAAATTGGCATGTACTTAACCCAAAATTTGAAGACATGTGACATCTACCAACCCGCTTTGGCCCGCGTGCTAGATCACTCCCTCTCTACGAAAGGAGCCCTGTAACATTGGGAACGTTTTATAATCAACGATAAGCGATCTCAATTTCAAACATTTCCCAACACGAAAATTATCGACAACAGAGTCATCGTACCATAACATCATTTTAGTAAAAAGAGCTTTCTCGACAAGAATCATTTATTAATTCATGCTTATGTTTATTCCTCAAAGTGTGTTCAAACAAGAACAGTTTGAAAATGAAACGCGAATAAAATGACTTGGCGAGTCTCAGCATTCACAACTAATCTCTATTCCATTGGCTCTTTATTGGTGTTTAATAACGAATTAATTTTAATGCAAATCAATCGTGATTGATAAGCTGTATAATATTGAATTAACATTTCAATCGTATTGGTTTGGTTTGTGATGCGTGGATTTAGTTAGTATTAATTTATTATACTCATATCAATGTTATAATGGAGCAGGATTTAGTCAATAATGACGGTTATTTAAAATAATGTTGAAGTGTCATGTTTTATGTAGATTGCTGATCATTCCCATAGTGAATTTTATTCCGAATAAAAACCTACTAAAAGTCTTT
This sequence comes from Oligia fasciuncula, assembly GCA_963082905.1. Lineage (NCBI taxonomy): Eukaryota > Metazoa > Arthropoda > Insecta > Lepidoptera > Noctuidae > Oligia > Oligia fasciuncula. The sequence goes on along the minus strand of OY720391.1, from coordinate 1,010,274 downwards.
TTCGTTTTAATCCATTCACCTAATGCTTACTAGATCTATTAGTCATACAGTGTTTGTTATGGGTTTTCGCATGGGTTAATTGGACTTACCTGTAACACTGTTATCAGATATGAACCATTAGCGATTACAAAAAAAAAATCATTAGCACACAATGTCAATGCCGAATGCCTATATCTGCTTCGATGTCGCGAAATCTCCTAACGATCGGTAACAATAGAGAATGTAATAGTGTAATAATATAACAATAATAATTAATGACAGTTGAGCTCCTACTTTTGATATCCTTATCCGACAGTATTTCGATGTCTACAGACTGTAAGACAATATTTGCTAATTACCAAAACCCACATACAATAAGTTTCCTAACTCACCAAGATGCGAAGTACCGTCTCCAGCCGCCAACCTCATGACTAACAATAGTTTAACTTTAATAATGACGTCACCGATCCCAGTCTATTAATGACCGTTATTAGGCCGATCTAGTTTATCACTTCGTAACTCCCAAGTTCGGCAACTTTAGATAATTATCATAATTTTATTACTTTGGTGACCTTTAGCGTATTTTGTCAAAAATACCTTATTGGTATTAAAAAGGATTATAACGGTGCAGGTGTGAGCCGAATTTTAATTGGGGCTAAACTTTTACATTAAAAACTAAGAAAAATAGGAGATCCATGAAAAAATATTCGATACTCAAAGTTAAACAGGATGGATTATTCAATGGTTTCATTTGAACTTCATCATTGGACTTTTGTCATTGGACAATGCGATACATTTGTCAAAAAATTACAAAATTGTTACATTTTTGCGATGGGTGCTGTTTAATAAAGTCATGGAAATAGTATGTACTATATAGATAAATAAAAGACTCTTCAATAATAATTGTCGAATTGTCAGATAGCGCCCACCACCTGCAGGTTTTATTAAATAGGCTTCTGGGTATTCAGGAACTCAATGTGCCGACATTGTGCTGAGATGCCGATCTCAGCGTCTTAATGCACGTCCGGGTAACCTTCCACGACATCCTTGTGAGTCCAGAACAATACGTGAAAACAACATGCTGCGATTCTCCCTCAATCGAAAAGTTCGCGACCTCAAAGACCAACCGCTAGGTATAGGTGCGTGGGTCGAAGAGATCAAACTGCCTTCAGATCCTTCTTTGATAATCCGTTGATTTACAGATTCAAAGGGTTTAATTAGCACCTGCCATTAAAGCTCTTTACAGAAAGGTATATTCTGTACCTGTGCCAACCTGTAGCTATCTTCTGTGTGGTTTCAAGTTCTCAAGCTTCAAAGGTTAATTAGTATTAGTACCTTTATCTGCTGAATAAGAGCTAGTTGGTTTTCTACCTTAATGTGGCGGAGCCCAATGGGAAGGGAATGTTTTTTTTTATGTTATTGGGTTTCTATCGAGCAAGCGAACACCTGATATATCAGAGGCTTTGTCCTAACAGAGGTAAATCTGAAATGTCTCAAATGCCTTACCTTTATTAACATCAACACAACTCAAACCAGTTAAGTACCTACCTAGTATTTGGTAGCAGCTGTTTTTCTTCATATACCTTAGGTACTTACTTTCAGGTATAACCCTTTATCTTGAACCCTTTGCATTATCTGACTCTTACGACATGCGCTAATCGAATAGTAGTAGTTAGTAGTAGTCATAGTTTCAAGCTATTCTTGTATTATAATAATTTTAATAAACCATCTATTTACAGGTAACAAAGACCCACAATATACATATACACGATACACACCTTAATTTAAGTAACATATCTAATAATATAGTAACAATTTTGTTAGTAAATAAAACTTAAAAACTATGTCAGTATCACTTAGTTGCACTAAGTCTTATACACAAGCACAGTCAGCCTTATACAGCGAAGCGTAACTAACAACTTCCTTTCTTTGGCAAGTTAACATAATGTGTGTGTAATGTTAAAATAGCTAATATCAAATATACAAATCTGATATCAAGTATTCTATGGTAGAACTTACATCGTAATCGATCCGACACCGATACCAATTTTTAACTACAAATACGCAGAACTGATCTTTTAACGTGATAATAATCAAAAAGTTAATTTCAATTTATAGCTATTACTGAGCTTAGTTACGAAAAAGAAATAACTAGGCACCTAGTTATTTATAAAAATGAAAATAAAATTCACCAACACAATACAACACAAAATAATCATGGCAGAATAATTTTTGATCTGTCCCGCGGCTACTTCAATAAGTAACGGTGAGCGTATTACTACGAGTTATTTACTACAAAAGACGAAGCAACTGACTGACAAATTTAGTTACTTAACTTTGAATGAAGTTTCGCGATTAATTAGCGTCGACGAGTGAAAAATATACCGACGTCGAAATAATTTGCTTTTATTATATACACGGGTGCTACCCTTGAATAAATTAACCTGGTAGTTTGTGATACTTTAATAATATACGTTTGTATATATATTTATATTATTTTCTACAACTTACCGACAGAATCCGTACATCGAAACAACACTGAAACTCCGAGTACAAACAACTGTGACCACTTCATCACAAAGTTCTTCAACAAACTCATCTTCACCAAATACATCAATATAAAAAAAACAAAAGTTCAAAATACGTTCCAAATTCTAGAACGTCGCATTTTCAGAAAAGTTTTCTTAAATCGAACGCGGGAGCGACGACGGTAACAATTGGCTCGGGGTGATTCGGTGCGATCGTGAAACAACTGTCCTGACGGAACGGTTGAACGGAGGCTGAGGGCTCCAAGCCACGCATGCGCGAATCCTTCTTCGCTTTTCAGAAAGCGGTGTTTCTAGTTTGAATTATACTGTATTTCCTTTTGACGTTACGCTCGATGCGCCTTTGACTTGGTGCATTCCTTCAAAGACCCTGCGAAATGAAACAAAAGGTTTTCGGTGTCCCCAGGGAATGTTTCTTTAAATGTTTTATTTCAAACAAATCAATGCAAAAAGGGAAGGGAGGCCTTTGGGACAAAAATGGCTGATAATAATAATTATAAAATTAATATAAACAAATATTATTATTATTTGATATTAGAATTCATCATAAATGGTGGGAATGTGGGATATACTCGTACACATATATGAAATAATTTGAAGTTTGTTTCTCTTACCTACATATTTAAAAATAAATGTTAACAATTTCTATGAACTCTCAAATGGTCGAGAGATATTCTTTTTAGATTATTCGAGCAATTTATGTGATCATGTGACGTCACCGTGACATGTGTCCTGTAGCTAACTGAAGAGCATTTGTGGCAGGAAAGATAAATGGAGAGATTAGATGGCCCCAGTTCTGGGAGGCGCTGAATAAGCTAAAATATAGTGCTAGCGGGCCCATTTAGTAATAAAAAATAATAATTGTGCTGGCTTTTATTAGGAAGCTAAATGAGAAAGAGATGGTAGATATTTTAATACTAGTTTGTTAATTTTTTTTTAATTTCATGAGCAATGGCCATGGATCATGAATTCATGATATTGCACGTACGTATTTGTTGAACGTAATTAGACAATTTTTAATTTCTTCCTGTAAGTTCAGTTCTGATCTGTATTTAATTTTGAATGTGTGTTTCAATTGAGAGAATTTTTAATGGCCATTAACAACATACGAACAATGTAACCAGCGTTTAATCCATTTAATAACAAACGAACATGTAGCAGTCGTATAGTAATTGTATAGGGTGTTTGGAAGCTGAGTGCAAAGCTTTAAAGGAGTGATAGTTAACACCATTTAGAGCATTTTGAGCCATACATGTCTTAAACGAAGTATGTTTTTTTTATTTTTAACTGCAAAGTTTTAGTCAAAAATAACATACCAACTTTAACTGGGAAAAAAGTAAAAAACATACTTCGTCTAAGACATGTATGGCTCAAATGCTCAAAATGGTGTCAACTATCATGCCCTTGAGGCTTTGCATCCAGCTTCCAAACAGCCTATATAACTCCAACATCACAGAAAAGCTACACATCAATTCCCTCACTCCAGATGTCGGTTCTTATTGATTTTTATAAAAATAAGAACACAAGGTATGTGTTAACAAACTTAACAGACAACTGCAGACTTTAGTAGCCAGACATTCTTAATTTCCTCTTAGCGACATTGTTGTCGTTAATATTGTTTAGCGAAGTACAATTTTCCTTTTTCCTATGAGGGCAAATAGCATTTTCCCCGATCTCTCGCGAAAAACACCATTTATAAAACTCTTGCCTAGAAAGTAATAAAGGAGTTTTTAGGTTTTATTTAAGTACCATGCCCAGGTAATCCAGATTTCAATCAACTAAACATTTACTCTGCCTGTTGAAGTATATGGATGGATCCGGATGTCCATTTCAGATCGCTTACTGCCCGTTTCTATTCTTAGCTCTAATTGACCAACGGGTACCAAACTCGAAGTTTGCCAATTCGAGCTCTTGAGTAAGTTCAATACCTCAACAAACATGGTTAGGAAACCTTTGCTACAAGGGAGATTTTCACCAGTTAGATATTTTATTTCAATACCTACATTATGTTATATTGAAAAAATATAGGAGTCTAATTTACTAATACATAATTTCCAACTACTTTGAACTCGTTTCTTTGAAACTCGTAGATACGCTAAAATTGTACTATCAAAATAAAATAAATATATCTAAAGAAGAAAAAGAAACAAAAATACTAGTGATGTGCCTCACCCGTTAAAGTTACGTACAATTGGTTCCCTCGCGAGCACTCACAAGCCATCCATTTCCATAAATCACAATAACAGTATATTGAATCCGACTGAACTAGGATCGCGGCGTCTGAACATTAGCTATTCACGGCAAGACCAACATCATCAATCAATGGCGTGTTACTCTAAATATTATATTGTATGTCTGCGTATTATTAATAAACTAGCTGCGCTCCGCGGTTACACCCACGTGAATGTCGATCCCGTGGGAATATCGGGATAAAATGTAGCCTATATGTTAGTCCACGGTGTCAGCTACCTCCATACAAAATTTTGACAAAATTGGTCCAGCCGTTTGAGCGTGAAGAAGTAACAAACATACAAACACACCCCCACACACACTCACAAACTTTCGCCTTTATAAGATTATTAGTGTGATAGTTTGATTACGTAGCTGTAAAACGTATCAGTCTATGGTTTGGTCAAAAAGTATCTGATAAAAGTGTAAACAAACCCTATTCAGATTAAATTCTTACGCAACCACTCATAAAGGGTAACACTTTTATCTGTATTTAGAAGGTTTCAACTTTATACATCAGTGCTTTTTCCAACAATAATTGTATGAATAATTAAATTTTAACTGAAAAATCATCTACAAACATTGAGGTTATACTGTAACATCGACATCCACAGATTCGTTTTCTGATCAATTTGTTTACATTTTCCTCAGATACTTTTGGAACAGAAATGTCTATAGTTGCAACCTCTGCATGGGTTAATAGACGAAAATTATTTTTAATCACTGACGTAGGTACTCTATCACCCTACATACGAATAAATTGTAAGTTACTATTCATAATATCAGTACTTAGATTGAATCCGCTTAAACTAGACTAGCCACATTACTTGAACGTAAACTTGTCCGCGGTCAAACAAAAACAATCAATCAATGGAATACCTATTGCTTTATGCGATCGTCGTAGTTTAATTAAGCATTGACTTCCAACAGTTAAGTATTCAATCGTTATGCACTCATTAAACAGATTGCTCTACTGAGGGGCAACTCTCGTAATTTTAAGAACGTTCACAGTCTGATCTCAGTCTCATTCTGCCCTACATTTTGACAAGTTTTTGACATTTGTTTGTCGCCGAGATGAGACTGCGACTAGATTTTGAACGTTTTAAATTACGAGAATTGGCCTTTAGGTATTTCTATGACAATCTACATGAAGCAATATAATTAATTAACAGCGTATTATATTACAAGATCTATTTAAAACATGATCATTATGAGTATCTACAAAGAGGCGGCGAATACGTAAATGTATAAAAAATATCTTATTCTAAAAGCTTTACTTTGTGTTTGACTATGTAATTCGAAAAGATATTTGATACTGTTTACTTAAAAAGTGATTGGCAAAAACTTTCTTTAACATTATCAATCATGTAGATGATTGATAGTGTTAAAGAAAGTTTTAGCAAGCAAGCATGCAGAAGGATTTTGATTGATACCTACGTATACTTGCTAACGTGGTATTATATAACAAAGTTCGGGTTTCTATGACCATTCTGATGTCAAAACTCTCGGCTGGTGTTTGCTGAAACATTAGCCGGCTCACGGCGCGTGCTCTCTAAACATCATCAATCAACTGCGTATCACGGAGGTTGACTCCAAATAAAACGTATGGCGTAGTATTGTGTTGAATCTGGGCTTGTTATAAACTGTCTAGAAAAAACTGTTATTTAAGAATTGGTTCTCTCATAATTTGTGTTATTTTTTTTTTCAATAATTGTGTTTAATTGAAGTATAAATTATTAATACTACTAATAAACCAATGTATTCTAATTTTTTTTTTGTGCAATTTATTTCTAGATAGTTTACGTTTTACCCACAAAACAATTATTATGAAAATATATCAATCTGTTCGAATCCAACACAGGACGAAGGTTCAATCGTTACCGTTTACAATGTAATTGAATCAAAAGTTCACAAAATAACGGATCGCAGGGCACCACAGCCGCGCCTGCGCCCCTTTGGATCATAATCCATTGTTACACGGGTTCTGGCTGATCAATGGCTTTTCAATGTAGATAATATTAAACATTGAAATTGCGATACAAAAGCCTTTCTGCATAGCTAAAATTTGAAGGTGTAATTACTAATATTTAAGCTTCATTCAAATAAATCACATAGCAAGTAAATACGGTACACGTAAAACACTGTACAAAAAATATCATAATGTCTTTTTGCCACCTTTAATCATCAAAAGAGCCAACAAAGCCGATCAACATTGTTTGTTCAGCAAGCTCGCCACTAAGATAACTTTCCACCTACATTGTTTTATAAAACAGCCACTGTTTACGGCCCTAACCCTCTCATATTATCATAGATCAGGCATCCAAAACCATAATTCGTCTCAGCAGTGGAGCCGCTCGCTCATACATTAGTATGCGGGTCGGCGCTCCCAGCTATTGTGGTTTGTTTATAGACAAATTTCCACCTGAAAATATACTTGAACACGATGAAACGGACTGATTTTCGTTTGATTTACATCCATCCTTTGTGTTATATCTATTGTTCGGGACCCAATCAATCGTACCTTTTATTTTTTCGTCAGGATTAACTGAGATTATGGTGCGGGCGTTTGGGGAAATGCCTGTGATATGGGAATTGTCGGAGTTAGTTCGCGACTGCGACGTAAATTGCAGTTGGATTCATTTGGTGTGTGCGCGCCGGAATTAATTTGTGTTAGCCATGGCAACTTTGGTTTGTTTGCAGATGCCATCAGTTCTGCGTGCGTTTGGGAAAATATACGGACTGCGTATAAAAGCCCTTTATGAGTTTTGTTGACAATACTTTTATTGAAAGACAGTGATTTCATTCAATTAGTATCAAAATGTGGTTTGATTGTATATCTATGGTAATGAGCGTTGAATTATCATAACAGTTAACTTATAGTAGGACTCGTCAGTTTAGAATAAATTTTTAATTCAGAAACGGTAGGTAATTCAGAATATAATGATTCTGCTACTTTGGGAGCGAGTGTAACTTTTTTAACGTAACCTGCATTCGTATCAAGGCTGCCTTTCCAGGTTTCAAGAACGATGTTTAAAACAGGTACCTATATAAATAACAGGTGCCGACAACCTTGACTTCCCAAAAACCGCTTTTTAAAACCCTTTACCTTTACATTAAAAAGACTAAGTGCTCGATCCACGACTGGCAGCAATGCGCTCTGGACAATCGAATTATTGCCGCTCGGCTGAGCAAATTAACTACACGGGAACAGAACGTAGGGCGCTGTTGGTTCAACTCATTTGTACGAGTGATGTTTGTTTTGGTAGTGTAAAGGCATAACGGAAAGGGAATCGGGTGCCTTTATAAAGTTTAATGGGAAAACGTTACAAAGGAAATGCTGGGTGTCGTTTACGTTAACTTTTGGCTTATAAATCTGAATGCGAGCGTGTGGTGAAATATGCTCTACTTCCTCTTACAGAGAAGAGCCCTCCCAGTCCCAGCAGTTGGTTCTCAATTATTACAATTGTGGGTAGTCAACAAAATTTGTTATGATTTGTTTTTCTTATAATTTAAGTGATTTTACTATCAATTATTGTCTAACAAATTGGAACATAATTTATTGAGTACTCGATGTACGCACTAATTGATTTTGGCAACTTATCTTGATTATTGTTATCGATGATTTTATTCAAAACAATTAACGACATGTAACTTTGATTTCAAAATGATTTACTTTGTAAAATCACCATTGTTTATTTACGACAATTATTCTTGTATTATTTGATTACATCAAATGTATAAGTCTTATTATCTATATTACGTCATCTAATTGTTGGTAACAGAAACGTTTCCTATGGAACGAATTTCAAATTCGTTCATCCTAGAAATTTCAATATTGGCACCGATCTGGCTACCGAGAACCCAAAACCAATGGTTTAAATGATGCTAACCTAAGCTTCAAAATCATTTATTAGATTGTGTTAACAGTTGTAATGCAATTATGATATTTTGAGTCAAAACTTACATAATGTGCGATTTTGCTTAGTCATTCTTCGCTTCAATACATAAAGTCATAGCTTTTCTCAAGAATGTAGGCAGAAATAAATCGCAAACATTATACTACTTTTGCTTTGTCCAGAATACATTTGGTCATAAACTTATTCCCGGTTACAAACTAGTACCTACATCTACGTATCTGACCTTTGTGAAGGACATCACTAATAAGGTCAATATTTGCCCCTCCAACAATCTTATAAAATATTCCTTGTCCTACAGAATCAAAACAAAAGAAAAATGTTTAAAATCACGTGAATAAAACATTACAGGCCGCAATGTCATGAAAAAAAAAATGTATTCGAGATTCGAAGTTGTTAACCTAACCCAACCTTACTTCTTTTTTCGCAACCCTTGTTTGCAGTTTAGAATTGACATTAATCATAACTCTTTGTTGGTTATTATCGTAAATTCACCGTAACTGAATAGCAGTTAGGAATGGTTCACTGCCCACTTCATCTGACCAATATTATATCTAGACACTAAAAGATACTGTGACCTCTGAGTTTGTCTCGGCTAGTTTTTTATCTCATCTAGTTTTTTAAATATGATTGACGTACAGAAATAAAATCATTTATCTTTAACATTTACTTAGAGTTCGCTAAGACTTGTAGAAATGTGCCTTAGGAATAAGTCGTTTGCAGTAAAGCTCTTTGTGAAGGTGGTCGAGAAGTATTGAAGGCGACATATTTTACGTAGCACGCATTAAACTTCAGGTGCAACTATTCATCGAATAAAACCCCGCTTACAATGTAAGAACTACTAAGCAAAGCTAAATTAAACTGCACAACTCGTTCCTTAAAAAGCAGATTCCTCTCTAATCTGAAGCACTAGTCGAAATAAAAACAGAGAGTGTATCAGCTTGTCCCGAACAAGTTTAAGACTAACTTCACTGAAGCTAGTGAAACTGGGTTACTAATGTACTCAGTCGCAGAGTGAGCGAACAAATATACTCCTTACCTTGCAGTATGTGTCTTGAGAAATGCATGAATGATGATGGTGAATTATTTCTAGTAGTTTTATAGATAGTACTACTAAAATTCTGTTTTCCATGACATCGAAGCAAGTTACGGTTTGTACCCATGTGTACTCGGAAACAAAGCGATATTTTACTCACATATTTTTCCTCTCCAAAAAAATATACACACAAAATAATCCATGTTTTTATAACATCAAAAAATGAAAAACCATATGCAATAACAATGCAGCTTGGACATGACCAGACAATTTGTTATCCCCTGTCGGCCGTTCATACAAGCTAAATATATCATGCGGGCGAGTACGCTTGTCGGTTTTCAATTTACCTCTTTTTGTACCGCAAACATACTGACGGTTATAACTAGCATTTTGACGATTTACATCCTCGTAATGCATATAATAATAATTCGGTTTGATTGGGTAAGAGATTTTTTAAGTTCTGCAAAAATTCTTAAGTGAAATACCGCAATGTAATTAAACGCGTCCGTTCAGTTAAATGGAGAAGAACGTGAACTTCAGTTTTCATTCTGAATTATCCATCAGTTTTTGAAAATTATTTAACACGTGAAAGAGAGAAGTGAAAATATTGATATATAGCTAAGTTAATTACAGGAAGAGTAAATTAAAACAAATAGGTATGTTTAATAAGGATTTTTTATACCTATATTTATTAGGGTTTAAACATTCTAGGCTATCCTAAAGTGCCTTTCAGAAGTTATCCGTTACAAAATTAGCCTTACACAGAATCTAAATTGCTGTCTTGTTATAGTTCGTCCTTCGCAATATATAGGTTCTACTTAATTGCTTAATTTTGACGCAAATAATCAAATTGTAAGGGCCCTTATCACACTAATATTATAAAGGCGAAATTTTGTGAGTGTGTGAGTGTGTTTATATGTTTGTTACTTTGGGTTCGATTCCCACCCAGGACAAATGTTTGTGTGATGAGCATGATCATTTGTTCTGTGTCTGGGTGTAATTTATCTATATATGTATGTATTTAGAAATATATAAGTATGTTTATCAGTTGTCTAGTACTCATAACACAAGCTCTGCTTAGCTTGAGACTAGACGGCGTTGTGTGATAGTTGTGAAATATTATTATTATTTGTTGGTATACATTTTTGTATCTCGGCTTTGATGTGCCGGTTTTATAGAATAACACGGGCCGAAGCCAAGTGCTATCCTAAGCGATAGATGATAAGATATTATGATGTGATGATATGTTTAAACTTTGTGTTGTTGATGATGTTTGTGGGTTATTATTATTACTTCTTCACGCTCAAACGGCTGGACCAATTTTGCTAAAATTTGGTATGGAGTTAGCTGACACCCTGGATTAACATATAGACTTTTTATCCCGATATTCCCACGGGATCGACATTTACGCGGGTAAAACCGCGGGGCGCAGCTAGTTGTATTATCTGTATAAATAAAAAGAAAAGTCCTGACTGACTGATTGACTGACTCATCAACGCCCAGCCAAACCCTTGGACCTAGAAAGCTGAAATTTTGCACAGATGTTCCCTTTATAATGTAGACAAGGAATTTAGACAAGGAATTTTCGAAATTCAACCCCTAAGAGGGTGAACGCGGGGAGGATGAAATTTCACGCGGACGAAGTCGCGGGCAAAAGCTAGTATTTCAATAAACTTGCAGAGAGGTTCACTGTGATATTATTGTAAATTTAGCAGCCGAGAACATTTTATTGTGGAAACACGCTCAGGATTACATCTGCAAAACATGCCGTGACTTTGGCCAACGGATTGATAATTCGTTTTTCATTATTTTCATAGCGTTATGTCCTACGGCGTCCTGCTGTGGGGCAAAGCCGCTGATGTTCAAAATATATTTGTTCTTCAAAAACGATCAGTTTGAGCAATTTACCAGCAAGGTGCTAGGGTATCTTTAAGATAATAAAAAAAAAGATTTATTGATATTCTCACGGCGGTGGATCACAATTCATCTTCGCCAATATATTATGTATTTGGCAAAATATACACTAAACACAGTGATATCCATAATATTAACACTAGAAATAAGGACAAACTACGTGCGGGCTCCCCCTTCCACCCGTTACATAAGGTTCATAACTCATTTGTTGGGCTTGTAGTAGTCTGTTAGTCGCACTGATTAACTCAAGACAATGTTTATGTTCTTTCTCCAGAATTAGCTTACCTACTGAAAGGCTAAACGAGTTCATATAATTGTTTATTTTATTAGACTGTAAAGTCAATTTATTTTAATTTATCATTACAATGTTTTTTAATGAGTTGTATTGCAATGTATGGTTCGCTAATGACCTCTACAATTGATCATATTATATGATTATTCTTGTCTGTGCAAGTGGCAGAAAGTTCGTCATACCTTACTCCCTTAGATGTCACTGCTTGCGGTAGCGTCGGGGGTCGGGTTACCTCCTTCCCTTAAATATGGCGAGGGGGGTAAAGGCTGATCTTTGCGTTATGCTCGTGAATGGGAGCTGCTTGTTTAATATTAATTAACTATTTATTTATTTTACTTCGATGGTCCCAATTTATCATTTGTGACTTCGTATGTGACCATAACCCAGCATTGCATAAATATGTCAGCTGTCACGCCCTTTATGCCTGGAGGCTTTTATTTAGGTGTTAAATTTTGTTTTCATTAATATTTTTAGTATAGTTTACATTCTATTTATTGGTATAGGTAATGGCGTGGCTAGCTGACATAAATATGGCAAATAGTTTAATTAATGTTCTGTATCTCGTAATATTAGCTACTTCGCATACCTATTATTGTATAGAAGCAAGTTTTTTTAACTGAACAGACAGCTTTGCTGCTGGGGAGTTTATTGAGCCACTTCTTCTTCCCAGATAAAACATAAGGAAGTGGTGTAGAGCGGGCGTGTTGGGAGACTGTCTTTTTTTATTTTGACGTTTAAAAGTGCTGATTCTCAGCATAGTTTGAATTAATGGATTTTGATTGAGTGAAAGTTTTAACAAAAAAAAATAAAACAATCAGAATCTCTTCAACACTACACCAAGCTTTGTTGCTGACTGTCCGACGTCCGTCAACCAACTGGATTGTAACATTTCACACCATTTAATTCTCGCACCATTCAATCAAAGCTGAGTTCATACATGTACGTACACTGCGCATTGTTTACACGAATGCGAGAAACACGCATTGTTTCGTTAGCCGAATAATCCTTTTTTTTTTTTGTTATTCATATTCCTCGAGGCTCGTATGACAGCATTAAGCAATATATTAGTAGGAAAGGCTATATTTTACAGTGAGACAAACTGCACGAAAGTCTGCCGGATAATATCGATGCGGTGTATGAAAAGTTGTGTTTACCCGTTTATTTTGACTTATACTTATGCTATGGCGGATTTATTTTTATTTACGATTTCTGCACTTATTTTGTTAGATAATAGCTGCTTTTGTTCTTGGTACGACTTACTATAAAATAATAAAAACTCATGCAATGGTTACAGTGTCCAACCGAGGTTGACTGCCCAGTGCGCGCGGGCAATAAACACGCAATGCCAATGTTTACTAAATATTATGTATTTTTAACTAGACTTTGTACCGTAATTGCGTTTGTTCAATTTAGTAGTACTGTCAGTCTCAAAACACGGAAGTTAATCAGTCGGTCGTCGGACTGGTCGGGTTAGTCGGTAGTACAAAAGTGAACTCTATGGTCAGTTTTAACAGAATCTGTCGTGCATGACATGGTATAACAATTTATTTCCCTATACCTTGTTATTTATTTATTACACACTTTAAATTGCACTTTTACAATTTGAAAACATTAGTACAATGTTATTAACATTGTAGGAGAGTATATTGTTTTTAGGGTTCCGTACTCAAAGGGTGCCAACAGGACCCTAATGCTAAGGCTCCGCTATCCACCCGTCTGTCACAGGACTGTGACTTTTAAATTGTAGTACGTAGACTGATATTTATACTGAGTGTACTTCTATAGCTAGCCACTATAACAATAAATCATAAAAATAAAATAAAGTAAAACATTAAAAGGGGTCCCCATACTTACCAGAAACATATGTTTAGTCTTATTTTGCTCGATCTTAATAATGGTAATATACATACAAACGTTTTACTAATAAACTACAATGCATAGTCTTAAGTAAAACCTTTGGAAGCCTTTGTGTGCTAGTCCGACTCGCACTTATGGCAGCTAGTAGCTTTTGTTAAAAAATAAAATTAATGATAAACAATAGCCTTAGGGTCTTGGTGTCATATTATTTCTATTTTACTACGGTTTGAACTTATTCTTAAGGGCTAGTTTTAACAAAGATAGATATTTTTTTATCCTTGGATTAAAACTGAAGGCTGACAGTTTTTGTTTGAAAATACGATCATAAATTCAATAAACTATGTAAAGTGCAATAAATAAACTTTGTTGTTCGAATTCGCATAATTTAAGTAACTGCGATCGACGAATCCAAAGTGGCGAAGAATGAAGAAGTCCTACATTCAACAGTATCCAATGTTTAAACCATGGCTATACATCACGAGGTTATTTCGTGACGTCATATATATCGGCGGGCCATTGTTCCGTTACAATCATGATTATAGTATCTATTGTATGTTGTGCATTGTGGAGATTTGCAAGGCTGTGAGCGCATCGTAGTGAAGACAATCAATGGACGATCTAATAGTTATTAGATCATCCATTGATGAGTCTGCCTATGGTGCAATGTTAGGATCGCCTACCAGGCTCAGTATCAGAATTTATTTATTTACGAATCTGGGACTGTGTTTTGCACCTGTAATGCCTCTGATACCACAACTTCGTTGGTGGGAAAGACTTCTTCGTAGGAAAGCTGCTGACTTTTTGTCACCTAGCAACATAAAAAACATCATCATTAAAACCGTGGAGTCGTCGCATATTAATTCCGTGTCAGAAATATAGAAACGGAAACGTCCTACGTTTTTGTAAATAAACACAATTTACATGGATACGAGTATTAGTACGAACATCGCATTTAATGTCTGGTATTATAGATACAGTTGAGTACTATCTACAAGTGTTGAAAGAGATAGTCACTCGTTGTACTGTGTCTAATTAACTCAGTATAGTACAGATCAGGCTTCTAATATTTCTCTTCTAGATTATTAAAATGAATCTGTGCTTGAAGGATAGCTTCATGTGTGGAACCACCTTTTTTTTTTATTGGTGCTGTATTTTCGTTAAATCTGTTCACAAAGCTGTTTTCTTGTTTTTTAGGCAATGCAGAGCACTTTGTATTGCAAAACTGGTTATAACAAAGTGCACAGTTTGAAGGTGTGTATTTGTTCACTTTGTGCGTGGAGTGGAAATATTTTTCACTCTGATATCTGCTGGACAAAATGAATTTGGTTTTTAAAACCTGATCGACAGCCTGTTATTCTGTAGTACGTGGAATTTTTATATTATTATTTACATAAAACAATGTAATTCTCGATAAGATTTTCCTTCAGACCACAAAAAAACTTTTTTATAGTTATAATACATATCAAATCAAACTTTTGTCTAGACGGGCAACTAACAGTAGGATAAGATGTTGAAGGATAAAGTCAGATCAGACAAGATCGAATTGAATAAGTTGATTTATCGAGTTTAGATAACGATACGCAGCATGTCCGTGGCGGTTCGGTAGCTAATTTAACTTTACCCCGCATGAAGTTCTTAGTCTCAACTGATATTGTTAACGTACTTAACAAATACTGAAAGCCGTCATAATAATATCTTACACAAAGTTTTGCGCTAAGTTAGCTGTAAGTTGTTATGCCTAGTTAGCGCAACCCTTCTCTTCTACTTAAGTATAGTTCACTGTGATGCTATTGGTCGGCCACTTTTGAGTGTAGGGTGACTATGGGTGGAGTTTTAAAAGTCGTAAAATAATTCAACGACAAAAACATAATCAATTACTTTCGTAAGCTGCGATTGAGTAACGATAGTGCAGATAGAAAAAAAAGTAGGTACGTTGTACCTGTATGGTGTGTATTTAGAGGTACTTATAACAAATAGTAATCGATACCAACTGATTGACTATTGCATTTACTAGCATAATATCTCGACAAGGAACATAGATGACACTGACTTACGTCACTCAGATAATTGTCCGCCTAAGCTGTCTATTGTACCTGACATCTGTCTGGTAAATTAGGGCCTCCAGCCAGGAGGCCCTAATTTATTGAGGTACCTTTACGCAAGATCAGTTAAATAGACAACAACCTCCTAGGCTGACCTGCGAGAGGCAATTACAAAAAAAAAAAAGAAGTTTCTACGTGAATTTTATGCTGGTAATTAAATTCCCTTACATTCATTTTGTCTGTACATGGTCCATCATTACGTAGGGATCGGTTTACCCTAATCATTGTGCCCGGAAGCTATAAAAACTCCTTATTCCTACAAGGCCACATAGTCGATGTTTCCTACAGGGTGAATGTAACATCGAACCGTACTCTGCTTTTAACGTCATTTGCGTTTTAGTGCTCACTATTCGCGACACACTTTTTGTTTATACAGCTAGTTTACGACCTTTGTACAGCTATGGAAAGCATAAGTTTCTGGAAAATGCCTGTTGAGAGTATAAAAGGGTACCAGAATTGAGTGACGAAAGTGTGTATAATTTGGAAGATGTGAGGCCCTTTTTTTCAATCCTCTAGGCTCACCCTGATTGGGTATCATCACTATATCTGCTAGCCAGATGACATTACCGTAAGCCCTGATCTTGTTTCAAACGGTATTGACAAAGCTTTTCAAATTGTACACCGAATAGTTAATATAAAAGTTTCTCAGGGTGAATTCATACCTAAGTTACTTTTTGTAGAGCAATATTTTGCATTAAGTAACTTTCTATAACTTTTATTATTTTTACTAAATAATTTTTGTTATCCACTCGATCATACGTTGTGGGCCACTAACACGTGCAAACGTAACTAAACAAAAAGTAACCTCGGTGTTGATGCGGCTTTCGGTTAATATTAAGGGTAGAGTATAAGTTCTTTGAATCTTTGAATCTGTGCTTAGATTGGTCTTCAATTTGAAGACCAATCTAAGCACAGAGGCATTACAATGTATTTTCTGAATTGATGTTTCTTACAGTCATTATTTTGATAATGATTATATTTAATAACAAATAACAAAGGACTCAAATATGTTACTGACAATATTCCTTAACAACTACGTTAGTAAATTTAATCTACACATTTAATCTTAATCTCACTGCAATCTTGTTAATGCGAATCCGTGCTACAAGCTCAACATCGATGTGGGAAGTTTGCAGCAGCGTGCAGCGAATCAACACGATTTCGACAGCCGATTCGACACGACAAAAAAAGTATGATCAAAGTCACGTACCCAAATATAACTAAGTTGGTGTAAAACTATCTGGCACGCATAGGTGTGTCGGTACATAAAGTTGAGCGCGATAGTTGAGCGGCAGATAGTTGCGACGCGACACTACACACGTGACCTGACACACTACTAAGTCTGACGTGCGGCATCGCGTCAATGTGATAGTAATGCACCCTTTATTTTATACGATATAGCAATTGGAATTAAGCACAGCATATAACCGATATATCCAGATAGATCTGTTTTGTTAAAATTCTTTAAACGTGTTTAGCTACTAGTTCCTTATCACTTAAAGTAATGAAAGACGAGGTCTAACCGACAATTTTATCAAATATTTTAATAGCTTTATCCAGAGAACCGATCAGAAAAGTTAAACAATGTTACTAAACGCGATTAAAGCCTTAGTTTATCTTACATCGATTATCATATTACCAGAAAACATTTTTGTAAAAGAATATGATCATAAATTCAGGAATGTTACCAACCTTTTTTTTTGGTGAGAACTGATTTATGAAATTCTTTTAATCTGATAAAAGATTGCCTCGGTATTTTTATACCTGAATTATGGCTTCCAAGATCCCTTTTCATCTAAAGAATATTAAACGCGGTTTTTGTGGGCAAAATTAATTTTAAGCGTTAATTTTTAAAGAACTACTTAAAATTATCGAAGTTAGTGATATCTGAAAAAATTAACAGAAAATTAACATGTGGGTGTTATCAAGTTAACTTTTTTAAACACATACTTAATTCTATATTCTTTTATTTAAATAAATAAGATAATGCGACTTGCGAGATAATTGATTTCAAACCTTTACAGTCTTTCTCATTTTAATTTAATTTTACTCATGTCAATATAAAATTAAGGACAAGCGAGCAACTCATGGAGGACATTATCAGTAACATTACATCCCGCTTGTATTCCTTCAAAGGAACAAGCAGGGGGATCTGTATCGTATTTTTCCAATCTAAAAACACTACCATGACACTGTCACCTTTTCAAACACAAATAACAATAATTTTCACTCAGCACCAAATGCTCAAACAAGAACAAGAACTCAAGAACACACCCGTTACCAGACAGTACCGTGAAATGGGTGCACAAACTCGCAAATACAATTTGGTAGTAACTGCGTATCGGACAAATTGAGCCATCTCATCTCCCACCGGCTCCTGAATGTTTCATGCTAATATTAAACATTAACCAAAGGATAACCGAATTTGAAGCAGGAAATGCGTACCGACGAAATGGTGATAGATTATCTAATTATACTCATAAAAAGTTAACAGACACATTTTACAATACATACACCTCTACCTAACCCATCGGGGGTCACGGGCGTAGCTGTGGTTCAGTCTCAGTCAATCGTCAAAACCGAATCTAATGTATATGTCGCAGCCAACTGGTTTAACCCGTAGTATGTCGGAACGTAGATCTACACGAGACACAATGGCTTTTTAATTGTTTCTGTAATTACGACATACAACCGGTTAATTAACCGTTTAGTTAACCGCCTAGCCTTTTAACTAAGGGCCTGAATGATATTCAATTATAGTTTAGGTTGGAAGTCTGTAACCAATCACGCGCGAGCCGAATTGGTCGCAGTAACTAAGCCAGGGCATCCCGACCAAATGGGTTAGTTAGGTAGCCAATAACTTTGTAAAGAGAATTCTGAAAAAAATCACGGTTTCATTGATTACATACATTAGCATCATAGATATCCGTGATTAACATGCCAATTATATACATGGAAGAAGAAGAACGAGTGTTTATTTCAAATCGTAAAAAGGAACCAATAAGTTTATTAGGATGTACGAAGTAAAGCATTCTAAAACACAGCTTATAGTAACCGAAATCGCTTGCATAATCACTTTACAACTTAATAATAATAATAATAATATTCCACAACTATCACACAACGCCGTCTAGTCTCAAGCTAAGCAGAGCTTGTGTTATGAGTACTAGACAACTGATAAACATACTTATATATTTCTAAATACATACATATATAGAGAAATTACACCCAGACAGAACAAATGATCATGCTCATCACACAAACATTTGTCCTGGGTGGGAATCGAACCCACGACCTCCGGCATAGCAGTAGTTCCCCTTCGTATAGATACGAATGGGTCATACTTAATTGATTTTAGTGGGAAACCTTTTTATTATGTCCATTCCAATTTATTTTTGCGAGTGTTTTTTCGTATTATTATTATTGGATTGCGTTTGTCCATTTTCCTTTACTCTTGGGACTGCGGTTTAACCGATTCAAAATAATAGTCTCTTGTGAAAGTTAGTACAGGCAAAATAGAGATTTCAATTTTGTGTCTAAAACGTAAAAGAAGTAAAGTAACTTAAAATATAATGAGACCATTATAATCCCCGTCGTGCACAGAAAAAATAGTAGGAAACTTCCAGAGTGGAAGCTACCTGTCCGTTTGTGTGAACACCTACAACATAAAAATGACAAGGGTTCTCATTCCAGCTGGGAACGAATCATTTCCAACCCTGAGGTCACGACCCGCGTGACCTTGTGCGCTAACTGGTAATGCGGGTTACAAGGGTTTCTTTTTAATAATACATACAAATCGGTGGGTCATTCTTGGGTCACCTCCTAGAACAATAAAAATAGTTACGAGTATTAGGACTTACGTCTAAATATCTCGGTACCTGCACTACATTGCCGCTAGTGTTTACAACTTCATCCTCCAGAATGGCCATAATTATCATAAATAATAATTAAAACACAATCTCTTCACTCTAAATATTGGGCTTGTTTACCCCTAAATTGTTGTTTGATATTTTGAGGAAAGTTCTTGTTTAAATATGCTCCCTTAATAATTTATAACAATGGGGTAGGACTCCCCTTCTTCTCCCCTTCGTCTGCAAAGTGTACATTAACGTAAACGCGAATAAATACAATTTGGTGCATATTACTTTCTGCCGAGGATCAGTAATAAATACTTGTAATACATAATTTCACACGTCAGTTTCCGAAGGGTTATGCAAATTGCTGTTGGTTCGACACTTGACTTTATTAGCGTTTTTTTTTTTCAGTAACATCTTGCGTTTTTTGTTAACTTCCCATTTAAAGTGAAGTCAAAGTCAAATCATTTATTTCAAATAGGCACATTAAAGGCACTTTTGAACGTCAAAAATTACAACTAAATAGAATTGATTCTAGTCGCCCATTCCAAAAGGTAGTTTTCGTATGGAGTAGAATGGGCAAGACACTCCACCGTTACTCTTTTAAAATGTTTTCAAGGTCTTGTATACATAATATAATTATAATGTGAACACGATGCACATATAATAAAATTAGTCTACCACGAAAGGTAAAAAGAATTAAAAATTAAGCAATGACAGGTAAATCAAATATGTGATAGATACATGGTGCTCACATAGTTTCAATTTATTTAAAAAAAAATTAAAAGTACATGATTTATCTAGATTTTTTTTTAACTCTGATAGGTATCCGGGTTTCGGGGTCAAGAGCGGATAGTTTTACTTACTTATTCTATTACTTTATTAAAAGTCTCTGGTTTTTTTTAAATACTGTGAAGGCTTGTCTGTAAACTATGCAAAAAATTGGCTGTTCGGTGCTATTAATTAAAATTTAAAATCATTTATCCACCTAACATAAGGCCATGTTTCTAAACCACTCTGACATCACTCAGTAGTTCAGTATCAACAAAATATCTACTATCATACTATTTTTCCAAAATAAACCAAACGGCAATCAATTCGCAGATATTCGAAACTAAACTGCAATTCAATCGTATATTATTTTTACACGCGATTTCAGGTTTGGTCCCATAGTAAAAGTTGTTCATAATGATGAGTACAATGGTCCCTTAAGAGGATAACGGTGATTAAAATTACACCCAATAATTTATGGTATTTGCGCGGTAAACTCTGCTTGCGAGATGCAGGATATTGCGGATTTTTATGTTAATAACTTAATATAATACAAGATTCTGTTCTATAAGTTTTCATGCTATAGTTTTTATGATTACCTATCCTTACTAGTTAGCAAATTGTTTTACTGTACGAGGATCCAACTCCTTTTTATTTAACAAACATTTTTTTAAAGCAACATTTAAATGTTGCATGATTATTTTTTTTACGTTTATTTATATACATACTTTCTTGTACACTTAGAAAATACATAGCAAAAAATACATTTGTACGACATTTATACCATAATCAGCCTATAATGTTACCACTGCTGGGACACAGGCCATTTATACGTTTTTACGACATTTATACGTTTTACACGATTCAAACATGTATTGTGTGCAATATTGTAGCCACAAAAGTGCTCATACCTCATACCTCCGAGCGCGCATCAATCGAGGTAATAAGTGGCAGATGGATTGGATTGCAGCGCTGAAGCGGCTACATCCCCATGTCGCGTCAAAGCGTGGACTACGTTATTAAACAGTAGGGATGGGAAGCGGAGGGAAAGTGAGCGGGACTTTTGATTTTTGTTGCATTCGGTTGTATAATAGTTGGTATGCACTTTAGAACATGTTACCAACCCCAACTGGGCCCGCTTGATGGATTACACTCTACTCTCTCACGTAGAGAGGAGACCTGAGTCGGGAGTGCCAGCTGTAGGAACATTGTAGGCTCATAAGTTTAGCTGATAGGTTTTTAACAATTTTTCATTATTTTTAGGTACTTTGAAGAACCAGAAATAAGATTTCACCAGACATAAGAGATCACGACCAGACAAAGACCTGACTTCATTTTCATTTTCAAAAGTCTTTCTCAGATTGAGATGAACTATTCTGTAGATTAATCAAAAAAAAATATTGTGATAATGTACATCACTATAATCAGAGCATAACACGATTCTTGCATCGATGCTGCAACATGGAGCCGGCTCGGATCAGTGTCGGTACCAATGGCACTATGGTTTCTAGTTCACTAGGCTGTAATTTGATACCTACTGAAATCATTTGCTGTTACAATGGCTGAGCGTGATTAGGAATGATTTTCCCATTTCTGATTTACACAGGTTATGTTAGTTAGAATGTTGCAGTTGCAGGATTCTTTATAAATTACTAGTTGCATTAAACTTTACTATTATTCCTATTAGCCCTAAATAACAACTTTAATTATAATGTGGTTATAGACATGGTGAAGTATTATGACTTCTCGATTGCCAAACCTACGACGTATTCGTTGGACTATTATCAACGTTCAGTGTATAAAGAAGAAGAATTTTATTCTCATAGAGAAAACAAATAGTTAATTTAACATAATATGACCTATAAAAATAAATCATGCCGTTTTAAGGTAACGACAAAATAAATGAGTATGAAAAATTTATAATAAGTTATACCTAAATTGCGCTTGAAAAAGTAGAAGTATCCGGAATGTTTTTTTTCTCTCTTTAGCCAACCAACAGCGGCACATATTACAGTATTTTATGGCTAACGATAGGATTCCCTTTTCTAGGATAAGTATAAAACATGTGAATGGACTACTAAGAAATATTTAAATACGAATGGTTATACGTATACTCGTATAATTCCCGGACGTACTCACAACGCGTACCAAGCAATAAATAAAAGAGTTTCACACGAATTTCAATAACTGACATTTAAATTTAAATGCCGCATTTTCTCCGAAGGGATTCAAATTTAAAATTCGATTATTTTACAAGAGAATAATCGTAAAAAAAGTTGAAACTCACAGTCAGTGTGTTTATGTATTGTTTCACAATTCACTGCTTACGTTATTTGTTACTATAGCATATCAAATTAAATATTATTTATTTATTCAATTGAATGATGTGCTGCCTTTCAATTATAAAAAGTTTGTTTTAAAAAAGCAAATAATTATTAGTTTCATTAATTTCATAAATATTCGTGAATTTTCTATAATCAAAAAAAAATTGGTATGTATTCTATAAACTAGCAATATAGGCAAATATTTACGACAAAAACACTCACTGTATTATACTGTAAGAATTTTGGTCCAAATATTAGTAATAGGACCGAAAAAACATTTAAAACAAGATTTTTCCACCAAAAATAAACCAACCCATTGATCAATCCTCGTTTATTCTTCCACATAATTATCTCAAAAATTAATGAACCGGAAATACCATACTTAAAATACCCTAAAAACTTTCTATAATACTCCCGCTTTATTTTTATAACAATGAAAAAGGGCAGGGACGCAGTACAACACCGATTTTTTTTTAATTTAATTAAATATGACCAAAATATTTGTATACGGACCGGAGTCCGATTTAATTTCTATTCAAATTACTCTGTGCAAAGAATCTGTCTTTTCCGATATTCAGGAATATAGAATAAAATGAACAACTCATAGTCGTTGAAATGCCAAAATTTTAATTAATAAAGAGTTATGAAAGGCTCAAGCAAGTTCTGTTTACGGAAATTGATGAGAAAATTTAATTTAGATATTGTTTCCTTAGCTGCTGTTCAGTGTATTTTCTGAACCCCTACTCCCTCCCTGTTTCCCTACGCCCATGTTTTAGTCAGTAGGCAGGTTGTTATGGGATTTCACATAGGTACTTATTTTTTTAAATTTGTAGAGAATATGATTGGAAACACTGGTTAATTATAAGGAATCGGAAGATATTCGTCAATTAACCAATGTCGAGTTTGTTCATGAGTATTTTAGGTATGTTTGAAAACTCTTATAATGAAATAAGAAAACCCTTTTCCTTATATCAGCAGATGTTATAAACACGCATTCGTGACAATGCAGCCTTCCTTTAAAAATTCATACAAGTGTCTTTTACTATCTTAATTCCATATTCGCACTAATTCTTTGTTCCGACATTTCATTTAAATATCCTTGTCATCTTTCCAAGTAGTAAGCCTTGTTTTATGTTCAAGCGCATTGCATTTTCCTCGTAATAGTCACAGCTATCCAAAAGACCTGACCTTACACTTAATTCTCTCATATTTTCTCACTGTTGTCACTTTAATTACTCCGCAAGGCTTGCCAAATATTTTTTTACGAGAACAACTGAAATTAAAGCTGAAGTTTAGTAGTCTACAAAAATATGAGTAATATTCACCAAGAACTCATTTAGTGCAATCAAACTGTTTGATCTTTGGCAACGTTTGATTCCAAGTTTTTGCCCAATCACGGGCTGTCTCGGAATCTCGGAAGAACACAGTGCAAAATGTTACTTTGTTATAATTTATGTGTGCGAATGCATCCCCGCATTTCCCCAAAAATAAAAGTTCGGGCTAGAAAAAAAAGTACGGTTACGGTTTGAGCATTTTAACTATAGATTTTTTACTTTAATTTCTGGGTATAAAATGTTCGGAAGTTAAAACTGAATAAGTACATTTTTTTCAGTGTCTATTGAATGTTTATTCATGAAAATTATAAAAATCAGGTTTTTTATTTTAATTGCACTGCGATTGATTTTGTTGTTTTTATTTACTGTTTTTTTTGTGAGAAACGCGATCCGTCGGCATCTGTTACATACAATTTTGAAGATTATAATGAGGCAATAAAACGAAAAAATGTAAGTAGGTGGTTTGTTACAATAAATTGGTTTGTGTCTAATAAGGTATTTTCATGTCAACATGCATGATTAGTTCAAATTAGCATAGAAATAAAAACACATCCTTCGCCAAACAAACATATTGTTTTACTGAACAACATAATCTTTCCCTGGGTTCAACAGAAGCAAGCCAAGAATTCGATTTGAGCGGCGCGCTGCACCGTCCGTGATGTATGTCCACTTTATGAGCGAATTAAAATGGCCGCCGCATGACTTATGACGTCATAATGGCGGCTATCACGTCACATACGTCATACGCGTACGAAATTAGTAGGCAATTAACTATTATGTGGCTATTTAATGTGACGGGGTACGTTATAAGGTTAGGTTGTAATTTTTATAAGTACCATAACTATTTTGCTTTAAGAAATAAATGTGAATGAAATATTTAAGTTTCAAATTCAAATAATATTTAAATCTGCATTTTAACAGCCCCATATAAAATAACACTCGGCACCGCATTGCTAATCTTACAAGAATGTATCCTAAACCGATTTGTTAGAAACTCCCCAATTTATTAACAAAAATTAAAGTTGTTAATAAAAAAAGAAACGTCCCATAAAGTCCGTCTAATTATTTCCATCATTTAATTAATTGAATTGGAAGTGGGGGCATGAAGTAAATCAGGTGTCCATTATCCTTCATCGAAGTCTTTGAAGCGAAGTGAAAGATTACTAGATACATTAAATGATGTGTGATTTGAAGTTCTACATTTTTTAAAGCACAAAGGTAGATGTTTAGTACGTAATTTAGCGAAATAAAAGAAGAGCTTCACTACATAAAGCACATATATTTTTTATAGAAATAGAACCAAAATTAAATATAAGTATTTAAAAAGAAAAACTATTTATATAAAACAGTTCGGAACAATATTGTAGCTAGTAAAATATAATGGAAACACGAGAAAACAATAGAGACCTATCAATAGTCATGGTAAAATATATACCGCTGGTTCGCAAACTAGCGAGTCGTCGATTGTAATCGGTTTTTAGGCTCGTTACCGGTAATCTGCACAGGTTTTAAAAATAATACAATCTAACCTAAGTTGTCCCGAAATTAAAAAGGGTCTAAGCACTTATAATATTAGATAAAGATAGTAGTTTTCTGGACTCTGGCGAAGGTGGCTTCGAAGTTCAGCAGACTTCAACAGAACTGCTGGTGATGTGACGGGCCGACGTCGTGGAATAAAAGGTCGCTAAGTGCAGGAATGCTCTGCAGCTGGCCTGGCGATAGCGGCACCATAGACTCGCAAGCCTGAGAGATAATCCGGTATCGAAAAAAAAGCCGAAGTAGCACTTTTTGATTGACTATATACCGACGACAAATAAAATAGAGAGCTGGAGATTAGGAAAGTACGTACCAGATTCGAAGAAAGTCGTATATCAATTTGCAGGGACATCACAGCACGCTGGCCGGGATCAGTGCATGCTTGTACAATTTTTAACAACAAACTATTGCAGCAATTTGGAAATTGTGTACCTACTAAGATTCAAATTAAAATTATTATTAAAATTATTTTACGTCAAGTCTCCTGTTCGATTAAGCCGTAATTAATGATTTTTTTTAATGAAAAAAAAAAAAACTTTTGCTTGTCATGTCAAAATCCGAATTCTGTTTAAAAATATTAATGACGTGCCCTGTTTATCAAAACTTACAAGTCTACAAGTTCACAAGTAACACTACAAGAAAGTTGTTACAAGTTCGTGTAAATTACGTTTATTTAAAAAAATCTACAGGATTTGTAAAATTGATTTGCGAAATTGAGAGTCGCCAGAGTCCAGACACTCTCAGGATTTGCCATGATTTTCTACAAGTTGTAACTTACAAAGGATTTTTTAGTGAACAAAATCACAAATACAATTTTAAAAATACACTTGCTAAATAAATAACGACACTTGTAACCCGTAATTTACAAGTGTAGTTTTGATAAACACATATTTGTAATACTGATTTTTTTACAAGAAAAACGCTTGTAAGACAAGGCTTGTAAGTTTTGATAAACAGTGCACACTGGCACAGACATATTAATTAGAAAATAATGTTTTAACCGCAGAGGTAACGCTGCAGTAGGTATGTGTTTAAAATTCAGCACTAATTACGAACTTTAATTTACTTTTTTTTTTCCATTTTATATCCTGCTAAACGCAACAATCTGTCCTTAGACATTTAGCTGCTCCTTTGTCCGAAGTTATTCTGTAATTGGTCTTTGAAGCAGTGAGGAGTTGTCCATTGACCACTCTCGCTTATACTATTGGGAATCGGTTTTTTAGGGTAGGAACACTGTTCCTCCTCAGTCTTGTGTATATAGTACTTCCAGATCCCACTAAATCAGCAGCCAGGGAGTTGACATGTTTGGTTAGTTTTTTCTGGTAGTTTTGGCTATGTGTAGCGATTTCTTGTTTCACCGTTTTGAGTTTCAGATCTTGCAGGATGTATTTATTGTGTATGCATTTAGGGATGTTAAACATGGATCTAATGGCTTTGGACTGAAACCTTTCCAGGATGTCAATGTTGCTGTTACTTGCTGTTCCCCAGAGTTCGATGCCATACGTCCAGACCGGTTTCAATATGGTTTTATATATTGCCATTTTGCCTTCGTTGGTCAACTGAGACTTTTTACCAATCAGCCAGTACATGCTTCTCAACTTTGAGTCTAGGGTCTTTCGTTTCTTCCAGATATGCTTTTGCCAAGTCAGTCTTCTATCCAGGTGCATGCCGAGGTACTTCGCAGTGTCCTCGTGAGGAATTTGTTCTCCATTTAATGTGATTGGGGGACAGTTACCTTTTCTCAGAGTGAAGGTGACGTGTGCTGATTTGCTTTGGTTCGCCTTTATTCTCCATATCTTTAGCCACTGTTCAATATCACCAATGTGTTTCTGCAGGTTTGCTGATGCGGCATCTGGATTGGTGTGTACTGACATTATTGCAGTATCGTCTGCATACGTGGCGATTAAGGTATTGTCATCTGTAGGTATGTCAGCAGTGAAGATGAGGTACAGCACGGGCCCCAAAATGCTCCCCTGAGGTACCCCAGACCTGATTTCGTGCAGGTCTGATGTTACATGATTAAGTTTGACTTCGAAACATCGTTTGTCTAGGTAGCTTTCTAGTATTGAGAAGAATGAGTGAGGTAGGTATTTTTTCAGCTTATACAGGAGACCCACATGCCAGACCCTATCAAAGGCTTGACTAATGTCCAGAAAGACAGCGGAACAGTATTTTTTGTTTTCCAGGGTGTGGCTAATCGTGTCTGTCAACCTATGGACCTGCTCGATGGTGCCATGCTGCTGTCTGAAGCCGAATTGGTGTCCAGGAAGTATGGTTTCTAAATGAGGACGCAACCTGTTGAGGATGATCTTTTCGAGAAGTTTGCCAACCAAAGGGAGGAGGCTAATTGGTCTATAAGATGAGGTTTCTTCTGATGGTTTGCCGGGTTTGAGAATCATGACAACCTGAGCAATTTTCCACTGGGATGGATAGTGGGAGAGTCTCAGGCATGCGTTGAAGAGACTCACCAAGAACATTATGCCTTTTTTTGGAAGGTTGTTTAGCAGTTCTACATCTATAAGGTCATAGCCTGGTGCTTTCCTTGGTGGTAGAGCTTTAATCTCTCGGGTTATCTCGCTAGGACTTACTGCCTTTAAGGGTAAGCATAACTGCTTCGGCGACTGCATGTAGTTGGCTATCTCATCATCCTTTTCAAGGTCAGAGCAAGGTAAAGGAGTAAATACATTTGCTAAATGTTCGGCGAATGCGGTTGCTTTTTCTATTTCAGATCTAGCCCAACCTCTGTCCTGTCTTCGCAGGGGCGGGATATGGTCTTTTGGTCGCCTAAGGTTTTTGGTCACGCGCCACAGCGAGTAGTTAGTGTCTTTATGTGGGGTGAGATAAGATAGGCGTGTTTGTAGGCAGAGGTTCTCGTGTTCTTTGATCATGTCTTTCAGTTCTTTTGTTGCTCTGTTAAACTTTGATTTGTCCGAAGGGTATCTGGTTCTTTGCCATTCTTTTCTCATATTGCGCCGTTCGTTGACCTTCTCCATTATGATCTTTGGGGATACCGTCTGGTTTATCTTTGTTTTCCTATTTTTAGGTGTTGAAGCGGTGGCTGCCAGGTGTATTGTGCTGTTGAACATTTCGACTGCTTTTTCGATGTCTTCGCCAGTTTTTAATTTGATGTTTAGGTTTAGTTCACTTGATATAATTTCTCTATATAGGTCCCAATTTGTGTTTTTGCTGTGAATATAGTGAGGCGGCTCGAGTACTACAGCTTGTTTGAACACGTTTAGTATGACTGGAGTGTGATCTGATGATAGATCTACACATTTTTCAATTTTTAGGTAATTGTGTCCAAGGTTCTTTGTTATATAGAAATCTAGAAGATCAGGTATCTTATTATGATCTGTTGGCCAATATGTTGGCTCTCCGTGGGAAATGCATTGCAAATTAAGGTCTAGCGTAGCTTTATGTAGTTGTCTTCCCCTTGGGTTAATTAATCTCGATCCCCAATATGTATGTTTCGAGTTCCAGTCTCCTCCACAGACAAATACTGAGCCCAGTTGGTTAAAGTATAGCTTAAATTCATCAGATACTATTCTGTGTCGTGGTGGGCAGTATATAGCACTGAGTGTCGTATCATTGTTCTTATGTTGTATTTTGATTGATGTTGCCTGTATTTTTTCCGTTTTGTAAGGTTCGAGGGGATAGTGTTTGATGTTGTTTTTCACTATGACAGCAGATCCGCCGTGGGAGTTGCCAGAGGGGTGGTCAGTCCTGTAGATCGTGTAGTTATTAAATTTAACGTGAGATCGTTGGGTAAGTCTGGTTTCTGATATCAGCGCAACATCGATTTTCTCGATATTCATGAACAACTCAAGCTCTTGCCTTCTGTCAGTCAGCCCGTTGGCATTCCAGGTGATAATGCGGATATTTAGGCCCTCGGTGGAGCCAGGCGGGTTATTAGCTTGATCATCTGATCCATCATGCTGTCCATCATGTCTTTCATGATTGATTGGAATCTATTGAACATTGAGTCCAATAGACTTGTGATATCGTGCTGACCCGTTTCCACCGAGGAAACGTCTAGTTTTGCTGCAGGCTTGCTGCGTTTGTTCAGAGCATCAGCATAGCTAATTCTTGGAAGGTACGTCAGTTTCTCGCTTTCATCTGTGCTCGGTCTTAGGTGTGTGGTTATGTGTGGATGTTTGGCTTTTTCAGGGGCAGGTTTAATTTTTAGTATTTTCTCTTTGTACTGCTTATATTTATTGCAGCCCTTGTAGCTTGCCGGGTGTTTTCCTTGGCAGTTAGCGCAGGTAGCATCTGTCTCCGGGGGTTTGGTGCACGTTGTTGTTGGGTGATCATTTCCGCATTTGACACATCGGAAAGGTCTAAAGCATTGATTTTTTGAGTGTCCAAATCTTTGGCATCTTTTACACTGCAATACCTCTTTTTTCTTGTAGGGTGCTTCAATAGTTACTTTCACGTGGTTGATGTGCTTTATATTGAATATATCTCTGTTATTGGCTCGCGGCTCTAGGTCTATGAAATAGAGGGGAAGTTTTTCTTTAGTTGCTCTATGTATCACATTAACTATTTGACGTACTTCATGTCCATTTGCTTGGAGTTCTTCTTTGACCATTGCGGTGTTTTCTGAGGCATGCAGACCTCTAATCACTACTCTGTAGGCCCTTTCGCTCTTAAGTTTGTAGGTGTAGTGGTTGATGTCGTTGTCGATCAGGTTGTCTCTTATCACTTTGTAGGTTTCAATGTCTGCAGGCATTAGCTTGATTATGTGTCCTGCTTTTAGAGTAGTCATGGTATACTTGTTTATATCGATAATTCTGTTTAGGAGGTCTCTAAGAGGTGTTATATCTAATATGCCAGTTACAAAAATTGGTTCAGGCTTCGGTATATATTCTTTATGTTCGTTTGTAGTAACAGGATCTTCGCCACTGAGAATATCGAAAGAGTTATGAACGGGAACTGAGTAATTGGTTCTTTTAGTCAATATCCGTTTAGTTTGACCTTCTGTGGGGCTATCGTGTCTCTTGCGTTTATTGTTAGGTACTTTGTCTCGCTGCCAATTTTGATTTGAGCGTTCGTCTTTCTGTTTTTCAGAGAAGTCCTGTTGGCTTGCCAGGGTGGTTGATTCGTTGTTGAACGTGTGGCTTGGTTGGGTTGGATGGATAATAGCATCATTACCTTCCTGAATTTCGGTCTGCTTGTCAGTGCTTATGCCGCCGCTGAATGATAAGGACCTCGGTCTATTTTCAAAGAGTCCTTTGTGGAAAAGTTGTTGGGTATAAGTTTTTTGGGTTTTGTTTTCATTCATCTCATTTGGTTCCCACGAGTATGGACGATATATTGGTCGCTCACAGGGTGACGCCTTTCCTGTGAGAAGGCTATATACAATGATGTTCGCCAGGTTCACCAAGGTTGGCGCTAGTGACTGACATCCCTCAGCCATGCATCCTCTTGGCGCGTTCTCCACCGTAGGATTGGGGTGATTTTTTATTGAGGCTTTCTTCCTCTCGACACGGGCGATTAAGCCAATGCCCCCGATTCCATTACAGAACAATGGAGTTGCGGGTTGTGGAGGCCATTTCCTGCCCCCAGCAACAATTGCTTGCTAGGCAATCTGAGTCGGGTTAGTAACCGCCGCCCGAGACTCGGCTTTAATTTACTGTAATTTTTTTTTATTATAAATCACTGTCAGCAGAACTTGTTGAAACTTGAGAGAGGTTGAAAGGCATATATGCATGCATACATAGCCTAAAGTCTAAACGTAGTCAAAGTAAGCTAAGTAACAAAAAACGCTCATCAAAATGGAATTAACTTGAACAGATCTTGGCGGATTATCTAAGCTAAAAACAGCTCGGTCAATTTAAAAACAAAACAATAAATAAAACAAGGCCATCTAATGAAAATATTTTCAACAAATCTGTAATTTTCTCGTAATTTAATAAAAGAAATTTATGAGATAAAAGAAATAAAAAAAAAATCAGACAGCGATGAAATAAATTTGACGCCCACAAAATATTCCACTTATACTTCTTAACGTAAAGAGGAAAATCCATCGTCAGAATTTTCATGACTTTTAATCAATTCGAAAGCGGTGTCCACATTTTTTGCACTTAAAAGAAATTACTTTTGCACAAAGCCACTGGCAAATCGTTATTTAGAAAAGTAAATAAGAAATACTGAAGTCCAAAGCATCTTAGTCGCTTTTCCTTAACTCGAGTGAGGATTGGAACGTGGAAGTCTTGCAACGGACTTTTTCCTTTCTACAGGCTTGAGTTTTTGCCTCCCAGCGATTTTTATTATTTGCAAGAGATTAACTCTATTATGCAGAGTTCACTCGGAACCGTTCAGTTTATTCCCGACGTCAATTAATATTTTTTTCGTATTTCCGGTGTAACTTAGAAGAGGTAGAGAAGTTTGTGAAAGCTTGACTTCGTGGCTTTTATTCATATTTTGCCGTTCGTCAGTTACAATTGGTTTTTAGAAATGCTTTAAATTGGATGCTATTTTACTTGCTATAAATTACTGTCACTGCTGACTATAGGTAACAATCAATCATTTAAAAAAAATATAAAGTTAAGATGTTGCGTGTCTGTCTTATTTTTGTGACAGTTTGTTAAAACAGTCTATACTAAGCTTCAGTATTCAGCTATCAGTCAATACTAAGCTTAATTTATGAACATCATAATTTTCCTCCCCAACCTAATTATTAAATGTAATAAGAAACATTTCTCTGCCTGTATTCCGAACACACATACATTTACACGCGTCGCCAGCACGTTCATACGACACTTGTTGAGACGCTCTTATATCAACAGCGCACACGCGCTCGGATCGTGTTTTAGTCACAAACAGTTGCTGTAGACTTGTATTGTATAGGCCTTGTACGAAACAAATATTTGTGTCTAATTGTTTCTACGTGAGAAATACATACACGTACACAACACCACGCCTCGTTTACCCGGAGGGTAAGCAGAGGTGTACCCATGGTAGGTCAGGTACACCCACATTTCGTCAGTTATATTTAAGTCCCATGTGATAGGAGGCGAGCCTAGCCAAAAAATCCTATTTCCATTAACTGGACACAAGAGTGCCCGGTTAATGGCCATTCAAATTTCTCAGTAGCAGCCCGGAGTCTGGAAATGCCACCAGACCACCAGACCGGTGAGAGATATATGTTTTAAAAGTTTAATTTCGGTAGTCAGGTACCGAATATAAATTTCATCCTCCCCCATTCACCCTCTTAGGGGTGGAATTTCTAAAAACCCGCGGTTTATTACGCGGCTGTGCGTTGATATATCAGTCAGTCAGGACTTAAGTTTTCGTTTTCATTTCCTGGTTTCTAGAGAGGAAGTTATCTACAAAAAAAGTTAGGACTATCAATATTTACTGGTCAAAGTAAAGACAATTTAGGCAACACAAAGCTGCTCTCAAAACGTCGTCTATCATTTACCTTCAAGTCACAACGAATTATGCAGGGAAAACCCCCTTACAGCAAAGAAAAAAATCTTCAACAAAAAACAAAAAACCATCTACAATGCAAATAAAAATGGCTATAAACAATGGTGAGCCCTTTCATTAATTTACTCGTTCCCTTTTTATTTGCAAAAGCAATTAATTGCTAGTTATTCAGGGGCGGACATTATAGGGGATGTTAAAAACCCTTTCATTTTTCTAAAGCTTCGGTTGCCAAGAACTAGACAATTAATTAAGACGACCGACAAGATGGATGCCCTAAATAGGTAGAAAGAGACAGAAGGTTCATTCTGCTTTTTTTGTAAAGACAAAAATAATACATGATGCACGTCTTGACATAAATGCAACCTCTGTAACCCACAATTTGAGTAGTGACAACTATTGCGAAATTCCTGGGAAGCATCGTTATTCGGCTAACCGTACGATTTCAAGACAGCTTCTTGCAGTATATCCGGTTTTCACTGTTGAACAAATAGAAAAAAATAAGTAGCAAAACTTCGCGTACCTGTCATTATGAAGTAAAGTAACTTGGTTTTCAATGAATCTTAAGATTCAGAAACTATATAAAAAAATATACTTACACATTGCAAAAATGATATTTTTATAATAAACCACATTTTTTCTGAACAGATCTTCTGACTTGAAATTTCGGGATGCACTATAACGAGGTGTTTCGTTCCCGATTGTATAAAAGATCTCTCGTCAGACGAAGAATGAAATTGAAAACGTTAACATTTGTTTGTAGACAAGACGTACTTACCACGGTTTTGTGACCGTTTGGTAGATGACTCGGAACTTCCGAAAATAGGAGTAGGTATCTAGTATGTAGTGGAACGTTATTTTTTACTACAGAAAATAACTTTTGATTTTGCGTTTACTATAAACGAAATAATTAGTTGAACGACGGTTTTCTAAATGTTTTTTTTTTCTCTTTAAAACACAAATCGATCATTCAATTTCGATACGATGACTAAACCTTTCAAATACATTGAATACCTGCAACGAAATATCCTCAATATGAATGCTCTACATCGTGTTGTACGATTCAATAGCGGGGTGCACCGCGACACATAACGAGGGTCAAACACAAGCAGCTGCCGCGACCGCATCACTCGGAAACACAAGTGTTGTGTGTGTACCAACCCTGGAAGATATCCCACTATTTACTAAACATTACACACCTGTAACAATGCATAGTAAGTTCCTACATGATATCTACAGGTTTATTTTGGTTTCTTCCAAATACATTTCTAGGTCAGTTTGCCCAACTACCAGAAGAAACGAAAGACAAATGACAGATTATATGTAGAAAAATATTCTTACGGGGCGATATGATATCTGATTCTGATATGATGGCCTCAATCACCACGATTGCCAGATTTAGCAAATCGTGGCAATTGATGCAATTTGGCAGCTCCATTGGTGGGCAGCTCCATTGGTGGTTGAGGTGTTTATACTTATAGACTTTCAAGCGCCGATAATATGCTAAGATCGAAAAAGTAAGGTTTTGCTAAGTACATAAGGAAGCTACTATTAAGACGTATAGGTATATCATTATTCTATATAACTACATAAAAGCAACGTCGAAACAGCTGTGTTACAAAACAAAAAATAATGTACAGACGCCAGCACATCAACCTACCCGAATCTGTCAAATTTTCCCAATCAACTTTGAACCTTATGTTTCAGTGATAAAGTTGAAAATCTATTAAAGAAATTTGACAGATTGTAGTAGCTTGATGTGCTGGTGTCTGTACATAAAAATAAATTACGCGCGTTTTTCTTCCTGCCAAATGGTGACGCATACATTAACATAGTAAGATGTCGATAAAACAATCTTTTATCACCAGAGAGAGAGAAAAATCACAAATTCCTGCTTTAGATTATAGAAACATTCTTATTTCTTTTCTGAAAGCAGTTTCAGAAGCTATAAGCCGAATTGCATTTTCACACATAAAAATGCGATACAACCAATAGTGAATAATTTTAAATAGCCCGTGAAGTCCTGTGTGAGCCTCCATACTGCCAATCTGCCAAGCTGCCAGCCTGCCAGACTGCCAGGCCGGCCATATTCCATTCATTCTGGCACAAAATCTGGCGGTATAAACACTGTATGGAGTTTGGCAGTGCAGCGAATGTACGAGAAAAAGACGAGCGTGTTGTGGTGAGGGGCGTGTAGCGAAACGAAATTGTTGGCGCGAGTTGTGAGCAACAGCGATTGTAGGTGCACGACACGTATTTTATTCATCCTAGGAAAAGTGGCGGCTATTATCACGAGGTGAACATATTAACAGTATTATTGATTAACGGTCCCTATATTATGACACGCATCACAGACACTGTGCGAAGGATCAATCAACCTAGTTTCTCTGTGTCAGATACTCAAAAGTTTTAATTTAAAATGAACCGATTTCTTACAAGAGAGTAAAACATTTGAATCATTCAATTTTATAGTAGCCTTAACAGAATCGAATATTTTAAGTTTAATATTAATCGGCAATAAATATGGTGTCAATGAATTCACCATCTCCCGCTCCCGTGTACGCTTGTCCCATACACTACACACTAGACACAATTCCAAGTGTAACTGCAGTGCTTGGCACAGCCGACTGTTCACAAAAAGTAAAGTCGCGTATAAAATACAATTTATTTATTGGTTCATTGACGTTTGTACGGACGAATGCCAAATCACGCCGTAAACACACTACACACACACCTACTAAATAAATCGCGTGCAAAGTTTTACCGCGTCCTAGAATGTGGGCCATGTATGCTAAGGTTTCGTGAAGAAAGGTAATTGGTGGAATGTGAACGGAATAGGACTGGATCGAGTTTGAAAAGATCATAGTCATATTTTCATAAATTTAATACACTTTCGTGTTGAAAGAATACTTCAGTTTTTTCGTAGTTTTGAACCTTAAAAGTCGCAGTAGCACCAGGTGTGCGAGTAATGGATGAAAGAATGTATTATGATACATTCTATGGTACTTTAAAAAACATTTGCAAAATCACCTGAAAATATTTCGCTTGTTTTTATTTTAAGTTGCATTTTCAGTTCATTTAAAAATCTGTGAAGAATAAAATTCTACAAGTATTCTGTGAACGCGAACGCTATTCAGAAATATTCCGTTTTATTATTCAACAAATGAAAGCATTAAAGCCATATGGAACTTAAATTTATTGCATAATTTTGTCGAAATTCTCATAATAAATTCGAAATTCAATTTCTGCAGCGAAATTAACCGGATCTTTACACGTGATACTAGACAATCTTGTACCACAGAGTAGAAAAGAGACCTTAAAAATGTTGTCTGCCTGTTATATTTGGCGTGTTAAATCAATAGATAATTGTACACTGTGGTCGAGTGCTGGTAATTAAGTCTGTAGAGATATATGATCGCGTCATATCGTGCTTTCTCGTCGATTAGGCAAGCAAATGAGGTGAAAGGAATGTATTGTGTGTGAAAGAGACAAAGAGTGGAGCGAAGTAAATGACTATTGATTATGTTGATTTTGTTTGTGTTAGATACCTGAGATAAAGTCTCTCTTATTTTTGTTCAATGTTTCTTAGCGTTTACGTGTAAGTGCTTTGATTTAAATAATGGAATTATAATTATTCCACTTCCATTTGATTCTTAGAAATGTTTCTCTTCTGTCTCTGTTCGGAGTCTCATGAACTTTCGCATATTCGCGACTTGGCGCAAATATAAATATTCATTGCACTTATCGATTAATCCGCAAAGCTCTAATGCCACTCTAAGCTGATTGTTAAAATTGTATTTACTCTGTAAACAATACTCATTGAGAGATATTCGTGGTACAAGTCTAGACTAAACCTAAAGCGTTCTAATAGCCTCAATGTTTTATAAAATAGAATGAAATCTAATTCGAGATTCAGTGCAAATACTCCGGTTATCTCAAGGACTAAACGATATATTATAAAAGAATATTACAAAAATGTTGGGCCTACTGAGTATATCGTATTACCGTATAATTAAATTGCACCGTGTAAATCATACGGTAAGTTATAAATAAAAATATCAAGTTCCCATTGAGATATTTTATTATAAAATCACTGACATATTTCAAGAGCGTTCGTTGTTTTGTTTTGATACAAGTAAAACCGTATCTCCATAGCAAACGTGCCAACAGGGGGTGGGACGCGGGAAATGGAAGGAGTACAGCCAATAATAAAACATTGTGATAACACTAACACTATGTTTAGACGTGGGCAGTTTACTGGGAAATGGACACCTGTGACTTAGTACACGTAGTATAGAGCCTCGATGTAGGCATAGTCGACGTCTTCATTCGTTGACCACCCTAAGATTGGATATCGCTTGCACCCATTATGTCTTTTGCTACTTTACTTCTTACTGATATCCTCAGTGAATTCTCGATTTACAGATAATTTTTTTTCTTCAAATGTGGTAAAGCTATAACGAGTTCCACTATAGCCGACCTCGTGATTGTTTTACGGTATAATATACCCATTTACAAAAGCCTTCGATATTGAGTTATTAAAGTGTGTATTTAATAGCTTTAATGCAAACCCATCTACTATCGATCTTCTACGACTTTATCACCTTAAAAATTAATATTACATAATTTTAAGGTCAAATTATGATGCAAACTTTATTTCAGTGTGTAGTTGACGCGGGCTACTCACTCGGGCTTCTAACATAGTAGTTTAATAACCTGGGGGCCTAAAAAGGCCACTTTGG
The DNA here is from genome assembly GCA_963082905.1 of Oligia fasciuncula. Taxonomy (NCBI): domain Eukaryota; kingdom Metazoa; phylum Arthropoda; class Insecta; order Lepidoptera; family Noctuidae; genus Oligia; species Oligia fasciuncula. The sequence goes on along the minus strand of OY720391.1, from coordinate 972,416 downwards.
AGAATCATAAAAGGATAACATTATGAATTACAATATGGCGAAGACAGTCCGTGTTTTTCTTTTTTTCGCTGCTTTACGTAGGTATAATCAAAGAGATTAGGATTGGATTTGCATTGGATTGATTGGTATTTTAGCACAGAAAAAAAAATGGTTGCCTGTAAAGTCGGTTTTACGGGCGAAGATTTTACGTGACAACGACCGATCATCCGATCATAGTTGAGTGGGAGAGAGACGCAAGGCATTCGGCGGGCCTCTCTCTCGTTCGGTGACTCATCGTAACGTTACCGAGCGTTACACTTTTTCATAAGTGACTCCCAGTCGCAACCTAATTTAAGACGTTGTCACGTCAAAATATAACTGAAAAATGCTTCACCAATGGGATTTGATACGATTAACTTAAAAGTTAACTGTCCATTATGTTATCTTTTTATGATTCTGCCAAAGTGGCCTTTTTAGGCTCCCTGCACAGTGCCTGAATAAGCCAATGTAACATGCATCGTGCACATACAGGCAACATTACAATAAAGTACTACGCGAGCGCTACGCCGTAGCAGTAACGTAGTAACCGCTACGCGAGCTACGCTTTCATAGCAAAGAAGAATATCGAATCGACTGGCTTTTGAGTATTCAATATTGTTAACAAAGGAACTCAGAAATATATCAGAAAACAGCATACAGCATGTATCAATATTTTTTTCGTGCTTATACATTTATGTAATATTCAGTAAACCCATAAAAATGTATCAAGAATTAGATTTGTTGCAATGGCACCGTTTCGCGGTGCTCCGTCTTACATTACTGTAAGCCGTGATCGATAGCTGCGCCTGTGACTGATCGCTCAGCGTGGTTGTTGCTACGTTTGCCTGTATTGGATATTGTTGAGAAATTGTAGTGTTAACTTTTTTATTGTTGTCTTTTTTGTTCTGGAGCACTTTACACAACCAACACAATTGTCACACAACACAATTTGTCATACAAATTTTGTTCCATTTTTAATCTATCTAGTAGATAGTGCAGCCTATCCAGATCCGGTACAACCAACCCTAAGTAAATTTTCTCATTCGTTGCTACATAGATTTATTTATTTGCACAGAATGTAGGTAATTAATACAATTAGGTGATACAATATTTTAGAATCCTTATATATTCTGCCTATGCCGCCCACTCTGCGTATGTGGTGGTGTATTCATAATTTGCCGAAGATTATAATTATTTAGCAGCTAACAAGCATATTTCTGTCCACGTCCAGATGAATTTAAATATAATATAAAGAACTAAAACTAATAATCTAAAAAGTAGTTCTTGAAGCAATCCATTAGTCGACATATAAGCCATAAAAATACTTTAACTGTTATAAAGAGCGACTACGAGATAAAGTCAACATCCGCTGTTCTGTTTGTCTGCTTAAAAAAAAAGATAAATAAACAACCTATTCTCAGCTGTAATAAACAAAACAAAAGTACTTACTGAAACCCTAGAACTTCGTAGCCGAAACCTAGAACAACGCATTGAGAACAATAGAACCACATTCGTTAACTTTAAAAGCCATTAAAAACATTAGCGTGAAGACACACCGTCCCCCGCCGTGTGCACGCGGCGTTACATTAAGCGTATTCAAAAGGCGGCCGTTCTACTAACGAGTGACAAAACTCCGCGTGCTACCATGTACCGTCAATAAACCGTTGGGTTGAGACGTGTTGATAAACGGTAGCGGATAGTTGAACAATAAACAGTTATGAAATTGTTAAGTTCACATCACCTTCACTTTGATAAGTAGGTAGGCCGCATGTCAGTGTTAACGAAGCAGTATAAGCAGGCCTGTTATTCTATTGAACCTCCTTACTACGCTAGGCCAACTTAAAAGGAAAGGCCGTTTTTCCATAGTCGCTCTCGCCTGTTTTCTTTCTGGTTAATGACCATAAAGCAATGATTTTTTACAGAACCATAAATATTAACCATTTGTATGTCCCTTTGTTTTCCTTTTTGATGATAAATTATTTTTATGAGCACTAGAACCCTCGAAAAATACCGATTTAAACTGCTGTTAACAGAGGCCTATATAGTGTACAAATTTGACAATTATTAATGAAAAAAGAAAAACCTGGGAACACAGTATAATTATATCCTTCTTATTCAGTTTATGAAATATCTTTTAAATTGGTCCAATATTGGAGGAGGAAATAGGCGAGAGCCGAATCTCGAATTAAGACTTTTTACTTAGGCTTTTTCAAAAGTCTCTCCGACCGTATTTCCTCTTAAACTCAAACCGTTGCCACTGACGTGCGGCCTACCTCGATATATTTTTTTCTGAATATGTTTTTTTTTTTGTTTTTAGGGTTCCGTACCCAAAGGGTAAAAACGGAACCCTATTACTAAGACTTCGCTGTCCGTCCGTCCGTCTGTCTGTCACCAGGCTGTATCTCAAGAACCGTGATAGCTAGACAGTTGAAATTTTCACAGATGATGTATTTCTGTTGCCGTTAGAACAACAAATACTAAAAACAGAATAAAATAATTATTTAAGGGGGGCTCCCATACAACAAACGTGTTTTTTTCGGCGTTTTTGCCTTGTGGTACGGAACCCTTCGTGTGCGAGGCCGACTCGCACTTGGCCAGTTTTATTTTTTTTCAGGCACTAATAATTGTTCAAGTTACGTAAAAAATGTGGTTTTCTATAGCTTATTCAACTAACTGTAATTTTACTCAAATCTACCTTTACCCAGGATTACTCTCTTTGAGACATTTATTCAGATTACTTTATAATCGAGTCCTGAAACAGTACCTAAAATTAGATGATATTTTTGATTGCCAAAAATGACGAGAATGGGCTTTATCCCCTGAACGGTGGCGCCATTTTTGCGCATTTTTGCGCATGCGTGAGTACTTCTGGGATTTCCCGCGCGATTACGCCGCGGCTGATTAAAACGACGATATCTCTGAAGTTTTGTATGGGAGCTGTATATAAAAGTTATGTCGTTGGAATCGTTATGAAACATGCTAACATTAAAAAATATAACGCAGTGTAATGTATTATTCATTCTAGTTAGAATCTAATTGGAATCCAATAGGAGCGACTTTTTTCCAGTTTATTGTACAATGGTCGTTATAATTAAAAAAAATTACCATTATTTCAAAATGTTATTATTTTAGTTACGTAAGTATACATTATTTCACATTAATCAATAAAAATAACACACCTCCACATACATTTTTTTTACACCACGACCTTACAAAAACTTGTTATTTTTAAAGGTCATTCGAGGTCAAAAGTCACCTGCAGTTTGTTCGCAAATTTTTAATTTCAATGTTACGCAAATTCCTAACGGTAATTTTTTTAATTAGTTGCTAATTAACAATAATTCTATACGTAAAAACATACGTAATAACGACAGTTGTAAAACCCGCGCCAAGCGGCAGCCATGACACGCGTCGCGTGCAAAAAAAATTTTCGATGTTCGTGAAATAACAATTTTTGTGCTTAAATTCAATGCCTATGCATTAAAAACTCTAAAGTACTTACCCCTTCACGACGAAATGGTGTTTTTTTGCTGGTTTTCTCACTTAAAGGATTTAATTATTTAACTCATATTTCTGAAAACGTTTACGACTGAATAATAGTCTAGCCTGACTTAAATTAAAGCTTTTGAAGATAAACGTTTGTAGGCAATCTTTAATCGGAGCTTAAAAGTTATTCAGAGGTTTTCAACCATGAAATTGTTTCATAGTTGATATTTGAAATTAAACATTAACTGCAGAATCAGTTTCAGACACTGACCTCTATAATACAATGTATTATAGAGGTCAGTGGTTTCAGATGATATTTATTAAGCTTTGTACATACATGAGAAGTCATCACATAGACAAAAGGAGATTTCTAAATTTAAAATTAATTAATTAATACATTCGTGTTGGCTCTAACAATATTGCCAGGCAAGAAAAATAAAATAAATCTATCGGTCTGTTTATTGTTTGTAATGAATGAACTTCATCATCATCTGCCTAGCCTTTTCCCAACTATGTTGGGATCGGCTTCCAGTCTAACCCGATGAAGCTGAATACCAGTATTTTACCTGGAGCGACTGCCTATCTGCCCTCAACAACCCAGTTACTGGGTAATACGATACCCTTGATAAGACTGATTGTCATAATGAACTTATTACTTACATAGTCAACTTTGAATTTAAAGGAGCGATACGTGACTTTGAACATAATAAGTATTCGTGATATTTACCATCTACGTCTATCATTTCGTGATATTTTACGTCGTGATTTGCGCGACGAGTGCGCTCATTATTGATCGTTTTATAGGGACAACAGGATTTTCTGTCATTATTTTAGTTGCAAACGTGAAGGAGCGATCAGAAAAATATATGTCGCTCTCTGTTGACATTGATATTATATAGCAGTTAATATGTACTTAGCTGTGCTTGTTATGGCGACATTCCGTGGCTCCTCGCAATACGATTTTGTATTTGTTATACTTACATAATATGATCGCAAAAATTGGAGGCACAATAGTTTTACACTAATATTAATTATTATTAGACTCGCGCACATCAATTTTATTACACCTTTAACTTTTATATTTTTTACGTTTCGGCACCAAAATTATTAGATATAATTATTAGATATAATTATGCAAAAAAAAAAATTAAATCTCATAAACTATTTATTTAGCTTTGTGCATACATGAGATGTCACACATGGAAGAAAAAACAAAAGAAGTTAAAGAATATTTTAAATTCAGAATTTTAGAATAATAAAAATGAAATAAGTATGTATATAAAAGGTATACACCTTCTTTTTTGCTCGAACTTATTATAATCGTTGTATTCAAGCTCCTCGAAAGCTAAATATTAAAATCATAATGCTCATGTTTAGATGCTCATTAATATTGAAACGGTTGGGGATTGATCTCATGAACCGTTGCTCGTCAGTCAAAAGTCTGAACCCTTAGGCTGTTACCGGTACATCAGGTAAGGGAGCTGCTCCACAGACACTAACAATAGCATGACAATATTTACAAAATTATCCACCTGATATGTTACCTGGAACTAATTTGGAAGTAGTAAAACAAGCCACATATTAAATAATAAAAAAATACGATTGACATCTTTTATCAAAAACTCGCTACCCGCTCCGCTTGTCAATAAAGTCGCTCCTCGCCCAGCACTCATTACGAACTCGTGAGACAAAAGCCTCGCTCAAGTTCCATTATGATATAAAAAGGAAGGGTCGCTCCCATACAACTCAAACAAACAAAATGTAATACATAAATTGCGTTACACCGTTTCAACTGTTGAGAGTAAGTGCAGAAGGTTCACGTGTAATGTGAAATTCAAGATGACGTATGACGCCACTGTATTGGTTCACACGGCTACACATCAAGCTATAGGTATAATTCCAGTTTTAGCTGACCTCACATTGTATAAGTTTTTCGTACAATCAGAAGTCAGCTTATAATGGTTTAGTAGACGTGCGTACTTATGTTGGCAAATAACTCCAGTTACAAATGACAAAATCGAGCATCAGACAAAATAAAGGTCAATAGTCAAAAGGCAATTTGAAAAAAATGCGGCCTGCGTCGATGTTGGTTATAGATATTTTTTATTTAAGTCACTATGGTAGCAAGTCTGTGAACCTTCTGATTTGTTTATTCCGTGTCCCCGCCCAACCACTTGAAGTAAAGCTTGGAGTTTGTTTAGTTCTCCGCTTTCTTCAACTTTATTATCGCTTACAATGTTTGTGCCGCGAGTATTGTCTAAAGCTGTTAAGGGACAGTTTTCATGTCGTATTGTGTGCAAACAAAGTGGCCAACTTGAGGTGTATCGCTTGCTGTGTTTTTGTTCAACAAATTGTGTTTGAAGTTTTGAAAAAAAGTTGTATTATTTCGCCTACCATGTATCTTTTCCGGGATCTACCGGTACATAGATTCATCAAAATGTTGTCAAAGCCCAAATAAAAGCACAACCAAAATACCTAGTACCTACAAGCTCATCGGCATAATCATATATTTTTAATTTCATTTCACGTTTCGACTAACATTTGACAATAAAAACATAAGTAGCTACCTACCTTGTCTCTTTTGATTTCTGCGGACACATACCAAAGCTCGAAAATTTTTACTATTACATACTATATCGTAATTTTAAGAACTTACACAGTCTGATCTGTCTCAATCTGTCAAAAATACCTGTAATTTCCCTACATTTTTGACATTTGTTTGTCGCCGAGCTGAGACTGCGACTTGATTTTGAACGTTTTAAATTATGAGAATCGGTCTGCTGATGTTTGTTCTATGTAATATCAGGGAAATTTTTGATGAATTTTTCGACGCTATTTTTTAGTCTCTGTATAGTTTTAGTTAAGGTAGGATTTAATTTTGTTATTTTTAGATTTGGTTAAAGTAAAGTTGTATATATTATATCTTGTTTTTAGCAATAGCAATCTGACATATTTTCAGGGAAATTAATTGTTAAACACATTAACACTACATCAATTTGCCGTGTTCTTCTGTCAAAGAATTGCAGTTGTGATTTAAATAATCGGACATTTTAAGTTGGTATATAATTTGCCTGGCTTTAAATTGTACAATAATAACGTTAACAAGTAATCAATACAACAACGAAGCACCAAACCAAAATGAATACTACGTCGTCACAAATGAGAAGCAAACATTTGACGCCGTCACCGAGGACTGCTTCGCTCCAACTCGTAAGTCCTCGGACGGATTACATCCAATGATCGACCGCAAGAAGATTGCCAGCGCTTTGACCGCTTTGACGCGGCGCAGTTTATGAACGACTTCCTCGGACGACTTCTTGCAGCTTCCGGGAATATTGGACGTTTCTGTAGACGTAAATCCTTAAAAGTTACTGGCCGGCGGGCTAAACAATGCACCATTCTTCTTAGGTCTAATAGACAACATCAGTGACAAACCTAATTTGCCAACTAGGCTTGCCTCTGATGTCCTGTTAATAAGTGCTATTTTTATTTGATGATTTGACTCGCAGGTCAGAAAGGAGTCTACGGGGTTGCTATTTTGCTAAGCAAATCTTTACTAATTTAATAAAGCTGAAGAGTTAGTTTTTTTTTTTTGTTGAACAGTCTAAGCTCTAGAGCTACCAGTCGGATGTGACAAATTATTTTTAATTAATAGCCCAATTCTTGAAGAAGGTGATAGGCTGTAACATTATGCTACGACCTTTAGATACCGAGCCAAAACTAAGAAATAACGCTAATGGAAAATTAAATAATAGCGCGGGCGGGTGACACTGCGGGGTACAGCTAGTGCACTAATAAAGTAAAAGTTTCATCAGCCTGTAATTGTTATTATTTATACTGAAACATAGCTGTGCTTAGAACCAATCACTAGGCCGTAAACAATTAAATCTAAACACTCGCTTATCTCTTCATCCTTAGAAGATATTTTCAAACTCAAACTCAAACTCAAATCATTTATTTCAATTAAACCTTGTACAGGCACTTTTGAATTGTCAAAATTAAATAGTCTGTCAGTTAGTCAGAAAGTTGAAGCTAGTTGCCCATTCCAAAGCGTAGATCTCTATGGAGAAGAACGGGCAAGAAACTCCATGGACACTCTTTTAAATCAAGATATTACAAAATCCTGGGTACATTATTCTTGTTGCTTCTATATGTGAGAACAATGTAAAAAAGACAGAAATGAAGAAACAATTCAAGACATAAGATTAAAAATAAGCCTTGGCAGTTAAGAGAGACCAGTCTCAACCGACGGCGCCCGTTCACGAACATGACGCGTGGATCAGCACCATCCAGCTCAACCATTTTGTAGGGAGCCGAATGATCCAACACACGCGCCACCATCGGTGAGACATTTAAGTGAGCATGACGCGTTCTCAACTGCCATGCTATTTCAAGTCAACATCAAAAAATAATAATAAACGGAAACATGGTTCTTACATTTACAAAATTAAAAAAAATGCTTCTAAATTATACAAAACTACAGTTTGCCATTTATTTAAGAGGTAAATAGAATTTTATTACCTACCAAACAGGAAGAGATATTTAATGTTGAAGTATTCAACAATTAAAACTTGATTGAATAAATTAAAAAAGTTATGTTCGTAATGTCAGAAACACAAAAAAAAGAAAAAGGGCACCAAAGCACCTCTTCCAAATAATGAAATTGAAAAATTAAATTAACTACAAAGTTAGTCTTACAATCTTCAGCAGCTCCAACAATACTTTCAAGTGTCAATCAATTAGTTGTGGTTGTAGAGCAGGACCAGCATTGAGCCAGGCATTTTTTATTGATATTGGAAGACATTCGTGAGTAATTTAAGGATTATCGGCTTCCGATACGTGCCGACAAGTGTTCACGACCCGAAGACTAGCGACTTGAGTTACTACTGATAAGCTACAAATAGTGTTCTTATCGTGAAGCACTGTCGGAGTGTCGGGGCAGTCATCAAATGAATAGGCGTTTATAAGAGTATAAGTTCTTGAACAAATTGAGCAGGTCAGTTTTATTTAGGAGGATAAAAGTATATACAATGACTCGATAAACTTCTAATACTAAATAAACGAAAAAAACTATTAAAATTTAAATATAATATTCTATCCTAACTAATAACAAACTAAAATATGGCGTCGAAGAATTCCTCCGCATCGTTGTCAACTGGTAAGGTACAAGAGACTGGCGGCATTACCACGCTATATGGCAATACTTAGCTCCTGGTCAAGGTAAAAGCCAGGCCTTGGGTCACGGGAAGTGTCAAACCAGTCATGAGCACTCGGACCACACGGCCTGAGGACTTCAACCCCAAACGGATCGAAAATATAATTATCGATAAGGTGATTAAACTTTCGCCGCTTGAGGTTTTCCAAAGCCGCAGCAGCAGACTTAAGGCCTACCCACCTTTCATGGAAATAAAGACATGCTGTCCGGTTGCCATCGTCGCGTGATAAGCCACTGGGTTCTAATACAGCCGGAAAGCCGACGGTAACAAGAGCTCGTCGGATAATGTCATTAATGTTCGGGTGGCGCGCTAAGTGACACGCGCTACGGCTGCAAGACAGGTTGCGGTTTGCGAGGTTGTTGACCTCTTTGCCACAGTGATAGCGACGAAGCAGGAGAGCAGCTAGGCGGAAAGCCGTTTAGAGTTTAATTAAGCATCGCTAAAAATTATCGATAGACTACCTGAAGGAACGTACGGTGACTTATGATTTGATACCTGAATAAAAAGGTAAAGTAACTTAAGTTATTTGTTTAATTGCTCCCTCTTTGACTCAGATCACAAGAAGCAGCGTAAAAGCATGGATCTTTGATGAGAGCCCCAAGATAATTATTTATGAATAAAATTGAGTTACACAGAGTTTATATTTTCCTTTTTCAGCTATAAAAAATGTTTCACTTTATATTTTAAACACGACTTTAATTAAGCTGCTTTCGTTTTGTATTCTTTAAAAGTAAACGTCAAAAGTCACAACATTTTACGTGACAGCTCGCCAGAAAAAAGAACAAAGGAAAATAAAATTCCACACTTCACTCCTGACTGTCCAAAAACTTTCAATTCAATTCTAACTCAAAAAGGAGGTCAACTTTTCGCATAACTGGACAACAACACTCAACAAATAACTTCACGATGAGAGCATTGCTTGCTCTTTCTGTTTCAGCTGCGATTCGAACATTTTGAACTATCCAAACGATGTAAACGCGACACAGCGTGCCTTTTACAAACACGTCCTTTGTGTTTCAAAAATCGTTTGAGCATGGAAAAGTGTTGAAGTTTTCTGGAATAGATAATTCGATTGACGGATCATTAGATCACACTAAAACTGTCAAAAAAATTTTTAAAGGTCTAAAGGCAAAACAATTTCGTACAGCCATGTAAAAAATCAGCCAATTTTTATTTAATTGCTAAGCAATCATATTTCTTTAAAAAACTTTCCAAGTATTTAGTAAAGATTGCTAGTTATACTTTAGCCTAATTGTTTGGGTTATTGAGAGGTCAAAATGCACTATGTTTCGAGGTCTCAATCATTCAAACACTAGGCTATATCTTCCGTTACAAACAAAGTTTTCAAGCGGCGCGCGGCGCCGTAATCTGGAAACACACGTCACCAGCCACTTCAAGCGCAACCAAACCACTGAGCACCACGTATCCAGCTAAATATCCATGAAACGAATTAATATATCTTGGTAGTCGGCAGTAATTGAGGTTGGAAGGCGTCCAGCGTCGGCAATCACGTAGAAACACCGATCGGTACAAATTAGTCTGAGACTCTTGAGACAACGTGTTTGTTAATTAGGTACGTGAGCTTAGTACCTACTAATTTTGAAGATACTTTTTCTCCGGTTGAAATTACAGCTAAATTACAGCTAGACCGGTATCTAGCTATATTCATAGAAATGATGTGCTGTTGTGTAACTTTTAGTACCTACAGTGTGGAAGGCAACGTATAAAATGAAATAATGTACCCGTGTGTAATGTGTGTACAGGTAATCTTTTTTTGGAACAAACAAATACATTCAAAATGTTATCATGTAAAAGTTTGCGTCTTCTTTTATTTACTTATCCTCTTATCATTGGCCCTTGTCACCTACACGACTCTGCAGCTAAAACCATTGAAACCCCTTCAAGTTCACATAATCAAATACCCACTAAACTGCCGCTATCCATATTGAAACTAGTCGACTCCACGACATTACTCCCTTTTATGACCGCCCCCTCAATCACGGGGCTTCTACAAATAGGATGGTCCTTTAAGATGGTCCTTTTCTCCGCAAAGATTGGGAGTTCCGTAATTGTGACGTAATAAACGGCCTCTTTGTTTGATGTTGATCGCATTTGCGAAGTTGTTCGAGAACTCAAACTTGTTATTCAGTTATTAAATGGAGAGGAAGTAAACAGTTAAGATTTTCGACAGTGTTTGTAGGACCATTGTCAGTAATGGTATTTGATTTATGTTCTTTTTTCCGCTCGCTTTAACAGATTTGTTCACATGGCAAAATGTTTTCTGTGTGCAAAGTATGAAATATTTTATCTTGGTGACATCTTGAATATGACTGCAGCGCTATTTACCTGTATCGTAACTGAATTCCGTTCACAGGAAGATTTTTCTGTAAGACCGACTGCCGCGTGGAAGCTTTCAGATTTTTTTAAAGTTTAAACTTGTTTCTATCTATGATTACGTTTGAAAACGATAAAATTCTTCTTCGAGATTTCAGTTTCGAAGCGGACACTTCTTGATTCGGGATTGAATTCTTCACTACCCAACAATTTTTACTAAGAACACAGATCAAAGAAGGAAGTGAGACTTGGCAAAAGTACTGTAATTTAACTAAAAACTATATCATAACTTCAAAAACTATAAATCTGAAAGCTATATAGATTACAGTAAAGTTGTTACCGCTGTCGACAGACACCTGCACGACTTAGGTCTTACTCTCAAAAAGCAGCTATTGTACTTCCACTGATCCTCTTTCACAAAGAACCCTATTGTAATATAAGACTAGGCTAGTGCCAGTGGTTGTTAAAACTTCTAAGATTCTTGGATCTTAACCGGTTGAAGGACACTGAACGAGACACACTGGAAGTTGTATTGTAATTACGCCTGTGGACGTTTAGTTTTCCTCAAAGTATTCATATTCTTCGCAACTTTTTAAGACGTCTGTTAATATAAGGTAAGTGTGAGACAATCGGACTGAACTGTAGTCAATATAATGTGCTTGCCAAGCGCTGATGATATATATATTTCATAAAAGACTTTCTAGCCTGAGCCAAACTTCAGAAAAATATTTCTTGTTTCTACCATCTAAGATCACAGACAGAAGATCTTTATTAAATCGATGCCCGATACAGATTTTTCGAACTTCCATCACTTGGCAGAAGTTTTAATTTAAGTTTTGACAGCATTTCTCGAAGTTTGCAGTGCCTTCAGTTTATCGAGTAAAGGTGACGGTGACGGTACTGAGTACATAACAGTGTCAAAATATTTTCTTACGTATCTTAAAAAAAAACAAGTACTAGTTTTACAAAAACTTTATTTTGGAAAGACATTAATAAGTGCAAGTTACAAGTGACGCAATTATCTAGTGAGTCCGTGCTGTGTACAACATAAAAAACATCAAAAATACGAATTCATTTTGGGAACTAACAATTTCTACCCTATACGTGCAATTAATAACAGAGTTTTTTAAATAGTTGCTGGAAATACTGTATGACTAACTATCAGTGTATGCGCATCCTTACAGTGACGCTGTGTTTCGACTTATGGTGCTACAATTTGCCATAACACCGTGATAACTGCCATAAACGTGTTTATTGAAAACAGCGCCATCTAGTGATTCCTGAGTGAACTATTTTGTGGATCGATTGCGCAAACAAGATCGAAAACAAGCTCACTATGGTTAAGTGTGGTGGCTGCGGTAAATTTCTCGCGTCGGCGGATGCGGCTAAATGCGACAACTGTCGATCTTGGTATCATCACCAGTGCGTTGGAATACAAGACATAGGCCCTCTAACTGCCCCCTGGCACTGTCCGGAGTGCAAGAAAAACATTGTGCGGGACAACCGGGCCGAAACGCCAGTTAGAGGCCATGCAGAGGCACCACTGGAAGTCAGCATGACTAATCTAATGGACACGGACACGAGTCCTATAAATACCACTGCAGTGATGGACGTCACGCATGACCTTACTCAGGACATCACTATTGAGCTGAGAAAGTTTAAGGAAGAGTTCATAAAAACGGTCCGGAGTGAATTTCAATTACTGCGTAATGATCTGGCCGATTTGAGATGCTCATTAAAGTCCACTAATGACCGTATGAGCAGTCTGGAAGAAAGAGTGGCCGTCATGGAGAGCCAAAAATCTGTACAACCCCAAGTCTCGCCGGATGTGCATCATTTAATTGCCCAATTGCGGAGCGATATAAATGACCGTGATCAGGAGCTGCTAGCCACTGATATACAGATTTCAAACTTGCCGGAGCCGAGTGGTGAAAATCCCATACACACGGCTATGCTAGTGGCGTCAAAGATGGGCGTTAAGGTTGAGGCGCGCGATATTGTGAGCGCCGAGCGCGTTGGAGGCAGACGCATAAATGCTACGCAGCCGACGCCGGTGGAGACCCGCCCTCGTTTCCTCGTCGTGCGCCTCGCGCGCCGCGATCTACGCGACGAGATGCTGGAGGCAGCACGAGTACGTCGTGGTATGACTTCAGCTGATCTCGACATGTCCGGTCCGCCGGCGCGATTCTACGTCAACGAACGTCTTACGAAGCTGAATCGTGAGTTGTTTCGGATGGCGCGGGAGGCCGGGGTCCGGCTTGGTTGGCAATTTGTATGGTGCAAGCGAGGCCGTATACTTGCCCGATACCGACCTGGGGACGCCACTTGCCAAATACGCTGCGAGGCTGATGTGCAGCGCATCTTTGTACCCATACCTGTACCGGTTACCGACGGCCATAATATTATGTCCTAAATATTTTTGTTTTACTATTACCAATATTTTTTATTATTTTTGCTTTTTTTGTTTCGATTATTACTGTATATTTTTGGTTTCTAACATACCAATGACGATTTTATTGTATGTTGCAAAAGTGTCATGGTCTAATCATTATCATCAGTTATTTTCGCTCTGCCCGACCCTCTGGGGAAACAGGCGCGATATTATGTTATGTTATGTTGTTTGTCTCATGGCGGCGCCGGCGGCGGCGCATCTCAGTGGGCTCGTGAACCGGTTTCGACATACTCACATTATTATATTTTTTATAAACAACATTAACCTACATGTAGGAATATTTTCAATCCTTTTTATATTGTTATTTATTATCATAATATTTATTATAATACACATTCACATTAACTGTCCAATATTCGATAATACCTATAAATTGTTTTTATTTTATTCGGAACCAATAATATTATTTAGGAAAGCTAGGGTTAAGCAAACTGTTAAGATTTGGATTCAATGTGCATTAGCGATACTCGTAACTGTAGTAATTTTACATTATAGTCATGATGCCTAAAAGTGGGAAATATCTTAAGGTTGGCTTCCTTAATGCAGGGTCTCTGGGTACAGGCCATGATGACTTGATTTGTGCAATGGACAGATATAATTTTGATTTATTGGCTATAAACGAAACTTGGCTTCGGCCGGGGGAGGAGGGGCGCGCGCCGGTTGTACCCGGTTATCGTCTACGTCACACTCCGCGGCCGTCAACTGTTTGCGCGGGACGTGGTGGGGGCGTTGGGTTTTATCTGCGGCGGGGTCTGAGCGCGCGCATCTGTACTGGCACGGCTGATCCCAGGTTCGATTCCGTCGAACAGATGTGGCTGACAATCTCGTTAAGCGGGAAAAAAATTGCGATTGGTACAGCTTACCGGCCACCGTGGTTTGACATAGATCTTTTCCTTGATGCCATCACGAACACCTTTGCCACGCTGGGTAGCTGTGATCATTATATACTGCTCGGTGATTTCAATGTGAACATGCTCAACATAAACGAGACTAAAACCAAAAAAGTACAAGAATTTTTAAATTGCATAAGTCTCATTCAACTTGTCACAATGCCTACTCATTTCACAGATACGAGTGAGACTCTTATCGACCTACTGTGCACAGACCTTAGGGCAAGATACACGACTGTGGAATCGTTCGGTTCAATTACAGGCCATTCAATTATAGTCAATGAATTTCACATAAAGCGGGACAAATTTATACCATATGTAATCAAATTTAGGCCGATGAAAGACATAATATGGGATAATTTTTATACGGACTTATCACAATTAAACATAGGTCTTGTTTCTGAATTCACTGACGTGAATGACATGGTTGATACTTTAAATCACTGCATAATATCACTGTTTGATGTTCACGCGCCAATAAAGACTTGTCGTATTAGGGAGTTATCGTATCCCTGGATTACGGACACTATCCAGCTCATGATGCGGTTGCGGGACAATGCATTAGCCAAATATAGGAACAATAAATCGGGAACAAAAAGGGACTACTATAAACAGTTAAAATCGTTGGTAGAAAGTTCCTTGTATCATGAAAAAATTGCTTATTTTAAGCACAATATAAATAATAAAATAAATAATCCAAAATTACTATGGAAGAACATTAAATCGACGTTTGCACCGTCAAAGCAAGGACAAGACCTTCCCCCACATTTTAGAAACCCAGACCTCATAAATAACACTTTTTTGAACGTCCCTGGCAACCCTGTAGCTAGCACGTCACTTATATCATTCTATGAGAACCACAGATATAGTGAAGCAATATTCACAATTGCTCCGGTGGACCAAGATGATATCTCTCGCATTATTTCGGACCTAAAGTCAAATGCTGAAGGCTACGATAATATAACCTTAAGCATGCTTTCTCTAACTTTGCCCCACACTTTAGAAACTATTACCTACATTATAAATTATTCCATATGGTCATCAAAGTTTCCTCACCATTGGAAAATAGCCACAGTTAGACCCCTACCTAAGAGTCCAAACCCTGTAGAAGTTAAAGACTTGCGGCCGATCAGTATTCTTCCCTGTCTTTCAAAAGTAATGGAGAGGGTAGTGTGCCGTCAATTAACTCGGTTTTTAGAAGAAAACGAAGTGTTACCTGATCTACAATCCGGTTTTAGGAAACAGCGCAGCACTGCTACGGCGTTACTGGATGTTACGGACAACATTCTATCAGCCCAAGATAAGGGCATGTGTTCACTGATGGTGCTACTTGATTTTTCCCGTGCGTTTGATTGCATTAACGTCTCGCTATTACTGTCAAAGTTACAATACTACGGTTTTGACGACAATGCCATTCAATGGTTCCACAGCTACCTCAGTAACAGAAAACAACTGGTAGAATTGCGTTTGTCGGATGGTACTACTTTAACTTCGGCCCTTACTTCTATAGATAGAGGCGTTCCTCAGGGATCAATTTTAGGTCCGATTCTTTTTATTCTCTACTGTGCAGACTTAATAAAGTGCCTTCAGAAATGCAAGTATCATATTTACGCCGATGACGTACAACTGTATTTATCTTTCAGTCCAGACGATTATGAGTCGGCCATTAGAGACCTAAACGACGACCTAGAAAGAATCGCCGTCTGGTCAGATGAGAATTGTCTGGCATTAAACCCATTGAAAACCAAGTATATGTTGTTTGGTACCAGGCAGCAGTTGAAGAAGATACCTTTAAACCTTAATTTGAATCTAATGGGTGAGCCTATTGATCGTGTGGAGGAGGCGCGGAACCTTGGGTTATATATGGACAGCAGCCTCAGATTTGAGAAACACGTTGCTAACTCCGTAAGAAACTGCTTCTATCGTCTGAAACTGCTTTACAAGATGAGGCCGTTCTTATCTGAAAAGCTTCGCGAGCAGCTAGTCGAAACCCTTGTTCTGTCTAAATTAAACTACGCTGATACGGTTTACGGCCCACGCTTGCTGGCTCGTACCGATCGACTAATACAAAGAGTCCAGAATGCATGTGCGCGCTTCTGTTACTCTGTTCCTCCTAGAAGTCATGTCACCCCCTTTCTTAACAAACACTTTATTCTCAAGATGAAGTCGAGACGAAAGTTACACCTAGCGTGCCTGCTGTTTGGTGTCGTTAAGTCTAGGGAACCAAAGTATTTATATGACAAGCTTAGTTGGATGGCTAGTAGACGAGATTGCGCGCCCAGGCAATGTGCGCAACAACTCTCAACACAGGCTCATAGGACAGCAGCTTTCAGAGGCACTTTCCGATACGCTGCATCTAAGGTGTGGAATAATATCCCACCACCATTACGGTTACTGGGCACTATCCACACGTTCAGAACACGTTTACGGCAGTATCTGATAGATTCGCAACAGAAATTAGATATGGTCGCCCTAAATGTGTCACTTATATGAAATGCCTACAGTACTTATCTTAAAACATAATTCCTGTTGTGTTACAAATGTACAGAATGGGGTATGCGCGTGGTGGCACGCTCTGTGTTTTCCCGTCCTTTTGCTGCCTCAAATGTCCCTTACTCGATGGCGATGCTGTGCCATCCACAGCGCCTAACTGCCGCCGCAGTGGTGAGACCTGTGGGAAACATAAACGGACACATTATTTATTTGTGTCACCACAATCCCGTACTCTTTGTTTTTCATACTTACACATTGTGCCTTGCCTACTTGCGACTGTGACGCACAGTTGGGGTCGAGATCGCATCACGCATCCACCTTTTTTGTTTTAATTATTCTTCTGTGGAACCTTGGCCGAACACGGTATTTTTGTTGTGTGAGCACAGGGTGTGGCATCATTCGAAAATGCACAACTAAAACAAAAGAGGGTAGAAATAAATTGTTTTACACTGACACTAAACTCAAATAGCAATGCTGATCTTTAAAAGTAAATGATCGTAAATAGTAGTATCGTAGTAAATAACGCTTACCTTCTTCTATTACCATTTGTACCTACTTCATCTATTGATAAAGGTAGGTACTTCACTTTCTTCGAATGGCATTGAATTAACTATTTGTGAGTCATTTTATTTTTTTTGTATTATTATTACGACTATTCATGCTTTTAGTCGAACAGCCCAGTTTTTTTATAACGTAGGTGTCCGTCGTGCTCGGCGGCCTGTTGCGCTTTGAGTGCATCGTGTACGGAGCATTATGTATTTGTCTCATCTAGATTTATCGCGAAGAACAGGTTTTGATGAGATTTTGTTGTTTTTCGTTGTTCTTTTTTGTTTTTGTAATGATAATTATGTTCTGGATTACTATTTTATTTACTATTTTACTATTTTATTTATTTATTTATGTATAAAAAGTATGTATTAGGTATGTTGAAACTGTGTGTACTCCCCGTCACTTTCCACAGGTTCATTAGAAAACCAGCGTCAGACATTAATGTCTGGCATTAATGCTGAAATGAACCTTTTTGGCGCAGCCGTGAGGCACACACTATCTATTGTTGTTGAAACATAATCTTTTATTTTGTTAATTTTGTATTTTGTGTTTCACGAACTGTGGCCAAATAAACATTTTTCTTTCTTTCTTTCTTTCTTTGATATTTTACTATCTTGCAGATTTATAGCCATGAAGTAAGTTTTAAAAGACCCTATTAAAAACGTAAGTCCAGGGCCTCAAGTCTCCCCCCCGGTGGGTTCCCGCATTGTCGAGGCGGGGGGCTCAGTAACCGTGGCTTGGACACCCACGGTGAAGCGAAGAGGAACCCGAGGAGGGGCCGCTCGTCAGGGCTTTTGCCGACAAGCCGACGACGTAGCGGCCAACATGTAGGTTGCGGTGCCGCTTGGCCGACATCGCAACTGAGGCGGGCCGCGATGTCGTATCGGAGGCATCGCGGCTGAGGGTTGGAGGCCGCGGCGGGAGAGGAGTGCCGGTATTACGGTGCGCCGCTCTCCCTACCTTCCGCGGCCTTGACGGGGTCGCCACCGTTCGATGGCGGACGCGGTGGGGCCGCAGGGGAAGATGAGTGTTGGTATGACGTTGGAAACTCTCCCTATCCTCTGCGGCCGAAAATTGGCAGGCGGCGGGGCCAATGACCTGACCCGTCGCAGGGGGACCAAGGGTGACAGAGACGAGGTTGTCTGGCGCCCATGTGCCGGTTTGGTCCCTGGGGTGGTCACGGCGTGCTATGTGTTCTGGTGCGCTGGTGATGGGGAATACTCCCCGGAGGAGGGTCCGGTGACGGACAGCCGCGGCGGGTTCACGGATGAGTGCTAACGCGTGCCCGTGTTCCCGCCATAAGCGGCAGAGGAGGACACCGTGGAGTTTTAGTGGGTTAAAGTCCCACATAACTGCACTATCTCCCCGTGGTAGTGCAGAATGCATGAGCATTTCTCCACGTAAAAAAAAAAAAAAGGGCCTCAAGTCTGCTATTCAAACTCAAACTCAAACTCAAATCATTTATTTCAATTAAACCTTGTACAGGCACTTTTGAATTGTCAAAATTAAATAGTCTGTCAGTTAGTCAGAAAGAAGACCCATTCCAAAGCGTAGATCTCTATGGAGAAGAACGGGCAAGAAACTCCATGGACACTCTTTTAAATCAAGATATTACAAAATCCTGGGTACATTATTCTTGTTGCTTATTATTTCTTGTTCTTATTACAATAGTGTCAGAATATCTGGTCTGTCATTGATTTCATAATTGTTGATTTTGACAAGTTTGGTAATCTACTAATATAATGACGTCATTATGACTTTCCAATGGTCAACCACTGACACTCCATTGAAAGAATGGTAATCTCGTACATAATGACAAATGAATTACTGTCTTAAGGGGGAATCTGCTAAAATTTTGACAGTTCCTCTGATCAGTGATCTACCATTAGAACGTCATTGTGCAGTCATTGCTTTTAATTCGTTACGAGTATCGTATATGTTCTGTGTCGTTGACCGACCAATGATCGACCATTATGAATTTAGCAGATTACGAACTTTTAGCAAAATGACAATGGGATTGTGTTGGAATGACGAATTTATAAAAATTGCAGACTTAGGCCCCAGAATTTATAAATAGTACATTACTGCAGTGACCTGCAGAAGAGACAAGAATCGTACGTGTACCTCGGGTTCGCCTCGGCCCACATTTTCACGTTCGTCCATTAAGGGCACTACATAACATAAAGCGGCGGCGGTTACAGTCGGACTGCAAAGAAAAGAAAGAGAAGCGCGATGGCCGATGACACAACGCTGGTATTTATTAAAAAATAAGAAGCAATAATCTATTTACAATAAAAATATTGTTTGGACTAAACAATTAAAACATGCTTTGCAACATATGCTTGTAGAATAATCTGACAAAAAATCTGAATGATTGTTTAAGTTACCGGAAATGTATGAAACCTAGGAATTTTACACAATTTCTAGGAAACATATGCAATTCCGAGCCTACTTTGATTTGTCGACCTGACGTCGACGTCGATGACGACGTCGTTAGGAATAAAACATGCAGCATGCTAAATTTATGTTTAGAATGTTATGCTTAATTTTATATATTTACTAGTATCATTACAAACGTGTTTTATTTCTTTTAGTCACAGAAAGCATTACTTTTTATATATTTCCTAGTATCATCTTAGAATTGCATACAATTCCTAGGAAATACATACATTTCACAGGAAATGTGTGTATTAAAGAATCTTTGAAAGATTATTTTACACGTTTCCTAACTATGCTCGGAATTGCATATATTTCCTGGGAATTGTGTAAAATTCCTAGGTTTCAAACATTTCCGGTAACATATAAATTAGTATGGATTTTATTGTAAAAAGAAAGTTTTTAGAGGTACCTTCATGATTTTTTTCTATCTTATCAAATTAGTTGTATTATGTTTCAACACACTATCCTAACTAGCATATTACTTATCTGGGGGCACGGGAGTGCCCCCGCCATCTGGGGGCACGGGAGTGCCCCCGCCAAGACGAGCCAAGCGAAGCGCAAGGGCACTACCTACCTTTTCTCGAAGCACTTCGTCGTATTTTTGAACCTTCATAACTTGGGTTTGGATTATACCAGATAAACAAAATTTTCGGGATATGATATCAGTGGTTGACTTATTAAACCTATAAAGTTTCAATTGCATAGCTCTTATACTTTAGATTTTATTGATATCTAAAATACCCCGATTTCGTCACTGACTCACTGACTCACTTACTCACTGACTCACTGATGATCATCAATATTCTAAGGTACTTCCTGAAGTCCTAGAAAGCTGAAATTTGGTACGTAAGCTAGTAATAGTACACAAACCACAAAAAAACTCTAAAACTTGGAACTTTTACCCTCCAACCCCTTAAAATAGGGGATGGAAGTTTGTACGAGACTTCCGCAGATTTTGATGCTAGAGTTCTGAAAATTGATATAGGGACTCCTTGATATAAATAATAAAATGCGTATTTCAGGATTTTCAGTAAATAACCCCCCAACCACCCAAAAAAATATTTTTTTATTTCATAAGCATCAATATTCTAAGGTTCTTCCAGAAGTCTTAGAAAGCTGAAATTTGGTATGTAAGCTAGTAATAGTACACAAACAACAAAACGATTCTAAAACTTGGAACTTTTACCCTCCAACCCCTTAAACTAGGGGATGGAAGTTTGTACGAGACTTCCGCAAATTTTGATGCTAGAGTTCTGAAAATTGATATAGGGACTCCTTGTAATAAATAATAAAATACATATTTCAGGATTTTTTCTAAAGAACACCCCAAAAAAAAATAATTCATAAGCAACTTTCAAAAAGATGTGAAATCCCACCAAAAACATTTTCATGTAAAATGTTGCCAAGACGAGACCAAATATGGCTTGTACTGCCAAAAAAGTTATCAGATCTCATGTAGAGCCAAGCTTCTAACTCTACACGCCCTAACTTCACAAACTCTACACCTTAGTCAAAATATGTGGCTTGGCCGTTTCGCTACCATCACATGGGCATAAGGTGAAAAATGTATTCACTGTTCATTACTTTTCTGTTATACCATAGTTTTTGTAGTAACGAAACGGCCAAGCCTCATATTTTGACTAAGGTGTAGAGTTTGTGAAGTTAGGGCGTGTAGAGTTAGAAGCTTGGCTCTACATGAGATCTGATAACTTTTTTGGCAGTACAAGCCATATTTGGTCTCGTCTTGGCAACATTTTACATGAAAATGTTTTTGGTGGGATATACTTTTACGCAAAAGAAAACTTCCGTTTTTGCGTTTAGGTCCTGTAGTAATAATAATAAGACCTTTATTTTCAGGCTACTTTGGCCCATAGATAAATACCTTACAGTCTTACATATATATTATAATAATACAATGTGTGTTAGTATAAACTTAAAACTATATTAGTAAAACTCACTTCACTTCACTTCTTTTGTAAGTCACCTTAATGCCTGGTTGCGGTCAAGGCTCGTATAGTAGGTACTTTTCTCAAATAATGAAAATTCAAACTATTTATATTCATTATGAATTCCTATCAATAGCGAACAACAATATTTTTTCACGCGCCAATATTATTTTCGTTTGTTTCTTTTTTACTTTAAACAGTTCTATTTGCAAGCCAGTTCGAAGTTTAAAATGTTTGATAAGTTACACCTGTGGTACACCATGTTTCGAAGGATACAATAGGCTATTTGACTGGTTTCTGATAAACATCTCAGATTATTTAATGGTGTCTAACGAGCCCACAAAAACCTATTACTTCAAATTGCATAATGTATTTCTTTAGAAAATAGTAAATAAAAATGTACTGTTTAAATAAGCCACCAAAACGCTATCTTTAACAATATGGCGTCGTGACGTCAAAATACACGTAAACAAACGTTGAAACGGTCGAGATACTAGACAAAAGTCATCTGTTCTGTCAACGATAGACAGAAATTGACTATATCATGACGTCATCATAAGTTCAGCCAATCCAGACCGTTTTCGATTACGTGGCGCCAGATTTAAAAAGATGAAGTTTTTTCGGGATTTTTTTAATAAATAATACATTGTTTTGTAGTAAAATTAATGCAAATCGATTTTAAAAGCGATAATCTATACGAGTGTCGATAATTATGACCTTATTTTTTACATTGTCAAATAGCCTATTCGTTCCAGTCATAAATTACACGTTAGTGATTTTTTATAGTAATGGACTTTCATACTAACATTGCCAGCCGCTGCTAGCATGTATTTGACCAGTACAGCATTTTTAATTATTATCGTAGAATTTTGTCAAAATAATGCTCGAATTTCCAAGCGTGTTCGAAAAAACAATAAATAAAACCAGTTTTGCTGTTTGCACTTTTGCACTTAGGATTCGTCAAGTGCAATTTTGGTTGCATGTTAAACGGATATGTACTTACAGTGCTACATGTGCCATCTAAATTGCCTCAGTAATTTAATTTTAATTGTGAGAGGCAATTTCGTTTCGATGTCAACCTTCTACCAAGAAGGTTGATATCGCTGAAGGAAAATATCTAAAGGAAACCAGACATAATATAAGTCTGAAATCACCTCCGCCTTGAGCAAGGCAAAGCAAGCTTTCTATTCTTTTGCAGATTTACACATTACACTAAAAAGTAACAACCTGATAGTATTATTTTATCCCACTCCAAAAATCAAAGAGTCGTCTATCTACAAAAAATATAAAAAGTGCTCGAATAAAAATTTACGACACCCCGTAAAAAGACAGGATACGGTAAAATTGTTGCCTTTAAACATAATTTTATACAGTTCCGAGAGAATGTTTATATAAAAGGGAATATTGAATTAGAAAAGAGATTTTCAGTTTATTCGTCAGGTAGGTTGGAATATTAGGAACCCAAATATTTTATTAGAAGCTATAAAATATAAAAAAATTATGGTATCGCGAAGTAGTGTCGGTATCAAAAGTGCAATAAACCCGGTGACACGTTTGTCGATATTGTTGACGTCTATGTGAAAGGAGTCTACTATGTAGGAACTGCGTAGGAATGTTCCCTGATTTTAACGCTCTCGTATTGGTTGTTAAAGATATGATATTTTATTCGCATCACTTTTCTACATCAGCTCTATCAATATCAGTTATAACATTCTAGGTATATTTTAGGATTGTATAACCAAACTAATTGTAACTTAAACTATTTCGATTTCTTGAAAAACAAATATTTACTTACTGTCCAACTTCCACGCGATATTATAATACTAATCATACATAATAATATAATCTATCTTTGGTTACAATTAAAAATATTTGTATTTTTATTGTATAAAACCTAGAATGGTACCCACATTATAAAAAAGGCAAGTTGATTTAAAGCGGCAGTTGTTTACTGTAGATAAGCTAAATTAAAAAGGGTTATTTTAAATTCGCCGCAAAGTGAATTCGTCACATTTTTGTACATTCCATACATTGAAAGTGCATTCGCCACTTGCATTAAAAATATGTGTAAATTCGTCACAAGTCTTCATATTTTTTTTATTTTTTTTTTAACGTTGCCCCACACTAAGAATTTCTCCTGTATTGTGGGTGCGTTTACAAACATTTAAACTAACATACACAAACAGCCAGACCCGGAACAATTACTTGTAGGTCATACAAATATTTGTTCCGTGCAGGAATCGACACGCAGCTCAGCAGTCAATCGCTTAACCAATGCGCCGCCCGTGCCGTAAAATTATAGGTAGGTACATCATTTTTGCATAAAATACGTCTTGTTATTACAAAATGCTTGTTTATTAACACGTTCTGCAATAAAAAGTGAGCAGTAAACTAAATAAATAATAAATATTATAATGGGTAATTAAATAAATATTGAGCAGTGAAATGGCTTAAGAGCGTTCAACCCGCGCGGGCTGGCAACGTCGCATTTCTAGTGGTTTGTCGTGATTATTTTATTAAATTTAAACCCGAGTACAATTTTTTACGTTACAGTCAAGCACTAGATCGTTGGTATTTATAAGTTTGTAAGAATGATATTTTTTACAGTTATTTTGGTATTTACTCATCAAAATTTACATACTGTCTATTTTCTGTATGCAGTACTTATTACGATTAAATATGTTTATTTAAGAGGAAATGTCAAAAATTATTATAAATACCAACGATCTAGTGCTTGGCTGTAATAAAATAACACTTTGGTACTCGTACGGGCAGTTACCTACATGTATGCAATAAAAAAAACAGAATTACTCGGTAAGACTTCTAACTTAGAAGTACCGCTTACTTTTATTTTTTCATGTGTTCTGTTACACTAATTTACCAACACTCGAATAATAAAATTACTGCACTTTCACTTTCACTCTCAACTGATCATAATAACCTCCCTAATGATCCAATAATAGTTGTAAAATATATTACCCTTAAAAACTATATGTGACGTATCGAGCCACTAAAACATCACTAACAGCATGTCGTCCCCACGATGCCAGTACAAGTACATGTACAAGTCCCCTAAAACTTAACCCGTGGGTCACGCCGGCCACTCTTCACGCTGCTTTATGTCCGGGAGTGGGCAGACTCGGCGCTATTACCATAAATACTGACACACTATCTCGATTTTATGGAGCACGGGATTAGTCATGATAAATGATGGCAGATGAGAATAGTATATTATGGTGTTTTGTGGAGCCTGCTGCTAATTTAGTTACCCACTAATTATTTTACTTCAGGGTAGGTACACACAGCTCCTTTAAGTAGTTACCCCACCAAAAGACATGTGCGTTCAAATCCGTGATAGGCCCAAGTTGGTTTTTGTATTTTGCAAAAACATTTTATTTTAAATAATGTATTGTTTTAGTGATTAAAGAAGTTTAAGTAAGTATTTTTTTTTTTTATTCTGTTTTTATTATTGTTTTTTTCAATAAAACAATACTTTTGCGACGACAAGCAACAATAATAGGGTTAACATTTACGACAACTTATTCATCGTCTAAATAGACTGGAGGTTTCAAGTCCGCTTACCGTGCATAAGATTGGAAGTTCAAATCCTATATAGGCAGGAAATGTGCTTTTTGTTCATTATATTATTTTGATATATATTTCTATTTTGTTTTAAGTAGTAATTATTTATAAAGAATTAAAAAATCAAGAAAAATAAAATACTTTTTTAATCATTTAATAATATTTATTATTGCTATTATTTAACAAAACTATGATCTTATTTTACAACAAACAGAACAACTATTTTAGTTCTCATAAAATCAGAAATCATTTAAAAAAATAATTGATAAAATTAGTAGTCGTTTCCTCTTCGCCGTTTTAAGTGAACGTATACAAAGTTCTAACTTGAAGGTATGGATTAATTTTATAAAGACAACGTAAGTAAGTAAAATTAATGGATACCCTCAAATTATAACATCTTTCGATTAGACAGGGACCTAAAGATATAATGACTCAGCCGATAGTAGATAACAATTTCATCGCAATTCATATGGGCTCGCTGGCTAGTTCGTCAAACTGCCGGTATGAGTATGACGACGCTCGGTGATGCGATGGTTCGAATCCGAGTCAACACAATGGACTCTTTTTGAAGTATTCTTTAGATTATTCGTAAGGAATTCAATGTTGTAGCAGTGTAACATTTTAAAACTTGAGGGGTTAGGAGATAGTGACGCTTTCTGTACATTAGCTTCATTCAAGGTTCATTAGAAAACCAGCGTCAGACAACATCTGTCTGGCATTAATGCCGAAATGAACCTTTTTGGCGCAGCCGTGAGGCACACACTATTGTTGTCTGAAACATTATTTCTATCTTGTTAATTTTGTGTTTCACGAACTGTGTCCAAATAAACTTTATTATTTCTTTTTTAATTCATTTGCTTATTTATACTTTAATAATCTCATTGTTTTATTTTCAAATCGTTAAAAATCCACATTTTATGCTAATTGGTTATTATATCAAACTCATTTGTAGCATTTAGTTTAATCCAATACTTCATTAACTTTTAATGAAATTATATTTGTTCATTATGTGTACTAGTTCACTGTATCGTACGGAAACAGTGTGTTTGTCACGCCTGCCTCAGTTTCAAGTAACAATACTAACTACCTTGGCACTAATGACAGTCATTTCGCCCCCTCGGCATCACGCACGCAATATTCCATTCCTACGTACCTACTTCCGTAACCTACTTTACTTATAGAAAGTAAGACCAAACTCGTTAGTGAAGGAACAAATTTGCCAGAAAGACGAAGAAAGTTGAGCGCGATGCGACGCTATAACTCAGCGAGAGATGATATAAATCATCGTACGTGTTTCGGCAGCTATTTATTGAGTGTTCGGTTTGTGATGGAGTAAGGGAAATGTGCTAGAGGAGGTTTTGGAGCTGATCCCCAAATTAATTAACAAGCTGTTTATTCAGCAAGCATAGGCTCAGATTTAAAACCCGTCAGAATATTCAACTTAATTATTACAAACTGTTTCAGTATATAACTTTATTTAGGTAGTACACGAAAAGATACACACTTCACTGTGAGAATTCAGAATAAGTTGCACCGAGCAGCGCAAATGATTGGCCTCTTCCAGTATCGTCGCGTTGCATCGCGTCTCGGTGTGAACTGACCCTAACATATCATTATAAAATAAATAAAATAAAATAAAAAAAAAACATATCATTACGAACATAAAATTGTGTTATAGTCGTACGAATTTAATTTGCAAATACGAATGTAAAGAAATTAAATGAGTCTGCGAAGTGCTGCTTGAATTCATGATAACCTAGTACTTATTAAATGTAATTTAGTAAAAAGTGGAGGTCTTGAGAATCTCTTGAACGGTTTAATGACTGTAATATCTTTCAGTATGAAAACGTGTTGGGTTATTTTCATTAGTTTCTTAGAATGCGACAGAAGGACGGTGAGGAAGGACGTAAGACCAAAAGTATTTGCCTGCTATTGAACATTGAGCCTGTAACGATATTGTTTCCTATTTACACCTCTAGATCATCAATATTCATTATCATTGTTTATGTTTAACACCACCCATGCCTCCTGAGCTAAAGATCCTGATTTATAATGCCCACTTGTTTAAAACAAAATTAAAAGCCTTTTTATTAGAAAAATGTCTGTTCATTATATCGGAACTAATGTCACACAATAATAAATGAATAATCTATACATAATATATTCTAGAATCTAGTGACATTATATTTAAAACTGTTTGACGTTACATTGAAAACTGTTCATTTATTCATAAAATATGATGTCATATTTTATGAATAAATGAAATGAAATGAATGACCCAGTGGCAAAACACTAACAATTTTAACGTTAAAAACACTTAAAATTGAAGTTCTATTTCCCCACAAATAAAAAAGATCTAGGTTAGTACCATTAGTATTTATTAACTGTAGCAAAATACTCATTGAAAAATCAGGAAATGCTATTAAAAATATACAAAATAAATGCCAGTTAACAACATCAAATAGAAAAGAAAAATTTAAAGAAATAAGGTGCAAAAATCGCTCTCGACTGTAGTATTTGTCGATGGAATCGAACAATCCGCTCGTTGCAGTACCGTCGGCAATCTGATCAGCGACTCGATAACAAAATAACACTTTATGTACAAGTCTGCCGTGTGCGGAACCGGGACGAGAAATTGATACTACTTTCGAGAAATGCAAGAAGAAGACGTAGAATGTAATGATAGTTTTTAGTCTTTACGTATTCTATTCATAAATAAACATTTAATTATAAAAAGTCAAAAGGTCACTAGAGAATAATGTCTAAGAATGCATAGTATTGCATAGTCTCCTACTATAAACTGATTACAGCAGTCTAATATTATGCTAATTTTCAAGGTGTCAAGATGATGCGAATCACTTTACAACACAGGGCCACTAGAACAGTGGTTCCTAACCTTTTCAATATTGTTACCCCTGGACCTATTAGGAAAACTGATTTTACCCCGAAATGTTATCAATACAACCAAATACAAAATTGCACAAATCTTACAATTTTAACGTATTTTATTTAAATAAACAATGAATTATGTAAAAATAGTTAGTGTTTTTATGTTATGTTGTTTTTTTATTAGATTAGGTCTTTATTACGTTCTTTGTTACCCCCAAAGAATAGCTGATTTACCCCCGCGGGGGTAATTACCCCCAGGTTCGGAACCACTGCACTAGAATGATGCAACGGACGATTTTTGGAACATAAGGTTATAACACAAACGGTTTTTTTATTTTTAACTAACATACAAAATATGCTTATCGAATCTATTATTACCCACAAGATTAATATAGGTATTATTGCCACTAGGCCAGTTTTTCGCGAGCAACCGATACATATTAATAAATTACTTTTATTCTGAAGAAACACCGCCCCACAATGCGATCCCATTTGAGATGGATTACTTCCAAGTAATAGTTAAATGTTGAGTGCTACTTTGTTTATAAACAACATTATTTATAGTCTATGCGAAACCCGAAACACGTGTCTAGTATTTTTATGTAATGAATCTATGTACACAATTTCAAAACTGTATCATGAAAAATCACAAAGTTATAAGCTTGTTAAGTTTGTCCGTACAAAAACATGCTCACCCGCGCTGCTCGCGCCGCGCCGTCTTGCGCTCATTGATAATAGTACCGAGGTACCCGTTTAGCGCGGAGATTGGATAACCTACTTAGTGTCGCTGATTTTGTGGCGGTCGGTCAATTGTGTGTTTGGTCGAAGTTTACGTTTGGCCAATGGAGCGTATCGTCAAAATATACGTTACCTCAAAACCTCGTATTGTCACTCGGTGTCCAACTTTTAACCTTTTTTAATTATTTTTGGGACAAAATATAACATGGGGTAAAAATGATTGCAATCGATTCAGTTACTTATTCTGAACAAATTATATTCAGGTTTCGCATATACTAGAAATAACGTTGTATATCTATTATAGACAATGAAAGATGCTAGTTTTAATTTTGGTTTTTAGTTATCGAGTCAGAAATCATTTCGTCAGATTGTAGTCTACTATTATGGTGTTATATGTATATTTTTTTTATATGAATATTTTTTGGTCACGGTTATGCGATAATCGAAACAACCATGGAAATAGATTCATCCTTTATAATCGATAATTAGTAAACAGTGAAACTCTATAATATTATAAATAAACCTCTAATTTTACAATCTGCGACTACAGTGGCTCACACACTTGTTAAAGTTCAACTACTTTTGCATTTTTTCATTTTTCTTTTTTTTTTTAAATAACTTGTAAATATGTGAGCACCATGTATCTATCACTTATTTGATTTACCTGTCATTGCTTAATTTTTAATTCTTTTTACCTTTTGTGGTAGACTAATTTTATTATGGGTGCATCGTGTTCACATATAAATTTTATTATGTATACAAGACCTTGTAAAACATTTTTAAAAGAGTAACGGTGGAGTTTCTTGCCCATTCTTCTCCATACGAAAACTACCTTTTCGAATGGGCGACTAGAATCATTTCTATTTAGTTTTTTTTTGACGTTCAAAAGTGCCTTTAATGTGCCTATTTGAAATAAATGATTTGACTTTGACTTTGACTTTGACTTTCTAGAAACTAACGTGACACTAAAGTTTTGACTCTCCCTATCTCAACAGTAATTTAGGTAGCGAGTTACAGTTGTATAACCACACTATACAACATAAGCTATGCGCCGCAAAACACCAATTAAGAGCAACAACAGAACTGTTCCATTATTTAGTAGTGTCAGCTACTTCGCCCAGTGTTGCCTTGGGCATCCCAATCGTGGAGGCTACATTTTTTTATCACGTCATTTCGATGAAATATTAAGTAGAGGCGTAAAAACCGCGCGCTGGTAACTACTGCCTATAGGGTGTAGGTACACTGAGAGATGAGCAACAGAAAATACAACAATAATCTTTCTTTTCTTTGTATCTAAATACCTAAATTTTGATACATAACATAAAACCTACTTTTTTTAATCATTTTGTATCCAATGATCACATTTATGCACTAAGTAGTTTAAATTCCTGTAAATGACCAAAACTACTAGGGTAACAATGCGCCAGTAAGGCATCGCCGAGTATTATTCCGCCAGTTTATTGACCTTTTTTACTCATTGCTCAAAAAATATACACAAATATTATCAGCCAGAATGTTTCCACTGCTCAACTCAGGCCTCCTTTCTGTGAAATGAAAAATACAACATGCCAAAAGTAACAATACATTTCACGAATACCTAGTGTATCCCTCATACCAATACAGGCTATTAGAAGGCGTGAAGGTATCGGGGGTAGGCAGTAAAGCAGGTTTACGAGTGGCCTGCACAATGAGAGCACCTACGAATTCGCAAGTCGCAACGTATTGGCCTGCGAACAATTTCGATTCGGCTACATTTTAAATGAACTTGTTTGATATTAAGAGTTGTACATTACGGACGAGAATGGTAGGTGTTATAGTGATGTGACTTTAGATGGGGTTGCATGGGTTTTTCTAAAAGATACCATAATATATTAATAATTATGTAGTGTCTAAAGATTCCGGATGGTTTTATTGTATGTGTTTAGAAATTGTTATTGTTTTAACTTCGTCGATAACAGAAATTATTACAGGAAATATCTCTAGTTTTATAGAATACCTATTATCAAGACATATAATTTGGTTGAATGGACTTTGTCTAAGTCCTCAAAAAGAAATTAATCAGGTATAATAATCAGGTATAATATATTATTATAATATATAAATATATTGATCAGGTATAATAATCAGGTATAATAATTTGACGGCACGGTTGGCGCAGTGGTTAAGCGATTGAGTGCTGCGCTGCGTGTTGCGGGTTCGATTCCCGCACGGAACAAATATTTGTATGACCTACAAGTAGTTGTTCTGAGTCTGGCTGTTTGTGAATGTGAGTTTAAATGTTTGTAAACGCACCCACAATACAGGAGAAATTCCTAGTGTAGGGCAACGTTTAAAAAAAAAAAAAATGGTCCCTTAACTTTGTTAACGTCTTCCTTTCGCTTTTGGCCAGTCGTTTCTAATAAGGTCTTCCAAACATCCAATAAACGAAACTCACTTATAGAACTATGAAAATCGTTGAAAACGGAGCAAATGGAAACATTAAGCCAAAATGCAAGCACTGCCGACAGCTGCTGCTGCGATCGATCACGAAGCAGACGAAGATAAACTACATAGTTGCAATAAACGGCGCAAGTGCTAGATATCTTAATTCAGGCTCAAATTAAATCGCATCAGTCGTTCCCGTAGTAACAGAGCTCCTTGTGAAGGGGCTCATCTGGAAGCCTACTTTTGCCGCCAACCACTATTATGAAGACAATTTATTAAAAATTGCAAGTACATAAGGTATTTCAGCTGGATGTCTAAAATCGACAAAGCGCATAGCGCTAGCACGCATCGGCATAGCTATCTCAGTATTGATGCTTTGATGATGATGATTTTTTTTTTTTTTTAAAGCGTTGCCCCACATTAGGAATTTCTCCTGTATCGTGGGTGCGTTTACAAACATTTAAACTCACATACACAAACAGCCAGACCCGGAACAACTACTTGTAGGTCATACAAATATTTGTTCCATGCGGGAATCGAACCCGCGACACGCAGCGCAGCAGTCAATCGCTTAACCACTGCGCCAACCGTGCGGTCATATATGTGGCGATAACTACTTAACATCAGGTAGCATTTGGCGTGTTTGCCAAACCTATCACATAAAACTTTTTAACAAAAAAAAACCGACTTCAAAAAAAACACTACAAACTGAAAAATTACTTTAATTTCGGAAGTCGGTGTCTTAGGGATCAGTATTTTAGTTTTTGCCACCGACTTCCGAAATTAAAGTTATTTTACAGTTTGTAGTGTTTTTTTTTTTGAAGTCGGTTCTTTTTTTGGTAAAAAGTTTTTATTTCTCGCTTTTTAGTGGGTCTATTTATAATTTATCTAAGTTACAATAGCCTAATGTCAACTTGCCCATCGCCTTTTTATAAAATATTCCTTTTCTCGATGCAGGGACGTTAATTGTTGAGGAGTTCTCCTTTTATTAGTTTTTAGATTAGATGCTGATAATCCTGGCTGCAGCATCAGGCCAGACTTATGTCAACATTGCATTGAACATAAAATTAGTCCTGTTTAAAATGAGCCCAAACACGACTACGGTGCTGTAATTTAAAGGTTTGTACTTTTTCTGATGCTCCTGGCTTCAGCATCAGGTCTTCGGTGTTCCTCAGTAACAGTACGTTTATCCACACATCGAGCCCTTTTCAATGAGCCTAAACACGATATATCTACTGTTAGTTGTCGAGGAGTTAGGTACTCTGCAGACTATCCTGACTGCAGCATCAGGTCATGACTTGATGATCATGAGACCAAATGTGGCAAATGCCCTATCAAACATCAAAACAGTTTACTAAATAAAACAGACCTTGCCTGTTCGAGTAACTTCTTACTGTTAAGGAGTTGTACCTTCCATCATCAGCCCAGCTACCTGAGATAGTGACAACCATACACAAATACACAAGATACTTCATAAAATATGCGAAAAACAATAAGTGAGCCTATAAAATTTGAGGGTTGCCCTCGATTTCTCTAAGATCCCATCATCAGATCCTAACTTGGTGACAATGGGACCACCTCAGAACTATCTACTTTCGAACAAAAAAAGAATTTTGAAAATCCGTCGACAATTGGCGGAGTATTCGATGAACAAACATACAAAAAAAAAAACATACAAACACCCGAACATAGTACCTCCTCCTTTTTGTGAAGTCGGTAAAAAAAAAACATACAAACACCCGAACATAGTACCTCCTCCTTTTTGTGAAGTCAGTAAAAAAGAAAGTTTAGCAATTCTGCAAAACGATGCGCGAAATTTCGGGCTCTAATCCCCAATACATGTGGGGATCTGTTCAGTTTAAGGTTTTAAGCCACTTACTGGTTCAAGAGCACATTACATCAGCAAACGGCGGTAACTGCGGTGTAAACACACTGTAATGGCCACGAGACGTCAATCTTGCCACTACGCTCTATTGACGCACTGGCGTGCCGCCAAATACTTCGGAATCTCTTTCAGCTGCTTAGCTTAACTTAGAACCTTATTGTAAGGAAGTAACAAAAGTATGTTGTACATTGATAAGTTTGTTCGTGCGGTCAGCATGACCAATTTATTTTTGCAGTTCACCGTATCCGGTTTTCAACTGTGTGTCTAGGCAATATGGTTGAGTATTATATTCCAGAAATAGGGTTGGTTATAGCTGGATGATAGTAACGGTAACGGAAAAATGCTTAAGGGTCGTCTGGGGTGAGATGTTCAGTTTTTTTACACGTTACATGCAAAAATGAAGCAATACTTCAAAAGAGGCAACTGTGATCTGGTTTTATTGAAGTTCTACTCCAAAGCAATAAGGTTGAGAATCTGTTATTAAAAATTAGATTTAGGATATCTACCTATTTGTCATGAATTCTGTTATAGTGGATTTTCGAAATGGTTGATAATAATTTTGTGTTAAAATAGCAATCCGTCTGGAATGAAGTCCGGCGACCTCGGATGACCTCTGTTGACCAATAAGTCAGATATTATTGGACTTGAGATAGAAGTTATAGAAACACATAAACGTATCGCTAGGGTAACAAATACGGGACGATGTTTACCTACTCAAAGTTTTACAAACAGCAGATTCCAAGAATGCTTATGTACGGATTTCTCATCCTGATATAATAATAATGTCCTCCAGACCGTATTTCGGCCACGGCGGCCATCTCAACGGAGACTAGCCTTCGGCGCGGGAGATATAGGACCAACGGCTTAACGTGCTTTCCGAGACACGGGGGTATCACACCGTCAACTTCCAAACTCCGGGCTGTTACTATGAAATTCCTAATGGAAAAACTTAATAACACTTTGCCCGACCCGGGAATCGACACAACAATAACAATTAAAATAATGTATTGTTTGTTGATAAGCAGGCATCGGACTAGGCCTTCCTACATACAGAGATAGAACGATAATAAATCACTTTACTACCTCGTGCGTCACGTCCAAGGTCTTGTAGAATATAAATTTCAATTTGACATATTAATCATTAAAGCGGCCATTGAGTAGGATTCGCACACGAAAGGTTCCGTAACACCGTTCAATACTAAATAATTACCCATTTTTTACTATAATCTGCTGTTAAAGATAGTAGTGCAAACTCTGAGAAAGTTTCAAGTGTCTACCTATTACAGTTCCGAAGATACATACATCCCTGTGACAGACGGACGGACAACAGAGCTTAGTGTGTAATAGGGTCCCGGTGGCAATGAAATTGTCACATTTCTTGACAGTTGTTTAGTAACTATTTAAAAAAACTTGTATTATTTTGTTTTAAAACAAAAGCAAGTGCAAGACAAAGACGAATCACTGAGCGACGTCGTGACGTCACGGATAGCTCTATTACCGGTCAAACAATCGCCGACGTAATCGATTTAGTTGCGCTGCGCTCACGCTGGATAGATTGATTTCAGTTTCACCATGGGACAAGTTATAAGCTATAGCGATTAAATTTGTCAGGACTTAGGGTGCGATTTCACCAAGTATGAGTGAAGCGCCCCACTAATAGGATACCCTCATCATTATAACTCTGTAGTCACACGGCTATAGATGCTATTGTATATTGTTGTGTTAGTCGAAGATTTGGAAGCTCGCGATGGTACATCTCCAGAAAAATATACCTTTTTACAATGCCGGCCGATTCCAGAGCAGGAAACTATTTGCTTCGTCAATTCTGTCGAAAATGCTACTCGCTTTAATTCCTTACTACAAGGTAAACTGCTAAAAATGCATTATAAAGTTCTCAGTTCTAAAATGCTAAAGAAGAACAGCTATTACAATCCTATTATTGTGTTTAAGATTTTTTTATTGTTATTGTTACTGCAGGTTCCACAAATACCCGCTATAAGCCACTATCTTATACCACACCATTCTCTCGCTAAAGTCGTCGCGACGCGTTCAAGCGAAGATAGCTATCGTTCGTCGTGCAGCGAGAATTAATTTATTCGGATATTTTTATTTTATTCATTTGATATAGCGCTGAGTTCTCCGACACTGGACAACAACTCCCAATACATATCCGGGACATGTCTGAAAATGGAACAAACCTCGAGAATTGATGGCGGCGAGACGATGTTCTTCAGTGCATCTTCGTCGAATTGATTGTTTTATTAGTCTGCGTTTTGAAGAGTTTTGTGCGTGTTGTGTGCTTTTGCATATCATTTGTTGGAGGAAGATGTAGAAGTTTTTTTAAAATTAAATCTGAATTAAAGCCGTCTAAAAGTTAAAAGACTACATGGGCAGCAGAATC
Organism: Oligia fasciuncula; assembly: GCA_963082905.1. Taxonomy (NCBI): domain Eukaryota; kingdom Metazoa; phylum Arthropoda; class Insecta; order Lepidoptera; family Noctuidae; genus Oligia; species Oligia fasciuncula. The sequence goes on along the minus strand of OY720391.1, from coordinate 936,674 downwards.
TCGGCTGGACGGCCACGGCTAACAAAATATCAACCTCAAGAGCCAAGCCATAGCGAGAGCCAATGTATTTTTTCTATTTTGTAAATGTAAGAACCATGGATCCGTTTATTATGATATTTTGATGTTGACTTGAAAGAGCATGGCAGTTGAGAATATGTCATGCTCACTTAAATGTCTCACTGATGGTGGCGCGAGTATTGGATCATTCGGTTCCCTACAAAACGGTTGAGCTGGATGGTGCTGATCCACGTGTCATGTTCGTGAACGGGCGCCATCGGTTGAGACTGGGCTTATTTTTAATCTTATATTTTGAATTGTTTCTTCATTTGATTTATCATTCTATTCATATAGAAGCAGCAAGAATAATGTACCCAGGATTTTGTTATATCTTAATTTAATCGTCGAATCGTTGAGCTCCTTAAGTTCTGAGTTGAGCTGCACGGTTACTGACAAATGCGTGCACTGACTGGACAGGTCCACTCAATCTGTGTGGTTCTTTCCTCAAAAGACCATTTCAGACACTAACCTACATGGTCCTCAAAGATTTTGTCCGGATTTTTTATATACACATTGACATTGATGAATTTTATTTAGACAATGACATGAATATTTACTTTGTAAGTAATATTTTTTATTTAATTATTGTGAATGTGAGGACTATGTGGGTCATTTCTTTTTTCCTTCTTAGTTTTAATCATGATCTGGCAGTTTGAGTAGTTTATGCGGCCTACCCAAATGTCCTGTCTTTGGTATTGTTCGTCGAATCGTTGAGCTCCTCAAGTTCTGAGTTGAGCTGCACGATTTTTGACAAATGCGTGCACTGATTGGACAGGTCCACTCAATCTGTGTGGTTCTTTCCTCAAAAGACCATTTCAGACACTAACCTACATGGTCCTCAAAGATTTTGTCCGGATTTTTTATATACACATTGACATTGATGAATTTTATTTAGACAATGACATGAATATTTACTTTGTAAGTAATATTTTTTATTTAATTATTGTGAATGTGAGGACTATGTGGGTCATTTCTTTTTTCCTTCTTAGTTTTAATCATGATCTGGCAGTTTGAGTAGTTTATGCGGCCTACCCAAATGTCCTGTCTTTGGTATTGTTCGTCGAATCGTTGAGCTCCTCAAGTTCTGAGTTGAGCTGCACGATTTTTGACAAATGCGTGCACTGATTGGACAGGTCCGCTCAATCTGTGTGGTTCTTTCCTCAAAAGACTTCTGAGTTTGTTTTGGCCTTTCTTCTCAGAATAGTCAGATAGGAAACGCCGACCTCATCTAGTTTAAAAAAAAATATGATTGACGTGTAAAATAGTTTGTACAGTTCGCTTCACAAATAAGGTACCCCCCTTGGTATTGACATCAAACCTATTTAAGTTTTTCGTAATGTAACGTAAGTGGCGTGTTGGTCTAATGGTTAACACTGCGGCTTGGCGATGCGGTGGTCACGAGTTCAAATCCGCGGATGAGAAGATTTCTTTTTCCTTTATTTTATTTATTTACCCTTTTTTTTAGTTTCTTTATTAGGTGATTTTCGTTAATTATTATTTAAGAAATCAAATGGAGGTTTGTAATAAAAGCTAGGCATTTTGATAAACAATATTCATTTATTTTTCTAATTACATTTCTAGGACTTCATGGAATCCACTTCCAGGTTGAGTATACAGTTTTCTATCTGTGTTAAATTGGGGTTATTTACTTAGAATATTAACTAAACACAAAAGAGATACCCTGGATGAGGTTTAGAACGTTTAACACTAGATAAAGGTTCGTTTATATATATATTTATAGAAACATAACTACAATAATATTTATTTATTTAAAGTTGTGAAAACAGTTTTTTTTTATACTTACTTATCGGAAAAGACCTTTAAAAAAAAAAAATTTTTGTCTTTTGTGTCTGTGAATTACAGAGGAAGAATCAACATGCTAAACTATAATAGCAATATACATCTTTCTCTTTTATCACATTTTCTAATAACCCTTATTTAACACAACATTAGAAAAATATGTGAGGTCAGATGGTGCATCGTTAATAAATTACAAGACTACTTGTAAACCAGATTATCTGGATTGATAATAATTATAAAGGTTGTTTGTTTTTGATTAACTACGAGATAAGGATCCCACAAATATTGGGAATTAATAACACTTGCTCATATATGTTCCAACGCAATTTTATCAGATACGTTACACAATCAATCTGCCGAGTAAATTGCCTTATAATAACGGAGAGGATGTCACAGTCTATCACTTCTTGAAGTTTTGAAGGGTGCCACTAAATGAACTTTCACAATATTACGTTGTCGCTCCATTTGTATTTTCTCTGGCCTTGGCGATCACATTTCACATCACCCGTCGCTTGATACCTTTGTATCCATCTACGAACTGTTTTTCTCTGCAATGAAAATAATAATATTAGAAATACATAAAAACATCTAACTAGTAAGTAATAATGCAACATTATTGCAACAATAAATAGGTAATATGTGGAAGTATAACATAAATCTTACCGTTATGCCCATAACTCGTGCTATTTTCTTTATGCTTTGTTCCTGTTCCCAGATAACAACAATTTTAGCCTTCAAAAAAGTTGTTAATCAAACCATACCATCGGTTAATAGAATCAACTGGTCAAAAACTTAATAAATTTGATAATATTACGACGAAGATAATTACACACAAGCGAATCGGCACGAAAACGAAACCATTTAAAAAATAATTATACCCTCAATCACAGTTTACTAAATAAAGCGAAGAAGTATTCTAAATTCAACCTTAACTCGCAGTTCATACAGCAGTTAAGTTTCTGAAGTAAAATGACGGTAGTGCAACAATCGGAATCAACACATTATATTCAACCAAACAAGCTAATTTCAACCTTATCTTTTAGTTAATTGAGGAGTTAATGCGTATTACATTTTGTAAAACTAAGGTATTAAATATAAAACGAAAGTTGAAATTTAAACCTTAATATCTAGAAGATTAGACCGTTAATAACCTTGTTCGTTTTATGGAGTAATACTATTCCAATTTTCGTTGAGTTTGACAACTGAGCCAATAGCCTAGTAGTATAAGACACGGTCTCGATGATCGGCTGGCGCCTGGTGATGCGGGTTCGTATCTTAATCGCACGCAAAGTGTCTTTTTGTAAGTTATTCTTGGTATACGGTTCGGCCAGAAGGAAGCCGAAAAAATACCTTAAAAAATTATTAAAAACTTGAATGAAACTTGCAAATAATATCTGAGGCGGACCGTTGGATGCGCTCGGGCAGAGATGGGTGCGGCGGCGGGGGAGGGAGCTGCTCAAGGCTCACGTGACGCGCCAGCGCCGCCGCGCCGCCGCCCGCCGCGTCGCTCGAGCGACGAGCGATGGCGGGCCCGAGCGTGCTCGGGCGATAGTCTTTAAGTCTTGGGGGGGTTCCATTTCTCTGACGCTGACTGTACAAACCTACTTACAGAAATAAAATCATTTATAAGGAATATCCTAATATTATTATCATAAAGAATATCCTTCGAGTTTCTTGCCCGTTCTTCTCCATAGAGATCTACGTTTTCGAATGGAATTTCTGACTGACTGACCGACTATTTAACAATTCAAAAGTGGAAAAGAAAGAAAAAGAAAGGAAAGGAAGAAATATGGTTTAATTTAAATAAAAATGCTTTGCGTTTCAATTTGAATGCTTAAACGCAAATTAAACCTTTTGTAGAGTAATTAAATCATGTTCAACTTTCAAATAAAACTCAGGATAAAATCCGTCCCAGTACATGTAAAGTGCATAAGGTAGAAAGACAAAATAGAACCTAATCTAATCCGTTTACCTCGAGGTCTCGTTCAATAATCCTGGTGCGGACTCGTGCTGCCTTAATACCTGAGGATGTAAACGCTCTAATGACAGATATATTTTACTGCTAAGCGCATTACGGTATCGTGGCCAGGATTAGTCCCGTGCTATCTGCTGCAATACTGCGATCTAAGGAGAAATAGTGCAATGAATTATGTAGGCGATGGTCACTAATATTATTTGTTTTAATTAACATGACATGAAATCACGCCTGCATTACTAGAAGGGTTAAGTATTTAATAAAGTCACGAGCATAAATATATTACTATGAATAGCTCGGCTACTATGGACATCTTGATCACAGATTTTAATGGATAATTCATGAAGTCGGTTATAGTAATATTTCATGCTCGTGACAAAAGGTTAAGTACATATTTCCCTAGTTGGTTAGATGAACCGGACACGAACCGAGCTGCTACTGAGACCTTCCTGATAAAAAAAAACCATTATAATTTTACCCGATCTACGAATCGAACCTATCCTTGTATTGACGTTCAAAAGTGATTTTAAATGGTCTACTTGAAACAAATCATTTGACTTTGACATGACGCCGGCGCCGCCGCGCCGTGCTCAGCAGTTTAGCTTGCGATCACTAGACCCGTCGAGGCAGGTTGTTGGTTAAAAGAGGTTTGTGAATAAACCATTCAATAGCTACAGACACTTAGAATGTGAAATTCCAATAGTCTAAAATGTAATTTAGTAAACCATAAATAACACAAATTAATCAACATATCACACCATTGCTACGGCAACTCAAAACTAAATCTCTCCAAAGTTTTCAACACTTGCAATAACTTGTTTGCAACACAATCCACGTCAACACATTTAACTAACAAAGCACGACGAAGTAAATATATTTCAGATTTAATCTGTATTAAGTGATCCGCTGCGAGATGATAACAATGTAAACGTCAAGATGCTTCTGTTGACTAAAGATTGCTATCTGCATCCCTTTCTAACTCGAACAGTAAGATAGAGAGGACCAGCCAAACAGGTGATTGAATTGTATCGCACGCACAATAGATTGGAAATTAGATTTACTGAATCATATTGTTCGTCTGCTTGTGTATGAAGGGGAGTATCGATAAATGATCATTTCAGAGCAATTAATGTTCGCTCGTATTCATTTGTGTGTGGAACTCATGTATGGTCGGATAATAAAATTGTATTGTATTAGCTGTTATTAGTCTGGGTTTCACAGATATAAAGGTGGGTATTCAATATTGAATCGTGCACAGGTTTATTATTTTTAATTTAATAATATAATAAAGTAGGTATACGGTCAAGCCTTGATAGGTACATACCACTAATCTGGTTCCAAAAAAAGGCTTCAATACTGCTAAAAAAAAGTCTTGAGAATTGAGATCGCATTATTTCAAATCTCTAAGGGGTTGCATTTTTTCGACACCCACTAAAACACATCCTATTTAACTTATTATTTTTAGCATCAACCGCCAGCAAACAATATAACACAAGCAATACATCCACAATGCGGCATTATTACCCAATTGCAGTACAATCTCACATCATAATCGGTACGTGCCTTAAATTCCGGAGCAGCGTCTACGTTGCACTCTGGTCTGTCACGGACTCACGGCGCGCGGCGAGGGGCTAGGGAGCTATAAATTGAGCTTGAGAGCTCACACCTGACAACTACCGAGTTCAATTAAACTGACGCTACGTTTTCTATGTAATTTGATGATGTGAGGATTCTGGGAAGATAATTTATGAGATGGAGATAGAATTGTATACGTGTTGTTATTGGAAAATCGGGCTAAATAACTTTATACACATTATTTATACACAAACAATGAATGAAACATTACAAACATGGTACATGAATGCCACATTTCTATACTATACCTACTGATATGCGAAAGAAACTCTGTCTCTATGTCGGTCTGTCTGTCTAACTTTCAGCTTGCTGTTTAGCATTTGGATAAATTATGACTAGTGTGGGGACCTATGTTTAGGACATAGGATACTTATCTACTTGCTACCTACTTTTTATCTCGGTAGTACGTGTACGTGGGATTGTTTCCAACCTCAAAGCGAGCGAACCCTCAGGCAAAAGCTAGAGTAAAGGAGAATCAGCAAAAATGTATGGAAACTGGTCCAAGCACCAATAACAACCACATATATGTATGTCATTAGATAGGTATTTCAATATACTCGTAATACAATAACTACTATGGCGGGCCATTTCAAATGTGTGTGAATATGGTAGGATATGGCTAATGGACCTTATTGTTTGTATGAGACCTTTTCTTTTGTACCCATATTCGCAAATGAATAAATGAATATGAAAAGGTATGGCGATGTTTCGTTGGACTGACCTGAACGCTGGATAACGCAACCTTTTAATGGTTAATCACTTCTTGTGGTCTTAGTTTGAATATTCGCAAATGTATGCATTAGCATGTTAGCATGGTACCATCGAGCGGGCCTGATGATGGACCTGGACACTAGAAACGGAACCCTTGAAAAGCTACTATAAGTAAACCCATTTGTAGCTCACCGTCCGATCAGGACCTGGCCCGTGCCGGACGGCGCGTACGTGTTCCAGGCGCGCCTCAAAGAGATGTCAGCATCGAAGCGGGGCCCCATAGGGCCGAAGCCTGCCGGGTCAGCGGGATTGTCCGAAAGGGTTACCGCTGGCCCGGAACATAAAGGGCTAAGGAAGGAACACGGGTGGGTTTTAGTCAGTAAGAGTCTGACACTCCCTTCCGCTCCACCCAGAGCGGGAGGGGTCATTTGATGATTTCCCATCCGAAAAAGGTCCTCGTAATCAGGTAAAATTAACAGGACTCGTTGAGATGTTATCAAGCGTCCAGGTTAGTCATCTGGTAAAATGAACAGAACTCGTTGAGACATATCTAATGAGCCCACACTCGATGGGTTTAAGAGAAGTGGAGCGGTATTCCACGGCTATCAGGGCAATCCCGAAAGTACGGAAGGAAGCCCAACAGCTCGCCACATGCTGCCCTACGGGTTTCTGTATCTCTTTTGGTCTGGCTCCTTACAATAGACCTGTCCCGGTAAAGTAAACTCTTCCGGCACAGGCCTAAAGTTCGGAGCACGCAAGCCCCACCACGTCGTCAACGTAAGTATTAATATTTACATAACAAGACCCCTCCCTGCCTCGGAAAGTACGTAAGCCGTTGATCCCCGCTGTCATTTGTCAGATCTTTCACAGTCGGTACGGGTCCTCAGAAGCCCAAAAGTCTGACAACCAATCTTACCAAGGGGTTTCGTATTACCTAGTAACTACTAATGACGGCACGGTTGGCACAGTGGTTAAGCGATTGACTGCTGCGCTGCGTGTCGCGGGTTCGATTCCCGCACAGAACAAATATTTGTATGACCTACAAGTAGTTATTTCGGGTCTGGCTGTTTGTGTATGTGAGTTTAAATGTTTGTAAACGCACCCACAATACAGGAGAAATTCCTAGTGTGGGGCAACGTTTAAAAAAAAAAAACTGGGTTGTGGAGATCATATAAGCGGTCGCTCCATGTAAAATACTGTTACTCAGCTGCATCCGGTTAGATTGGAAGCCGACCATAACATAGTTGGGAAAAGGCTAGTCAGATGATGATGAGTATTCTAATTTAATTAACTTGTTGATTTTATTTTATTTTAATTACGGGGAATGTCAAACCTCACCTAGTATGGCATGTGAGGTTTAGTTAGTGGTTGCGCCAACATTCAAAATTTGATTGACATCCGCTATTTCCTATATCCATCTCCTTTCCGCACATACCTCGCGAGTGAATAAGAAGATTCCGACCGCCATATTGTCGCGAATCACTTCCGAATGTCTCCGCAACGCGTGCGCAATGGCGTCGGCTCGCTCCGCTTGAAAATATTGATAACTTTGGAATCACGGCATTTTCGCATGTAATAAGACTTTTATTCAATAGTTTGTGTTTGTGTTTACCGTGTGAGGACAATAACTTGAAGCCCAACTACCCCTGAACTTGGAAAGTGACCCCGTGCACGGGCGACGACGCGAGCACGTGGCTCCAGCAAAGGTTTGTGCTTCCCTTCCTAATTTTCGGGTTGTGTTCTATTGTCCTACACTCTCCGCAACTCGAATTACCTATTGCCAAGCGTTTGTCAATCGTTTTGTTCCGCATCGCAAAATACAGTCCACTAAATTAGCCTCTCGCGCCACCATTTTTCTTTGGTCCCTCTCACCGGATCGTTAGGTATTAATTTGAATTAGGTACATAATTGTTGTAGTTAACGCATTAGTATTTACTCCATAGGGAATAAACGCACCGCACCGCAGTCTTATACCTAACGCATTTCGTTGTTGTTTCGCCGCAAATTGTTCATCTGTTACCTACGTACGTACGTAATACCTACCTACATACGTAGCTAAAGATCGCTCGTATTAGTTATTCAATCGGAAGTCTAAAAGTATTTGTTTAACAGAAACAGAGACATAACCTAGTGGGTAAATTAGGATTGATTTGAAATTACCCGCAGTTCGTTTTTAACTACCTACCCACTTTAGGTATTTAGATATTGTCCGCGTCGCTGTTCTCCATCGCTTATTCGCAAAAAAAATAACTTTATTTTGTTTGTTTACCGCATTGATTGTGTGTCATAATTGTTCACGATGCCTCCAAAGGACAACAAAGTTCAATTAAAACTTTTATATGCTAAAAGAGACATGCTATTTTCTCGCGTGCAATCTATTTGTGATAATGCACTTAAAACAGGTGATCTAGCTATTAAAGATTCGTTCTTATGTTCTGTAGAAAACTTGGATAGTGTGCGCACGGAATTTGAATCCGTAATTCATGATATTAACGTTTTAGAGTTAGAATTAAATCCAGAATACGCTGTGAGTTACCAAGCTTTGGCGTCATTTGATGATTTATTCTGTCGCATCAAACGCGTCGCGAGAAACTTGGAGAAGCCGTCTGTCTATCAGAGCCAGGCAAATCACACTCGCGATCGACCTAAATTACCGCCCATTCAGATACCTGAATTTAATGGTGATATTCGCAATTGGAATCTGTTTATAGATAGTTTTGAAAACACTATAGATAAGAACGTCTCTTTGACAGATCATGAAAAATTACACTATCTGATTGAAAAGTTAACTGATAAAGCTAAAACTGTTTGTGCCGGCATTACTTTTAGTGCCGAAAATTATTCATTAATATTAAAAACTTTAAAGTCCAAATACGAAGACAACAGATTAGTAGCTAACGCATATTTAGATCAGTTATTCGACTTGAAAAATATTACAGTTTGTAATGAACATAATTTAGAGAAGTTTTTAGATACTTTTGCAGCATCTGTTCGCGCAGTAAAGAACCTGAAGGTCGATGACCTCTGCGACTTTTTGTTTTTGTATTTGGGTTTAAAGAAATTAGATAGTGAAACTGTTCGTTTATTTGAGATGAACCATCGCAGTAGTATGCTTCCAAAATTCAATGATTTAGAATGTTTTGTTCGCGATCATATTAAAATATTACAACGCACTTCGTCAAACCATGAAGTTACGAAGAAAGTATCTACTAAGTCCGACCGTCGAACGGATGCGCCTTCGAAATCGCAGAAGTCGACACATACGTATGTAAATACCGCACCTGCACCTGTACAATCTATTTGTTCGTTGTGCAATAGTCAACATTCGCAAATGTACAAGTGTTCAGGTTTCTTGAAATTTACTCCTTATGAGCGTTATAAGTTTGTTCGCGATAACAATTTGTGTTTTAACTGCCTAAGTGACAAGCATCGGGTTACGTCTTGTAATAGTAGTCAAAGTTGTCGTAAGTGCCCTTCAAAGCACCACACTTTACTTCATATGGAGAAAAATCATAATAATGCCGCATCCAATGTGAGCACAGTTAGTTTATCAAGCGGGGACACGTCGTCGTCGCAGACCGTCGTCGGTGCGAACTCTGCGGCCGCGCAGCCAGCGCGCGACGTTGCCCGCTCGCAGACCGCCGCCGTGAGTGACGTCACGTTGTGTTCGATGTCCGCAAGCAGTGCGTGTACTACCGTGGTGCTCGCGACCGCTCACGTTGTTGTTGATGATGCTTTAGGTAATCCGTGTCTTGTTCGAGCGTTGTTAGATTGCGCTTCGCAGAGTAATTTCTTAACTCAAAATTGTTGTCAACGCCTTGGGTTTAGTATTAATAACCGGCCAGCCCGCTCAGTAGTTAAGGGGTTCGGTGGTTTAAAATCAACCATTCATGGTTCGATTAAAATTAAATTTGCATCGCGTTTTAATTCCGATATTTGTTTTGATATGGATTCGCTTGTCGTAGATAAAATTACGGAACAATTGCCTACTGTCCCGGTTGACACGTCTTTATTGACCAAATTTAAAGACCTACCGTTGGCAGATGAATCTTATGGTGTCCCTGGAGACGTCGATATGTTGATCGGCGCATCGATTCTCCCGCACCTCCAGTTATCGCGTAAGGTTCAAGGTCATTCATCGTATCCCGCACCGCACGCCCTAGAAACAGTTCTAGGTTTTGTTATTGTTGGTTCCGCACCCGCACATTTAGATAGTTACTCGACTGTGGCACACTGCTGCACTGTTGAACAGCCGCTGGAGTCTACCATCCGCAGGTTCTGGGAAATTGAAGAGGTCAATGTCCCGCCTATCCTAAGCCCTGATGATAAGGTGGCTGAGGAGGTTTATTGTCGCACGACTACTCGAAATAATGATGGTCGTTATGTTGTCGCGCTTCCATTCAAGGGGGATATTTTTTCGCTCGGTGACTCCTACGCTTCCGCTAAAAAGCGCTTTTCATGTTTAGAACGTAAGATGCAAGTATCTCCGAAGTTGAAGCAAGCCTATGATGAGGTTGTTATCGAATACCTAGATAAAGGATACATCTCACCTGCGCCCATCACCGAGACTGACGAGACTCGCGGTCATCCTTCTTACATCATCCCGCACCACGGAATTATTAGAGAAGACAAGCTTACTACTAAGCTTCGCGTGGTCTTGGACGGCAGTGCTAAGACTAGCACTTCTGTATCGCTCAATGATATTTTGTATTGTGGTCAAAACCTTCAAGGTAACTTATTCGACATTATTGTAAATTTCCGCTTGTTTGCTGTCGCGCTTTCCGCCGACATAAGGCAAATGTTTCTTTCTATTGGTATTCGCGAATGCGACCGCAAATTTCAACGTTTTTTGTATAGATTTTCGCCTCAAGATCCTCTGAAAGTTTACGAGTTTAATCGTGTTTGTTTTGGGCTTAAGTCGAGTCCTTTCCACGCGCTTCGCACTATCAAGCAATTAGCCGCTGATGAGGGTGAAAGATTCCCGAAAGCAAAGGATACTATTGAGACTGGGCTATACATGGACGACTTTGTTTATAGTGTAGCCAGCGAGGCAGAGGCCGTTGAGACCGCCGCTCAAGTAATAAGTCTTATGAAAGCCGGTCAGTTTGATCTTGTGAAGTGGACAAGTAACTCGAAAACCGCTCTAGATTCGATTCCACTATCGCATCAATTATCTTCGGTGAAGGAATTTGATGGTGATGATACGCACAAGGTTCTAGGCTTAAGTTGGTCACCCGCGTCTGACATGTTCAGTCTTAAAGTTAGTTCGACTCCGCAGATTTGTACTAAGCGCATTATCCTGTCGTGTGTAGCACGTATATGGGATGTTATGGGATTTGTAGCTCCCGTCGTTTTATATGCCAAGTTACTTATAAAAGAACTTTGGCTTTCCAATAGCGATTGGGACGACCCCGCGCCCGACAATATTGTTAAATTGTGGGCTCGCTTTCGGAATGAGCTTCCATTGCTCAATCAAATAAAAATTCCACGCCATGTTGGTATATTTTCAGACAGTGTAGTTACGGTTGTAGGGTTCGCAGACGCAAGTGAAAAGGCTTACGGGGGAGTAGTTTATTTTCACGTTTTGAATGTTGACAAAGTCTCGGTTAATCTTATAAGCGCTAAATCCAAAGTCTCCCCTCGCAAGGTCGTTTCTCTGGCGCGCCTGGAGCTGTGCGCTATTCTTTTGTTAGTGCAATTAATCAGCTCTATTGTCAATGCTTGTAAGCACCGCATTATTATTGATAGAATTATGGCTTTTTCTGACTCTACTGTAGCTTTGTGTTGGGCATATTCTTCGCCCCATCGCTGGGACACATTCGTCGCCAATAGGGTGGCTAAAATTCAGTCCGAATTACCACCACAAAATCTCTTTCACGTTGCTGGCACAGATAATCCCGCCGATTGTCTCTCCCGTGGATTGCTCCCTTCGCAAATTTTAGATCATCCGCTGTGGTTCTGCGCTCCGCCTTGGATTCACAGCGTGCTTGAGGAATGGCCGGTTAAACCTTTTAACCCAGCTGCCGTTTCAGAACCACCCGAGGAGAAGAAGCATTCGCTTGTAGTTTCGATTCCACGTGAAGAGTCGATTATTTTATCATTGTCTAATCGCGTCTCGTCTTGGTCGAGACTTTTGCGTTGTGTGGTGTATGTCGGTCGTTTTCTAAAACTGTTACCCACGCGCGGTAATATAACCGCCGCTGATCTGGATAAAGCTGAGTCAGTCGTGCTTCGTGAATTGCAGAGATTTTATTTCGCATCAGAATTTAGTAGTTTAGAGTCCAACAAAACTTGTAGTCGCGCTTTTCAACATTTGAAACCTTTTTTGCAGAATGGTCTCATTCGAGTAGGTGGTCGTTTGAGAAATTCCGATTTAGGATTTGATCAAAAACATCCCGTAGTTTTACCCCGCAAGGACCATATTTTAGATTTGATTGTTGATTATCATCATAAGGTGAATTGTCACGCAAGTCCGGATTTGTTGATGTCTATCCTTAGACAAAAGTATTGGATACTTTCCGCTCGCAATTTGATCCGCTCTAGAGTGCACAAATGTGTGCCCTGTTTTAAACTTCGGCCGCGTTTTATCGCGCCTGAAATGGCCGATCATCGCACATGTCGTGTTGTTCAATCCGTTAAACCTTTCATACACACCGGTACAGACTTCGCCGGCCCGTTTAGGGTAACTATTGCCCGTGGTCGTGGTATACGCTCCACAAAAGCTTACGTTTGTCTATTTATTTGTATGACAACTCGTGCGGTTCACATAGAATTGACCGGTGATTTAAGTACGCAAAGTTTTATGTCCGCGTTTAAGCGTTTTTTGTCGCGCCGTGGTCCCGTAAAACGCTTATATTCAGACAACGGTACTAATTATGTTGGAGCTCGCCGTAGTATCTCGGAGTTACACGCATTCTTGCGGTCAAGGTATTATCACAGTGAATTCGCTCATGTTTTGGCCGAAAATCGTATTGAATGGCATTTTAATACACCCGCTGCTAGTCACTTTGGTGGTAATTGGGAGGCTAATATTAAGAGCCTCAAGTCGCATCTGTTCCGCGTTGTAGGCGTACAGATTCTCTCTTATGAGGAGCTGAGTACTGTACTCGCTCAGATAGAGGCAGTAATGAATACTCGTCCACTGTGTCGAACTCTATCTAGTGACCCGTCGGAGTCTTTAGCTTTAACGCCGGCTCACTTCTTAACCACGACTCCTCTTAAGTATTTGCCCGCTATGGATGTTGACGAAGACAGACTGCATCTCCTAAAGCGTCACGCTCTTTTGGATAGATTAGTTCAATCCTTTTGGAGGCGTTGGAGAACCGATTATTTGCACACGCTGCAGTCGCGTCAAAAATGGAATACTCCATCGAATCCAGTCACCGTCGGTACTGTGGTAGTTTTAATGACTGAGAGTGCGGCCCCCCTACACTGGCCTCTAGGTGTAGTGGAGGAAGTTTTCCCTGATTCGAAGGGAGTAACGCGTATAGTAAGAGTTAAAACCGCAACCGGTTCGTACTTACGTCCGGTTATTCGCCTCTGTCCTCTGCCTAATCAGCAGCAGGTTTCAAATTAGTTTAGTAGTTATAGTAACGCTTTATATATAGTTTAGGAATAGGTTAGCAGTTAGAGGTTACACTAAAATTTAGTTATTTGATTAGTTTCGCTTATTGTTTTTGAAGGTAACCCTTCAAACCCGGGGGGAATGGTTGCGCCAACATTCAAAATTTGATTGACATCCGCTATTTCCTATATCCATCTCCTTTCCGCACATACCTCGCGAGTGAATAAGAAGATTCCGACCGCCATATTGTCGCGAATCACTTCCGAATGTCTCCGCAACGCGTGCGCAATGGCGTCGGCTCGCTCCGCTTGAAAATATTGATAACTTTGGAATCACGGCATTTTCGCATGTAATAAGACTTTTATTCAATAGTTTGTGTTTGTGTTTACCGTGTGAGGACAATAACTTGAAGCCCAACTACCCCTGAACTTGGAAAGTGACCCCGTGCACGGGCGACGACGCGAGCACGTGGCTCCAGCAAAGGTTTGTGCTTCCCTTCCTAATTTTCGGGTTGTGTTCTATTGTCCTACACTCTCCGCAACTCGAATTACCTATTGCCAAGCGTTTGTCAATCGTTTTGTTCCGCATCGCAAAATACAGTCCACTAAATTAGCCTCTCGCGCCACCAGTTAGCTAGTACACGGAAGGTTAATGCAGAAGGTAGGTACGATCAGCGACAAAAGTTGATTAGAGCTTTTGAGCCTCGTTTTAAACTTTGGTCAAAGCCTCATCTAATTCTATGTTATTAGATCAGGCCACTTCTTTATTTCCTAGTCCTCAAATTCGTAGATGCAAAACAAAGTTGGCGACATACTAACTAAGTGATCTTTAAGATTATCTCAATAATTCTTCAAAACTTTTGAATTTACAATTTTTAAACTATCATAATTACTAGAACTGACGTGTGCGACATAACAATACTCAATTTACAATTTCTTCGTCAATTTGCTTTATTGAGTTCCAATTAGGATTACTCCGATTGTCAAGGAAGTTTATAGCGTTTTATTCAAAAGAGATAATTTTTTCTGACAATTGGACGCTGAGAGCGTTTTAAACATTATTTGGCAGGCTCTTAACGTTAATTTTTAATAGAATTCTTGAAAGATATTATTTTTCTGTCTATTTTACAAAGTGGTTGACTTCGCTAGTATACACCGACATTCCAAGAAAAATGTAATAAATATTGAATGAGTTTCTGAAAAATTCCTTATTCAAATATTTTATTATTAAGTTCTTATTTTTTGCCGATGCAAATTAGTTTTCATAAAGTGCGAGTTCTTAATAAATCCTTCATTAATTAAAAAGGGAAAAAGAAAATCTGATTCATTACATCCATTAATTGTTAGTACAATTACGAGCTTACAAAATAGTGTTAGTAATAATTCATAATAATTGATTGACCTATAATCATAATAATTTAATTAATTTCGGGGGCTCATTACTGAGTGTGTAATCCAATAGTTTTGTTTCCATATTTTGCAATAGTCCTACACCAACCGGGGGTTGTACTTGGGTGCTCTTGCATAGTGCAAACAGGGATAATCGTCGGTTGGTGCCTCATTTCATTGAAAATCTCTAACGGGCCTCTGCGAGTTGGCTTCGGCCCCTCGTACGCCTTCCAAAGGACCGAGACCCCATGGTCCCGAGATATGTTAAAATATGTATAAAAATAAAAATTCCAACAGTTACTTAAATTAAATTAAAATTCCGATTAAAATTATGATAAAATAAAAAAAAGAATTGAATATTATACATTAAGAATTATATTTAAATTGACAATTATACATTAATATTTGAGATTGAATTTATAATCGGTCAATAAAATTAAAATAATATCTCAACACTAGTCAATACGTGAACCATCACGTACTGACAGTCGAAAGGTTCAGCAAAAGCTCTCAGGATACTGTTGGGGCTGGCCCCCACCCCCACCCTACGCACCAGGGATGTGCAACGCTTGCGCATAATTGTGTGGAAATAATCCACACGCGTCTCGGCAAACATTCCCGACACGCTACAAAAGCGAGGCAGCCCCAAGAGCACCCTGAATGCGTTGTTGTACTGGACGCGTAGACCACTGTACTGTTTCTGCGTGTAACCCATCCACAGACTGCCAGTAGAAAAAGACGTACAAAATGCCCTCGAACAACGAGCAAACCTCCGGGCTATCACATTCGCACGAACAGACAACGTCCCCTTTCAATGTCTGCATCGTCTTCCACGTCAGAGGTTAATAAATGTCTAAAATATTTAAACGTATCAACTCTATTGAGTGCCGTTGAGCTTACTTGCCGGTAAGAAATCAGGACACCTCCTCTTGGCCCGAAAGACCATGCACTCGCTCTTTTTCGCGTTATACAACAAACCATGTTCTTCAGCATACTTTTCACAGATGCCAATCAGCCTTGACACACCACAGACCGCGCTCTAAGATTTAATGACTACACAAAAGTTCTCAACGCAAAAAAAAAAAAAATAAGTTCACTCAGGTGCCATGAAAAAACAGCATACCTAAAAATCCTACAAGAAGATTGTTTAAAATACTTCTTTAATTAGCTAAATGGCCAAAAAAAACCGTTCACACTTTTCTGCTACCTCAATTTCCTTACAAAAAGTGTTCGAGTTCTCGCACTAAACACAAATTACTCGAGTATCGATTAACAAGTAATGGACGAGGCGAGAGGCATTAAAAACCTTATTGACTTCACTGAGCGACGTTTAGACTTCGGACCGTCGGCGTCGGGAGATTGGTTCAGGAACTTGGTGGAGGACTTCAGAGTAGTTTTGAAACTTTCGAGCGGTTTTATTTCTTATTACTAGTCCTTGTGGACTGAAGGTGGTGAGTTTGGCAATTCGCCTAAACCAATATAATGCACATGGCTTTTTCAATGTAGTACTTGGCTTTTTCAAATTAAGTACCTGCCTACTTTACAAGTTAATTTTGATCATCACTAAACGTTGAAGTATAAACTGTCGAGGAACGAGTAAGCGCGCAACGAGTAAACGGGATGCTCCCGTCTGGGAACGCTCCCGTTTGGGAACGCTCCCGTTTGGGAACGCTCCCGTTTGGGAACGCTACACACACTTACATAATCGGTGTATCGCATGCTTTTCCGTTTGAACATATACTCTGCATTGGGATACCCAAAAGGTTTTGTAATAATCGTCTTTATTATAGCTCTTATTCCGAACTAGATTTATTCAAAATTGGCTATCCGTATCCTACTTTACATAAGTACAACGCAGAACTGGCGCCCATTCTCCTTGACCATAAAGTGGCAATGCCGTGGCGTTCTGCCAAATAATACAGACGGGATCGTCCGCTGAGTGCATGAGATACTTCCTAACAGAACCTCATCATCCTCTGCATTTTAAACACGACATTTTTTTATTTAAATCAGTGTGTTATTTAAGTGTGTCATACTGCAAACAGTTTGCGAGGGCTGAGCATTGAAGTGGCACGCTTGGCGGCTTGCCAAACTGCACGCAAGGGAATCACTTGAGCTGAGCACTTAAGGCGTTTTCTTCGGACGCTCAATGCTGCGTTCTACCTTAAGTGAGTTGCAAATCGTTGGAACTGTAAATGCATTGTATGGTATACGATGGCCAAAAAAATATTTATAATGAACAGTTATGTTGAATTTACTTGAATGAATCGTGGCGTGATCATGACGTAATTTTCCCTCGAACAAGACATTGTAGTTTAAGATGAGGAAAGTTTAATTAAAAGATAAATGAAATAGTACATTTTCTGTGAGTTTGTGAGTTTGGGAAGCTTCGTCGAGTCTTCAATCAGTGCGTCCTGCCATTTATGACTTACGGAGCCGAAACTTGGACACTCATGGTACGGCTGGTCCATAAATTCAAGGTCGCTCAGCGAGCTATAGAATGGGCCATGATTGGAGTCTCTCTGGGGGATCGAATCCGCAACGAGGTGATCCGGCAGAGAACCAAATTTACATAGCTCACAGAATAAGCAAGCTGAAGTGGCAATGGGCCGGCCATATTAGCCGTAGAATCAATGGCCGTTGGGGTAGACGTGTTTCAGTTCTTGAGTGGAGACCGCGCATCGGTAAACGAAAGGTAGAACGCCGTCAGGCTAGATGGAGCGACGATCTTTGCAGGATGGCTGGTAGCAACTGGATGAGAGTTGCCGAAAATCATGTTGAATGGCGTGCATTAGGAGGGACCTATGTCCAGCAGTGGACTGATGATGACGATGATGGTGAAAAGACTAGTCAAAAATATGTCGTGTATAAAACATAATATATAATACATGTATTGTAATGTTATTTTAGACATAATATAATATTGTAATCTAATTGGTTACCTTTTTGACAAGTTTTTTACAAAATTTACGTTCCCACCCACAATAAATAAAACCTTTTGCAAGTCACAAGCCCAATTATAAGTGAAATTGCAACACAAATATTATTGTGGGGCAGTCGTAACTCGTAGGTTTCCGAGACCGATGGGATCGCCAGACGAAGTTTTTAATAGTGTTGTGTCGAGTCACCGCCGGTGTTAATTACTGGCGCTGGTTTCTGATACCTTTCACGCGAGTCTCGACCTTATTTACGGCTATATTGATGGTCAATTAGACGATTTTCGTATTATTTGGTTATATTGGAGAAGTGGGAATTAGTGTTGATATTTCAAGTTTTTTTTTAATTTATTTAATCCTGTTATAATACAACAATTTACCTTTTTTTTTTTTTTATTTACTTTAACGGTAACTGCAATATTGTGTATTATTTTTTCCCTAACGTTTTGGGAAACCATGGAGTTAACTTGACTTTAATTTAACTAATTACCTTCAACAACTTGATTGTTATTATAAAAGAACACTACAAAACAGGACAATAATTATTATCTCTTCAAACTGTAATACTTACTATTATCGATCATTTTCATCGCTGCATCTAGTACAATTTTATGAAGGTACCTAACATCAGTTCGAAGTTGGTTGCGTACCAACAATTTGACGGAGATTACTGCACATTTCCGATACATTACCTTCAGCGATGCTGCTCCCAATATTGAGGCAATTTCTAGGAATAGCTTCCTATGTTTCCCGTCATATGGGATATCTTGAAGTGGATTCAATAGCTATTATCACTGGCTATATTGAAAGTCAACGGGCGTGGTAATCACGTAACACACATGAATAAACAGACAATTGGTCGCATTTTCTTTAATTTTGACAGTTCAGTTATGTTCATTGCATTATTTACGTTGCTGAACAGAGGAATTTATTAAACCTACGAAGCAATGAATTAGAAATATCCTTCAAAACTCTTGGATTGTGATTGAAAATAGGGTGCTCAATGTTAATGTGGAAAATATTTTCCGTGACTTTCTTTTGTTTTTAAAGAAGCATTTATTTGGATAGAACATACATAAAAAAAAAAAAAAAAGTTTCCGACGAATTGAGAACCTCCTCCTTTTTGAAGTCGGTTAAAAATAGTCACATCTGCATTTCAAAACACAGTTTGTATTCAGTTTGTTGGATAACGAGGTACTAAGGCTGCATAATATCTAAGGAGCATTAAATATTCACCTATATATTGCCCGAAACTTTCTTGATACCACCATTCCTTTTAATGTCGTCTTAATATTTTACCAACGTCATTAAAGTTATTAGGTAAACTATCCCTGCTGAATTCAAGTCTCCTCAGCAACCTCGGCACAGCATACTGCAAGTTCACTGATCCTTCATAGAATAGGGAGGATCCTCCGACGAGACGGGGATCGTGTCTGGCGGGCAACTGCCCTAGGATTCATGTCGGGCCGTTGTATCTATGCTAGTTGCACGGTAAACTCTGCTTGCGAGATGTAGGATTTTGCGTGACGTGAGTATGACGGTATCTACAACGCCACATGTTCGCATGTGGCGTTTTAGATACCGCTACAGCTTCAATAACACGATTTTTTCCACTTTGTTTAAATTGATGATGTTTTAATAACTTCCTGTCACTGATATTTACATAGCACGTAGTGTTAAATGAATGTGTGTGCGGTAGGTACAACTAAAAAGTGAAAATAAAAACTTTTTACAAAAAAAAATTACCAACTTCCAAAAAAAACACCACAAAGTGAAAAATTACTTTAATTTCGGAAATCGATGTCAAAAAACGAAAATGCGGAACCAACGATACTGACTTCCGAAGTTAAAGTTATTTTTCACTTTGTAGTGTTTTTTTTTTTGAAGTGGGTTGTTTTGTTTGGAAAAAGTTTTTTATTATATAGTAGTTAAAAGGACAACCCACACACAGGTTTATTTACTTTCTACAGCTGAAGCTCAATCTGTCAAAATTACGGTTGATGGATCCTAAAGCATTTAATAACTCTTCTTAAAGTTCACAATAGCATGTATAAATATTGTATCCGTAATACATTGAGCGGTCATTCGTACTACGAAGTGTAGAATATCCTAGACTCAGATTTATTCTGCAAGAATTTCCAAATCAAATCTTCGTTTTGGGTCGTATACGAGAAAGGTCCCAAATCGAATGGTCGGTCGTGTCCCAAGCCGTGGCTAACTCAGTTACTTCGATCTGCGTGCAAGATAGGTTTCATCGCATATTGAAATAAGATTTGAACTATTATGCGTAAGTTGGTAATGAAAGGCGTTTTGAGTGCTCAGGTGCGGTTAGCCCAAGTGCGGTTGAAATCAGGTCTCTAAGTGGAATACCTCCATTTTAGGAGTTAGTGTTATTTTGATAGGATTGTGCAAAGGGAAATGCATCGATCAAAACAGCAATGCTATGTTTTAGGTTCAAACGTGCTAGTTATATGAGACATTAGAGGTTTTCTATAAAACTGACAACAAATCGGTTAAAATTATTCGGTGTTGACAACACGAACAAATTAGATAAACACAATTTGTCAAAAATTGCGCAATTAAGTTGGTGTTAGCGCATTTTTAGATGCAGCAAATAGCTGTATATCACTAATGCATGTTTCCTTCTCAACTTCCACCAAATAAAAGTCTTCCAAAAAAGGTTTGCCTCTCCAAATAGACACCGTGTAATGGGCGATCGGTTTAAAGACTACCTTCAGGCCTAATTGACGTTCCCGCCAAATTTACTGTATCCAGTCTTGACTGACAACTACTAAAATGAGTAACGCGAACGTACGAACGAAGTAAGTTTCGGAGGTGGTGGGGGGGGGGGGGGATTAATAATGCTCTTTAGGTGCTGCTTTACGAGATATAATAACGGAGTATATTGTAGTGTTATGTAGAATCATCCTGTGCCTCTTAGCGCAATTCCCACAAATTGAATGTGATGTGGACACCGGACGCGGTATCACCGCAAAAGTTGAAAAAACCATTGATTTATCTTTAAAGAGTAGTAAGTGCCTACTTAAACATAATTTATGATGTAATAGACAATGTAGACAATCGAGGCAAAATTAAGTCGAACGTGACGAATGGTCATTCCATGTATTCCATACGCCGCCACCGCGCCGCGGTACTTTTTTCGTGTTCATTATAAATATTGGCACAAAAAGTACTAAAAGAAAATCGTGTATTTATTATTCAGTTCATGAAAGCCTTGTAAAAAATGATTTTTATTTTTATTCCCTTGTGTGTTGACCAACGCTGCTAATTTTAGCTTCGAAGGGATTTATCATTCGCCGGAGTTATCTCCATATTTGCCGATATGCAAATGGTCCATCAATGGAAAATCGCAAACGTGGACCAAATCGGTAACATTAATATTTGGCAAACTTTGGAAACATACGGAGCTATTTTACTTGGAGTTGGCATAAATGTAGAACTTATTTTTTTTGTCAACCGTTATTTATGACGTAAAAGCACTGCTCTATCGCCACTAGCTGTCTCACGAGATCTAGTGGCAATTTTCCTGTAGAAGGCTAAAAATATATAAAACGATAGAAAACTTTTGATTAGGTATATACCTACCTACAGCCTATAAATTACATTAAAAAAAAAACAAATGTCAAAAGTACATTTTTAAACACACCGAAATAATTACTTGAATTTTGTAGTACAATTTTTTTGTCGAAAAAACACTATAATTTACTACTAATTACTTTATAAGATGCCCATCGTCGTTCACGTGGTTTTATGAATGTTTTTCGTTTTTATTGATAACAAATAGTCAGTCGTGTCCACAAATTGATATAAAACTCTTTTTTTTCTAATTCAATCATATTAAAGTATGATCATCATAAATAATGATCATTTAGTGCATTAAACCGTTGTTGCTAAATGTACCTCTTCATTTTTCTAAAAACAGGGGGCAAGGGTTTATGATGTTTTTGCTGCTGCAGAAGCAGAAATCCTCATAAGGCGCAAATATAACAACCTTATTGGGAGCTATATGTTTGAGCCATTTGAGGTTGAAATACTAGGGACTTGGGGTCCAAGTGCTCATTGAATATTTCGAGACATCGCCAAGCGGTTGGTTGACTCTACGCGTGACCAGAGGGCTGGCCTATTTTTAGCCCAAAGAATCAGCATTGCCATCCAACGTGGTAATGCTGCCAGCGTTTTGGGCACTCATCCCATTGACAGAGATGCGGACGAATTTTTTGATGCCCAATGAGCTCCTGCCGTTTTCTTTGTTTTATTATACACTTGTATACATATAATATGTATATTTTAGTGTTAAATTGTAAAATAGGTTAAGTGTGTTGGGAATAAATGTTTAATAAAAGGTTTAAGTAAATAGAGATATGAATATATAATCTAACTGGAAACCAGCGCTCAGGTAACCTAAGCATAATGCTAACGCTTAACCCGTTTGGTTCCGGTATTATAGTTTTGTGTGGGTATTTACTACCACTAGCTGTAACACTGAAGACACTAAACGTAATTCCATTATATTCGATACTTGCGATATCAATCAATTCAAATATTACAATATGATGACAAAAATGACAATATGATTGCCTTGAGCTGAAGCTATACCTCTCTTAGCTATATCTGCTCTTGTAAAACAAACTAATAATAACAGCGATAGGTCTGCCCACCATACATTTTCGTATGTTTCTCAATTAGCTTAGTCATAGCAATTTAGATTTCAATAATTACCATACCGTCCGATTAGTTCGTTAATTTTAATTTAGACCTTGATCTGTACGCAGTAGTCAGGGCTGTCACAAAACAGATGAAAAGAAATAATGTCAGATAAAATTACTTTGTTTGTTTTATTTTCCAATTTGATTGCAGACTTATATTAGGTAGCCACGGCCGCGTTCCCAGCCATAAAATATTAATAGAATATACACCCTAGTAAGTTGCACCAAAAGCGTAAACAAACATTCCGCTAAACCCGACAATCCGACAGCCCTAGTGTTAGTAGTACTAAGAAAAATAAAATGTTTCGTTTAAATTCCACATTTAGGGGGTTATGTCACGAGAAGCGCAGCCGGCAAGACGATTATGTCTAATTTATGTAGGTACTTACATAATTTGTTGAACAAAATGGCCGCCTGTTTTTGCTCTGAGCTCCTTATAACATTAATAAATTTGAGACTACGCCACCACACCACAATATCAGCTACAATGCCTGATTACAGACGATTTGATGTTGGATGGGTAAAAGCAATTTTTCGAGAGAATATTTTGGAAAGCGCTTGTAGTTTACTCGTACAGTAGATATTGAAAAAGAAAATTAATTTATGCCTTGCAAATAATCATTGCAACCACTGCATGTGGCAGCGATGATTCTTTCTGAGCTAGTAAACCTGACCAATAAGTTAGTTAGTAAGTAGTCTTTAATAAAAAATAAAAGATATTGTGATAGTGAAGTCTTTAACTCATCATTTGTAGTTGAATAGTTATCCCACAAGAAACACATCGAAAGAATAAATCATACATAATTGAAGCAACAAGAAACCATTTAGAACATATTCCTTACCTCCCAAGAGACGTGTGTGAGGCAAGATATTCTTTGTAAGAACGAGTAGAATACCAGCATTTACTGTGTGTTACAAAAATAAAGTTATTCAATATACACCGGCCCCGGAGCGCCGAGCAACCAGGAATTATTATTTTATTCACACTACAGTATCGTTTACATAATATTAATTCATAAGTAGACAAGGGCCTACTTACCGATGCCTATACGTATTGTAGCTACTCATAATGATTCCATTGTGTGTTCGGGCAGGGTCTGTGTGATGTAGATGTATATATAGTTTCTACATTTACGATTAAGATTCCATGGTTATACAGGAAATTATTTGTCCTTTGAAATCATAACGTCTATCTAAGTATCATAATATCTCTTGGTTCTAAAGCCGGTTTTACACTGTATCAACCTCGTGCTACAGCGCACAAGACGTCACCTGTATTCACATTATGTTAATACCTAAGTACGTACAAACGCCAGCATATCAAGCTACCCGAAACTGTCAAATTTTCCCAATCAACTTTGAATCTTATGTTTTAGCGATAAAGTTGAAAATCTATTAAAGAAATTTGACAGATTGTAGTAGCTCGATGTGCTGGCGTCTGTACATAATTGTGGCTTATGATGTCTTTTGGAATACCACACACAGTGATAATTCTGCATTACCCAGCACGTGTATAGAGACAGATTTTAGAAATATCAATAGGGGCGATATGCACAATGACGACACATGGAAGTGGTCATAATACGCGTACTGTAAATTAGAAACACAAGAAAGAATAATAGCAATAGCATAAATAATTATCATGTGACCAACACAACCAATAGACTGTATTTGTTTTACGGATACAATCGAAATAATTAAAAAAAATAGTACAGCCAACATAGGTCCCTCCCTGGACTTGTCAAACACCAAGTTTAGATGCTCTGTCCCAAAGCAGAGAACATCTGCAAGAAACTCCAGGGCCACTGCTATCAGTCCAACAATTACAATTAAACTCGTATCTCTCCAAGTTACAAAACACTTGGTAACTGGAGTCCAGCTCTTTGCTCGTTCTGCTACAAACAGCACTTACCGGCATTGCATCGAACACTCAGATTGCATTGAAACTAATACAAGTTGTTTGCAGCCGATGCATGTACTCGGTAGTGTACTGGTGGGTGTGGTACATGCTAGGAGAGATCAGTGGTGGACTATATGAATCTTCTTTCTTAAATCTACCTACTTCATTCTTCATGCAATGCACCCGGCTAAAATCGATAAAAGTTTGGGGATAGACAAGTAATATTTATATGGGCGATGTATACGTTATTACTTAACAATCCATTTTATTTAAGAACGGAGCGACTCCGAAACAGTGAACAGTGCCTTGTTATTTTACAGCAGGACATGGGACAGAGCCCACAAGCAAACCGCTCAGTAACTC
This sequence comes from Oligia fasciuncula, assembly GCA_963082905.1. Taxonomy (NCBI): domain Eukaryota; kingdom Metazoa; phylum Arthropoda; class Insecta; order Lepidoptera; family Noctuidae; genus Oligia; species Oligia fasciuncula. The sequence goes on along the minus strand of OY720391.1, from coordinate 911,618 downwards.
GGCCAGACAGGTGCAGGCCACAGGGAGTGGCGATCACTGAGCTGCCCAAAGAAACCTTTACTCACGAAGATTTAGCTGTTAGAGCGTAACTAATTACTCTGTTGTTCGAACAATGGTTGTATGGGATTTATTTATAGCATGTTTGTTTGCCAGTCGACACACAAAGTAGATGCAAGCTTGAAAAAAGACAAATTTTCTCCCACGGCTTTTTCGGAACTTACTACGGGGATAAAGTGTATCCTATCCTAACATAGGTCATGTTATATCTAACAGAGAGACTGACAGAGTTACTTTATACTACTAGTGTGGATTAATATTTCAATTATACCTACGTACTTTCAGCATTTTATTGCTTTGACCGTAATACCGGAGACCGCTGCATTTTTAAATGCTTGCAGTATAAAACTATACGGTTGCCAAATGGCAGATATTTTTGATTGACTTTTGTAAATGGTAGAAAGGGCTTTCTTTGACGAACAATCTAATACAGCAGCACCAACACCCTATACTATAGAATACACTACATTTTTTTATAATAAACCACACAATATGATAAGTTAAATTTAAAGTTACATGTGCTACTAATTCAGAATGAACGTGCGCTAACCGCTGCTGTAAATACTGCTAATGAGATAATTAAAAGCGAAATAGCGCTGTATGGAATTAAAAATGGCGTATTTATTTGCAAGCGGCGTGTTGGGATAAATAAGAGAATTCTACGGAATTATGTTTTCTTACGATTTATGGGGGTTGTAGTTTATTTGTTAGTTACGTTACTTGAAGTGCATTATTTTTTTAACACACATGGGAACAGATTTACCTTGCTCATTTGTATCGGGGCGAGTTGTTTGAGAATATCTCATGTTGTGGTCAGTATTAGAGATAGTATTTATAAATATTTTTACTTGTCACTGTTTGATTTGTTATTCTATGTTTAAACTCTCTTCTCCCTTCTTAGTCGTAGTACATCAAACCGTCTTAACAACATAAGGATAGAAAGAAAATACTCTATATAATTTGAAAGTTACGTAAAGCATTTCAATGGGTGACTACTCTAGTCTTGTTAATTATTAGCATTAAAAATAGTGTCACTTTCTTTTAAATTGCTTTAATTCTAGCGTATGAAGGATGGTTAATTAGAATAGATGAACAGGTGGTCATATGCTATACATTTAAGTCCAATCTAAACAAACTCCGACACAGCCCACTTATGGTTACGCAACCATCTTGATCGGCTAACTGGCACGTAAGTAGGTCAATTGTAGCGGAGCCTGGCTCTCTGCCAGACCTCTTGATCTCAGCTTAGGTAGCGTGCAGATGCTCGTGTGTTGGATGCTGGCCTTCTGTTTGACGAAGAGCTTTTGTATCTACAGTTTTGAATGAAAACTAGCTGTTGACTCTTGCCCTAGGGAACTTTAATGTACCCGGATAAAAAGTATCCTGCTACAGTTCTTGATTTGTTGAATTAATAGAAGCCTGTACTTTTTCCACTGGAAAAAGGTCTCTTTTCACAAAGAATAGATATTTTTTTCAAACTTTTGGCTTTTAGTTGTTTATTTCAGATCAAGGCAAATTTTTCTCGCTATAATTTACTTATTCATTATTTATTTAATTATTATATTATATGTTTGACCACGTTGTTCTTCTAAACTCCGCAACGGATTTTGAAGCAATTTTCAGCATCATGTAGAGAATTTATTACGGAAGTTGTATATAAAAATAAATTAATATTAAATGTACATATAATAACAAACCGGGGGAAGCAGGGGCGGGTTGCTAGTTTTATTATAAAATGCAGTAATAATCACTCCCACAGTTAGTACCTTCGAGGGAATTACACAATTCCACATTTAGCACGAAATCCAAAAAGCGTTGGATGAAAGCCGAATGATTTCGGAAACCCACGCGTTGTTAAGTAATCGTGCGTAATGTACAGAAACCGCGGGATGCGGCATCTGTCAGATTCAAATGTGAACTTTGACATCTGTGAAATTGGGAAAATGGAGGATTTTCCTTTTTTACAGCGAGATAATTTTAACTTTTGTCAAGATTTTTTTTCTAGGATTTTAGTTTAGTTTGTTCTTCACATAAACAGCTGGAAGTTAGTAGAAATGATAAAAGCAAAATGTTTCGTTGTTTGTTCACTTCCTATAATTGCCGTGTTGGCAAAAACATGGAGTAAATAATTCATAAGACTTTTGTTATTACTTGTATCATCAGCGATTTAGTAGTACCTACTCGTATAACGTGGAACATACTTGAACATATATAATTTTTTTTTAAACGTTGCCCCACACTAGGAATTTCTCCTGTATTGTGGGTGCGTTTACAAACATTTAAACTCACATACACAAACAGCCAGAACCGGAACAACTACTTGTAGGTCATACAAATATTTTTTTCCGTGCGGGAATCGAACCCGCGACACGCAGCGCAGCAGTCAATCGCTTAACCACTGCGCCAACCGTGCCATCGATATTATGTATATACCAGGACATATATTTATTTCTTGATAAAAAAAACAGCTGTTGCCTGCAACTTCTGTCTGCGTGTGGAGATTTTGTATATGTCGTAGATTATAAAAGTTGAGCGATAATAGTCTCTCAATTGATATTATTGTAGTATTAAGGTGAGTGTAAACGCCGCGACGCGCTCGGCGCAGGGAGTGGCACGTGGGCAGACTCGTGTGGAGGAAAGTGACCAAAAGAGAAGTCAGTCTTGTGAAGACAACGAACGGATGCAGACCTCCACTACTCCTACGCCAAACTGTCGGTTTGCCCGAACTTGAAAAATAGTGCGTGAACGTTATTAGTATTGTACTGTGTTTATTATTCTGAAAGTGAAATACTAACTAATTTGCTGTAGTCGTCGTGTTTTTTGTAAACCCGCACTATGGAATCCATACCACTAAATAGAGACGATGACGGCGCTATCGCTCAGTCATCGCTGACGCCGCTATCGCTCAGTCATCGCTGACGCCGTCATATATTAATATTTTTTTATTACAAATATCATGATGTCATTCTCCAGGTCACAGGCTACTATCTGTCAGAACGATTGGTTAAGACATTTAGGCGTGAAAAGGTGCCACACGCACTTACTTCCGCATTTATAATATTAGTATGGATTTTCCTGAATTTACAACAACAGAAACCGTAAACAAAATAAGGTCACAACTTCTTAACAAAAAATGTCAGTGGATATGCAGAACATGACTGTGTAATTTATACTTGCATATAATTGTCTTTTGTTTTTTACAATATTATTTTGTGCTCTTCTATTTATCAATTAGATAAAAGCTATTTAATATTAGTCGATCGTGAACCTCTCCCGCGGGAATACTACCTGCATTATGTCTGCACTTAGAGATTAGCATAATCCGGAAATTAGCGAGAACGGTGCGGTGGAGTGGCTAGTATCGGTCATTAATATTAATGTTGGTATCTTATCGGAAGAAGAATCATCCGGATATTTATAATGACAGTAGAACTTAGCTTCCAAAGAGCTTCTAGGTGATACAGGCAGTAAATAGGCACCTAGTTAAAAGTACAAATTCTTGAAAAGGCAACAGTGCAGTACACTGTTGCCTGCCAAGAGTTTGTACTTTTAAGATGCTTTCATCTCGGATCAAATTAAAGCTTATGTCACATAGGGAGGTGTGAGGAAAAGGGTTTAAAGTTCACTGATCCTCCATAGAAATAAACCGGCCAAGTGCGTGTCGGGCCACGCACAATGTAGGGTTCCGTAGTAGCCCCGCTATCACTGTATAGTACGATTCTGTTGTTCTTTATTCTGAATATAATGAATATAATTTATGTAATGGTAAATATATTAGGAGTTTATGGTTATAATAACAATATATGTAAAGGTGTCCAGAGTAAAACAAAACTTTAACACATAACGTAACCACGGAGGTCATACCTTGCAAGAAAATCTTAACACCGCGATCTACAAAAGTGACGTCACGGCACAAAGCCATCTGTTATCGAATAGCGATTCGAAACAACAAAATATTGATTTTCGAAGATAATTATAAGAAAAATAATAAGAATCACTTTCTTCCTTGTAAAGCTAAAAAAAAAAAGTAATTTAAAAAAATTAAACCGACTTCAAAAAGAAATCAACTCAAAATTATGAAATAACTTTAATTTCGGAAGTCGGTGTCTTGGGATCTGTATTTTAGTTTTTTGCCACCGACTTCCGAAATTAAAGTTATTTCATAATTTTGAGTTGATTTCTTTTTGAAGTCGGTTTAATTTTTTTAAATTACTTTTTATTTCGTAATTTTTAGTTTTTGCACTAGAATTTGACCAAGGTTTTGAGATGTTTTCCCTTTGACACTACACACGTAGCTCGTATCAATACGCCAGGCCGTCACACTTACACGTATTAGTCCATATCTTGAAAATTACTGAACCGATTTTGATGAAACTTGCACTGTTCCCTAAGTTGAAGTAAATGTAAGCTAATACAAAAAAAATGGTCACGATCCGATTAATAGTTGCTGAGAAATGCGTGGACAAACATACATACATACATACATACATACATACATACATACGTCTATGAAATTTTGTATATTTGTTTGGAAGCCTTAGTAGATTGTCATATGTGAATATCATGCAATTCCAATAATATTACATACATACGTATCGAATTGATAACCTCCTTTTTTTGAAGTCGGTAATAAGAGTACGATTGCTGCCAAGTTATTATTTCAATTCACAAAATTGTAATTCCATCATTCCATCGCAGCAATATTGTGAAACTTATGATGATTTATTATGGTTTTTATTTCATATTTTGTTTTTTAATGCAAGTCTTTAACCGTCATAAACAAGTAACTACTTCGTCTTAGTCACTATATAGGATTGATGCTAAGGATTTTGTATTTGGTACAAAATTATCGAACACCCAAGTTCAACGACTATTACTGCTAAACTAATAAAGTTATCTTAATTCCTATAGTTTTCCTTTAAAGTTCATGAAATGCACTATCATCTTGAATTTTTCAAGACAGCAGTTTAGCTTTTAGAGGGGGGACGCCCTACTGGAACCAAATTTTTCACTTTAAAGTTTAATATTTCGTAAATGGAGCATTAAATCGCAAAATATCTTTAGCAACCCACAAGTCATTTTAGAAGACCTATTCAACGATACCCCACACGACGGGGTAGACGACGAAAAAAATATTCATTCCCACTTCACATGTAGGGGAGCTATCCTAAAAAAAATATTTTCCAAAATTTTATTTTCCCACTTTGTCGGCGTAGTTTATATACACACTCCTGCAAAATTACAGCTTTCTAGTACTTACGGTCTCTTAGCAAAACCTCGGACAGCAGACGGACATGACGAAACTATAAGGGTTCCTTGTAGGTACTACGGAACCCTAAAAAGAGGATCCCCCGACCAGACGGGTGTTGTGTCTAGCGGGCAACTGCCCGATGATTCATGTCAGGGCGTTGTATATATGCTAGTTGCGCGGTAAACTCTGCTTGCGAGATGCAGGATTTTGCGTGACGTCACTATGACGCGTAGTTAGCATGTCGCGTTGTAAATACAAGACTCAGCCCACTATTGACACACGGGGAGTGATGTCCGCTACATCACTCCCCCCCGGAGACCGGAGGTCAATAGTGGGCTGAGTCTTGTACACATAACACTTTTAACAATTAAAAACGAAACAAATAGAAAATTTTAGAAACAACAATTATAAGGCTAGCATTAATCGCACGCTTACCGGCGGCGCGCATTTACCGCTGATTAACGAGCAGCGCCACCTGCGCCCGTGTGTGCACCGCTTTATACAGATTACCTGTAATCTTTACTTATTGAACGATTTTTTGTTTTTGCATTGATGGATGGATGGATTTGCATGGAAGGGTTGGAGGGAAAAATAATGCTGCAAAGTGGTGGAGTGGTGCTCAACGTTGTGAGTACCTGGGATCAGGAATCGCTAAACAAAGTGGTAGAGACAACGCTGTGAGTGCCTGGGATGAGGAATCGCTAAACAAAAACTGAAACCCGCTGTCCCACAAATCACTAAATGCACTAAACATATTTATCACATTATTCGCTCGCTTTCATCTTCAAAGGATTGGCAGAAACAACAATGTTTTCAATACGTTTAACGCTAAATGTCTGTAGTGTCTTTAGAGTCTCGAATGTTCGGGAACGTTCAAGAATATTTCAGAAGTCAGTGTTCCATTGGAACCTGACGCGGGTTCGTAATTATTGTAATTTGAGGCACATAATACCTCACACGAACCTCCAAATTCGAGCTCGGATACTATATAAGTTGTTACAAATTAATTTTTGTGACCTCTTACGACAATCTAGGTAGGTGGTAAAATAAAAGTAAACAACACACTAAGTCATACACTGTATATTAAAAAAAGTTTAAATTTGATATATAATATTACATATTACTAATTGGCTTTAAAAAAAGCTACATTAGGTAGGTTAATTTAAATAATTTAGATGATTGCCAGCCAGCTTAAACTTCAGTTGAAAGAGCTATGGGCGTGGGGAGTGGAGATGACCCCAGTACTGTTCCGTTATTAAAATTAAATATTATAAATTGAAAGTTCTAGATACATAACCTTCCAGTTATTATAAAACGTTACTAAATTATAAATGGGCGCCAGGGACAATAAGGGTCCCGGATCCCGGAGCCGATGAAGGTGTCCAACCATATAATTCCTGATGCACACCGAATGTCGAACCCAAGATCCTTATGTAGAAGACCGGTTTCCACTATTGAAAACCGGACTATAGTACATAACCGGTTCTTATACAAACCGTATTAAATGTATTTAAATGTTCTATTATATAAAAAAAACCGTCCCGCCTGCGTTATCGCAAGACGGACTCCGCCTGCCGCACAGTCGTCCCAGCAAGAGGCTTCCAGCTGACTCGAGGGACGGGTCTCGCGTCCAGGCCCCAGACGCTACTCTCGATCCTGGCGGCGAGACGAACCTCTCGAGGTGCCTCTCCTGGAAACGACAATACGGAGACCTAATAATATAGTTTGAAACTAATTAACATTCCTTGAGGTGACCGGGCTTGGAAATCTAGAAGGCTAGAACGTTAGCCAGTAACTATAGGAGCTACGAGGGTTACCCACGTGGCTGGGCTCATTCCCTTGAACAATATTTTAATCCCGTGGTTAACACTGAGGAATCCATGATAAATAGTCAGCGGGTGAAATACTCACGGTTGATTGGTGAAGAAAGCACTTGACTGTGATCGTCGACTGGCTGGACAGTTGTCTGCGTGTGCGCAATTATAATCCTGTAAGTAATATTCATGGATCACGACAATATCCTTTTAACAGCCAGCGGAGGGCTCACAGACCACTTCTAAACACTATTACAACAAATCCTTACCTTATAAAACAGGGAACAGAATTTGCTCCTGTATCGAGCACGTCTCAATGTAAAAAGGACGCCAACTTATCATCGTCATCCTGTCATGGAGATCAGCCGGAAATAGACGGAGCATTTCTAAAATTTCCCATATTGCAGGTAAAATGATACACACATTAAACATTACACCAAGATACTTAATTCTCGAAAATCACTAACAACTACACAACGCGACGTTTAAACGCTGAAACAATAAGAATCTTCATGATCCAGACCAACAAACAAATTATTTTCAATTCCTAATCCTAAAAACCTGTCTAATTAACTAATTACCCCATTGTTTTAATTCGCGCAGAATCGCTTGACACCTCTGGCCACACTGTGTCAAAGACAATCCACAGATTAAAAATTTCTAGAAATAAGTCTATGCTTAATGAAAAAATTACTTTTATTTCCGCTTTCGGTTATTTAGTTTATTATGATTTTTTTTACTGAAAGCTGAAAATTATGAAGGATTGCTCCATACGATATTATTTCGATGGTTAGCAAACAATATGTTAGAATATCGATTAAACTAAAACTGTGAGTCGGCGACCGCCAGAGGTCGCCTCTAAACTGTCAAACTGACGTTCGACTGAATGACATATGAAATTTTGTATGTAAACATTGTAACTTAACCTTTCAATATTTAATCTAATTTATTGTGCAAACTTATTTAATAGGTTTTAGGAAAGTAATTAATTGTGAGAAAGTGATACCTAAAGGGTTTAGTGACAAGATACAGTTGAAGGAATGAGTCCCTCTATCAAGTGCAAGCCAAAGTCAATTGTACAAACTACAATGAAATATAATACTCGGAAACCTCAAAATGTACTACTGATGTTTTCAGGTAAATGCTACTTTACTTATTAGTAACGCAGCTGTGTAGGTACAAAAAAAACAACGTAACAGTACCTCCCCAACCACCAGAGATTTGACCCACTAGGGCAAATCTCGAAGCTGGCCCTCCAGCGTCAAAGCAGACTCCAAAGGACTAAGTACGCTTACAAAAATCTACAACGTTCATGCCTGAAAACAGGAACAAAGAAAGAGAAAAAAAAAAAATATGGAAGCCGGTGTACGATTTCTATTTTTATAGATAAGTGATACTATAATGGTAGTTAAGGTATATACATAAACAATAAAGAATTGTTGTTACACTTCAAATATAGAGTAACAGACCGCTCTATTTAGGCGCCATTGTAGTAGGCTTTTGTTGTCGGGTCTACAATTCCGCCCGTGTTATATGGCTTATTTTTAATTTTCCATGTAACCTGTACGAAATATACTAATTTAGGTTTTCATTATATACTACATAAACTTACGACCTAAAAGGGTTCTGGACATACTTCAAGTATAGAGTAACAACCCGCTCTATCAGGCGACATTGTAGTATAGGCTTTGGTTAACGAGTCTACAATTCCGCCCGTGTTTTATGGCTTATTTTTAGTTATCCATATGACCTGTGTAATATACATATACTATTTCTCTTGGAACGAGTCTAATCCATTTACAAACATGTAAAAGACAAGCTCCAAAGAGAGTAAAAATGTGTAAATAACTCTTAGTCTGACCTACTATATTTATATAGGAAAGACCACCCTACTCCATCGTACACCACCTTTCACATCTTAAATGAGTTGACTGCCGCTAATAATGCTAAGCTGGAACAACAAAAATACATTAAAAGAAATTAAATGCTACAACGTAGTAAAAATTGGCTAACCGTCTTCCCTAAAAGGAATAATAATATGACGGTTATTCGGCCCCTAAAAAAAACCATCTTAAACAAATTCCATCAATGCAGCCTACACGCCCGCCATTATGGCCTCCAATCTCAGGACTTTCATTATGCTGCCTTACCAGCAATCCGGAGGTTATACACCCACCAGGGGTGTCAATCCAGCAACAACCACAGACTACCAACAACTTTTAAACAATCGCCCTTCTAAATATAGTTCACAAATGTGAACACAGTTAAGACCTGTGTACCACAACGAACCGCAAAAACAGTGTAAAATATATTTAACCACTGTATTTTAGCATCGTGCATATACAGCACCCAATGCTAAAATAAAAACCAGCAACCACAAGGCATATACAGCCCTCAATAGTCACTGCGACCAACTACTATATACTAGTGAATTTAAATTTTTGTTTAAATTCAAGTTAAATATTTAAAATAAAAAAAATTAATCCTCGCCACCTGGCGATTTAAAATCCTTGATATGCCATGAGCCAAGGTTTTTACCGGAACTACAGCCTTCCAATTCATACACTAAGGGTGAAAGTTTTTTCCTAATTATACATCTCTCGTATTTAGGAGCTAATTTGGCCATAAAGAATTTGGAGGCGTCACTCTGGGGATATGTTTTCTTCCACACAGTGTCGCCTACCTCAAACTCCGCGTGCCTCCTACTACTATTATAATAACGAGCACTACGTTTATGTGACTTGATGAGCGCGTCCTTTACTTTATTGAAGATACTATCCAAAGCCCCTAGCTGATTGGCATATGAACTGCGGGAAGCGCAAGCTAGAGTGGGCTGTTCAACGGTATCATTGCCGAAGACATCACCACTACTAATTGCTTCTCTGCCATGTACTAGGAAGAATGGGGTAAAACGAGTAACTTCATTTGTGGAGGTGTTCATAGCGAATTGGATCTTTGAGATGTTAACATCCCAAGATCGATGATCATCCTCCACAAGAATTGATACCGCGGTCATTATGGTACGGTTATAGCGTTCCACGGTGTTCACGCTTGGGCAATAACGAGGTGTGAAGTGAACTTGAGGTATTTTGTACCTCTCTAGTAGTGAACGAATCTCATTACCCGTGAATTGCGTCCCGTTGTCTGCTATCACCGTACGAGGTATACCGTGTACCAGGAAAACGCCGTCTTCTAATTTCTGCGCTATAGCCTTACCAACAGCTCTACGTAAAGGAAACAGTAAACAGTACTTCGTAAAACAGCACACGACAACTAAAAGGAATGTAAATCCCGCCCTAGACCGTGGTAACGGACCTACCAAGTCCATGCTTATGGTTTCAAATGGCTTGGAACAGTCCTTCGCATCACCTAAGAGACCGGGAGGAGGCAATTGTGAGTGTTTATATGCGGCGCACGTATCACATTTACCAACGTAGCTAATAACATCTTTATACATGTTGGGCCAGTAGTATCGGAGTGCTAGTCTTTTATAAGTTTTAAAAACTCCGAAATGTGGCGATAATTCGCCACTATGGTGGCTCCTTAATAATTCTTGACGATTGCCCTCCGGTACTACTTGCTTCCAATCATAGTCACTAGCCACCCCGAATTTATTTTTAGAATAACGGTAAAGTTTATCCTCTTTAATAATAAAGTTAGGGCACGATCTGGGCTTACTAACACATTTATCCCACAACCCCTTAAACCAAGTGTCAGTGTCAGACACCTTAATTTCGAGCACCGGAACGCCACGAGATAAAGCATCCGGAATCACATTGTCCTTGCCTTTGCGGTGTTCTATAGTAAAGTTATAAGGTGATAACCGACAACCCCAACGGGCTAATCGACCAGATGGATTGGTTAAATTAAAGAACCATTTCAAACTCGAGTGGTCGGTTATCACTTTAAATGCAGGACCGCCTTCTACGTAAGGACGATAGTGTTCCACGGCGAAGACTACAGCGAGGGCCTCACGCTCCGTTGCTGAATAATTGCGTTCCGCCGGGTTAAGCGAACGACTGCAGTAGGCTATTGGGTGCTCCTCCCCATTGATAACCTGAGTCAGAGTGCCCGCTATCCCAAAACTGGATGCGTCACAATGAATCTCAAAAGGTTGAGAGAAATCTGGACAAGCCAATACTGGAGCAGACACCAATGCCTCTTTCAAGGTTGAGAACGCGGTTTCCGTCTCAGCCGTCCACTCAAAAGGCGGCGCTTTTTTGCTAGTACTCGTGAGTGCGTTTAAAGGGGCCGCTATCGAACTAAAGTTTTTAATAAAACGTCTATAATATGAGGCCGTTCCAAGAAACATTTTCACTTCTTTACGAGTTTTAGGGGTTGGAAAGTCAACAATTGACTGAACTTTCGACGGATCAGTGTGTAAGCCATGCTCATCCACTCTGTAACCCAGATATTTCAGTTCACGTCGAAAGAAACAGGACTTAGGTAAATTAATTGTTAAATTTGCCTGCCTTAATTTGTCTAAAACCCGTTTAAGAAGTGAAATGTGCTCCTCGAAGGTTGATGAACAAATAATGATGTCATCTAAATATACGAACACCTTATTACCAAACTCCGGGCCGAAAAGTCTGTCCATTAATCGTTGTTGGGTGGCTGGGGCTCCTGTCAACCCAAAGCACATAACTTTAAACTGGAACAAACCTCGACCAGGAACCGTGAAAGCGGTTTTTTCTTTGGATGAAACGGAGTCCAATTCGATTTGCCAAAATGCAGATTTTAAATCAATGGATGAAAGGTATCGCGCGTCCCGCAACTGGTCTAAGATGTGAGAGACGTAGGGTAGTGGATATGCATCTTGCTTGCTGACCGCATTCAGCTTTCGGCTGTCCAGACAAAATCTCCATTCCCCATTCGGTTTCGGAGTCAGTAGAACCGGGTTATTCCACGCGCTATTGCTAGGTTCCACCACTCCCATCTCCAACATCTCATCCAGCTGACGGTTTAGTTCCTTGAGGCGTTCAGGTGATAGAGGATAATAACGCTGTTTAATAGGAGGAACTTCTCCTGTGTCTATTTTATGACGCAACAGATGGGTACGTCCTAATCCTTTAGCCTCAAAGGAAACCTTTTCAAAATCTTTAATTAATAACTCCGCTTCATTCTTTTGATCTGGTGTTAATTCGTCAAACGGCTGTAGGTGCCTAACCTCCGAGACGCATGTATGACCTCTATTGTTTTTTAAATATTGTAAAGGTAATTTATTAAAGATTTTTGGTGCCAAATTAAAGGCCTTCCAAAAATCAACACCAAAAATCATCGGTGTAGTAATGTCGGGAATAATATAGAATTTAATAACCTTAGTCACTCCCATGAGAGTCACTGGTAAAAATAAATAACCCTCCACGGATGCCCGCGAATCATTGGCAGTTACGATGCTGCCCAACTGTCTATCGGCGTGTAGAGTAGCACCAGCCCTTATGAATTGTTGGCCAACATCGGAACCCAACACTGAAACGCAAGAACCCGAGTCGAGTAAACCGTAATACTGCTCATCGTATATAGAGACTGTTAAATGTGGACGACTATCGTCCGAAGTCTTATAATGTATTGTATCAACCCTTAGTGATTTTAAAAATAATTTTAAAGTTTTTAAATAATTGTCCCAATCGGACTTATCAAAATTTTGGCTGTAGTTCCGGAAATTTAGTTTTTTGAAATGCAGGTTGGACAGGACTGCTCAACCTTCTTCTTTTTACTGCACGTAGGGCACGATGGTGCACGTACGCCCTTCTTGCCGCAACGGTAACACACAATTTCCTTGGATTTGCATTGTGATAACGAGTGTCCCTTAACCCTACAACGAACACAGAACAACGATCCAGAATCAGTTTGCACGGCTTCAACCCTTTGTGAACCCTTCGGGGCATGGTATGCCAAGTCTGCTGCAACAAAAGAAGACGTTGGTTTGGGCGGCTCATGGAACTGAGCCCTGCTATGGAAACCTAGCTCCAGTTGTCTACACCTCGCCTTTAACTCGACCAGCGTGTTGACAGTCATTATCGACAACCCCGACGTGTATTCCGGTCTCATATTGTACTTGATCCGTGCTAAACGATCGCGTTCTGGAACCCTGTAGGATAGCCTATTATAAAGATTCTCCATTACTGCTATATATATACAAGACAGCTCAGTCGACCCCTGTGTTCTGTTCGTTATTTCTGAAACTAGACGCATATCGTAATCTGGCGGAGCGAAATCTGTGAGTAACTCCTTCTTCAGCTCCGCCCAATCACCAACCGACGCTTTTATTCCCCGGTACCACAATAAGGCTCCGTCCGAGAAAAGGTCTAGAGCAGATTCATGTAGGGAGGCTTCGCTAATTCCTCTGGCCTCGCAAAGCTCCTCCAGACGCTCAATAAACGCTTTCACACAACCTGAACCGTCGAATTTATGACCTAGGGTTTTAACTGTCTCTTTCCTGCAGGAAACGATGACGTCCTTCGTCTGCAAATTCGACAGTACATTCGGTGATTCCTCGGCGGAAGTAAACGATTGATGGAAGCTGGCGTTAAGCGAATCAATTTTTGCTAAATAACCGTTAAGCTGCTTGTCAACGGCTGCATAGTTGGTACTAAGATCAGTTGGGGGAGTAATCCTACTCAATCGATGATACAGGTGGAAACCTAAAGCCTTAACACGATTAAATTTTTTGAAACTGGAGGGGTACCTATCCAGTACTTCACCAATTTCTGGCAGTTTGGCCTTAATGGCTTGTAACTCGGTATTCGGGTCTATATTGGTCTCCACAATATCGTCGGAACATACTAATTTATTCAGATCCCTAATTTGGAAACGTAGTTCCTCTACGGTTGAAGCTGGTTTCGCGTCTCGGACCAGTACTTCATATACGAGCTCATCTTTGCGAAGTAAATTAAATGAAATGGGTCGTTCCATATTGTAAAGTTTTAAAAAAAAAAAATTGATACTGAACTGAATTAAAAACTGGCTGTAACAATTTACAATCACAAGCAATGTGTAAATATGATCTATTATAAACGCCGTTACAAAATTAGCAGTCTTATAGATTATGTAAGTTTGTATTTTAATAATAGGCTTTTATTTCCAAGGACAATTGTCTTGGAGTTATGTTATGTATGAGACACAAGTAAAATAAAATTGAAAAATGTAAATAGCAGCAAGAAGTGTAAAAGTATATAAAAGTGTATATAACGGTACAAACATAAAAACAAGAACACGACAACAAAGGATTCCGCGCGACGGTTTTTTTTCTTAAAATTAGAATAACTGGAAGGTTCTATAAACAGCACTCTGGGTTATAAGGTACAGCAATAGACGTAACCTCTATCTCCAACTAATACACACGTTGGTCGCCACTGTTACAAATTAATTTTTGTGACCTCTTACGACAATCTAGGTAGGTGGTAAAATAAAAGTAAACAACACACTAAGTCATACACTGTATATTAAAAAAAGTTTAAATTTGATATATAATATTACATATTACTAATTGGCTTTAAAAAAAGCTACATTAGGTAGGTTAATTTAAATAATTTAGATGATTGCCAGCCAGCTTAAACTTCAGTTGAAAGAGCTATGGGCGTGGGGAGTGGAGATGACCCCAGTACTGTTCCGTTATTAAAATTAAATATTATAAATTGAAAGTTCTAGATACATAACCTTCCAGTTATTATAAAACGTTACTAAATTATAAATGGGCGCCAGGGACAATAAGGGTCCCGGATCCCGGAGCCGATGAAGGTGTCCAACCATATAATTCCTGATGCACACCGAATGTCGAACCCAAGATCCTTATGTAGAAGACCGGTTTCCACTATTGAAAACCGGACTATAGTACATAACCGGTTCTTATACAAACCGTATTAAATGTATTTAAATGTTCTATTATATAAAAAAAACCGTCCCGCCTGCGTTATCGCAAGACGGACTCCGCCTGCCGCACAGTCGTCCCAGCAAGAGGCTTCCAGCTGACTCGAGGGACGGGTCTCGCGTCCAGGCCCCAGACGCTACTCTCGATCCTGGCGGCGAGACGAACCTCTCGAGGTGCCTCTCCTGGAAACGACAATACGGAGACCTAATAATATAGTTTGAAACTAATTAACATTCCTTGAGGTGACCGGGCTTGGAAATCTAGAAGGCTAGAACGTTAGCCAGTAACTATAGGAGCTACGAGGGTTACCCACGTGGCTGGGCTCATTCCCTTGAACAATATTTTAATCCCGTGGTTAACACTGAGGAATCCATGATAAATAGTCAGCGGGTGAAATACTCACGGTTGATTGGTGAAGAAAGCACTTGACTGTGATCGTCGACTGGCTGGACAGTTGTCTGCGTGTGCGCAATTATAATCCTGTAAGTAATATTCATGGATCACGACAATATCCTTTTAACAGCCAGCGGAGGGCTCACAGACCACTTCTAAACACTATTACAACAAATCCTTACCTTATAAAACAGGGAACAGAATTTGCTCCTGTATCGAGCACGTCTCAATGTAAAAAGGACGCCAACTTATCATCGTCATCCTGTCATGGAGATCAGCCGGAAATAGACGGAGCATTTCTAAAATTTCCCATATTGCAGGTAAAATGATACACACATTAAACATTACACCAAGATACTTAATTCTCGAAAATCACTAACAACTACACAACGCGACGTTTAAACGCTGAAACAATAAGAATCTTCATGATCCAGACCAACAAACAAATTATTTTCAATTCCTAATCCTAAAAACCTGTCTAATTAACTAATTACCCCATTGTTTTAATTCGCGCAGAATCGCTTGACACCTCTGGCCACACTGTGTCAAAGACAATCCACAGATTAAAAATTTCTAGAAATAAGTCTATGCTTAATGAAAAAATTACTTTTATTTCCGCTTTCGGTTATTTAGTTTATTATGATTTTTTTTACTGAAAGCTGAAAATTATGAAGGATTGCTCCATACGATATTATTTCGATGGTTAGCAAACAATATGTTAGAATATCGATTAAACTAAAACTGTGAGTCGGCGACCGCCAGAGGTCGCCTCTAAACTGTCAAACTGACGTTCGACTGAATGACATATGAAATTTTGTATGTAAACATTGTAACTTAACCTTTCAATATTTAATCTAATTTATTGTGCAAACTTATTTAATAGGTTTTAGGAAAGTAATTAATTGTGAGAAAGTGATACCTAAAGGGTTTAGTGACAAGATACAGTTGAAGGAATGAGTCCCTCTATCAAGTGCAAGCCAAAGTCAATTGTACAAACTACAATGAAATATAATACTCGGAAACCTCAAAATGTACTACTGATGTTTTCAGGTAAATGCTACTTTACTTATTAGTAACGCAGCTGTGTAGGTACAAAAAAAACAACGTAACAAAGTACATACATACGTATTATCTTGTATTCTGTTGTATTAACGTCGTACTTGTATTTTTTTAAGGTTTCGGTGGAAATAGACAATGGTAGACATAATAAATAAAATTATCATAACGATTTGAGGAAACGTAAAGTTGAAGTCGAAGAAGTGAGTTAGTAATATCAATCATTCGTAGACGAAAACGGACTGCTACGAATTTACGTAGCGCGGCGCGGCGCGCCGTATCCCTTTCGTAGCTATTTCGTAGCACGCGAATAGCATTTTGCTCACGGAAATTTTGCTTTTCGCGTGCTACGAAATAGCTACGAAAGTGCTACGCCGCTACGTAACGTGAGTGATGCGGATAAAGTGGTGTCTGTGAAACTAATACGGGGTCGTTAATTTTAAAATGATGAAATGATTTGTGTAGTAGGTTGGCACCGGTAAGTTTTTAAAACAGGAAGGTTTAGCCGCAGACATATTACACAATATTATAAGATCAATCAATATTCAATATTAATGCTATTTATTACAAAATAAATACCATTAATATTAAGTAGATGAGATTTCTGAAACTGTGACCAAAGTATTATTCTTAAAAAATTTTTTTTAGGGTTAAAATTTTTGTTATTATTATTTACTTATTTTTTGTATAAATTAATAGAAATATAATTATTTCTTAAGTTTTCAAAACAAATGCTTATAACAAGCTATTTTTGTTTCCGTTTGTTATTTCTCTCATTTTCTTTATAAATGCCTTGTTGTTTATAAATTTTCTATATAATGCCTTGGGAGGTAGGTAGGCCTTTGGTGTGGGATGCAACGTGTGTGGACATCCTTGCGCCATCCCATCTTCTTAGCATGGCAGGCTGTGCTGGGCCGGCTGCTATAGGTGCGACGCAAATTCTCCATTGGGAGTTATATGTTCGAGTCGTTTGACTGCTGCCAGCCTTTTGGGCACTTTTCCTGTTAACAGTGATGCGGACGAATTGTTTGATACCCTATGATTATTTCTCCTCCTTGTACTTGTACATATTATTGTTTTAAAACTGTTAGCTTTTTAAATTATGTAAATATTATCTTGGAAATTGAAATAAACTTTTATTTT
This sequence comes from Oligia fasciuncula, assembly GCA_963082905.1. Taxonomy (NCBI): domain Eukaryota; kingdom Metazoa; phylum Arthropoda; class Insecta; order Lepidoptera; family Noctuidae; genus Oligia; species Oligia fasciuncula. Next base: position 894,034 of record OY720391.1, on the reverse strand, counting down.
TAAATATTTAAACATTCAAAAGCTATGTGTACAAATGAATATATATTCAGATACATAATACCAGTCCATTAACGAATAACACCAGTCCGCATCTAGATAGATAACATATCCTTCCCAGAACAATCCCTTTTTCCAATAGCTATTAGAGTCGTATTCCAGTCTTAGCAGAAGCCGCAGCTTTATTGTTACTGAAATAGTATTTTATACAAAGCATTTGTTATTCTACCCAATTAGCAGATAGCCTGCCTCGCTGATCTTCTACTAGATCTACTGCGAGCGCTACTCCTATGCATGAGGTCCTGGGTTCAATTCTCATGTCGGGAAAACTTTTATTGGGGTTAGCCCGTAGTCTAGGTTTAACCGATTGATGGCAATAGACTCGCTTCCACATGGGATGTATGTACCCCCCCCCCCCGGTGTAACCCATTTGAGGAAAAGTGGCGGGATATGTTATATTCATTAGAAGGAAAACATCAATACAACAGATTGTTTAAGCTTCATTTTAATTAGTGTAGGAGTGGAGTGGTGTATTAGTGTGGTGTGGGTGTGGTGTGGCGTGGTGTGGGTGGTTAGTGTGGTGTGGAGTGGTGGTGTGTTAGTGTGGAGTGGGGAGTGGGGTGTGGAGTGTAGGTGTTGGTGTTGGGTGTGTGTGTGTAGGTAATTGTATATAATTAGGGATTTGTAACTTAAAATAAATGTTTTATTTTAATTAATTAGCCACAAGATTAATTGAGAATAAGCTTGTTTATAATCATAACAATTGTGTTAGTCTACTAATATACAGTTTATTAGTAGATTAACACAATTGTTTTGATTACCGTAATTATAATATCACAGAAGTTTGTTCTGAATAGGCACATACCATTATGTAATTAAATGAATTAGTATTCATTGTGTGCGCACGTCGGCAGTCGGCACTACACATAATTAGATTATTCCCGCTTACTTGCTTGTATTGACTTATTGCTAGCAATTGTATGATTACCTGGAAGCTCTTACATAATTTTTTAATACAGTTGCTCAAAAAGTGGTGTATTGCAGGGACGTATAGCGTTCGGGATGTGGGCTATTACATACTAGTGCTTTTTTTTACCTTTCCCGAACTCGTGCGTGTCTCTTTCTCAACTGTCAAAATAATGTCTATTAAAAAGAAAAACCAACCACGAAGTTTTTACTAAAGAGTTTTTGTGATTCATACAAATACGTATATTTCTAAAAAGAAGCTACTAATTTATTTCAATATCAGATTTAATGATTTAATTGAATGAGTTAGGTTAGGTTTCATTTCATTTCATCTCATTAAATTTCATTTCATATCAATAAAAAAAATATACTGAAGACTAAGCTGTATGGATAGTTCCCTTTGCCTACCAAAATGGGTGAAGAAAAAAAAACTCTGCTTATATTCTGCGGTTGGCGCCATTTTCCAGAAATTTTCTTTGCGAGTTTAGTTGTTTGTTGCACAAAATGAGTAATTTCGACCCTATTTTTTTTTAATTAACACCACCGGAACTCAGTATAATTGCACAAAATGATTCGGAGAACATTTTACCGGAAAAGTCAAAAAGTCGTTACATAACCACATACGACAAATTTTTTGCGTGGAGAGAAGAGAAAAAAGCAATATTGTGTTTTTATTATTTTATTAAATTGCTTCATTTTTTCGCAACTGTATTAAAAATAGTCGTTCAGTACACCTGCGGAACCGTCATTGCAACTTGTTCCGACTGTCAACCCTCGCCTTCGGCTGCGCCTCGGCTCGGGTAGACATTTGTCGGAACTCTTTGCAATGACAGCCTTTCCGCACTTGTAATGAAATATACTATTTTTTATCATAACTTTACTTACCTGTCTGCACACATTAATACACACCATGGTGTGTGTTTATTGTTGTTTATGTTTATCGGGAATATAAAATTAAATAAATGAACTTAAAAAATACCAAATTGGCCTACTTTTAGCCAAATTTCTTATAATATGCAAGTAACTAGTAATTTAATTGTATGTAAAACACAGGCATTTAGATGGGCTTACCTTAACTTACGTGATTTTAAAACGTGGCTTGATGTCTCACATCACTTCACCTTACCTTACCTGTGTAGTGGTATTCTTTAAAAAGATCACCGTGATAACATAAGTGAAGTGAGCTTTGGGCTGTCATTACACTATTGACAGCTCACTTTTCTTACCCTTCCATCTGCTGAAAATTGTTTACATGCAGCAATTCGGCTGCACCATTTTATTCGGAGAATGGAGCTGCTTTGCGCAGTTGCAGTTTCCAAGCACGGTGTCGTCGGCGACTGATATTAATCAGGGGAACGCAGTATGGTACTGCGGCCATCTGATTAACGTATCCCGGCAAGTTATAAGCGATTTCGTCTTTGTTTATGAAATACTTTCTATTTTTGTCCCTGTAGTCTTTCACGGTCTACATGGACAAGAACTACTTAAAATAGCGTATAGAAATGTTTTTTTTATTAATTCAACACTTTCATTCTTGGCCTGGGTGTGATATGTATTTTGTACTTAAAATATTATGCTTGAGATGACTTCAGTTATTAACTGAATTACAAAAAAAAAACTGACTATAACTTCAATACTAATGACTTTGCATCTAAGTTTTATCTTGTGGATTAAACTTTTCTCTGAATCAAAATTTAATTTCCAATAAAAGTACAATGCTCACCGCAATAGTGTCCACGGAGTTTCATGCCTGTTCTTATCCATAGGAACCTACGCTTTAGAATGACAACTAACTTCACCTTTTTGACTGACTGACTCCTTGACAATTCAAAAATGCCCGTAAATGGTTAAATTGAAATTAGTGGTATAAGTTTTAGTTTTGAGTTTATAACTTGTACCTCATCCACTCGCATATGGTAGGGAGAATACTTCCTACCATTATTATGCGAGTCAGACTGCGTTAGTGCTATGTTCAGTTCCAACCGCTTCACTGCGGTGCAGCCCCTCTAAATTAATTCTAAAATTCCTTCAACATCGCGTACGATAACAGTGAATGGATTAAAGATACCCATTCTGCGTGCCAGTAGGAATTACTCGGGTAGTGAGCAGCAATGGTTACTTTGGTTCAGTTCCTCTGACAACAGACGTTTCAATTCACTGCTGTAAAATTTCTCTAAGCACGTACCATTCCTAACGATATAAAGTTGACAGTCTGATAGGTAAGGTACTTAGCTGTCGTCATAATAATGAACAAAAGAATCTGCTGTTGGCATAAATGAGCAGTGTTTAGACCCTAACTGTGCCTTTCATTGCGACATGAAGCTAATACATGGTACAGTTTGGATGTCTGCATAACATAGGTAGACAAAAAGTTGTGACGCTGAGCGATGTTACGTTGCGTTAAGTTGCGTATTATATAGGTACTACGCATTGGTCGGTGCTACGCCGCTGGTCGCTTATGACTTATGTCCCCGCAACGCAACGTTGTCCTCAACGTAACATCCCTTGCCACTGGTGTGACCGGCTCAACAATTCACTACGGCCATGCTGGCGCTGCATGACCGCATTTGTCTCCTCTGACGGATATACGAGGCGTATTGGTGACAACTGACTCTTTTATTGTAGTAGCACTTGTTTTTAAGGCAAAATTCAACAGTCACGTAACGAAAGTATTTATAGGCATTTTATATTTATTATTTCTCATTAGTCATTAAGTTATTGAATAATAACATAGGGAATAAACATTTTGGGAAGTTAATTAACTCAGTACATGTATGACTAAACTAAAACTTTGTAGCAAAAAATCCTTGCACTTTAAACTTTCATGAAAATAATTATACCTTACACTCTGCTTATCATTTCACAATTAGACATTACAGTACATTATAACAAAATGCCTAACCAACAAAATAGCAACTTTAAAATTAGCCTGAAACCGAAACAAACTGGCAGTCCAGTGACATTATCAAACTCCCAGATTAATTAGCTAGCTAGGTATCACAATAACATGTAGAAGAGCATTGATAGTGGACGTACAGTCGGACAAAAGGTATGCAATGTCTTGTTTGATGAGACTACATAGACATGTATTTAACGCCAGTCTTTTTTTTTTTTGACAATCTCAAATCACCAATGAGTAGTCAGAATATCCAAGCACTACAAGGTATTTCACTAGCGGTCCGTAAATGACGCAACTTCTTACGCGTTAATAACATATTTGTGATTGGTAGCGACGTGTGTCCTAAGTGTGTCTTACGCTTAAATAAATATATTGACAGATATTTTTCATTTATTTATTTTAGTACATGGAGCTAACAAAAACAAACACAAAAGGAAATCATAGTCACCCTGCACCCTATGTTTTGCCTGTATACCTAACTTTTTGTTGGTACGCTTACACAAAGTGGGCGGAGTCAGGGAACAAAGCTTTGTAAATCGCCGGACCTCCCGAAGGAAGCGATGTTTCTACCAGATTGTGTTTGTGAAATGATGTAAGAAGAAGTGTGGATCTACTTTAAGATTTAATCAAAATCGGACCGATATAATTGTTCTTTTGTCTGGACACAGTTCTTGTACATTATGGTAGCCTATAATGTCGTGCTTGCTAAATAGAACCACCTGATAAACTTATTGTAACCAACTGCAGGTTTACTCAAATAAGGTTCGATACAATATTGGATAAGTTTAGAAAGACTAAAATACCTACTTCGAAGCATGGCCAGTTTCAGTTATTCAACACGTACCTTTTGCGTGGAAAAGTACTTATCCGATATGAAATATTACAGAAAAGTAACACTTAACGAATTAGTTTTTGCATCGTTAATTTTTTGCCAACGCGGTTTTCTTTTTAATCATAAAATATTATTATATTTTTTTTACAGACCACCGAAAACCGTAGCCTGGAGGCACTTTGGAAACTCTGCGTTAACTTTTTTATACCCAAAATAAAATATTCGTATTTAACAAGCAAATAAAGGCATGAGAAATAGCAGCTAACTACATGAGATTCATTTACTTTATAGAATTCGGATTTAACTGTTACCCTTGCACCCGCTAAATATGTGCAATTTGTTATTTAATAAAATATTGATTGTGACATTTTTATACGAGTAGAACAATAGAATATTACGTTTGTTGATTGAAAATAAAACCCAATAAAATAGTAGATATTTTAATAATGCGTGACGTAACACTGACAATATCTATTATACCACTCACGTTAATTTATATAGGTACATACTTAACTATTAGTCAGTACAACATCTAATGTTAGGTGTGTTGGTCATGTCAATATACTTAGCAGAAAGAAGTCCAAGACACAAGCCATATATACATAAACCTATACACCTTCTGTAATACAAGCCATCTGTATACCTCCATAGTATTGAATACCACATCCACAACTTCGCAGTTGTAACCCTTGCGGCGTCCAGTGCACTCCACGTCCGCCCCGGCTGGGAATCGAAGCGGCGACTACTAAATTAAATAACTCAAAACATCTCTCCGTTGCGAGCACTTAAATAATTCACTTTGTGGCCGCTAGATAGCGCTGGCTCGCTTTAAACGTATTTACGAGATTGCACAAGCCTCACACAGATGTATTTGTTTGTTTATGTGCCTAATCAGTCGTTGTGAAATGTACGGGATTCTTTTGAAGCTGTTTTTTTATTCTGTTTTGTTCTATGTGGTCAGCATGATATTTGCATGGTTTGTTTTATAATAAAATAAACTTAAAGAGACCAAGCTGAACTACGTAAAGCTCCGCGACTTTAAGTAGTTCAGCATTGTCTGGAAGGTAAACAACGCTTAAACAAACATCTTAGTATTGTAACCTCGCCTTCTAAATCAAACTAGGTACAAGTAAGCGCATCACGTCTTTAAAACCATTAAAATTTCATCGCGTACAGGTGACTCACCTTTGTTCCCTACATACTACCCACGTATTGAAAATCTAGTCGCAGTATTGCTGTATTTTCCAGAGTCAATGCACCAGCCAATCACAGGTTGTCTGTAAATAATTGAATCCATTTAAACATGAGATAGACTTAATTACTGATCTTATGTACAGTCGCGGTCTAGTACGTAGTGTGCAGTAAAGTACAAAATACTGTATCTAGGTACTTAATACGTTTTTAATAATTGTAAACAATATATTCTAACAAAAAGAGTAGTATAAATGACTTGTTGATGATTAAACTCATTTCTCAATTTAACACTTTTACATAATTTCATTTATCAAAAATATTAGGTGTGAAATATCGTAAAAATAGATTAATTGTAATAAAATGACAAGTTTACCCTGCAACAAAGGGCTGAAATATTATTTCTCCATGAAGATGGCTTGAATATTAGTGCTTTAACACGAGAACTCAATATATGTGGCGGATTTTTAAGACCTTAACCGTAGTTCCTACAAAAAAACGGTATAAGGACAGTCTCCTTAAACCGTTTTTTTGTAGGAACTAAGGTCCTTGACTTTTCAATAAACTTTGATGTGCATTCATAGATTAAAAAAAAACAGTCACTAAGAAAGTCGTACTACATTTTTGCCTACAGAAAGTAGTTAGGATTTTTTACAAAAATCTACAAGATCTCGTTTAAATATAGGAGCGGCTGAAAGGAAAATTAAAAATTTACTTGTTTTTCTTTCGTTTCTCAAATCTTTTCAATTCTCTCCCCACGACAAATACATTCAGGTATATGTTTATCCTAAAGTGTTTACTCGGAATAGATTCGCTTTACATTCTTAATCAAATTAATAGCAGTATGTTTGCCAACTGCCGGCGGTGGAATCGTTAATGTGCGGTACTCGCAGTTCTCTTTGTAATTCAAGTGTTTCTAATCTCACTTGTTTGTTGCGCAGTTTTCAAGAATTTTGTTTGTTTTGTTAGATAGATAGAGGTGTATGAGGTATGTGCTTGTGGATACATATTATTCTGGAAAATTGCCCATCAGTTCATTATCTAAACAAATTGTTTTGATAAACTATGCTGAATTTGCACTTTAATGAAAATAAGCAGTTATGACAAGAAGGTAATGTATTTTAACAGTTCGTAAATAGGTACAAAGGTACCTTTGTACCTATTTACGAACTAATAAATAATCAAAACTAGAGCAAATTGCGTAAATAGGTATTTACGCAATTTGCTCTAGTTTTGATTATTTTAAATATATTTATCACCTTATATACAAAACTTTTAATTCATGAAATGAGTAGGATATGTGCTATTTTAAATGCCTAAATTAAACATCACCAAAACAAACAACAAAATAATTGTTTTTAAACCAGATTTTACATTCACAGTATGTTCATCTTTCCGCAACCCCGCATCACATAACATCCAACTTTGCAATATGTCTGAAACATACAATATTTTGTTCCTAACAAGATAATAATTCAATTAAACAGTTCGCCCACAAAGCACAGTTTGTCAGTTCAACTTGTTTTGCTAATCAAAAAGCTATCTAACTTTTCAGAACAACCTTCATAAGTGGATAGTCAGACCTACTTATGTACCTAAGTACATACAAAAAATCAAAATCAAAATATTTTATTTCACATAAGCCTACATGGGCACTTATGAAACGTCAGAAGCTAGGTGCACGGTTCCAATTGGTCGTTTCCTATGGAGAAGAACCGGCAAGAAACTCCACGGTTACTCTTTTTAAAAATAATTGGCTTTTACAATATTTTCAAATTACAGTAGGTATGGGAGGATAGCGTAGGCCTGTCAACAAGTATCAGGTACTTGATAAAATAAAAAATGGTCTACAGATCTAAAGTCTACAAGGCCTACAAAGTCCTCACATTTACAAAACAAGAATCTATCAAAAGGATAAATAAAAAATAAAAACCTAATAAAACCTAGTGATATGATTACCATTACAACCACTAATAAAGAGATGGAAAAAATTTGAATTTTCTGTATATAATGTCATACCTATTAAAATTTTTGTTGTTACCAGGTTTGATCTAGCGATTAGGTTAGGACTTTTGTTACAACTTCTTGAATGATATTTTCAGATTTTAGTATATTTGACGTCGTAATTGCTTTATCACTTTTGACAACATCTCTTGTTGATATCATGCAACTGTCACATAGACACCAAATAGATGACGTGGAAGTGACATTCAAGCTTGGATATTTTTTCCGGCAATTCCTGAAATGTTTTTGTCCTTCTAATGCTTGTCTTATAAATAGTTACTACTCAGCTCTGTGTTGTAAGGGATTTAAATGATCTAATATGGGCAAACTTTTAGATACCCTTTTCTGCTTCCTCCGGGTATTAACTCAAAAGGTAAGAAAAAGGTTGTCCTCCTGTTTTATTCATTAAATGAAACTTTTATAAAGCAATAAATGAATCTCTTTTTTAGTAATGATATGGGTAGGTTCTCCCCCTCCCTACTAACGATATTTATATATATATTTTTTTTTTATTACTAAATGGGCCCGCTCTTGACCCCGATCACGCCTGATGGTAAGCGATAGATGAGGTCTATGATGGAACGAGCGTGCCCAGAAGATGCCTGTCGATTATATCGAGAAAATGTCCATTAAAAATGTATATTTTATACTTTTATTTTTGTGATAAATTAATAATAACAGGCTATTGAACTACAAACTAAACTAAAAGGTAAAAATCGATCAAAATGTTAAAAAAAAAAAATTGTGTGTTTAAATGTTAAAATGTTTTCCCAGTTATAAATTAAAATTCAATATTAAAGGTTTAACTAAACATACCGTGACCCCTCCGTGCCTCGGAAAGCACGTTAAGCCGTTGGTCCCGGCTGTCATTCGTGTATCTTTGACAGTCGTTACGGGTAGTCAGAAGCCCGAAAGTCTGATAACCAGTCTTACCAAGGGGCATCGTATTATAACTGGGTTGTGGAGGTCAGATAGGCAGTCGCTCCATGTAAAACACTGGTATTCAGCTGCATCCGGTTAAACTGGAAGCCGACCCCAACATAGTTGGGAAAAGGCTAGGCAGATGATGATTAAAGGTTTAACTAATTCCCAGTAACAGAGATTTCAAAGCAAAAGTGTTGGCATCTCATTGTAGTTACCTCTCAATATTAGAGCTTTCTCACTATTCCAGGGCCCACCTATCCAGGTTGCACTGTTTTTATTTCTACCAATACCGTGACCTTTAAAAGAACCTAACTAACCAGTATGTACTTAGAGAAGGTTCAAGGTAATTTTACACGTAAATGTTCAATAAAGATAAAAGGGCCCCAGCTAAGTCACTACGCTTTGATATTGGCAATAACTTAAACTGGAACAAAATCAAGACACTTAAACCAAGACAGATTAGGCGTAAATCGTCATCATATTTAATCAAAATACAGGCATTTTGACAAAGTTATACAATATTAGTGACTCGATATCAAATAATGTATTTTCGTGATCTTACGCCCAGACAAACAAAATGAATACCAGCTGATACAACCTACATTTCTAAACCGCCCAAAATAAGCAGTCACAAATGAAACTTCCTCAGCATTCCTCACGTCGCATTGTACCCCTTCCTACTTATCCTGCAGATTCGTATGAAGGCTCCGTGTCAGTCATTATGAAGGGAACTTGTTCAACTTGAGCGAGCATGTCGCTTGCCTGTCACGTCTGCTACCTATTATTTTTGTGAGAAAACAAACCCAATATGGCTGAGAACAAAATTATTGTAGGATGTTGTATGTTTGAAGTTAAGGACTTTGATTAAAGGTTGGGTTTAATATAAGGTTTTATTACAATTCTAGGAGGTATTAGGATATTGGGGACCTCTAGCAATTTTCCTTATTATGTTCGCATGCGCCAGGCAGAAAGCGTAGAAGTAAAGAAAGAGGGCTAAGTACCTGCCTAATTTTATAGCATTCTCGATAAAGTTTTAGAGTTCATATGATATTCATTGAACATGATTCATTTTATTAGATGTTTAAATGAAACTGTTGGCGCCTGCAACCTTTGTGTTCGCCTCACGCGAAGGATTGAACGCTTTGTTGAGCATCAACATCGTCTTCGGTTTATTGAGCAACAAGTTCCAGTGTCTAGAGTAGACAAAAACTAATACTAACACCGTTTTAATTGGGATTTTTCTAACAAGGGTGGTTTTTTGTACTAAAGAAAATATTCTTAATAATTTCCATTTTTTTTATAAGGCTCTCAGCAGTGTAGGTATTTGATTGCATACTCGTAAAGGAAGATTGTTTCGTACCGGGATTTATTTTGATTTATTAACGAACCTGCACTGTTCCAATGTTCGACAAGTTCCCAATAAAACGACAATACATTATGTAATACGTGACTACCCAATAAGCCGATAAAATGATTAACTCAACTACAATTGTAGGCATGACGCCACAATTCCTAAGTACACACTATACATACTCACGTACTACATAATCCTATATCCGTATTCTGTAACCCACGCCGAACTCATTGTGCACGAACAATGCTAATGTCGCAGATGGATTGTCGAATCCGCTGTTTTATATAACCACTAGACGTTTTGCAAAACAGCTTCGTTATGTAAAACAGCTGAACAATATTCATGGATTGTCTTTGCATTACGTTTAACGAAACTGCTACCCACGTTTAGACATAATGCAGAATGACTCATATGCAGTCACAATAAGTGTTTGGTGTGGCTTGTAATGCTGAATCAATCGCATTAACCACAGAGTACATTGAATATATAGAGAGCATTAATCATAATCATCATTGTAAAACATAGGTACATTATAAGTTCTTATTTGTTGATACGTTGAGGGCGCTATGCTTTGCCTCTAGGGCGTACAAGAGTAGGTATTAACTAGGCACTCTGACCAGTTCGTTTAGGTTAGGTTTTGTGTTACCAACCGCGCGCGACCCGAGCGAGCAGAGCGAGCGGTGCCGATTCCGTGGCAGCGGCCATCGAGCGCTACTTCCAAGTTCGTCACAGTTACTTGAATATTTAGTATTTATAAGACTAATTTTCATAAAACACTGAAGATTTTATATGGATATCCTTAAAATCACTGTTTTCACTTGAGTTAGGGTCATATTACTACACGTTTTATTTATTTCTGTTTCGGACGCTATTATTGTTGTTATGACACACAGAGCCACGAGCGTTAAAATTTAGAACTAAAATCTACAATGTGACGTTTTATTCAAGCTATTTTACATAACTTCTAAGTGGCTGACCCGCTGCGTTCATAAATGTAAAACGTTTATGCAATTCTGCGTGTTAGAGTTCAATAATAACGAAAAAGTTGCTAAACTTCATTAAAACGGTTATTTAAAACAGCGGATTCGACAATCCATCTGCGACATTAATACCGCGTTAGCGAGCGACGCCGCGGGGCGTCAGTTGCGTTTCAAAAGATAATAATAATAAAATTGGAAGCAGTTGGCAAGCGAGCGACAATACGCCACTAGCTGGCTTTTTGTTAAGTTGTCCAAAGTATGAGCGGGTGAGGTTTTATAGTTTTTGTAATATTTGGTTCAACCTAAAGTAGTCTTTGTTAATGTCAGTAGGTATTTGTGTGATTAAAAACTGTCACTATACTCTTGGATTCTCATGATTTCAGTCGGTCGACTGAAACTGTTGAGAATCTTTTGTCTGTTACTGAAAGATTTTTACCGACAACAGACTTTCAATAGGTCCGTTCAATATTTTATCTGACTATTGTTGTTTTAGTCACCGAATCTGAGTTAAAATGCTTGTGAAGGGTGCTTGTGACCGACGAAAAGAATTCGTGGGTCGGTTATGTCACCTTTACTTCGCGTATAACTTGCACCACACACTACCGCCCGTAGCCAGAATGAACGGGCACCTCATAAAATATTATAACATGCAAAAAACCCACACACACACCCCCACACACCCTACAGATAATTGTTATGGGATGTATGAAAAACTTTGTTCTCGATTTTTTGGTCGAATACATTGGGCGGCCGAAACGCGTTACCATGGCACCGGGTTTTTTGTGCCAAACGACCGTATTCGATACGACACCTTTATGAAATTGTATTGTGAAATTGAAATTATTGTTTTATGTAGACTTTATACATAAAGTTAATAAGTTCCATTGGCATTCCCTAGCTGCATCGGGTATTAAGTTATAAGTAAGTACCTACCTAGTGTCTATCAAAGTGTGCTTTATTGAAGAAACTAGCTGACCTGGCGAACTTCGTACCGCCTAAATGTATGAGAAAAAGAAATATTTTCTTTTTTTTTGTGATTTCAAGGCGGAGACAAATCCAAAAAATCAAAGATCATAAAAATCGGTCCAGCCGTTCCTCAGTTATAAATTCTGTAACTAACCCGACTTTGTTTCATTTACTACTACTAGCAGCGCCACGCGGTTTCACCCGCATAAGTGTCGACCCCGTAGGAATATCGAGTTATAACCTATCTATTTTTCGCCGGGCCTACTTCGATGCATAAGACACAGGGACAAACTACATCTGCACCATAAAAAATACCCTAAAAATAATATCCTAAAAACGACTTACTTTAGATACCGTAACTTTTGCAACGACATTCTGAACAAAGTTAGAGACACTCATGAGAAATCTGAATTAAGGAAACATACAAAAAACCCAAAGGAAACCTGGAAGCTTGTCAAAGAAATCGCAAACATACATTCAATACGTGAACCTAACTTAGACTTACTCAAATTAGAAGATACCCCGGAGGAGGCTGTAAACAGTGTAAACAACTATTTTGTCAAAGTAGGGGAAACCCTAGCAAGCAAGATAAATCCGACTAACAATATCCCAAAAAAAAGTAATGACCCACAGGTGTGTAACTCATTAGTTTTACTTGAAACAGATGAGAAGGAAGTTGAGCAAATCATTATAAACCTAAGAGAAGATTGCGCTAGAGGATGGGACAATATACCTGTCAAAATAATTAAATTAGCTAGAGATGTTCTGGTACCCGCTCTTGTTCATATTGCCAACTTAAGCTTTAGCTCGGGAACATTCCCCACATTATTTAAACAGTCAGTAGTCCATCCAATCTACAAGTCTGGTGACAGGGCCGGTGTCAGCAACTATAGGCCAATTTCGGTACTGCCAATTCTTTCCAAAATATTAGAAAAACTAATGAATAGCAGACTAATGAATTATCTAAATAAAAATAAATTAATTTCTCCAAACCAATACGGCTTCGTATCAGGGAAATCAACAGAGGACGCGATAATAAAACTAACAGATCATATTGCAGGTAAATTAGACAGTAAAAATAAATGCATAGGAGTCTTTCTAGACCTAGCAAAAGCTTTTGACACCGTCTCTGTCCCCAGGCTGGTGGAGAAGATGGAGAAAATAGGGATTCGAGGAACCCCTCTTAAATTGTTTTCGGACTATGTTTCTAATAGGACCCAGACAGTTAAAATTGACAAGTACATAAGTAATAGTGCAAATATAGATTTTGGTGTACCACAGGGGAGTGTGAGGCAAAACTAATGATACTAAAGTAGATGACTTAAAAGTACCAAGTTTAACACGGGTAGTTATTTACGATGTAACAACGAGTTAGAAAACCACAAGTTTTGTTGGCGCCCATTGTTTGAAGTGGAACTCCTCAATTTTCTTAAATCCGTGGTATTACGCCACACACATGGTACACAATTCCATTATTCAGTACATTAATGATATCGCCGCCTGCACTGATGCAGCCTGCAGCCTCACACTAAAACTTCATTCCCACTAATGAAATGGCTGGTTAATGGTGGCGTTATGTATACGTGGAAACAAATAAACAGGAAGAAGAACTATAATAATGGACAGAGTAGGGTACACATCTCTAGGTGGCCGAGGTCTACCAACGTAAATTATTGTCCGTATATCACCGCCTATTCAAGTCACAACTGCCCAACGAATTAAGATCTTGAAAATCGATTAATAAACTACTCATTAAATAAGGGTAAGTATCTTGTTATCGTATCAGACTTCGTTTAAGATGCTTATATATATTTAACACAATTAACTACCGTTACCATTTTGTACCCATTGCCGTGGAGACCATAGGTGCTTGGGGCACTGAGGCCAGGAAGCTCATTAGTGAGATAGGGCACAAGCTCCGTGATAAAACGGGTGACTCCCACTCCAGCTCGTTCTTGGTGCAAGGTTAGCCATTGCCATCCAACGTGGCAATGCAGCAAGCTTTTAGGGCACCTTCGCGCCGGGAGCAATTAGGAACGGGTTACTTGACTAGGTTGACGTGTTATTCCAGTTGTGAATGTTATTATTATTATATTAATTAACTATTTAAACTAGGTAACTTTGATGAGTAACTAACTATACAAATAAATACAACAACAAAAGGACACTTAGACGTTAAAGTACGCATCGCTGTCATCCGGAAACGGACCCAAAAAGATTGCAGTACTGCAACGTTGAATGGCAATGCTAATTCTTTTCCCTTTGGTCATGTGAAGTGTAAACCAGTCGGCGAGAAATTTCCTGAACGAGAAGACGCACAGTCAGGGCCCATGATCTGAGCTTCCTTTTGTAGAATTTTATGTAAATTCAGATTTTATTGACTTGACCCACAATAGTTTATACCAAATTCTACAAAGCATGACAAGAGACATAACTTTTTAGTCGAATAAATAAACACTTAAAAATTTTTTAATTTTCCTTAAAGTATAAATCAATATTTATGTCTTAAAATAAGTCAATCACCATCTCAAAAAATCTTCGCATAATAAAAATAAAGCCCCGTTCCAAGATCAGTGTTGAGCTAAACGACATCTCATATATTCACGAAGGGTGAGATATTGCTGAGCTATGAATCATGTTACTTAATGTAGGAATATCTGCTCACCTGGCAGAGCTCTTGGGATTTACTTTTTGAGGTATTTTTACGTGATTTGTGTTTCTTGGCTCCGAAATATTAATGTTGTGTTTTATTTAGATATGAAGTCGTATCGTCGTGAGTATTTTATTTGTAAACGAAATCATAACTTCTTTAATTGCTTCTTATTCAACAGCTAGCTACGTCATTAATTTATAACTTTGTGGACTTAGGCCAAGCACACATCACAGCCGCACCGGGCCACAACGCATAGTATTTCAGTGCAACAAAGCGTGGTGCGGCGCGCCTGTAGTGTGAAAAGTTACGAAAGTCATGTAAGAGAAGTTTTCCAATGCGATGCGGTTCGCCCAAATGCGTCAGCCTTTACATTGCATTCTTTCCTACTATTACTTCTACACTATAATGTTCTTCATTTGAATCTTTCACGTAATTATTTCATTAGACTATACGTTTTTCAGTCGTAATTTACTTTTGCCTAGTCTTTTATAACAAAGAAGAAAAACTAGGGAGCGCTTTTTAAATTAATATTTTTTTGGTTTTTAAAAGTTCTGCAGACGGTATTGCAAACTAAGAATCGTCTTCATTTAAAGATTTTCTTAATTCGTGCTGTAGGTACCTACTTCCGCATTCGTTTCGTCTAAAAATTACCAATTAAAACAACTAATACAGGTTTTGGATATGACAGGTGTCTGTTCAATGTCAATCATGTAGGTATGTATGTAGTGCTATTTTGGTACCTAAGTTTTCCAAAATATTGAGGAAATGAGACCCAATGGTGATGCTAACGTTTTAGTTTGGCTTATAAAAAAAACAAATCTGAAGGGAAAAGTAAACGTTTCCCAAATAATTTATTTATCTAACAACAAATCCTCGCCTGCATTTAGTTGTACAAAAAGGTGCACTGTAAGCAGCAAGTCCTAATACTAATCTATCATGCTCCATGCATACTAATAATATAAATAGGCAAGTGTGTCTGTCTGTCTGTTACCTCTTCACGCTTAAACCCCTTGAACTGATTTAGATGAAATTTGGTATAGAGATAGTTTGAGTCCCGGGAAATAAATTAAATTAATTTAAATTAGGCTTTAAAACAGTGGCAAGATACAAAGACTTGATGCAACTGGGCTTAAACTAGGAGGACTCCTGTGCTATAAGCACCAGTTACTTCCGCCACCACCGTGATCGAACTGCCATTACAAGTGTGGTGCGGTGCAAAGGTAAGTATTACTTATAATATTATTAATAATTAACATGTGTATGTGTGTGTGAGGTGTGTAGTGTATTGGGGTGTGGGGGTGTGGGGGTGTGTGTGTGTGTGTGTGGGGGTGTGTGTGTGTGTGTTTGCCTGTGTGAATGGGCCTGAGTGGTTTTATTCTATTTATTTCTATTTTATACTTTTTAACAGATTTTCAGTTTCTACATAATTTTGAGAGAGGAGGAAGTTATCTATGGTAAGTTTAAGTTTTTTTATAGGTAAATTATATAACTGTGTATTTTTACTTATTTTATTATATAGGTAAGGACCCATGTAGCATGATTGTCTCCTAAAAAAGTCTGTTTTACATGGTTTCAGGTCAAAAACCATGTCCTTCCTACGTTTGTTCTTTATCCTTTCTGGGTCGTGTTGAGCTTTTATGGCTTATAAGCAGGACCCTCCTGATATAAAGTTGTCGAACCGTTAGAACCTTACAATCCCTATACAGCTGCTCCGTTGGATACTGGAAGTTTTTTTTGTGTATTACTTTAAGAACTGCTCGTTGGGCTCTTTCTAGGTTTATGTTACTAATTTACGTTGGTAGACCTTAGCCACCTAGAGATGTGTACCCTACTCTGTCCATTATTATAGTTCTTCTTCCTGTTTATTTGTTTCCACGTATACATAACGCCACCATTAACCAGCCATTTCATTAGTGGAAATGAAGTTTTAGTGTGAGGCTGCAGGCTGCATCAGTGCAGGCGGCGATATCATTAATGTACTGAATAATGGAATTGTGTACCATGTGTGTGGCGTAATACCACGGATTTAAGAAAATTGAGGAGTTCCACTTCAAACATTGGGCGCCAACAAAACTTGTGGTTTTCTAACTCGTTGTTACATCGTAAATAACTACCCGTGTTAAACTTGGTACTTTTAAGTCATCTACTTTAGTATCATTAGTTTTGCCTCTTCTGTTCTCAAATCCTTTTCCAATATTTAGAGTCTGTTGTGCACTACGCATGTTGTGCGCGACCTATGACCGCGCATAGCATGCATGGACCTTCTGCGTGTACGTCTTTACCACCATCCATTCCCCACTGCTTGCGATCCAATATTACAGCACTAATTATTTACAGCTAGCTACATATTTAATTGTAATACGCGCTGATCCAATTAACCCGTTGATTAGCCCGATTTGTTTGTAATTAATTTGTATAATTGTATTGTGCTTGAGGCAGATAATTACTATATTCAGGCAGGCACATGGTACCTATGTGTGCACAGCAACCAAATATTCTAATCATGACGTTGAGAATGAGACTGAATCCATTTGAGAGAACTAATTCATTTGGTTCACAGCAGGTCAGGTTCAGGTGCCAGGTGCTCAGCAGCACCACATGAAAAGAAAGTTGTGTATAGTAAGGTTTATTTATAAACGATGATTAAAATTAAAATGTAGGTATGGTTAGACAAAAATGTATGGTTAAAGAGTCGCTAATCACTACTTAAATTTAAGCAACGTTTACGAACAAATGGGGGTATGTTTAAATAAAAACTGATAAATCTGATGCTTTTGAAATAAACATTACCCCTTTGAAGAGATTACTAATTTTACGGAATTAATAAGTAACTCCTGGAACTTTACTGAAGAAAAAATTGTAATAATGGCGATTGAACACAAAGTCACGAGCTCTCCCGTAGTGTCCGAGTGCGTAAAGCAGTGCCACTGTGGCCAGTCTAATAGCACTTAATCTATGCATGTTCAGCCCATACAGTCCACGTTTACATTGTAACGCTGACAATCAAATATAAAAGCCTCAACTCCTACGTCGTTCTCTCGACTTCCCTCTGACACAGATCTTAGAAAACAAAATCAACGTAATAAACGTTCCTCAATTCGATCATAAATTTGAAGTTTTATTGAGTTATTGGTTCTAAACAGTTGGTGTTGAACAGGTTGTCCTCAAGTATGTCATTTTACTAACATACACAGACTATAGTTTTATACTAGATAATCATAACGATTATTCCAGTACTTTGTTACTTTAAATCCATTCAATGCTTATCTTTATGTGCACTTTGAGCATATTGAAGCACAGTGGGTCATTCTCTTGATTGTATGTTTCTATCCGTGGTCTGAGGTGCCACCATTTTGTTTTTATTTATTTCAATATGGTGCGCCTTTGTCTATGAGCCGGTGACTCATTAGGTTTAATTTTATTCATTGCCACCTGTGTAATGGGGTATCGTGTGGGCTGTTGGCAGTTTGTGACCCTTTATTCTGGTTTGAATTCCCATTTGAACCCACATTTTTCTCAATTCCCCCCTTTAGAACAATCTCGTCAAACAAAGCAAATGCAATGTTTCCATAAAGATCTTTTACTCTGATTTAAGGAAAAATACAAAAAGCATAATAAAATATTAGCCGTTTATGAGCCGTTTAACTCGTAAAACAAAGTAAATAAGTAAATAATATTATCAATAGGTACTTATGTGAACTTGGCGTTATTTATATATACAAAGTGGACCCACTTTGTATAAGTAACTAATTCCTATATACTGTTACCATGGATTTAGTACATGATTCTGAATTCCCGTGCGTGGAAATATATCGCCGAAAATTCTTAAAAAAAGCCCTTGAAATATTCTTGTCTAACCGCGTTATAACAGCATGAAATAGGCTTCCGGAAAATGATGTGAAGGCTCCTACACTGAACTGCTTCAAGAATCGACTGGACAGACTAAATATCTCCAAGCTATACGATACACACGCATCAGCTAATTAGCTGCTAGTGTGTGTAACCAATAATATTGCACTTTTCAATGAAACAGCAGATAACCGACAAAAATTTCTACCCTGGGGGTCTAGAACCACGTGCTGAATTCATGGTCACAGTTTGCGTGTGGATGTCCCTGCCACCCTGCATACACTTACTGAGACTAGTGGTGGTTAATATATCATATAGCAAAATAAAGCACCTTGCTTAATACACACATCATAAAGCAAACGCTATCGTGGCTCTCACAAGTTGCTATTTGCTTATTGCTTTTTTACATCGCACTCTGTCTCTGATATCGCGCGAAACGCATTAAGCAATGAATATAATAATAAATCGTTATAAGCAAGCACCGCGTGCGATTTGCGATCTCGGGCGGCTCACGTAAATACGTAATATAATTAATGATATGCTATTTGGTTCGTGTTTTTTACTTTTGTGATTATTTTGCTTCGTACTTTTTTAGTGTAAATAAATAAATATATATTAATAAATATCGTATGAGGTATATGATGATATGTATAAGTATGAAGGAAAGTTGATGTTGTTGTTGTTGATGTTGTTGTTGTTGATTTTGTTGTTGATGTTGTTGTTGTTGAGTTGATGATGTTGTTGTTGAGTTGTTGATGTTGTTGTTGTTGAGTTGTTGTTGTTGATTTTGTTGTTGATGTTGTTGTTGAGTTGTTGTTGATGTTGTTGTTGTTGAGTTGTTGTTGTTGATGCTGTTGTTGATGTTGTTGTTGTTGAATTGTTGTTGTTCATTTTGTTGTTGTTGTTGTTGAGTTGATGTTGTTGTTGTTGATTTTGTTGTTGATGTTGTTGTTGAGTTGATGTTGTTGTTGTTGAGTTGTTGTTGTTGATGTTGTTGTTGAGTTGTTGTTGATTTTGTTGTTGATGTTGTTGTTGAGTTGTTGTTGATTTTGTTGTTGATGTTGTTGTTGAGTTGTTGTTGATGTTGTTGTTGTTGATGTTGTTGTTGAGTTGTTGTTGTTGATGCTGTTGTTGATGTTGTTGTTGTTGAAATGTTGTTGTTCATTTTGTTGTTGAGTTGATGTTGTTGTTGTTGATTTTGTTGTTGATGTTGTTGTTGTTGAGTTGTTGTTGTTGAGTTGTTGTTGTTGAGTTGTTGTTGTTGATGTTGTTGTTGAGTTGTTGATTTTGTTGTTGTTGTTGATTTTGTTGTTGAGTTGTTGTTGATGTTGTTGTTGAGTTGTTGTTGTTGATGTTGTTGTTGTTGATGTTGTTGTTGAGTTGTTGTTGTTGTTGGTTGAGTTGATTGTATCTGTTTTATCGTAATTCATAAACGCGATGTAATATTCTTTATCATGCTGTCAGTCACCGCGCTTGCTTTATTCGCGCCCGCCCGTAACATAACAAGTCAAGTATCAGGTACCTACGCGTATAAAAAATGGTTGCCTGTAAAGTCGGTTTTACGGGCGAAGATTTTACGTGACAACGACCGATCATCCGATCATAGTTGAGTGGGAGAGAGACGCAAGGCATTCGGCGGGCCTCTCTCTCGTTCGGTGACTCATCGTAACGTTACCGAGCGTTACACTTTTTCATAAGTGACTCCCAGTCGCAACCTAATTTAAGACGTTGTCACGTCAAAAAGTTTGCTTTAATAAAGCATATAAAAAATCATGATTAAAATATAAAGCATTAAGCAAGTGATTGCCTTATAGCAACTTTGAACACCACTAACTGAGACTGCTTCGTTGGTCCAGTGGTCCCAAGTACTGCTGTTGAGCATGAGGTCCTGAGTGCGATTCCCGTGTCGGCAAAGGCACTGGAATTTCTCAGTAGCCACCCGGAGTCGGGAGCAGTGTCCTCTCCCCCTATTACATGGGACTTAGACACATAACTGGCGAAATGTGGGTGTATACCCTTGCTTAACCGTCCGGCGAATACAGGTGTGAAGTTATGTCACACTTACTGATCGTTACTGTAGGTTCCTGTAATGTTCTTTGATCGAAGTCGAAGTTAATGACGACATAACGCTGTATCAAGAGAAATTCCTTTGTTTACTTTACCTTCCTAAGAGGAAATGCGGGTGGTCGTTTCTCCATAGAAACGCTCTCGCCTGTTATCTTTCTGGTTAATGACCATAAAGCAATGACTTTTTACAGTAATTAACTACTTTTATGTCCCTATGTTTTACTTTTTGATGATATATTATTATTATGCTTATAATAATAATATATCATCAGAAACTAGAACGTTCAAAAAATGACCATTTAAACTACTTTTAACAGAGGCCTAGTGTACAAATTTGTCAACTATTAATGAAAAAAGAAAAAGATAAGTACATACTATTATCCTTCTTAATCAGTTTATGAAATATCTTTTAAATTGGTCCAATATTGGAGGAGGAAATAGCCGAGTGCCAAACCTCGAATTATGACTTTATACTTAGGTTTTTTCAAAAGTCTATCCGACCGTATTTCCTCTTAAAAGAAGTAAACAAGTAAGTATTCTAAATAAATAAAATATAAATCTAGTAAATACAGTAGAACGTGTTGGGTAGCAATCTGTCTCTATTTAGCTCAAACTATTGAGATATAGTGAAGTGTTTAACGAAAAAAGATTCTCTTTCCTGTTTTTAGCTCAGGAGGCTTTAGGGGAGTTTATTTACCTGAAAAATAAATAGCACTTGAAAAGGATTTAATTTCAAATCGATTTTTTATCTCATTTGACTATCTCACCTGATGGTAAGTACCGTTGAGGTTGACAATAATGCGCGCTTGCGCAAAGGTGGCCTATGCATTAACGCGAAAATAGGTAGATACTCTATTAGTGAGGCAGTCAATTTCGGTATTACTTAGTAGGTGATTTAAATCACTTTCAGTACCTAGGTCTGTGCAAAATCACGCTTATGCCAAACATGAGAATTCTATGCGACCGCCTTACATGAAATCCTGGGAAGTAAATTACAGTCTAAGTTCAAAACCAGCCCATTGTTATATTTAGCCTAGTTCTATCCGTATACCTACATCACTGACCTCTATAATACATGTATTTAAGAGGTCAGTGACCTACATGGTTAGCGACAACACATGCTTATTTTCTTAAAAACTAATGAAGCTCGAATTTTTCTATACAAAAGTCTGCTCTTCCTAATTTCGAAATCGACCCCAGCTTCTGATTCCACAACCTAACTGGCTCGACATTCGCGATTGGAGAGGTATCTTTGTACTTCTCATTACCACTCAACGTAGGATTTGATTCGATTACGATATCTTATGACATTCAAGGAGATCCGAGCATTATTTATTCAACGCTTGACTCGGTTTGTGTCGATCGGTGACGGAGCCCACTGGAAAGGTCAACCCAACCAAAAACTTGGTTTTGATTAGCTCAGTACTCATTTAAATATTAAATATGGTTTTTACTTTCAGAAATATAAACGCAAGATGAAATATGTATACACATGCCTTAATTCGAAGTAAACAAATTAAGTTAGTCAAAATAAGCTCGTTGTGGCTACACAACAGTATCTTGTCGAGTTATTAGTAGGTAAATGTCTAAACACTATTGGACTGTCATTACTTACCCATTTCACGCTGCTCAGAACTGCACTCGTAGCTAAACCGCGCGCCCCTTGCGGTAAGATCGGCCGAAGGCCACAGCCGAAGACCACGGCCGATATTACCACACGCTCACGAACCTGCAAGCTGTGCTGAGCCGCGCGCTTCCTGCGATCCTACGACGGCCTGACCGGCCACTTTACGAGTCCTGTGCTGACAGACCACCTCGTCTGCCGCGTGCTGCCAAGGTCGGTACCTTTCTTAACCTTAGTGTGTGCGGGTGTTCAGATCAGTCAGCCACTTGGCTGTTACCTCATCTTTTACCAGTGAAGAAAAGGAGCAATTAGGTGTAACAAAAGTATTAAAATTGGCTATTATCAGTATTTCTATTTGTATTCATTAATATCATGATTATATGGAAGGTTTTTGTTCCTTTATTTATGTAAAGTTGACTATTAATTAGCAAGATTCCTGATGATATTATGGCTAGGAAGGAAGTTAACGCAAAGATGACGATTGAAGATGATTGGAATAAGGGCAGAAAAATGATGATGGTCGACAACCCGAACGCTCCGGAGCGGGAGTAATTTTAAGTAGCCCAGTTGAGATACCGTTTTACATTACTACAGTGACAAAGGATAGCAATCGGGTGTAAAATGTGAGGTGGAAACACAATACCTTTACAAATAGCTCCGTTGGAGCCCACAAGGGTTGTGGTCTAGTCTCCGGGCCTCTTGTCTCCGGGTAGGGTTTGATAGCCTTCTGAGGAATAGGTATAAGGTAGGTTAGCAATAGGGTGAGATCGAGAGGCGGTATGAGATGTCGTTGATTTAGATTTCTTTAGATAGCTGAGACACTGAGGCAGTAAAGAAAATAAGTAATTAGTTGTAAAAGAGCAAAAAATCGAGTATTTACACATAAAATGTACTCCCTAAAAGAACAAACGAAACAGAATCACTTAAATATCCACATGCACACATCTTCTTACCTGCAGTTTAAAAACAAAACCACGGTCTAATCCAAAGAAGTCTAATCAAACCCGAGCTAGATTAAAGTGGACAATTACAAGCGTCTGACCTGAGAGCTTCAAAGCAGAACTAAAAAACGCGTCTGGCGAAGTGGCGAGCTAAACAACGCTGCGGAAAAACGCACCGGAGCTGAGCAGCTTAGGGAGCTAATACGTTCTGTATTTCGCTGCTCTACGCTGATTACGGAACGTTTTCTCGCCAAGTCATGCTCGGTAAAGGTCTTTGGAAAGGATTTTTTACGCGTAACATTAGATTCACACACGATTAAGTGCGAATGTTCGTCGATTTATCTATTATAACTGGTGGCGTAAGTGTTTTGTATGTTTATAAGTTTCAAATTGAGGTATAAATACTCGAACTAATCATAGGCATTAAACATTCATGAACAGACATTCATGCAGATTGAAACCAAAATAAACGACCGACTTATTCGATACATTAATTACGTATAATACAAAATGTGATTTGTTTTTTACCCCGTTATTATTTCATGATCACACTCATCACACTTTCTTCTGTCGTGTTAAATGGATTAACTATTACTTACATATTATAATAAAATAGTAACCAAGTCAAAACTATACATTTAATAATTTAAAACAATATAGTTTTTTAAATTTTTGTTAGTTGGTCTGGATGATGTTCCGGATTGGCGCAAAAACTGCTGAATAGATTCTTCTCAAATTTTGCACAAATATTATTTCTTGAAGATATGGTCATCGAATATATTACATATTATCACGCTATTTGCTATGCGGTATTAGCAATATTGTATTATGTCCGTATTCCTCAACAGTTTACCGTGAGATTTAAATAGACGAAAAAAATGTTATACTCTGGCAGATAGATACAGATTAATTAACCTCAGAAGATACAGATTAATTAACCTCAGAAATTAATATCTTCACTTGACATGTTTATGCAATGTGAACAGCTATTTTAGTCAAATTTTCAGCAAAGTATACGTACGACTTTCATTCGAACGAAGTTGTGAGCTAGTAGTAGTAGCTAGTCACTAATATAATATGAAAATGAACAATCACTGTACGAAAAAAATCACCAAGTTACTTCAGTTCATTGATATGTACTTGGGTAATTATAGTCGATATATTTTATTCACACGAAATTCAAATACCGCGTAAAACAACCTCGGTCCTTACAAAATTCTCTCGGTACAATTTTCCCTCTCAGTGCGTTAAATCGTAAAACCTTTTTGTACGTGTATTCTTTCTGACGACCGTAATCCGCCGTAATGTTTGTAAATAAGAAAACAGTAGAATAATAACACTTAATTTTGGATCTCGTTCGACGCCGCGAGCGCAAGAAGCACTTCCAGACGGAATCGTGTTTGCAATCTTATTTTAGTTGAATAAAATTGCCATTTAGCGCCGAATAAAATATTGTACAATCGTCTTTAATGTAGGCCACTTCTGGCACTTCAGTTTTTCTTGGAATGCATTGTATTGCTCGTTGTGTTACGTAAACGTTTGTGCTCGGGGATCGATGTGACTGAATTATACAGTACTAGCTGCGCCCCGCAATTTCACCCGCACAAGTTTCCATCCCGTGGGAATATCAAGATAGAAAGTATCTTAGGTGAGGATTAACACTTATGATACTTTTTATCTCCTCCTGATCCGTGCCGGACGGCGCGTACGTGTTCCACGAGCGCTTCAAAGAGATGTCAGCATCGAGGAGGGGCCCCATAGGGCCGAAGCCTGCCGGGTCAGCGGGATTGTCCGAAAGGGTTACCGCTGGCCTGGAACATAAAGGGCTAAGGAAGGAACACGGGTGGGTTTTAGTCAGTAAGAGTCTGACACTCCCTTCCGCTCCACCCAGAGCGGGAGGGGTCATTTGATGATTTCCCATCAAAAAAAAAAAAAAAAGTGTTAATCCTGATTAATTGGTTATAAACTATTTGTGTGCCAAATTTCATTCAAATCCGTTCCGTTGTTTTTACGTGAAAGAGTCAGAAACATCCATCCATCCATCTATCCTCACAAACTTTCGCATTTATAATGTTAGAAGGATTTTTTTTGATACCAAGTGTACAAACACGCGGTGAGCGTGTAGCTCTCGGTACCGTCCGAGACAATGGCGAAGTCGGAGGTTGTGTATGTGTTGAGCCGACGCTACTTGTCTTCACGCACACATTTATAATGTTAGAAGGATTTTTTTTGATACCAAGTGTACAAACACGCGGTGAGCGTGTAGCTCTCGGTACCGTCCGAGACAATGGCGAAGTCGGAGGTTGTGTATGTGTTGAGCTGACGCTACTTGTCTTCACGCACACATTTATAATGTTAGAAGGATTTTTTTTGATACCAAGTGTACAAACACGCGGTGAGCGTGTAGCTCTCGGTACCGTCCGAGACAATGGCGAAGTCGGAGGTTGTGTATGTGTTGAGCCGACGCTACTTGTCTTCACGCACACATTTATAATGTTAGAAGGATTTTTTTTGATACCAAGTGTACAAACACGCGGTGAGCGTGTAGCTCTCGGTACCGTCCGAGACAATGGCGAAGTCGGAGGTTGTGTATGTTTTGAGCCGACGCTACTTGTCTTCACGCACACATTTATAATGTTAGAAGGATTTTTTTTGATACCAAGTGTACAAACACGCGGTGAACGTGTAGCTCTCGGTACCGTCCGAGACAATGGCGAAGTCGGAGGTTGTGTATGTGTTGAGCCGACGCTACTTGTCTTCACGCACACATTTATAATGTTAGAAGGATTTTTTTTGATACCAAGTGTACAAACACGCGGTGAACGTGTAGCTCTCGGTACCGTCCGAGACAATGGCGAAGTCGGAGGTTGTGTATGTGTTGAGCCGACGCTACTTGTCTTCACGCACACATTTATAATGTTAGAAGGATTTTTTTTGATTCCAAGTGTACAAACACGCGGTGAACGTGTAGCTCTCGGTACCGTCCGAGACAATGGCGAAGTCGGAGGTTGTGTATGTGTTGAGCCGACGCTACTTGTCTTCACGCACACATTTATAATGTTAGAAGGATTTTTTTGATACCAAGTGTACAAACACGCGGTGAACGTGTAGCTCTCGGTACCGTCCGAGACAATGGCGAAGTCGGAGGTTGTGTATGTGTTGAGCCGACGCTACTTGTCTTCACGCACACATTTATAATGTTAGAAGGATTTTTTTTGATTCCAAGTGTACAAACACGCGGTGAACGTGTAGCTCTCGGTACCGTCCGAGACAATGGCGAAGTCGGAGGTTGTGTATGTGTTGAGCCGACGCTACTTGTCTTCACGCACACATTTATAATGTTAGAAGGATTTTTTTTGATACCAAGTGTACAAACACGCGGTGAACGTGTAGCTCTCGGTACCGTCCGAGATAATGGCGAAGTCGGAGGTTGTGTATGTGTTGAGCCGACGCTACTTGTCTTCACGCACACATTTATAATGTTAGAAGGATTTTTTTTGATACCAAGTGTACAAACACGCGGTGAACGTGTAGCTCTCGGTACCGTCCGAGACAATGGCGAAGTCGGAGGTTGTGTATGTGTTGAGCCGACGCTACTTGTCTTCACGCACACATTTATAATGTTAGAAGGATTTTTTTTGATACCAAGTGTACAAACACGCGGTGAACGTGTAGCTCTCAGTACCGTCCGAGACAATGGCGAAGTCGGAGGTTGTGTATGTGTTGAGCCGACGCTACTTGTCTTCACGCACACATTTATAATGTTAGAAGGATTTTTTTTGATACCAAGTGTACAAACACGCGGTGAACGTGTAGCTCTCGGTACCGTCCGAGACAATGGCGAAGTCGGAGGTTGTGTATGTGTTGAGCCGACGCTACTTGTCTTCACGCACACATTTATAATGTTAGAAGGATTTTTTTTGATACCAAGTGTACAAACACGCGGTGAGCGTGTAGCTCTCGGTACCGTCCGAGACAATGGCGAAGTCGGAGGTTGTGTATGTGTTGAGCCGACGCTACTTGTCTTCACGCACACATTTATAATGTTAGAAGGATTTTTTTTGATACCAAGTGTACAAACACGCGGTGAACGTGTAGCTCTCGGTACCGTCCGAGACAATGGCGAAGTCGGAGGTTGTGTATGTGTTGAGCCGACGCTACTTGTCTTCACGCACACATTTACAGCGTGTTTGTATACTTGGTTCCCACGAGTAAAGCGCGCAACGCTTTGTGAGATAAAAATACTTGTAGCAAGTTTTTTTATTTTTTTCTTACAACGTAACATAACATCACGGCTGTATTCCCCGAAGGGTCAAGCAGAGATGTACTTTAATAAGTACATCCACATTTCGCCACATGTAATAGGGGTGAGCCCGTCGCTATCAACCGGACACAAATCCCAACTCTGGGCTGAGACTGAGAAATTCTTGATGGAAAAACACAATGACACTTTGCCCAACCTTCAAATTAAACCCAGGTACCTACCTAGCATATTCAGCAGTAGCGCTTGCCACCAGCAGACTAACTAGGGTTAGGATATAAAACACGTTTCCGACTGATAGCGATATGGACGAGTACTTCGACGCCTAAGTGTCCTTTTGTTTTTGCATTTATTTGTTTTGTAGTTAGTTAGTCATTTAATTTTGTACTTTTTTTTTGTTGTCGGGGACCTCCGAGGATCCCAGGTCGGGGAGTGTGGATTTTTACCTTACATCAGCACATAGGGGTGGTCCCGGTTCCTCTTATAAGACGAATTCCGGAACCCCGCCGCGCCTAGTGTTAATAGTTAGTTATCTATACATAAAATAAAATAAACTTTATTATTTGATTTCAATAGTCAAAGACAAATAAATAATTTATAAGAAGAATGGTCTCTTCGTAGCTTTAGGGATTTGATGGAAACAAAAGACAATTGGAAAATGGATCATAATTTATAGCGCAACCCTAATTTCACATAATTATAGTGATTCCCCAACTCCCCTTACCCACTCCCCAATTATAATCCCTCGGTTGAGTTATTTCAATAATGTTTTGATGGATCTGAAACAATTTCCCTTTGTTCATTTCTGGTAGGTTAATTCCCAAACATAACGTATATTAAAATTAAATACATGCTCGGCTTAGTGTGCATCACGCGGTACTGTGGGGCTTATGTTAATATATCTTTGTGTTGTTAATGTACGTTGTTGTCTAATTAAGTTGAATATCGGTAATTTGTATTAATTGGTTACTAAGTTAGTTAGAACATGAAAGGGTTGACTGTGTAGGTACAATTAGGCAACATTACGCAAACAATATGTACCTACAGTTGTGATATTATATTAGCAGTATGTATGTGGATGGCTGAGAACCGGGTACTGTATGTAGGACAGCTGAAGCTTGTTTCCATGAAAGCAGTGAGAGAAAGAGCACGACAATGCCTATAACTTCGTATTGTAATGATACGCCACAAGTACTCGAACGATCGATGATGATTATGCGCATTATTGATGCATTTTGTATTTACTTTCAATATTTTTAGGCATAACCTTGATCATTTTAAGTTATAAAGTCTGCTTATATTAAAGTATATCGTTTCTTTTATAATAAATGTACCGTAATACACCGTCCATTCCTAAGGATTATTAAAAGAAAGTGTTCTTTTTCATAAAAATATTAATCTTCAAAAGTAACTAACTACTAAATAACAGCCAACACGGTTCTGTAAAGAATGAAACGTTCAATAATTTGTATTTAACAGCGCGTACTGCGCGATGTCTCGCGATACGCGGCGTACTGCCCGTAATGCTTAGGCCTTACTTACACGGTAAGTACGCGGCTTGTGTGAGCCGCACACAAGCCTTTTTAATAGTTGTGGGTACGTTTTTTCGTGTAAATACTACGTGGTGTTTTATCTAGGATTGTTTGTGTATTTTGGGTAAAAATATTTCATGGTCACCTATCCGGTCAGACAAATCATTTGATAAAATGACTTGTAGTGATGAGTTGATAGATACTGGTATATCTATCGAATAGACTACAGAATAGATAGTGCCAGCAAAAACTAAAAACCACAACAGTACCTATGCATGTCTAAGCCGTTTATGCACTAAACGTGTTATATTCCATACCGACATATATCACTTATTTAAAATTTGTTAGTGTTATAATACAGAGGTCAAAAGTTGATCTTATTTCTGAGTTAAACAAACTGTTACACGGGGCTCTCGCCGTTCTAGCGATTAAACAAATTGTGGCGTGAAATCTAAGCGCCCAACAGCACCCACGGGCCAGAGGTAAAGTTACTGGAAGTTTTCCAATATCCAGGGTTATTGCGCCATCTCGCACCCGTCCCGCGCCGTCCCGCGGCCGCCCCGCCGGGATGAGGTGGACTTTCACGTCTTCACACATTCTCGCCTGTTAGTTGGCCATTTTGTATTGGGATATTAAATGGGTAAACATCGATATCCGTGGTAAACATGGTGTTTGATAACTGATCGTCTTTTGTTAAATAACTGTTGTGAGATGAAGGTCGCGGTAACAGTTAAGCAAAACAATCTTTGTATGATGTGACTAATGGAGGACAGTAGGCGCATAAGGTGACTGAAAGTAGAGCATTGACATGTGAGTTTTATCAAGTGAAAAGTAGAAATAAATTGTATCGCAAAGTATTGATAATAAGATTTTTCCATTATAAGAATTTGTACGTTATCACCGTTGGCAAATAAAACACAATCATAATTTTGTACGAGTGAGCGACGAAACGAGAGGAATTTTAAGGGAAAATGTAATATTGCTAATGTCAAACTGGATAAAGCCTGTACGAAGTGATTGAGGCGCGGCTAAGAAACACGCGGTTTTAGTCATGCTTGCGATTAGTTATGTCATATTACTTGATGACCCTGAAATATAATAAGGATGATGTAGCGTCAATGATTTTTAAATAAGACAAACTTGAATCACACATCGAAAAAAGATTTCTTCAGCTGTATTTTATATAAGATTTAAAAGAAATAAAAATGTTTGCTCAAAATGATCTTAAACAAACCCGAGCCTTTATTTTGTGATGCTCACGTTTGTTCTCTATTAACTTGATATTAGGCAAAGAGGCATGATCCTGAACTTGTGACCTGCTGACTTTCTGGTTACATCTACTTACCATCATGTTATCGCTAACTTCGTGGCCACCAATCAGTAAATCTGTCTCTAATTTGATTAGATTCCAGTGGGCCATGAAAGAATTTCGTGAGCACCTAAATAAATACGCGCCAGGATTAGTTAAGGAGCGCATAGTCCCGGGATCACGCCTCATTGGTCTAATGAGCGTGGGACCCTGTGCTATGTGTTGAGGAACCAGGAGTTTAATAGAAGCTGTGGTTATTATCGTATGGTAAATGAGATGTTTTTGATTCATGTTAGGCCAAATGAGATAATGAAAGAAATACCTATTATTTTAGGGTTAAGTAATGAATAACGTCTGCTGTACTTTAATTTTTTTACTTTATAACGTCCCCTAACTTTAAATAACGTTTATAAATAAACCCTCTGTTACATCCCGAAAGATAAATATACCTATAGACATGCATCGAGAAAATATAGTTACGACTTTAGCTCGGTAGTTTCAACAGAATTGTTAAGAATGCAAGGGCATTCTCACAAATATTCTGTCTGATTATTACTTACAGGATTAGGTAAGTACTTACAAGGCGTAGTTTAGGATTACAATGTGTCATTCAAAGGAAGTACCAATAGAAACGTATGACAATGAGTAACGACTACTATGAACCTTCGCGAGGTATTTCAATGCCTCTGTACAGCTGTAAAGAGTTGCTGAAAGAAAAAAAGCAATGTACTACAAGGGGTCATTCAATATGAAACGGCGGTTTATTGTTGTTCTAAGTGTTATTTAAATTCGTGAATTTAACACACACTCTACTTGGCATAATTCTACTTCATTATAAACGTGTAGTTACCGGACTTCATCATCATCTGCCTAGCCTTTTCCCAACTATATTGGGGTCGGCTTCCAGTCTAACCGGATGCAGCTGAATACCACCGAACCGGACCGGCCAGAGTTACCGGACTTCTCTATTGAAATACCCTTCACGTGTGGCAATACTTAAAAAAGTGTCGGTCTTGAAAAACCTCCAACTGTCGGATCAATCTTGTATACGCTGTAACTATAGGACAACTTAATAATTGACAATTCCATTCTGCATCTCCTACCATTCTTCTATAAATTTAGACATAATATATTTAAATTAAAACGGCTTCTCGTGTCTACTTATGTGGCCGCATTGGTCTTCTCAACTACGCAACGGGTTTTGATGCGTCTTTCACCAACATTTACAGATTTTATTCTGGAAGGTTTATGTGTATAATACAATAATATTTATTTATTTAATACTTTAAGCACATAAATGTACAGAGGCGGACTAAATGCCATAGGTATTTTCTACCAATCAACCTTTGGGTGATGCAGAGACAAACAGTGGTAGGTGCAATCATGAACTAAAATAAATAAATATTTTAAATATAAAGATACGCAATAACCTATTAAAACTATGAATATAAAATATACCTAATTACATATTAATATAAGCACAAATAAATATACATATATATATATATGTCATATGTGAATATAATGCAATTCCAATAATATTACATACATACGTATCGAATTGATAACCTCCTTTTTTTTTAAGTCGGTAAAAAATTAAACCGACTTCAAAAAGAAATGAACTCAAAACTATGAAATAACTTTAATTTCGGAAGTCGGTGTATTTTAGTTTTAGTTTTTTGCCACCGACTTCCGAAATAAAAGTTATTTCATAGTTTTGAGTTCATTTCTTTTTTTGAAGTTTAATTTTTTACCGACTTAAAAAAAAGGAGGTTATCAATTCGATACGTATGTATGTAATATTATTGGAATTGCATTATATTCACATATGACAATCTATTAGGGCTTCCCAACAAATATACAAAATTTTATAGACGTATGTATGTATGTATGTATGTATGTTTGTCCACGCATATCTCCGTAACTATTAATCGGATCGTAACCATTCTTTTTTTATTGGCTTACATTTACTTCAACTTAGGGAACAATGCAAGTTTCATCAAAATCGAATCAGTAATTTTCAAGATATGGACTAAGACGTGAAAGTGTGACGGCCTGGCTTATTGATACGAGCTACGGGTGTAGTGTCAAAGCGAAAACATCTCAGAGACAAATTTAAAGAGATTAATGTAATGACTGTGCCTTCTCAGTACATTTATGAAAATCTTTTATATGCCCATAAAAATATAAAATTGTATAAAAAATACAGTGATATCCATAATATAAATACTAGAAACAAACACAAATATGTTGTACCTGCAACCAGGCTCAAGAAAATAGGTGGCTCGTTCAGATGCCAATGTATACGCTTTTACAATAAACTACCAAGCCACGTTCAAGATCTAAGCCTTAATAAATTCAAATCTTTCATTAAACGTAAGTTGTGCCAGAAAGCCTTTTATACCGTTAAAGATTATATTGAGGACAAAAAGGCTTGGGATTGAGCTGCTTCCAATTTCTGCATTTTGAATGATTTTTTTCTTTTTTATATACACATTGACATTGATGATTATTTTTTTTTTAAACAATGACGTTTGCTTACTTTGTAAAGTATTATATTATTTTTTCATTGTGAATGTAAAGACGATGTGGGTCATTTTACATAGTTATATATATTTTTTTATTATTCTCTCTGTTCTGTTAGTTTTTTTTTTTTCATGGTCTGGCAGTTTGAGTAATTTATGTGGCCTACCCAAATGTCCTTTCTTTGGTATTGTTCGTCGAATCGTTGAGCTCCTTAAGTCTTGAGTTGAGCTGCACGATTTTTGACAAATGCGTGCACTGACTGGACAGGTCCTCTCAATCTGTGTGGTTCTTTCCTCAAAAGACCACCTCAGACATCGATCTACATGGTCTTCATATAACCTGACCAAGATTATGTCTGGACTTTAAAAGAGACTGTGACCTCTGAGTTTGTTTCGGCCTTTCTTCTCAGAGTAGTCAGATAGGAAACGCCGACTTCATCTAGTTTTAAAAAAAAAACATGATTGACGTGTAAAAGTGTTTGTAAAACCTACTTACAAAATAAAATCATTTCATTTCATTTCATTTCTCAAAACCTTGGTCAAATTCTAGTGCAACAACTAAAAATTACCAAATAAAAAGTAATTAAAAAAAATTAAACCGACTTCAAAAAGAAATTAACTCAAAATTATGAAATAACTTTAATTTCGGAAGTCGGTGGCAAAAAACTAAAACTAAAATACAGATCCCAAGACACCGACTTCTGAAATTAAAGTTATTTCATAATTTTGAGTTAATTTCTTTTTGAAGTCGGTTTAATTTTTTTTAATTACTTTTTATTTGGTAATTTTTAGTTGTTGCACTAGAATTTGACCAAGGTTTTGAGATGTTTTCGCTTTGACACTACACCCGTAGCTCGTACCAATAAGCCAGGCCGTCACACTTTCACGTCTTAGTCCATATCTTGAAAATTACTGAATCGATTTTGATGAAACTTGCACTGTTCCCTAAGTTGAAGTAAATGTAAGCCAATAAAAAAAGAATGGTCACGATCCGATTAATAGTTACAGAGATATGCGTGGACAAACATACATACATACATAGATACATACATACGTCTATAAAATTTTGTATATTTGTTTGGAAGCCCTAATAGATGGTCATATGTGAATATAATGCAATTCCAATAATATTACATACTTACGTATCGAATTAATAACCTCCTTTTTTTTGAAGTCGGTAAAAAGAAATAATATAAACAGTGAGAAAATATTACCGTTGTTATGATACTGCCATTCTTGCGAATGATAATAATAAACTTACAAATAATAAAGAAATCGTACGAAGCAGGGGCAACTCGCTAGTACACAATAAAGCACCCACTCAACATCCCTTTAGCCAAACACCACGAATTATCGTAAATCTAGCACGGAGTACATAATTCTACTCCGATTACGCACGGCTGCGGCAAACGGCGCGTGCACGAGCCGTCGCCACCGCGCCGCCGCCGCCCGCATCGCAACGCACCGCGCCAGCGGCCCCCGCACTATATGTACCTACGGTTTTTACGCTTAATGATCTATGGTAAATCTGGGAAAGTTTTTCTGTTTTTACCGACTTCAAAAAAAAAAGGAGGTTATCAATTCGATACGTATGTATGTAATATTATTGGAATTGCATTATATTCACATATGATGATCTATTAGGGCTTCCAAACAAATATACAAAATTTCATAGACGTATGTATGTATGTATGTATGTATGTATGTTTGTCCACGCATATCTCCGGAACTATTAATCGGATCGTGACCATTTTTTTTTATTGGCTTACATTTTCTTCAACTTAGGGAACAGTGCAAGTTTCATCAAGATCGATTCAGTAATTTTCAAGATATGGACTAATACGTGTAAGTGTGACGGCCTGGCTTATTGATAAGAGCTACGGGTGTAGTGTCAAAGGGAAAACATCTCAAAACCTTGGTCAAATACTAGTGCAAAAACTAAAAATTACGAAATAAAAAGTAATTAAAAAAAAAAGTAATTTAAAAAAATTAAACCGACTTCAAAAAGAAATTAACTCAAAATTATGAAATAACTTTAATTTCGGAAGTCGGTGTCTTGGGATCTGTATTTTAGTTTTATGCCACCGACTTCTGAAATTAAAGTTATTTCATAATTTTGAGTTAATTTCTTTTTGAAGTCGGTTTAATTTTTTTAAATTACTTTTTATTTCGTAATTTTTAGTTTTTGCACTAGTATTTGACCAAGGTTTTGAGATGTTTTCCCTTTGACACTACACCCGTAGCTCTTATGAATAAGCCAGGCCGTCACCCTTACACGTATTAGTCCATATCTTGAAAATTACTGAATCGATCTTGATGAAACTTGCACTGTTCCCTAAGTTATACTAACAACATGGTGATTAATTATGGATCGATATGTTGTACGAAGGAGGATCCACCACCACCACCACCACCACCTATAATACCAACATCCTTGGAGACTACTACCAGTCAGATAGGATATTCTCCTCCCGCTGGAACATACTCGGGCAATCCAGACTCTCCAGTTGTAGTTGTGGAGGTCACTCCGGATAACTATTTAAACTAGTCAGTGAGACAACAGAAGTTACCCCTTCAAATAACAAATTATTATTACAGAATAATAAAAAGGTATCTTCTGGCAATATAATTAATAATAATAAAAAACCAAAGGGAGTGCAACATATTTTAAAATTATTTAATCAGAATATCCAAGGTTGCGCTTCCAAATTATTGGAAATAGAATTGTTTTTGGAAAACACCAAGTTTGATGTCATTTGTTTAACAGAGCATTGGTTGAAAGATCATCAAGTAAAGTCAATTAATTATGAAAATTATTGTGTAGTTAGCCATTTCAGCCGAAAACGTATGATACATGGCGGATCATTAATATTACTTAAAAATTCTATTAAATCAAAAGAACGAAAAGACATAATCGGACTGTCTGTTGAACACACCATTGAATTGTCCTGTGTTGAGCTTGATAAGCATGTTATAGTATGTGTATACAGACCTCCAAGTTACCAGAATCTATCGGTGTTTGATTCTGTAATGGAAGATGTGTTAAAGAAACTTAGTACTAGTAGTAAGTCAATAATAGTATGTGGAGATTTTAATATTAATTTATTGGAAAATAACTCGAATACTGTCAGATTGTTAAGTCTTTTTAGGTCATTTGATTTGTCAAATGTTTTTATTGAACCAACCCGAGTGACAGCTTCTTCTGCCACTTGTATTGATAATGTTTTTTGTAATTGTGATTACTTACACAAAGAAATTGTAAATAAGTTGCCATCTGATCACAGTGGACAAAAAATAACATTTAGCTCCTACATGCCTTTACAAAAAATTCAAATAAGGTTTAGGACAATTACATGTAAAAAGTTAGAGAAATTAAATAATTCTTTGGCCAGTAAGTTATGTGATCAGAATTTTAATAATATAGGTGACCCAAATGAATTCTACGCCGAGTTCTTTTCAATATTAAACGCGCAGTTTAATGACGCTTTTCCACTAAAAACTAAAAATATTCACACAAAGTTTTTATTTAGTGACTGGGCGACTCCAGGTATTCGTAAAAGCAGGGAAAAACTTTTTGAACTCTATGGCTTAAAGCAACATATGAATAATACAAACTTTCATCAGTATGTTGCAAAATATTCAAAAACTTTTAAAAGTGTGTGCCAAAAAGCTAAAGCTCTTTATATTAGCAATAAAATAAAATCAGCTGATGATAAAATAAAAACTACCTGGCAAATAATAAATAATGAAACAGGTAGGAAAAAACAGCCTAACACTGAATTTAATTTAGAGACTGCACATGGCCCCATCAACTCAGATGTAGAAATAGCTCAGGAATTTGAAAACTTTTTTTCTAATATTCCCCTTAAAACTACTGAAGCTTTAAATTCATCCCCCACGCTTTCTGCTGCCTTACTTAAAAAGAATGTAAAGGCATGCCCTTTGGAGTTTAGGTTTCAGCATACAAGCCCCCAGGCTGTTATAAAAGCTTTTAGAGATCTTAACATTAAATCAACAGAAGATCTCTGGGGAATGTCTGTAAAAGTATGTAGATCTTTCATCGAAACTATTGCACCCTATTTAGCTTTCATATTTAACACCAGTGTTGACCAAGGAGTCTTTCCGGATCTTATGAAACATAGTAAAGTAGTACCATTGTTCAAATCCGGTGATAGTAAAGATCCTAACAATTATAGACCTGTGTCAATTCTACCAGTTCTCAGTAAGGTGTTTGAAAAGTTGATGCTCAATCAAATGTTACGTCACTTTAATAAAAATTCCATCTTTCATGAACACCAGTACGGTTTCACCAAAGGGCGTTGCACTACTGACGCCGGTGTTACCCTTATAAAGAACATTTTTAACGCCTGGGAAGAAGCACAAGATGCCATTGGAATCTTTTGCGACCTCTCTAAGGCGTTCGATTGCGTAAACCACGAGACACTTCTGATGAAACTGGAGCACTATGGAATTAGAAAAGCAGCACTTGACTTGCTAAGATCATACCTGAAAGATAGAAAGGTTAAAGTTCAAGTAAACGGCGTAAACTCATTAGGGTCTGAAATGACAATGGGTTTTCCTCAAGGTTCGATATTGGGTCCATTCCTCTTTTTAGTTTACATCAATGATTTACCCCAATTACTTCAAAATCAACCGAAGATGGTGTTATTTGCAGATGACACATCATTAATCTTTAAAATAGACCGACGGTCACAAAATCTTGACGACGTGAATAACTCTATTCTTCAGGTCCAAGATTGGTTTACGGTAAATAATTTAGTACTTAATGAAAAAAAAACCAAATGCATTAGATTTAAATTACCGAATGTTAGAAGTAGCGAATGTGAAATCATATTGAATGGCCAAAAACTAGAATTTATTGATCAGACAGTTTTCCTAGGAATCACGCTAGACGAGAAATTACAATGGGGACCTCATATAACATCTATTGCGGGGCGGCTAAGCTCCGCCGCTTATGCTGTTAGAAAGATAAGACAGTTAACAGATGTAGAAACCGCGCGTTTGGTCTATTTTAGTTACTTCCACAGTATTATGTCATATGGCATTTTACTATGGGGTCGGGCTGCTGACATTGAATCCATTTTTATTTTACAAAAGAGAGCTGTCAGAGCCATTTACAATCTACGTCGTCGCGAATCTCTTAGGGAACTATTTAAAAAGGTTAATATCATGACGGTACCTTGCCAATTCATTTATGAAAATATTATGTATGTAAGAAAAAATCAACATCTTTTTAATAAAATAAGTGATAGGCATAATTTTAATACTAGAAATAAAGATAAATTAGATCAACCTTTTTTCAGATTATCGAAAGTACATACATCTTTTATGGGGTACTGTGTTAAATGCTACAACAAAATACCTTGTGACATATTGCAATTAAATGAAAGAAAATTTAAAACTCATATTAAAAGTACACTTTGTAAACAAGGATATTACAAATTAGAGGATTATATCCAAGATAAGAATGTTTGGAAACATGCTGGTCCTGCTCCATAGGACAATCTAAAAGTCTAGACAAAATCAAACTTGTTCCTAATTTAATTTATATGTATATTTTTAATTATGACATCTTATTCTAATTCAATTTTACAATCTGCGACTACAGTGGCTCACACACTTGTTAAAGTTCAACTACTTTTGCATTTTTTCATTTTTCTTTTTTTTTTAAATAACTTGTAAATATGTGAGCACCATGTATCTATCACTTATTTGATTTACCTGTCATTGCTTAATTTTTAATTCTTTTTACCTTTTGTGGTAGACTAATTTTATTATGGGTGCATCGTGTTCACATATAAATTTTATTATGTATACAAGACCTTGTAAAACATTTTTAAAAGAGTAACGGTGGAGTTTCTTGCCCATTCTTCTCCATACGAAAACTACCTTTTCGAATGGGCGACTAGAATCATTTCTATTTAGTTTTTTTTTGACGTTCAAAAGTGCCTTTAATGTGCCTATTTGAAATAAATGATTTGACTTTGACTTTGACTTTGAAGTTGAAGAAAATGTAAGCCAATAAAAAAAAAATGGTCACGATCAGATTAATAGTTCCGGAGATATGCGTGGACAAACATACATACATACATACATACATACATACATACGTCTATGAAATTTTGTATATTTGTTTGGAAGCCCTAATAGATCATCATATGTGAATATAATGCAATTCCAATAATATTACATACATACGTATCGAATTGATAACCTCCTTTTTTTTTTGAAGTCGGTAAAAATTAAACCGACTTCAAAAAGAAATTAACTCAAAATTATGAAATAACTTTAATTTCGG
Organism: Oligia fasciuncula; assembly: GCA_963082905.1. Taxonomy (NCBI): domain Eukaryota; kingdom Metazoa; phylum Arthropoda; class Insecta; order Lepidoptera; family Noctuidae; genus Oligia; species Oligia fasciuncula. The sequence continues at coordinate 854,841 of OY720391.1, read as the reverse complement.
AAGTCGGTGGCTTAGAACTAAAATACAGATCCCAAGACACCGACTTCCGAAATTAAAGTTATTTCATAATTTTGAGTTAATTTCTTTTTGAAGTCGGTTTAATTTTTTTAAATTACTTTTTATTATGTCTAGATTTGTTAGTCTAAAATATTTACTGCATTATAGACTTGAATTTTGATATTGAATAAATTGAGTCATTAGAGCCTTGGTTGGTGTAAGAATCAAGTTCTGTCATACATTTTTTAGGAACGTTTACAAATAAATTTTATAGGAACGTTTACGTCTGATCTCAGTCTCAATCTCTCAAAAATGCCTCTAATTTCCCTATATTTTTTACAAGTTTTTGACATTTGTTTATCGTCGAGATAAGACCGCGACTAGCTTTTAGAAAATAAGTACAATAAAAAAATATTTTATTTGCATCTTCAAGTAAAACCATGTATGATTTGTACAGCAAAAATAGGCCTAAGATAAATAGAATTGTATGTTGGAGTTGCAGCCAATACCTAAGCTAAGATAACTTAATATCTTGTAATTATAGGTATCAGCGCCCACACTCGTTAGCAAATTATAGCCGAAGATCAATAACATGAAAGGCAATGGAGTGGGTTCACTGCCTTCTATAGGTATAAAGATATGTGTGGTGCTTCAGTGGTAACATTTAGGTACCGACTTCAAGTTGTGGGTTTGATTTCATAGCGCTTCATTATACGGTCTGTGCAGTCCACGCCTGTCCTTCACATTCAAATATTGCTTTACCAACGAGCTGCTCTTTTTATCAGTTCTTTTTTAGGGTTCCGTACCAAAAGGGTAAAAACGGAACCCTATTACTAAGACTTCGCTGTCCGTCCGTCCGTCTGTCTGTCACCAGGCTGTATCACAAGACCCGCGGTAGCTAGACAGTTGAAATTTTCACAAATTATGTATTTCGGTTGCCGCTATAACAACAAATACTAAAAACAAAATAAAATAAATATTTAAGGGGGGCTCCCATACAACAAACGCGATTTTTTTGCCCTTTTTTGCTCGATATCAATAATGGCAACAGGTAGGCACTTGAAATATCCACAAAATACTCAGTTGTATTTTTACTTTAATAATAAATAATAAAATTAAAATAAAATAAATATTTAAGGGGGGCTCCCATACAACAAACGTGTTTTTTTCGGCGTTTTTGTCTTGTGGTACGGAACCCTTCATGTGCGAGTCCGACTCGCACTTGGCCAGTTTTTAGCTTTCAGAAAGAAATGTTCACGTAATTTTCATTTAAGATCACTTTGATGAGACTGCCTTTTTGTACAATTGCGTACGGACTTTATTTGTTGATCTTATTTTGAATAATACTTAGGTATGTTATATTGGATGTTTATGAAATCTGTGACTACCATCCACCTTATATCGATATAGAATCTAATTCCAACAATTTTCACAATCACGTTACCTCAACCGACCGACCGACAACTTCTCAATACAACCACGAAGTTTGGCACCCATTTCCAATCCACCGAGCTCAGCACTGCCGGAGGAGCCGTGTCCTGCGGCCACGGGCCGGTGTCGCCCGAGTTTGCGGTTCGTTCTCCCTTTTACGTCGTACTTCTACAGTTGTGGTTTTCTTCTGTAAGTACGTACTTTTCATTTTTGTGGTTTAAGGTGAAATAAAAAAAAATTGGTTGTCTTTGAAATTATTAGAATAGTAAAAAAAAAATATGTACCTTATTTAAACTCACTTAGATAATAGTTAGGTGTATAATATTGTTATACAGCGTGTTTGAAAGTTGAGTGCTCCTTTTTAACTAAAAACTGTTAGTCAAAAATAACTTTAACTGGGAAAAAATCAAAAACATACTTCGACTAAGACATGTATGGTTCAATATGCTCTAAATTATGTCAACTATCACCCCCTTAAGGCTTTGTATCCAGCTTCCAAGCATCCTATATACGTAAGCAATTTAGCGTTTTTAATAAAAATCTAATAGTTTAGGAAATTAGAAACCATTCATTATGTTATACTTATTCATTTAACTCATCATGGTGAGTGGCGGCTGTTTCACGTTAAAATAATACAAATTAATCATTAACTTAAATAAACTAAACTTTACACAGTATGTAAACCATGTTCTCATTTCACGTGAAACTACTTTGTTTCCGTAGAGCTTGCACAAAGTACTGCATACGTTTACTTTTACTTCGCTACTTGTTCCGACAAAGCTCCGAACTAAGCACACGTACATAGTTCGCATCAAAGCTAAATAGTCGGTTTACTTTGCGTTTGGGATTAACATCGGTTATATTATATTGTGTATAATTATGCAATTAAATATAGGACCACATACAATTTTAATAGAAGTTGTGTATTTGAGTACATTATGCTTTCTCCGGTTGCTACGGCGTAGCCCGTAGCACCGCTGCAACATCTACGGCATAGTTGATCTTGCTACGCGTTGTGGATACAATTTCAATTATTACAACATAGGCAGTGTATTTATTTATTAATAGTTGCCTGTGGCAACAATATTATACCTTCTCATCATATTCTATGTGATTATTTTTAAAGGGCTGTTAAAGAATATTCAAATAATGTAATTTACACCATCTTGAAAATTTTTTTTTTTGAAACTTTGTACTTACTGCTTGTTTTAACTAATTCACTGTGTTATTATCTGCGCATAATGTAGCGCATGCTATGCTTTTCTGTAAGTGATGAGGCGCGTAACAGTTTACTCATTGTTGAAAAGCCGAACAATTAATAAATTTTACTTTACCATCCTCCCAACTAAATCAAATAAAATCTCGATACCTAAAGTCTGGCCTGAAACAGCTCGCATCGCCGCTGAATCAGCTGAAGTCCGCGTGACACGTAAACCCTCTCGGAGCAGACACTAATGCACCGCTAACGGCACAACTATGTGAGGAAAAGTGTTTGTGGAGTTTGCGATAAGGAACTGTGAGACTAAAGTTATTGGTATGGAATCTTATATCTTGCAGCACTTTATGGCTTTGCTGTAAATGCGTGGAAATGATTCTGTAGTTCGGGGAACGTCTAGCCATAAGGGAGTTTACTTGGGGAGTGGGTATCCTGATTATGCGCTTTGACATTATTTCTCGGTAATCTGTCAAGTAAATTTCAATGAATGTGAAGTGTTAGAGGATAAAATCTGTCGAAAAGGGAGGGCCGGGATGTCACTGTAGAGTTTGTCGGTTGGGTACAAGAAAGGTTTCTTGAGAATTGCTTTAATTACGGCTCTTTGTGCTGTTTCGACTTCGATAAATGGAGTTCTACCAGCACCAACCTAGACAAAGATTTTATATGTATTGTAGGACAGACTGGGAGAATAGTAGATCGTATCTGATTGTAAGAAGCAAATATCAGAATGTAAGTGAGTGAGCTTTACGTTTTATTTTTATCACATCTATACAAAAAGAGCTAGTGTATTCATCGTAAACAGGGACTTTTAGCTCTTTAATCCCTAGGGACTAAATGTGATTTGAATTTGGAATTTGGATGTTGTTAGTAAAATTTCCAATCACCAAAGCGATCAATCACGAACATTGTATGAACAAGTCAGGCTATATGATAAAGTAAAACGAGCGCGAGCCAAAAAAAAAAATTAAAACGCGCGTAAAGCATTCTGCCTTCGCTCCTAATTGTTTCCTACTCAAAATTGTATGTAATAAACAAACGTACTAAATAAACGTACTATAATTATTCATACACTTATTCCCTAACTTATTTTTTCATAGAGGAAAATAAAAAGTACCTACATTGTCCACCTCTAAATAGTTGTTTGCTCCCTTGGCAAACAATCTACTATTATTGTGTATCCAAACATGTGACTAGGAATTTAGGTTTTTTTTTGTTTTTAAAACATTCAAAGATTTGGCTTTGTTTTAAGGATGATAATAATAATGTGAAAAGTCTGATATGAATGATTAATATTTTGGCATTTAGGTAAGTATAGGTCTAAGTAGTGAATTGCCCTACAGTCATTTTCCATACCTACATAATATTATCTACACAGAACGCCATTTAATTTCAAACTGCTTACAAATACAAATGAACCTAATTCAGACAATATCTTAGATGAGCGTAAAGTGTAAAGTTATAAGCACACAAGCTGATGGTTATAATTGTTATTCTAATAGTCGCTGTGATGATTATGTTTAATGAAATGCGAACACAATGAGCGCTCTTGTCATTAACAGTTACTGGAAATAGGCTTTGTGTCGCAGATGAATTCAATAATTGTTAACAATCAGGCTTCTATGAGACCATAGATACAAAATAATTTTGCCATGAATGTTTCTCTCGGATAAACTATGTAAATCTTCAATATACACACATCAAAAGTGTCTAGGGATCAAGCATTTTTATGCGGATTTCTTGAGATTGAGATGTGGCTTTGTAATAAATTTATGATTTTATAAATTTATATGGATCCTTTTTGGTGCATTTCATAATTTGAATCAGGAACTGTGAATCAAATTCGAGTAAAAGATGAAAATCAGCTGTCAATATTTTCCCTATAAAAACATACAACGCATTGAAGACATTATTAGTGCTACTGTTTCCCTACTACTGATTAAAACCAACGTTATTATGGAGCGGCGACGTCATTTAAGCAGGGAAGAAATGCTCAGAGCCGTGGGAATGATAGAAGCTGGTTCCCGGCAACGTACTGTGGCTTTAGCTCTGAATACAAGTCAGAGTGTTATCAGTCGACTTTGGACACGTTACCGAAGCACTGGTACCGTGGCTGAGCGCCATGGAGGACGGTATCGCTGCACCACACGGAGACAAGACCGATACATTCAAATCTTAACTCGAAGAGCTCCAACAATAACCGCCATGATGTTAGCCGTGAGGCTTCATCACTCTTCAGGGAACTTAATTAGCGACCAAACAGTCAGAAACCGCTTGCATGAAGTGAACCTTCATTCCCGAAGACCGCTACGGGTACCACCTATAGCAATGCACAATCGTAGGATTCGATATCAATGGGCTCTTGAACACAGAAATTGGGCAGAAGAACAATGGCGTTTCGTGTGCTTTTCTGATGAGTTTCGTTTTGGTATGAGACCGGATACAAGACGTATACGACACTGGAGAACCCCTGGACGCCAACAGCGATTAAAATCCTGCCAGGAAGTCCATCCTTATAGTGGTGGAACCATCATGGTATGGGCGGGTATTTGGATCGGCGGATGAACTGAGTTGATTTGGATCAGAGGCAACCTCAACGCTCAAATTTATGCTGAGACGATTGTATCAGACGTCATCGTTCCTCTACAAGTGCAAATCGGTCCCTTATTTCAGTTAATGCATGATAATGCACGACCGCACACCGCAAGAGTTGTAAGACAGACTCTCGCCGCAGCTAACATCAATGTCCTGCCCTGGCCTGCTCAGTCGCCAGACTTGAACCCGATTGAGCATGCATGGGATATGCTACAGAGTCTTCCCTCCATATTCGGCAGAGCTCTTGCTCTGCCGAATATGGAGGGTATCCAGTCGCAAGAAGACCTTTTTTTGTTGTTGCAACGAACATGGGCGGCCATTCCACAGCGTGATTTGGATGAACTCATTTTGAGTATGCCAAACCGATGTTCTTGTGTTGTTAGTGTTCGCGGTAGAAACACGGATTATTAATTGTTTAAGTTACCCAATAAAATTTTAAAGAAAACTGTTATTTCAGTCTTTTTTTCGAACTTTTGTGTTAGTGGTTCAAATGTCAAAAATCCCTTTATTAGGAAAATGGCAAATTTCTTTATTAATGCAAAGGTGACTTGGTTTATCGTTACTGTGACAAACGAAAACACTTTATTTGATGAATCCTTAAAGAAAATTTTAATTAATATCAATCAGGAGAAAAGTTATTGCAAAAATATATGTTGATCCCTAGACACTTTTGATGTGTGTACATCAGATGTAGTTTTTCTATGTAAAATTTCTCGAAGCTGCCCGGGGCCGCGGAGAGTTACGTAATATTCTTAGTAACAGCCAGGAGTTTGGCAGCTGGCGATGTGATACGGGGCCATCGGACTATGAGAATGAGGGAGGAGTGCACCTGTGTCTGCGCACGCGCTTGTACACTATAATGTCTCCCACGCCGAAAGCTAGTCTCGGTTGAGAGATACGGTCTGGAGGCCTATAATTATTATCATGAACTTAGGCCAAGATATCCAGGCAAATTTTTCATACCTACCATGTAAAAAGTTACAAAGTAGGTGCGCTCCTTAACGCAACTCCAACAGTTTCATTATGATCCACTTCTTTGCAGCCTACGCTTCGGAACAAAAACTGTACAAAGTGCTTCACATAAGTCTAGACAGAATTTGCGAATTTATTTTCTACCGCCCACAACTTAAAGTCACGGAGTAAGAAACAAATGGAATATTATAATGCTGTTTTGCTATACCCTAGCACACTGCTTCGCCTGCTACATCGTCTTAACAGATTATGCCGTGTAGGGTAGAGAAATAGCACAAATAGGTTAGTTTAACAAAAAATACACAACAATCAAAATTCTATCCTCATTTATGCATGACATTTTTTTTTTATGAACGATTTGCCGAACCTGACTTTAATACCTAAAGTTTCTGATGACCTAATGGTCATCAATGATGAGACTAATGTCTCATCGTTGCAGTCAGCACTCATCTATGTCACGATACTGATGAGAACTAAATTTGCTATCTAATGAGTACTCCATTTGTTAATTACTCTCATATAACCAGTAATTAGGTAGGCATTGTGGGTGAATCGAGGCGTCTCAACTGAAACTGATGTTGGCACTCATTACTCAAAGTCACCACAATAGAGTGATGGTATTATCTAAGTTGTAGCGACGCTTGTTAGCGGTGAGTGTTACCTTCGTACTAGATGTGGTTATAGATTATGTTGATATTGTTGCGTGTATATGTAGATAGTGTATCGCTAGACAATAATTTCCTAAATACGTTGCTTCACACAAAAATATGATTTCGTATCAGAACAAGCCAAATAAAAATTGGTATTATTTGATTGCTTTGAATTCGCCAGACTTAGTACAAAGTTTCCCGTGGCTTCATCCGCGTGGGTGTCACAAAATATTTCATAGGTCCGTACTACCGGGTTTAGTACTATAAGTGTGGATCCAGGATAATTATAAACTATCTGTGTGCCATACTTAATACAATATGTACGAGGCGCTCGCCAGTATAGCTTCCAGTCGGTGTGATTTTTTTTCGACATCTTCAACAATCGTCGTCATACCTATTTCAGTCAATTTATACAAAACTTTAATAAATAATACATCTTAACGTTCCTCATGGATCACTCTGTCTATTCGTGAAAATTGTATGAAAATCCGTTGGATAGTTTTTGAGTTTATCGCATTCAGACAGACAGACGTGGTAGGAAGGACTTTGTTTTATAATATGTAGTGATTTAAATATGGCTACTCATTGCGGCTGTTTTAATTAAAACTGTGTGCGTGTATAATTCCCCTAATCAATAAACAATAATGATTAAAGTATTGTTACAATTACAGCTAGCACGGTGACGACCATTTCTTGAAAACGACGCGAACGTTGTCACTACCTCATTAAACCGATTCCATAATGATAATAATATAAATTGGCTTTCAGTAGCATTGGGACACGGCTGACACACTCGAGTACACTCGAGTGACAAGCAACGTTATACGCTTGACGACCAATGAACCGGGAGACGCAATGAGGGTAATGATACTAACACAATTATAATATGTACCTGGCAACTGGTGTGGTTATGTTCATGTTGTGGAAGAAATGAGAAATTAGACAATGTTGTGATGTGTGTTTCACGCTGTACTTATACAAAACGCCCGCAAACTTGGAACCAAATGAGATTCGAGTCCCTAGACCGCGATTATGATTATTTATTATCTACAACGAGTTAATTTTTGGGGTTGTGTTAAAATAGCTTCCACGAATGCTGAACGTAGGGCGCCTCCTGGACTGTCAATGGTGCTGCTAACACATTACAGCCTGGTCATTGATATATACCGCGGTATGAGCTAAATACTTACGCGGTCCGCCCCTATACGAGACCGGAGTAAATCGGAAAAAGACGCGACGTTCAGTTAAACCTAAACAGGTCGCAAAAGTTGAGTGGTGAATGTCTAAACATAGTGTTAGAAATATTAACATAACATAACACTGTTTAGTTGGTTCACAAAGATAACGAGACGTCCGTAGGTACCTGCTCGGTTTTCGAGATCTAATAATACTCTAAACACTTCACACGACATTTCTAAATATAAAAGCCAATAAATCCCTAAACCAGATACCACCAAAACAAATGGCCACGGGTTCACAACAAACATTTTAAAGCAAATACTTTATGTCTCGGCCTCACGCCAGCTCTGGCAGTCGTCCAACGTATCTGCGACCAACTTCTTTACTGTTGGTCGTAAGTCGCGCTGACGTGTGGCACTGTGCGACCTTCCCATGGGCTTAGGAGCTTACTGCATTTGTTTATTGAAAAGTTCTTTAGAAATGGTTTAAAGTTAGACGAGGATTAAAGAGTTAATACTATTTTCTATCTTTGAGAGATGTTTTAATTTTTTTTTGTGGCCTCTTGAAAATGAACAGTAATTATTTTGTCATTTAGATCTTCTTCGAAAGCTCAATAATACACTGCAATTTTTTAAATTAATTTGTCATTCACAACTTAATAATAGTTCAGATTGTCAAATTAATTTTTAGCAAGAGCATTATAGAGTGCCAATTAATCATCTGAACAAATATATTAATTTGACGTGTCTGTTTGTAATATCAAAGTAACAGCTTTTTACTAAATGCATATGAAAGTGTAAACGGTACTTATAATATAGGGTTCCGTACCTCAAAAGGAAAAACTTCTAAGTCCACGCAATCAAAAGATACGGGCGTTTACGTTCCTTTTATATATCCTACTTAATATTATAAATGTGAAAGTTTGTGAAGATGTTTCGATGTTTGTTACTCAATCACGCGTAAACCGTTCAACAGATTTGGATGAAAATTGGCACATAGATAGACCATTTCCTGGATTAACACATAGGATACTTTTTATCTCGATATTCCCACGGGATCGAAAATTACGCGGGTGAAACCGCGGGGCGCTGCTAGTAACGCATAATTTGACACTCGCAAGCGAATCAAAACCTATAGGGTACTTTTCGTTGACTTACAATCATGAAATTTGGCAAGAAGCAATGTCATGTAGCACAAGTAAAGGGAAAAATCCGAAAACCGTGTACGGAATCCTTGGTGCGCGAGTCCGACTCGCACTTGACCGGTTTTTGTCTTTGTGAATATCAATCTATTTGTTCCGGCTAATCTCCAAAACGCCAGGGCCGATTTTGACGTGACATTCACTGGCAGATAGCTGATTACGGAGCTGTTACAAGGAGTAACATAAGCTCTTTCTCCAGTAGCCCGTCCCCGTAGGATAATTTCCGATATCCACGCGGGCAAAGCCGCGGGTAGCAGCTAGTTTACGAATATAAACAGCACCTTATCTGAACTGATTCGAATATATTATGTATATTTTTCTCAACCAGCTCACACTCAGCTGGAGTCACTCGCAGCAGATGATCTGTTAATGTTACTACAATTTCTGCTTTGTACACAAGATGCTATAATTTAATTAAAACTTGTCTACACACAATAAACACTCTTTCTCTCGCAGTCATACATGTGATTATCCCGTGACGAAAGCTTCAGTTATATCGTTATAAGTCTGCGGTCGCCGGCGCGGTATAGTGTTAGTGAAATTTCATTTCACTAACAGTAATCGGAACACTAGACAATTCCGTCTTGGTCTATTGCTTGTATTTATTAGGAATGTTCAAATAAATCAATAACGTTTTATTGAAATTCTGTAGAGTTACGTCATAATAAGCGGAAGGTATTAATCACTGATGGGAAAAAGGGTCGATTTTTGACTTTATGTTACATGAAGAGGATTTTACGCATCAATTGTTTTGAGTAATCTACATAGGTTACGTGTGTTTACAATAGTTGTAGGGTAAAGGTAGATAGCAAAGGTTTTTACAAAAGGCTTAATAGTAATAAATTCGACATGGTATTCTCAATAAGAAGAATTAAGTGTTGCTTATACATAATTATAATAATATTATTAAAAAATAACTTAATACCTACTCACAAACCCGCACTATCAGCATAATATCAATAGTTCACTACGCATCACTAAATAGTGGTACTGAAACATTTTCTGTTGCGAAACAACTTCATCCTACAACACCCTTGACTTGATTAAGTACCCGTCACGCGAAATAAGGGTAAGTACCAATATTTACCCTTACTTATCCCCAGTGAGATGAATTATACCATGAGTACCTACCCATTACACTTAAGACGTAGCTCAGAAGGTGGCATTACGGAAACTTATTATGGAAGACGGCTTCCTCATGAGCAACCAATATTTATTCTAAGCACGTTAATCTCCCGTTATTTCCTGAAAGGTGATTTTGTCCTGGATACTAAATATTATAAATGCAAAAGTAACTCTCCCGTCTATCTGTCTATGTTTTCCTTTTTACAGCTTAACGCCTGAACAGGTTTCGAACAAAGTTAGGCCGTAACGCGGGTTAGGACATAAGATGCTTTTATCCCGTTAGTACGTTCCCTCGGGAGATAGTTTCCGACCTCTATGCGGACAAAGCCGTGGGAAAAAGCTAATGTAAAATATATTAACTAATAAGCTTGAGTTATCAAAATTGTTATTGGTTACGCTTGTGCGATTCAGTAAGCATCGAGGTTCTGCTGTCCAATCGCTCTGTGATCAGCAATCAGTAGTCTTCGTTTAGAACTAGAAGTTTTTATAAACCCTTTATACAAGTCTACCTGCTGAATTTAGCTACTTAATTCAGACCCGTAATGGGTAGGTCATGTTTATGACCCGGCAAAAGAAATATATGTGTTGTGATTTCGCGAAACCTAATGAATGACAAAATACTGTGTGAGGAAATGTTAATGAAAGGTGCGGAGTTTCCTACCCCAGCATTATACGTGACCAAAAAATGGATGAAATAACTTCGAACGCGAATTTTCTCATTCAACACTTCGGTGTCAATAACAAAATTCTTGGTAACGGATTACAAAAAATATAGTTCGCTCGCATTTGAATGGTTGTTACCAATTACCTTTCGAGAGTATCTGCTGTAACAATCTGACGACCGACACAAATACACTGCCTAGTCACGTTTAAAGCCATGATTGACAGAATTAATTCAATACACAAAATGTAGTAATTAAACGTTATTTCATTGTTAATAGATTACATTTTGATAATTGATTGAATTTCGAAAACGTTTTCCGGTTAACAAATTTTACCCGCGCCTCCTTGCCTCCCCCTCTCATCAAACAACAAGTCGATAGGGACATTTTGTGGAAATTATAAAATCCGATGTAACTCTCTTTCCGCAAAGTATTTTTGTCTTTACATCTGAACACAATCGAGTACATTTTAACAACACGTCACTTAAGTAACTCCATAATTTGAGTATTTTTTAGTTTTGTCCCATACATTCAGTAATGTATGGGAAGAAATACTCATCAGTATTAGTCAACCTACCCTGCAAAAAGTTATACCAAAACTGTGTTATCAATTTCATGAAACATCTAATTAATTTAATTCAATTATTAAAGATAGGCAATTATTCTTAACTAACTGACATGGACATTAATTAACGGTTCGATGAACAAAAATTAATTGCTGGCGAGAGCCGAGCTTAGAATTTGACAAATGAGGTGTTAATTTTGTTGATTTAGTGGCTTCCAGCGAATAGTGAAGCGGTGTTTATGATGGGAAGCGAAAATAAATTACTTGTTATGTTTTGAATGGAGTAAGGCGTAAATCTGCAGGAAGTTAGTGCACACTCTCATCGACACTCGTGACACTGTTGCTGACACATGTTGCCGTCGTGACGCTGTCTTTTACACTCATGTCGCTGTCGCCGACTCTCTTGACACTGTCCTTGACACTCGTGACACTGTCGTAGGCAATCATAAAAATCGCGTAGACACTCGTAAAAATCTTAGTATAACATAAAAGTTAATTTGCAGTATTCAAAATTATTCATTCTCGTAATTACGATGTTTTAAAATGTAGATAGCCAAATAAATAGTTGTATGAGATATGACCTAATACTTATACAAACGTTATTTTGTGGAAAATTCTTATTAAGTGTGCAATGTGCAACAGTTTTTTTCCAGGTTTGTTTGTTGGACGCGACAGATTGCTCAGAAAAAATCTTACGATTTCAAATAGACTATTTTATGACATTTTTGTGTTAATCAAAACAAGTTGTGTTATAAACCCAGCCACCAGATCTAGGTACCTATGTGCAAATTCAAGGTAGGTACCTGGAGTCACGTATTCCACTTTCGTTAATTCACTTTTCATCAATGAGGTTATATGAAACATATTATCTCCGTGCAGCTTCTATGCAACTGAACTACCCTACAATTTACTGTAAATTTTATCATCCCTTGTATTTGCATGCTATTCCACATCAATTTCCATATTGATCAGTATCTCCCTCGGAAGTAAGTCAGCTGTAGGAAAATAGGTTACTGCGGTGACCGGGGGCCGTTAACCAGACCCTGGACATCTATTCATACTTACTATTACTATACGGCACTTTGCAGATAGAGCAACTGTTAACTGGCAACTAGCTGTTTACATACATCTCGGGCTATTTGGTTGTAACCAACTGGCAACTTTTACAGAAAAGTTTCAAGAAGTTGATAGTTGCCTCAACTAAAGTTCTTCAAAACGCCTAAGAGGATAACAAAAAAAAAAAAAACACACTTGGTGAATAATACGATAGCTGTAGTTACCATAATCGATTGATGACGGATTGGTGATTACAGGTTTCTTCAAAATTACGATCAATTAAAAAAAAACGATTTTGAATTATTAAAAAAATTAAAAAAGTTCGATTTTTAATCGGGGGGCACGGCAGTGCCCCCGCCAAGTCGAGCGCGAAGCAAACACTGCCGTACCATCCTTTACAGGAACCATTTCGCCGCATTTTCAGGCCCCTATTTGAGAACCTCTGGATAAGACCAGAACGCAGAAATTTTCGTCATCCAGTAAGCTATAATCACATACTTACAATCCAAAATTTCAAGTCTGTAGGTTATTTAGTTCCGAAGTTAAGCGAAAGCAAAGTTTCGCATTTTAGACACTCACTCACTCACTCACTCATCATCAAAATAGAACTAGTACTTCCCATAAACTCAGAGTGCTGAAATTTGGTACAGAGTTAGGGTTTAATGGCCACATAAAGGGAAAACTATAAAAATTAGGATAATCGAAGATCTGAAGTACCTGGTGGGTGACCCTGATTAGAAAACACAAGAGCCCAACCAAACTACTATAGATCGACATACCGCCTTTACAAAAAATATTTAACTTGGTGGGCCGCTTCATTTGATGTCGAACATTACACAAATTAAATAAACAAAGGACGATGGGCAAAAATGTATGGAAGCTGGTACCCGAAAAACATGGCAACCAAACAAAATAATTTATATACAGTTTTAAAGGTCTAATTAGATAGAGCAATAGTCGTTAGGGGGGATAGTCTCAGTTCGCTGTCCGTTCAGAGATATACAACCTTTAAAGGTTAGGTTAGGTTATCGTTAGGTTGCCATAAGCGGCAGAGGAGGACACCGTAGAGTTTTAGTGGGTTAGAGTCCCACATAACTGCACTATCTCCCCGTGGTAGTGCAGAATGCATGAGCATTTCTCCACGTAAAAAAAAAAAAAAAAAAAAAAAGGTTATCGTTAGGTTAGGTCATAAGTAACAATAATAGACTCTTGCTTTATCGTGACGTGACTGCATTTTATCTACCTTTTTTTTACCCCGTTTTTCCATTTACACTACGCTGGGGGACGCGGGAACGTACAATCCTTCCGCAACGCCCTAACCTAACCTTAACCTAACCTACATAATGTTAAAGGTTGTATATCTCTGAACGGACAGCGAACTGGGACTATCCCCCTAACAACTATTGTTCTACATAATTAGATCTTTCAATCTGTATAAAAAATATTTTGTTTAGATGTAATTAGTTTTCGGGTACCAAAACGCCCTAACCTAACCTAACCTAAACCTAACATAAATGTATAGTGTTAAAGGTTGTATATCTCTGAACGGACAGCGAACTGGGACTATCCCCATAACAACTATTGTTCTACATAATTAGACCTTTCAATCTGTATAAAAATTATTTTGTTTAGATGTAATTAGTTTTCGGGTACCAAAACGCCATAACCTAACCTAACAAATGTATAGTGTTAAAGGTTGTATATCTCTGAACGGACAGCGAACTGGGACTATCCTCCATAACAACTATTGTTCTACATAATTAGACCTTTCAATCTGTATATAAATTATTTTGATTGGATGTAATTAGTTTTCCGGTACCAAAACGCCCTAACCTAACCTAAACCTAACATAAATGGACAGTGTTAAAGGTTGTATATCTCTGAACGGACAGCGAACTGGGACTATCCCCCATATCAACTATTGTTCTACATAATTAGGCCTTTCAATCTGTATATAAATTATTTTGTTTGGATGTAATTAGTTTTCGGGTACCAAAACGCCCATCCTCCTTACACTAAAATATTAATTTCGCTCAAAATATTTGGTCAAAATATAATGCAATACAAAAAGAATACGTCCGTACGTATACGTTTCTACAAAAAGAAGTGAAATCCCACCAAAAACATTCTGTAAAAAACTAGCCAAGTCTCAATGGAGCTGCTTGTTTATCTCTAAAAAGTAATGAAATCTAGACAAAGTCGTACCAAGTCTAAGGTTCCTTACTGCGATTTCTTTATTATTATAGTTAATGTTGTGTGACTTGGCCGTTGAAGGGTACACAAGGGTACAAACCCAGGTGCTCCATGACACCATTGCACCAATCTGTCGCCATAACCGCTACCCATTGACGATGGAAAATTGCCACTTGGAAAACGTTGATTTAATAACTAGTCAATTGTAGGCTTGATAAAGCTACGTATTTCAATAAATGTTTAAGCGAGCCTGAAACAAACAGTATCAAAAATTATTTCCAGTACAGACGGACTTATAATCAATGATTAGAAGTCCGTCTGTATGTCTATTTTATGTTAGATCGGTGGTCGATTTGACGCTCCAAAAAGAAGACAGCAGAAGTCAGCATTGTCAATGCTGAATGCATGTGTTGCACAATCAACAACAGCCTAAAATGAGACACTAGCGTCCAATTACCAATACCGGTATGGGCTATTATCTCGCTTAACAAACATAGGTAGTTACAACAGATATAACATTACGTGTAAACAAAATTGACTTGTACCCACTAACGTATAAAGAATGTTCAACGGCCAAGTCACACAACATTAACTATAATAATAAAGAAATCCGCAATAAGGAACCTTAGACTTGGTACGACTTTGTCTAGATTTCATTACTTTTTAGAGATAAACAAGCAGCTCCATTGAGACTTGGCTAGTTTTTTACAGAATGTTTTTGGTGGGATATTACTGTTCACAAAAATCTTTATTTGCCGAGTCTCTGAATTCCTAAACTTACAGTACTTTATTCTAAGAGTTACGAAAAAGTCCTTCTTGATTTATAATACGTTACGCACTGAAAATGAACATTACCTTGTAACGGAATAGTACATTATGATACATGTGCTAAGTTGATCATTATGCACGAGGCGATATTATTCGCGCGAGCCGCAGGCGAGAGCGATAAGAAAGCCGAGTGTATATTGATTAATGCACACGCGTTTCATACGACATTTTTCAACACACTTGCGAGGAAAAAAAAACAGACTTGTATTGTTAAATATTAACTTGTATGGAAAATGGCGCGCTGGTTTTGTTTTCCTGCGCGCCGTGCTAGCCAGCACTAGCGATGCGCGCGCAACATTGACTCATTTTAAATATATTAATCTATGGCACAGACAAAACCGCTAAACAGCCTATAGAAAAAATATAATAAACACAAACTAGCTAATGTTTAGACTGATTGTAGTGTTGTACGTCAAATTGTAGTTTTATTTATGGAATTAGAAAGTACTATAAATTGGCATAGAGAAATATACATTCGTTCAGTGAGAATCCGCAATGATAGAACGCCAGTCAGGGTCTTTTCCGTTTGGTTTCGGAAGGAACCCCGGTCAATTTAAGGTATTCACCTTATTATATATCAGGTTGTATCGTGATCAAATATGATTCGCGACTACCTATAATGTATATGTATTTACAGAATTATAGTCATTAGAATTTTGTTCCTTAAGAACTTTTCCTTAGGAGATTTTTTCATAAGGAACAAATCTAACTTAGAAAGATGTATTAATGTTTCTAATGATTATAATCCTGTAAAGAGGTACCTGTTATAGCCGCAAATCATATTTTGATCAAGATACAACCTGACGCCGATCTGAAAATTGCAAAAAACTTAAGAATTTCGCGGTCTACCACTGCGCATTCACCTTAAATTGTCTGTGGTCCCCTGCGAGTTCATTTTGCGACCAAGGACAATACAGACTATTTAAAAAAAAATTGAAATATAGCCCGCGGATTTTTTCTTTTGGCATGAAGTCTCTTTGGGCGCTTTCCGAATTAGCTATAATCGCTCACATCACAGCGCTCACATCATCTCCATGGACGTAATATTACGTCCATGCATCATCTCACATGCGTTCCGATTTAGATATTACTATTATGACTGCTGAGAGCTGGCAACAATTCGGAACACTCGTGAACGCGCTCACATGACAGTGCTTACACAATGTAAAAAAGATATTATTACAGTATTTCTTTGTATAAACACCACATTTCTTCTTCAGTTCTTCTTCTTTGGTTAGGTGGCGACTGTCAGCCAGAAGCACAATTTCAAAAATGCCACGTTAGTTTAATTTAAAGATGATGCAACTCAAAGCAAAACACACACTGACACAACCTCATACACACACTGTCATTTTTGACAGCGCTCACGGTGATATTATTCTAGGGCATGGTCGGCATTATCGCAAGATGGCGAATGTCATGACGTCATCTATGACGATTCACGGGACATCGTTATCGTTATCGCGCTCACGCTAATTCGGTTATTTCCCAATTCGGAACACATCGATTATTTCCCAATTAGGAACGCAGGGTTTGATGAGATTAAAAAAGCGCGCGTCTCCGACTAGTAAATAGTTATCTGTGGTATTACAGCACATGTGGATTAAAGTAAAGAAAAAGCACGCGTTCGTAATACACTCCATTATGGACCTTAAAGCGGTTCAATAAGAGCCACTTTACGAGCAAGTGTGTTGAAAAAACATTTATTTCCAACATGCCAAACTCTCTTGTTCCCCCTACATGTATCTGTACAGAAGCGCACAGCGCTTCCAGCAATTTACCACAATTCCGTGTAATGGCGCGGCAGACCGCTCACGACCACAATTTGCATCACACATAACATTTTATCCTCACTTTTGTGCACGTTACCGTCTGCTTAGAGGTTGTAAATGTCTCCAAGTGTACACGATTGGACTGATTAAAGTAATTTGATAATTTCAAGCGCAGCGTATGGTTATTTACTAAACCACTAAGTTTATATAAATAAATAAGTTGGGCAAAGTGTAATTGGATTAGAATTATCTCAGTGGCAGCCCAAGTCTGCATTTGAGTCTGGTTGTAGGAATCGAATCAAATCCTACGTAATGCGAGAGATGATCACACGTTAGCAATTCATGGGCGCCCGCTTCTCTATACATCGCCTGCCGCTCGTAAACACGTTTCATTAAGTTGTGTAGTGAGCAAGAAATGAATATTAAAGTACTGAGAGAACGAACGATGCATATCAAATTTTAATATGCTATGTTAGTGAGACCGCCATATTATTTGGTTTAGTATAATTAAAAAAGAGATGAGGATTATTGTGTGTTCAATGAAAAGGTGGATTCAAATCGTTATTTTCCATTTCATTTCAATTTTCCTTCAATAAAAAGAAGTAGTTTTTTAATTGTGTTGCAGAAAGCATATTACGTGAAGGTGAGATGTACCTATAGCCTGGCATTTTAAATAATCTGACATCATTGTTTATTTATTTATAAGCTAACGCTAAATTATGATTAAACTCAATCCGTTTATGAATTTACGCTTTCAATTCAACTTAGTAGGTATTACAATTCAAGGAAGACTGGTCGCAGTATTAAACAAAGCGTTTTTTTATATTTCTATAAAATATTTATGCCTTCCAAGTTATACATAATTAAAAATCTGTTTGGAGAAATCATAAAACAGAAAATTCCATGAAGTGCCTTTTCATTTCAGAAGATAAGTATATACTTAAGTAAAATTGCATGCACTTTTTTATTGCACCATTGTAAATATTCTCGAAGAGTTCACGAAGAAATTGAAATCTCGAAGAACAAAGAAGTATGTTTGTATAAATGTCTGTTTTGAACTTTTAATATAAAGGAGTCAAAGACTTGTGCAGTGTAATGGAAGTGGCTTTATTTTTTCAATATTTTCGACAAAGAAGCTGGTGACAGTTCTGAGTTTTTATATTTAACTCATTGAATCTATTGAAAAATCAGCATTTCGCGGTTTTTTTGAATATGCAAAACGACCCGGACAGCAAAATTTCCCCGCAATTACATTTCTCCAGGCAAGAAGGCATTTAAACTGATCACGTATTAAATTGTGGCTACCTAATTTATTTAAATATTTTAAAGTAAGAGTGGTGGTTACATTCATAGGTTTCTATATAAAAAATATTCCGATAACAGTTTAAAATAAAGACACGAAAGTCACAACTTGCCAAAAAGCAATCACAAATCAGTCTAGAAGTGTCTCATTATTCACAATCATGATTCTCCTACGATACGATTTACAAATTGAGCAATTTCCTGATTTTAAACATCCGGTATTGGCAAAATAAACATACACTTACGATAACCAATAGGTACGTCAATTACGGATCTAATTTTATTGATTATCTGACCATTTGATCGGAGAGGCACACTTGATACGGAGCGGAGGGCGAGGCGCGGCCCAATTTGTGGTGATAATTAGTCTGGTACCAATTAGTACATGTTATGCTCCGTGGGGCCCGTCTATTACTCCAGGAGACTTTGGGTCAGTATTTCAGGTAGAATTTAAATAATTACTTGATTAGACAGAAGAATGTTGGTGTAAAAGTTCAACACCAAGATTTTAGTTAAATCATTCCACGGTCAATTAAATGATAAATATATTAGGTTTATTTAACACAGGATTGCGCATCTTTTCAATGAAAACAAATGTACATATTTTAAATACCTAAGAACTTCTTAATTGAGATGCTATAAAAATACGACCAAATGGTCACCTAATTTATCTTCTTGGAAAAGTCGTTAAATTCGCTGTGGACACTTAAGATGCGAGTCACGTACATAGATACGTCTCCTTAATTTATTGTGATCTCTTTGACTTAGGAGTGCCTCAAATCGAGACAATCTCGATTTGAGGCGCCGAAGGAACGTGATTTATTACTGAAAATAAATTCTAGTAGATAATGTATTATGTGAGAGTTCAAAGGCAATGAAAATATGAGCTTTAAGTAATGAGCTGATGCATATTATTCAAAGCTAATATTTTACATTCAATAAAATATTCGTATACGTATAATAATAGTATTCACTAGTGACGTCAAAAATGTAACATTCGTGCGTGTAACATCAGGCGTAACACTGGCTCGAGTCACCATATTATTTATGTGTACACTCACGTGTGAAACATTTGGGTCACCAAGAAACAGGCTGTGTATAGTTTGGGACCTACCGATGACCTACCTGCTATTAACAGCAAGTGTCTGTCCAATATGTCTAAGTTTTCTGTTGGTTAGAATAAGTAAGTACCTATGAACTTAAATTTCGAAACGGCTGGTTGACACTTCCCGTGACGCAAGGGCTGGCTTTTACCTTGGCCAGAGGCTAAGTATCGCCATACAACGTGGTAATGCCGCCAGCCTCTTGAGTACATTACCAGTCGACAGCGATGCGGATGAGTTTTTTGACGCTATTTTCTAGTTTCTGTATAGTTTAAGTTAAGTTAGAATTTAATTTTGTTATTTTTACCTGTCTCGACATTGTTTATAAATAAATAAAAGTATGAACTAAATGAAATTTAAAATAAAATAAGTTGAAAAAAAAAGTACTTGCGTGACACTCAATGCACCACGTCTAATATTCGCTCCACTTTATAATTTGATTCTTGGTTAAACAAATTCAACCATGAATCAAATATGTTTAACAAAAGCTTAATAAGACAATTTTTATTTAAATGAAAGTCCACAAACGACCAAACGCAAACTAATTAAAAATGCGTAATTTAAATTAGCAATCATTTGCTTCAGTATTCGCTTCCTCGGTTTATTGACAATTGACTTATAAATTGTCAATGAAGCGAGGATCGTCCTGATTGATCGAAGCAAGTTTGAAGCGCTACGTGAATCAATTTAATTGTTTCCGATATCCAAGTAGAGTACGTAACATACGTAATCACTGCAATTTATTTACCTGTTCATACTTTATACAGTTTCATGGAAACTCTTGTAATGCTATCTCTGTAATAAGTACGAGAGTAATTAATAACTTTCTAGTTATAAACTTATTTATTTTACAACTTATTACATTAATTTAACATAATATAAGCAAACATTTAAAATAATATTATGCACATACATGTGTATGAATAAAGAAGCAAAGGAGTCATAGGGCAAAAAATTCGTCCGCATCGCTGTCAACTTTCAAGTTGATGTAATAGGTTATTATCATTCGTGTAACTGTCTGCCTGATAAATTTTCAGGCCTGTGAGATATAGGACACTCTTCATTTAGGGCTATGTTTCACCGGGACACCATGGCGGCGCAACCAGTCGCTGCTACCAACAAAATGTATGGTTGGTTGCGCCACCAAACGGACACCGGTGAGTAACTCTCTATAGAGCTGTATACATTTTGTTGGTGGCGACGACTGGTTGCGCCATGGTGTCCCGGTGAAATATAGCCCTTAGGATATTTGTATAAACAAAAATGAAAAAAACAAAATACATGCAGACGAAGTCGCGGGTAACAGCTAAATTTTTCCCGACTACGGCAAAGCCAAAGAAGGGTTATGATTTTGACAGGCTATGTATGTATCTTCGTTTGTTCCCATCGTTACTCTTAAACTACTGGTCCTATTTTAATAAAAAAGGCATTGATGAATGAGTCATGTGGTTCTTCAGATATATGCCGTCACATAAAATCCATCATGGCGGCTTATAGCGGATGTAAAGTGGTACTGATTCTGACTGTGGAACAGTCCCAAAATAACTCAAAAAAAAATCGACTTCAAAAAGAAATTAACTCAAAATTATGAAATAACTTTAATTTCGGAAGTCGGTATCTTGGGATCTGATTTTTTTTTATTACTTTTTATTTCGTAGTTTTTAGTTATAAGTAAAAATTGGAATATTTGTTTGTAATATGTAGGTAATAGTTTTGTCGAAAAAATTGCAATAGAATTTGACCAAGGTTTTGAGAGGTTTTCCCTTTGACACTACACCCGTAGCTCGTATCAAGAAGCTAGGCCGTCACACTTACACGTATTAGTCCATATCTTGAAAATTACTAAATCGATTTTGATGAAACTTGCACTGTTCCCTAAGTTGAAGTAAATGTACGCCAATAAAAAAATGGTCACGATCCAATTAATAGGCTTAGTCGTTAAATGCCCAATTCGTAAAATGCCTAGTATTCTACAAATGCCTTTTTCGGCAAATGGCTGATTCGCAAAAGGACTAATTCTTAAAACGGCTAATTCGCAAAAGGACTCATTCTTAAAACAACTAATTCGCAAAAGGACTAGTTCTTAAAATGGCCAATAGTTGCGGAGAAATGCGAGGACAAACATACATACAACTATAAAATTTTGTATATTGGTTTGGAAGCCCTAATAGATTGTCAAATGTGAATATAATGCAGTTCCAATAATATTACATACAAACGTGTCGAATTGATAACCTTCTTTTTTTTGAAGTCGGTAAAAACTAAAACTCATCTCCAACAAACTTCGCTCTTGCTCTCTCCAACTGTTCTCTTGAGAGGGTTTACAATGAACTTATAGTTTTAAGCCTCCTGACTTGATTGTTATTATATAATACTAGCAGTGCCCCGCGGTTTCACCCGCAAAAGTGTCGATCCCTTTCGAAAGACATGTGGCACTATCTATTATTATAAAAAACGTAATATGTAGTTGTTTTCCACGGGAACAACACTTTTTTTCGGGATGAAAGCTGGTACCCTATGTCCGTTGGTGTACACCTGTGCAAAATTTCAGGATGATCGGTTCAGTTGTTTAGGCGTGGAAAGGTAACAAACAAACGTACTTTCGCATTTATAATATTAGTTAGGATTACCTACTTAGGAATTTTAGATGCATTAACCCCATTGTTTGACGGTACTAGTATTTTTTCAAATATTTGGCTAATCTTATTACCAAGGCATGATCTACTCTCCTGTAGGCTGTGTCGAAGAATCCACATGACAGGTAATAAAAAGAACAACAATTATGAATTGTAATAAAAAATAAGTTGAGATTTGAGGGAGGCCTATGCCCAGCAGTGGGACAGTAATAAACTAACAAAAAAAAAGTGAGAACATAATATTTCGTAAGTAGTTTTATATGGACATCAACAACTCATGAACATTGTAAACCCGTCAGGTTGCCTCTTAATTCCGTTAATCGGTGGTAATAAAATGTATATTTATCGGCTTATGTTTTCAGTTTTATTGTGTACTGTTTATTGCGTATAAACTGGTATGGGGATTTCATTTTACTGTGTCAAAACGAATTGAATTTATTACCGACTGTTACTTTCGATATTTTATTGCAAGTAGTAAATTCCTGCTCACTAAAATTTAAAGTGTTATATAAAGGGTCCTACGTGATTGATTCCGAATCGTACTAAGTATGACCGAATACGTAGGTCAAAATACAGGTAGTTCACCTCAGCTTCAGAGTTTAACTTTTTGTAACGGTACTAAATATACGTACAAACTTAATGCAGGCAAAACATATTGTAGTAGCTTGATATGCTGGCATCTGTACCTAAAATGACAGTAATTAACTCCTCAAGCTGCGAAACAACACTGTTTTTACCTTCCTGCCTGCCCCGACTGCCACTACTGATCGTCTGAGGTTTGTCTGACTGGATGCAGTCTGACGCTGCATTACCGAGTACTAAGCGGATACCACTCAAGAACTTGTTTAGCTTCAACGGTCAACTTTATTTCTGCCACATGACAATTACACAACTACTTTGTTTATTAAGAGCTTCTTGTTGCTGCACAATTTTCTACAGTTTTCAACCCTTGTTAATGTAAATCTACATTGAAATCTTGGCTGAGTCGAGTGTCGTGATCAAATTAAGCTTGCTAATTTTGCAATATTTATTTATTTATTAAAAGTTTAAGCACAAGTAAAAAAATACTGTACAAAGGCGGATTTAATACCTGAGGCATTTTCTACCAGTCAACCTTAGAATGATGCAGAGACTAAACATGGCAGGTGCAACATACGGGATAAATAACTAGGACATAACTATAAAATACAAGAATAAATACTAATACATAGATAGATACATACATACATATAAACAAAATGAACTAATACGCAACAAATAAATAAATATACAATATTTGATTTAATCTGAACACCCCCTCCCCCCCTGGATCCCCTGCTAGTTCTTCTGTTTTAATTTCTGTCTTATCCACTTTATCTAGGTTATTCTTTTTTTAAACATTTTATTGGGAATAAATTATTATTCATTCTAATAATATTTTACGTGGATTTAAATCCAATTTAAATTCTCATAAGCAGTGGTTTCGATGGACGCTGTTTGTTTTAAAACAAAAGACACATGGTAAAACAGAGTTAAGGAAAACGTGTTTCCATACATTTGTAAGAAGCAAGCGGTTTCCACTGACCGGTTTCTTCAAAAAATATTCATTACAATTTGTGAATAAATATATTATTTCAGTAATTATAATGTCTCGTAGAAGACTTCGTGGAAAAGCTGAGGGCCTGGCCTTGGCAAGGCTTTGCTTGAGAGTAAAGATTTAAATGGTGACTCTTTGTTGGTAGAATAATCAGAAATTGTATGTAACCAAAGGATATTATCGAACCAATTTGAATTTTTATGTGGACTTGTTAAACAAAATCCCCCTACGGGAAATATAAGTGTATTGCTGTAAACTGTTATATTATTATGTCATTTATTTATTTTCGTTCTTATTATACGTTATTTTTAGTATATGCGAAACCTGAATATAGTTTGTTCAGAATAAGTAACTGAATCAACTCCAATAATTTTTATCCCATGTTATATTTGTCCCAAAAATATTTAAAAAAGGTTAAAAGTTGGACAGCAAGCGGCACTAAGTAGGTTATCCAATCTCCACGCCGAACGGTTAGGTACCTAGGTATTATTATCAATGAGAGAAACACTACGCGGCGGGGGTGAGCATGTTTTTGTACGGACAAACAGGTAACTTAACAAGCTTATAACTTTGTGATTTTTCATGATACAGTTTTGAAATTTTGTACATAGATTCTTTACATAAAAATACTAGACACGTGTTTCGGGTTTCGCATATGCTAAAAATAATGTTGTACACATTTAAAATATTTCTTAAAATAAAAAAGATATTGGTCAAAATAGTGGTCCGCCGGTTTCGGGAACAGGGTCATTAATATTAACTAAGACCGTTGATTATCTTGCCCCTTTAATCACTTTGTCCGACCTTTGTAAATAATTAACTAAATTAGACTTTCATTCGTTAATTGGGAGACTTAACAACTTCCCTTTACTCCTGTTATTAGAATCCCAAATGGGACGCTCTCCTTTTCAAGATTCCTGAAAAGGTACTTAAACGAATAGGTTCCTTTTCAACCTCCGCCACCTACAAATAGATTTCTTTAGGCTGAAAAGAAAACTCGGCCCAATTTTGTAATACACTCCAAAATGTTGTATAAAAACTGAGTAAAACCGACTGCGGCGAATCCCAATAGGAGGGTTATTTTGGTAGTTTGTCAAAACCCGTTATGAAAGTTATTGGCAAGCGTGTAAGTAAGATCTAATAGTTTAAATATTAAGAGGACGACTCACGTAGCCGCCTCGTGCTAGCACTAGATTTCAACTCGCTGAATATATATTATATTTAAGCTCAAGAGGCTTACAGGACCTAAACAGAAAAAACGCAAGTTTAAGAATTAATAAAAATATGTGATCTACTATAGTAAACAAAATCAGAAAAATATATGATATTCTTCAGGATATATGCTAGGTAGATAGTGTTTTGAAAACATAATACAACTAATTTGATACGATAGAAAAAAATCATGACCTCTGAAAACTTTCTTTTTACAATAAAAACCTACAATCATTCTGATTTTTTGTCAGATTATTCTACAAGCAACATACTAAAATACTACTGTTTTAATTTTTTTTGTGTAAACAATAGATTTTGTGTAAATAGATAATTGCTTCATATTTTGCAATAAATTACCAGCGTTGTCTCATCGCGCTTCCCTTTCTTTTCTATGCAGTCCGACAAAGACCGCGCTTTAGGTCAAGAATATCGCGTGTATTCGAAGAATTTGATGAAATTTTCTTCATGCTCAATTAAGTGTCCATTACTACAACTTATACTTAAAGCTATATTCTGTGCGGTCCAATTTATTTTCTTGTGTCACGCAGAGCCGGGTTTCGGTCGAGAATTTTTATGTATAAATCCCCTAAGATTCCTTACAAAGAGTTTAATTTGCATCCGAGTGTTTGCAAGGCCACTAAATCAGCGGATCATCCCCGCTGTACATAATGAAAGTACGATTCGAGACTACATTTGGATATTCTGCGTAAGGCACAACACACTAACCATTAACCAATTTACGGCACTACCAGTTTATTTCTTCCTAACACGTTTCGGTAAGCTACGCAACAGTCTACGGCGTAGTATCGTACTACGAAGGCGTAGCAGCCTCATAGCATGTGTGTTAGGAACTTCAAGTACGAATAAGTTGTTTTTGTAAGCTTCACTCTATGATTTCCGTACAATATACCAGATGTCTAACACACTCCCTGCATAATATTATCTCAGGAAACCTCCCCACAATAACGAAAACCTCATCCCACTTTATTACCACTAACTTCCCCATTTCCCTTTCCCCCAATCCATACTTATAATATTATAAATTCGAAATTAACTCTGTGAGTATGCTATCTTTTCACGCCTGAACCACTGGACGGATTTCAATAAAATTTAAAGTCAAGGAGATAGTTGGTATCCGGGGGAAGGATAAAGAATAACTTTTGTTCCAATAACACGTTCCCGTGGGGTAATTTTCGACATCCATGCGGCCGAAGCCGCGGACAGGATTATTCTATAAACAAACCTAATCATCCACCTGTATCGTCGCCGCTCACTTCATTGCCATAAACTTCTCGCCTCCAGATTTATTAAGGCAATTAAACTTGGTTCAAGTTGACAGTTTTTTTCTTTTGTTTCGGACATTTTAATGAGCGCCGCGAGACGCAGGGAATTAAATTCTTACGGCCCACTGTACCAGAACCCGTATATTCTAATTTTCTAAATTCTAGGCTCTGAAATTAAAAGGCATTTATGGAATTTAAATTGGTTTTAGTCCATCTTGGCCCGTCGTTTGTAAATAAACCTGCCAAAATCTATTCTCAGTTCAATTGAGTTTTACTGTGCAGATTTTTTTGGTAAACTCTTATTATGGAATATTGTCAATCTCAGTACAGAGTAAGTGTGACAAAGTATGTAGTGAGTATTTATTTTTTATTTTATTTATTTTATTTTTACAATTTTAAGAAAGCTTACAGACTAATACACGTAAATGGTAACGAAAAAGTAAACAACTGATAGTTGCTAATTACAAGCTTCCACATATGAGTGGAAACAGTAACAACTTAGTTTTTGGAACACATTGGTTGTATGTGTCTGACGTGACATGGTAAAGGATGTTTTACAAAATTGATCTAACATCCACGTTTGCTCACTATACCGTTTTTGGCAGTGCGAAAAATAAAGTGTGTAGGTACAGTCAGCGTCAGAGAAATGGAACCCCCCCAAGACTTAAAGACTATCGCCCGAGCACGCTCGGGTCCGCCATCGCTCGTCGCTCGAGCGACGCGGCGGGTGGCGGCGCGGCGGCGCTGGCGCGTCACGTGAGCCTTGAGCAGCTCCCTCCCCCGCCGCCGCACCCATCTCTGCCCGAGCGCATCCAACGGTCTGCCTCAGATATTATTTGCAAGTTTCATTCAAGTTTTTAATAATTCTTTCGGCTTCCTTCTGGTCGAACCGTATACCAAGAATAACTTACAAAAAGACACTTTGCGTGCGATTAAGATACGAACCCGCATCACCAGGCGCCAGCCGATCATCGAGACCGTGTCTTATACTACTAGGCTATTGGCTCAGTTGTCAACCTCAACGAAAATTGGAATAGTATTACTCCATAAAACGAACAAGGTTATTAACGGTCTAATCTTCTAGATAATAAGGTTTAAATTTCAACTTTCGTTTTATATTTAATACCTTAGTTTTACAAAATGCAATACGCATTAACTCCTCAATTAACTAAAAGATAAGGTTGAAATTAGCTTGTTTGGTTGAATATAATGTGTTGATTCCGATTGTTGCACTACCGTCATTTTACTTCAGAAACTTAACTGCTGTATGAACTGCGAGTTAAGGTTGAATTTAGAATACTTCTTCGCTTTATTTAGTAAACTGTGATTGAGGGTATAATTATTTTTTAAATGGTTTCGTTTTCGTGCCGATTCGCTTGTGTGTAATTATCTTCGTCGTAATATTATCAAATTTATTAAGTTTTTGACCAGTTGATTCTATTAACCGATGGTATGGTTTGATTAACAACTTTTTTGAAGGCTAAAATTGTTGTTATCTGGGAACAGGAACAAAGCATAAAGAAAATAGCACGAGTTATGGGCATAACGGTAAGATTTATGTTATACTTCCACATATTACCTATTTATTGTTGCAATAA
Source organism: Oligia fasciuncula (assembly GCA_963082905.1). Lineage (NCBI taxonomy): Eukaryota > Metazoa > Arthropoda > Insecta > Lepidoptera > Noctuidae > Oligia > Oligia fasciuncula. Next base: position 826,692 of record OY720391.1, on the reverse strand, counting down.
TGTTACATTATTACTTACTAGTTGGATGTTTTTATGTATTTCTAATATTATTATTTTCATTGCAGAGAAAAACAGTTCGTAGATGGATACAAAGGTATCAAGCGACGGGTGATGTGAAATGTGATCGCCAAGGCCAGAGAAAATACAAATGGAGCGACAACGTAATATTGTGAAAGTTCATTTAGTGGCACCCTTCAAAACTTCAAGAAGTGATAGACTGTGACATCCTCTCCGTTATTATAAGGCAATTTACTCGGCAGATTGATTGTGTAACGTATCTGATAAAATTGCGTTGGAACATATATGAGCAAGTGTTATTAATTCCCAATATTTGTGGGATCCTTATCTCGTAGTTAATCAAAAACAAACAACCTTTATAATTATTATCAATCCAGATAATCTGGTTTACAAGTAGTCTTGTAATGTATTAACGATGCACCATCTGACCTCACATATTTTTCTAATGTTGTGTTAAATAAGGGTTATTAGAAAATGTGATAAAAGAGAAAGATGTATATTGCTATACTATTATAGTTTAGCATGTTGATTCTTCCTCTGTAATTCACAGACACAAAAGACAAAATTTCTTTTTTTTTAAAGGTCTTTTCCGATAAGTAAGTATAAAAAAAACTGTTTTTTAATAATAAAATGTTTCTATAAATATATATATATAAACGAACCTTTATCTAGTGTTAAACGTTCTAAACCTCATCCAGGGTATCTCTTTTGTGTTTAGTTAATATTCTAAGTAAATAACCCCAATTTAACACAGATAGAAAACTGTATACTCAACCTGGAAGTGGATTCCATGAAGTCCTAGAAATGTAATTAGAAAAATAAATGAATATTGTTTATCAAAATGCCTAGCTTTTATTACAAACCTCCATTTGATTTCTTAAATAATAATTAACGAAAATCACCTAATAAAGAAACTAAAAAAAAGGGTAAATAAATAAATAAATAAAATAAAGGAAAAATAAATCTTCTCATCCGCGGATTTGAACTCGTGACCACCGCATTGCCAAGCCGCAGTGTTAACCATTAGACCAACACGCCACTTACGTTACATTACGAAAAACTTAAATAGGTTTGATGTCAATACCAAGGGGGGTACCTTATTTGTGAAGCGAACTGTACAGTCAATAAAAGAGGTAAGTAAGCAGGATCATCGGATATAGTTGAAGTTTTTTTTTTTTTAATCTTTATTGAGAAAAAAAGGCTTTAATCGCGAAGCGATTATGCCAGCCTCGTATAGTTGAAGTTTAGTCAGAAACCGAACGATGTTCTCGAAAAAAAATTAATTTCAATAATAGAAAACAAACAGCTCATTTATAAATTAAATTTCAGTCGACAACATCTGGTGGCGCCTAACACCAATTACTTGGGCGGAAATATAAAGAAATAGTTTGCGTTCATCCCAGACGCTGGGAGCTGGATCAATTAAAATAGTGGACTGTATATTGCGGGGGTGAAAAGTACGTGGGTAGGTCTGACCTTGCAAAACACGACACGTATTAGGACGACGAAAATTGTACATGGAACAAGGGAATTGGCAGGAAAATGCAACGCCACTGACCTGTATGTAGATTCACCATCAATCCTCCACGTCGGCCGGCCGAAGGTTCGAGTCTGGCTGGATCAGGGCGGCGAGAGGTCGCACAGACGCCTTTCACAGCATAAACACGCACTTTTCGTAGTGTTTTAGATAATAGTTCGTAATGCTTCGCGACAGTTCGCAACCGTAAATTGGTAATTAACAAGGGAGCATGTCATGGAACACTACTCTCGTTGAAGGCAACGCGGCAAGTGAAGAATTTCCTCACACCGTCACCGGAGATGGTGACCAGGACAGCGATAGTCCGGGGTTGCATGTGGGAAAAGGATAGGACACGATAGGATAGTGACGCATTTTGCAAGTCATATTAATTTCTACCCTATAATAAAAATAATAAACTAATACGAAATCCAACATCCCCCCAGCCTTGAAGAAACCCTTCAAAAGAAGGTTAAAAAATTAAGAAAATCGCTATATTTAGCAACTTCAAGGAGTAACTAGAGCGGAGAAATATAATGAAACTTCTAAATTTAACTTAACTAACATAAAATAAGCTAATTTAAAACTTATGTGCGTAAAGTACACATATTAGAGATATATGACTATTGAGTCGGAAGAGGGCATAACCGCACTACTGGTCGTTTATAAGTACCGGTTTTAGTTCTTACTTCCGCTACGCGAACAACACCATCCTTACCAGGGTATACATTGGTAACAATTCCTAATGGCCACTGCAAGGGTGGAGCGTTATCTACATTTAACAACACTACAGTACCGACTGAAATCGGATTAGACGGAGTATTCCATTTTTCGCGTTGTTGCAAATTATGTAAATATTCCGACTTAAATCGCTTCCAATACGATTGAACTATCAAAGTCAAAGTCAAAGTCAAATCATTTATTTCAAATAGGCACATTAAAGGCACTTTTGAACGTCAAAAAAAAACTAAATAGAAATGATTCTAGTCGCCCATTCGAAAAGGTAGTTTTCGTATGGAGAAGAATGGGCAAGAAACTCCACCGTTACTCTTTTAAAAATGTTTTACAAGGTCTTGTATACATAATAAAAATTATATGTGAACACGATGCACCCATAATAAAATTAGTCTACCACAAAAGGTAAAAATAATTAAAAATTAAGCAATGACAGGTAAATCAAATAAGTGATAGATACATGGTGCTCACATATTTACAAGTTATTTAAAAAAAAAAATGCAAAAGTAGTTGAACTTTAACAAGTGTGTGAGCCACTGTAGTCGCAGATTGTAAAAATGAATTAGAATAAGATGTCATAATCAAAAATATATATATAAATTAAATTAGGAACAAGTTTGATTTTGTCTAGACTTTTAGATTGTCCTATGGAGCAGGACCAGCATGTTTCCAAACATTCTTATCTTGGATATAATCCTCTAATTTGTAATATCCTTGTTTACAAAGTGTACTTTTAATATGAGTTTTAAATTTTCTTTCATTTAATTGCAATATGTCACAAGGTATTTTGTTGTAGCATTTAACACAGTACCCCATAAAAGATGTATGTACTTTAGATAATCTAAAAAAAGGTTGATCTAATTTATCTTTATTTCTAGTATTAAAATTATGCCTATCACTTATTTTATTAAAAAGATGTTGATTTTTTCTTACATACATAATATTTTCATAAATGAATTGGCAAGGTACCGTCATGATATTAACCTTTTTAAATAGTTCCCTAAGAGATTCGCGACGACGTAGATTGTAAATGGCTCTGACAGCTCTCTTTTGTAAAATAAAAATGGATTCAATGTCAGCAGCCCGACCCCATAGTAAAATGCCATATGACATAATACTGTGGAAGTAACTAAAATAGACCAAACGCGCGGTTTCTACATCTGTTAACTGTCTTATCTTTCTAACAGCATAAGCGGCGGAGCTTAGCCGCCCCGCAATAGATGTTATATGAGGTCCCCATTGTAATTTCTCGTCTAGCGTGATTCCTAGGAAAACTGTCTGATCAATAAATTCTAGTTTTTGGCCATTCAATATGATTTCACATTCGCTACTTCTAACATTCGGTAATTTAAATCTAATGCATTTGGTTTTTTTTTCATTAAGTACTAAATTATTTACCGTAAACCAATCTTGGACCTGAAGAATAGAGTTATTCACGTCGTCAAGATTTTGTGACCGTCGGTCTATTTTAAAGATTAACGATGTGTCATCTGCAAATAACACCATCTTCGGTTGATTTTGAAGTAATTGGGGTAAATCATTAATGTAAACTAAAAAGAGGAATGGACCCAATATCGAACCTTGAGGAACACCCATTGTCATTTCAGACCCTAATGAGTTTACGCCGTTTACTTGAACTTTAACCTTTCTATCTTTCAGGTATGATCTTAGCAAGTCAAGTGCTGCTTTTCTAATTCCATAGTGCTCCAGTTTCATCAGAAGTGTCTCGTGGTTTACGCAATCGAACGCCTTAGAGAGGTCGCAAAAGATTCCAATGGCATCTTGTGCTTCTTCCCAGGCGTTAAAAATGTTCTTTATTAGGGTAACACCGGCGTCAGTAGTGCAACGCCCTTTGGTGAAACCGTACTGGTGTTCATGAAAGATGGAATTTTTATTAAAGTGACGTAACATTTGATTGAGCATCAACTTTTCAAACACCTTACTGAGAACTGGTAGAATTGACACAGGTCTATAATTGTTAGGATCTTTACTATCACCGGATTTGAACAATGGTACTACTTTACTATGTTTCATAAGATCCGGAAAGACTCCTTGGTCAACACTGGTGTTAAATATGAAAGCTAAATAGGGCGCAATAGTTTCGATAAAAGATCTACATACTTTTACAGACATTCCCCAGAGATCTTCTGTTGATTTAATGTTAAGATCTCTAAAAGCTTTTATAACAGCCTGGGGGCTTGTATGCTGAAACCTAAACTCCAAAGGGCATGCCTTTACATTCTTTTTAAGTAAGGCAGCAGAAAGCGTGGGGGATGAATTTAAAGCTTCAGTAGTTTTAAGGGGAATATTAGAAAAAAAGTTTTCAAATTCCTGAGCTATTTCTACATCTGAGTTGATGGGGCCATGTGCAGTCTCTAAATTAAATTCAGTGTTAGGCTGTTTTTTCCTACCTGTTTCATTATTTATTATTTGCCAGGTAGTTTTTATTTTATCATCAGCTGATTTTATTTTATTGCTAATATAAAGAGCTTTAGCTTTTTGGCACACACTTTTAAAAGTTTTTGAATATTTTGCAACATACTGATGAAAGTTTGTATTATTCATATGTTGCTTTAAGCCATAGAGTTCAAAAAGTTTTTCCCTGCTTTTACGAATACCTGGAGTCGCCCAGTCACTAAATAAAAACTTTGTGTGAATATTTTTAGTTTTTAGTGGAAAAGTGTCATTAAACTGCGCGTTTAATATTGAAAAGAACTCGGCGTAGAATTCATTTGGGTCACCTATATTATTAAAATTCTGATCACATAACTTACTGGCCAAAGAATTATTTAATTTCTCTAACTTTTTACATGTAATTGTCCTAAACCTTATTTGAATTTTTTGTAAAGGCATGTAGGAGCTAAATGTTATTTTTTGTCCACTGTGATCAGATGGCAACTTATTTACAATTTCTTTGTGTAAGTAATCACAATTACAAAAAACATTATCAATACAAGTGGCAGAAGAAGCTGTCACTCGGGTTGGTTCAATAAAAACATTTGACAAATCAAATGACCTAAAAAGACTTAACAATCTGACAGTATTCGAGTTATTTTCCAATAAATTAATATTAAAATCTCCACATACTATTATTGACTTACTACTAGTACTAAGTTTCTTTAACACATCTTCCATTACAGAATCAAACACCGATAGATTCTGGTTACTTGGAGGTCTGTATACACATACTATAACATGCTTATCAAGCTCAACACAGGACAATTCAATGGTGTGTTCAACAGACAGTCCGATTATGTCTTTTCGTTCTTTTGATTTAATAGAATTTTTAATTAATATTAATGATCCGCCATGTATCATACGTTTTCGGCTGAAATGGCTAATTACACAATAATTTTCATAATTAATTGACTTTACTTGATGATCTTTCAACCAATGCTCTGTTAAACAAATGACATCAAACTTGGTGTTTTCCAAAAACAATTCTATTTCCAATAATTTGGAAGCGCAACCTTGGATATTCTGATTAAATAATTTTAAAATATGTTGCACTCCCTTTGGTTTTTTATTATTATTAATTATATTGCCAGAAGATACCTTTTTATTATTCTGTAATAATAATTTGGTATTTGAAGGGGTAACTTCTGTTGTCTCACTGACTAGTTTAAATAGTTATCCGGAGTGACCTCCACAACTACAACTGGAGAGTCTGGATTGACCGAGTATGTTCCAGCGGGAGGAGAATATCCTATCTGACTGGTAGTAGTCTCCAAGGATGTTGGTATTATAGGTGGTGGTGGTGGTGGTGGTGGTGGTGGTGGTGGATCCTCCTTCGTACAACATGACGATCCATAATTAATCACCATGTTGTTAGTATAACTAGGCAACACGGACTCGTCACTAATACTAGAACTCGTTATATTAGCTATAACCTCGTTAATATTATATGCTATCAACATAGCAATCATATGTCTACATTCCCCAGACAGAGATATAGTTCTCTGAGTTAACTTAATACCACTAACAAACTTGTTAGTGTCAAAAAACAATAATTTGTCTCTATGACAACATGTCAGATTGTGAATAGTATTATTCAACTTATAAATATAATTATTTTCATTGTATGATAAAGTATCTGAGTAAGGAAAAGCACACAACATTAGCTTACCTATGTCGAATCCATCAAAGAGAAACGAGACAACAGATCTGTCCGTTCGTCGGATAAGTCGGCTGCAGGTAAGCATTCTAGCGGAGTGGTAGACAAAAAATGCGCGGGAGTAAGTGCTAATGGCTCTGATGGATCAGAGCTCAAAACATAAAGAGGACGGCTATTTAGCAAATCGAAGCGAAAAAACTAGCTTCCAGCAGCTTTTCCCAAGTGGAACACTCTGAAGCTAATTTTAAAAGCGGGTTATCATTATCTGCGACTTGAGTCACATGCGTAACAGTTTTTTCTTCCGGTAATGAAGACCGGTTGAATAAAAATTGTTGTATAGGCCAGTCTTGTCTAGGCAAGGAAAGCCAGGATGGACCCTTAAACCAAAGCTCATGTTGAATGAGCTGCGAAGGCGTGAGCCCACGAGATACGCAATCTGCGGGGTTCTCGATGCCAGCGACATGATATAAATTTTCAGGTGAAATATTTTCCTGAATTTGTGAAATGCGGTTGGCAACATAAGTGTTGAATCTGTGTGGCGAAGCAACAGACCAACAGAGTGCTACTTCAGAATCCGAAAAAGCATAAATATCTTCAATTTTATGTCGTTTAGATAAAGTGTCATAAACGGTTTTAAGAAGTCGTGACATTAAAAGTATTCCGTTTAATTCCAAGCGTGCGAGAGTGATTTTAGGTTTCGCAGATGCGACACGTGATTTGGAGCACACGAGTGAAATAATAGGCGATTGATCGCCATTGACGACGTGTAAATAAATCACACAGCCGCATGCGGATTCGCTCGCATCTGAAAATGCTACTAAGGAAACTGTAGAACGGGTTTCTATACCTAAATGACGTGGAAATGATAAATTAGATATTTGCGGTAATTCTATTAAATATTGTTGCCAAATTTTAACAATGCGAGAAGGGGGTATATCGTCCCAATCGAGATTTTAAAAGCCAGAGTTCCTTAATGATTAATTTAGCGAAAAGAATTATAGGGCCGACGAGTCCTAAGACGTCGTACAACCGAGCGGTAGCGGATAAAATGGCGCGTTTAGTACAAGCTGGTGGGGGACTTGATATTTCGAAAATAAAGGTATCCTGAGCGGGTAACCAACGCAAACCTAATATCTTAAATGTATTTCCATCGTCGAAAGAAATGCATTCAGATTGACGGTGCGACTCGGGAATATGTTTGAGCAATTCCTGTGAGTTGGAAGTCCATTTAACTAAGTCAAACCCGCCAGTTTTGAAGATCTGGATCAGATCGGTAGCTGTCTTGACTGCTTCCTCGAGAGAAGAAGCAGATGAAGCTACGTCATCCATATAAATGTCCCTCTCTAATACGGCTGCCGCAGTTGGCCAATTATGCCGTTCATCGCTAGCGAGCTGGCGTAGCGTGCGGAGCGCCAAAAATGGTGAAGACCGAAGCCCAAATGTGACTCGAGTGAACTCAAAAACCTCGAGTGGGTCGGTTTCTGAAAATCTATATAAGATTCGTTGATATTTGCGGTGCGGAGCATTTGTATAAATGCATAAATACATTTGTTTTACATCTGCACAAAAGGCAATGTAATAAACACGAACATTTAAAAGTATATGAAATATATCAGCCTGTAGATTGCAACCCGTATACAGGACATCATTTAGTGATAAGCCTGTATCGGTCTTGGCACTGCCATCCAGCACAGGACGAACTTTGGTTGTCGCCTTGTCGTTGCGCACTACAGGATGGTGCGGTAAATAAAAGCCTGCGGCGACTAATGCCTCAGGTGCGGTGCGGGACAGTATACCTTTATTTAGGTAATCACGAATAACATCGTCATATTTTAGTTTTAAACTAGGATCCTTAGAAAATTTCTTTTCTAAAAGTAGGAAGCGTTTTTTAGCGGTAGTATAAGAATTGCCTAGATTATTTGGGTCTTCTTTAAAAGGAAGGTCAACTGAATAGCTGCCGTCGGAGTTACGAACAGTGGTTGAAGTATAAATATTTTCACACTGCTGGTCGTCGGGACTTAAAAATGACTGCGAAGGTAATTCCTCGACTGCCCAAAATCTTTCGACAATCTGGTGTAGCGGGTCAGAAGTAAAAGCACACAATGTGCGGGTAGCGGGTTGCGGAGATATAATAGGAGCGTCACCTAAAATCAGGTAACCTAAAGTCGTTTCAAAGGCGGAGGGCATACCGTCATAAGGGGGTTTAATTTTATCAGTGAGTAAAATTTCACAATAAAATTTAACACCTAAAAGTATATCTATTGTTCCCGGCTGCGAAAACTCATCATCAGCGAGCGGTAAGTTACGAATAAATTCAATAGACGCTGTATCAACACAGGTGTCCGGCAACTGTGACGTAATCTGTCCTACTACCATCGGCCTTATAGAATATTCGCACTTATTATCAAAGCGAGACGTGAATTTAACAGAAGTAACACCGAGAATTTTTTGTGAGGCTCCTCCAATGCCTTGAACTTGCGAATAGCGGGTTTGATTATAAATAGAAAGCGATAGTCGCTTACAACAAGTTGCGGAAATATAATCACTTTGAGAGCCAGGATCCACTAGACATCTCAAAAGGTGCGTGCGGTTTAAAGAATCAACAAACTTTACTTTTGCGGTCCCTAACAACGTAGTCGTTTGATAACGAGCGGTTCGATCGTACGAAACTGTACACACCGATGCATTATTTGCAATAGTTGTAGGGTCATTAGAAGCGGCGAGTGAATGAGTCATAGCGGACTCTGAATGACTGCTGGCCGGGGTAGGGCGCGGCATGTCATGAGCGGTAGCGGGAATAGGATTAGAGGTATTGGACACCACAGAACCAACGTTGCAATTTGTTTTATCATTTTGTGTTGGATTGAAATGTAACAAGGTGTGGTGTCGCTTTGAACAATGAGAACAAGTATGTTTCGAATTACAAGAAAAAGTCTTGTGTTTTGTACTTAAACAATTGTTGCAGAAATTATTAAGTTTTATATAATTATATCTTTCACGCGGGGTTAACTTATTAAATGAGGAACAAGAGTATAAATGTTCATGTTGTTTCTCATCACATAAAGCGCATTTATCGCTTACACTTGGACCACACCCTACATCTGTATTAACGAAAGACTTGGACGGTTTAGGGATGCGCTTAGTTTGACGCTGCTGTTTAGACTGAGAATTACTATCTATCGATTTACTAAGGTTCATACAACGAGACAAAACTTTACTTTGCTCCTTTATGAATTCAATTAAATTATGGTAAGGAGGTATTTTATCTTTACGATAGGTAATTTCAAATAATTTAACTGTGTCTGCGTCCAACTTTTGCAGAGCCAAATGCAAGAAAATAAATTCAGTTAAATCATTAAGCTTCAATTGCTTAAGCGCTTGTACTGAAGAATCAAAATTATTTATAAATGAGTCTAACCCATCAGAACTAGCAATGGATAGCGGTGTAAACTGCAACAATTGGTTTAAATATGCGGATGCGAGTGAGCGAGGATCGTCATATTTTTGCACGAGTGCCTCCCAAATAATAATATAATTTTCTGCGGTTGGAGCCAACCCTGCGCAAACGCACGACGCCTGCCCAGTTAATTTACCTACTAAATAAAATACTTTTTCACTATTAGTGAGCGATGCATTATCGTGTATCATGCTTTTAAATTGTTGATAAAACAATGGCCATTTCTTGACATTACCGTCGAATGACATCAAATCAATGGGCGGAAGGCGAGGATTCGATTTTTGTAATGAAGTTTGAGATTCAGGTTCAGTACACTCGGTTTTATAATTGAGTAAAACCTGTTTTATAAAACAAAACATTTCTTCAAATGGTAACCAGGAATCATATTCGACCTCAGAATCGGGGTTCAACTGTAAATTTAACATATTATAAGAATCTAAAACTTGTTGATAATCATTACGCAATGTATCAATATTTAAAGCACTAGAACAAAACGACTTATAATATTGTCGATCAGTATTTGTTTTCTGTGCAAGTTCGAAAATATTTTCTACGCGTTTGTAAATTACATCACGTTTGACTACGTATAACGATAACTGGTTTTTACTAGTACTGGTAGTGTCGAAGAACTGATCTGCATCACTTCCCTTCCTCTTTGCTTTAGTCATTGTGAACTACTGTAAATATGTACAATAGCGGCGATAAGTAGGCAACACGACTATGTAAACAAAGTAAATAAGCGGTTATTATCATAAAACGACTAACTTTAGTTGCGAGAGTAAAATAAATTATTGCGGGTAAGAGAAAAATATCAAATGTACTGGTATGCGTACGTGCCCTAACGAAGCGATCCGAAGTTCACCGAACAATTACGAACGAACGAGTTATCTAAAGAACGACCGTATAGGAACCGATTCAAAATGGCGGAATACCAAAATGGAATGAATTTGGAAAGAAATAACTTTTACGTTGTGTTGTACTATGCGATGCGGGTGCGGAAATATAAAGAAATAGATGTCAGTGCGGGAAAATACAAAGAATAAACGACAATCTATTTATTAATTACGTAGTACAGTGACCGTTTAGTTATAACTGACCATGCGGTTTGAATTAAGAATGCGACCTAAACGACCATAAATCCGGTTCGAAGTGACCAAAAATAAATGGTGGCGCCTAACACCAATTACTTGGGCGGAAATATAAAGAAATAGTTTGCGTTCATCCCAGACGCTGGGAGCTGGATCAATTAAAATAGTGGACTGTATATTGCGGGGGTGAAAAGTACGTGGGTAGGTCTGACCTTGCAAAACACGACACGTATTAGGACGACGAAAATTGTACATGGAACAAGGGAATTGGCAGGAAAATGCAACGCCACTGACCTGTATGTAGATTCACCATCAATCCTCCACGTCGGCCGGCCGAAGGTTCGAGTCTGGCTGGATCAGGGCGGCGAGAGGTCGCACAGACGCCTTTCACAGCATAAACACGCACTTTTCGTAGTGTTTTAGATAATAGTTCGTAATGCTTCGCGACAGTTCGCAACCGTAAATTGGTAATTAACAAGGGAGCATGTCATGGAACACTACTCTCGTTGAAGGCAACGCGGCAAGTGAAGAATTTCCTCACACCGTCACCGGAGATGGTGACCAGGACAGCGATAGTCCGGGGTTGCATGTGGGAAAAGGATAGGACACGATAGGATAGTGACGCATTTTGCAAGTCATATTAATTTCTACCCTATAATAAAAATAATAAACTAATACGAAATCCAACAACATCCATCGGTTTCTTACTAAACTTCAACTATATCCGACGATCCTGCATACTTATCTCTTCTGTTCACTGTACATAATATTATTGATGGAATTACATAGGTACAAGCTACTTAGGTAGATAATAGGTTTTGAACACCTCGTATTATCATCAGATACATAAACCGCCTAGCCTACAGCGGTCAATGTAATGTCAATAATTATCAATTATTTAATGTGAAATATGAGGCTTGGCCGTTTCGTTACTACAAAAACTATTGTATAACAGAAAAGTAATGAACAGTGAATACATTTTTCACCTTACGCCCATGTGATGGTAGCGAAACGGCCAAGCCACATATTTTGACTAAGGTGTAGAGTTTGTGAAGTTAGGGCTTGTAGAGTTAGAAGCTTGGCTCTACATGAGATCTGATAACTTTTTGGCAGTGCGAGCCATATGTGGTCTCGTCTTGGCAACATTTTACATGAAAATGTTTTTGGTGGGATTTCACATCTTTTTGAAAGTAGCTTAGGAAATATTTTTGGGGGGTTCTTTACTAAAAATCCTGAAATATGTGTTTTATTCTTTATTACAAGGAGTCCCTATATCAATTTTCAGAACTCTAGCATCAAAAAATAAATAAATAAATAATAAATAAACACAAACTTCCATCCCCTAGTTTAAGGGGTTGGAGGGTAAAAGTTCCAAGTTTTAGAGTATTTTTCTTGTTTGTGTACTATTACTAGCTTACATACCAAATTTCAGCTTTCTAGGACTTCAGGAAGAACCTTAGAATATTGATGTTTTTTGGGGGGTTGGGGGGTTATTTACTAAAAATCCTGAAATACGTATTTTATTATTTATAACACGGAATCCCTATATCAATTTTCAGAATTCAGCATCAAAATCTGCGGAAGTCTCGTACAAACTTCCATCCCCTATTTTAAGGGGTTGGAGGGTAAAAGTTTCAAATTTTAGAGTTTTTTTGTTGTTTGTGTACTATTACTACCTTACATACCAAATTTCAGCTTTCTAGGACTTCAGGAAGACCCTTAGAATATTGATGATCATCAGTGAGTCAGTGAGTAAGTGAGTCAGTGAGTCAGTGACGAAATCGGGGTATTTTAGATATCAATAAAGTCTAAAGTATAAAAGCTATGCAATTGAAACTTTACAGGTTTAATAAGTCGACCACTGACATCATATCCCGAAAATTTTGTTTATCTGGTATAATCCAAACCCAAGTTAAGAAGGTTCAAAAATACGACGAAGTGCTTCGAGAAAAGGTAGGTAGTGCCCTTGCGCTTCACTTGGCTCGTCTTGGCGGGGGCACTCCCGTGCCCCCAGATACTTAATTACTGTTGTAGGTATAAAAGTATTACTTAACGGCAAGTTCGATGGAAAACAATAGGTATACCACCTTTTTCAAATCGTCAAAGACGAAGACGTCAAATTTTTCTAAAACTTCTCTTTTGAAGTTCGTAGTGACGTGAATTTTTAATGGAGTCCCTTCTTCATATCGTGTTTGATGTGCTTTTTGTTGAAATAACACTTTTGTGTGTGAGATTATTATTCTTCAAAATGTGACGCTTTTATTTACAGAGGCACCTACTAAGTTTTACTTGCAAATTAAAAATTTCTTTTATATGCTTTCAAACGTCATTAGAAGACACCTTCCCAAGAGTCGAGGGACTCTTGTGAAGGTGTCTTCTAATGACGTTTATTAACAAACACTAATCACGTATTTGTCGAAGTTGGTGCACTGACTAGGTACATACAATCTCTCTGAGTCTGTTATAAATCTTCTAGACTATATTTTGCTATCGTGAAAAGTCAAAAAAACTTATACAACCAACAAAAAACACAGAACACAAAAAAAACAACTACAATCGATGTTCGGAATATTAATGAAAGTGACTCGCTTGTTACATATGTACTTATTTAATTGACAAAGTTCTAAAAACCGTAAAAAAAAATGTAGGAAATGTTTATTTCATTTTATGTCAACAATTCCGTTTTCCGATGAAAATCACAATCAGTCCTTTCTCTCCGAAATTAACAAAAACTTTTCACCTGCAAGTTCTTCCCCTGTGTTTATAGTCTGCGCTGAATATTTAACGCTCAGGCTTCGTGAATGACGCCGCTCCACAAACTGACGCATTATTAATGATCCGAAAATGAAAATACAATCTGATGCTTTAGAATTAAAACAATTGAGATCGTTTACTTATCATAACATTATGCTTGCATTTCCCGAAAGGTTAGGCAGACCTGTACCAATGTATGGTGACACCCACATATCGTTAGGCAGAGCGGTACCAATGTATGGTGACACCCCATATATCGTTAGGCAGAGCGGTACCAATGTATGGTGACACCCACATATCGTTAGGCAGAGCGGTACCAATGTATGGTGACACCCCACATATCGTTAGGCAGAGCGGTACCAATGTATGGTGACACCCACATATCGTTAGGCAGAGCGGTACCAATGTATGGTGACACCCACATATCGTTAGGCAGAGCGGTACCAATGTATGGTGACACCCACATATCGCCAGTTATGTTTATTTAAAGTCCCACGTATCAGGGGGTGAGCCTATTGTCATCAACCAGACACAAATCTGGACTCTGGGCTGCTACTGAGAAATTCCTTTTTAATACGTGTTATTTTATCACTTGTAAAAATCGATTTCGGAAACAGCACAATTTGTGTTTGAACAAAAACTCACCGACTCTCTCCAAGAATTATTTGTATGTACTTAGCTATTAGGTTTACACGCGACTTAATAATGGATGTTAAGTCGCGTGTAAACCTAATAGCTAAAGTGCCAGAGGTTATCTCGAAAAAATGCATAATACCTCCATAGGTATAGTGAATTTTTTCGAGATAACCTCTGGCACTTTCCGGCCTATTAACTATTTCTGTGCAAAAAATTACGTCGATCTGTTGCTCTGATGCTACGTGAAAGAAGTATAAACCAACAAACGCACATTCGCATTTACAAATACCTATAAGTGAGATTAGAATGGTGATGCTAATAAACTGCTTGTAATGATCTGCCTACACCACATGAACATCTCGCGCATAAAACATCACGTGGTGTATGACCGAGCCCCCGGTAAGTGCCTTTGTTTTATTGATAGGATTGTACCGTTATTACAATTACTTGATGAAGATTTGTTACAAAAACATTTACTTTCATATTTTGCCACATTATTATGAATTATCTACATACACATTGCATGGTAGGATTTGACTCGAGTGAACTTGAGTTTTAAACAGTTGTAAAAATCACCGCGCTTGACGATCAAATTGGTAACCAAAGAGTTGTAGGAGTCCACGTGTTCTAGTCAAAATTGATACTCATATGAGCATATCAGATACTCAACTCAGTGCCAGCAGTATATTAACGTCTGATACGAACATATCGTAGTTTTATCGTCTATTAACTATTTTACGAGCTCGCGAGTGCTGCTCTGGTGCTTATCACGTAAATTGCTTCCTTTTGTCCGTGAAGGAAGGGTGGCCGTTGACTTCTTGTGCATTAGTTGTAAAAAACTAGATAAACATGATGACAATAGTCAAAGAAGCGGTATACAATAATCTTTGACAAAGTATTAAAAAAAAACAATTACGTTTTATCCAAAGTTTGAATTAAATTAAAGACCTGACCTGGTTTATCAGCGAGCCATCAAATTGTTATTGCCTCTAAAACAGCTATAAATAAGGAATTGTCGCCACCCTGATGATAAATCTACAAACAGTTATTTGCAAACGAAACGAGGAGAACGGTTTACTAATGCGTTTTATTTCCCTTAATTCTCCGATCATTAGCAACGGACATATATATCACGTCCAAACCGCTTACAAGGTTTTACGAAAAATGAAAATAACTAAAAATAACCGCTATTTTTCTTTCTCCCCTAACAAATGATTTGTTAAATAAATTTATGAATCCATAAACACGGAATGCTCTTTGGATTCCGTATCCGCATGTCGCCCACTATGCATTATATTTTTACGACGCGACGTCTCTTCAGAAACATTTGAACCCCAATATGTGGCTAATACCTACCTACATCCGATCTTATTATACCTTATTATAGAGGCATAAGAGCATTTTTCCTGAGCCTAAACGTCGGAAATGGTTTGCGGTGAGAGTTTCCGAGAATTCAGTGCGGAGCCGTAATGTGCTTAGTTTTCCATTAAAGGCATGTGAATGTCTAATATTTTGCATATTGATTTTGGTAAAAATTACAGCAAAATTGCCTTTCCCGGCTCAAGTCGTACAAGTTTAGCAAGCGGAACATTTTCTTGAATGTTTCGTATGAGGGAGAGCACTATTGGTTTTTAATGCTAATAAAATTAAATGGGTCCATGTATTGGTATAATTCTCGACTATATCATTGGGCACGAGTTATATAGTTCATTATAACAACGCTTAAAACCCACCACAAGTTACTCATTGAAAACATGTATCAAAAACAAACTGCACAGCTCGGTGCACAACTCCCACTTGACACAAGCTTCCTGTTCACACAATATTTATTCCACTCATTTCCCGTTAATCATATAAAAGTTGGCGAGCCTACTAGTAAGGTAGAACAGCCAGTTGCCGACCTACTTCCATTCGGTCTTTGTTTTAAAATTCCCTCGCCGCGCCTGCCAAATGTGGCGTGGATTGAAAACGAGGTCGCGAGCCTTGTTAACGTTTTTTTCGACATTTTCATATGGCTTCCTTTGCATTCGGATTGTGTATACCTATCCGTTGACGTTTTGATATTATGCCAACATTACGATAAGCGGGTCTTTTGCTTCTGTAACAGAAAAATAGTTTTTGAAGTGTTTGTGGGTGATTTTATTGAAGTCTTATCATGGGTGGTATTCATAAATTGTTTTTAAATAACAGCATATATATTAAGTTAACTTTACATCTAATCAGGTGCCAAAGCATTTAATAGGAGTATATTTTGTAAATTCATAAAATTTTGGACACCTTGTGAAATGATACGTGCAGAAAAACTTTATTTATTATTGTTTTATCGGCCTAAAATCACAAAATTTATGTTCCCTCCCAATCCCATTCCCGCTAATATTTTCCCATTCTTTTTCCAAGAAAACTACCGTAAAAGCGGCGCTACAGACTACGGATAGATCCCCATAATCATTTGTCCTCTGCATACGTTACCGTAAGCTGTAGTTTCTCTCAACGATAAACTTCAGTCCGAGATCCTTTTTACTCTGTGACAGTTTGGGAGCACACATCCCTTTGGAAACATGTTTATTTGATACATTACTCGTATGCTGGGGCCTGAGCGGACAGTGACATGCGTGAAACTAGGCACTGTTTTTAGAAGGACCACGAATAAATTGGCTTATGAATTATGTAGCGAAGTGATATTCCTTTTGTTGTAAGGTAGATTTGGGTCAGCGGGGATTCTTGTAGGCAAAATTAATTTGGGTTTTAACAGACATTTTCTTGTATTGACCTCTCTTTGATAAACTTAACTATTGAAAACACGAAATGGGAAATAAATAGGTACTTAATTAAAAAGTGTGTTGAAGCTTCTTCAGCAATCAGAGAGATGAAATAAATATTGACTATCGCTTCCCTGAGTTCCCGCTCTTTAAATATTCACCAAAACTTTTTAATCTTTTCGTCCTAAGTACATTAGCCACGCAAATCTATTCGACAAGGCCTCCAAAAAGTTGCAGAAATTATTCCACGATAATACAAACAAACAGAACGTCCCCAGTTAATTGTTCTGCGACGGCTGGGTAGGCTCGCCGACCAACTTCGTGGTACCTGCCGCCACAATGTTGCCAGCATTAATTCTAATTATACAGGCGGCGCGATCCACTTCTAAACTTGAGGAATAACTCCCGGCAACTATATATTAATTAAAATCTATCGGCAACTGTGGCCACTGCGCGGGGTTGCGCCACGTTGATGAATTAATCAAATTCACTTTCGTGATTTAGGGAACGAGTTCATTCTGTCTGTGTTCTTTTGTGTTTATGTCATTAGTCATTTTAAATGTACAACAGTTAAAACTAGGTAGGTAGATCTGTTTTATTAATGGAGCGAAGTTTAGTCTGAATACATGTCTCTGGAAATAGTATATTCTTCAGTGTTACTACTTTGAAATGTATGACTTAAAATTACCAATCTTATTTATCCTCGATTAAAAATTATTAACGTATTAGATTAATATAATAATAATAATAACGTTTATTTGGACTCAATAAAATATAGTCTAAATACAGTCATATTCCTAAGAACTAGGATACAATTAGTGTAAGTAAGTAGACTAAAACTATATGAACTCCTGAATTCCAAACTAGGTAAAAACCTGTATCTTGGAAATCAGTGCTCTTCCGTGGTAAATTAGGTGTAAAAACTTACAAATCACACAATGACAATTCCAAAATTAATTGACTTAGGAGGTACTTATGTCTAAAACTTGACGAATGAGTTATGTATGTCAGTGAGTGTGTGTGGTGTGTGTAGTGTGGATGTAGGGTGTGAATGTGTGTATGAGTGTAGTGAGTAAAGCGTGTGAGTGTGTACTCGAACGCGTATGGTGTGAATGCGTGTGGTGGGTATAGTGTAGGTAAAGGGTGTGTGTGTGTGTACTCGAAACGTGTAGGTGTGTTTCAGTATGTTAATTCTATTTTAAAATATCCAGTGTTTTCTCCGTATTGATATAATCAAGACTTAAAAGCCATTTGGTGACTTCGATCAATAATAGTACTAGATGCCCGATAAGCGCTTCAAAAACGGCCCGAAAAATACGAGCACGAATACTTTTGTGCTCATATTTCAAATTAGTATGGTCCAATCATAGCCAATGTTAAGACGTCAAAATGCCTCAGTGCGCGTTCAAAAGTTGTGTAAATAACCACCGTAACACCAAGATTTTGGAAGGAATATCTTTTTTTCGGTAAGTTTTTATCATTAAATGTTTTTCATAAAATAGTAACACAATTAAATAGTAAATATAAATCAATTAGCAAATATTATGATTGTTTGGCCAATGTTTGCGACAACGCGCCAACCTCTCTAACAAACATTGAAGCATTGAAACGTAATTCCAAGAATTACGTCTAGTTCCAAATTCGAGTAAGTACGAAATTGTCAACAAAATGTTTTTAACCTTATTGCTTAGACGTTAAGTTTCATTTTAGAATAAATATTTTTGTACTTATTATAAAAATGACTTTTTATTTTCAAGTGACATTTTAAATTTATTGCTTCGATGACAGAAGGACTTAAATATTAATCATTTGCAATCGTAATTAAACTTTATGTTAGAGTGTTAAGGTTTATAATAATCTGAAGTTGTTAATATTATTAAACATTTTTCTATAGTTCGTAGTAAGAAATATAAATGTTTATCTGTGTGCAAACGTGGCCACTTTAGCGACTTATTTTTGTTCCTAATCATTCATCTAGTACTATTATTGATCGAAGTTTGGTGACCACTATTTTACAATGTTGTTTAGTTAAAGGATATATTTCTAAGATATGATTTATTTTGTTGTACAAATAGCCACCTAAGAAGTTGAAAGATCTCTGTGCAAAACGGGTGTGGCAAGCTTTATATACGCAGACTGTATGCTTTCTACGTTTCTGTTGAAAAACTGTAGGGTCATACGTCAGTAAGCCATGCATCTTGAGGATAGTTGCAAGTTCAATCAAGGTCCAAATAACGTTGTACTTGTTAGCTTAATTTCTTACCCAAATATTTTGGCGCTGCATACCGAGATACAGGTTTCACCTAGTTCGGTTGCAGATGCTCCCATTTTGTATTGTATTTATAATAGCTTACTAGTTTTTAAGTGGTTTTTTGTACAATCTTTTTTGGCAAATACATCAATTATTATTATTATTAAATTATTATTATTATTTCTAGTACTATAATTATGTCTTTCACCTCTTTTACTAAAAAGATGTTTTTTTTTTCTTACATGCACGATATTTTCACAGATATATTGACAAGGCACCGTCATGATGTTAATTTCCTTAAACAGTTCCCTTAGAATCGCGCCTGCGGAGATTATAATTATATGGCTCTGATGGCTCTTTACTGCAGAATAAAAATAGAATCGATGTCTGCAGCCCGTCCCCAAAGTAAAATACCGTAAGACATGATACTATGAATGTAACTAAAATACACTAGTCTCGAGGTATCTACATCAGTAAATTGACGGATTTTTCTGACAGCATAAGCTGCTGAACTTAGCCAGAGTCCTGGAAGAGATGTTAAATGAGGAACCCATGTAGCTTTAAGTCGAGCGTGATCCCTAGGAAAACAGTTTTATCGACGAATTCTAGTTTCTCTTGATTCAATAATAGCACACAATCACTACAAAAAAAAAAGAATATTAAATGACCGATACGGGCAAATAATGTTAAGGTCAAGCCCTCTTTATACGCGGCTGATGAGTTTGCTTATAAAATCTTTTATGCAACCAATCACGTTCTATATTATATTATCTCCATGGCCTCCTCAGTTATTTTAGCTAACTTGATGGATCGACTACCGAAATATACGGCCGATAGACAGGTACGTCTGGAATGCTGTCGAATTATTTGCTAAGTAACTATTAGGAATGGCTACAACTATCGGATTGTTCGTTAGCTTTGCGCTGAGTTGTGCTAACTTTAGCGTCACTACGACGCTCTGTCAACATTTGCTTAGACGGGTTTGAAAATTGCGGTACCAAGTATAGAAGGTACAAAAACGTTTGAAAAGTCTAACAAAATAAGAGCCTCCATAAATTAAACTTCTTTCGTATCTGCACGAACTACACGGGAAAAGCTCATGCAAACTAATCCGTATGGTAATGGGTTCTTGCTGAGAACTTTAGATCTTAAGATGTCGTAGTCGTTAAGGTGACGTTTGATGCACCTTACTTGTGTAGTCCTGCCACAGCTGTTAATATTTATTTTTTCTAGAAAGCTATTGCTACAGTTTTTCTTGATACGTTGTGATCTCAACAGTGGGCCTTCTGAACACATTTTACTACTACAACCACCTAGAATTGTAAATGCTCAAGTGACAGGTCGCTTCTAGACGCGATAATTTCTAAAGGAAGGTTGAATATACAATCTAATTGTCAGAATCTCGTTGCTGAAAGACAACCGCGGAGATCTAGCCAGCTACTGCCAGCCAGTGTTGAATGAAAGTGAATTATGTAACATCGTTATTCGAACTTTGAGATGGGTCTCCCGTTCTTTAGAAAGCAGGATACAGTTTCGACATAAAGAAAGCAAGGATATTTCCCATCCGCGAAAAATTTGAAAAATGTCTTGTGACTCGACTAAAATAAAAAAAAACAGGGACTACAAATGGGCAATAAATAGTTTAGTTTTATTTAAACCCATCTCTAGCGTTGAGACTCTCGTTCCAGAATATATGTATACTAGCACTTTGCCCGCGACTTCGTCCGCGTGTATTTCGTACTTTCCTCTAAAAATTTCGAATATGTATGTTTATGATCTTTATCATTTATTTAGATTAATAAGTAGGTATTCGGGCCAATTTTTAAGTTTGTAGATCAAAGGAATCAGATTTTTTAAATAAACAGGATCCTCGCTTTTCACCCCCACAAGGGTGCATTTTTGAAAAATCGTTTGATATGACGTGTCCATAACTTGACTCAAAGACCTACTCATTTTCGAGTTAATGGAAGCAAGCACTAAAATCCACCCCTTCTTCTTCTTAGCGTGTCGATAGCAATCTAAATGGACTCGGCCCAGAATTCGGCTACTTGTTTGGCGCCATTACCAGCGTCCACCAGTTCCTATAACGTGCAGCTGACAGGACATGTAGGACACGATATTAAGTGTCCCATCGTTCAGTGTCGTTTGTGGAACAGCACCACATTTACACTCCAAGGCGGAGTCGTCTATGAATCTCCACCTGAACAGGTTTTCCTTGCTTCAGCTAACCTGGGTCCGGAGTCTGTCACTTTAAAAAACTGTTTCGGCTTTTCAGCCTTTGTGGCACAAGGATGTTGTCGTGCAAAGGGTCATGTGTCGGAGACCATTTTGGCTCTTTCGCTGGAGCCAGTGCTCTGCGAACCACTGGTGGCGCTATTCCTGCTAGTGGATACAGCATTTCCTACTATATTTCCCAGCAATCCACCCCTTAAACTTTACTACCCTTTTCCACCTTGGTAGGAGTCGCGTTTTGAAAAACCCTAAAACTAACTAAGTACACCTTTTCACCCCGTTAGGGGTACATTTTCGAAAAACCCTGATACCTACATATTATTTTTGGTCTTAAGTATAAATACCGAGTTTCGAGTTAATCGGACCGCCCGCCCGTTAAAATTCTTCCATACAAATTTTAACACCCCCCAATCCCCTTTTAGGGGGTAGTTTAGAAAAACAAAATGTGTCAATTGATCTTCATAATTTACTTTCGTGCCAAGTTTCAAGTTTATTAACCAAATGAATAAGATTTTTCATATAAACTGTATCCCCGCTTTTCATCCCCACGGGGGTGGAATTTCGAAAAAAAGTTTGTGATGTGTTCATTACTTTACTCAAAGATTATTTATACCAATTTTCGACTTAATCAAGCCACGCAGTAAAATCCTTCCCTGTAAAATTAACTACCCCTTTTCACCCCGTTAGGGGTACATTTTCGAAAAACCCTGATACACGTTATTCTCTATTTTTGGTCTTAAGTATAAATACTGAGTTTCGAGTTAATCGGACAGCCCGTTAAAATTCTTCCATACAAACTTTGACACCCCCCAATCCCCCTTTAGGGGGTAGTTGAGAAAAACAAAAAATGCCAAACTTAATAATTTACTTAGATAAGTATTCGTGCCAAGTTTCAAGTTTATTAACTCAAGGAATAAGATTTTTCATACAAACGAAATCCCCCCTTTTCACCCCCTTAAAGGTTGAATTTCCAAAAACCCCTTCTTAGTGCTCCCCTACATTATAAAAGGAAGCCGTGTGCAAAATTTCACATTCCTAGACCCAGTAGTTTCGGCTCTACGTTGATATGTCAGTCAGTCAGTCAGTCAGTCATTCATTCAGTCAGTCAGTTTCTTCTTTTATATATATATATATAAAAGATAGAAGACATAGGCAGACTTCTATCAAAAATCCCACATTATATACAAAACCAGTCGATCAATATTGTAACTAGTGAGTTTCCCCACCGGTTACAATGCAAAGTAAAACATTCCCATAGGCGGCCATATGTGAATACAAACCGCGGGCCAAGTGTTTGCATAACAGATCCGTGGCACTCAACAAATCA
The DNA here is from genome assembly GCA_963082905.1 of Oligia fasciuncula. Lineage (NCBI taxonomy): Eukaryota > Metazoa > Arthropoda > Insecta > Lepidoptera > Noctuidae > Oligia > Oligia fasciuncula. The sequence continues at coordinate 803,805 of OY720391.1, read as the reverse complement.
TTTTCTGTCGGTGCCTAGTGCTGGGACGTGCGGCTTTATTTTATGTTGCTCTTTTATTTTTATACGACTTAGATCGTTTGTTAGTACTGGAACAATGTTGTTATTTAAAAACTTGATGCAAATAAATGGAGATGGTCATGGTGTCCATAAATGAATAAAAGCATTACTTACCTCGTGTGTTATGAATAAATAAAGTTTTTGCATCATCATCATCATTTCAGCCGAAAAAAATGTCCATTGCTGGACGATAAGGCTTCCCCAAGCATCGTCACATCAACCGGATCTGTGCTTCTCGTATGCAGCGGATTCCTGGAGCCTTCACAAGCTCACCAGCTTGTGAAGGCTCCAGGAATCCGCTGCATACTTGATTTTTGAAGCCTTCCAATCAAGTTTATTCATTGCTACGTATTTATATTGGCCCCCTTCAGAAATCACTGCATTTCCGTGCATTTCAACCCCATCGTCATTTAGGTATCTAGTCAATATTCATAACATCGCCTTATTTATAATAGTCAATCATAATTTATTATTCTGAACAATTCGTTGCGTAAACTTTTAACTATAAAAACAAATTCCTAACAATTATATTTCAAAAGTCCTGCTGTATGCGTTACACTGTACATGCGTCGTGCATGTGAGTGTGGTCGCGCCCGACGGCGCGGCGCCCGAGTTCACGCTAATTGTGTTGAGATTTGTTCGCAGCGGTTGATTTGCTTGTTTATACAATAAACATGCTTTTACGTGCAGTTTTCAGCGGGATTACGAGTTCTGATAGTTTGCGGGTTTTAACTTTTAGTGGTTGGGTGTTGGAGATTGCATTTAATAGGTAGGATTGTTTTACGACGTGTGTGGTGCAATATTATCTTGGATGAGTATAATAGTTCTCTGAATACTAATGCCTCAATTTTCTATTGTTTTAATGCAAAACAGTAATGATAACAAAATGTACCGAAACGGGATAAACTGCCAATTGTAGGTATTGACTGATAAAACCGTCACCCTCCTAATATTACTGTATCGCCCATCATGGTGATATATCTATGAAGTTTCTTCAACATCCGTCTCCCACTTGGAGATAAAGCAACGCTATCATACTACTTTGAATCAATTCGAAATCCGCTATATAGATTTACCTCCAATTCGACTTTTATTCGAGTACCTAATAAATCGAGGGGGCACACCTCTAGCGCGCGGAAAAGGCGATGCCTATGTATGAAGGGCGCTGGTTATAAATGGCGGGGGTTCGGCTGTTTTAAGCAAAAATCGAACGAGTTCTTAGCCGATAGAGGGAAAGCGGTCAATGTGATTTATGAAGTGGCACGAAGCGATATCTTGTGAGAATCGACGTGTTGACATCAGCTGTTAATATAACTGACGATGGGGATAATCGGGCTGTTACACACTTTTACGCGTATTTAGGTGGAATTTTCTGCATTGTGTGTCGATCGTCAATGAGCGCAGACAGTACACGTGCTTGGTAGTAGAATTTTCACACCATTTTTCATTTTTACACCCAAAGTTAAACATCGCAGACAGTGTAATTATGTTTGTAGTTACAAAAACAGGTCGAACCTTCTGTAAAGTAATAATTACTATAACTCAGCAAACATTCTTACGAACAACTTCCGAAAATAAACAACTTCTTGACGAACTCGCAACATGGGATTTGTGTTAAATACTTAAATAGTAAAACAATTTCGTCGGCTGCACCAGATTTATCCCGAGTCCGACCCGAGTAATCCCGAAGTACTCCGGAACTTTTTAATTTGGCCAACCCAACACCGCGAACGTACCTGTTATGAAAGGTGAAAACGAAGAACATTTTTTTCCTCGTTTATTTTAATTAAAGTCCCACCATGCAGTTGTTGGAAGGATTTATATGTGGAGTTGTGGACGGTTAGTAACTTTTGTATTTTGTTAGTTTATGTCACAGCTTTAAGTTGCGAATGTTTTCACAAACATTCGCAACATAAAGCTCTGACATAAACTCCGTAGGAATAAAAAAAATTGAAAATAGAAAATTATTTTGTGATTTAATTATAAGCTCTACCGTTTTGTGCTTATATTTATTCATTTTAACGTACCTAAGCTTTTAATTTCAAAATTCATTAATTTTCAAGTTTTTTTAGCTCTCAATTAAAAGCATTTATGACTTTTATGTTAACTTTCTCAGCACATTGACATACCTGCATAGTGCACATTTTTTTTTGTTTTCTTTTAATTTGTCCGCAGTATTCAGGTACATGTTTACATAATCATCGTGTACGGACCACAGTACTATTGTATTTAATTCGGAAAATGAGTCTCGTTATAATAACATCAACAAACAGACATACTTCAATTCTGAAACTGGAACCAACAAGTAAGACAAACTTACAAAGATTATTCATACTTTTTTGCGTTCACATCACATAGGTAGTTATTATCTTGAGGTCACAGGATATTAGTTCTGTGCTTGAAGAGCTTTATGTAGCAGACAGCAAAGTGATTGGAAATAGTTCGCTTTGTACAAGTAAGTACGCTGGAATGCTAAAGAATGTTCAAGCGCATTTTTGCTCTTAATTTTGTATTGAATTAGTTTTTAACCCCCGACGCAAAAACGACGGGGTGTTATAAGTTTGACGTGTCTGTGTGTGTCACCGAGTCTCACTACACAGTGAGACTCGGTGACGTCACAAAAGCAATGCGTCAAAAATACTCGATTCATGCCATGTTTTATGTTGAATCACAGTTGACTCGAATGAAAAATCGATATGTATTATGAGGTTGTGATTTTGAATTTCAATAAAACATGACTAAATATTAAAAAAAAAAATTACATATGAAGGTTATTCCATCTTTATTTAAGTTTGATGTTTTTGAAAGCTTTTTCCAGGATTTAACACCACAGCCAGGTATTTTTACGGAGCTCCGCGCGCCTTGAAAACGATTTACGAAGTGCCTTAGAATCGATTTGAAAGTAGTTTTTAACCGACTTCAAAAAAGGAGGAGGTTCTCAATTCGACGGTACGTTTTTTTTTTTTTTTGTGTTTTTATAAAAGCAATAGGGCATTTTGTTCTTGTACTTTTTCTGAGGGAAAGTGTTCGTAAGGCTTATTCAGTGATATACATACTCTAAGGTTCAAATGAATCAATTGCCCTACGGGGTTCGTTACGTTAGGTATCGGTGCAGCATTCAGCTGCGTGACGCTGATCCCCTGAGAGTTGCTGGCAGATTGTAAGCTGTTTCCAGATATTATACTCTTTGTTAGATTCTTGTAGGGATTCTTCTTTATAGCGTGTTGATATCAATTTAAATGTAGAAGGCCCGGAATTTGGTAGGTATTAATAGATATTAATGCAACCGATGTCCAATTGTCAAGTAATTCATACGTACTAATATTATAAATGCGAAAGTAGCCCTCACTCTCTCTCGTCTGTCGGTCTGTCTGTTACCTTTTCAAGTCTGAATCACTGAACCGATCGTTATAGAATTTGACAAATAGTTAGCCTAGGACCTGGAGAAGGACATAGAGTACCTACATATCATCGTGGATCGTAGATGAAGTCGAGAGTAACAGCTAGGAAATCATAAATTTTACTTCCAGTTATTCAATAAATTGGTTAATGTCATACAATAGAATGAATATTATTATCAAGAAAATAATATGTAAGGTTGGTAGCAGGTTGTGTTCTGTGGTTTCTGCCTCATAGGAAAAAGGCGTGAGTTGATGTATTATTATCATGATATTCGTTTCTCATTAATTCCTTTGAAGAAAACCGTTTTGTATGTACTTAAATTGAAACAGGAATTACTCAGTTCTTATTGCAGAATAATAGCTGTATAACTTCGAACATAAACCAAAGACCTCGCAGTGTTTTCAGACGAGTCCAAAAACATACCAGGAGTAACGACACAAAAAGATAAACCGTCCCTTCAACACATTAGTTCGTATAAAAATAAAGCCTCCAGCTATAAAAATACTTTCAACATAGTTCGTACATCCCGTTTCCCTGAAACACCCCTCTTATTAAACATGGTGGCAATTAACAACAAAAACAAAAATAAATTGTTCCCGTCACCAACAAAGATTTTGTTATGGGAAACGGAAGAGGGCGGCACACTGTGCGACACACATTTATTGCGTCGACCTCGACTCCGGCCGGGACCACTGTGCACCGCCACGTCGCCGGAACTCACCTTGGTTTAATAAATAGATGGGTACTAAGTAACTTGTTTTTTTTTTTCATTTATATTTTGTGGTTACTTGTTACTATCAGGCATTAATTACGGTGTTTGGAAAAAAAAATAAACATTATTTATTTAACAGCTTATGTACACACATTTAAACAGACAAGAAGAAATGCACAGAAAAATAGATAAGTATATATTATAACGTATTATTTTGAGACGCGACACGCGTACATGTCCGTACGTCTGTCGTCGTATCCGATCGAATCCTTTTGGCTGTCGAGTTCTGTCGTCCAAATTTCTCTTTTCCTCTTCTGTGTTTTATGATTACCTTTTATTTTATCTTCTAATTCAATAGCCAACAATATTACGTCAACTTCAACCATTTTCAAAAAATTTAACACGTCAACACGGTAAGAATGAAACATTTGACTAGGCGCAGAAACGGATACGTTCGCAAGCGACGCGACGGCACTGAGCCGATCTTATGCGTCGACATGCTGCCGGACGCGATCGGCTATCGCCGCATCCGTTCGTATCCTTTCCGATCCGATGCGGTGCGAGCCGTTTGGTGGAAATCATCCTTTACTTGTCTTAAGTCATCACTCAAATTAATCAGTCTGTGAGTACAGTACTTTACTTGTCTTAAGTCATCACTTATCAGTCTGTGTGTAGGTAAGTTACTAAGTTATATAATTGGAATACGCTATAGCAGTGGACGGCTTTCCGCTGAAATGATGATTATGATACGTCCATTATAACTGTGAAAGGTTTCACCGATCGAATTGAAACGTAAGCGAAAAAGTACCTATATTAAGAAGCAGTACCTAACGCTAACGATGCTTGAAATCTGTTTGGTAATCTGAATTAGTGTTTGTGTATTAACAAAGCCTACCTTTAAACTACCTATATATTTATATGACACAAACACAAATTGAGAACACGGTTTGACTTTTGGCAATAACCTCGAACAATATTCAACCATTAATACAATTCTCTTCTTGTAACCGTCACAAGTCAACACTCTCGTCTCACGAATATATCTTGAGGAATCGACTGGCAGTAAATAGTTTAGCGCGTGTTTGGAAGGTGTTGCCTTTGTACCGACGTCGCGACGACGCTGACGCGACGCGGCGACTACGGTGCAGGGCTCACACGTGACCGTTTAGCTGGCTCACGTGACCCGCGTACCAGGCAGGGAATGGGAGCCACAGTGGTGCGGAGATGAGTGGGTTAAGTAGGAACGATGTTGGAGAAATACGTCTGTGAGTCAATCTTGTTGGAAGCCGTGACCTTCATTAAAGCTTCAATAAAAAGTAGGTCAATTCCCATACTTAAACATGTTCAAAATATAGTCACAATCCAAACAGTCAATGTCAAAAATGTAGGTAAATTAGAGGTATTTTTGACAGATTGAGACTGAGGTTAGATTGCGAACGATCTTAAAATTACGGGATTTGCCCCACTGGCATAAAAGTACTTGTGGTTCTTTTTCAAGTGTCAAAACATTTTTGCCAAAGCAATTCACTGTAAAAGTGCGAAATTATTCAAAAAATATATATTTATGCAAATGATTTAAGAAAAGAAAGAAAATAAGTTTATTTGCGCCTAATGACGCATAAAAGTAAAAATAAAACAAACATGGTGAAAATATGCATCACATCAGCGTGAAACGAACGAAACGTGCTGGTTTTCAGCGTTGACTTGATGACGTCGATCGGAGCAGCTTTGTAAATGACCTAGATAAATAAAATTTAAAAAAATTACCAAATATTTAAAATGGGAATACTCCGTTGCGTTGCCATCGACGCACGCGCAGACGCGCAACTTATGTAAGCTTAAAATAATTATAATAACTCTGCGCGCACAGCTGTCACAGGGACAGACATTTATTTTAAAAAGAACTTGATTATCTTTTTAATGTTACAAAAATAATGGATTAATTATTCAGAGTTGTTGTGTTCAGTATTTCTGATCTAAAAAGCATGTGCAGGTGACAAACACGACGCGTACAGATCTTCAAACAGACAATGACACAATAATATGACATTGTAAAACATCGTAGATTAGTAAGTTAATTATTGTATCTTACAAAGACTATCTACCCGCGACCTTTCGCAGGAGATCGGTTCATCTTGTGAACCGTCGACTTTTCTACTTAACAGTTCGTGATAACAATTCAGAACCATTTCTGAATAAGAACTGAACATATTTTTTTATCAATAAATACCAATACAGAGGAAACACAATATTCACATACCTCAACGAACACACTGCAAATTAATTAAAATATAATTAATACAAACATTCCGCCCAATGAAGACATACATGCAAATGAAAGAGAAATCAACAATAACATTAAGTTTAATCAACAATAACACTTTCACAAGGTGGTCCGACGTCCTAGTGAAGGCCGCAGGAACCCGTTGGATGCGAGAAGCACAGAACCGGTCGAAGTGGAGGTGCTTGGGGGAGGCCTATGTCCAGCAGTGGACGTCTTTCGGCTGAAATGATGATGATGATGAACACTTTATTACCTTCTGAAATAAATTAATCATTTTAGTAAGTATTCCCGTTTTCGTTTAGTAAGTCAGTATAAATGTAAGGTGTTTTCATGCTGACAGGAACAAAGGAGCTACTTCGGAAAGGGTAATATAAATAAAATGCTACATGAAGGTATGTGAGCGCGTCAATCAGCGAGCGCGTGATTTCCCCGGAGGAAACACTTTGCTACTTAGAAAGGCTTTGTTTTAATTAGCTCACGTACCGATTGATCAAGCTAACTGATTCTTGGGTGGCGACGAAATTGATATCCGACAGGCGACAGGTGACAATCTGACAATCCAACAATTTTGTAAGTTTCTTTCATAGTTTTTTGATTGTAAAACAGTATTGTCCTGTCGTAAACATGTCATTTTTGAAATTTTTTGACAAATAACTATGTCGCATTAGCTATTGTATTAAATAGGTCTAAGGCCAAGCGCGCACCACGATTTTTACTTTTTGCGACACGATTTTGGAATCGCGCTGTAAAATATCGCAGAAAGTAGGTACAGTGCACGCACTGCGAAAAAAAATCCGTGGTCATTGCTGTCTCACCATGTATTCGGTACAAGTTGCTTGTCTCTATTTACTACTTCGGAGGGAAAGAAGAAAATTAAAAAAAAAATCGTAAATACTGGACTCATCCTTTTACAGCGGATAGATTTATTAAGGCTTTCTTTTACCAGAAATACAATGATCTGCGGCTATATCCCAAAAAAATTATATGGCTACTATTATAGAATGAAAATTCAAGCATTAGACAGATTACTGAGAATGTTCCACGTCACGTAACCAACATGCATACCAAGTTGAAAGGGACAGGGAATTTAGTTTTATGATCAAAAGGCCCAACGAGACCTTGTTTTGATTTGTTCGGCTAGCTCTAATAATATTACCAAATAACGTATCGAAACTTCCTCTGCATAACCTTTTGAGGAATACAGACGAGATGTTATGTTTCGTCACTGATGTTGGTACCTGCAGGTGGACGTTCTAGAAACATTGCTTTCCAAAGTTGCAACAACTCCACAATAATCATATCGCTTCAACATTTCTCCTCACTAGAACAGCTACAAAACTATCTCAGTTGTAAAGTCACGGACACCGATCACATGTTTGCTTTAAGTCCCACGTTAGTGGACAAGTTGGCCGCGCGCCCATCGCCCTCGCCAGCTATCCACGGTTTAATGAGATTTTGTGGATCATTGACTAACACAAACAAAAGGATTGTATAAGCTAAAAGATCGGCTTAGTGTTGTTTTATTAGCTTAAATAATAGGTAGTAACTAAAAATAATTTAGGCTTTTCAAAAGAGCTGATAGGACATTTTTTTATAGGTCAATAGTAAGTATCAAAACGTATTTGAGTCAAATAAAGAGCTGCATTATTCAATGATTGCGTTACAAATTCCTGTGGAGTCGCAATCAGACTGGGACATGCAGACCCTAACAACTGCTCCGTTCGTACGCGACCGTCATAAGTATCGAGGAGTAATGATATCGACGAGAAGCTCATTCGTTTTGTTTTACAGATAGTGATATACTCTTTGGAGTTACAATCGAAGCTGCATGGCCAAAAGAACTCTATATTAAAGGTTTAAACTTTCCAATTGTGTTATAAAATAATAAAAAAGTATCCGTTCTTACATTTAGCTGCTGAACTAAGACCAGGGAGCCGAGTCTACTGATTTGCAAGGTTACTCGTTCAATCGACAGAATTTGAAAGTTATTAAAGTTCATGATTAAGTAATTTTGTAATAATTGTTCACATAAGTCAAAAAACAATGAAAAAAACATAATTATTCGGAACGCATTTTGATTTTCTTTGAAAACTCTGAGACGATATTGATGGAATATCTTACTTACGTTACTTTTGAGTCAATTTTGCGAGTTTAACTTTCTCGTAGTAGGTACCTACGTATACTATGAGAAAATTAACCTCGCAAGATGCGAACACATTTCTAGAATAGCTCTCTTTGCAGCAGACACACACAATGATCTAAGACGACGGAATCGAGACATCGACACTTACTGTTAGGCACCATCCGTAAATTACGTCACACGATTTTCCCGCATCCTTGTCACAGATGTTCATTTATATGACCCTTTCTTTCCTAGTGTGATGTTGCATATTTTTAAATAAAATCTCATAATAATATTTATAAAGTTGGTAAATAAAATTCAACATAGCTGGGAAAAGGTTAGGCAGATAATGATGATGATGATGGTTAATAAAATTCTACTAATTAAGTAAGTGTAATACTAATACTTTAATGGTTTTCGTTAGAGTTGAAGTTTATAGTTTGAATACCTAAGATTATACATGTTACGAAGCCTATGTCTCCCCCCCCCCCTCTTGTAACAATTTTTTGATCCCTATTACGTGTGACATTATTTATGGATAACCCCTAAGTTCCAACATTCCGAGCACATTCACCCGCCTGTTGACAAAACGACAGAAAATATTGTACGTAACACAATGTTGCTAACATTCAACTTTATTTTACTGGTGAACTTACATCTTGGCTACTTTTCTTTTGTAGAGCAACACCAATGTTACAAGACACCCCTCCCCTCTTTTTCATCATCCAACGTGTAACGATGAAGAGGAAACGTGTTTTACGAGTAGAGGTCTTATTACAATGGAATTATGACTGATATTTGAATGAAACAATGTAGTTTTTTCTTTGTGTGGTGAAACTTTTCTCAATAGCTCCACAATGTAGTAGATACTTACTATTTACAAAGCAACCTGTACAAGTTAGGAAGTAAATTAATGAAAATATCTATGGACTGAATCGTAGAGAAACAGTTTTAATAACGATTATAAAGTTCGCATTTATTCACATTGATGCTGAAGCTGGATCCGGTACCTACTTAAAGAAAATAGTTAAACGAATACGCTTTGCTGAAAACAAAAAAAGTATCACACGTTTTTCCAACGTCTAAAATTATTATTATATTGTATTAAACTATTGACGTTTGTTTTAAGGTAAGACAAGCACCTACTCTCGCGCCATGATAATGGATAAAGACACGAATACTCTCAACATCAGATAATACATAGATTAAATACTCTTTATAACGTAGGTACACCATATAAATTCCAGATAATTCCTTTTACTCGAGGTAAGGCTAACGTTTGGTAGGTAAAAAGTAGTATTTTCTGATGAAATCTCAATAGATCATTGACTGTATAGAAAATAAGCGAAATAAAGTACCTAATCCAATTTGTAACAAACTATCCAACTTGTAAGACGCCTGTAGGTAGGTACCAATCTGGCTTATATAACCCTCAAGGAAAACAAATATCTTTCATTTAATAACGTTAAATTATTTCCCGAAATCACCACAAAATACGGAGCGCATTCATTATTTATACGAAATGAGATTCATTGCAATAAGTTTTATTGGTTTTGTTTCGTTTCCATAAATAATGCACGCCGTGCCAGCTGGGCACAGTGCGCACAGTGGGCCGCAGTGGGCACGCCACCGGGATATTGCTTAAATCATTTGATAAATTACACTCTGAAAGAATTTGAAAAGAAAGTGAAAAGTTTTATGCCCTGATCAAAAATATCTCCAAGACATCCAAGACATTTTGATCTCCTAGTTGCCTGTACTTCAAATTCAAATCAAAAACAGCGAGATTACCTTCTAATAAATTCTCTCGAATTCTTCAGTTTCCACCCCTAACTTACAACCACCCTCCTGACGTTAACGGTATATTTATTAATTCAATCTATAAACGGACCGGTTGATGAACTCAGAGCGATCAGTCCTTAGCAGAACAGCCGAGTTTTATGTTGGCAACACCTTGGCTTAACGTTGTATACAGAAGTTATGTTACTCATTGAGAGATTAATAAGTTTATAAGCTCCTCCCTTTTTTTATTTATTATATTATTTATTTATTTATTTATTTATTTTATTTTAGGAAAGCTTACAGACTAATAACATTATAGTAACAAAAATATATAACTAAATTGCTAATGACAAGCCTCCACAGATAGATACAAAAAAAAAAATATATATATTAGTTCCCTAGTACAAAACAATCTAACAAATTAAACAAACAAACTACGATCAAGTTATTGAATTATTAATTTCAAAAGTTGGTTAATTTTATTTAATTGTTTATAATTTGAGCTAACTTGTAAAATAAACGGTTCAAGAGCAAGAAGGTGCCTCCTGTACAAAAAATGGCTTTGCCAATAATTTTCTAACAGTGCTTGCATTGGTGCAGAATAAATCAATACCGGGTTCACAAGAAACTTCGTTAAAACTGCGACTGGCTCTTGGAAAGTATGCATTACGCCTATAATTAGTGTTCGCAAAAGGTACATGTAAGAGTGGTCGTTGTCGCAGTCCCATCTGATTAGTGCGCAACGTTAATTTTGAAACAAGTTCAGGACAGTCGATTGAACCATTTGCGATATTAAACAAGTAGCATACATCACTAATATGACGTCTACGGTCAAGTGGTAGAAAATGGTACCTCCTGCATCGGTGAGTGTAATCAACAGACACTTGCTTTGCCCTGTAATCAAGGTACTTAAGAAATTTTCTCTGGATGCCCTCAATACGAGACTTGTAGATCCCGTATTGAGGGTTCCAGACTTGTGATGCATACTCAAGGTGGCTGCGTACGAACGAACAATACAATACCTTGATCGGTTTTAGCGATCGGAAACATGCTGAGGTTCTCATTATAAACCCAAGCGCTTTTGACGCCCTATTTACTATACTATCAATATGCTGATCGAAGAGTAACTTCCTGTCTTGCATAATACCAAGATCCCTAATACTATTGACTTTGCCTATATTGATATTGTAAAGCTTATACGTGGAATCGATTATAGACTTCTGACGAGTAAAAGTCAAGTGGAAGCATTTTGAAACATTCAGTTCCAGCCTGTTACGTGTACAGTATTCTTCAAATCTATTTAAATCATTTTGTAACAAGTGTGTATCAGATATGTTTCGGATAATTTTATGAACCTTCATATCGTCAGCATAAAGTAAAATATAAGATGTTTCAAAACAGTGTTTCACGTCAGCAATAAATAAAGTAAATAAAAGGGATCCTAAAATCGAACCCTGGGGAACTCCAGAGGGGACAGAACTCCATCCAGACGTGTACCCCTGAAGTACCACAGCCTGCGTTCTGTTTTCAATATAAGAAGAGAACCAACGATACAAATCTCCGTGTATTCCGGCTTTTAATAGCTTCTCTAAAAGCAGTCTATGGTCAATACGGTCAAAGCATTTACTATAATCAGTATAAATAACGTCAACTTGTGCACGCTGTTCCATACCTTCGGATATAAATTCATGGGACAATATTAAATTAGATGTAGTGGAACGCTTCCTAATAAAACCATGCTGTTCATCACCAAAGTTGCATTTCATAGCAGCGTATACATCAGTAAACACAATGCGTTCGAGAATTTTTGAGAACAGACATATCTTGGATATTGGTCGATAATTAGAGATATCCGACTTATTACCTTTCTTGAAAACTGGGGTAACAAATGCCGATTTCCAAATTTTCGGAACTATGCCTTCTGAAAGTGACCGCTTGAATAAAATGCATAATGGTACAACAAGGCTGTCGGCACAATTTACGATAAATAATGGAGGTATAAGATCAGGGCCGCCAGATTTGGAAAGGTCTAAGGTCTTTAATAACTTTAAAACTTGTGAAAGAGATACACTAATCGAACCGATGCACGACACACCGTCTTCAATGCTAATGCCACCGGAAGTAGCGGGCACAGGATCAGGTTCCTGGAAAGTAGAATGGAAATAAGTTGCGAATAAATTGCTGATCTCTTCACCTGTACCCGCGGTCCTGTCACCATAATGCATTACTTTAGGAAAAGTACCTGAGTTTCTTTTGCTCTTCACATATGTCCAAAAATATTTTGGGTTCTCAATGATCGAGGATTCGACTTTATCCATGTATGTTTCAAAACAAGTTTTCTCCAAGCTAACTGCTCTATTCCGTAAAAGAGAGAAAGAGTGATAATCGGACATATTACCGTACGTTTTGAATTTACGGTGATATTTATGTTTCTCTCTCAGTATTTTTACCAAAGCAGAATTATACCAAGGCGGGTAAGATGATTGTCTAACTGATTTAATTGGGATATACTTGTCTCTAAGCTCATACAATTTATTATAAAACAGTCCAACAGCACTATCCAACGAATCTTCGAGTAATAACTCATTCCAATTGGTTTCGTCCAGTTCAGACTTAATAGCTGTGTAGTCACCCCTAGAAAATACATACTTCTTAGTCGATTTATCATTCAATTTATGAATCTCAACAAAGTCGGCAGTAATCGTCAATGGTTTATGATGTAGGTCTACAGGCAATGCTAAAGGATCGTGACATTCAGTAACATTGACTGAGTCATTAGAAAAAACTAAGTCCAATAATCTACCATTGCTGTTTCTCTCACCGTTATATTGGGACAGGTTAGATGTGAGAACTCCATCAAAAAACTCGCTTAAGTAATTACATGACACATTCTGCGGGATCAATTCATTATCTTCAGAATTTATCCAGTCTACATTATTTCCAAAATTAAAATCACCCATAATAATGAATTTATCTAATGGGTGGGTCAAGATTAAGTAATTAGCATTTACACTAAAATTATGCAATTGATTATAATACGAATTACCAAGGTTTTGTTTACAAAGATATAAGGCACAAATATGCAAATTATAATTTATCGCAGGCCTAGACCTTTTTAAAATAAGTGAGACCCAAATGTCTTCAGCAGAACTTCGCCAGTCATGTCGTTCTACAACAGTAAGCTCACTTTTTACCGCTATCAAAACGCCACCGCCCCGCTTTTGAGAGGTTCGAGAGTAATCACGATCACGCCTCCACACTAAATAGCGACCATCAAACAGCTCACTACTAAAGATATCATCCACTAGCCATGTCTCCGTAAATACAATGACATCATACGCACTAAGAGATATTTTATGAAATATATCGTTCGTTTTCGTACGCAAACCACGCACATTTTGATAGTATATCTTAAGATTAGCCATCACTAATAACAAAAACTACGACAGAATAAAATAAACAATTAAAAAGGGCATGCAAAATTACGTTACGCACCAAAAAGTATAAGAAGTATTCAATTTCTCGATAAAGTCTTTTAAAGGAGGTAGAAGGCAACAACTTACAATAATGTATCAAGCACAGTAGAACACAGTGTTCATAAATAATTAACTTTGAAAAGCACAAACCAAATGAGCTATCAATAGAAATAAAAGGTGACGAACGGTAGCAAGATAAGGATTGCTGGTAACACAAAAGGGTAATAACAGACACAACACAATATTCGAAATCAGACCATAACATGAAAGCAATTAGGTCGCGATTACCTTGACACAATAATTTCGTATAAGTGATTTTTTTAAGAAACTTACTCAGGAACATCGTGTAATGACACAAAACAATTAGGAAAACGCAAGTAGCACACAACGACTTGCGGTTCTCAAACTTCTTGTAGGCACAACTAACAAAATATGTAAACACTGTTGGATCAAAGTTAATAGTTATTGACGTGACAACGTCTTAAATTAGGTTGCGGCTGGGAGTCACTTATGAAAAAGTGTAACGCTCGGTAACGTTACGTTCTTATTTTAAATTAGGTTGCGGCTGGGAGTCACTTATGAAAAAGTGTAACGCTCGGTAACGTTACGTTCTTATTTTCATTTAATTCCTTGTTCCTATTGTGCAATTTAATTATATTCATATCAATAAATATTCTACCGAGAAAAAGACGTTGTCACGTAAAATCTTCGCCCGTAAAACCGACTTTACAGGCAACCATTTTTTATTATATAATTTTTGAAAGGTCCTTTTCTGATTTCACTATCATTACTGGGGTTGTGTCCATTTTTCTCGCATGTATTTTTGCGTGTTTGACCCATACATATTGAAAATCCGTTTCGGACGCCAATTTTTTAGTTTTCGATAGCAGTATTTTATTCTTCATCGTCAGGTGGTCGTTTATATATATTCTCTGATTTCCTGCTAATCCAATTTGGCCAGTTGTTAGTGGCGAAGTCTTGAAAACATATCTGGCTGCAGCAACAAAATCATCTTTAACGTAGCGATTGCAGAACGAGACAACTACTGGCTTTATATGATCCTTTTCACGCGTAGGCACTCTAGTAATAAAGTTGATCTGACTTTTGGTAATGGGATAATTAATTTTTTCACCAATGCTGGATATTATCTGGAACAGGTTCTCATTATTTGATGGAGACAGACCTTTCACCTCCACATTGTTCATCCGCGACCATTGATCCTTATTGTCAGACTCCTCCTCCAGTTTATCCAGACGCGCCTGAAGCTGATCCACCTGACCCTGAACTTTTTCCAGCTGAGTAACACGCTGCTCCATGCCACTTATCCTTGTATTAAACTCCTTGACAACATCATTGAATTGCTGGGTCAGAGAGGATTTCATGTCGGCGAATTCATTCCTTAGTGCCAGGATTTCGTCCTTTAGACCTTCCAATGGAGCCAACTTTGCAGCCAATGCTCAAAGCTCCAGTAGTACTGTGGATTCTGGCTCTGACCTCGGAGACATGGGAGAGCTAGGAGGATGAAGAGTGCCCGTCTGCTTGCATTTCATGCATCGCCATGTGAGCTTCCTGTCTCCTAGCTTACGGTGGCCAGCTTCAGTGATGCCTGCACATTGAAAATGCAACTCATTTCCGCATACTGAACAACGCACTCCATCAGTCAGCTGATCGTCGCAGATACCACACTTCTTCAATCCATCCATTATTTTCCCTTGTTACAAACTTTTATTTTAAAGACAGACGTAGAATAACTTTGAGGAACTCTGGTTGGTTGCTAAATATCGACAGCGGGTTCAAGTAAACGCGACCGTAGACAACAGGGCCTATGACAAGACTGATATTACTTGTATATATTTTTTTTGACACCAGCCCGTATTACCTACATATAATATATATTTTAGTATTAGCTTGAAAATTGTAATTAAGGCTTTTTATCTATTAAATGGATTCAATTTAAACATTTAAAAAAAGTTTATTTAGATACTGATAAGCTTCTTGTTTGTAAGAATATTTCGATTAATAACTTCTAGTACACATAATGTTGAGAAGCGTAAGCAGAGTTATTTTAAAAGGAACCACTATACATACATAATTAAATATATAATTATGTTTGATTCAGTAAACGGTATTTCAGTCCACTGCAAGACAAAATAATGCTCCTAAGTGATAGGTTGGTAGCCACCATTGTGCGTTGCATGCAATGGAACATTATGTTTATTTTTTAACTTTATTATTTAAACTTTCGCGTGAGTGGTACTAATTAGAATGTTTCACTTACATTACACGTTGAGTTTTACAGCGAGAGTTTCAGTTAAATAATTACTAGAAAATTGCAACAGAGCAACTTTTTACTTTTAACTAATAAATTAAGTATAATATCAACTACCTACATTTTCAACCAATTAGCACTTTAAACCATACTTAAAACTATAAATCTCCGGTACAAACCGTCACACGGTTGCAGTGTAACGGTTACAAGTCCCGCGGCGACGACATTTCTAACATTAATTCTAACACTTTGTACAGTGTGGGATACTGAGCCTTAAACTTGTGATATGACATAGTGAGGAGAGGAGCGGGTATAAGTACGTTTATTTTACCAAAGTGTAGGGCCATGTGATTGAAATATCCTTAAGCATTTTGCATGATATAACTTTATTAAGTTTTAGGAAAATCGTTTCAATATAGATGGCATAACCAACAAACCTATGTTGGTAACTTATAAAACCCATCATGGAAAATAGGAAAATGTATTGTTAAGCTAATTGACCGGTGTTGTGCTGTTGTAGCTAATTTCCCTTTCATACCGAGACCTTATTATCTATCAAAGAATGATCGTTGTGATTTTAATACAATTAATTTCAAATTTAATTTCAAATCAAATTAAATCAAATCTATAATGCTGAATACAGTATGTAGTACATTGGAAATGCGCAATTCACTATGTTCCACTAATTAGCATAATCGGCTTGTAATGTTTCCACTGCTGGGACCATGCTGGGACCATGCTGGGACCATGCTGGGACCATGCTGGGACCATGCTGGGACCATGCTGGGACACAGGCCTCCTCTTAGTAAGAGGGCCGTAATCACCCTCGCGGGCCCAGTGTGGGTTGCTAGATGTCACATGTCTTCGAATTTTTGGTCCTAAGAAATGCCGGTTTACTCACGATGTTTTCCTTTACCGTTTCAAGAGCAGTGGTGATGCATTAAAATACACTTAGAAAAGCGCCTGCCTGTGTTCGAACCCACGACCTACAACTCGCAAGTCGGGGTCGTCACCACTGGGCCGCCACTGCTCATAGTTCTACTAATCAAGGCGTGCCACATTATAAACATTTTGTTACTAACACTATACACCATTGTAGTCTGATTTTATAAAGATAATAACAATAAATATAAACATTTAGTAAGTTACCAATTCGTTTTTTTTTTGTTTTTAGTTTCTATATTCAAATCTCATGAAAGGAGGGGGCCGTGGCTAAATAAGAACAACCGCACAGGTCGATCGATCAGGTTAAGCTACGCTTGCCGCGATTGGTCTGTGGATGGGTGACCATCTTTACATACCGAGACCCGTGCCTCGGAAAACACGTTAAGGCGTTGGTCCCGGATGTCATTCGTGGATCTTTGACAGTTGTTACGGTAGTCAGAAGCCCGAAAGTCTGACAACCAGTCCTACCAAGGGGTATCGTATTATCCAGTAACTGGGTTGTGGAGGTCAGATAGGCAGTCGCTCCATGTAAAATACTGGTATTCAGCTGCATCCGGTTAGACTGGAAGCCGACCCCAACATAGTTGGGAAAAGGCTAGGCAGATGATGATTGATTACAATCTCATGAAAATCTTGAGCCCCAAAAAAAATCTTCAAAAGTGCATTACACACCTACTTGTTACCATTTACCTTCCGTCTCCCAATACCACACACCTTCCTATCTCGCGGGTCCCGCGTCATCTAAGTTGTCGGACACAATCTAAGTTGAGGCGCTCCTAATTCCGGCACCTGCCGCATTGCGCTCGCGCTTGGCCGACCTGATGCAACGTGCTCGAGATTGATTCGTAACGTTATACAGCGACTTCGTGTTGTAAGATTGCCTGATAGATTGGGTTAGTGTGTCGTGAGGTTGAGCTTCAGTTGCTAATAGGTGCTGTACTGTTATAAGATTATTAATGTTACATTTAGCAGTTGTAGAGCTTTTCGTGAAATGGTTAGTCCTGGCAAATTTTAAAAATAATTGATATGTTTCATCTACAGATTAAGGTGTAATTAAAATAAATGGACACCTGGAAAGGTGTCATTGTATCCTTCATTATGAACTACTCTTACAGTGGGACCAAATCTGAAAACAGAAAACAGTATCAGCTGCTCCATACATTTAACAGTTCGCATAACTCGACTATGTTATTTCAACATAACAATACAAGGTAAATGAATACTCATTTATATAATTAGTATTACACTAGCTTGGATAACTGACATACCGTTCCATAAAACTGACCTGTAGCCACACAACACTTACTGTAAAAATTTAGTTGTTTGGATACACTACGGCGCAAAATAAACAGGGCAACTGCTATCTTCCCTCCTTCCACTAGATAATGCCAATAACTTATTGAGCACGTCGGAAAGCTGTTGGCCTATATCTAATATCCAAGGTAAAAAGTAAAAAAATTAACACAATTTTTAATAATCGTAATCGAATCGTAAAGCCCTCAAAATTCAGTAGCTCCGTTGTTGGCATCACACAATATATATATTATGTTTGTGTCGTGTCCTTGAAAATAAAGATGTCAAACATGAAATAAAGGCCAACACGGTCTACAGTTTCGAGTTAGGGCGCGCGCACACTGCCCGAGCGGCAGATGGGCCGCCTATGTTAATTTTATATTGCACGGAGCTCCGGAAGTTTTTTAAATTAGTTTGCGCTGCTGCAGTTGAGTGCACTGTTTTAGAAACTTTTTTGATTATTTTTACTTTCTTTTATTGTGGAATTTGGAAAAATGCAGTGGCAAGGCAACATATTATTTTGTTGTACCTATACATTTTCAGTTTTGGAAGATGATGTTTAATTTGCTCTGAGCATACGTGTGCTGACAATTCCAAGTTGTACCTATTACTGTTTTATCAAAAAATAATAACCAGTCCGTATAGTAAGATCAATACTTGGGCAGGACGATTACCCGCAGGCTCCTTGCAAGAGCAACGAAACCAATCTAGTAACTGAGCTCTAGCTCAATGAGACTCTTAGGCTGCGAGGATAGTTGTGATTGACCTAGTTGTGATTTTCTCACCAAAATCAATATACGTTGCGATCACGACGTCACGGGCTACTCAGTCTGCACTCTCCTTAACGTTAAAAACGTGGAGTCAACGTTTCAGATCGCCGCGTTTTTGTCGCTTCCACCGCGTTACCTCCACTGTGTCGTAGTGTTGGTAGCTGTACCAGACCGGGCACCTAATGGACGCCTCCCTGCTTGCTGGGATTCACGGTATTTCTTTGAGTGTTGGGTTGACATATTGTTGATTGGATAAGAGCCATATGTTATTTATGTCCTATAGTTATTGGGTTTCGCCACTTATCGTAGTTGCTCCGTGTATGATCTGATCTGGGGGTCTGGGTAAGACTGGCGCTAACCTCAATTAACCTGCAAAAAGGCTAGTCAGTCATGAAAAAGATCTAACTTTATTTTCCATTTAACTAACTATTGTTTTACGTACGAATATAATAATGTAACTGTTACTATTATTATTTAATAACAGTAGGACTTTATATTATGTATAAGAAATGTTTATATTTACAATACCTGCGACGTCTGCGCGAGGAACAGCCAATTATTGCACATACTCGTACACAAAGGGTCTCGGGGAAATGATTTGTTAGTAACAAACAATTGAAAAGCTGACATGGTCCTAATATGATAATGCTAAGCTTGTCGTTCTATTGATACGGAAACAACCCTTTCATTTTGTTTTTTTTTTTTTTTTCCTTGTCTTAGGGTTCAACAATAGGATGGACCCTAATCTTATTACAATCTAGCCTTTTAGATAGACTAATAAGTAATTTAATTATTACCTAAACTATAAAAAATTGTCTTTAGTAAGAATGTGTCCAATAGCACTTTTCTTATTGTCTCTATTAAGGCGAATACACTTCGTTCTTGTGTTTGTTTGGCACTTTTGTACTTTACACTATTCACTAACACTAAACACTAACTCGAACGGTTTTGTTCTTTTTAGTCTTCTAACTATGTGTGTGTGGTCGAGAAGCTGGATTGCCTCGACGTTCACATGCTGATGAAGTCTCTTTTCGTGAGCTTCTGCAAGTTTCTGGGTTACTTTTTCGATGAACTCAACTTTTAGGTCCCGGTGGAGGTCATCATTTCGTATGTACCAAGGTGCATTTACAATTTCCCTAAGCACTTTGTTCTGGAATCGTTGTATAATTAATATATTGGTCTGTTTGGTGCAGCCCCACAGCTGAAGGATTATTCCGATCTGTCACCCCGCTTTGTCCCCTTAAGGGGACCTGAATACCATAAGTCCAAACTGGCATTAGGACTTGTCTGTATAACAACAATTTATTTTGCACGGACAGCATGGAGTTTCTTCCAAGTAGCCAATACATTCTTTTGAATCGGAGGTCGAGTTCATCTTTTTTCTTCTTGACGTGGGCTTTCCAGCGTAGCTTTGCGTCAAAGGTCATACCGAGATACTTGGCTGTATTCTCGTATGGAACTTGTTTATTATTAATGTAAACTGGAGAATACTGTTGTTTTTTGTTGGTAAAATCTATGTGAACAGATTTCGATTCATTAAGTTTAATCCTCCATTTTTTGGTCCAGTCATAAACTTGATTTACAGCCATTTGTACCTTTTTTACTGCTTCTTCGTGGCTGTTTCCTACAGCCATTATGGCTGTATCATCAGCAAAGGTCCCAATCGTGTTTTGCTCTAATTCAGGAATATCGCAAGTGTATAGTAGGTACAGGACCGGACCTAACACACTTCCTTGCGGTACGCCAGCTTTAATTTCTTTCAGTTCATTTTGATATAATAATAATAATTTTGCCTCACGAAATAGAGTGTTTTCCTTTCTCAAATAGTAAATGTCTAGAAAATAACTTTCTGATTATTTCAATAGCCTCAAGCAGCTATTGATTCTAATGTTCAGACAATTTATACAATACTAGCAGTGCCCCGCGGTTTCACCCGCATAAGTGTCGATCCCGTGGGAATATCGGAATAAAAACTATCCTATGTCCTTTCCCGAGACTTAAACTATCTCTCATCTAAATCGGTTCAGTGGTTTAAGCGTGAAGAGGTAACAGACAGACAGACATACTTTCGCATTTATAATATTAGTATGGATATACCTACATATAATACTAGCAGCGCCCCGCGTTTACACCCGCATAAGTGTCGATCCCATGGGAATATTGGGATGAAACTATCCTATGTCCTTTCCCGGGACTTAAACTATCACTATACCACATTTAATCTAAATCGGTTCAGCGGTTTAAGCGTGAAGAGGTAACAGACAGACAGACACAGTTTCGTATTTATAATATTAGTATGGATATTAAATATGGATTTGTGTAAGGAATTTGGAGCCTATTCTATCACATGCAAAGGTTCATAACTAGGATTGCCTAATCACACAATAAAAAGGGAAGTTAAAACAAGGTTGGATTCTTAAACAACACTACGAGTACCTGCAGTAACTCTCAAACTTGTCATCTTAGTGAACGATCGGAAACTGTACTAAGTCCGTATATGTGTGGAGGAAAAACCACTTCCCGTGAAAGTTTTTTAATTTGCCGAAGGTATGGATTACTAGAGCTTTCAACTTTAGCCGTCCGCGGGATAGGAAGAGTGAAGTATGAGACTACGTGATGCGTGGGCGCGTGGGGGACGGGCTTATTGTTGCGATAGATAGGTCATCAGTGGGTTCCGTATCATAACTAGATAAGTTTTCGCTAATAGGGCTGAATGCCGCGAGTATATTCCTTAGATTAAAAATCCCTCTTATATAGCACAATACACAAACACTTATACCACATCACAACATCACATCACATACAACACACATCACACACACACACACACATCACACAAATACAATACACACACATCCCACACACATACATCACATCAACATCTTATACCTGTACTTACCTACATTCATAGCAAATAAAGTTCTGATTCTGATTCTTAAAATCAAATTAGCTATTTATAGGCAATAAATATATAAATTCCATTTACTATAGGAGTCATTAAGAAAATCAAGAGCTCTAGTTAGTTTTAAATTATTAATAAAGGTCCCGAAGTAGCGTTCATCAGACGTAGATTTAGTCCATTGTCCCAATAGATCCATTACATGGTTTGCCTGTCTTAATTAGAAGGCTTTGTCATCTAAATATACCAATTGTCTTGTGTAAGTGTTAGTCCACGTGTATTAATTGGTTTAGATCTAGATGAAGGATCAGTTGACCTTGGAGTCGCGCCAAGAACAGTAAGGCGATCTGTTTGTCTTCCCTGGGGAACGTAAATATGTAGTCTGTTGAGCTTAATGTACTCGTGTAAGCACAGGGTTGAACTAAATAACTTACACCCTCGTTAACTCAAAACATGACTGTAAATATAACTTAATTAGAGAGTGAAAACATTTTCTTCTTTTCTCGTTATTTTACTGCATTCCCCATATTTTACCAATTAAGGCTTACAGACTAAAGCTGCCTGGAGTTAAGTGAATGTTCAGAAAACGAGCCATGCTGCAGCATGCAGACGAGTATGACGTTATTATTAGGATAGACGTAAGTACATTACTACCTACTACTACACCTTCTTACATTGTAGGATGTGGATTAAACAAGCGGTTTTGCAACTAAGGTACATTGTTGTTCAATGTGAGACGTTTCACAAAGTTATTATCATGTGGGTTATATAAATATGATGATGACATACTAAACAGCTTAATTTGAATTAATAATAAGTTCTATTAGTTATTTATGTATTGCAACTATGCTTGTAATACTTTAAATCAACGGCACTTATTTATATTTTTTCCGATTTCTCCTCCTACTCAACTCCCCAGCAGCAGAATGAAATATGTTAGTTTAACTTTTTTATTTACTACGTCATATTATTAGATAGTAGGACAATATTGATAAAATCATATATTTTATAAGAGCTATAACAAATACGAACTAACAGGAACAAATAAAATCGTAATTTCCTCATAAAACTCACATAATAATATACGTCGTAAAAACATTATCTTTCTTATTTACCATCTACAAATTCAATAATAACAGAAATAGATTAGTCACGTCTCAACTTTCTTTAATAACGTTTTCCTCGAGCTAGCTACTGATCGAACATTATTAGTATTCCTTGTGAGTTCCGTGGACACTGTTAGAGGCAGTGAGACTGGCGGGCTCCACGCTAATTACTGAATGAGATACAGACAGGCTTTTCGGCTTTGGTCATATTATCATGTTCAATAAGCACGCAATAAACGTTGTACGTAATTCGTCCATAGCAAATGCGTTTTGCGCCATCCCCTGCTATTAATCAGACTTGTCGCAACAGTGTTTCTAGCTAGAAAGCCTGCGCCGAATCGTCATCTCCATCCCTTCGACAAGCCGCGAGCCCTAAGTATCTATTGAAGAGAGGCAGGTAGAGCCGGTGACGTCATTACCGCTCTCTCTGAGACATCACCACAAAGGAATGACTCAGAAGTTCCACTTGAAGATGTAAAGAAAATTACTTTCCAGTTCTCACTCATGGCGTTTTCAAAGAAGCTTCGTCGTTGTATACATGAATAATCTTTGACAAAAAATTGACTTACGGTGTGAAGGCCATGAGAGACCTTAACGAATTTCTTTAATGTATTTTATTGGGTGTAGTTCAGTACTGGATTATTAATCTCGACTAAGTACGAAACTGTCATATGCGTTCAAACATTTTTTTTTATAGAGTAAATTCTACCGCAATTAAAGACAGGGACAGTTTCGCCCGTATCGAAGTTCCGCAAATTCTTGGTCTTTTGTAGCATTTCCTTTGTTTCCTTCGCCAAGCATATATTTGCTCGGTGCCTCACATGCCCCGTTATAAGCGTCGGAACGCTTTCGGTATGTAGGTACTGCGGATGGCAACGTCTTTGAGGTGAGATAAAATTTGACTACCCTCGCCTGCTCTGTACGAAAGTGGCTGGTATATAAAGTGAGAAGATTTTTTTCCTTTATAAAAGTCTTTTAGTTTCATGTTTCAGAAATAGTACAAGAAATATTCAGCGCTTTATGTTCTAATAGCAGCGCCCCGCGGTTTCACCCGCATAAGTGTCGATCCCGTGGGAATATCGGAATAAAAACTATCCTATGTCCTTTCCCGAGACTTAAACTATCTCTCATCTAAATCGGTTCAGTGGTTTAAGCGTGAAGAGGTAACAGACAGACAGACATACTTTCGCATTTATAATATTAGTATGGATATACCTACATATAATACTAGCAGCGCCCCGCGTTTACACCCGCATAAGTGTCGATCCCATGGGAATATTGGGATGAAACTATCCTATGTCCTTTCCCGGGACTTAAACTATCACTATACCACATTTAATCTAAATCGGTTCAGCGGTTTAAGCGTGAAGAGGTAACAGACAGACAGACACAGTTTCGTATTTATAATATTAGTATGGATATTAAATATGGATTTGTGTAAGGAATTTGGAGCCTATTCTATCACATGCAAAGGTTCATAACTAGGATTGCCTAATCACACAATAAAAAGGGAAGTTAAAACAAGGTTGGATTCTTAAACAACACTACGAGTACCTGCAGTAACTCTCAAACTTGTCATCTTAGTGAACGATCGGAAACTGTACTAAGTCCGTATATGTGTGGAGGAAAAACCACTTCCCGTGAAAGTTTTTTAATTTGCCGAAGGTATGGATTACTAGAGCTTTCAACTTTAGCCGTCCGCGGGATAGGAAGAGTGAAGTATGAGACTACGTGATGCGTGGGCGCGTGGGGGACGGGCTTATTGTTGCGATAGATAGGTCATCAGTGGGTTCCGTATCATAACTAGATAAGTTTTCGCTAATAGGGCTGAATGCCGCGAGTATATTCCTTAGATTAAAAATCCCTCTTATATAGCACAATACACAAACACTTATACCACATCACAACATCACATCACATACAACACACATCACACACACACACACACATCACACAAATACAATACACACACATCCCACACACATACATCACATCAACATCTTATACCTGTACTTACCTACATTCATAGCAAATAAAGTTCTGATTCTGATTCTTAAAATCAAATTAGCTATTTATAGGCAATAAATATATAAATTCCATTTACTATAGGAGTCATTAAGAAAATCAAGAGCTCTAGTTAGTTTTAAATTATTAATAAAGGTCCCGAAGTAGCGTTCATCAGACGTAGATTTAGTCCATTGTCCCAATAGATCCATTACATGGTTTGCCTGTCTTAATTAGAAGGCTTTGTCATCTAAATATACCAATTGTCTTGTGTAAGTGTTAGTCCACGTGTATTAATTGGTTTAGATCTAGATGAAGGATCAGTTGACCTTGGAGTCGCGCCAAGAACAGTAAGGCGATCTGTTTGTCTTCCCTGGGGAACGTAAATATGTAGTCTGTTGAGCTTAATGTACTCGTGTAAGCACAGGGTTGAACTAAATAACTTACACCCTCGTTAACTCAAAACATGACTGTAAATATAACTTAATTAGAGAGTGAAAACATTTTCTTCTTTTCTCGTTATTTTACTGCATTCCCCATATTTTACCAATTAAGGCTTACAGACTAAAGCTGCCTGGAGTTAAGTGAATGTTCAGAAAACGAGCCATGCTGCAGCATGCAGACGAGTATGACGTTATTATTAGGATAGACGTAAGTACATTACTACCTACTACTACACCTTCTTACATTGTAGGATGTGGATTAAACAAGCGGTTTTGCAACTAAGGTACATTGTTGTTCAATGTGAGACGTTTCACAAAGTTATTATCATGTGGGTTATATAAATATGATGATGACATACTAAACAGCTTAATTTGAATTAATAATAAGTTCTATTAGTTATTTATGTATTGCAACTATGCTTGTAATACTTTAAATCAACGGCACTTATTTATATTTTTTCCGATTTCTCCTCCTACTCAACTCCCCAGCAGCAGAATGAAATATGTTAGTTTAACTTTTTTATTTACTACGTCATATTATTAGATAGTAGGACAATATTGATAAAATCATATATTTTATAAGAGCTATAACAAATACGAACTAACAGGAACAAATAAAATCGTAATTTCCTCATAAAACTCACATAATAATATACGTCGTAAAAACATTATCTTTCTTATTTACCATCTACAAATTCAATAATAACAGAAATAGATTAGTCACGTCTCAACTTTCTTTAATAACGTTTTCCTCGAGCTAGCTACTGATCGAACATTATTAGTATTCCTTGTGAGTTCCGTGGACACTGTTAGAGGCAGTGAGACTGGCGGGCTCCACGCTAATTACTGAATGAGATACAGACAGGCTTTTCGGCTTTGGTCATATTATCATGTTCAATAAGCACGCAATAAACGTTGTACGTAATTCGTCCATAGCAAATGCGTTTTGCGCCATCCCCTGCTATTAATCAGACTTGTCGCAACAGTGTTTCTAGCTAGAAAGCCTGCGCCGAATCGTCATCTCCATCCCTTCGACAAGCCGCGAGCCCTAAGTATCTATTGAAGAGAGGCAGGTAGAGCCGGTGACGTCATTACCGCTCTCTCTGAGACATCACCACAAAGGAATGACTCAGAAGTTCCACTTGAAGATGTAAAGAAAATTACTTTCCAGTTCTCACTCATGGCGTTTTCAAAGAAGCTTCGTCGTTGTATACATGAATAATCTTTGACAAAAAATTGACTTACGGTGTGAAGGCCATGAGAGACCTTAACGAATTTCTTTAATGTATTTTATTGGGTGTAGTTCAGTACTGGATTATTAATCTCGACTAAGTACGAAACTGTCATATGCGTTCAAACATTTTTTTTTATAGAGTAAATTCTACCGCAATTAAAGACAGGGACAGTTTCGCCCGTATCGAAGTTCCGCAAATTCTTGGTCTTTTGTAGCATTTCCTTTGTTTCCTTCGCCAAGCATATATTTGCTCGGTGCCTCACATGCCCCGTTATAAGCGTCGGAACGCTTTCGGTATGTAGGTACTGCGGATGGCAACGTCTTTGAGGTGAGATAAAATTTGACTACCCTCGCCTGCTCTGTACGAAAGTGGCTGATATATAAAGTGAGAAGATTTTTTTCCTTTATAAAAGTCTTTTAGTTTCATGTTTCAGAAATAGTACAAGAAATATTCAGCGCTTTATGTTCTAATAGCAGCGCCCAGCGGTTTCACCCGCGTAAGTTTCGATCCCGTGGGAATATCGGGATAAAAACTATCCTATATGTCCTTTCCCGGGACTCAAACGATCTCTATACCAAATTTCATATAAATCTGTTCAACGGTTTACGCGTGATTGAGTAACAAATATCTTCACAAACTTTCACATTTATAATATTACTAGTAGTATTTAAAATGGCTTTTACATGGCCTCAGGCAGCATTTAGTAAAATAGAACTTTTATTTAAGTTCGCTAGGCGATAGAGCTTATGAGACGTAGGTAAGAAACCGGTATTCGCCAATCACGCAGGAGAGATTTGCTCACAACGACAGTTTTGTCTATCGGTATACAGCCTTCCAATTTCATAACAACATTATTAGCTGTAGGTACTAGCATTTTGACAAACTGATCATAGCATAATTAGCCCAAACACAAACATAAAGCATACAACGTAGCAACCTACAACGTTCCCACTGCAAGGACACAGGCCTCCTCTCTGTTAGAGGGTCTGGGCCGTAGTCCACCATGCGAGCCCAGTGCGGGTTGAGGATGTCACATAAAGCATACAACGTAGCAACCTACAACGTTCCCACTGCAAGGACACAGGCCTCCTCTCTGTTAGAGGGTCTGGGCCGTAGTCCACCATGCGAGCCCAGTGCGGGTTGAGGATGTCACATAAAGCATACAACGTAGCAACCTACAACGTTCCCACTGCAAGGACACAGGCCTCCTCTCTGTTAGAGGGTCTGGGCCATAGTCCACCATGCGAGCCCAGTGCGGGTTGAGGATGTCACATAAAGCATACAACGTAGCAACCTACAACGTTCCCACTGCAAGGACACAGGCCTCCTCTCTGTTAGAGGGTCTGGGCCGTAGTCCACCATGCGAGCCCAGTGCGGGTTGAGGATGTCACATAAAGCATACAACGTAGCAACCTACAACGTTCCCACTGCAAGGACACAGGCCTCCTCTCTGTTAGAGGGTCTGGGCCGTAGTCCACCATGCGAGCCCAGTGCGGGTTGAGGATGTCACATAAAGCATACAACGTAGCAACCTACAACGTTCCCACTGCAAGGACACAGGCCTCCTCTCTGTTAGAGGGTCTGGGCCGTAGTCCACCATGCGAGCCCAGTGCGGGTTGAGGATGTCACATAAAGCATACAACGTAGCAACCTACAACGTTCCCACTGCAAGGACACAGGCCTCCTCTCTGTTAGAGGGTCTGGGCCGTAGTCCACCATGCGAGCCCAGTGCGGGTTGAGGATGTCACATAAAGCATACAACGTAGCAACCTACAACGTTCCCACTGCAAGGACACAGGCCTCCTCTCTGTTAGAGGGTCTGGGCCGTAGTCCACCATGCGAGCCCAGTGCGGGTTGAGGATGTCACATAAAGCATACAACGTAGCAACCTACAACGTTCCCACTGCAAGGACACAGGCCTCCTCTCTGTTAGAGGGTCTGGGCCGTAGTCCACCATGCGAGCCCAGTGCGGGTTGAGGATGTCACATAAAGCATACAACGTAGCAACCTACAACGTTCCCACTGCAAGGACACAGGCCTCCTCTCTGTTAGAGGGTCTGGGCCGTAGTCCACCATGCGAGCCCAGTGCGGGTTGAGGATGTCACATAAAGCATACAACGTAGCAACCTACAACGTTCCCACTGCAAGGACACAGGCCTCCTCTCTGTTAGAGGGTCTGGGCCGTAGTCCACCATGCGAGCCCAGTGCGGGTTGAGGATGTCACATAAAGCATACAACGTAGCAACCTACAACGTTCCCACTGCAAGGACACAGGCCTCCTCTCTGTTAGAGGGTCTGGGCCGTAGTCCACCATGCGAGCCCAGTGCGGGTTGAGGATGTCACATAAAGCATACAACGTAGCAACCTACAACGTTCCCACTGCAAGGACACAGGCCTCCTCTCTGTTAGAGGGTCTGGGCCGTAGTCCACCATGCGAGCCCAGTGCGGGTTGAGGATGTCACATAAAGCATACAACGTAGCAACCTACAACGTTCCCACTGCAAGGACACAGGCCTCCTCTCTGTTAGAGGGTCTGGGCCGTAGTCCACCATGCGAGCCCAGTGCGGGTTGAGGATGTCACATAAAGCATACAACGTAGCAACCTACAACGTTCCCACTGCAAGGACACAGGCCTCCTCTCTGTTAGAGGGTCTGGGCCGTAGTCCACCATGCGAGCCCAGTGCGGGTTGAGGATGTCACATAAAGCATACAACGTAGCAACCTACAACGTTCCCACTGCAAGGACACAGGCCTCCTCTCTGTTAGAGGGTCTGGGCCGTAGTCCACCATGCGAGCCCAGTGCGGGTTGAGGATGTCACATAAAGCATACAACGTAGCAACCTACAACGTTCCCACTGCAAGGACACAGGCCTCCTCTCTGTTAGAGGGTCTGGGCCGTAGTCCACCATGCGAGCCCAGTGCGGGTTGAGGATGTCACATAAAGCATACAACGTAGCAACCTACAACGTTCCCACTGCAAGGACACAGGCCTCCTCTCTGTTAGAGGGTCTGGGCCGTAGTCCACCATGCGAGCCCAGTGCGGGTTGAGGATGTCACATAAAGCATACAACGTAGCAACCTACAACGTTCCCACTGCAAGGACACAGGCCTCCTCTCTGTTAGAGGGTCTGGGCCGTAGTCCACCATGCGAGCCCAGTGCGGGTTGAGGATGTCACATAAAGCATACAACGTAGCAACCTACAACGTTCCCACTGCAAGGACACAGGCCTCCTCTCTGTTAGAGGGTCTGGGCCGTAGTCCACCATGCGAGCCCAGTGCGGGTTGAGGATGTCACATAAAGCATACAACGTAGCAACCTACAACGTTCCCACTGCAAGGACACAGGCCTCCTCTCTGTTAGAGGGTCTGGGCCGTAGTCCACCATGCGAGCCCAGTGCGGGTTGAGGATGTCACATAAAGCATACAACGTAGCAACCTACAACGTTCCCACTGCAAGGACACAGGCCTCCTCTCTGTTAGAGGGTCTGGGCCGTAGTCCACCATGCGAGCCCAGTGCGGGTTGAGGATGTCACATAAAGCATACAACGTAGCAACCTACAACGTTCCCACTGCAAGGACACAGGCCTCCTCTCTGTTAGAGGGTCTGGGCCGTAGTCCACCATGCGAGCCCAGTGCGGGTTGAGGATGTCACATAAAGCATACAACGTAGCAACCTACAACGTTCCCACTGCAAGGACACAGGCCTCCTCTCTGTTAGAGGGTCTGGGCCGTAGTCCACCATGCGAGCCCAGTGCGGGTTGAGGATGTCACATAAAGCATACAACGTAGCAACCTACAACGTTCCCACTGCAAGGACACAGGCCTCCTCTCTGTTAGAGGGTCTGGGCCGTAGTCCACCATGCGAGCCCAGTGCGGGTTGAGGATGTCACATAAAGCATACAACGTAGCAACCTACAACGTTCCCACTGCAAGGACACAGGCCTCCTCTCTGTTAGAGGGTCTGGGCCGTAGTCCACCATGCGAGCCCAGTGCGGGTTGAGGATGTCACATAAAGCATACAACGTAGCAACCTACAACGTTCCCACTGCAAGGACACAGGCCTCCTCTCTGTTAGAGGGTCTGGGCCGTAGTCCACCATGCGAGCCCAGTGCGGGTTGAGGATGTCACATAAAGCATACAACGTAGCAACCTACAACGTTCCCACTGCAAGGACACAGGCCTCCTCTCTGTTAGAGGGTCTGGGCCGTAGTCCACCATGCGAGCCCAGTGCGGGTTGAGGATGTCACATAAAGCATACAACGTAGCAACCTACAACGTTCCCACTGCAAGGACACAGGCCTCCTCTCTGTTAGAGGGTCTGGGCCGTAGTCCACCATGCGAGCCCAGTGCGGGTTGAGGATGTCACATAAAGCATACAACGTAGCAACCTACAACGTTCCCACTGCAAGGACACAGGCCTCCTCTCTGTTAGAGGGTCTGGGCCGTAGTCCACCATGCGAGCCCAGTGCGGGTTGAGGATGTCACATAAAGCATACAACGTAGCAACCTACAACGTTCCCACTGCAAGGACACAGGCCTCCTCTCTGTTAGAGGGTCTGGGCCATAGTCCACCATGCGAGCCCAGTGCGGGTTGAGGATGTCACATAAAGCATACAACGTAGCAACCTACAACGTTCCCACTGCAAGGACACAGGCCTCCTCTCTGTTAGAGGGTCTGGGCCGTAGTCCACCATGCGAGCCCAGTGCGGGTTGAGGATGTCACATAAAGCATACAACGTAGCAACCTACAACGTTCCCACTGCAAGGACACAGGCCTCCTCTCTGTTAGAGGGTCTGGGCCGTAGTCCACCATGCGAGCCCAGTGCGGGTTGAGGATGTCACATAAAGCATACAACGTAGCAACCTACAACGTTCCCACTGCAAGGACACAGGCCTCCTCTCTGTTAGAGGGTCTGGGCCGTAGTCCACCATGCGAGCCCAGTGCGGGTTGAGGATGTCACATAAAGCATACAACGTAGCAACCTACAACGTTCCCACTGCAAGGACACAGGCCTCCTCTCTGTTAGAGGGTCTGGGCCGTAGTCCACCATGCGAGCCCAGTGCGGGTTGAGGATGTCACATAAAGCATACAACGTAGCAACCTACAACGTTCCCACTGCAAGGACACAGGCCTCCTCTCTGTTAGAGGGTCTGGGCCGTAGTCCACCATGCGAGCCCAGTGCGGGTTGAGGATGTCACATAAAGCATACAACGTAGCAACCTACAACGTTCCCACTGCAAGGACACAGGCCTCCTCTCTGTTAGAGGGTCTGGGCCGTAGTCCACCATGCGAGCCCAGTGCGGGTTGAGGATGTCACATAAAGCATACAACGTAGCAACCTACAACGTTCCCACTGCAAGGACACAGGCCTCCTCTCTGTTAGAGGGTCTGGGCCGTAGTCCACCATGCGAGCCCAGTGCGGGTTGAGGATGTCACATAAAGCATACAACGTAGCAACCTACAACGTTCCCACTGCAAGGACACAGGCCTCCTCTCTGTTAGAGGGTCTGGCCGTAGTCCACCATGCGAGCCCAGTGCGGGTTGAGGATGTCACATAAAGCATACAACGTAGCAACCTACAACGTTCCCACTGCAAGGACACAGGCCTCCTCTCTGTTAGAGGGTCTGGGCCGTAGTCCACCATGCGAGCCCAGTGCGGGTTGAGGATGTCACATAAAGCATACAACGTAGCAACCTACAACGTTCCCACTGCAAGGACACAGGCCTCCTCTCTGTTAGAGGGTCTGGGCCGTAGTCCACCATGCGAGCCCAGTGCGGGTTGAGGATGTCACATAAAGCATACAACGTAGCAACCTACAACGTTCCCACTGCAAGGACACAGGCCTCCTCTCTGTTAGAGGGTCTGGGCCGTAGTCCACCATGCGAGCCCAGTGCGGGTTGAGGATGTCACATAAAGCATACAACGTAGCAACCTACAACGTTCCCACTGCAAGGACACAGGCCTCCTCTCTGTTAGAGGGTCTGGGCCGTAGTCCACCATGCGAGCCCAGTGCGGGTTGAGGATGTCACATAAAGCATACAACGTAGCAACCTACAACGTTCCCACTGCAAGGACACAGGCCTCCTCTCTGTTAGAGGGTCTGGGCCGTAGTCCACCATGCGAGCCCAGTGCGGGTTGAGGATGTCACATAAAGCATACAACGTAGCAACCTACAACGTTCCCACTGCAAGGACACAGGCCTCCTCTCTGTTAGAGGGTCTGGGCCGTAGTCCACCATGCGAGCCCAGTGCGGGTTGAGGATGTCACATAAAGCATACAACGTAGCAACCTACAACGTTCCCACTGCAAGGACACAGGCCTCCTCTCTGTTAGAGGGTCTGGGCCGTAGTCCACCATGCGAGCCCAGTGCGGGTTGAGGATGTCACATAAAGCATACAACGTAGCAACCTACAACGTTCCCACTGCAAGGACACAGGCCTCCTCTCTGTTAGAGGGTCTGGGCCGTAGTCCACCATGCGAGCCCAGTGCGGGTTGAGGATGTCACATAAAGCATACAACGTAGCAACCTACAACGTTCCCACTGCAAGGACACAGGCCTCCTCTCTGTTAGAGGGTCTGGGCCGTAGTCCACCATGCGAGCCCAGTGCGGGTTGAGGATGTCGCATAAAGCATACAACGTAGCAACCTACAACGTTCCCACTGCAAGGACACAGGCCTCCTCTCTGTTAGAGGGTCTGGGCCGTAGTCCACCATGCGAGCCCAGTGCGGGTTGAGGATGTCACATAAAGCATACAACGTAGCAACCTACAACGTTCCCACTGCAAGGACACAGGCCTCCTCTCTGTTAGAGGGTCTGGGCCGTAGTCCACCATGCGAGCCCAGTGCGGGTTGAGGATGTCACATAAAGCATACAACGTAGCAACCTACAACGTTCCCACTGCAAGGACACAGGCCTCCTCTCTGTTAGAGGGTCTGGGCCGTAGTCCACCATGCGAGCCCAGTGCGGGTTGAGGATGTCACATAAAGCATACAACGTAGCAACCTACAACGTTCCCACTGCAAGGACACAGGCCTCCTCTCTGTTAGAGGGTCTGGGGCCGTAGTCCACCATGCGAGCCCAGTGCGGGTTGAGGATGTCACATAAAGCATACAACGTAGCAACCTACAACGTTCCCACTGCAAGGACACAGGCCTCCTCTCTGTTAGAGGGTCTGGGCCGTAGTCCACCATGCGAGCCCAGTGCGGGTTGAGGATGTCACATAAAGCATACAACGTAGCAACCTACAACGTTCCCACTGCAAGGACACAGGCCTCCTCTCTGTTAGAGGGTCTGGGCCGTAGTCCACCATGCGAGCCCAGTGCGGGTTGAGGATGTCACATAAAGCATACAACGTAGCAACCTACAACGTTCCCACTGCAAGGACACAGGCCTCCTCTCTGTTAGAGGGTCTGGGCCGTAGTCCACCATGCGAGCCCAGTGCGGGTTGAGGATGTCACATAAAGCATACAACGTAGCAACCTACAACGTTCCCACTGCAAGGACACAGGCCTCCTCTCTGTTAGAGGGTCTGGGCCGTAGTCCACCATGCGAGCCCAGTGCGGGTTGAGGATGTCACATAAAGCATACAACGTAGCAACCTACAACGTTCCCACTGCAAGGACACAGGCCTCCTCTCTGTTAGAGGGTCTGGGCCGTAGTCCACCATGCGAGCCCAGTGCGGGTTGAGGATGTCACATAAAGCATACAACGTAGCAACCTACAACGTTCCCACTGCAAGGACACAGGCCTCCTCTCTGTTAGAGGGTCTGGGCCGTAGTCCACCATGCGAGCCCAGTGCGGGTTGAGGATGTCACATAAAGCATACAACGTAGCAACCTACAACGTTCCCACTGCAAGGACACAGGCCTCCTCTCTGTTAGAGGGTCTGGGCCGTAGTCCACCATGCGAGCCCAGTGCGGGTTGAGGATGTCGCATGTCTTCGAATTTATTGGTTCTAGAACATGTCGGTTTCCTCACGATGTTTTCCTTCAACGTTTTAAGAGCAGCGATGAAATAATTTACACAAAGTAAACTGATCATAACATGTTCAATTTCACATGCCCCTATAAACACAGATATCTATTGTCATTCCCAAAAACCGGGCAAGAGCGCACTCGCTCTTCAGTCCCACTCCCACTGGAGTCCCACTGGACTCGCGCACCGAGGGTCCCGTACCATCATATGTATTTAAATTTTCATTGGTGAGGCCTATATTCATCAGAGAATTTTAACACTGTGCACTGCAGTGTAGAATATTGCAGATTTATGTCAGCGCAATCTCTTGACCGATAGTGGAACTAATGTAACTTTTGTTGGTCTGTCAGACTTAGTCTCACCATAAGGGTTCCGTTTTTACCATTTTCGTACGGAACCCTAAAAAGGACCAAGAATGGACCTGTTCTGATGCTGAGATCTTAGGGTTGTGTTCAGATACTTCCCAGTGAGTCGCGTGGCTCCAAGCGCTGGTTTGATCATTGTGCAGTGACTAAGTCGGCTGTACAGTCTGTTAGTAATGACTATGTTTTATATGATGTGTTATGGTCGGATCATTTTCCTCATAGAATAGAGTGCAATCTAAACGTGATAACGCCAATGTGTTCCGACTTTGATGTACCACAAAACAAAGTTGTTGTGGGGTGAGAGAAAATCCGAAAAAATACGCGTGTAAATGATAGACTGAAATTAATTGATTTTCCTTCAGAATTTCATAGTTGTTGTGATAGCACCTGTAATATTGGTAGCCATAGTAAAGTTATACATAAATTGTACGGTGATATTGTTCAGGCCTTGTATGAGGCTGCGGTTGTTGGCAGAGAAACAAGTAGGCTTTTGTCGAGAAGGAAAGTGGTGGGCTGGAATAAACACGTGGCGGGGGCGCACAAGGAGGCCCGGAGTAAACTTATGCTGCGGGTTTGGTACAACAAACCTGCTTCCGGTTATATCTACAACCAAATGTGTGAGGCTAGGAGAGGTTTTAAATCACGTTTGAAATAGTGTCAGGATAGGCAAGACTAAATTAAGATTCGGACATTCTTGCCTCACACCTCCTGGACATGTCGGGCTCAGCATTGAATTGAGCTCACCAACGCTCTTTAACCTATATGTCGACGGGTTGATTGGTAGGCTCAGCAGCATAAGGATCGGTTGTCATATAGATGGAGTCTGCGTCAATAGTATCTGCTACGCAGACGAAATGGTACTGCTGAGTGCGTCTGTCTGTGGCCTCAGGGAGCTTGTAGCCATTTGTGAGGAGCCGACTCACATGGCTTAATTTACAATTGTAAAAAAAGTGAATTCATGGTCTTTGGGGCCGAGGGTATGTACCACCAGTTTACCTTAATGGTTTGCCATTAGAGAAGGCCTACAAGTTCAAATATCTTGGCCACATACTTACCCCTGATCTCAAGGACGATGACGACATTGAGCGGGCGCGGAGGGTCTTGTCGGTTAAAGCAAACATGCTGACTCGCAGGAATGCTTGTTGTACAGTAAGCGTTCAAATTAATCTTTTCAGAGCGTACTGCATGACGTTTTACACGAGCAGCCTGTGGGCTAGGTATAGGTACTCAAAAATCGTACAGTGCTCTTCGCGTGCAATACAACAACGCGTTCAGGGTGCTGTTGAGGCTGCCCCGCTACTTCAGCGCATCAGTGATGTTCGCGGACGCACATGTGGATTGTTTCTTTGCCACAATGAGTAAGCGCTGTGCGTCTCTGGTGCATGGGGTGTGGGGCAGCAACAACAGTATCCTGTCTCTAATTTCAAGCAGGCTGGACTGTCTGTACGTGAATCGCCGCTGCGCCATTTCCCATGGAATGGTGCAGCCGCGGTGAAGCGTCGGAGCTCGGACAGTGCTGCCGCTTGCTTTGTGTATTGTACATACAGGAATTTGTTTTGTTTAGAATGTTTATAACAATTATCTTAATTATTAACTTGATAAGTTTTTTACTAACAAATAAGTCATGGTTACTTGAAATAACATTGAATTGATTTGAATTGATATCATAATAAACGATACAAATTCTACGCCGATAGCAGAATACCCGCTCTTCGCTTCGGGTTTCATTCGACTTAGTACGGCTTTGGTTCCAAATCTTTATAGTGATGGTACGTGGCTCACAAACAGCATATCTGCACGTCTTTGCTCTCTCATTTATCTGTACTGAAACGATAAACTTTAAAGCTGATACCGACTGATCACGTAGCTAGTGATGTTACGAGTACTTATTTATTTTTGTATTTGGTGTATTTTTCATGTCTCAATGTGTTTTTGTTGTTTTTGTGTGTGTTATTTCAGGAATATTTCTAAATGCGTGAGTAAATCAATACGTGGGCTGTTCCGAAAATTGTTAGCTACAGAATAAATACAATCTCTTTTTTCTAGAAACTAGGTATTTAATTTCTAATTTCAATACAAATCTCTTTGCTAAAAATCATTGGCCACCATGTGTAGTTCTTTTTTTAAATATTTAAAAAAAGTAAATCTATCACTATTTTGTTTGTAACAATAAACGTCTCGCGGGAAGCTTTCGTGCTATGTTGTTTTATGTTTGTAATAAACGAGGGTTAACCTTCAAGGAATCTCAAGAAAATTTACAAGCTGCATTTGAGGAGTCTGATCCTGCGTTAGCAATACTTATTTGTGAATTTAAACGTGGTCGAGAGAACCTAAACGATGACCCCAGACCCGACCGACCTATAACTGCAGTAACTCATGAAAATGTCATCAGGGTAGAGTGGCTATTGCGGGAGAATGGGAGAATAGACACATTCCATGGATATAACATAAATATGGATCTCTGTGTCTGATTTAAATAAATTATTATTATTATTACACATCGAGAGATTCAGACTAAACTGAAGATTGGATCACAGGCAGTTTCCACCATCCTGCATGAACACCTTAAAGTTAGGAAGCTCACTTCGCGATGGATACCTCATTTGCTCACACAGCTGCTAGAACCATGGACTATTTGAATACTTCGGGGGTTAAAATATTATTCCAGCCTCCGTACAGCCCAGATTTAACTCCATGCGATTATTTTTTATTTCTCACGGTAATTTTTTTTTTGTGGTGGAAAATTTAACACTGCAGAAAAGGCCATCGAAGAATTTCGG
Organism: Oligia fasciuncula; assembly: GCA_963082905.1. Taxonomy (NCBI): domain Eukaryota; kingdom Metazoa; phylum Arthropoda; class Insecta; order Lepidoptera; family Noctuidae; genus Oligia; species Oligia fasciuncula. The sequence goes on along the minus strand of OY720391.1, from coordinate 765,884 downwards.
CGGTTATTTTTCGACCTTCGCAAGATACATTTTTTTAATGTTTTGAAAGCTGGTTCACCCGAATGCATTGGAGTTGGAGGGGAATGTTTTGAAAAGCTGTAAATAAACTTTTTTCACATTTCAACTATTTTTCATTTCACTTACAATTTTTGAAACAGCCTACATAGGCTGTTCTGGTACATACCATACGCATGTATTTCCTGAGTCGTGTATGCAATTTAGGTATATGCTGTTTTCTTAGATGCTGTTTTTTTTCGTTTTCTAGTTTCAGATCAGTCCTCCCTCACTGACCCATCTCGAATCACGCTATATAGAGCCCGCGAAATCTCAAACAGCTAACATTATTTGAATTTCGCACAATAGATACTTAAGCGTGCCCTTAACAAAGCAATATTCAATGCCCTGTAATAATTTTATCAGAAATTTGAACAATGGAGAAAATATTATACAAAAGTGGATCATACAAAATATGAAAGCTTTCTTTGACGTAGTTTCAATAAAATTACAAAGAAACATAAAAGTTAACATTACTCGACTTCATATTTCTTAATATGTAACCAATATATACCTACTTACGTGTTAATATGGCTTCTATTGTTTTATGGCTTTTGTCCTTAATGGCCAGTCATTATGAGTAGGTACCTACTCTCCCAATTATGTTACGGTAAGAATGTGGATAAACAAGGGAATTTTATTATTGTTTCGAATTATTATGAAGGCGGTGATTAATTCGGTTGTTATTACTTACCTACCTTTCTTTGCTGTTATTAAGACATTTAAATTATCTTTGTAGTTATGTACATAACTACAAAGATATTACTTACCTGATTATGATAAGTAGTAGCGTCCATCTTTTTGAATGACAAATTTCTGGGCCTAACATTCCTACATTTCAAGGCTTGTTATCTAAACTTATAAAGTCCATTTCCAGTAATTAATGTTCAGGAGCGGTGATACAGATGAAGGCCGTCCTACAAGCTTCAACTTATATCTGCTAGACAATTTCTGAAACAAGATCCAAACATAAGAATTATACAACGTAAAATAATATGGAAAATTTAATAAAGATTCGCGCATCATGGAACAACCCACATCACTCTCACTGTTACTCCTCTGACGTGATGACGTCAGTTGCGGGCGCGTCCGACTGGAGGCGAACCTCTTCAAATGGAATACTTACGTCGATGCTCACCGAACGCCACGCAAAGCATTTTCCATTGTTTTGATAACTCTTGCTCTAATAATAGCTTTAGAAACGATTGTTGGTACGAGATTGGCCACTGTTGACACCATATTTTCAGAAAATAACAAAGTTGTCCATATTTTCACAAAAGTGCGGCATAAAAAATTTAATACTTAATTAGTTAAAGAAATAGCGGGTTTTCATTGCTTATATTGAAGAAACACCTAAGTAAGGCAGATTGACTGGGAAAACTAAGTGCATAACATAAACTGTCTCCTGTCTCCTGAACTCAAACAGAGATCTTGATATGTTTGCGAATGAATGGAAGATGGTACTGTCAGAATGTTTGAATTTTTGTGAGAAGAATGCATAACTGTGTTCATCATCATCATAAATCATAATCAGCCTATATTATTCCCACTGCTGGGACAGAAGCCTCCTCTCTTCGAGAGGGAGTGGGCTATAATCTAGCACGCCGCGGGTCCAGTGCGGGTTGGTAAACAAATTGTGTGTTAAATAAATTATATGTTTAAATAGTGTATAAATTATATGTTTAAATAGTGTATAAATTATATGTTTAAATAGTGTAATTGGCTTCGGCCGTTCTATTTAAAATACATAAATAGATAAACATCTTTACTTAACTTTTATAAGTATTCAAGAGGGTAGGCACTACTATTGTTCAGAAAAAAATCACCAAAATGAGAGCAACAATCATTTAAGTATAACATACTTTCGTGTCCATTATTTATTTTTCAATAACCTCTACTAAAATAATTATTAACCACTAGTGACATCTATTAACGGAGTTAAACACAAAATGTAAGTGTAGGTAGTTGCCAGAGACTGCTAACAAAATGAAACAAGGATTCAAGTCAAATGTTCCCATTTGATGTTACCACAAGAGTTTCCTTAGCTCAAAGTGCTGTCGGTAGATTGCGCTTTCACCGGTTGGTGACTCATGAAATATTGACTCTTATTTCAGCCGCTAGATGGTAGCACATTGGCATGTTTCAGGCACTGTAGTTTCTAAGTTATTCTAGTATAGGTCATACGTCTGCGTTATTGCTAATTTGTAAATAGGTACCTACCAACCCTTTCTTATTTTTTTAGTTTATGTTATTTATTGCGTCATGTTTACCGCAAATAAACGTAGGTAATTTCTTTCTTTACATATTTTTTGCAATGCTTCCAAGGGCCACATTTATAAAATAAACACAATAGGAAATTGAGACTTTATTCTCTTTCAACCTCATCTCTCAAGAAATCTGTGAAAATGTTTCTACTTATAAAATATACCTACGAGTATGACTAGCTGGATACAGAACGCCTGCTTTCTTTCTGATAATAACCCACCCTGAACCCTTCTACCGAGAACGCACTACACATCCTGCACTGACACAACACACAATACACACGCCATCGCCATCGCCACACACACAAACAAACACTAATAATACAAATATCAAATAAACAATTAATTGTAATTTCTGATTTCTGCAATTATGGTTCATAAAACACTCCCGGGGGCCTAAAAAGGCCACTTTGGCAGAATCATAAAAGGATAACATTATTTTTACATAAAAAAAATGGGAAAGTTTATTTATTTATTTACACTACAGAAATTACCAGTAACAGTAATCTCTGTAGTGTACATACGAACGTTGGTGACTCTAAATAAAAATATAATAGTTCTGTATAGTAGAACTAAATGTAATGTGTACACCCATGTCAGACCATAAACAAATCTACTTAGAATTAAAACGTTATAAACCAGAACCTCTGAAGAAGATTAGCTATCACAGTACTGACTATGAAGTGCTCTATAAGACCATCCTAGAATTCCGCGACGAAAACAGTGATTATATATTCGAAACCCTGGAAGAAAAACTATTAAAAAGTATAGAAATAAGCAAAAAGACAAAATACAAAATGCTAAACCCACCACGGCAAGACTGGATAAATAGATCAATCATTAGTGAAATTAACAAAAGAAACACTTTATGGAATCAACACAAAAAAAAACCCAAATGACAAGCATAAGGAAGACATATTCAGAAAGAAAAGAAACGAACTAACAGAAGCTATGCAACGAACGAAATCAAGTTACTACATAAAAGCCTTTGAAAACTGCAAGAAACAGCCATTGAAAATGTGGGAACTGATAAACAGCCTGTCCTGCAACAAATTCACAGAAAAATCCGCCCCGCGAAAACTTCAGTCACAAAATGGCACTGTTACTGATCTAAAGGACATCTGTGAATGCTTTAATGATTTTTTTGCAAATGTTGGTTCGATACTGGCTAATCAAATACCCATAAAATATCACCCATCAGGTAGTGCTTTAACGAATTTATCTGGATCCGGCTCGTCTTCCCTTAGTGATCTGGAACCTGCCACAACAGATGAAATCTTAAAAATAATTAATAATTTAAATAACAATACCAGCGCAGGTTTAGAAGGTATCACTACAAAATCACTAAAATGTGTTGCAAACCTAATTCTTGATGAACTCACTAATTGCATAAACAAATGTATGAAATCAGGAACATTTCCAAATAGTCTTAAGGTTGCGAAAGTTACGCCAATTTACAAATCCGGAGTTAAGTCAGAGCCGGGCAACTATCGTCCTATTTCAGTTCTCCCCGTACTATCAAAAATTTTTGAGAGAGTCTTATACAATCGCCTTGAAAAGTACCTAATATCCCTAAACTTTCTATATGAAAAACAATATGGTTTTAGACCGAAATCAAATACACTCTCAGCTACAATAGACCTGGTAACAACTATAAAGCTTAACATTGATAAAAAAAAGTGGCTATGGGTGTCTTTATTGATTTAAAAAAGGCATTCGACACGACTGTGTCGAATGCCTTTGACTAGTCATGAATTGTTGCTAAGAAAACTAATGGAAGTCGGGATTCAAGGACCTGCCCTAGAAATTTTTAAATCTTACCTGTCAAACCGATACCAAGTAGTAAAAATTGGTGACACGCACAGTGATCCCAAAATTATTACATACGGTGTGCCCCAAGGCTCAATTTTGGCTCCACTACTATTCCTACTGTACATAAATAGTGTCCACAAAATTGGTCTGAAAGCTGACCTAACATTATACGCAGATGACACATGTTTGTTCTACTTCGGAAATTCAATCGATACTATTGTTAAGCAAGCACAGAACGATTTGGACTTACTCAACCTGTGGTTTCAACAAAATCTTCTCACCATTAATACAGCTAAAACAAATTACATGATATTCACAGCAAAAAATAAAAAAATCGGCAATTATACACCATTAAAAATAAACAACCAAACCATAAACAAAGTAGATCAAGAAAAATATTTAGGACTAATTTTGGATAGCAAATTGACATGGCTGCCACATATTCAAAAAATAAAATCAAAAATACAATCACTCATGGGTACCCTACGAGGTATCGTTCGTTGCTTACCACGCCAAGTTCGTTATTTAATCTACTTCTCCCTTGTTAAGCCGCATATTGACTACGTAGTGGAAGTTTGGGGTACCGCTGCCAAAACACATACGAACCTACTACAAACTGCTCAAAATAAACTGCTAAAAACGCTATTTAACTATGACTATTTTACTCCAACAGAAACTCTTTACAAAAAAATTAAAGTAATGAATATACCTCAAACATACATATATAACACATGCATACTAATTCGAAAAATACTAAATAAAAATATACACACAAATATAACCTTCACAAAAAATATAAAAAAACACAAAATGAAATTGAGACGTGAACAAGACTTTTTACAACTATACCCAACCCGCACAAACTACGGAAGGAAAACTATCGTTTATGAAGGATCTAAAATATTTAATAAGTTACCGAGAGACATCAAAGAATCTAAATCCAAAACCACTTTTAAAAAGCTACTTAAACAATTTATAATAAAAAATTCACATTCCCTACAATAGTGTCGAGCCACATCCAGTTACCGTTTATCTATGTTACATGGATTTGGATACTTGTTTACGTGTATCGAACGAACTTTTTGTCTAAATGATTTGTAATCTACCCTCAAAACATTTTTATATAATCGATGTCTAATTTTTGTAATACCCCAACGTTATTGATATTTTTAAGTGTTTAGTTTTAATATTCTCGTGTAAGTGAATTTTGTAATTCTTATGAGAATAAAATGATCTTAAACCGCAAATGTAACAAACAATTATAAGTAAATACAACATTTTCTTATTATTACCTAATAGGTGAATAATTAAAAAAGAAAGAAAAATGAGCATGTTTTGATACAGACATGCAAACGCAATACAAACAGTAGGTACCTACTATTATAAGCAGATGGCGTTAGAAGTCTATACATTTACTATTCCCTTTGTTGTCTGCACATAATATTATTATTTTTAAGTCTGTAAGGTTATTATCTTGTTTGTCATCTGTAGCTACTTAGTTCAATTAGGATTCATGTTTCAAAAAAATAAAACAACCTCATGTAATATTCTTGATATTTATTTTATTATACGTAAATAAATTATTAGTTTCACTGATGTAGTTAACTACATTTGTAAAGGTGGATAAAATTCGCTTATTAGGTACAAAACTGACGCCTGGCTCACAGGGCGACATCAGAGGGGCAATTCTCGTAATTTTAAGAACGTTCACAGTCTGATCTCAGTCTCAATCTGTCAAAATATACCTCTAATATCCCTACATTTTGACAACTTTTTGACATTTGTTTGTCGCCGAGATGAGACTGCGACTAGATTTTGAACGTTTAAAAATAGGAGAATTGGCCTTCTGGTGTCGGAACTGTGAAGAAATACATAATGATCTAGAAAATAGAAGACAGTAAAACAAGTATTGCTTTCAAATTAACTCGACATGCAGTGGTACAGGAATTTCAGCATCTTGTGGTGCATTCTAGTTTTACGAGGCCGCTGCTACAAGCTCGCAAGTCTCGAACCTGCTCTCGTAATAAGTGAGTTTCTTTCGAACCCAGAACACGAGTTTAAAACGTAGCACGTATTAAGTTTTATTACACGTTAATATGTGTGAGATTTAAAATCATGTGGCAAATAAAATCATGATGGCGGATTTTAAATAGGTAGGTACATGTTATTTGTTTCTATGGTAAAGCTTTGCAGTATTATTCAGATAATTATATAAGTAGATAACTATTTGCTCTAACATGGATTTAACATATCTAAGTATTATGAGTAATGTTAGAATCGTTGGTAGATAAAAAGACAGTGGGTAGATAATGTGGGGTCAACAGTTTAATGTTAAGTTGCTCCAGCCAAGCTATTCTATGTAAGTACGGTTTATCATTACCCCAGGTAAAGCTACGTTTACCCAAGCTTCTAAAATTACCCATAACAAACACAACCAAAGTAGAAAAGACGATAAATAGAATTTGAATACAGTGAATAGTAATGAGTATTGCCAGAGTGTTACCATATCAAAAGACTCTCAAGTTCTAACGTCCTATAATAATAAACTATTGATGAATGGCAAGTTACAGTAAAACATCAACAGACTAAGCTACTGATATCATTATGTTTATACAAACGTCTCGTTCTAAGGCAGTGTATAACAATCAACATTTTGTATGACGGACAGACAGACAGACATACGCACAATCAGACATGTCAATCTGACTTCAGTTAATATCAAAGTAGATTAGATTTCAAAAGTCACTCTTGTTTTAGTTTCTCTGTTTGTCTGTACCTCATTAACGCGAAGCCGTAGTGTAGGTACTCGCTAAAAGGCAACTTGTTTACAATATACACCGTGGGGGCGACACCGTCGCTCCAATGTTACTCTTAAATTATTGCAATAGACTGACTGTTGTTGACACGAGGAGCACATGATCTGTAACAAGTTCTGGAGGACTAGTCAGGCTGTTAAAGATAGATACCCATCCAATGTAAAATAGTAAAGAGTTAAAACGTGTAGGCTGATAAAATAGATGCTCCATGTGGGTCATATAAACTAGGCTCAAAGAGAACATAAAACAATAGACCTTTTAAGTCTAAAAGTGTAAATATATGTAAGTAAGTAAGTTAAACAGCACATAACGAGCACCTTCAAATATAACCTAGAGAGGCTGAGGATAGTAAACACATGAGAGTAAAACACGAACATTGTGTCTTTGTGCGCTTAAACATGATTTAAATCATATTTTTTCCAGTGATGGAACCACCGTATCAACAACAACAGACTTCATTGTAACACGTTACACAATCTAAATAACTAATTATTATAATGTGTGGTATCATTCGTGAAACAAACCGTGCGCACACAATCACTGTACATCTCATTAGACTAGACCATACCTACACAACTTTCACATAAAACAATTTAACCGCAAACCATCTGAAACTCGACGACACCAATAGGCTGCTTCTAGAAGCGCACTGTTCAGAGCAAATACATAATATTGTTTCAGATACAACGCTACAAGGAGGGTTCATTTGGCGCGTGGCCAAAATCGGAACTAACGTCGCCATCTTGTTCTGTCAATTTCACAAATGCTTACCAACAACCCTCCCCTGTCAATGTCATTCAGGCGCCAAAAGATCCTTCGAAAACTCTATTGTTATAGGATGGAAGTCATACATTACTGTAAAACATGAAATGTCACATCTAGACAAATGCAGATCTTGGTGACTTCGTTTATGTTTGTATAAGCTTAGGAGAAGCCACGCTTTGGTTCGAATAATTCTAGGTGATTCAGGACTTTCAATAATGTCTGTTGAAAACCGTAAAACATCGTATTGTAGTAGAATATTGATGTCGTCGCTAAACTCAAGTCATGCGCATATCCCTTCTCTATACTATCGTATAAACTATGATTATGACACGAATCTTCTAATAATTACAATCCATATACACATTTTTATTTTTACAAATATATTTTTTTACATTTGCGTACACACCCTAAGTATGATATTTATCACATTATTCTTACAAAAGAGAACTTACCAACAGATACTAGACAACATACAATAATTTAATGACTCCTTATACATGACTATTTTAGATATTCTTCTTTACTCAATGATATAAATCTTTTTATTTTTGATTATTATTTATGTTTTATATAACAGTGAATAGGTATTTTTAATACGAAGATATTATTATTGTAATGTTTTATTTAAGTGAGAAATTATGATTTCAGCAATGTGCGTGCGTTTAACCATTTACTTTGTCTGACATGAATATTATGGCAAACTTGAAACTTTTTAAAACGATTTCACAGCAAAAATTAACTGCAGTCAAACGCATGTGATAGAATTAAGTACACAGCTACAAACACGTCCACATTTTGATCGAAGGGAATCGACTAGACTCTTCTGAGTCCACTTGCCTTGTTAAAGTCAGTGAAACTTTGTTTCCACTGTGGAAACAGAAGAAACATCGAAAGTGAAGATTTACATAATCACAGATTAAATCTAAAACAACAACAGTTTGCATAGTCTCGGAGAAAACAGTGTCCACATTTAGTGGCATTTCAATGGATCAGACACATTGCTCACGTCAAGATCAACAACAAGGGCGACAATCATCATCATTTCTCACTTCGACCGGTTCTGTGCTTCTCGCATCCAACGGGTTCCTGGGGCCTTCACAAGGTCGTCGGACCACCTTGTGGCAGGCCTTCCAACGCTACATCTTCCGGTACGCGGGCGCCACTCCAGAACCTTTCGGCCCCATCGGCCATCAGTTTTGCGTGCAATGTGGCCCTGCCCACTGCCACCTAAGTTTGACAATTCTTCGGGCTATGTCGGTTACCTTGGTTCTCCTGCGGATCTCCTCGTGCGAAAATAGGATACAAATAATTTCACGATCCCCGTATCCATAAACCGTCTCATTCATTACTTTGTACGAAGCATTGTTTGCTAAAATGTCCCAAAAAGTGGACGCAGCTTAAAAAGTGGTCTAAACATCGAGTTGCGCTAAAAAGTGGTGCTGGTGCTGCGGGTGGTTGGGGTTGTGGTGCGGCGTGTGCCTCTGCGCGCGGTTGTCGTGCGCGTGGTGCGCATGCGCGTGGTGCGGGTGCGTGAGCGCGTCCAGGTCGGCGTGGTCGCGGCGCGCGGCGCGGGCGCGGCCGGCGCGCGCCAGGCGCAGCGGGACCGGCAGCAGCTCCGGCATCACGCTGTGGTGCGTCACTAGAGCGCACAGGGAACTGAACTCCTTTGTGAAGCCCTGGAACGTTCAAATGTTGTGTGGTTAGTCATTGGAAGTCGTGGATGATCGTGGACAACTTCAAGATTGGTCAAGATTTGCGAGCGGTAGGTACCTAACTAAGCATGTATGGGGCTCGTGGATAAATGATAACAGGTGCACGGTTCGATCGATGGTTAAGCTACGCTTGCCGCGGTCGGTTCGTGAATGGGTGATGATCGTCCATTATAATTATATCGAGACCCCTCAGTGCCTCGGAAATCACATTAAGACGTTGGTCTCGGTTGTCATTAGTAAATCCTTCACAGTCGTTACGGGTAGTCAGAAACCCTAAGAAGTCTGACAATCAGTCTTCGTACCAAGAGGTATCGTGTGACCTCCTCCATGTAAAATACTAGCATTCAGCTGCATCCTGGAAGCCGACCCTAACATTGCTATTAAAATGCTAGGCAGAATTATTTTGACCTAACTAAACATGTAATTTACATTGCTTTGGAATAAGAATTAAACGTTTCTGTACAATACAAGACTTTGAATACCCAGAATATTTTTTGTGGTATGTTACATAATATGGCTAGGAAGGAAGTGAAATATAATAAAAAAATAAATATGGTCCATTCTATGGTTATAAGTTTCAGAAAATCATCGCAATATCATATTGGAGAATCTGAAATGATAAAAAAGCTATAAGTTTAGCCTATGAGCAAAATTAATTAGCTCACCTTAATCTTATACCCCTTGGGCGTGCGCAATATGAGGTAGTGCGCGATGCCGGCGGGCGTGAAGTCGCGCGGCACGCGCACGGACAGCGCGAAGCAGCCCGTCTGTGTCGTGCTGCCGCGGACTAGGAACGCACCCACCGGCTGCGAGCTCAGCACTTCTAGTGCTATCTGTAATGTGGATACTAAAGACATAAGTAATAGTTCCAGGCTATCTGAAGGAACATGGTCACCAACATCACTAACTGGGAAGGAGGCGTTTGGACAAGTTCGCATTTGGCCAATGATTGTTTTTTACCTCAATTTTTTTTTACCTGAATTTATGAATCCTAGCTGGTAACAAAAAAAAACACTACAAACTGAAAAATAACTTTAATTTCGGAAGTCGGTGTCTTAGGGATCAGTATTTTAGTTTTTGCCACCGACTTCCGAAATTAAAGTTATTTTTCAGTTTGTAGTGTTTTTTTTGGAAGTCGGTTTTTTTTTTGTTAAAAAGTTTTTATTTCTCGCTTTTTAGTGGGTCTATTTATAATTTATCTAAGTTACAATAGCCTAATGTCAACTTGCCCATCGCCTTTTTATTATAAAATATTCCTTTTCTCGATGCAGGGACGTTAATTGTTGAGGAGTTCTCCTTTTATTAGTTTTTAGATTAGATGCTGATAATCCTGGCTGCAGCATCAGGCCGACTTATGTCAACATTGCATTGAGCTTAAAATTAGTCCTGTTTAAAAAAAACACTACAAAGTGAAAAATAACTTTTAATTCGGAAGTCGGTGTCTTTGGATCTGTATTTTAGTGTTTTGCCACCGACTTCCGAAATAAAAGTTATTTTTCACTTTGTAGTGTTTTTTTTGGAAGTCGGTTTTTTTTTTTGTTAAAAAGTTTTTATTTCTCGCTTTTTAGTGTGTCTGTTTATAATGTATCTAAGTTACAATAGCCTAATGCCAACTTGCTCATCGCCTTTTACAAAATATTGCTTTTCCCGATGCAGGGACGTTAATTGTTGAGGAGTTCTCCTGGTATTCCACCATCAGCTCCGTTTCACCATTCGCATTGTGACGAGCATAACTTGCTTAGTAACCATATTAAAGTAAGTAATCGAATCGCAAACCGGTAAATACTTATTATTGAGTAGTTCGGGTGGCCATCTGTGGTTTTCATCATCAGTTCCATTTCACCAAATGATGCTTTCCGAGAGCAAATGCACGAGTTACTATAAAAAATACCCAAATCGCTATAGGTGTGCCTATAATACTTGAAGAGTTCCTTCGATTTCTCCAGAATCCCATCATCAGATCCTGACCTGATGACAATGGGACCACCTGGAAAGTATACCCTTTCAAACAATAAAATAATTTTTGAAATCGGTTCAGCCGTCTCCGAGTAATCGGGGAACATACATAAAAAAAAAAAAAAAAAAAAAAAAAAAAGGTTCCGACGAATTGAGAACCTCCTCCTTTTTGAAGTCGGTTAAAAATGAGCCCAAACACGACTACGGTGCTGTAATTTGAAGGTTTTTACTTTTTGTGATGCTCCTGGTTTCAGCATCAGGTCTTCGGTGTTCCTCAGTAACAGTACGTTTATCCACACATCGAGCCCTTTTCAATGAGCCTAAACACGATATATCTGCTGTTAGTTGTCGAGGAGTTAGGTACTCTGCAGACTATCCTGACTGCAGCATCAGGTCATGACTTGATGATCATGAGACCAAATGTGGCAAATGCCCTATCAAACATCATACTAAAACAGTCCTTGCCTGTTCGAGTAACTTCTTACTGTTAAGGAGTTGTACCTTCCATCATCAGCCCAGCTACCTGAGATGGTGACAACCATACACAAATACACAAGATACTTCATAAAATATGCGAAAAACAATAAGTGAGCCTATAAAATTTGAGGGTTGCCCTCGATTTCTCTAAGATCCCATCATCAGATCCTAACTTGGTGACAATGGGACCACCTCAGAACTATCTGCTTTCGAACAAAAAAATAATTTTGAAAATCCGTCGACAATTGGCGGAGTATTCGATGAACAAACATACAAAAAAAAAAAACATACAAACACCCGAACATAGTAACATAGTACCTTTTTGTGAAGTCGGTAAAAATAGAATAAGTCCTTTGATATACTGTGATTGTTCCTAAATTACCTTAGCCTGGTAAACTGTTCCCTATTCCTAATTATGTGGAAGAGGCCGTGCTCCGCCATCCGCATGGCCCTGTATAGCTCGACTCCAGACAGGACACTCGCTCTCGCAGGATTGCATTAAATTAAATGAATTCCAAAATATGAAGATGTTCGATCACTTGTCCCATTAATAAGGCAAGGAAACAATTGAAAAAAATGGTAAATAAGCCTTAGGAATTCATAGCTATGAAAATGCATTGGAATTGGGTTTAGAAAGCTAAAAGATTATTGAGGGCTGCACAGTATATTATTATACTACTCTACTCTGTCAAAAAAGTACCGAGAAAAGATCAATAATACACAAAATGAAAACGGGTGCCAAGAAGTGGCAATTTAAGTTTAGGAAAAAGAAAGAAGTCGTCTGGAGCCATGTCTGGTGAATAAGGTGGTTGCTCGATGGTATTTGTTGAGTTTTTGGTCAAAAATTCGTTTACAATGATGGCCTTGTGGGAATGTTGATGTAGCTTTTTTCATGTTATGTATTTTTGTGGTGTACAATAAAGTATATATAAATAAATCTATACATATAATAAATTTGTAGAAAAGTGGTGTCTGTACAATGGAAATATATAAAAAAAAAGTAGCAGGGGTTGTTATTATATCGATGCCGAACCCGAAATTGTAATTATTTTTTTTTTTGTCTGTTTGTCTGTTTGTCGGTTTGTCTGTTTGTCGGTTTGTCTGTTTGTCTGTTTGTTTGTGCACGCTAATATCAGAAACGGCTTATTCGATTTAGATGCGGTTTTCACTAATATATTGTAGTAGGCTTCACTTAACATTTAGTGTTTATTTTATGTCAATCGGTTCATAAATAAAAAAGTTATGTCAATTTAAAGAAGAGTACGTACACGCCTCGGGCCTGCGCGTCCGATCTTCGGAACTACTGGACGGATTTGAATGATTTTTTTTTTGTTGTATAGTTATTATGGCTGGACAACATTCAGGCTATAATGTTTCTTGGAAACTTGAACACCTGATGCAGAACCGAAACAGACCAGCTTAACTATAAGAGATACAAAAATGGTACCATAGCAAAAATTGTTCCACGTGATGAGGATTTTCTGCTGAGAGAATAAATTTGAAGATCTGGAACACCTGATGGGGAACTCCAAGAGCCCAGCTACACCATAACACATATAGGAATGACGTCTTAGTAAAAGTTATTCGGTCTGATGGGCATTTCCTGTTGACTTATAAAAATCGAAGATCAGAAACATCTGATGTGGAAATCTAAGCTATCACTAATTTCACCTCCACGCGGTGAAGGCGGTAACAGTTTAGGACTGATTTTCGATGACGATGGTATATCATTGAAAATTTGACTCTACTGGCCAAAACTCCCATTTATTTTTTTTTAACGTGAAGAAATGCTCATGCATTCTGCACTACCACGGGGAGATAGTGCAGTTATGTGGGACTCTAACCCACTAAAACTCCACTGTGTCCTCCTCTGCCGCTTACGGCGGGAACATGGGCACGCGTTAGCACTCATCCGTGAACCCGCCGCGGCTGTCCGTCACCGGACCCTCCACTGGGGAGTACTCCCCATCACCGGCGCACCAGAACACATAGCACGCCGTGACCACCCCAGGGACCAAACCAGCACATGGGCCAGACGATCCCGTGTCTGGGCACACTTGGTAGAGGAGCAGTCACTTAGATTTTAATTGATCAGGTATCTTCATAATAAAACTATAACCATGCCTAGAAAGAGGTCAAATCTTTCCCAATGTTCCAAAGGAGCTAAAAGATTGAGGATCATAAGATCCCAAGAATCTACCGAAGAGCGTCAGGAGAGACTTGATGCTGTTTGAGAGCATCAGGCTGCAACTCGCTCCGTGGAAACCTCTTTGGATCGCGAAGCACGCCTGCGTTCTCAGCGTATTTACGCATCTACATCCAGATCTCTAGAGACCAGTGAAGAATATGATGCGCGACTGACCGCTGATACGGTGAGATTATCATACATTGTTCCGAACAAGCACACAACAAAATATTCATAATCAGAAAGTGAGAAAGAAAGAATTGCTGGAGTACGGCATGAAGAGACAGATTAAGAAGAGCGCAACGAACGTTTGAATTCTGATCGACTTCGACATTCTCTGAACAGAATGTCGATATCATCTGAAGAATCGGATGTGTCTCAAGATATAGCCGTAGGGCATGGCGACCTTCCTTGGGTTGATAAGGAACGGAGTGCATTTACGTATACTCCTATGATTGACTACGCCACATATTCCGCCATCGGAGGTATGGTTAAAAATTTTACTTTTTGTGAAGCTGTTAAATAGCAAAATGAAACAAACGGTATGTGTTGCTCAGGTGGGAAAGTACATATTGAAATATTACAAAATCCTCCAGAAATATTAAGATCACTGCTAATCGGTGACCATCACAGTCAAAACATTTCTTGGACAACATACGTTCGTACAATAATGCCTTTCAAATGACATCTTTTGTTGCGAAACAGATTTCAGAAGGCCCATTTTGCCAACATTCAAAGTGCAAGGCCAAGTTTACCACCCTATTGGTTCATTCAGACGGCACGGTTGGCGCAGTGGTTAAGCGATTGACTGCTGCGCTGCGTGTCGCGGGTTCGATTCCCGCACGGAACAAATATTTGTATGAACTACAAGTAGTTGTTCCGGGTCTGGATGTTTGTGTATGTGAGTTTAAATGTTTGTAAACGCACCCACAATACAGGAGAAATTCCTAGCGTGGGGCAACGTTTTTTTTTAAAACAAAAAAAAAAAAAAAAAATTGCCTGAAAATGACATCTCGAATCGTCTCGCGTATCCCGTTGTTATCCAGTCCCCGGGTTCTTAGAATTCGACATCAGACGTTTCAGATCTTCGATTTTGACTACCCCGTTGTCGCTGGCGTAACCAGCAGGATCCGCGTACGAAGTCGCGGGCAGAAGCTAGTAATAAATAAGGCGCATTATCGTGTTCCAAAATCCAACAATTTTCTCCATGTCCCTAGAGTTCTTGTACCTTCTTTTCCATATAAACCATGCTTTGGACATAACAACCAGCGTCATCGTTCGGACTGACCGACCCCTTGACAATTACCTGCCTGCCTGTAATAGGTTTAAGTAAAATAAAAGGTTTTAGTTCTAAGGTTTCTTTTTTTTGAAAAAGGCAGGGAGAGGCCTATGCCCTGCAGAACTAACTGCCTGTGTTGTCCACACAGGCAGTTAGTTTTAAGTTTGAGACGCTTAATATGACAAAATGTGTTGGATACTGCTACTGTGACAAGCAATATGACAGTCTTTTTCAATGGTATCAATCCGTAGAAGATTTATTTTAACTACGATCTATGTGCCAAATGATAGAATACCGTTGATCTATTCTGGCTTCCTGGAATCACCACAACCTTTCACCAATATTTGTGAGCTGATGATCTACCTCTCTCGGTTATGCCACATGGTATGCGTTATGTTGGAACCAAGGCGCCCGCGCAGCTCGGGCTCAGCTCATGACACGTTGTTGCTGGTGCGACTGCAGGCTGTTCACGCACGGAAGGACATAGCCAACCCTCACCTCTCTGGGTATTCCGTGTTGGAACCAGGGCGCCTGGCGCAGCTCGGGCTCGGCGCGTGGCACGTTGTTGTTGGCGGGCACGCCGCCGCACGACGACGCGCCCGACGACGAGGACGTCGTGCGGCTGCAAGCTGCTGATTCACTGGAAGGATATAGTCATGTATATGAGTTATTTAAAGTAGTAATTCGAGTTAAACAGACAGTGCCGAGATTGCATATTATAAAGAAACCATTTAAATAAAACAGCAATTCATTGACTGTAGAAAAATACTGGTACAAACAGTAAAGTCCGGATAAAAATTCATCGCAGAAATTGAAAATATCAAACACTATTACATTTTGCCTCATTGCAGAACGGAAAACTCCAAACACTCATAAAGCTTTCTTTCAAATACGTGTTCATAATGTTCACTCAACAAAAGTTCTGACGTCATTTGCTCTGTTCTCTAAGCTTAAAAGTATTAAAATAAAATATTGTTGGGCATTCACAAGAATGAAAAGTCGTGACCCAGTTTCCATTAAGCCGCTATCATCGCGGTAATTTAATATAGAACTTTTTTCAAAGCAAAAAGTAAATAGAATGGACCCCAGTCCCGCATCTCTCGTTACGGAATGTTTTAAATCTACGGAATAGATTTTATGAAGCCTTTTGTGCAACTTTAAAAGTTTTGGACCGAGGTGTCAATTGGGACTTTATGTCGTTGTATTTTTTCAGAGACCGTTCTGTGATAAATCGTTTCCCAAAAAAATAAAACTCTCTGCAATGAATTGAAGTTTAACAAAATTTAAATTCAAAAAAGAACTTAAAACGATTTACAAACCTAATCGATTACCTCCTTTTCTTTTATGAATTTCATTTGTTCCTAGTACTTTGGGCGGATTCAAATGATTTTGGACGTCTTCGTTGTTCGTCTTTTTTTTTACGATTCGCTAACGCTTCAATTACAGTCATATGAGCTTTTGCGCTACTGAGAATGGGCTGTAACTCGTAAAGTTTTTGAATATCAAAATTTTTAGGCAGAATATTTTAGTTACACGTTGATGGGTTCAATCCTCTTCATAGTCATGTTTTAAACTATCATTTGGCTGTGGGATCAAATACCCTACCCACCTATTCTTTATATTGTTACACCTTCTGAAGTCCACATCTAGATCCGAGTGCATGAGGTGCTCGGTCCGGCGGGGCGCGGCGGGCACGGCGGGGGGCTCGCGGTTGCTCTCCCGCGTGCGCGCCTCCGCCTCCGACGCCTCGTTGATATAGCCCCCGTTCATGCATAGAGGCAGGTTTGTGGGGCTGCAAATAGGAATACGTTTATTGCTGGTACATTCAAAATGAGAATAGAAAAATCCTTGGGCAGTACATGAAAACGGGAAAGTTGATACAACCCCAAATGGATGATGGATCAGGATGAAAGAATAAAATATACATTAAAATATAAGCGTCAAAATATGCTAAACACCAATGCTGAAGCTATCGATGTGCAAGATAGCGTCTTCTTTCCATGATTTTGGGAAGCAAGCACCCTAAAGATTCTGGTTGCATTAACAATAATGACGGAGACTTTATTCAGCCTAATTTAATTCTGAACGTCACTAGAAACTATTATAAGTACTACTTAGTCCTAAATCTGTCAACATACCCCAAAAACTCTGAAATCTGTCAATACAGATTTCGGAGTTTTTGGGGTATATTGACAGATTTAGGTCTACTGCCAGAAAAGTCCTTTGCAACATTGGTCACAATCACAAGTTACAAAATGGAGTAGGTAGTAACACAGTTCAGTTGCAACTTACGTGGTGGGTGTGTCTGCGACCAGAGGCGTGGAGTCATCGTCTGAGGGCTGCAGCAGCGCCCCGCTGAGCCCCATGGCCAGCCTCTTCATAAGAGGGGGCCTCTCGCCCAGGCGCCGGTAGCAGTTGATTTCTGTGGGGGAGTTTGATTCCTCCGAACTGCTGGGGCTCGGCTCGTTTACTAGCTTTGATACGCCCATTATGTTGCATTTCGCTGGAGACCTGGAAAGTTATTGTAGACAGTTGGTTTAGCCGGTTATAAAGAAAGTTAGCAGAACTACACATCATCCTCTTTCTGGAGCTGTCATCAAACCGACCTATCTTGAAACGCTGTAAATAATGGTTGTTAATGGTTTTATACTGTGCATCTTAGAAAGTTATTTAAAAGAAATTAAAGACTTTTTTTGTGTGCCACTCAGTATCCTCAAACATAGTAAAAAAGGCATTTTATCTCTGTAATAAGGAACCATCCTTTAACTACAGAGGGCGTTCTACAAATTGAAACTCCTTAACTGGAACTTTTTGCAGCGTGCTGCATACGGGACGGGTTCATACAATATTAAACGACATTGCACTGCATGAACGACGCAGTAACCCGTGTTGCATAGAAAGCTACAAAATATGTTACTGCAATACCAATTTAGGTCATAGTGTCGAAAATTGCAGGTGTTCTGAATAGTTTGGGATTAAACCAGTATTTTACAAAGTGTTGTCAATTTTTACCGACTTCAAAAAAAAAAGGAGGTTATCAATTCGATACGTATGTATGTAATATTATTGGAATTGCATTATATTCACATATGATGATCTATTAGGGCTTCCAAACAAATATACAAAATTTCATAGACGTATGTATGTACGTATGTATGTATGTATGTATGTATGTATGTATGTATGTTTGTCCACGCATATCTCCGGAACTATTAATCGGATCGTGACCATTTTTTTTTTATTGGCTTACATTTTCTTCAACTTAGGGAACAGTGCAAGTTTCATCAAGATCGATTCAGTAATTTTCAAGATATGGACTAATACGTGTAAGTGTGACGGCCTGGCTTATTGATAAGAGCTACGGGTGTAGTGTCAAAGGGAAAACATCTCAAAACCTTGGTCAAATACTAGTGCAAAAACTAAAAATTACGAAATAAAAAGTAATTTAAAAAAATTAAACCGACTTCAAAAAGAAATGAACTCAAAATTATGAAATAACTTTAATTTCGGAAGTCGGTGGCATAAAACTAAAATACAGATCCCAAGACACCGACTTCAGAAATTAAAGTTATTTCATAATTTTGAGTCCATTTCTTTTTGAAGTCGGTTTAATTTTTTTAAATTACTTTTTATAGTAAATGCCTTCCACTATATGGACACTTTAAAACTGAATATAAAAAAACTACGTACCTATATAGAAAACTAAAGATGCCTATATAGAGCACCAATATTAAACAAAAGACATCCAGTGTTTCTCCATCTCACATCCCCCCCATGTAGGAAACCTCCCTACCCCCGCCTATTTCATTACAAGGGTTCCGATTTCTTAATCTTGATCTGGGACATCTGTTCCAGACTCATCATGACGAAGACATTCGCAAAGTACATAATTGTAAGGATATCTGAATTTTCTTAATAGCGCATTCCATGGAGAGGTAAAGAAAGCGGCATTGGGTGCAAATCTCGCCTACTCGTCACGCTGTCAAACTTCAGGTACCTGTCGCTACAGTAGTGGTGTGTGAGACCGGGCAGGGTGTCGGGCGTGCGCACGCGCATGCCACAGTCGCTCCCGCTTAGCTCCTTGCTCTGAAACAACACAGAAACTTCATTACATGCCATACCTTTCTATGTTGTGTGTAAGAGGATTAACTTTTAATTTCCGTATAGGACTGCCACAAATTGTGGGGGTTTTGAGGCCTCGGGTGTGATAGCAAAGTTGAGTATGTATGTCAAATTATATGCTGTGCAAACCTAACCTAAAGTAAGTCATTCTAGCCCTGGGGTCTAGCCGGATAATAATATTGTACTGAGTTTTATTAAAACCTGGGTGGTCAATAATGTGATTTGAATTTGGAACCTCAACTACAAATTCGTATGAAAACTTTAACCCGAAAAAAAAACGAGAATCGAATTGCTTTTTATTGTTGCCTCGCGTTAGGAGTGAAAAGTAGAGTATTCTCCTCGGGGATAAAGGTGTCTTCGTCTTGGGCGAATATAGCGTCTGTGACATAGGTGTAAGACTGCTTTATCCCCATATCCGAATAATCTACTATTATCGATTTGTCAACTTAAGCGATGGTTAACCTTATACTAAAGCACAGCAAATAGGTACATTAAAACCTTTTAGATTTGAAATTTGGTCTCTGCCCTAAACCGGTCACGAATTTGTCGCCAAAATTCTTGCTACAATGTTTTACAACTTATCAAGTAGGTATTACCCAATATTTACTATGGAATGCTACCTTGTGCAGCAATATAAACGGTCCACTATGATTACTGACACCAGGCAATACATTTCTAAGTGCTGACAGCCTCGAAAGGCCGTTCGATGAAGGACATTCTTCGATAATAACTCAATACAATGAGTTTTCAATATTTCAACTCGATATAACCGCATTCCACGTTAAGAATGCAGTTACATCTCAAGAAAAAGTAAAGAAGTTCCATTACACACAATTCACAAAGACGTTCGAGATCAACTCTCATATATTAGAAATGATTATTTTTTGTTCTATCTCTTTCTCTACAAGGTGTTGATTTGCATCCTAGTCAATTTCGAGGACGTAATTATACTAATGATTCTCGACCCAAATCAACAATAAAATGGGTAGGTTTTTTTTTTCTTATTTACGGAAATCCGTAAGTGTGAACCAGCCGTATTTAAACGCGGCCCGTCTGTTACTAGCCCTATAACCGCGCTTTCACACACAAACAAACGCCTTTTACTTTACTAAGTACTAAAGTACTGAAATACTAAAGTACTAAAATACTAAAGTACTAAAATGTATTTTATGACAACCTCCTGAAATTTGACGAGGATGCAAATCAACATCTTGTATATTATTTAAAGAAAAAAATATTTTTGATCAGTCCCTTTAAGTTAAGAGTATGCCAAGTTTTCTAAGTGTGGGCTCCATTATAAAAGAGTTAACCACCAGTTTAGCAGACAGGTTATTTGTAACTTTATTGGTGCCATGTCGCTGATTAGCGAGACCCGGAAGGTTTTCAGTTTTCATAGATTTTTTTTTTTGTCGCAGTCGCAGATGTTTTACCAGTCTGTGCAGAGGCGTCTCTAGCCCATGTAGCGCCCGTGTGCAAACATTACCCAAGCGCCCCATAATAAGCGCGCGGTCAAAAAGGAATGGGTACAAAGTACCACAAACTGTCAAATTTCCCCAATGGTTATTAAACTCTATTGTTTGGAGATGAAGAAGAAATTCGTCGGTTTTGGATACCATGGTGTGCTGTTGACTGTATTTAGAATTATACAGGGTGTTCTGGTGTTTACCCTAACAAGCCAAAAAGTACCCATGTTAACATGTCTTAGATGTTATGTTACATCATATCAATGTCAAAATTTTGAAATTTCTTCATTCTAATTACGACCTCATATCAAACAAAGTTCAATAATATAAAGAAGAAGCGATGCGACACTCACTACTACACCAAATATAATATTCAACAATGTGTTAAAAGGTTTATTTTATGTTGAAAAAAAAGAGTTAATATTGTGAAAGCCGCTAGCGCGCTCGTGGCGCGGCTTGCTTTGGTGTAAATCGTCAAATATAAGAAGAGCTCCAGATGCTATACAGAATGTATGCAAAGCGGAGCTCTGTTTACGTTGATCATTGATAGTGGCGAGCGGCGCTCGGCGCCCCCTAGGATCGCTGCGCCCGTGTGCAACGCACACCCTGCACAATAGGTAAAGACGGCCCTGAGTCTGTGAACTGATGACCTTTGAGAAATGATTTCAGCACACATTCATCCTGCTGCTTCTAAATCGCGTTGTCAGTGGTCCTTCGGTGTCACCCCATTGCGTGTTTGCGTCGCTACAATATAGCCGGTATCTTTTACCGCGACATTACGGCACATTACGGCACGATACCGCATATTACCGCATATTACCGCACATTACCGCGCATTACCACTCTTATTCATACCGCATCTGAATGGTAACGCGCAGTTAGCAGACTATTGACTGTTACAGATGCAGTAAATGCAGACGTGTAATTTATATGCTGATAAGTGCAGCTCTGTGTTATAATGAATTGAAAATTATCCTTATATTAAAACCTGTACCTACACTGACAGATAATTCTCAAATTATAAATTCAGAAATTTTATTTTTATAGATGTTATTTTCTAATGTTTTCTTATCATCCATTAAAACTAAAAAAACAAAAGTTAACCATGGTGACCCATTATTATGTCATAGTTAACCATTACTAGAAAATTAATAACTCTAAGCACCATTCCAAAGCTTTCATTGAACAAATAACATTCCCAAGACAGTTACATTTGCGTCAGAGTTAAGTACCTACCCACATAAATAAAAAATTAAAACAATAGAGAGGCTTTTAAACGATAATTTTATCTCAATTATTTTAAAAGGTTGGTTTTAACCTTGCTTGAGCTAATAAATGATCATCTTAACTTAAAAGGTAAAACTTTCCTGTCATGTGGCAAGTAAGTACCTACAAATAGTAACTGACATCATTGGTTCGTGACTAAAACACTAACCTATAATGATACTGATGCCTAATCTAAGATGCGATATTCACTCAATAATAAAATATCCTATAAGTACAAAAAATCAATCCACTGCAAGTCGCGTACAATCAACGATTGTTATAGAGTAAATTGTGTATCCAATAACTGTGATGACAACGCGTGCACCTTTCAAGGATAATAACAAAGATCTGGGACAGAATTAGAAAGATTTATACATACTCTCATAGGTATATTGATTTGAGGAATGTTAATAGCGACGTGTTCGTTCGCGTGACGCCTCGCATCCTGCCGATGCCACAAATAAGCCATGTTGTGATTCCGATATCCGTCCCCCTCGCTAATGTTCATGTGTAGACGTCAAACTGTTTGCGCTGAAGAAGGTATACCTAAAGAATAACTCATTAAATACGGTGATTGGGATTTATTTGTTTGTATGAGGATGACTTCCGAAAGTACTACTGAATGTAAACTATCCAGTAATACCTAGGGAAGTTATATGAACCCGTTGTAATGGACTCGGTAGTGAAAGTCACAATCTTTTTTTCCACAACATCAGGGGCCAATGTGAACCAACCCTAAAAGTACCGCCACGCGCCATTGTGCTACGAGTAGTAGAACAAAGACGTTTAAATCACAATTAATTTAATAAGCGACAGTCTGTAGTAACTGGCTCAACAAGTCGACAAGTTTGTAGAAGTAGTCCTTATGTAAGTACCTATGTACTCGTATGTATAAGAGCTTCTATTGTGGTTCTGCTGTTTCAGGTTTTATTGAATCTAAATGTAGAGAGGGACTCTGAATAATAATGATAATGAAGGCGAACATTATGCAGTGTGTTGTGATTCTATGCGACATTTTTTTATTTTATTAGTCTACTTTGTCTCACTGTCGAGCAAAGGCCTCCCCCAAATCCTTACGCGTCTAGGTCGTATCGCCCCCTCTTCCTGGGCCTCGGCGGGCCGTCCATCCTCAAGCACCCACGGTGTGCGGACTGTTGCCTAACGGTCACTCTGCATGCGACTGACGTGAGCCACACAATCACATTACAATTACATTAAACGTGTTAAAAAATAACTAGGAAAGTCCTTGGTTTAAATCCCAGTTGGAACATAATAGTGTACCTAATTGGAGTTTTTATGGAGCTAAATTGCAATTCCATTAAACCACTCCAGAGTCACAAAACACGGGCAGAGGACGCGAGTCTTCTCAGATTAATGACGGAAAAAATAAATAGGACTATTAATGAAGTGTCAGTAAAAGAATGTGTTATCGTTTAAATACCAATCCAGTCCTGATTACGTTCACCTTGATTTATTATAGAAATAGTATTTTATGTATGTTTTATAATTTCTTCACGCCACTAGAGACGGAGTATTTAGCTATTTATGTGTACCTAATTTTAAGAGAAACGCATTACGAGAACGCTTCTGTTTTGGATTTGTTACAAAACCAGTCCAACACAGCCCAGAGATCACACAGCACAGTGACCCAATTGAGACAACAAACAAAACAACCAGCACATTGGCCTCTAACAAAACGTCAGGCACTCGACCACCCAACTAGACATAACACTAACAGTTAGCCGACCCGGCCGACCCGCGGGAACAACACTACACTTCACATTCGATCCTAGTGAAGATACGTACAGTTGGTCTGCATGCAGCAGCCACACGGATATACATAGGTAGGAATGATAACTGTCTAGTTTGAAGTGATATTAGAAAACCGTGTATCGAAGTGATTATTTATCTCACTTTTCAACGATAAAATCTCTTAAAACTTCAAATATTTTGGTTCTATAAGAATATTACCAGCCTCTTTTAATATCAAAACAATAATTTTTTGTTCTAAAACTTTTGGAAATACAAAAACAATATTTTCGTCTTTCCATAATGCTAATCGTTTGTTTGGAGTAAGAAGATGAACATTTTGTGAATACACAAAATCCCATCCGAAAAAAAAGAAAAAAAAAAGGGTAATTGTGGGGAGTCAGTGGTATACGTGGTATAAAAACTGTCTCGCCGACACCACAACCCGTTAGAATTTCCGCCTCAATGATATTTCTCTGCAGCGAGACGACTTTGACCCGGGTCCCATTGGACAGTTTCGGCGGAGTGAGATTCCAAAGAAGCATAATTGGGACACCGACCTTTAGCTTAATGGTGTGCGCTGGTAGTCCACTTGCACTGAGGGAATTGAGAAATTCTCATTTGCTGGTTCCTGCGGATGTCCTACAAAGTCCTGTTTACCGCCTCTACTGCTTTTCTGTTCGCCATAGTGCATTCATCCCACACGATTAAAGATCAATCTTTAAGCACGCGCCCTTTGTCACTGTTGCGTGACACTCCACAAACAACTAATGGGCTTGGTAAGATATAACTTAGAACCAAAAGTTTGACTTGACTTTATGATAGTGTAGCTTGTTGTACCACCAATCAACCTGTTTATTAATATTGGTGTGAAACTCCCCATACAATTAGATAGGACATGTAAAGTTCTCAGATTTCATAACAGTATCGTTCCTAATGCACATAAAAAATGCAAAAACTAAAAAAAAAGAATTTTACGATTTTTTAAAACAATAACAGTTTTTTTTTTTTTAATACGGGATTTGAACTCGCACCACTTATTGCTTTAAACGGTCCCCTGACCTTACCGCTAAATTCCCTGTTGACATATTGTTGAAATAGCTGTTCCCTTGCAATTTATAATATTACTGCTCCGCTCCTTTTTAAAAATAGCGTGATTGTTATGTTTCCAGGGTTAAATTTTTATTAACTAAATAATTATCATGTCATTTTGGGCATTCAATTATTTTGTTCATTCAATTACGAACCAAAACCTTTTAAAATCCATATTGCTTACCTCCCATAACATACGGCGTGATAATATGTAGCCTAAAGCCTTCCTTGGTTTACAAAGAACATTTTTGCTGAATTTCAATTCAATCTATCCAGTAGTTTTGGCGTGAAGCCTTACCATACACACAGACAAACAGACAAACAGACAAAAATTCTAAAAAGTCACTTTTTGTCATCAGTTACGTTTTTCTAACAAAAGCCACTTATTTTTTCTCGAAAATTCTCAATGTACAGTTTTTCTTTCGTTACTGTTTTATTATATGTATAGATAAAGATCATTTCGTTCGGGATGTGTTCATAACTCAAAGACCCATACCCATTTTCGAGTTAATGAAAGCAAGCAGTAAAATCCACCCCTAAAACTTTATTACCCTTTTCCACCTTGGTAGGAGTCGATTTTTGAAAAACCCTAAAACACCTACTTTTTTATTTTTTGTTTTAGTATTACCGAGTTTCGAGTTAATCCGACAGCGGGTTAGGTACATATTTTTCTAACCTATCAACTTTGTCAGCCCCTAAATCCTCTGTAAGAAGATTTTTAAACTAAAAGTGACAATCTTTATTATTTACTGAGCAAAATATTGCCAAGTTTCAAGTTTATTAACCAAATAAATAAGATTTTTCTTAAAAACTGTATTCCCGATTTTCACTCCCACAGGGGTAGAATTTCGAAAAATCGTTTGGGATATGTTCATTACTTGACTCAGATTATTTACACGAATTTTCGAGTTAGTCAAGTCACGCAGTAAAGCCCTCCCCTGTATAATAAACTACCCCTTTTCACCCCGTCAGGGGTAGATTTTCGAAAAACCCTGATACACGTTATTTTTGGTCTTAAGTATAAATACCGAGTTTCGAGTTAATCGGACCGCGCGTTAAAATTCTTCAATACAAATTTTGACACCCCTTAAACCCCCTTTAGGGGGAAGATTAGAAAAACAGTTTAATTTCCAAAAACACCTTCTTTGTGGATACCTACTTTTCACAAAGAACACACCCTCCAAAATGCATGTCTCTAGGACCAGCGGCTTAGGCTGTGCGTTGATATCTCGGTCAGTGGCCTTAGTGTGAGTTTTTTCGACTCACGTAAACTCACGTTCGATTGCGAGCGCGTTAGAATTTTGTATGGGAAATGAGGTTTTCGTAGTGACCACCAGATGGCGCTATTACTTTTTTCCATATAAAATTCTAACGCGCTCGCAATCGAACGTGAGTGAAAAAACTCACACTAAGGCCACAGGTCATTGAATTTTATATATATAGAAGAAGAAGATTGAATATAATTTTAAACTAAAATAATAAGCAATCATATCAAAACCATATTTACGAAATTAAAAAAATCATTCCCAATCACCGAAGATCTTTCCGACATCTGTTTGCTGCCCTAACACACGGTCATATAAAGTATTCAGACGATACAGCCGAAGCTTTCCGCGTGCAGTTCCGTAAATGCTCACACGTAAAAGTTTAGTGGGAGATGTGCTGCACGTCGTGTAGACTCGGTTTATGGCGAATGAAATAGGAATGTAAAGGGAATTGGAGGGGTTTAGAACGGCAATAATGTAGGAAAGAATGTGAACGATCCGCACACATAGTTAAGTGAGAGCAGCTTGGATTGGTTACAACTTTTATGTCATTCCAGGCGGCAGGTGTATGCGTAAAATTTGTTCCGGAAAGCCTGAAACACCGTCTTAATTCGTTATGGGTCATCAATCGCCACAAAATTTTGCTTATTGTTAGGAAGATGGGGAAAAAATGTATAAATTCAACTTTAACTATGATGCAACCACCAATATATATATGTAATAGTCTCCACCAAATTAGACCCCCATAACACAACAAACTATAATTACACCAAAGCCCTATTATTTACCGTAACAGCAATAAACCGTACGAATGATGATCACATTACACAACGATGAGCATGCGTCGCCCTCTCCCTCCGCAACACTAATGTGTGGTGAAACCTCAATAATATTAGATCACCCCTTACAATTTCATTACTTGTTTGTAGGGGAATATTAATTCTTATTGCTTTACCAGCTGTTGAATGTTTTCGTTTCGAGTTGATCGAGGGAGAGCTATTTGATCATTATTTGCGGTTCATTAATCATCAGTAGTTCGTCAACGGACGAGTTTTGAGTTTCATAACGAATGTGATTTCGAAACTTTTATAAGCTAAATAAAAACTTAGACGAAGCCGGTTGTTTTTTTTTGTAAAAAGGTCTATATTTTTCACTTTTTCTTTATTATTAAACTTTTCGCACAAAAAGGTACAAAGGCGGACT
Source organism: Oligia fasciuncula (assembly GCA_963082905.1). Classification (NCBI taxonomy): domain Eukaryota; kingdom Metazoa; phylum Arthropoda; class Insecta; order Lepidoptera; family Noctuidae; genus Oligia; species Oligia fasciuncula. The sequence continues at coordinate 738,404 of OY720391.1, read as the reverse complement.
TAATGCATTTGCCTTACTTTTTAGTTGTACCCACCTACCCGGATATCTATGTACCTACCCCACACAAATTAATAATTATAACACTACTTGCTATGTGAATATCAGTGACAGGAAGCTGTTGAACACATTGCGCACCCCCTTAGAGGGTAGAGGCGTGATGTTATGTTGTGTGAACGGTATTTTTTTTACATTTATCATGAAAAGTCGAAAACTATACGGCCTTAAAAAAAAGATAAAATGTTTGAGAATGTGCAAACTGCGCTCTTTCATATGATACCCCCCCCCCACATGCCCTAGTGCCCCACTTCGAATTTTTCAGATCCCCTGTCAGTCCCCGTTGCAAAAAATATATAAATATATATTTTTATTTCTTTCTTATTTGCAAAATAGTTGGGCAAACGTCATCTAAAACTATTCCAAATTTCAAGTTGATAGCATTAGTAGTTCTTGAGATGTCTAGCTGTGACAGACGGACAGACAGACAGACTAAGTCTCACCATAAGGGTTCCGTTTCACCATTTTGGCACGAAACCCTCAAAAAAAAAAGAAACATGCGAATTGAGAACCTCCACGTTTTCGAAGTCGGTTAAAAAGTGCTTAAAATATCTTTGAAACAAGAAAACTTTGTACTCGTACAATTTCTCTAGGTCGGCTTTATTTTTGAACAAATTGAAGAGCTAAATCGTCAGTACTTTAACTTCATAAAACCCATTCCAGACCGTTTTATATGAATTTGAAGAAACTCCAGCTGGCAATAAGGTCTTTGATAGACGATACTGGTGCGTTCCGTGCAGACATGCAAACATGGCACAATCCACAGACAATGAATTATTATGACTCGTCCACACCTGGCGTAAGGCATTCTAAGGTTGTTGCTTGTTGGTCATATTAGGTCGATGGCTATAAAAGCTACACAAGAAATAACACAAGTCAAGGAAAGTTGGTAATATTATCTCTCTGGGTGGCACTAAATATATATAAATAAAAGTATCAACAAACAAGACATTAAAAAGAAAAAAGCTAGAGCAGTTAATCCTGTTAAAAATCACTCACCAGTCGCATCAGACTATTATTCAGAATTTCAGATCTATAATCTGTCTTGATTGCTGAGAAGAACATCATTTTAGTTCTACGGACACAGATTTTGTCATAGTTGGATTGCTGATTTAATTAAAACCAGCAAATACTCTTAATTAAGTCGAAAGGGTTAGAAACCAAAAGCAGGCCATAATGTGGACCACCCTTAACAAGCAGTTGCCGAGTTTTAGCATTGTTACGATCGGCGCACAATTAACGACTGTTCGGGGCTATTATTTCTTTATCTTTATAATGCCTGTTTTTATCGTCCGTACGCGACTAAATTTATTTCATTTGCCCAAATATTTTCAGTGTTTTATTACTAAGTAATTAATTTCTAGATTTTACACAACGTTAGCCTTTTATGCCACGAACGCTGGTTTTGTTTGAAACTATTTTAGTTTCCCGCATTAAATCATAAAGACTTGAACATAATAGTTTTAGACCGAATGTGAATTATGCGACCCAGTTATCGTGATGGTCTAGCTGAGAGGAACATTTTGAATTCAAATTTTACTCATATTTAATGTTAGAGGTAATGTATTCCTACATTATTGTCTAAGTTAGATTAAGTTTGGATATGTTGGGACTGTATGAGGTCTAGTTATAACCGCAGGAGACCATCATATATGGAAGCATCGAAGTGATCTAACTATTTTCTTGACAAGCTACGTAGTTGAAAAATACAAGCCCAATTTCTGAAAGTCTCAATTTTAGATCTGATTCTTCACACCGAACACGCGTTCGTTTGTTTTTGGACATGTTGGACAAATCATCTTGGCATCACTATTACCTACATTTGAGCAAATATTTTTTCCATTTAGATTTCGGAGAAAAGTGAAACCTTGATAAATAGAAGACTAGACATACAACAACAAGTACGTATTACTGGAAAACTGCTTGATGAAACAAAACTGTCCTCTGAGTTTAAAATGTTCTGTATCTAACCTTCAGCACAATATTTGTGCTCAAAACATTTAATATAATTAGTAGTTCAGCTACAGATGTATATCTTGCTCAGTATATTTATGACTCGCGTGAGAGTCCGCAGTTATGCCCGCGGCCACGACTGCGATACGCCGACTATGTCTTGCCCAATGTACGTAGTACACTACGCACTACGCACAGTGTGTGCGGCATTTTTTCACTAATTATTGGACGCGAACATGCTATTGTACGCTTTTATTAAATTAGGGCCAAGCCTTATCTCTGAGTGGGCGTTTTGTTAATGTTTAGCCTTTAAAACTGTGTATCTATATTATAATGTTGAATAATAGTAGAGGTAGCAAAGAAGTTGATAAATGGGGCGAAATTTTACGGGTATTACCTTTTCATCATCATCATCATCATTTCAGCCAAAAGACGTCCACTGCTGGACATAGGCCTCCCCCAAGCACTTCCACTTCGACCGGTTCTTTGCTTCTCGCATCCAATGGGTTCCTGCGGCCTTCACAAGGTCCTTTTAAATAAATGATATAGGCAAGAGCTCAATTTTACTTCTAGTCCTCAGACCCTGTGTTATTTTAGTACCGACCTAATTAAATTAACTACAATCAAATTCACTGACGAAAGGGCACGAACATTTGTTTTAACAACGGTTTTACGTTTAAGATTTCCCTATTAATATACTACCTATTTCAGCACCCGTTTCTCCGAAGACAAGCAAATTATTTTTACGGTCACTTGACTAACCCGATTAAGACGCTTCACTGGCATAATATCCATTTCGAAGAATTGTATTTCGAAATAATTGTTGTAATTTTCAAAATAGAATCAAATGTTTCAATCACAAAATCTTTCAGTTTAATAGAACCAAGTTGATTACACTATCTAAAAAAAAAACCCCATAAACCTTATTTTCCTCGCCGCCGCGCGCCGCCGCCGCCACTCCTGCGGGACACAGAAGGCCGTGGCCTATATGATTGTCACTCGCAAGGTTGGTGTAAACCATTCCGTGGTGTAAACACAGCGGTCGAGGCCACGTTTTCTATCAACGTATAAACGGGCGATGAATTCCATTTCACTAACGTCCCAAAGGATTGGTGACTTGTACATGTGAGTTGCGGTGCCAGATAAAGCGATTTTTTTGTGATTTTTCAAAGTCTGAATTTGCCAGAAACGGCACATAGGATGCACATGCATTCAAGAATGACTACATGTTTCACTATTAACTGCTGTACAAATACAAGTTAAAAGTTGAATTAACGTCCTTTAAAATACCACTTCTATGGCATTTGTTATATTTCTTCAATATTATTGTAATGAAGCAAGCAAAGAAAGACAGTAACAACATTATCTTTTCAAGAAAATATTTTTCTAATTGTCTGTCAAGTATTATTTATTTATTTATTTATTGCACAATGTACACATACATAGTTATAGGCTAGGCTTAAACTAGTCAGTACATGACCCTGTTAGGGCGCAGCAAGATTACTTAAAACTAATAATATTGTAATGAGTTAATAGGTAGTAGTCGTATTATTACTAAGTATTATTAAACGTGGCAATGCCAAAATTTATCACACAATATACAATTATAATATTTACACACAGATATTTTAACATTTTATCTTCCATAAATTCTTGAATACTGTAATAACATTTTTGTAAGAGCAATGACTTTAACCTAGCTTTAAATACACATGTTGTTTCCTGTAAAAGCAAAAAAGTAAAATCGAGCCTGTTAAATCATGATAGTGTAACTGGTAATATTGGAGTAATAATAAATGATTAAAACATTTTAATTATTATTGTTATTTTTCTCATGATGAGCTCAATAATAGGCTACGGATGAGCTATTATAAAGGCCAGTATTCTTCAAAAACCAGCAGACACTTTTAATTCCACACTATAATCATAAAATTGTACATATCCAATAAATCAAATTATCAAAAAGTAATAAAGACATACTTTATTAATTTCTTCACATAATCCAACATTATGAATTCTAAATAATTTACTGTACACATGTCCGATTGAATAGCCTCATATTTCATGTAGAATGACTTAGTGGCGTGAAGCACATTGGTTTGATGCGTCACTCATTAATATTAACATAAGCTGATTGAATATGCAAATCTATTTAGAAATATATAATGTACCCATTATAGGTTGACCCTTCGAGGTGGAGCTTCTTGCAAGAAAAATTATAGGTTGACCCTTCGAGGTGGAGCTTCTTGCAAGAAAAATTACTGTCAACATTAAATAAAAACAGTCAAATTAGATAATCTCTTAACGTCACTTTAAAATTCAAACTTTGTAGAGATTTTTGAAGAATAAACCGGCTGTACCGACTTTTGAATGTATTTAGTTACATCGGTAGCCGCGTATCTAAATATAATGGGTACTCATAACTGGACTTAGTGAGGAGGCTTAAGATGCAATTAAGCTAATTGCTTTCTCTAATGTACTGTTGGATGGATTAGATTTTGTTCTCAATCCTTGGATGATTATTTGAGGGCTTGTAATTCCCTACCTTATACAAAACGTACCTAATAGCTAGACATTATAATTTTCCTCGAGACCACCGAAACCACCGGCTTGCAGATAACAAATGTTAAACTCAATCTGTGCAAACTGTTATACCTACCTCGAGAGGCAGGCAACTGTCTATGTACCTACCACGAGAGGCAGGCAACTGTCTATGTACCTACCACGAGAGGCAGGCAACTGACTATGTACCTACCACGAGAGGCAGGCAACTGACTATGTACCTACCACGAGAGGCAGGCAACTGACTATGTACCTACCACGAGAGGCAGGCAACTGACTATGTACCTACCACGAGAGGCAGGCAACTGACTATGTACCTACCACGAGAGGCAGGCAACTGACTATGCGCGTGAATAGCAATTTGCAATTTCAGTAAAAAACGTGTATTGAACTTGCAAATATTATAATTTATGTTAGAAAGAATCCTTGAATTTTTATTTCTGTTAGATCGCGTTAATAACTCTTTGGGTAACTTCCAACGTATTTACAAACGCTTTAAAGTGATATTGAGTCGCTCTGCCTGGCACCACCCACACGCGGCCGGCGCCCAATATCGGTCGTTTATCAGCGGGTGCCAAATCGGCCGCGCGCTTTTTGTTTGCCCGTTAGTGGCCGTGAACACGAAACATCTAGATCTACATAATAAGTATACTCAGAAGAACCACTCCTAGAAAAGATAATTTATGCTTCCGAAGACACCTTTTATTCTGCGTTTGATGCGCTGCTGGGCAGTTTGTTGCGCCATTTCTTCTTCCCAGCTAAAGTACTAGGATGTGGTGAAGGGCGGGCGTTTTGGGGGACTGTCTTTCGATGTTCAAAAAGTGCTGATTCTCAGCAAAGTTTGAAAAAATGATTTTTGATTATGGTGTGTGAGCTTGCCATAAAGTGTAGAGTCAGAGCCACCGAGCCAAGGTTCACTAAACAAACATACATTTACATTGTTAACTTTCTGAGCTGTTCATTTTATGCTGCGATACGGACCCATGTCAATATTTATTACCTTTCGCTCGACCTTGCAGATTTTGTGGCTTTTCATTCGCAAAGTTTTACATGAGCAAACTAAATACTTACCTCTGTAGTTTTTTTACTGAAAAAAAGTAATAGGTATTGTGGTAGTAGTCTTTAAAATAATCAACAGGTAAATATTTCTACTATATACTATTGCTATCTTTTTTTTTTCTCTTTCCCGTCATCCTAAACCTCCAAAAAAATGTAAATAGCCTACAAAATAAAACGCACGAAATAATAAACATTTCTAAAAACAAGTACGAGCGTGTTCCATTATAATTTAAACAGTCGTAATAATGGGAATGCCGTCTGAAAGTCACTTTCGTTGAGAGTGGGATGGATGTATGGGATTTAGTGCAGGTGTGAGAGGTAGAGAAGGCAGGGTCGTGCGGATTGGCGTGCGAGAAGGCAGTATCGGCGAACGGGGCAAGCTCGGCTGCTCGGATTTAATTATCGGGACAGCGGGACAAAATTCCACATTTAGAAAGTGTTTCACGTTGTTTGAACTTGCCCAACTACTGCTGAACTCATTCGACGCAGGTATTAAAGGTCAATATGGGTGTCACTTTCTAAATATGGAATTATTATGTCGTGATTTGGGAATGGACAAGTGTGGGTCGGAAATGTGGGTTTGATTTATTCGTCATAATAAATAGCAAAATAAGCAAAATCTTTGATCAGGTTATCCGTTATAGGTGTAAACAGTTTTATGATAATATTTTCTTAGCCGTATGTTTAAGGATTTTTTCGGATAATCTCGGGTTACATTTTCGCAGTGTGTATTTTGCGGAAGGATTATAAACAGAAGTTAAAGAAGTACATAAAGCATCTACCGTTTTTCTAAAACTTGTACAATGAACATTTATTTTCACTGCAACAATGTTGCCAAGTTAATTTTCATCAATTAATTCTTTGCACTTCCAAGAGGAAATAAAAGCTTTTTCCTTGGACATGTCAGCTTAAAACTGTCTCCAATGAAAATGTATACAGTGTAATTTTAAGAGCAAAGCGCGAAATGCAGTAAAGCAACATTTTATTTATATTAAAACAATAAGACTGCAACATGCACACTGTAAAGCGGAATTGTGACAATCCTAATTTTTACGTGTACAGTCAACCGCACATTAGTGGTAACAATTTGACACTGACAGGGCCTTTATGTCGTAGCAGGAAGGATAGTTTTTATCATGCAACTGTTATCAGTTTATCACTGATGTGTGCATAAAAAATATTTCTACAGCTTATGTAACCACTCCAATAGTTAGGTAAAGTTTTTATTTTTATACAATGTTTCATGTAATGTTAGTTTTCCTACTGCAAAACTTAGCTGATATATTATTAGAATAGCAAAACAAACACATAAGAGCGATGAACTCTTATGTGATAAATAATAAAATAAAATTATGTTTATTTATCTAAACAAATTACATTCTTAAACATAGGTATTAAGTTGACAGGTATTTCGACAAAAATGTTTAATTTGTAGGAGATCTGGGGGCCTAATGAAGTCGGTTAAAAAGGCTACTTTGGCAGAATCATAAAAGGATAACATTATGAATCATAATGGACAGTATTGGTGAAGGATTTTTCAGTATTTTTTTTTGTCTGTGCTAAAATACCAGTCAATCCAATCCAAATCCAATCCCAATCTCTTTGATTATTCAGCGAAAAAAGAAAAATACGGAGTGTTTCTAGGAGTCTAAACTAAGCCTAGGCCTGTGTTTTAGAACTCCAGGCCCCCCATTATATCACATACCTAGTAGAGGTTGCCAACGTGGTACAATTACAAGTGATTGATTGTGTGTGTGAGTGTATGTGTGTGTATGCCTACATTTATTGTACATACAATATTTCGTAAATATTTATATAATATAACTAGCTTCTGCCCGCGACTTCGTACGCGAATCCTGTTGCTAATGCCAGCGACAACGGGGTCGTCAAAATCGAAGATCTGAAACGTCTGATGTCGAATTCTAAGAGCCCGGGGACGGGAAAACGGCGTGATGCGTGAGACGATTCGAGACGTTCTAGATCTTTCATTTTTGTAAGTCAACAGGAAATGCCCATCAGACTAAACAACTTTTGCTAAGACGTCATTCCTATAATTATGTTATAGTGTCGCTGGGCTTTGGAGTTCCACAACAGGTGTTCCAGATCTTCAAATTTATTCTCACAGCAGAAAATTCTCTTCACGTGGAATATTTTTTGCTATGGCACCATTTTTATATCTCTTATACTTAAGTTGGTCTGTTGCGTTTCTGCATCAGGTGTTCCATTTTCCAAAATAAATTATAGCCTATATGTTGCCCAGACTTAGTACCTATACAACAAAAACTTTTCTTCCCGTAATTTCGCAGTGGATCCCAAGGGTACACTGAATTAACAATAATATTGCAAATAACTTTTAAAAAAATCTTTATAAACTAAAGCTGTACCCGTGGCTTTGCCCACGTACCGCATAAGTATTATTTTAATTTTAATAATAGTTAGTGATAGTTTGCTGATTTACAGAAACACTCAAAAGATGCGTCTCATACTGTACTATAGCTTAGATCCCTCAAAAACTATTTGGCTTAGTAAACTCAAAATTTGAAAGTTATGTAGTTAATTTACTGGTAAGAGACGTCAGGTTAATACGAAAATTTAGGAGACGTCGAATAACAGAAGTGTTATAATTTACTGTAACACTTCTGTGTAAACAATGTTCGTTGTTTTTCCCTCGGTCTTATTCAATATGTAAGTACAGCGAGTCAGGACTGGTGACGCGGGAGCAAACGACGAACAGTTGTCCGCGTGAGATGCAGCTCGTCCTGAGGTCGACACCAGCAGCCTTCAGTGTCTGCCCCTGCGACTTATTTATTGTCATGGCGAAGCACACGCTCACAGGAAACTGCACACGCTTGAATTGAAAGGGGTAATTGTGGCCGGGTGTCACCATTGCCAGGATCGCCCAGAGGACACGGTGGAGCACACGGTGGAGCACACGGTGGAGGTTTGCCCCACTTGGGCGGAGTACCGCCGTGTCCTCGTAGAGGCGATCGGCAGCGGCGGCGACATCTCGCGTCCGGCCCTGGTGCAAGCTATGGTCCGGGGCGAGAGGGAGTGGGAGGCAGTCACCTCCTTCTGCGAAGCAGTCATGCTAGCGAAGGAGGTGGCGGGACGGATGAGGGAGAGAGCCTCCCGTCCCAGCCGCTGCGGGAGACGTTCCGGGCGTCGGGAGCCATGGGACGACTCCAGGCCACCGTAGGCGCGGGCCTGCGGGCGGAGAGTAATGGGTAGCTCACCGTCCGATCAGGACCAACCCCGTGCCGGACGGCGCGTACGTGTTCTACGCGCGCCTCAAAGAGATGTCAGCATCGAGGGCCGAAGCCTGCCGGGTCAGCGGGATTGTCCGAAAGGGTTACCGCTGGCCCCGAACATAAAGGGCTAAGGAAGGAACACGGGTGGGTTTTAGTCAGTAAGAGTCTGACATTCCCTTCCGCTCCACCCAAAGCGGGAGGGGTCATTTGATGATTTCCCATCCGAAAAAAAAAGGGTAATTGTGGGGAATCAGTGGTATACGTGGTGTGGTATAAAGACTGTCTCGCCGACACCACAACCCGTTAGAATTTCCGCCTCAATGATATTTCTCTGTAGCGAGACGACTTTGAGCCGGGTCCCATTGCACAATTTCGGCGGAGTGAGATTCCGAAGAATCATAATTGGGACACCGACCTTTAGCTTGATGGTGTGCTTCTACGGGGTAATGTGTGGCGTCATCTTGGTCAACAACAGTGTTTATTGAAGTGTAGATCACTTAATTTCCCTCAATTTCCGCGAGAATGCATTCATTGATCGCTGAAGGTTGGTCGTTTCTGGGTGTTAAAATGACTCGTTCACACACCCAAGAATTATCTTGGTGCGGTATCCTATTGATGTCCCCGTACCAGGCGAATCAAAACTTCTAAGGTGGACACCACTCTCCCAAGTATCTCAGGTAGAACCACCTGGCCACCGTCTACTGGTAGCGTCACCCAATTTTAAGAAAAGATCAGAAAATTCTTGGGCGTGTACATTCCCGCCAAGCTGTGCTCTCATATTCATCGTTAAACGCAACCTATGAATATGTGGCCATAAGAAAGAGCATTTCAACGAAGCATTCACCTCATCAGCCCTAGTTCCGTGCGTCACCACAGGCAGCGTTTGTCGGAAATCGCCGCTTAACAGAACTGTAACGCCACCCATCATTTGCTGGTTCCTGCGGATGTCCTACAAAGTCCTGTTTACCGCCTCTACTGCTTTTCTGTTCGCCATAGTGCATTCATCCCACACGATTAAAGAGCAATCTTTAAGCACGCGCCCTTTGTCACTGTTGCGTGACACTCCACAAACAACTAATGCGCTTGGTAAGATATAACTTAGAACCAAAAGTTTGACTTGACTTTATGATAGTGTAGCCCACCAATCAATCTGTTTATTAATATTGGTGTGAAACTCCCCATACAATAAGATAGGAGATGTAAAGTTCTCAGATTTCATAACAGTATCGTTCCTAATGCACATAAAAAATGCAAAAACTAAAAAAAAAGAATTTTACAATTTTTTAAAACAATAACAGTTTTTTTTTTAATACGGGATTTGAACTCGCACCATTTAGTGCGGTAAACGGTCGCCTTAACTTTACCGCTAAATTCCCTGTTGACATATTGTTGAAATAGCTGTTCCCTTGCAATTTATAATATTACTGCTCCGCTCCTTTATAAAAATAGCGTGATTGTTATGTTTCCAGGGTTAAATTTTTATTAACTAAATAAATAACATGTCATTTTGGGCATTCAATTATTTTGTGCATTGAATTACGAACCAAAACCTTTTAAAATCAATATTGCTTACCTCCCATAACATACGGCGTGATATTATGTAGCCTAAAGCCTTCCTTGGTTTACAAAGAACATTTTTGCTGAATTTCAATTCAATCTATCCAGTAGTTTTGGCGTGAAGCCTTACCATACACACAGACAAACAGACAAACAGACAAACAGACAAAAATTCTAAAAAGTCACTTTTTGTCATCAGTTACGTTTTTCTAACAAAAGTCACTTATTTTTTCTCGAAAATTCTCAATGTACAGTTTTTCTTTCGTTACTGTTTTATTATATGTATAGATTAATCCCACCAAAAACATTCTGTAAAAAACTAGCCAAGTCTCAATGGAGCTGCTTGTTTATCTCTAAAAAGTAATGAAATCTAGACAAAGTCGTACCAAGTCTAAGGTTCCTTATTGCGGATTTCTTTATTATTATAGTTAATGTTGTGTGACTTGGCCGTTGAACATTCTTTATACGTTAGTGGGTACAAGTCAATTTTGTTTACACGTAATGTTATATCTGTTGTAACTACCTATGTTTGTTAAGCGAGATAATAGCCCATACCGGTATTGGTAATTGGACGCTAGTGTCTCATTTTAGGCTGTTGTTGATTGTGCAACACATGCATTCAGCATTGACAATGCTGACTTCTGCTGTCTTCTTTTTGGAGCGTCAAATCGACCACCGATCTAACATAAAATAGACATACAGACGGACTTCTAATCATTGATTATAAGTCCGTCTGTACTGGAAATAATTTTTGATACTGTTTGTTTCAGGCTCGCTTAAACATTTATTGAAATACGTAGCTTTATCAAGCCTACAATTGACTAGTTATTAAATCAACGTTTTCCAAGTGGCAATTTTCCATCGTCAATGGGTAGCGGTTATGGCGACAGATTGGTGCAATGGTGTCATGGAGCACCTGGGTTTGTACCCTTGTGTACCCTTCAACGGCCAAGTCACACAACATTAACTATAATAATAAAGAAATCGCAGTAAGGAACCTTAGACTTGGTACGACTTTGTCTAGATTTCATTACTTTTTAGAGATAAACAAGCAGCTCCATTGAGACTTGGCTAGTTTTTTACAGAATGTTTTTGGTGGGATTTCACTTCTTTTTGTAGAAACGTATACGTACGGACGTATTCTTTTTGTATTGCATTATATTTTGACCAAATATTTTGAGCGAAATTAATATTTTAGTGTAAGGAGGATGGGCGTTTTGGTACCCGAAAACTAATTACATCCAAACAAAATAATTTATATACAGATTGAAAGGCCTAATTATGTAGAACAATAGTTGATATGGGGGATAGTCCCAGTTCGCTGTCCGTTCAGAGATATACAACCTTTAACACTGTCCATTTATGTTAGGTTTAGGTTAGGTTAGGGCGTTTTGGTACCGGAAAACTAATTACATCCAATCAAAATAATTTATATACAGATTGAAAGGTCTAATTATGTAGAACAATAGTTGTTATGGAGGATAGTCCCAGTTCGCTGTCCGTTCAGAGATATACAACCTTTAACACTATACATTTGTTAGGTTAGGTTATGGCGTTTTGGTACCCGAAAACTAATTACATCTAAACAAAATAATTTTTATACAGATTGAAAGGTCTAATTATGTAGAACAATAGTTGTTATGGGGATAGTCCCAGTTCGCTGTCCGTTCAGAGATATACAACCTTTAACACTATACATTTATGTTAGGTTTAGGTTAGGTTAGGTTAGGGCGTTTTGGTACCCGAAAACTAATTACATCTAAACAAAATATTTTTTATACAGATTGAAAGATCTAATTATGTAGAACAATAGTTGTTAGGGGGATAGTCCCAGTTCGCTGTCCGTTCAGAGATATACAACCTTTAACATTATGTAGGTTAGGTTAAGGTTAGGTTAGGGCGTTGCGGAAGGATTGTACGTTCCCGCGTCCCCCAGCGTAGTGTAAATGGAAAAACGGGGTAAAAAAAAGGTAGATAAAATGCAGTCACGTCACGATAAAGCAAGAGTCTATTATTGTTACTTATGACCTAACCTAACGATAACCTTTTTTTTTTTTTTTTTTTTTTTACGTGGAGAAATGCTCATGCATTCTGCACTACCACGGGGAGATAGTGCAGTTATGTGGGACTCTAACCCACTAAAACTCTACGGTGTCCTCCTCTGCCGCTTATGGCAACCTAACGATAACCTAACCTAACCTTTAAAGGTTGTATATCTCTGAACGGACAGCGAACTGAGACTATCCCCCCTAACGACTATTGCTCTATCTAATTAGACCTTTAAAACTGTATATAAATTATTTTGTTTGGTTGCCATGTTTTTCGGGTACCAGCTTCCATACATTTTTGCCCATCGTCCTTTGTTTATTTAATTTGTGTAATGTTCGACATCAAATGAAGCGGCCCACCAAGTTAAATATTTTTTGTAAAGGCGGTATGTCGATCTATAGTAGTTTGGTTGGGCTCTTGTGTTTTCTAATCAGGGTCACCCACCAGGTACTTCAGATCTTCGATTATCCTAATTTTTATAGTTTTCCCTTTATGTGGCCATTAAACCCTAACTCTGTACCAAATTTCAGCACTCTGAGTTTATGGGAAGTACTAGTTCTATTTTGATGATGAGTGAGTGAGTGAGTGAGTGTCTAAAATGCGAAACTTTGCTTTCGCTTAACTTCGGAACTAAATAACCTACAGACTTGAAATTTTGGATTGTAAGTATGTGATTATAGCTTACTGGATGACGAAAATTTCTGCGTTCTGGTCTTATCCAGAGGTTCTCAAATAGGGGCCTGAAAATGCGGCGAAATGGTTCCTGTAAAGGATGGTACGGCAGTGTTTGCTTCGCGCTCGACTTGGCGGGGGCACTGCCGTGCCCCCCGATTATGTAAATGTGCGTAGACAATGAAATATAAATATACGTAGAAAACTAGCAAGCACTTGTCTCACCACCTCCGAGTAGCCTCCCATTTGGTAAAAGCCACACACAGCCAGACACTGGAAAAAGCCCCAAGAATATAATTAATAAAATAATATTTACAATAAATATACGTTACTTTACTATCTCAAGAACTTTTTCCGTTTCTGCGTAGCTTCGATTTAGTAACCATTAGATTTCTTTTGTTTTCTTTTTGCATTCAATTTTACGACAATTCGCTATAATTTTATTGAATAATTCGCCTCCTCTGAATGGGAAACATCTTTGCGCAAAGAAGGTATTGACAGCAGTTGACTCACATATTGCGTAGTTTCTCCTGGAGAGGGCTATGCGTTTTTTCCTTTCTTTAGGTAAGTCGGAGTGTTGAAGAAGTACAGTTAGCAATATGTACAGCTGGCGAATCGTTAGCGCTTCCTAATAAAGTTTTGAGGTGGAGAAAATACGAGGTTTGGATAGACTCACTTTTAGTATCATCCTTTGGGCTCTTTCAACGTTTATCATTTTATTTTTGCATGCTCCTCTCCATGTTGTTATGCAATAACTAATGATTTATTAAAAGTTAAAAGCGAAAGGTTTAAAAACAAAAAGTAAAAAGTTTCGCAAAGTTCTATTGTAGGTGCGTCTACAATAAAACTTTGTCCTTTATCTAAATAATACACCGGAGAAAGTTTAGGTGCTAGGGCTGGCTACTATCTAGATTGAAGGGCCGAAAGTGATAGGATTGGAGATTCTCATCTTAGCTTAGGCTTTTCATTTCGCAATAGACGTAACGTAAGAAAACATGTCATTGTGCCGACTATTGTATAATAAACAATAGTCGGCACAATGACATGTTTTCTTATTGCATATTGTACAGTCAACATGCATATTTTATTCATGCATAGTATGCATGAATAAAATATGCATGTTGAATGTACAATATGCCTTGTTGCACATGCACGTTGTGTGTACGACATAAATCTTACGAGCTTTTGCAAGTCATCATAATACTCGACATCGTCAACCGTCAAGATATATCGTGTTCGTCAAACGTGACATGGTAATCTGCGGTTTGGAGTTTTTTTTTTTTTTTTTTTTTTTAGTTTTATTTTCAATACAATCAATTACACTAATTTTTTACATGCATACACTTGTCTAAAAAACCTTTGAAGGTTTATGTGACAAAGTGGAGGAAGCAAGCTCGCTCACAACACATCACTTAAAAATATTTAACACCTTACTTAAAAATGTTTAAAAACTTAAGATGAAATGTCACCAATAATATAATATTTTTTTAAGGTAGATTTACATTTTTTATATGTACTAGTGACAATCTTTGACTGCACAGTTTTAGGGATTTTATTCATAGTATCAGGTAATATATATTTCCACGTCCTCATGCCATACACATTTACAGTTGTAGGTAGTTTATATGTTGGCAAGTAATCAAGAGCACGTAACTGTTTTGGTCTATTGTTTAAAGTTAAGGAGCTAATATCATTAAATTTTTCCAAGATGATCGCAGACCTGAATTTATCAAAGACTGACATAACTTTACAATATTTGAATAATCCATACTCATCATCTTTATATTTAATTTTAATATACTTTGGCACTATAGACTTGAGTATACTTAGTTGAAGTCTATATATTTTATCTACATAAGTTTTGTAAGAACGTCCGTAACTAGTTAGCCCATAGCTTATGACTGAATCCGCCAGAGCGAGATACAGCAAGCGAAGCGTGTGGAAGGGAAGTTTATATTTGAGGACAGCCAACTTTGCGTTAATAGATCTAAGTTTGTTACTTACACTTTCTATGTGTGGTCCCCAATTGAAATGCTTGTCTAAAGTGAGGCCGAGATATGTGTGCTGGTCGACAGCCTCTAGCGTAGGACACGCACACATGCGTGCAGTGGGCAGTTATTATTGTCGTCTGTGACAAACAAAAGAGTGCCGACACCATGATTTTTTTGGGCTGTAGAACAAAAATGTGCTCCAAAAGTGATTATCCCACTAGGAAAATTCGTTACCCAATATTTGGCAACCCTAACAGTGGAAGGAAGGCTTCCCATAAATCGCATGTTATCTGCGCTCGCGTCAGGCCGCGTGCCCGCGCGCACTAAACACCTTAATTTCCAAGTAATTAATTAAATATTTCCACGTCATTCTGATTCTTATAAAACAACGTAAAATACCCTCTTAATGGGCACTTGGGCACTTGGATTTATTTTTATCGTTCAATTTTTTTTAAAGTAAGCGGGACTCGCCGTTTTAACACGATTGGAAGAGATATGCATCCAATTGCTTTTTCGATTGGATATTCGATACATAAGTTTATGATATTGTGATCGATTCGCGATTAGACACCCACCTTTATAATAACGATAACTCCGCAATTTATTAAACTATAATCATCAAATAACAATAACATACAACGTCACAAATACAGAACACAGCAACACCTTTTCAACAACCAATCAAAACAATCTCCAAACAATAGAAACTCAAAGACCAACTCCGGTGTGAAATCCTACAATTTAATTACACAACAGGAGCCGGACGGCCGGCACCCGGCAGCCGGGCAGCCGTTGTCCGGGACGTGGTTGTAAATCGAGCGGCTTCGGACGGCGCCGTCCGGCCGGCCCCACGCAAAGTGGGCTAGATTATAGACCGCTCAGTCCGAACTAGAGCCGCACGTGTGCGGAATTAGGATGAAGCAGGAAATATGAAGATGTTTCATGTTATATTTGTGTGTTTGAATAAAATATCTGTTTCATGTCAGATTGTATACCTACGGAGGTTCAGGATAATACAAACACGAAACTTGGCAAACAACTGAATGAACTGAATGTTCCCTTTTTTATTTGAGTGAAGTGCTCAAAGCACTTCACTTTTCTTTAATCGTACATAACTTGTGTCCCTGACCAACTAACACTACGATAAACAGATTCAATCAATTGCGACCTAAGAGATCTGTGAGCTAATTATGGACAAGGACATAAACAACAAATGTTATGTTAGCGCCAAACTTGCTGCGAGTTCGGTGATTTATTGAAGCCGTTTTGTCTTGTTTTCCCTAAATCTCTTCTTTCAGTTAACTTTATAAATCCCATTAGCCCGGATATAAGAATAATGAAACATTTTTCAAGTCTCATTAAGAACGTTTACCTGTCGAAGAGATTCGGTAAAACTTGCGAGTTGCGGGACACTCGAGTCGTAATCATTAGCAGCGTCGATAAGTTGCCGAGTTTTATCTCCAGCATCTACTTGAGGAGTTTGGAGCTGTTTGGAGATGCTCAGACTTCCCTAACTATTGTTATTATAAAGTTAGTATCCAATCTTAATGTTTTGATTGCCCAAAAAGTAATTTGAGAATCTTACAATTATTGTAATTATAACACGTAAAGACGTTATTTTCTATTTTTGTTTGACTGTTAAGCTCGTCGGCCTTGGAATTAAGTTATGTTCTTAAAGATTTTTTTTCGTACACAATTAAATACTTCTAGACGAAAATGTTAGTATCTGATACATTAACTTTAGTGTCTTCTAGCAGCTCAATCTTGGATGAGGGTCCTTTCCAGTGTCTGTTGTTCGACTACTTTTGAATTTCTTTTAAAGTGATTTGGTTCATAAAATATGCTCCAGGTTATCCAAAAGATACTTACATAATTAACTTGTAGGTACTTCAATAATAAAGGCTACAAAAACACTTGACTTGTTATGTTTTTTTAATGGTACAACAAAGATAATTATAGTTCATTAAGTCAACCTTACTTCCACTTACACTACACAAACCTCCAACTAACCCAAAAAAGCTAACCCCATCATCCCAACAGCAAACATGGCGCCTCCTCACACCTAACTTCACCTAAGTAGTTAGTTCATAACGTATCATTACCGCGCGCTGCAGTAGACCGGGAGCCCGGATCGTTTAGCGCCACTAATCATACACTCACTATATTGATAGCTTTACTTTTAATACTCTGCTTTGTTTATAACAGGTTGAAGTTTGATTGATTGTTTAAAGATGATGGATTTATTTTTAACTAAGTGTATTGATTTATTCTAAATTATAGGTTCAGGTGTGAACGTTTAGATGAGTGTGCTATGCAGGCCTTTTTATTTGTGGTTATTTTATGATAGACACTCATAAATAGACCACAAACAAAAAACCTTAAAGATGGTAAAGATGAGATTTTATTACCACAATTTCATAATGAATAGTAGAACATCCGTTGGCAGTAATAGTCAATATGAGTTCTCCTGTAGGTAGGCAGGCTAATAACAATCGCAGCGGTTTATTAATACTGTCACGGGACACATTATTTACATGGTATCCAAATAAACTTTCGCATATAAAGAACGTCACATAAATAGATGTCAAATTA
Source organism: Oligia fasciuncula (assembly GCA_963082905.1). Taxonomy (NCBI): domain Eukaryota; kingdom Metazoa; phylum Arthropoda; class Insecta; order Lepidoptera; family Noctuidae; genus Oligia; species Oligia fasciuncula. The sequence goes on along the minus strand of OY720391.1, from coordinate 720,667 downwards.
CGCCTTTGTAATACCAGTTTCTTTCGAAACCGGTTTGTTCAATACTTTAGCGTAGCAATGTCACATCGATTACGGCCCCACCCGTTCGTACCGCACAAATAAAGCGATTCACTCTGCAATATAATTTTTCTTCAACATATAAAACTATAAATTACCATAATGATTGTCACCGCACAAGTTGCACAATTATTATCTTAACTACTGTAAATTACTCGGGGCTGGAACCGAACCCCTATAATGCCCGACAACTATCAGATACGGGAGGAGACCAAATTAATTATAATGACAGAGATGGCATTTCATGACATATAAAACTAGTATATCCAGCGACATCGTAATATTTTACTTTTAAAATAGCTCTATAATATATTATAATTATCTTCTTTATGAAGATTTGTAATGGCTTTTGTAATGTAAAAATAACCGGTTATTAAAACCAGTTGCCGCTAAAACAAATCACGGGCACGCATTCATGGCGGCATTGCTCCCGGCCGGGCGGGCGGCCCAACAGTAGCGCCACATTAGCACTAAGTGTTTACAGCACTAAATCTTTGCTAATGTACACATCAGAGTAACAGAAGCATATTTTTACTAGTAACAAAGTGTCTAATCTTTTGATATATTAAAAGAAAATCATTTTTGCCATCGGGATTCGCGGTTTATACTTAGAATAATCAGCCTATAATGTTCCCACTGCTGGGACACAGACTCTCACCCTGTCCACCTCTCGGTGAGAGGGAATGGGCCGTAATACACCATGCGGGCCGAGTGCGGCTTGGTATGACCAGAATAGACTGACGCAGGAGGATTTAGGTAGCAGAGTCTAAAAAACAGCACAAATCACAGTACATAACATTTCCCGTAGCACAACTCCCGGTATACGCAATAGTAGCAAACGAGCAGTAACTCAACGCTAATGTTCACCTGCACGTTCTAATAATAACGTGTAAGTGCAACAGATATTAAACTTGAGGTTGAGGTGCTTGCAGTGTGCGGTACGGCAGTTATATTATATACCGGATTATTAACTACTGAAGAGGACGTGGGAACCTCTAGTTACGTTTACTAAAGGCATGAATCAAAGAAGTTTATGTGCACTTCATTTTACTGGGAATCGTCACAGGCAAAGGTTTTTTATTGTGTCTATTAAAGTCCACTCTTATCCTGCAATCATCGCGGGTACAATGATCGTTACCAACCGAATTGACCCCCTTCTTCAAATGTGTTCATCAATTTTAATATCTTCTAGCTTCCGTAATAGGCAAACTAGTTGCAAAATCACGTAATTATTAGGATACTGAATAGATCGCCAGACAAGTAGTTGATTCATTACTTTCCACATGACACTGCCATAGAAGGTAAATCTAAAGAATAGGATATTAAAATAAATAAAGCCGATATCAGTCGCTTCACTCAAGTGAATTGTTTACTTGAGTGGAGGTTCATTTTTGTTTTATTCCACGTTTAAATTAAAATTAATTATGAATGAACGTTCATCAGCCCCTTTCTTAATTCCTTTTTCGATTATTCGGGTGTTGAAATCCGACAACGTTATATCGGTTCACTAATGAATTATTTTTTCATTGTTGATTCATATTGTGTTCAGACGTTTCACTTTGAGCGAAATGATGCCGAATGAAAGGCAAACTAGTGGTGAAAGTGATGTTCATCCTCACCCAGAGCGGCGCGGAGGGCTGCAGCTGCGACGCGAACGCCATTCGGAAAGCATCTCCCACCAGCGAGTTCAGTTCCTCCGCCTGAAACAACACAAACAAATCATTTTACTAATTACACTTACGTACTTAAAAATTTTTGAAGTACTCGTACTAGCGAAACTAGAAGTTTGAGGAAACGAGGGACATTCGCATTAACGCGCTTCGTCAGAAGATTTTCTCTTGTAAATACATCCAGCCAGAACCATTCCATAAATAGTGTTTACGAACATATTTTTCTCTCATATTTTAAAACTAAAAGATTGATTTATAAAATGTAGAGCTATTACTTTTTCCACGTGCTACAAGCTCTTGTAACATTACAGGAGATGGTGCAGCACTACAGCGACTATTACTATAAACAAGGCATAACATTTTTCCGAAGGCTGTGCGGCAAGTTTTAAGTGAGTCTGCGCTATTGCGACCGCTCTGCTACCCCCACTACTAGTACCACCAAGTATTACCACTTAGAATGAAACGCAGAAGTTTTACAACGCAGACGAATAGTTTGTTACATTTACGAGAAGTGCAGTGGTGCGTTTTATTTTATTTTTCTTGTTTGAACTGAGGAACGTTTTTCAGCGCCTTTGAAGAAAACAGAAAAATAACTTATTCACAAGTTGAGAATGACACGAAAGAACGTTCGTTTTAGACTTCTGCACTATGGTTTTATAAGTAGGTATAATAGGTACTTTTTTACAACAGATTGTTACAAAATGCTCTATAAATAAAGAGCCAAAAAAAATATTTATCAAAAAATTATTACCAATATGTACTCAAAATACATATGATCGAACCCCCCATACGAAAACACAACAAACTGAACCTACTGTCCTACCTAAATCTCTGCTAGCACTTTGCACAAATGGTCCACTAGAGAACTATACGGTAGCGGAGCAATATTAAACCCAAACGTCACGGCTACTGTGCCGGTGCGAAGCCGGACAGAAACCGTACAGAAGCCGGGGATGCCGGGAAAGCCGCCAGTCAATGTGGTCGACTTAATCGGAAAAGTCTGGTCCGGTCGTGGTATAGAACCCGCACAATATCGAATGGACGGGACATTACATAGGCGATATTGAAACGAGGTGCAGATGTAAATAACTTTAAATCTCTCCACAGCAGGATTAAATGGAGTGTTTAGTTGTTAAATGTAGCAACAGTTTTTTTTTGTGTTTCGATGGTTGAAAATGTAGACAATTTTTTCCAAATTTAATTTGGCAGAAAGTTTTGCAAATAATTTGTTCATAATTGTGCATAACTTCATGTTTTTTATGGCGACACATGTATGCTTAGGTAAATATAAAGAAGTATTTATTTGTTTAAACATGTGTAACATGATACATAGTTAAGCACATAATTATGGATGGAAAAATATTGCTGGTTCAACATGTTTTGACATATTCGGCGTACAAAATAGTTTTAGTTTGTAGTATTTAGTAGGAATTATAAAACGAAATAATTAAATTATAGTCAAAATACATTCAATACAAAAATTTTGTAAAAAAAATATAATAATTAAAACAATAAAATTAATAAAACTAAATACCTACCTACATACATATTAAATTATCTTAATTCAAAATTTGTCATTTAGAAACTCCGTAACATTATTGTATCCCTTAATAGTTAGCGATTTTTTTATTCAAATTCAAATTCAATGACTAATCACAAAAATCGGGCTGTTTCAGTTTTTGGTATTATTATCTTTGTATATTAAATAAAATTTTGATGTATTACTACGTAACTTTTCTCGTTGTCTAAAATGCATTATGTTTGTTTTACTAAGATTAATTTTCAAATTATTATTACTAAGCCAATTATTATTATTAACTATAGAATTCAATGAATCATTAGAATCAGAATGGTAGTTAATCATATTTTTAGGTGCTATATGGTTACAGTACTGTCGTCAGCGAACAATGACATGGGTTCCTTAATTGCATTTGGTAGATCATTAATGTATAGTAGAAACAAAGGAGGGCCTAATACACTTCCCTGGGGAACACCATATGTGATGTAACGCTTGTTAGAGGAGAAAATCAGCTCCCTTTTACATTGAATATTAAATTATGGGTTATATTTGGATTATTTGTTGGCGGTCTGATAAATATGATTTTATCAATTCTAGGACATTCTATCTTATACCATAAGTCTCAAGTTTATCCAGCAGAATATTGTGGTCTACATAATCGAATGCTTCTGACATATCACAATAAATAGAACAAACAGGTAAAGATTTGTCAACTTGTGAAGAAACTACGTGTATGCCAGAAATATTACAAGAAGCCGTCACCAAACACATGAACAAAACTTGAACACAGAACGAAGCACCCGACACGTCGATGGAGTGGAGACCGTACAGGTACCAATTCCAAAAAACAATAACCCTAAAAATGCGAATGAATATTGCCGCATATCGGTTTGCAACACGGGTCACAGAATTTACACCTACTACGTACTTAAAAACTAGACGAGATAATAACGGAACAGGGAAGCTATCAAGCGGCCTTTTTAAACAATAGATCATCAGACGACCATATATTTACGCTTAAAAGGGTCTTAGACAAAGAATGGCGTGCAGGTAAAAGAACTTATGTACTCGCCCTCGACATAGAAAAGGCCTTTGACAATGTCGACCTCAATGCACTGAGGGATATCCTATTACAACGAACCAACAAATCGCTAACCAACAGGATAATCAAGGTATGCTTGAATGAACGAACATGCATCAAATGGTGTGGCCAGCAAAGCAGTTGGATTATTAAAGGTAAAGGAGTCAAACAAGGTTGCCTCCTGTCCCCTCGCCTGTTTACACTGGTCATCGACGAAGTCCTTAGAACCCTCGACGAGGAAACCCAATTAATAAAACTCGACCAGGATCGTGAAATCTCACTCCACCACACCTACTGCATGCAGCAATGCAGTACAAGGCCCAATCCAAGAAGGTCGGCCGACCTATTTTACACATGGAACGACAATCTAAAACAGGACATGAAGTACTTCGGGAATCAATTTTTAGATGGATACAGCGGAAGATAGAAGTAAGATCAAGATCGCTGATAGTGAGATTTACAAAAAATGGAAACGGATAGTAGCGAAACTTCCGTCGAAGACATCGAAAACAGCAACATTTAGAAACAAGAAAGCAGGAGAAGCTCGCCAAAAGGCATTTTTTTTTTTTACGTGGAGAAATGCTCATGCATTCTGCACTACCACGGGGAGATAGTGCAGTTATGTGGGACTCTAACCCACTAAAACTCCACGGTGTCCTCCTCTGGCGGTTATGGCGGGAACACGGGCACGCGTTAGCACCCTCCGTGAACACGCCGCGGCTGTCCGTCACCGGACCCTCCTCCGGGGAGTACTCCCCATCACCGGCGCACCAGAACACAGCACGCTGTGACCACCCCAGGGAGAGGAAGCTAGACCTGAACAAACCTAGCGGCAAGGTCGATAAAAGATGCCCATCCATATATAATAATTACCCATCTCTCCACTAGTCCAATGCTTACTCCAGGATGCATATCCGGTAGGCTCTTAAATCCTTACCTATCCTGCGGGCACGTCTTCCCTACCATTACCGCGCCCCCTGGTATATCCCTTGATATGCAATGGTTGCTGTAGCACCATGAACATGAAGCTACAGGAGCTAGTGCGAATCTTGGGGTTCATTCGATTAATCGAGTCTGGTTTAACCACGCTGGGATCGGTGCAATTCATTCATCATTCATTGTGAAGAAACTACGTAAAAAGTCATAAACCGCCATATTGATGTTTTTGGTACTGTCTTTAAGATTACGCTATCGTCAAAGACGCCGTTGCTAAAGTAAACAATAATAAAAGACGTACTGTTGAACTATCAAATACTCGAGTCCAAATATGATTGCCCAAAAACAAACAAACTAATATGGAAGTTATGTTGCCTTGTATGGTCTGTTAACATTCCTCAAACTCAACATTTGATTTCAGACTTTATTGATATTGTTTTACAGTATATTTTTAGTATGTGCGTGTGAGTAACATAAATACATAGATAAAGTTCGGTGGGTGTGAGCGATATGTGATAATGATAGCTGTCAGGCACCCACGACAAAGATTGACCTGACAGCTCACATCATCCTGTGAAGCTAGCTATGCTAGCTTGGAGCGATGTTTCTCTCAACTAAACTTTAAAATATATTTAAGAATCCAGATAACGAATGTAGATAATAATGCAGACTTAAGTACTGTTAATAATAAAAATTATTAAAATTGACAAAAGCAAGTTGACAAAACATCAATCAGGTTTAAGTAAAAAACAAAATTTAAATAAAACACGCGTAATTTGTTACTTTACCCACTGGATTTAGCTAAAGACCTAATTTATGGACAGAGATTTATCTCCCTAGGGACGTGATAAAGGAACTGGTGCAAAGCCACTGCTGAATTCTACCGGAGATATTATAGTCTCCTCTCTTATGTGCTTAAAACAATTACTAACAAGTCGCTTAAGTTGATGATAGGCACACGAAAGCTTTAATACAAGAAACAACTTACTAACAATAATGCAAAACTACTGTAGTAATACATAGAGATATACATAAATAACTACTATCTATAGCATCATTAGCATCGCTCCTCAAGTGTGAACCAAACCCACCGAGCAAGACCACGGCGAACTTATAGCAGTGATTTCATAGCAGAAATATGAGAACAATCGACGTTTATGATTACGACGGCCGCGCGGCCTAACGGTACGAGACGATGGACAAGTTACACCAATATTATAGCTGAGATAGGTTTCTGAGTCTCAAGCTTCGGTCGTCAAGTTTCAATGGGGAAACAACTGTTAGCTTTAACAGTGAGAGGAAAATTGAGGTGACACATCTTCCATGTTAGTGTAGGATCTCTGAAAAGAAAATTGGAATTATGTTTGAGTATTTCCGGCAGTGTCATATGGCTGATGGCTGTAGATCCGTCACTTTCATTATCTTTTCCAGAATGTGGATTTTCTCTTCAGTCAGGATAAGTTTTTGTCCAGTATAATAAATTAGTCGAACCTAATTAAGATAAGCAGTGTTGTATGATAAGTTTAAAAACCAATTATAATGTTCTAACAGTAACTATGAAGCTGGTTGATGAGTTATTATAAATACATTCAAGACTAATGTGAAAGGAACTCTCTCACTCATTATCTTAACATGCAAAATCATTGTGTTGGCGCCATAATAATTATGTTGATTACTCATCAAGTCACACTAGCTTTTAGAAGCCATAGCTACAACATACATTATTATGATTTTTACTTGAAAACAAGGCTTGCATTCGATACTACGACCAATAATGCGTAATACCCACAGCCCCTATATTAGCATTACGTAAAGCTTACCAACATAGAGGCATATTATGTGATCGCACGTAATCGCGTGTCCACGTTAGGCTTGTTTGCTCAGATAGAACTGCGATACCGAGCGATAGCCACTAAACTGGCGGTTAACGACACATCGCTGACATGTGCTTAGGGGTAAACGATGCTATCGCTTCATTTGATGTTGAATGGTAATGTGCATGTTTGTAATAAATGGACCATTTGGTGGTTAAACTGGTTGAGTGCGATTCCGGAAAGACAGTATAAAGTGCTTTAAATATTTTAACAGTAGGCATTGTTATAACCAAAGCAAAATGTAGCAACTTGTGACATCCCAATGACTTCTTAACTAGCTTATAAGACACTTAAACGGAACGTTCTTCAATAGAATTAGTTAATTAAAACTGTCCTTGCCGACTACAGTGAGTCGGTACAGTTGCTACAGGCGGCTCGCATTTGAAGCGGTTGTTGCGGAGTTAATTCCTACAGACTTACATAAACCTCGGACGTGTCTCGACGAGAGTCACACGTAAAAGATGATGGGTTCAGAAGGTGCACTCATTACATTTCTCACATCCGCAGTCTCTCGAATGTTTAAAAAAATATGTAAGTTTGTTTAAAAATAATAGATATCTGATGTTCATCATCATCGTCAAATCTACATGTAAACAATCTACTGCTGAACAAGCCCTTATCAGGAAATCGCTGAACATTATGCTAGATTATGAAAGATATACTAGCAGTAGTACCTGTACTAGTAAAATACAATTGTGACTTTAACTATACATCTTTAGCACTATGTTAAACTGGTTATACAAGTAGGGTCCTAAAAATAAATAAAATCGATTAGCAAAAGTATCATCATCAGTCTGAGAGTTAGCACAAACCTAATCTTTTCTTCTCCTATCTGAAGGTGCTGGGTTAAAATAAAGTTCACTGTGTTGGAATAAAACTATTTCAAAATAAATAATTGACGTACTCTTAGCACCTTACACGCCATATAATATAAAGCTGGTGTGTAGTAAATCTAAATGGACGAAAAGTAGCAACCCTTAGTTTTAAAGGTCGTCCATTTAGACTTCCTCGCTCTTTGGGCGCGTTCTAGGTGCGGTAGAATTGATTTAGCGGCACCACACCAAGACGTTATACAGTAGGTAATAATACATTGACACAAAACCAAATAAACCTGTCTAATTAATTTAAAGTCGGCAATGTTGTGTAAGTTTTAAAAAATGTATATTAGTTTGCGCACTCTGGTGATATTTAATATGGTCGGTTTTAGCTATACCAGGACAAGAGCACGCTTATATTTAAACACTGCGTGAATTCTATACTTGTGTTTAGTGTGGACCTTCCGTGTTGTACTACAAGATGGCAGGCGGTGGTCGCATCGCACGCCGCCGCCGCGCCGCGCCCCGCTCCGACTCAATCTGTGAGCATCAGGATTAACACGTTTCTGTGTTCGCGCAATCTCGTACACAGCGGCTATTGACTGCTAATTAACTAGCTTATTTTAGCTAATTAGAACAGGTCGCGGTATTGACTCGGTGAGACGAGCTCGTAGCGCCCGAGGCTGTACTTTGATTAGCGGAGATTCTCATGTTACTATTATTTGGAAACCCAATATTGTATTGTCAGATATTATTATATTTTATTGTTAGCTCGTTTACACTTTTGAAAATTAATCTTTCACATACCTACTTGCAGATAGAAAAAATGTAAACGAGCAAAACTACATCTACGATTATAAAGTGACCTTTTATTTTTTCCTGGGTACCCAAAGCCTATAAATAGAAATGCAATACTAATCAATACATCAATGAGGGACAACGAAGACTATTCCCACACGAATCAATAAATTTCCAAGTAGGTAGATACAAAATTATCATTGTTCTCCTAACGATGTAAGTGTAAGTGTTGAATTAATCAACTTAGCATACTGACTGCATTAGATTTACAACCAATTAGTTACGACCACGACAACTATAAATCTTTAGTAAATACACGACAAAAAGTCTGTCAAAAACAATTACATTTACGTCATGTTATAAAATGTTGGTAGCACAACTTGATATGATAAATGTATCTTCGTAGGTCTATCACAAAAAATAGATTAATCGATTAGCGAATGATCGATTATCGGTAGCCGATAATCGACTAATATATCACTCGGAAGCTTCAAAGATGGCGGCTTTAATATTAATTGTAGGCATCAACTTTTCCGTGTAATTGTGCCACCGTTAGTAGGAAGGAGTCGGGAATAGTTCGCCAACAGCGATGTTTCTTCGTCGGGCGGCGCGCGGCCCGTGTCGCCGGTAGCAGTGGCCTAACGATCAGTTGCTCCACCGAACAACTGCGTTATAATTGCAACCGCACCGACTGGCCTAAGGGGAGACCTATGTTTTACCAAGAACCTACAGTTTCACAACCTTCTATTACAATGACACGAGGTCGGTTTTCGCTTGTTTTAAAAGCAAAACACGTAAGGTAAATTGGCACAATTTTCCAAAGCATGTAATTATATAAATAAACAGTCTCGGCCGCTGGGGCTCAATGACAGGATAATTTTCTAGCAGGAAACTGACTCTAATGGCTGTTATAGAGAATAGGCGAATGCGTTCGCAAACAATTAGCTTCCTTTTCCTGTAATTTTGCATTTGTATGTTGTGTGAGGAGATCCGCAGGAGAACCAAGGTAACCGACATAGCCCGCAGAATTGCCAAACTTAAGTGGCAGTGGGCAGGGCACATTGCTCGCAGAACAGATGGCCGATGGGGCCGAAAGGTTCTGGAGTGGCGACCACGTACCGGAAGACGTAGCGTTGGAAGGCCTCCCACAAGGTGGACCGAGGACCTTGTGAAGGCCGCAGGAACCCGTTGGATGCGAGAAGCACAGAACCGGTCGAAGTGGAAGTGCTTGGGGGAGGCCTATGTCCAGCAGTGGACGTCTTTTGGCTGAAATGATGATGATGATGATTCTTGTATAATATGAATAAGCCTGGCTGGTTGGCTGATTAATGAAACTAAACTTAGGTGTAGTTTTTGAAAAGTACCCGAAGCTCACACATAAATCAAGTAGGTAATTGAATGTTATAGGTATTCATTTTTTAAAGCAAACAATATTTTATTTCTGCCTAAAGCTGAAACCTTCAGACAAAACCTAATCCCATTAAAAACATTTTCAAGTAAAATGTTGCCAAGACACCACAGTCAGTCAGGCCACATATTTAGATATAAAGGTGTAGAGTTTGTGAAGTTAGGACTTGTAGACTTAGGGCGTGTAGAGTTAGAAGCTTGGCTCTACATGAGATCTGATAACTTTTTGACAGTGCGAGCCATATGGTCTCATCTTGGCAACATTTTACATGAAAATGTTTTGATGGGATTTCACTTTGTTTTGTAAGTCTGTTGCGTATGACAATATTTTTTATTTTGTTCATTTGTCTTTCTTTTTTTGGGATGTAAATAATTATTTTTAATCTATACATATAATAAAACAGTAACGAAAGAAAAACTGTACATTGAGAATTTTCGAGAAAAAATAAGTGACTTTTGTTAGAAAAACGTAACTGATGACAAAAAGTGACTTTTTAGAATTTTTGTCTGTTTGTCTGTTTGTCTGTTTGTCTGTGTGTATGGTAAGGCTTCACGCCAAAACTACTGGATAGATTGAATTGAAATTCAGCAAAAATGTTCTTTGTAAACCAAGGAAGGCTTTAGGCTACATAATATCACGCCGTATGTTATGGGAGGTAAGCAATATTGATTTTAAAAGGTTTTGGTTCGTAATTCAATGCACAAAATAATTGAATGCCCAAAATGACATGTTATTTATTTAGTTAATAAAAATTTAACCCTGGAAACATAACAATCACGCTATTTTTATAAAGGAGCGGAGCAGTAATATTATAAATTGCAAGGGAACAGCTATTTCAACAATATGTCAACAGGGAATTTAGGACCGTTTACCGCACTAAATGGTGCGAGTTCAAATCCCGTATTAAAAAAAAAACTGTTATTGTTTTAAAAAATTGTAAAATTCTTTTTTTTTAGTTTTTGCATTTTTTATGTGCATTAGGAACGATACTGTTATGAAATCTGAGAACTTTACATCTCCTATCTTATTGTATGGGGAGTTTCACACCAATATTAATAAACAGATTGATTGGTGGGCTACACTATCATAAAGTCAAGTCAAACTTTTGGTTCTAAGTTATATCTTACCAAGCGCATTAGTTGTTTGTGGAGTGTCACGCAACAGTGACAAAGGGCGCGTGCTTAAAGATTGCTCTTTAATCGTGTGGGATGAATGCACTATGGCGAACAGAAAAGCAGTAGAGGCGGTAAACAGGACTTTGTAGGACATCCGCAGGAACCAGCAAATGATGGGTGGCGTTACAGTTCTGTTAAGCGGCGATTTCCGACAAACGCTGCCTGTGGTGACGCACGGAACTAGGGCTGATGAGGTGAATGCTTCGTTGAAATGCTCTTTCTTATGGCCACATATTCATAGGTTGCGTTTAACGATGAATATGAGAGCACAGCTTGGCGGGAATGTACACGCCCAAGAATTTTCTGATCTTTTCTTAAAATTTGGTGACGCTACCAGTAGACGGTGGCCAGGTGGTTCTACCTGAGATACTTGGGAGAGTGGTGTCCACCTTAGAAGTTTTGATTCGCCTGGTACGGGGACATCAATAGGATACCGCACCAAGATAATTCTTGGGTGTGTGAACGAGTCATTTTAACACCCAGAAACGACCAACCTTCAGCGATCAATGAATGCATTCTCGCGGAAATTGAGGGAAATTAAGTGATCTACACTTCAATAAACACTGTTGTTGACCAAGATGACGCCACACATTACCCCGTAGAAGCACACCATCAAGCTAAAGGTCGGTGTCCCAATTATGATTCTTCGGAATCTCACTCCGCCGAAACTGTGCAATGGGACCCGGCTCAAAGTCGTCTCGCTACAGAGAAATATCATTGAGGCGGAAATTCTAACGGGTTGTGGTGTCGGCGAGACAGTCTTTATACCACACCACGTATACCACTGATTCCCCACAATTACCCTTTTTTTTTCGGATGGGAAATCATCAAATGACCCCTCCCGCTTTGGGTGGAGCGGAAGGGAATGTCAGACTCTTACTGACTAAAACCCACCCGTGTTCCTTCCTTAGCCCTTTATGTTCGGGGCCAGCGGTAACCCTTTCGGACAATCCCGCTGACCCGGCAGGCTTCGGCCCTCGATGCTGACATCTCTTTGAGGCGCGCGTAGAACACGTACGCGCCGTCCGGCACGGGGTTGGTCCTGATCGGACGGTGAGCTACCCATTACTCTCCGCCCGCAGGCCCGCGCCTACGGTGGCCTGGAGTCGTCCCATGGCTCCCGACGCCCGGAACGTCTCCCGCAGCGGCTGGGACGGGAGGCTCTCTCCCTCATCCGTCCCGCCACCTCCTTCGCTAGCATGACTGCTTCGCAGAAGGAGGTGACTGCCTCCCACTCCCTCTCGCCCCGGACCATAGCTTGCACCAGGGCCGGACGCGAGATGTCGCCGCCGCTGCCGATCGCCTCTACGAGGACACGGCGGTACTCCGCCCAAGTGGGGCAAACCTCCACCGTGTGCTCCACCGTGTGCTCCACCGTGTGCTCCACCGTGTGCTCCACCGTGTCCTCTGGGCGATCCTGGCAATGGTGACACCCGGCCACAATTACCCCTTTCAATTCAAGCGTGTGCAGTTTCCTGTGAGCGTGTGCTTCGCCATGACAATAAATAAGTCGCAGGGGCAGACACTGAAGGCTGCTGGTGTCGACCTCAGGACGAGCTGCATCTCACGCGGACAACTGTTCGTCGTTTGCTCCCGCGTCACCAGTCCTGACTCGCTGTACTTACATATTGAATAAGACCGAGGGAAAAACAACGAACATTGTTTACACAGAAGTGTTACAGTAAATTATAACACTTCTGTTATTCGACGTCTCCTAAATTTTCGTATTAACCTGACGTCTCTTACCAGTAAATTAACTACATAACTTTCAAATTTTGAGTTTACTAAGCCAAATAGTTTTTGAGGGATCTAAGCTATAGTACAGTATGAGACGCATCTTTTGAGTGTTTCTGTAAATCAGCAAACTATCACTAACTATTATTAAAATTAAAATAATACTTATGCGGTACGTGGGCAAAGCCACGGGTACAGCTTTAGTTTATAAAGATTTTTTTAAAAGTTATTTGCAATATTATTGTTAATTCAGTGTACCCTTGGGATCCACTGCGAAATTACGGGAAGAAAAGTTTTTGTTGTATAGGTACTAAGTCTGGGCAACATATTGGCTATAATTTATTTTGGAAAATGGAACACCTGATGCAGAAACGCAACAGACCAACTTAAGTATAAGAGATATAAAAATGGTGCCATAGCAAAAAATATTCCACGTGAAGAGAATTTTCTGCTGTGAGAATAAATTTGAAGATCTGGAACACCTGTTGTGGAACTCCAAAGCCCAGCGACACTATAACATAATTATAGGAATGACGTCTTAGCAAAAGTTGTTTAGTCTGATGGGCATTTCCTGTTGACTTACAAAAATGAAAGATCTAGAACGTCTCGAATCGTCTCGCGCATCACGCCGTTTTCCCGTCCCCGGGCTCTTAGAATTCGACATCAGACGTTTCAGATCTTCGATTTTGACGACCCCGTTGTCGCTGGCATTAGCAACAGGATTCGCGTACGAAGTCGCGGGCAGAAGCTAGTTTGTAATAAGAAGTATGTGTACTTGTATAATTTTCAGATCTCTAGCATGAAATTAAGTTCGTATGACTTACTAAACTTACATCCCCTAATTTAAAGGGTTGTGGGTTAAAAGCTCCAAGTTTAATATTTTTTTTGTTGTTTGTTTACTAATACTAGCTTACATACCAAATTTCAGCTTTCTAGGACTTCAGGATACTTCCTGAAGACTCACTCAGTGACGAAATCGAGGTTTTTAAGGTATCAATTAAATCTAAAGTATAAGAGCTATGCAATTAAAACTATAATGTTTAATAAATCGAAACATTATTTGTTTCTCCCTCTCACCAAGAGGAGGCCTGTGTCCCAGCAGTGGGAACATTATAATAGGCTGAGTATGCATGTTGTATTTTTAATAAATCCACTATACATCAAATCCCGAGAATTTTGTTTAAGTGAAATCCAAACCCAAGTTGTGAGGGTTCAAAAAACGACGAAGCATTTCGAGAAAAGGTAGGTAGTACCCTTGCGCTTCGCTTAGCTCGTCTTGGCGGGAGCACTATTAGGTAAATAAAGAATTTCTAACTGAAATTTTCTGTGAGCTTTAGAAATACTTCTCCTGTTTAATATTACTCGTACATTTTCGTGCCTTTTCGATATTTAATTTAACTTGTGTTCAAAACAGGCTTATTAGTCGATTCGCACAAATTTACTGACCCGACACGGGCGAATCATCACTTTTAAATAAATTATTAGTTTTTCTATAGACGTCTCGCACCAAATAAAACCTACACGTATTTTTGCATATCTATTTAATAAAATTCAAAATGTGCCAATTGCCTACTACATATTTTTGGAGTTGTCGTCTCGGCCTCAATAAATTAATTTCGTGCGATTCGCCTACGGAAAAAATAATATTATTTAAAAGTGATGATCGGCCGTTTCGGGCGAGTAAATTCGTTCGAAATTTCTAGAAAGCCTCAAAACATCGCTTATAAATAAGTATTAGCCGCAAGAAAACAGTACGAACTTACTAAATACTGAGCGAACGGGTCTTGTTAATGAACACGAGTTCTGAGCAAAAACCTCACATTGAAGAGCCAACATCATGCAGACAATGAACCACAAGAGTGGTAAAACATCCCTATTAACATTTCCGATGTTAAAATTCTGTCATTGTACGTTAGAGAGAAGACACCATACAGAAAGGTACAGAAACACCAGTGCACACCAATCACAATTTCACCGAGGACCCAACAAACGCAATCCTGACCAATATGCAACTATGTAGATTCGCTAACTTGCACTTCATATCATGTCAAAAATTCAAAAGTACAAGCACAACCAATGTTGTTTGCCAATTTTGGAATCAATCGATCATAGAAACCCAAAGTTTTGAAGTCTACCTAAGGCTAGCTTTAGAAGTTTTATATTTTATAGGTTCATACTATGCATGCAATGCAAGTTATTACGCTTTATAAATCGTGGGCCTTCTGTCCTCTGCTATTGCGTAGGAGGCGTGAGTATGAATGTATGAATGTGTAGACAGACATCATACATTTTCCATGTGGCCTTCTCATGCAATAACAATGCGACTCTGTAAACGGCCGCGGCCGCAACGATGCGGTGCGGACCGCGGGCCGGTGCGGTGCGGATGAGGCAAACTGTTTTAATTGTCCGCTAAACCGCAGCGAGTTGTGAGCGGATGTGGAGCCTTCCTTACGTGCCGGGAACGTGTCAGTTTGGCAGAGGCAGTAGTATGACTTAGTAATAGGTAGTGGTCCTTCGGTTTTACGTGTCACTGTCGAGATTCAATAATTCATTTTTAGGGAAGATTTATACTAAAGAAATACTTGCTGCACATTGAGTGCCGTGTTTGTTCATATACCTACGTATATTAAAATTGTAAGAAACAGAATGAATTTGAGCTTTTCCTAAAATTGCACCTAAATACACACATATGTGGGATTGAATGATAAGGTGGCAACACAAGATAGGACGGATGTGAGAAGATAGGATGGCAACACAGTGGACGGAAGAGAAAAAAGATGGACGACGAATAAAAGATGTGCGTGATCGGAACAAGTAAAATTGATTAAAAATATAGAAGTGTTTCAAGAAGTTTTGGCTTTTAATTCACAACGATCCCCACATTTGGGGGCTCGTCCGGGATCGAAAAGTGAATAAAAAGTCAAGTAATAGCTGGCGGACTGTCGGGTGTGAGATTTTTTCCGTTGAAGACGAAACACGTGGAAGACGTTTGAAGACGAAAAAAGACGGACGGAAAGATATTTTACGACGCATCACCACAATGACATCGCCAGCAAAGACGAAGCAAGCTGAAGCGGCTGCAAGCTTAAATTCCACGTTCCAAATGAGCGCGGAATTACTGCCAAAATTCAGCGGGTGCGACAGCACGTACCCAGTGACGCGATGGGTAGAAGACGTCGAGAGCAGCACCGTGATTTACGGATGGTCTCCTCTCCAGCAGCTATTGGTGGCACAACGGGCGCTTACCGGCACAGCGGGACTATGGCTACGAGCGGAGCGACCGTACAAGTGCTGGGACGATTTAAAAACCGCTATAAGCAAGGAATTTCCAGACACAGTAGACGTAAAAGCAATCCATGAGATGATGAGCAACAGGAAGAAACAAAAGAATGAATCTTGCATGGATTACCTACTAGTGATGAAAGAAATGGGTAAACGGGGTAAAATGCCGGATTATGTCGCGATCCAATACGTAGTCGACGGCATAGTGGACTCCGAAGTGTACAAAGCGATGCTATACGGCATAAGAACGTACCCCGACCTTAAAGAAAAATTAAAAATTTATGAGACAATCAGAGGAAAAATTGACAAAGAAAAACGTGAGAACAGGCAGCCATCATCTAAAAAGTCAACACAACCAAGATGCTACAACTGTGGGGAGCTCGATCATGTATCGTCAGAGTGCCCTAATAAAACGCGAGGCAAGAAGTGCTTCAGATGTAATGAGTTCGGACACGTAGCTACAGCCTGTAAGAAGGAAAAATCATCATCGACGCCATCATCGAATAATTCATCAAAAAATAACAAGCAGGGCTCCCAGCAGAGCCAACCGAAGGAAAAAGAAACGTTTTTTAATAGTGCCGCAGATGGCAGCACTATGCACGATGATTTGCAACGAGATGAAGTTGGCAACTTGCAGAATGACAACCAAGCGCTGATTGGTTCATCTGGCAATGGCGGACAACATGGCGGATGTGAAGGAAATATAGGTCAAACATGTCAACGAGACGTTTGCAATGTAATTGTAAACAAGAACGAGTTAAAGAAAATGACGAAAAAACCGATGAAAGAAATTAAGTTACAAAATGGACTACTCGTCACGGCATTAATCGACAGTGGAAGTGATGTGAACTTAATATCTAACGAGTGTTATGTGCAGTTAGGATTGCCGAAATGTGATAAAAACAATATCATTACGATGTCAGGCTTAGGATCGTCCAAAGTGTTTTCAATAGGATATGTTACCACTTTAATCGAGATTGACAATCATAGATATTTTAACGTAGGATTTCATATTGTACCGCAGACGTGTATGCCGTTTAAAGTAATTATTGGTCAGGATTTTTTAAAGAATGTAATATGTGTGTTGAATGGAAGCTTAGTGTGGATGAAGCCGATTGATGAAGAATGGTTAGGTAACTTAAACTGTTTTCCGTGTGTTTCAGATTGTATGGGTTATATTGGTAGTCAACAACTCAAGGGTCAAATTATTTCCTGTATTGAAAGTTACCAACCAAAACAAATAAAAGAAGTTCCAATTGAAGTGAAGATAGTGCTACGGGATGACATCCCTGTCGCTCAACGTCCACGTCGGATCTCGTTTGCAGAGCGGGATGAAGTGGATAAACAGGTAGCAGAGTGGTTGGCAAATGGAATAATCAGGGTAAGTTATTCAGATTATGCTAGTCCTCTGGTCCTGGTACGTAAGAAGGATGGATCCACCCGTATCTGCGTGGATTATAGGCAGCTCAATAAGAAAATGGTAAAAGACGAATTTCCTCTGCCGCTGATAGAAGACTACATTGATAGACTGTCAGAAGCTAAAGTTTTCAGCGTGTTAGACTTAAAAAATGGATTTTTTCATTTAAAAGTAAGCGAAGACAGTGTGAAGTATACATCTTTTGTGACTCATAATGGTCAATACGAATTTTTAAGAGCACCTTTTGGTCTGTCCATATGTCCCAAATATTTTATGCGTTATATCAGTTATGCTTTTAGAGATCTGATATCACAAGGAAAAATTATGATTTTTATAGACGATATATTAATTCCTGCAGAAGATGAATGCCAAGCTGTAGAAAGACTGAAAGAGGTACTGGAAGTAGCATCACAGTATGGAATGCAGTTTAGCTGGAAAAAAGCTTACCTGGTGTGCCGAAGCATTACTTACCTCGGACATGTGATTGAAGATGGGAAGGCGAGACCTTCCAATGAAAAGACTGAAGCGGTAATGAAGTTTCCAGAACCAAAGACGGTAAAGCAGTTACATAGTTTTGTAGGTTTAGCATCATACTTTAGAAAATACATTCAAGATTTTGCATTGATAGTTAGTCCTCTAACCAATTTGTTAAAGAATGATTCAGACTTTAAATTTAATGAACAAGAGCGTAGCGCATTTAATGAGATTAAGAAAAAGTTAGCAAGTGACCCGGTATTAAAAATATTTAATCCGAAACTGTACACAGAGTTACACACAGATGCTTCCTGTGTTGGTTATGCAGCTATTCTTATGCAGCGTAGCAACGATGATCAGCAGTTACACCCTGTGTATTATATGAGTCGAAAGACAACAGATGCAGAGTCTAGGTACACAAGCTATGAACTTGAGGCGTTAGCAATCATTGAAAGTATTAAAAAGTTTAGACACTATTTATTTGGAAGACATTTCAAGATTATAACTGATTGTAGAGCGTTTCAGATGACATTAAATAAAAAAGACTTGGGAATGTCAACTAGAGTAGCCAGGTGGATATTATTTCTACAAGATTTTGATTTCACCATAGAACATAGAGAAGTATCTAGAATGAGACATTCTGATGCTCTAAGCCGGAACCCTTATGTTGCAGTTGTTGATGAGTTATTTGACAGTTTACGAAAAGCTCAGCAAGCTGATGAAGGTTTGAGAGCAATTATGAATATCTTACAGACTATGCCGTATGAAGATTACTGGTTAGACAATGGTCTTGTTTATAAAGGAGATGACAAGAAGCTGGTGATACCAAGAACTATGGAAGACGAAATAATAAAAAGAGTTCACCAAAATGGTCATTTCTCTAAGAAGAAGATGTTGGAATTGATCAATAAAGATTATTTTATAAAAAATGCAAGTAAAAAAGTTGAAGATTTTATAGTAACCTGTATACCCTGTTTACTAGCAACTAAGAAGCAAGGAAAGCAAGAAGGTTTCCTGAACCCTATCGAGAAGGAAAGTTCACCAATGCATACTATACACCTTGACCATATTGGTCCGATGACGGAAACAAAGAAGAGGTATAATCACATACTTGTTATTGTAGATGCATTTACGAAATTCGTGTGGCTTTTCCCCACGAAGAGTACCACCAGCGGTGAAACCATGGAGAAACTGAAGATACACCAGCAGACGTTTGGAAACCCACAAAGGATTATTACAGACAAGGGTACTGCCTATACCAGTCATGAATTTAAGGAATATTGCGAGAGTGAAAAAACATACAACATTTGCTGATAACAACATGAGTTCCCCGTGGCAATGGGCAGGTGGAAAGGATTAATGGTATTATTAAGCCGACTCTTACAAAGCTATGTGCAGAAGACACGTCAGTATGGTACAAACACATAAGCAAGTTGCAACGGGCAATTAACAGTACTTTTCAGAGAAGTATCAATACCAGTCCATTCGAGTTACTTACAGGTGTTAAGATGAAAGTTAAAGAAGATATTACTCTAATCGAATTATTGCAACAGGAAAGTTTAGAGCAGTTCAATTCAGAACGAGAAGAATTAAGAAATAAGGCAAAGGAACAAATAATTAAAATTCAGGAAGAAAACAGGAAAACATATAACAATAAAAGAAAGGAAAGTACGAAATATAAAGAAGGGGATCGTGTAGCAATACGAAGAACACAGTTTGGTCCAGGACTTAAACTGAAACCACAATTCCTAGGACCTTATAAGGTCACTAAGGTCAAGCGTAACGACCGCTATGACGTGGAAAAGGATGAAATCACTGCTGAAGGACCCTTCAAAACTTCATGTTCAGCAGACGGTATGAAGAAATGGCCAGACAATGTATAAGTGAGTGTAAGACGATTGTTTGTGGTAGGTAAGATCGAATGAGTGAGAAGAATGAATGAGTAAGGTTTTTAGGGAAGTAGAATGTATGGTAAACATTTTCATTTGTTGAATACAAAAGAAAACACGTTTGCGTTTCATAAGTTTTTATTTCATAAGGCATAAAACATGTAATCTGTTTTATTTATTTCTGTAAAATAAATAAATACATGATGTATTTAGGTTTGAAGTAATGCTTAGTGTTATATTTGTATGTTTTTTTTTTTTTACCTATTTGTTTTTGCATATTGGTGTAGTAGTAACTATGTACTTAGTTAAAGATGTTTAGTATTGTAAGTTTTCAAAAAGTGAAACTAGAATTTAAGTTGTTAAGATGTAATAAAATGTGGAAGAGACTGATGAATGGGTATGGTATATGTGAGCAGCTGGTGAGTGCATGCCTGAGGACAGTCATGAATGTCAGAATGGCCGAATGTGGGATTGAATGATAAGGTGGCAACACAAGATAGGACGGATGTGAGAAGATAGGATGGCAACACAGTGGACGGAAGAGAAAAAAGATGGACGACGAATAAAAGATGTGCGTGATCGGAACAAGTAAAATTGATTAAAAATATAGAAGTGTTTCAAGAAGTTTTGGCTTTTAATTCACAACGATCCCCACACATATATACTTATACATATATATACTGTACTAGCTATTTGTTTTCAAAACCTATGATTTACTTCTTGTTTTGTCTAAAGTGAACGTACTCTAAAGAACATTGCTTACAATAAATCTTCGTCCAGAACGTTTTATTGCTACTTCAGTATTTTACTATTATACCTTCGCAATTATATGGAACAGAGAACCATAAAAAACGAGCTTAATAGAATAACCCTCCATTAATATAAATATAACTTTTCAATAGTTAATTAAATACAGTAACTATTCAAAAACAAGAAAATATTTAATTTACAATTTAAAAAATAATGGCATGTTGCACAACTTCAAAGACCCGACTATCAGTTACATACTGATTTATCGATCTATTGAATCGGTCGCCACTGGCGCGATGGCGACTCGCCAGTCAATAAAAACGGAAAACGAAAAGCCCACAAAAACGCACAATCAAAAAGCTATATCGAAGATCATTCTTGCACAAACTTCCTACCAAACCCCAGATTGGTGAAACAACATAAATGTAACACGTTGTACAAATTCGCCTAGTTGTTGTGTTTACACATTTCTCGTTGCATTGCATACAGTTGGACGGCCCATTTGTTGCATGTTACGTTTCACCAATCTGTACAAACCAGCATTTACCAAAGACCGCTAGACTTGTCCCACTGTTCTCTCCTCCTCTGTGATCCGAATCCGGCCGCTATCCACATGCGCGCTATCTCTCCATCTTAATTACTTAATTAGGCATGCGGCCCGCGCGCGCGCATCCATCATAATGCGGGCCCGCATATTTACCGCACTGGGTGCCTACGTACTGCCTCCAGGCTCGGTACATAATGTAGTCGTTAATGTACATACAGGGAATATAAATAAGTACATGCTCATGCTGTTCTCGGACTAAAAAGATAATTAAAATTCTAGGATTTACTTATGTTTCTGGAATGGTTTGCAGTAAATCCAAATGCGTGCGTTTGTAAAAACATTATTTCTTAACGTGTAATACTTAGTGCTTACATACCTACTACTTGAACAAGTTAAATCACAATGGTCATCAAACTGGGAAATGAGCAAAATATGTAGGTATAAGTTTTTTCGTCTTCAGAGCAAGAGTTTCGTCTGTCTGCACACTAATTTTATGTTACTTTATTTTTGATATTGTAATTTGTTGATCATTGATCAACGTTCCAGCCTCAACTACAACATGTTACAACACTATGCTGCTTAGTTTCAAAGGCATAGTTTTCACAGGCGTCGATCACTTAATCATGACGTTAGCCACATAAACTTCTAAACTATCCTATAGATAAATATAGTCCTTCGGACCAAATTTCGGCCATGCCAGCCAATCTTAGCGGAGACCAGCCTTCGGTGCGGGATATAGTGCACAAGTGTGTGCGCAGACACAGGTGCACGCAGACACAGGTGCACGCTCTTTCCTCGCTCTAATCCAAACTATCCTATAATGACTACCTAAAGACCATCCTATCCGTGCCATTAGCCCGTAAAATCACACTCACGGTCAGTAGCTAATTGATAACGACCAACAAAATTGATATGGTAAACAGTTTCTCAACGCTTTGAAACTGTAGAAACTATAAGACTTGTGAAGCGTTCGGGATGCGGAGGTTTCTTTGTAAAGAAAGTTAGAAGATGTGGCCAACTGCTGAAGGGTTTATCATAATATCTGTTGTGAAATGTTACGGCTTTGCCGGGGTACATGGGACCATTAAGTTTGTGACCCTGCTCTAGTTTCTTCAGAGAGTTTCGAGTTTTCTATTAGACAGGAAATACAGACGGAATTTTTATTTTTTTTACCAACTGTTTTTACCAATTATTATTCTTCAATAAACCAACTAAACTGTTTTATGTAAAGGCTCTTTTAAAGGATCAAGAAATGGTTAATGATCACTGGGATGATTATTTAGAGGATCAAGAAATGGTTAATGATCACTGGGATGATTATTTTATTTACGAGTTTTTTTTTTTGTCTGCAAAAGATTAGTAAGCATCCTGATGATCAAAATAGCTTAGTAGAACTTTCTGCATCACAAAATAAACATTCCATTTTTTATTAATAAACGTTACCTACGTAACGACCGTCAATCAAGGTCTAAAATATAAAAAAAAAATCCGGTTAAATACTGTAATCGTCATATTAAGTATATTTAACGTCAGCTGGTGAAGGTACCAGGGCGTCATTAGCATAATATGAACTAATTACTTATGCGACGTAACAGGGACCGCTAAACGTAGCGTGTATGTGTTACGTAATGTGATAGAACGATTTGTTATAATCTCTTTAGTTTTATGGTAATTTAGTAGGTACCTTTTTTAACGTTGAATATAAAACTGTTACCCAAAGAGTTTAAATTGTGTCAGAGACGATCATTTATCAAGTCAAGAAATAACAAATTAAATCTCTATCACCAATCTTTCTGTCAAGTGCAGTGATTGTATAATTTATGCATATCAACATTATTTTGTATTGTTGTGTGGGAAGAGCGGAGAGCCCTATAACATATATTGTGTGGGTAGAGCGGAGAGCCCTATAACATATTGTGTCGGGAGAGCGTAGAGCCCTATAACATATATTGTGTGGGGAGAGCGGAGAGCCCTATAACATATATTGTGTGGGGAGAGCGGAGAGCCCTATAACATATTGTGTGGGGAGAGCGGAGAGCCCTATAACACATATTGTGTGGGGAGAGCGGAGAGCCCTATAACATATATTGTGTGGGGAGAGCGGAGAGCCCTATAACATATATTGTGTGGGGAGAGCGGAGAGCCCTATAACATATATTGTGTGGGTAGAGCGGAGAGCCCTATAACAACAGTAGGAGACATCGACAGATTTATGGAAGGAAAATTAAGAAAACTAAATAATATATAAAAAATACAAATATTTCTGGGTGTCTCAGCTAAGGCGTATATACTGTTAAACTTTACAACGACAGACTTTATTGGGCTGATAAATTAGAAACCTATAAAATGTCAATAAATTAGTAAAACTCTTAAAAAACAGCTAAGTATAAAAAAATTAAACCGACTTCAGAAATAAATTAACTCAAAATTATGAAATAACTTTAATTTCGGAAGTCGGTGGCAAAAAACTAAAACTGTAAAATACAGATCCCAAAGACACCTACTACTTTTTTTAGTCACTCTCATCGGTGCGGTTAGTACGTGACGTAGCTCGTCGCACATTTGATTGACTTCTACGACCTCAGTCAGGTCTGCTTCTCCTTGGCATTGTAAATACACTAAACGATTTCACTAATACACTAAACTACAAAAAATGGTAAATAGCAGTACTTTCACAAAGGAAAGAAATTACATAATTGTTTGTTGTCAAATATTTATAGTGCGTTCAGAAATTTATATTGTGACTAAACTTAGAAAGATTTAACAAGCTACATAAAAAAAATGTCTGCCTTGATAATAAACTAAAATAAAATAAAAGAGTAAAGGATAGACCAAACAATTGAATAAATCAAACTATACAATCTTATTACCTCCTGAACGCACTGTTTGACAGGTACGAACAGTTTGTATGGGATAATAAAATTGTTTAATGTTTTTACTATTTTCCTTACAACTTCTTCATATTTTCTCAGTTTTTAAACCTTCTCCAAGGAATTGAATTTGTAGAAGTCCAAACTTCTACAAACATTTCAAACCGAAAATTAGCCAAATCGGTCCAGTCGTTCTCGAGTTAGTGAGACTAACAAACTTTATTATTTAAACTTACCTATAGATTTAGTTTCACGTGGATTAAGTCTGTCATTAAGGGTACCTCCTATTTTTTTATTTCAAAAAGAACTTTACGATTTGAGTGTAAGTATTAAAATACTTATAAAATTATCTGATATTACCTATTCAAGCAGGTTGATGTTCGTAAAGTCGTTAGAATATTAATGTCTTCGTCTTAATTAATATAAATGTTCAGTGAATGCGAAACAAACTAGTTTGCTCGCCATAAAACATTCTATGTGCTGGTGCGTTGGCGCCAGCGAAATACTTCTTTTAAGATTGATGAATAGTTTTTTTTATAATAATTTCCATTGCTATGGTATTCTGATATGGCCCGCTATAAAAAAAAGGTATTTAAACAAAGCTAAAAACAATATTAAATTTTCACACAAACTAAAAATTAAATTTAAACAATAAATTATAAATTTGAATTAAATTGTCCTATAGTCTAATTATAAATTGTCAAAATTATAAAATGTCAGTAAGTATTTGTTAAATTCGTAATATTACACTTTGTCATTTAAAAACTCTAAAATACTGTAGTATGCTTTCCCAGCTAGATATAATTTTAGCCGCTTTTTTAGTATATGTGCGCTTAGTTCCCTCCATCCCTTAGGAAGTTTATTAAAAATTAAAGGCGCCATGCAAATGCTTTTCCGCATTAATGCTGTTTTGGAACCGTGTGAGCAAAGCATAGTGTTATCGCGTCTGACGCGACTGACTTTGTCTGCCATGCGTGGAAATAATTGCCGATTACATTTTACAAACATGATAACTTCGAATATGTACAGAGACGGTAACGTTAGTATGTTATAATTAATGAAAAAAACAAAATTCAATTTAAAAAAAAAGAAAGAAAAAAAGAAAGGATCAAAACAAAAAATTCCAATACAACCGGACTCCTCAGTCGTCAAAAGAAACTCTAAACTGTCCACAAAATGCTAAGCAACCGCACACGCACACATTAAGCATCTCATATTTATGCGTGTTTGTCTGTGTGTACCCACGCAACCCGCGACCGGCAAGTCGTCGTCGTCCGCATCGATCCGTCGATAACAGGATTGCGATCGTTTCATTTACATTTTATTCGAGCCGCAAAACACTACAGTAATTCAATCGAGCGCCGCCGAATGCGTGCGAATTGATAGCGAGTGACGAGTAGCAGCGATGAGGGACGGGAAGTGATCGGACAGTCAACACATTTATTTTTCTATTCTTGCTCTTTGATCCACTTATCTTGTGCTATGAGCCTGCCATGTTTTCCTGCACAAAAGTTTCTCCGTGACTCCCAAAACTGACAAAGGCTCAGGTATTTTTCCAAGCGATTAAGCTTCGTCACTACAACAAGAATATAATTAAAATTACAAAATGCTAATGCGTTTTGTCCTCAAATGCCAAATTGGACCCTGACATCAGAGGGGACAATTCTCGTATTTTTAAGAACGTTCGCATTCTAATCTGTTAAAATCACCACTAATTTTCATACATTTTTGACAAATTTTTAACATTGATTGT
The DNA here is from genome assembly GCA_963082905.1 of Oligia fasciuncula. Classification (NCBI taxonomy): domain Eukaryota; kingdom Metazoa; phylum Arthropoda; class Insecta; order Lepidoptera; family Noctuidae; genus Oligia; species Oligia fasciuncula. The sequence goes on along the minus strand of OY720391.1, from coordinate 694,618 downwards.
CGCTGACCTGAGATTGCAACTAAATGAACGTTTTCAATTACAGGTATTTGCCTTCAGGTACAGGTTGAAAATCATAACATTTTCACTTTCTTTTGATTACAAACACTTCTAGCATATAAATTGAATTGATTTTGATTTTATTTTGTTATTTTAGTCGCTGACACTAGCACCACGCATTGAAAGCTTACATTCTTGCGTGTATCGGTATTTGTTTAAAAAAGCTAGGGAGACCCGACTCGGTGCGAATCGGCACTATTCGTACATGACGCGACTCGACACGACAATTGTGTGGAACCTAGTGGCGAGACTCTCGTTTTTTGATAAGAAAATAAGCGGAAAATGTTACGAAAACTTTTCAGAATTCACATCACGTCGTCGTCTCGTATTCTCGTTTCGACGAAAAACATTGTGTGTATTAGCAAGTTTTAATTCATACGCATTTTCAAGTTTTATCATCAATAATAGAGTGTACTGTTGAAACTCAAAGGAGGAGGAGGGAAAATTATCTGAACTTAACTTTGTACATTAAAAGTAATGTGTATGTACCTACCTACTTTTTTCGTGACCCGAGTTTTTATGCTGAATAAGATCACTCTCATGTGGAATAAAAAAATAAGTAGATTTACACTTCAGACATTCATGCTGAAAAAGTTTAAATTACAATTACCATACCAGTTTATACCTAAATGCCAGCTGATGCTTCATTCAGTCACAAAAAATGTTAAGTTCAATAAATGATAAACGTGACTTTTTGATTCAGCGGAGGGAGCAAACTTTCAAGCTAGTTTATTGTCAGAGAATTATAATCCTACATCATAAGTATATGAATAAAAAAACAGTAGTAGCGTTACTAAGACAACTCCCCCCTAGATACTGGTAAAAACTCTTGTACTTAATCAAAGAGTAAACGTGATCCAACCCTTAGTTAGTTGCACAAAGAAGAACCAAGAAATAATCACAATAAACGTGAAGCTTTCAAGTTGATGAATATTGCGTTTACTTGATGTCTGAGAGTACGCGCGCTCGGTCAATTTGTGCGAGGGCTACATCTCATAACATTAGGAGGGGATCTGCTGGCTTTATGGCATTTCTATGGCAACCCTGACCCTTTCTGTTAGCGGCCAGATTCAGGGACGTCCCACACTTAAACAGTGCCAGCCTTAAAATTACAAAAAAAAAAGCTGGGAATTATTAGTTACTAGCTGCGCCCCGTGGTTTTACCCGCGTAAATGTCGATCCCGTGGGAATATTGGGATAAAAAGTAGCCTATATGTTAATCCAGGATGTCAGCTACCTCCATACAAAATTTCATCAAAATTGGTCCAGCCGTTTGAGCGTGAAGAAGTATCAAACATATAAACACACCCCCACACACACACACTCACAAACTTTCGCCTTTATAATATTAGTGTGATTAGTATAAAAACTCTCAAAAAAGCAGAGGATTATCAAGTATTGCTACATTTTTATCTTCGCCCTACATGTTGCTGCTCTGTGGGTTTCGTCTAAGGATATAAATCTCGAATGCACAAACACCCAAACCCGGAATAACTAACAGAGGGTCATACAAATATTTGTATCGTACGGGATTCGAAGCAATCGGGTTAGCCGTTAGTGGGGGGCTTATGCAAGTCGTCTTGAATATTGCTAGTACAGATTCTTTTGGAATTCTAACCAAAATATGAATGAAAAATGGAAAATTCATTTCAGAAATTCATAAAAAACATTCCAGTGGAGAGTTTTTGCCTCGCATTGTTTTGCTTCCCAACGAAACAAAGACACATCGCGGACTGCAGCCTGCGCTCGGGCGCTGCAGCGCTGTGACACAGTAACGACACATCACACAATACATACAAATATGCTGCGCTCTGAAACATTCATGTAGGCCATCATGTGTATTTTATATCATTATTTATCCGTTGTTAGAATTTATTGCTGGGGTGAATATGCCTTTAGTCAATAAAGCACATGCATACGACTAACAGCGTGTAATCATCTAATTATATACATAGATGACTACATAATATACAATAACCTTTACTTATATATAAAAGTTTTCAGCGAAATGAAAAAAGGCTAGTCAATCTAAATACAGAACCATCCAGTCGCAAAGAATTGATGGTTCGCAGACACGATACGCAAAATAAAATTGTGGTCAATCGAAAGGAAAAAAAGAAAAAATCTATAACAACTGCGCACATTGAATAGACGAGTTCCAGACACGATACTGCTGAGGTCATGTTACACAATAGCAAGCTACTCAAAAAATAGACCATCCCAGTAAGTTTGTTTAGAATAAAATATGTACTAGATAAAATGTTTTAGATATGGATCGTACGGTCAGAGATTATTTTGACACACGACGTATGGCCATGTTATAGCTATTTCGCACTACTGAAGAATGACAATTAAATTATATAAATTAATCCGTTCCCCTGTCTCTACTTACATTGACAACATAATTTCCAAAGTTAACTATAAAATCTCAAAAATGGAACAGATTGGTTCAAAGTCAATAATATTAATTTAATCGGCGTGTCCCAGCCCTAAGCCCTCGCGGCCTCGCTTGTAGCCGGCGCCCGGCGTTATCTGGGGAAGTGCTCCCGCAGGACACGTCTGTTTCCTGTCCAGAACACGTGCACACAACAGAAGATTCAGTCAGCAATTAACATCAACATCTTTAACCCACGGCTTCGCCCGCGTGGATGTTGGCAATTATCCTACGGGATCGAACTACCGGGATAAAAAGTCTCTTATGTTCTATGCCAGGTCATGGTCTATCTAAATTATATCTAAAACCGTTCTGCCATTTAGGCGTCATTAAGTCACATACACAGACAGACAAAGTTACTTTTTCAAAGTTACATTTCTAATATTAGTATGGATAACAAGGGAGACTGTCTTGCTTGCTACAGGAGCGGTTCACCAACAATTTTCAAATCATAATAATGACAAATTGTACATTATTACCCCCAGTAACCTGTACATTAATTTAATTTGGCTCCTTAAGCAATTAATAATGACGCGGGGCTTCTGTATCTATTTATTTGGTACATCAATAAATATGCCACGGAATGCACGTGAAGGGTGATAGGTCACGAATCACGATCCATACTAAGGTGTATGGGTGCATTTGTTAAAATAATCTGGTTTATTCGGAATGGACCAGATAATAATAATAATTAATTGTTTTAAGGAGTTTAAAGGTTTTAATAGACAGTTAAAGAAATATTAAAAATCATAATTATACCTACAGAAAATCAATCCTTTATCTTTGCATAGTTGTCATAATATCAATACCATCTTTACATAGGTAATTTATTTTATTTTTATTCATAAATTTAGCACTAATTTATATAATTTAAAAAGCTAACAGTCTTAAAATAATAATAATAATATGCACTCGCTTGCTTTCTTGCTGTAGCACTTGAATTTGTTCACGAAAACCATTCTAAAATAATGATTCACAAAGACTTACCTACTACAAGCATGAAGCAGCTCATCTAGTTTATTTATTAATGTTCTGCTTGCATTATAAATATCTTCTAAACACAATTTATTTACGTTGCAAGCCATGTGTTAGATGTTTACGAGCGAGTGCATGCTCTGTGTGAATGATGCACCGACTAGGGTGAACCAAGCACAGACTAGTGTAAACGATGCACAAACTATTGCGAACTCCACAATATTTAGTTATTGACTGGCGTGGATGAAAACTGCTTTAAAAGTTTATAACTCCACGAAACTAACAAAAAAGCTTATAAACGTACCCATTTAATTCCAATAGACATAAAATTGTAAGAAGCTAAATTGCAGGAAACCTCGAAACGCTTAAGTTAGGGGAAACATTCAAAGTTGGGGCAAAGTTGGTACGAATCTGACCCAGCGTTGTTTAAAGACGGGAAGTAAGTAACGGGCAGTAAATCTCTCCGCACGCAAACTGAGGTATACGCGACGAGCTGGAGACGTTACGCGACGAGCGAGCGGTTACGAGTATTTAAACGATAAGAACACATTATACTTTAGAGACGGTTAGGTTTGGCGTGTGGCGTGTGGTGTGTGGTGGAGCTTCACAGTCTTCACACTGAATCATTAGGTATTGCACAATATCGGTTATTGTAGCCGATTCTCGAATATGGGCTCTGTCAATAAACAGGTTTTAATTCTATGATGATGTCACACATTTTTAGATCCTTACAAATGATCTAAGCACAAAAAATATGAATGCCTAATCGTCATCCGATATGGTAGAATGATACCTATAAATTATGGGATGTCATATGACTCGACGTGGGTACACCTTATTTAAAGAAACCAACCAAATCACAGCTCCGTACACCACGGCCTCATAAAAATTTGCATGAATTCAAAAGTCAAAACCCACAAGAGACTTTGAATCGAGGACATATCGGTACCGGCGAGTTCGAAGAATCCCAGGGACCCGGCCGGGGCACCAGAGAGGTAACGTAATATATTATGGAGGGCATGGGCGCCCGCGCGTGACCGAGCCGAGCGCCCCGCGCCCGCCACGTGGACCCCACGGACGCAAAAATGCTGCACATTCTAACACTATAAAGGATTTAATATTGTGACACCAAAGCGGTGTGCATTTTAGAGGCCTTACTGATGTTCACATTTATAGGGGTCCGAATAAAACAAAATGCATTATTCTATCGCATAATTGCAAGACAATGGAAATATTACAAGCGACTCTTCGACAGCTCAGCGAAAATGTTGTTCAACCAGCACACCAGTAGCTCGTTGGTCTAGACATCAAAACCCGTCAAAATCAGAAGGGAATTATCAAATCAAATCATTTATTTCAGATAATTAAAATCAAAACTAAGCTCAAAATTAAAATTAAAAACAACAACAACTAAATTAACTAATTAAAAAATCAATTTTTTTTTTTCGGTCCTGCTGTTCTTTATGTTTTTATTTATTAGATCATTACTTTATGTACAGTATTAAAACAATAATAAGAATATGTACAAGTATATAAAAAGGAAAGGAAAGAATCAAAGGGCATCAAAAAATTCATCCGCATCGCTGTCAACAGGAAACGTGCCCAAAAGACTGGCAGCATTGCCACGTTGTATGGCAATGCTGATTCTTTGGCCAAAAAATAGGCCAGCCCTCTGGTCACGTGAAGAGTCGACCAACCGCTTGGCGATGTCTCGAAATACCACGTGGGCACTCGGGCCCCATGGCCCTAGAGTTTCAACCCCAAACGGCTCAAACATATACGTTCCAAAGAGATTGGAGTATTTGCGCCGTTTGAGGTTTTCCGCACCTGCAGCAGCTGCCCCAGCACAGCTCACCGTGCTTGGAAGATGGGATGGCGCAAGGGTGTCGACACACGTTGCATCCCACACCAAAGGCCTACCAACCTTCCAAGGCCTATGTTGGGTGACGGTAGCGCCTGAAGCCAGAGACCCGACTCCCACTCACCCACAGCCAGTAGGCGGGCACGCTCAGCAGTATTGGTGGACGTATTAATAAGATTATTCCGTACCAACCTGCAGAGCGGCTCATCCCACTGCCTCTGGGTAGATGGGTTCGCGGGCCAATCTGTATCCGGGCAAGCCATTTTCCAGGCGTTCACCGCGTCGGCCAAACACGGCACTTCCGAGTCAACCAGGGAGGGGGCTAAAATCTTCCCGGTCAACTTTTCGGTGCTGTGGACAGAGGACAGGAACGCCGGAAAGCTAATGCTGGTAATTTTGCGGACGCCGAGGCCACCAAAGCGGATGGGTAGTGTGGCTTGCAGCCACGCTCGGTCGTCCAAAACCACATTAAGAATGGATGTCAGTGTGCTGCGAATAATTTGGTCAATTTTGTCCAAGAGGTGTGGCTGCTTCCATAAAGGGGAAGAGCGTAGAAAATACATAAAATTTGGGCCAAAACAACAGTATCTAATCAGGGTGAATGCCGAATGTAAATTAATTTTGGAATGTCTGTCCGAAATGTCGTTGAAATTTTTGATTTTTTCTTCGATGAAAGGCGAAAAACTATCTTCCAAAATTGGGGAACCTAGGAGGTGCAGTGAACTTTTTTCTAAAATTTTTATTTTCGGGGCTATTACATTAAATTTCTCTAGGGTCAATTGTCTGTCGGTAATGTCAGAAAGGTAAATTTTGCATTTTGAGGGGTAAGGTCCAAGCCAATAGATTTAAATTCCTGTTTGAGAAGTTCTAGGTCTTTCAAAACGGTGTCTACATCACCTCCTAGCGTTCCATCATCTAGATACCACACGTTGAATTTTGAATTTAGTTTTTGTATAATTGGGTGAATAGCTAAACTGAAAATGACAGGACCGAGAGGGTCACCTTGTTGGCATCCTACTGCAGATTCCAGAGTCTTTTGGGCACGTTTCCTGTTGACAGCGATGCGGATGAATTTTTTGATGCCCTTTGATTCTTTCCTTTCCTTTTTATATACTTGTACATATTCTTATTATTATTTTAATACTGTACATAAAGTAATGATCTAATAAATGAAAATCAATTATCTCGTTGACGCGAGGGTAAATATATTTCGGGTTACTACAAATTTACACTCTTACAGACAGTATTGCGTTTAAAACCTAAAGCAGCAAAATTAAAAGAAACGTTCAATTTAAAACTTCTTCAAGATCTTGTTTCAAACGTTTGAACGTTAATAAAAGCTATGAAGTATGCTGTAAAACTCGCTATTACTCCAGTGTTGTACAATCGATCGCTTGAAGAACTCATTGAAATCTTGTTATAAAAACAACTAGTAGATGGTAGCTACTGCAAATGGTTGTTAGTGCTTCGTTACTTCGAACATTAAGATTTTAGCGCATCATTTACGAGCTATGCAATTTAGAACCATCACTTTTATCACTATCATTAAAATCTGTTCCATCTACTTATTCATTTCTCCATTACCGCTTTAAATGACAATTTTCATGCTTGACAACTATTTATTAAGCTTGATTCAGCTTCTTAGCTGTTGCTTTCGATAACCGGGAAACTTAAAACATCCCGGAATTTTGCATTTCCATATTGACAGACCTCTGGAAAGTGTCAAAATAGGCATGTCATGTTTGCGAATCAATCAAATCGTGCATGAATATGTCAGCAGATACGTTTTACATCGCCAACTACAACTCTGGACGTGCAGTAGCTCCCAGTATTTCCCCAGTATTGTCGTGTGTTTATTGTTGACATGGCAGTAAACGTTATTTTTACCCGACGAGGGACGGAAACACTTTGATCTGCGGCGAATGTGCTGTGACCAACTTTATTGATATCTTCCGCTTAGAGATTGTTGGGTTTATCACTTTTATCTTTATGTCACGAGCGGTGACGTTTGTGACGGGAATTGATAACTGAAATTAATTAATTAAAAGCTTCTTTAATTATGAGTGAATTAATTATGAAGTGCATTTCTCCCATCAATTTTGAATGGTTACATTATCCTTTGTTAGTCGGTACTTATCAAATTTTAGATTCGCTTCTGAAATTGAGGGGACAAGTTATTATACTCATAGTTTTATTGCTCTAATAAAACTGAATGCGTGTGAGTGTGTGTGGCTTCTGTATAAAGTTGGTTATGTAGCACCTGCTCTATTAAGCGTCAACAATAAAGACAAAGTGATCACAAGAATGCAGTTTGAGTCACATTCAATAATGTTATTGGCTAAAAAGTGGACAAGTGAACTAGTTCTTTCACGAAGTGTTTTTTTGACCTTTGCTTCTTTAATGAATACTGCTGCAAGTATAAATATATTTTGAAGAAAGTTTCTTGCCTGTTTTATACAACTGAATTGAAGCAACAAATTACCTGCATTGTCTATGCAACTTGTATTGTTGATGTCACAGGTCATTGAATCGCACCGTGTAAACCAAGCTCTATAATATCCACCCGCATACCTACTTCAATCTTTGAACCTCATTCTCCAAACGACGATGACATGAAGAACATTAATTTATTTAACTCCTCTCATTTAGGAGTCCTCTGCGATATATTCCACGCACATCGAGGCCAGTACTTAAAGTCGTCAAGTGCCATTAAAGTTAATAAAACGAATAAATGACGTCACCAGCACATGGGCTTATTGACTGTTTTACGATATTGTACGGTTTTAAAGACTCTTGTGAAAAGTGGGCGTCGGTACGAGTTCCGGTTTAAATCCGGCCATTATTTTTTTATAGTTGTCGTTATTTGTTATCCGAATTATACTTGTGTAAGTAATCTTATAGCTGTATCGAATGCTACAGGTTAGGTATCATGTATATACTTACATATTATACATTCCTACATTTGATTATGTGAAATTCACATTGCAAATTGATTCACAAGCGCATATGTCGCAATCCTTGACGGGTCCAACTTTAAATAGCCTTAGCCCTTAAGTTATTTATTTTTTATCACATCGACATTATATTCTTGTACCTGTATAGCCTAGTACTATCATGCATTGTGAAATACATATAACTGTACTTTTATCACTTCAAGATAATAAAAAGACTAACCCACACATCGTTGTGCTCACACCCCACGCACCGCACATCCGGCGCACGCACTGCCACCACGCGCAGTGCTCACCCCACTGATACCTGTCTATGTACACAACACCACGTGGTGTTTGATCTTCATCAATATACGAGCAACTATCTCAGCTATTCCCCGAAGATACTTCTTATTTTATTTATCTTTCAGTTGTAGAGTCAACGAAGGAGTTTGTACTGTAGGCAAGATGTCTGTATGTACATACAAGGTGGCGCAAAAGTTGTTACCCGATGTTCTATGACTGCAATTTTTATATGAATGAAAAACTTTGGTTCTGCTCTTGGATTATGTTTATTTCATGTCTTATTTTTTTTCTATTAAGTCGAGAAAATGATATTGGATAACTGGCCGCCGCCAGATTGATGACCATTCGGGCCCGATTTATGGAATTTTTCATCACTCTTGCCAGAACATCCGGCGATAGGTCTTCGCATTCTTGACGGATATTCTCTTTGCGGGCTTAAGGGTCTGCGGCTTGTTGACTCGTGACTTCAAAAGACCCCACAAATAGAAGTCTGGAACGGTTACATCAGACAATCTTGCCAGCCAGTGCAAATCGCCAAAAAAAGAGATTAGGCGACCCAAAACAATTATTCCGCGTTCGTTAAGAGTATAGCATATAGCGGTATTTGTTTACATACTTCACAAATGTCAAAGTAGAATTGAAATGCCGCCATTTGCAAAAATTATAGCATCTTCCGAAGGTGATGTGATGACTTTTACGTTTTATTGGGTAATGTTGATTTTTTACCGTGAGGTCTCCGTATAAATTCAAATGAGAGAGATACACTCAAACGATTACTGCCAAATTCTAACAAGGAAGCAGAAGCACAGAATTACACAATATGCTAAGTTATACCTAGCTGCATGCCTACATGATACTTGTCACTTTTGATAATATTTAAGCGGTTCCCCGTTTGTGGCAGCGCTAGTCAACACCCCATCAGTCTCAATATTAAGTAACACTGTAATAGAGACTTGATTGAGTTGTACGAACCTGTTATAATGTTATTTGATCAAAGCAAGAGATGTTGTGTAGCGTTATTATATCGAATGAGGAATCCAAGGAGAAAAAGGATTTGAGAGAGGAAATCATAGTGATCTCATTATCATTGTTAATATCTATAAACCTCACTAACTGAGAGGAAGTAGGTTCATTAATGAATATATCCCGTGATATAGAAAAGCTTTTACTGCATTATTCTGGTCTATTAACTTTCTTAGTACATTAGATAATAATGCTGCCGCCATTACGCTTTGTTCAATTAATATTAATAACATTAAATGTTTTTTATTATTTATTTTTTATTAAATACTTTGAGCCACACAAATGATTAAATATGTGGTTTTAAAATATTTGCAAAGTTACAATTTAATGAGCAACTCTCGTGTAGTTCAACTGTATATGCATAGTTATTGAATTCCGTTGACCCTTCACACATGTTTAGAACAAAATCTTTACACAGTTTTGTAACCAATATTCTTTCGCTAAAAACCTTCGTTCCCTAAAACTCTAATAAACCTACTTCATTTCGGTTGTTAACCACATTCAATTTCCCTCTAAACAACTTCGGCTCAGTTTTCCATAGATTTCAATTCAATAATATTCATGTAGGAGTTCTTACACAACGGTTTTATGAATAGGCTCTTAAATAAAATTTGAAATGTATGAAAAATCCAACGGAACTCTACGACCCGGATCAAATATCTAATAGAAAAGTCGAGGCTTTCTATATAAATGTTGTGTTAACCTACCGACAGGTAAAGAGGATAAAATATTTGCAAAATATTCTCGCATGTTTTTTCAGGTCAAGTCCTTTTGAGTAGGTAGTTGGAATAAAACGCTTGCCAAATTGTTTTTGCCACAATTTCTAGTAACTTAACTCCCAGGTGTTTACACCTTTATAGTTGGAGCACCCCGAGCACCTAACAATAAAACGCTTACGATTTTGTGCGCGGAATAAAAGAAAGCCGATATCAAAAATAAAAATAAGTTAAGTAGTTTAGTAAGAATTAATTTGGAAACGATGAACTAGAGGAAAATGTTCAGCATCTACTTCACCCATAAGTTTATTACCAATGGGTGAAGTAGATACTGAAAATTTTTCAATTTTAGTATAATCAAGGTGAGCGTAATAAATGGTAATGCAATAATAGTAACTAATCCTCGGGTGTTCTGTTCATCTGGTGCGGCATGATCGGCGGGCGGCTCCCATGCGGCTCCCGAACGGAACGGGACTATTATTCAATAGGTAGCTCCCAACGGCCGACATCTGTCTAGTGTAGAATTTATAATTAATGCCGGATACCGACAAATCAGCGACGATTACATTCTTCGGAAACAGTTTTTTTTTTTTCTGTTTTGTGTGTTTTGATTAGGTACGGTATTTTCCTAGAGATGAGATTTTCGGAGTGGATCAAAATCTACTACAAATACCTGAAATTCTTTAATAATTAATCGATACCTCTGGGCTCAAAGGGCGTATAACCCAAAACATGGGTTTTCAGGAGAAGCAAAAAACAAAAAAAAAATGTTTCGTTATATCTTTCTCATTACCTATAAGAGCTACCTAAAAGTATCCAAGGGACAAAGTTCTTAGATTTATGATGTGTTTAAGAAGGTTTTTTTTCAAAAATGGCCCTGTTTTGTATTGTCTGAGATAGCATGTGCTTTAGGACCACACATTTATCAATAATGTCCTCACCCCATATAAATACGCCCTGAGCAGGTACACAAAGGCGTAAGCCCAACTTTTCATAAATGATGCAAAGACAAAGGGGCGTTTAAATTATGTACTTGAATTGTTGTATAACATGGTAAAGGATAATATTTTTACAATGATTTTTCTAATTGATATATTATTTATTTAGGAGGCATCTATTCTTCGATAACTATTTAGATTTTTTTTGTTTTTTGCCGTTAATGTCCCACTGCTGGACAAAGGCCTTCCTACTCTCTTTCCACAATAATGTTTACAATAGGTACGAGATTATGATTGTAGATACAAAATTAAAGTTTATCATACTTTTCGACCACGTTCTTCAAACATTGCAACGAAAAAACTATAAGCAAAAATAATCAAACCGATGTTTTACGATCTCTACCGGAGCGAAAGTTCCCAGAATTCGGCGGTTTTTCGGCGCGTTATCAAGTTACGCCATATTAAACGGTTAATTAACCGAGATTGTCTTACAAGAGGTATTATTATAACTTTGTTCATGTATTTCCATGTACCTAAAATTTAATACAGCGGGCATCAGATTAAAGAAGAGGAACAATATCCACCGGCTTCATTTTCTGCATTGTGTTCTTCATTATTAAAATGATATGCCTCTAAATCTATGGCATTATAATGTCCAGGGGGCCTAAAAAGGCCGCAGAATCAAAAAAGGATAACATTATGAAACCTATTGGACAGTTAACTGTTAGGTTAATCGTATCAAATCCCATTGGTGAAGGAGTTTTAGTTTTTTTTTTGTCTGTGCTAAAATACCAATCAATCCAATCCAAATTCAATCCCAATCTGATTATACCTACTTAGTGCAGACAAAAAAAAAGAAAAACACTGACTGTCTTCGCCATATATTCATAATGTTATCCTTTTATGGTTCTGCCAAACTGGCCTTTTTAGGCCCCCAGATATCTGCTTTTGTAGCTAAAATATTCCTCCCTTTAAAAATGTCTTTAGCGTCATCATTTGCCAGATTGCAATTTATTACGTCAGAATTATTAATATCCACGAGAATATATAAAATGACTTGAGTCCAATGGAAGGTGTGAACGCGTATAAATCTGTCACTGAAGTGGAACAGGATGTGAATACTTTTATAAACAGACTTTAGTTATTACGGTAGAAGCACGAACAAGCTTCAAATTAAGTGTTTCCTCTCCTAAGTATTTCTTCGACAATTTACTTAGATTTAAAATGATAAGTACCAATGTTGATACGTCGCATTCTTAAGTCATTAACAGATAAGCTCTTAACAAAATTAAAGTATATCTGATAATTGGACATCGACTACATAGCAAACGAGTCCCCCATAGACAAGAACACAGAATCCAAAACAATGGAGCCCTTTAAATTCCAAGGTATTTAGCATGAACTTCCGCAAACAATAACTGGACATTCAATAAAGTCGGGTACAATCGTAGTACAACAATGACGAGCATCACAACAGTGAGCAGTAACAGGGACGGATGAGCTTGAACCGGGTGTGACGCGTCGTAAAAACAAGAAACACACAAGCTCCGGTGGTGAGCGTGAGCCCCAAGTCCCCAACGTTGCGGACGTACTACATAAATATGACGATGTTGGCTCATGCTGTACAGTTTCTGGTGGACGTTGTAAGTATGCAGTTATTGAAGATATGGTCACAGTAATATTTAGGTATTGTAATAATATGTCGTATAAATTCGATCTAAACAAATAAACAATGCCTTTGGTCTGTGTCTACAGGTTTAAATCAGTGGTGAAACTTTCCATTTACAATATTTTTCTTCAAGGCTTCAAATTAAGCATTTCATTTTCATCATAACGATGCTGCAAAAAAAGAAAAGGTCTATTTCTTACACAAATAGTTATTACAAATTATGATTAGTGTACAAATACAGCCTGTCAAAGGGACTAAAGAGGAGTATACAATAGCTGCTAAACAAAACGCTGTCTGGACACAAAGGGAGCTGTAATTAAAAGATCAGGTAGACAGTGCAGCGGCAGTGAACACACGACCACCCGCCTCTCTATTGTGGCACTTTTTATACTGCTGGCAAAAACATTAGACGTAAACACAGCATTAAAGCTATTTTTAGCAAATGGAAGTAGAATTTATTTCTAAACCTAACAACACAAACCGACTAGATGCTGCAATCGAAGATAAAGCTGAGTACAGTAAAGGTGCTTAACAGGACAAAAGGACAAAACAGAAGAATTTCTCCACACAGCTATACAAAAGCATACAGTTGCATACCAGAGGAAAGCTCCCACGATTTGTTACGAACAACAAAGTCGAACTATTCACAGGTCAATCACACCTCACTACACGCTGGGTAACACCACAGACACGCCGTGATCAAACAATCAATCACCACGACGACGTCACTCAATGACACGCGCGTTATTATATTAGTGATCGCGGGCGCGACGTGCGTGCTTCTCGAGAGCTTGAACGCGACTGCGCTCGGAGAGATGCTGACAAACTCGTTCTGAGCTCTACTAAAGCCTTCACGGTAAGTGGCGCAGGCACAATGGGAAACGCGAGCGCCCGCGCACCTGTGTCGTATACTCCTTTTTATTTTTAATTTTATAAGGCGTCGAACTTTTCTGCGAGCGGACGAACGGTTGATGACCCTAAACAGAAGTCCCTAATGATAATTTAATGGGACCTCAACCGCCATCGATCGAACAATTCACATTCAATGTTAATAGTTATTCATTTGGCGAGCAATCAGCGGCGGGTTTATTTGAGACAAAGTTACATAGCATAATATAATGGTCGGTAATTCATCAGGAGCTTTTTTCCGTACGTTGTCGGTGCGCGAAAGGGACGTATGAATGGACAGCTAGATGAAGCTGACGATAGTGGACGTTTGTGAAACTGCAGTGTTTACTATTTGGGAGGCGGTCCGGTTGTGAGAAATGTGCCCATGCGCGCGCCCCCCTCCCCCGGAGTGCGTCGTGCAAGGTCGTGCGCGAAGGAATGCGCGGCGCGCGCGCACTGCACTGCCAAAACGCAATGAAAGCACAAAAGGCCCACTGCAGACGAAGTGCAGAACGGAGCTTTCTCGCAAACATTCGCTAATGAAATAGCAATAAGGAAAAACGTTCAAAGATTTCCCACTTGCGCTTTAGCTGATGTTTGTCTAGCCTCTATATAATTATATTTGCATTAATAAAACCTTTATTTTCAGGCTACTTTGGCCCATAGATAAATACCTTACAGACTAACATATGTATAAATTATTTGAGATTGCAGATCGATGACAGTCACGACTCGTGGCTAAAGTATTACAATGAACCGAAAATTTACAATCTGTCAGAGCCTCAGGGGGAGTGAGGATCGATTGCTCCTAAAATAAACATGTCGACGACGTTAATCCGATTACAGAAATAAAGACAACTAAATTTTAACACGACAAGATTGTCCGAACGATACAATAAGACAAGTTAAGTATTAATGGCCCATTCACGTGTTTATTATTGTTGTGAGCTTATTCTCGACGTTTGAATCTTTCGGCAATAAATTAACTGACGGAGTCACATGCGACTGTAGCCCAAATACTCAGACGTTGACAGGAGAACGAGTGTTTATTGATCTTTCGATGCTTACCCCGTTGATTGATTGTGAAAGCTTTAGCGAAACAACTCAATGTATTTTTAACACACTGTGTGCTACATATTTGCGTAAGAGTGGATCCACTTGCAATCCCCTATACAAAAAGGATTACTAGAGTCTATAGGTTCTCCCTAGCATCTGATAACAAAGACCAATTTAAAGTAGTCGACAACTCTATAAGACACAAACTT
Source organism: Oligia fasciuncula (assembly GCA_963082905.1). Classification (NCBI taxonomy): domain Eukaryota; kingdom Metazoa; phylum Arthropoda; class Insecta; order Lepidoptera; family Noctuidae; genus Oligia; species Oligia fasciuncula. The sequence continues at coordinate 679,556 of OY720391.1, read as the reverse complement.
AAATAAAGTCATTACTGTGTAAATAAGAATGTGCTTTGATTACCACTGCTTGGTTCCCCACAGAGTGTTCCAAGTGCCGCCATGCCGTACACATGTTTAAGTTCGGATGAACCTTCTGTACTATCTGCTCCTCACACCATAGTGTCAATGCAAAACATTCACTCCCTGTGCTCGCTCGGGAAATTAAACAACTGATACGCTCAATTTCGTTCATTCTCCTATTTCGTTCACTCTCATATAATATTCAGCTCAGCATATTCAAATGAACTACTTGTCTGAAGATAAACTGATACTATTGTATGCAACCAGGAGTTATGGAACAGATGAGCTTTTGAATTTGTATAGTCGCATGAACATTTTATTCCTGCTGTAGGTAAGCGGAGTCACATATATTGCAGGACAGTATTCACAACCATTTCTGGAATAATTTTATGGATGAAACTTAAAACAGATTATGCCACTTAGTGGTTGTAATGGGAATCATATCACTTGGTTTTATTAGGTTTTTATTTATCCTTTTGATAGATTCTTATTTTGTAAATGTGAGGACTATGTAGGCCTTGTAGACTTTAGATCTGTAGACCATTTATTATTTTGTCAAGTACCTGGTACTTGTTGACAGGCCTATGCTGTCCTCCCATACCTACTGTAATTTGAAAATATTGTAAAAGCCAATTATTTTTAAAAAGAGTAACCGTGGAGTTTCTTGCCGGTTCTTCTCCATAGGAAACGACCAATTAGAACCGTGCACCTAGCTTCTGACGTTTCATAAGTGCCCATGTAGGCTTATGTGAAATAAAAATATTTTGATGTTGATTTATTGATTTTGCCACTTGCCATGATATTATTAATTCACTAGATATACACTGCTCTCGCTCAAATTGCGTAAGTTAGAACTTGCCCTATTTAATTCGGTAAAACGATATAATACAACCTGTTTAACCCAGAGATGAATTCTGTGTGTAACGTAGTGCGACGGATGACTCGTCACTATTGTACAAGTCGTGACGAATGTGACCGTGTCAGTCATCATCATTAACTGGGTTTGTATAACAAGTACCATTTGTCAAACAGTCGTTAGGCAATTACTTCTGGTGGTGATTTGATAAGGAGATTAACTGGCGATAGTATTTTTTTTTCATGATATTTGAGGTTATAACCATGACTTGAAATAGGAAGAAAAAGGTAAATGAAACTCTTTCTGAAGTATCAGAAGGACAAAATATCGCGAGACTTACTCGTATGCCTACTCTTTAATGCTGGTGATAAAAACAGAATACAAAATAAGCAAGATATTAACAGAAGCCGCTGAACACGCAACCACGTCGGTAATGTCTTCGACAAACTTTATACAGGCTGGCACTGCTGGCCGGATCATGGACGCGGAACACTGTAACCAGGAATTCAGCACATGATTCTAGACCCTAGCGTAGAAATGTTTCGTTCAGTATGAAAGAAAATCTGCTTTCATAGAAAAGTCGACCCTGCCAGTAGCCTGCCTGCCAGTAGAACTTACAAAATACTTCAAGCATTTATAACTGCAATCTGCGATCAATAACGAAGAAAACTGTATCTAAATGATAAATGACCATGTAAACGCGAATAAATTGCTCGCATTAGATGATCAGCAAGAACCCTAATTGCGCGTTATTGATCAGATGGTGGCGATAATGGCGGCTAAGTGCGTTTATCTGTTAGTGGGAACTTGTCCGATCTGAATCACTTGCAGTGGACGGTCGGCAGAATTATCGATGAACTAGTTCATGTACGTGACGATGCTTGATATACCTCTATGGTATTAAAATAAGGAAATAATAATATCAAGCGTTAATTCATGTGTAATATGTCACACTATATTTACCAGTAGGTACAAATAGATACGAAGTTACGGGAATAGCTGGAATAAAACTGAAACTCAAATAAAGCTGACCAAATCAAAGTGGTTATGATAGAGTTTAAAACAGAAGAATAACTCTCTCACTCAGGGGATCAGACCGGAATAAATCAATTAGAGTCAAGATTTCGTTCTATTTTGTAAACTAAACTCATATGTTGAGAAAAACAAACAAAATAGACACACAAAAGGTTTCCCTTGTGACCTCGCCTGTTCAAAACAAGCTTTATCATAAGGAAATTACGTCTTATTTATCGACAAAAAAATCATAAATATATTTATCCTACTTTGGTCTCACACAAAATTTTATTCTAACTTCTGCAACACACACAAAAGATTATGCAAAGTCGCTACAAGATGCAAGTAAACAACAAACAGCATTCTCTATATCGGCTAGGCTTAGCACCAGTTCTTAAACCACAACTCAGTGCAACTTACACACGAAGTTGCAGCGACAGTCTGCCTGCTACAACTTGCTCCGCGCCTTCCAAGTGCACAGCGGCTCAGCCACAGCTCTACCGCCGTTTTAGCACAAACGCCGCGATTTCTTGCGCCACTGTGCTACATTGTAACTTTGGAATAAAAAGATAATGCATAATTCAGATTCCAGATGCGTCTTCATTGTGAGCTTTCTACAGATTTTTTTGTTGCGATTCCTTTTCTTTGGTTGGTACTTAGAAAACATAGGTACAGTTTTTTCGCCGCTCGAAGTTTAATAGCACAAAACAAAATTATTAGCTACAGGACACTATATAGGTATAATACAAATGAAAACCTAACTAAATTGTATTATTATTTAGGGCTACTGTGATTTGCGATTAACATTTCTCTACTAGTAAATCCTCGTAGATAAGCTAAAACAGTGGCTATTGATTTTGTTAAGATTAGATTTTTTATAAACGAACAATCTATCTCTAGAGCTTAACAAAAAAAATACCGATACCCAGTACCTTCATTTAACATTAAAATACAGAACAAAGAATCTACTCGACACGTATCTTATCCGCGCTCCACAGTTCATTTGTTTCTCTCAGCGGTTTCAGCGGAGCTGCAAACTGTTTAGTTTTTTTTATTTCATTTTCAGCTCAAGACGATCGTTTTACTTGCACTTATAAAAGCCAATGATGTGAAATGTGGAGCGTTTTCTAAATATTTGTAATACTGTTTGTTGTACATTTCTGAAGTCGACCTAATTTGTAGTGGTTGATAAAATAATTATATTGGAAATGAAATATTGTTAAGTTTCTATATTTATTGTGTTTACTTTGAAGGTATCAAAATGCGCATAGATGGACCCTTAAAAGTACCTAGAGATACAATTTATAAAACTCAACGCAGCCCAAACCTCCAAAGGCATCCTTTAATATGAAAGTCTAGATATTGACATGACTGCTCTAGCTTCCCACAACTTGAAGTGAAGTCTGCATTATAAGAAGAGCTAAAGTGCAATTTCCTTCCTTCCTTCGTACATTTGGTGAGATGATAACGCTACCTCACAATAGCGCTAACGTTACGTTTCGATAACAGCATAATATCAGTAGAGGTGGTGATGTTGAAATTGTTAGTTTTAGTAAAGGACTATGCTGCTGTAAGAACGCCACGTAAAGAACAACCCGTGGGTGGAAACAATTAATGAAATCTACAAATAGGATATTATGCATCTTCCACCATAATTTTATCACCCAGCAATTTTAATTTTAAAGAAGGAAAAGAAATAGTTACCTAATTCAACAGACGTAGAAATAGTGAAGCAAAATCATTATCTAAATTGAAGCTCAACAGGCCATAACAATGCGCTTTACAAGAACAATGACGTAACATGTACCGTTGCAAATATTATAACTAGATAATAAACTGTGTGATAAACCAACACATTAATGTGAGCACACGTCTTACAATAAAACTTCGAGTCTTGTTATTCAATATTCATGTCTAACACGAGTAACATTTCATGTGCTAGAACTGGCACAAAGCAAGGAATATAAAGGATGAGAGAGACGAGCCTACGATGTTTAATGAGTCTCATACATTTAATGAGGACTTGGGACCATTTGAGTTAGCGAAAATGATAACCACTGTTTCTAAAGCCATAATATATAACTCACCTCTCAATAGGCTCAGCCGAGAGATGAATTCTTATATAAAATCCACTCCAGATGTTGACATATATCATGACTCCTTAAAAAACTTTAAAACCCAAATTTTAAGGCCCCAAAGCACGCAACCCACACGATCTAAAGATCTATAAAGATTTATTGTATTATTGTATTAGTATGTAGGTTTTTCTTGCAACCTCTGTAACCTACAACTCCTATTTTATATTTCTGTTTACATAGTTAGATTTTTAGTTAGTTTTCTAGTTAGTTTTTTCACTTAATTCTTAATTTTTATATATTTCGTTTTACCCACTGTATTTGAGAATGTTGGTCCACCTGTTATTGGCAACTGTATAAGCACATAACTGATAAACTATTATTTGATATTTTGTATACAGAAGCTGTTGGTGTACCTTTTATAAATAAATAAATAAATAAAAAAAGCCATAGGTTAAAGTCAAACTTGAAGAGCCATAAAGAGATCGTGATCTGTAACTACCTCTTCAACTAAGTGAGATGAATTTACAAGAACTTGAAGGTTTAGGACAGATTGCCACCAAAACCATTTTATGAGAGCGAAAAAGTACTATTTTCGCACATAGACAAGAACTACTAAAATTCCAAAGCCTGGCAGTTCTGGCACACGACTTTTTCCGGCTGTCACCACGCCTATATTGTATACCACAACGGCTCGTGTCATCAGTTATTCATATCCCCACTAACTATATGTTGTTATTCAGCGAAGGCGCTTTTTGTCGAAGCTCGGTGAACGCAGGCTTATCGCGGGTTACCTCGAACTTGACGCGATACGTAAATACTTGAAAGTCGTGCGTTCATACTTTCTCCGCAACTTTCAAAGTATGCAATACCTACTGTGGATACGTTTTGTTTAAATTTATAAATAATTATCTGATTGACATGACTCTGTGGTGAAATTATTGGCAACTGCTGCCAAAATATGGCTGCTGAGTAAAGTTAATAAAATTAAGTTGTACAAATCTGAGACAGTGCTTTATCATCTTTAATGAACTATTCTGACAATGATGTTCCATTGTCCAAGTAAAAAAAAAGATCATCCAAAATATAGGCACAAGAAAAGAGAAACTAGGCACAAATCAAAAAACAATCACAAATAAAAATCAAAACACACAATACACCAAAAAACAAGTTGCAACATTCATAAACCAAACTAAAACATAAGCAAAGCTTTCAAACGAAACAAAATTATACATTCATGAGCTGTCTTAGGAGTCCTCTCGTTTTCACAATAGGATCACAACAACGAACCATGTCACACTCGGCTTGCGACGAGCACCGGGTTAAGATTCAAAGCTGCAAGCCATCACCCGGCGCAGGTATTAGGTGTGATGCAGAAAGTGTCGGGTTAGCCAAAGCCGGAGCAAAGTTTACCGAGCTGTCGTTAACGTGGGATCGAATTTGCATACACAAGGAAATGCTTTACTCCTTTGAACTAGATATATTAGATTGTTTCATCGAAGGTTTATTAAATTGAAGTGTAATAGTGCTGCCTAATTCAGAAATACTCCAAGCAATGTACAGTTTTCAATCATCATTTTGTTTAGGTGTTTTATTAAAATCTGGTAGTTTTGCCATAAACGTAGGTGACATAATTATCCATGCGAATGAATTTGTATAAACTTTTACTTCTTTTAACCCTTTGTAGACTTTCAACTAACAGTATCGCCGTAAAATGATACAGGATGTTTCACACTGGCGTGTTCTGTTACACAGGGTGTTTACACTGACCTGTTCTATTATACAGTCTGTTTTTAATAACATATTCAATTGTACAGAATGTATCGTACTGACCATTTCTATTATACAGGGATGTTTGTACTGACCTTTTCTATCATACGTACATGGTGTTTTGCACTGACCTGTTCTATCATACATGGTGTTTTACACTGACCTGTTCGGGCGTGTCGGTCTGGAAGGCGTGGCAGTAGTGGTGTGGTGGCTCGGAGCGCGGCTCACGTGCCACCAGCGCAAACAGCGCGCGTGTCGCCTCACACGTTGCGTACGAGATGCGCCGGAGCGCGTGACACATGCGCACGCTCTGGAACAAGCGTGAGGTTTAGTATGGGTTCTTTTATTGAGAACAAATGGTGTACTCCGGGACCTGACGGCGGGGGAGCCAACAGTTTCGTACTTAAAAAGTTTTTTTTCATTCAGTGACTATGAATTTTCAGCAAGGCATTGTTGCGCACCAAAACTCACACCCAGCAAATACGGCGTAAAATAAATAATAAATAAATTTAAAATTATGTTTATTTATATACACAAATTACAATCTTATACATATAGTTGACAGGTATTTAGATAAAATATTGTAATTTGTAGGAGATCTGGAGTCTAAACTAAGCCTAGGCCTGTATTTTAGAACTCCAGGCTCCCCATTATATCACATAGTAAAGGTTGCCAACGTGGTACAATTACAAGTGATTGATGGTGTGTGTGTGAGGGTGTGTGTGTATATGCCTACATTTATTGTCATACAATATTTCATAAAATGTATCTAATACAATTAATTATGTTTATGTGCACAGATAATTAAATGTAAAATATTATCCCACCAAAAACATTTTCATGTAAAATGTTCCCAAGACGAGACCACATAAGGCTCGCACTGCCAAAAAGTTATCAGATCTCATGTAGAGCCAAGCTTCTAACTCTACACGCCCTAACTTTATGAGGCTTGACCTTTCGTGTGCGAGTCCGACTCGCACTTGGCCAGTTTTTCACCTTTCTTCAGGTAAGTTGGAGTGTTGAAGAAAGTACTGTTAGCAATATGTACAGCTGGCGAACCGTTAGCGCTTGAGTTTCCTCTTAAAGTTTTGAGGTGGCGAAAATACGAGGTTTGGATAGACTCACTTTTAGTATCATTCTTTGGGCTCTTTCAACTGTTATCATTTTAGTTTTGCATGCTCCTCCCCGTGTTACAAGACAACCAAGACAAAGTCAAGTGTTTAAGTCTGACAACCAGTCTTACCAAGGGGTATGGTATTATCCAGTAACTGGGTTGTGGAGGTCAGATAGGCAGTCGCTCCATGTAAAATACTGGTATTCAGCTGCATCCGGTTAGACTGGAAGCAGACCCCAACATAGTTGGGAAAAGGCTAGGCAGATGATGATGATGCTCCTCCCCATGTTGTGATGCAATAACTAATGATTGATTGCACCAAAGCTTCACCATCCTTATCATCTGTTTCTCTGCTATATCACGAAGCTCTTTAAAAATGTATGTGAGCTTACGTATTCTTTTGGATAGAGATTGATTATTGTTTTAAAAAGTTAAATTAGCATCAATTTCGATTTCAAGATATTTAATACAATTTATTATTAGGACAATTACAGTTTGGAGCTGGAGGAAAGTTACTTTTAGGTGCAGAGATATTATAAATGGTAAGGTTAGCAACATCCATTATATTATGAATTAAGAAAATAATGTATTTAGTTTGTCTTCATTTAATGTGAGAGAATTTGATGATAGCCAGTCAGACACCGTGTCAAAGGCAGTGTCATCAGCGTATGCGGAGATGCGGCAATTTTTAATCTTAAGTATACAGAGCTCATTTATGTAGCAGAGAAAAAGAGTGGGACCCAATATACTGCCTTGTGGCACCCTAATTTCACAGGAAGGTCGTCACTAAGGTCGTGATCTCCAATGCTTATAGATTGGGTTCAGTTTTTCAAATAATCCAATAACAATGCGAGTAGAATGTCCTTAATATCATGGTCTTCAAGTTTTTGCACAAGGTGAGAAACGGAGACCGTGTCAAAGGCTTTGGCAAGATAAAGGAATATAGTCAAACATTTATTTTTTCTATCTTATTATTTTGCTAACTAAAAAGATAATAGGATCAAGTACTGCATTATCTATTGAGCGGCCTGCTCTGAAACCATATTTCGTATTAGAAAACAAATTGTATTCTTCTAGATATTTTGTAAGCCTGCTGTTGATTATACGTTCAAATATCTTCGATAAAGTTGTTAAGATTGCGATTGGCCTACGGTTGCTGATGTTCTCTCTGTCAGCCGCCTTACTAATCGCGTGCACCACAGCTCTTTTTAATGCGTCGGGAAATATTCCAGAAACAAAAAAAAACAGCGGTAAATTTTTAAATTGGTAAGAATAATAGGTGTTATAGAAACGGATATATTCTTTAATACCTCAGGACTAATTTGATCCTAACCAGGAGAGCAGTCACTTTTCAATAGTTGAATCGTTTTTTCAACTTCTTGGACGTCACTAGGAAGGAGAACGAAAGGTTTAGAGGTTTTCTTGAAGCAAGGAATATATGTTGTGGTATCATGTTTGAAATGAAATGAAATGATGAAATGATTGAAATGAAATGAAATGATTTTATTTTTTGTAAGTAGGTTTGTACAAACACTTTTACACGTCAATCAAAATACACGTCAATCAAAAGTTTGATAGTCGTTTTCCTATAATTAAGAAGAAATCATTCGTTTTATTGGTGGCTTCTTTAGGGGTTTTATCTGTGGTTAATAGTTGTAGTGGTAACTGCTTAATATTATTGTAATTGTGTTAATGGTAGACTTAAAAGCTTTCTATACCTAATTATTTTTCGATATTATCAATTGATCCCTCTCATACCGTTTTTCAGTTTTTTTAAAAGAACCACAAGATGTGTGATCTTAGCAGAAAACAATTTGTTATGTGCAGTGCCAGCATTCGCTCCTCCCCGTCCCCCCCCAGTGCTATATATAGAAGCGATGTGGAAAACAACAAATTTAAATAAATGCATGAAGTGTTACCTGATCGTCGGGATCGCATACTTTGACCCCCGAGAGCGCGACCACTACCAACACTGGGACCGCACGCCCGTTCTCCTGTAGAACAATAAAAATAAAATGGTTAATAATAATATTTAGTAATACTGATTAAAAACCACCTATCAGTACCTACTAAATAACTAGATACTAACTAATTAAATAAGCCTGACTTGGTGGGAGGGGATAAATGTGCCTTCAGTGTTTCTATGGGCCACAATCTGAAATATCATAATAATTTGTGACCAAAAAACATTTTCTGTAGGACGCAAATTGTTCAATAATAAAATACTTCAAGTTGGAGTTAGCTGAATTATTACTTCAACATTAAAATAATATATTTGGGCACTTTATTTTAATAATGAAATACGAGTATTAGTTCTGTCTGCACTAAGTGCGGTGCTTACGGGGCCTAATATTATTAACTTACGTAATAAATTATCTGAAGGCTACACACAAAAAGTCGTAATTTAATAAATGACGAACATTATGCCTTGACACCAGAGAAATCATTACGGGGAATTTGGAGAATCTGCGATAGAAAATTGTTTTTTCTGCCACAGTGAAATTGTTTTTCAAATTCAAATTCATGAAGTGTTACACCTATCCTGTTATCAAAAAATGGATCAGAAGAAGACTTTAAATACTAATTTGTAGAAAAAGTATCTTTATAGCATTGCAGTCCATTATGAAATAAACAGCCTATGAGAAGTAGCTTATAGGCTGTTTATTTTATTAACAAATTGTGAAGAATACGAAGTACCTACTCAAGTCAAAGTAAAATGATTCTAAAAATAGTATTAAATAGTTATAAATATTTAAAACATAGAACTGAACCTAATGACTTCTAGTAATGTTATATTATGTTGGACAAGCTTCGTAATATAAGTAATCTAGCACATTTCCGACAGACGCGTTTTACTGCTCGCAGCGGATGAGAAACAACAACTAGCTGTTGTGTTATAAATAACGTCTTTCTAATAACTGTTCAACCAGTAATGTACTGAACAAAATAATACTAACTTCTGTCTTTAGAATTATAAAACATCGTGGCTTTTACTATATTTTTATAAGCTTTTATTTAACTTGCACTGTTCGTATGTATTTAAGTAAGTTGTCCGTCAAAATATGCAAACCATTTTTCGACCATTTGTTAATATCCGATTGAGCTGTTTTGCATACAACTTTAGCTCTGGGAATAATACATTGTGCAATACTCAATATTGTAATAATTTCAATATAGTCGCCGATCCAAGATGGCGGATTACATTTTCCTGTTCAATCCCCTTATTATGGGTATCAAATGATATCTGGTAGATCATTAGGAACTGCTGTGTAGGGGCCTGGTCTGTATTTCTCTAGGGTTGCATTGGGATGTAAGGGTTCCAAATCATCATCTTTCAGGAGCCAAGCCAACCTTACCTGCTCGTGGTGTATCCTGCTGATTAACAAACAAGGCTCTGGCGAAATTATAAAGATTTAAGCGAAATCTTTAAAGGTACGTAAATAAATTAAAATGGTAAAACAAGATTTTAATAATAAATATAAAAGTAAAAAATAAAATGAAAATAAAAGCTGGTTTTTAAACACTTTTTTAATTTTAACTTTTTTAATATTCAATCTAGCCGCGATCACGAAACACCATCGATCCTTCTTTAGTTCATCTTCTTCCAGACCTGCCACTTCATACTAATATTATTATACCAATTTTCAAAACTTCTTCCCAAAAGAGTCTCAACATTAGTTAGAAGCCTGGTTAGTTGGTTACTCTGGAGGTATATTATCCTTGATTTAATGTACACATGTTACCTCAACAGTTCCAAAACGAGTTGATTTACGAAACTACATTTGTTAGTAGGAGGGTGTAACCTAATAGCAATGGTGATTGTGTGAGAGGTCGTGGGGTGCGGGGCGCGGGGTGCGGGGCGCGGAGTGCGCGGTGCGGAGTACGAAGTGCGGGCCGAGGCTGTCCCGGCGGCTCTCATTAGGCATTTTAATTAAGACGGGCGGCCGCAAGTCGTAACGGCCACTATCTACCTGCTACACACTACGTCTTTGTCAACTAGTTAATATTAAATTCTGGTGCAAATTCTTGACCTGATTTCATGTAGAGGATCAGTGTAATGATAATCGTGAGAAATTCTGAGAGACCGTCGACGTGATGATCAATTAAAGGCATCACGAAAGGATTAATCACAGTGAACAGGAAAATGCAATTTTGAGAGGCACGGAGGGGTCTCGGTATGTAAAGATAGTCACCCATCCACAGACCAACCGCGGCAAGCGAAGCTTAACCTGATCGATCGACCTGTGCGGCTGTTGTTATTTAGCCACGGGCCCCTCCAGTACTGGAACATTTCACTAGAAATATTGAGCTCCTTCAGTATCAAAGGTTTAGGTAATTTCGGTAGTAATTTAGCATTGTTTGAAGGCTTTTTCTCAGTTTTTCTCATTATGTAACACGGAAATACACTAAAGAAACTAAAAAAACGTTAGAATTGTCACTCCGTGGTCGCAAGTAGTGGGTGCTCAACGAGACCTACGTTTTAAAGCGCGCCGGAGCTATTAGTATGTAGTAGCTGAAGTTTTAATGCGAACTCAGAACTGTTCTCACTGTGCTAATAACAGTTACACTAACGGACTTCAAGCACACTTGTTTCATATTTCAATCTGGCAACACTGTGGTTAGTGAAAACACGGAGGAATCAAGATGGGGTCGCAGGTAGGTACGCATATGGCATATGTCAACTTTGTATTAATTATCGTGATAAGACATCAGCACAACTTTCTAGTTCTAGCGCCCCCGGCCCTAGTGCTTCTCAAGGGACCTATTTATAGGTTAAATAGCCCTATGAAGTTGCGAAGCCCTAAGATCATTCAAATTAAAACATTGTATTAGGTAATTGCTTGCCTGCCAATATGTTTATTTCTTTGAAATATCAACTGCGTATACCATTAAAGTTACTCTTGTTAGTTGTGTAGACTCTTGTTGAACAATTGCTAACGTGGTTAGATAACACAGCCTCGCATGTGAGCTAAACTGAAGAATGCCACCTCCCTAGGGGCGTTAAGAACGCCGACGTGCCTCGTGCCTACCGTGTGGTGTATGTGCCTTGGCTGCTCTAACAATATCATAATTAATTATGCAATTTAATATCAAACAAAACAACAAACCAAAACACAATTATTGTTATTAGAGCAACAAATTGTTGAGACTTAAAGTCCACAAAGATTGACAAGTTATGTTAAAACTGTAGCTCACTTCGTGACAAAAATATTGAAAAGAAAACTTTCTGTATCTCAAGCAACTTGAAAAAATGGATAAAATATTCTCCTTCCATCATCATTTTGTCATAAATATACAGCGCTCTTTCCCTCCTCACACGCAAAATACATTTGAGGCTTCTTTATTAAATATTCTTTGATGGCAGTTTGTCGGGCGCAGCTGCGTCCTCCCTACATTCTCCACTAACACACTTTCCTGCTGACAAAGCAAATGAGCGGTATCGCCAGGTAAAGGCCCTCACTTTACCTTAGCGAGATATCATCTACTTTTTTATTCACGGTCGGTTTTAATCAGGCCGGTGTTTTTATATTCTGCGCTAGCGAGCGGTGTAAAGGGTCCCGGGAGAAGTATCGCGCTCGGTGGCGTATGATCGCGGGGTGGCGGCAGTTTGTATGTAAATGGTGAATTATTCGTGGTGAGGCTTATTGCGACCTTGGTGCTACGTTTTAGTGTCGTGCTCATCATGACTGCGAAATGTATAGCTACAGAAAATCAACCCCTAACAAAACGTGACAAGAAACTTCAAAACTTATATGCGTATGGCACAGGTAAATTGGAGCAGTCCCAAAATCTACACTCGTTAATCGAGCGATATTTTCACGTTGTAAAGTTTCGCTTGGACCTGTACTTCTACACCTCCTTGTAACGTGTCTTTACTGCCTCGCTGTTGACGACGTCGTCGTAGGTTTGCTCCAAGGAGCACGTGAACTTGATTGTTCCAATAATAACATACAGAACGGTTCGCTGTTTCCTGCGATTTCATACGATTAACGGCTCCAAGCCTTTGACATTTACTTCGGCTCTGATTGATGGGTGAAAGGATCGCTTTTGTTGTATGTAGGTAGGTACCTCCCTTACCGACTTAAAAAAAGGAGGTTATCAATTATTAATTTCGGAAGTCTCAGAAGGATAATTTCGGAAGTCGGTGGCAAAAAACTAAAACTAAAATACAGATCCCAAGACACCGACTTTAGAAATTAAAGTTATTTCATAATTTTGAGTTAATTTCTTTTTGAAGTCGGATTAATTTTTTTAAATAACTTTTTTGCTAATAAGGAAAATACATGTTCACAATGGAAATGTATTATAAGTTTGACAGCAAGAAGCATTTAAATGAATCTGACACCGATACATAAATAATTTTCCAACACAGTTACAACCTGTATTACCCGGTCGAAGTGGAGGTGCTTGGGGGAGGCCTATGTCCAGCAGTGCACGTCTTTCGGCTGAAATGATGACAGCCTGTATTTGTAACATATCTAGTCAAGAGTCACCAAGCTCTTCTAACCCCAGCGATCTATTAAGCAACGAAATCGTTTCCCCAGAGAGCCTCATGCACAGTACAATAATTTATCGACATAAGCGATAGTGCACATGTGCGTAATCTAGCGGTTTTGGTCGTCCCATATGGAAACTATCACGACCGGTGACAGTACTCGCCCCTGGGGGACGCCGCAAACGAGTGCCAAATTTAAAAAAGTTTGTTATATGGCCAAGTCACGTTATTTGAGTTCAAAGATTAAAAACAGCAGTAATGTAATTAAAACGACTTGGAATATTATTAATAGTGAAACGGGAAGATCTAGTAACCGAAATACTGACTACAGCCTGTCTATTAATGACAACATAATAAAATCAGACACACAAGTCGCTGAGGCATTTGAAAATTTCTTTTCAGATATTCCCGTTTCAACTACTAAATCACTAAACTCATCACCTTCTGTTGCTGAGTCTTTGCTTAAAGAAAATGTTAATGGTTGCAATTCAGAATTTCATTTTGAATATATTACCTGTAGAGATATAATTAAAACCTTTCACACTTTAAATGTAAAAAAGACTGCAGATCTGTGGGGTAATTCTGTAGAAGTAGCCAAGTCTATTATTGACATTGTAGCGCCTACTCTAGCTATTATCTTTAATAGTTGTATTGACAATGGGGAGTTTCCTGACCTTATCAAAAATAGTAAAATAATACCTTTGTTTAAATCAGGTAGTACATCAGACCCCACAAATTATAGACCTATTTCTGTACTACCTACCTTTAGTAAAATTTTTGAGAAATTAATTTTAGACCAAATGCAAAGATTTTTTAATAAACATAAATTATTACATAGCAAACAGTTTGGTTTTACAAGGGGTCGTTCAACTACTGATGCCGGCGTTGAACTATTAGGACATATTTATAATGCATGGGAAGATAAATGCGATGCCTTGGGCATCTTTTGTGATTTGTCCAAGGCATTCGATTGCGTTCTTCACGAAACGTTAATCAGGAAACTCCGCCACTACGGGATCCGAAACACTGCTCTGGATCTTCTTATTTCATACTTGAGTAAAAGGATTCAGAGCGTTGACGTTAATGGAAAAAGATCACCCGGATCTATAGTAACAATGGGAGTCCCACAGGGCTCAATTCTTGGTCCTTTCTTGTTTCTCATTTATATTAATGACTTGCCGTACCTCATAAAGGATCATCATGATATAGTGTTGTTTGCAGATGACACTTCTCTTTTGTTTAAACTTAAACGTCAGCAGTTGGTTACTGACGATGTAAATAGCGCGATCTCGAAAGTAGTCCACTGGTTCAATGTTAATAATTTGCTTCTAAACGAGAAGAAAACCAAATGCATTAAGTTTACGCTACCCCACGTAAGGCAGGTGAAAACTAATGTGTTGATAAAGGGCGAGGAATTGAATCCTGAAGACAACACAGTATTCTTGGGCATAACCTTGGATGCTAAGCTTCAGTGGGGTCCACATATAGATAAATTGTCAAAAAAGCTAAGTTCTGCAGCATACGCTGTTAGAAAAATTCGAAATTTAACTGATATAGAGACTGCCCGTTTAGTGTACTTTAGCTATTTTCATAGTGTAATGTCGTACGGTATTCTATTGTGGGGAAATGCCGCCGATATTCAGACTATCTTTGTTTTGCAGAAGCGAGCTGTTCGATCAATTTATAAATTAAGTCCGAGACACTCTCTCAGAGACAAATTTAAAGAGATTAATGTAATGACTGTGCCTTCTCAGTACATTTATGAAAATCTTTTATATGCCCATAAAAATATAAAATTGTTTAAAAAATACAGTGATATCCATAATATAAATACTAGAAACAAACACAAATATGTTGTACCTACAACCAGGCTCAAGAAAATAGGTGGCTCGTTCAGATGCCAATGTATACGCTTTTACAATAAACTACCAAGCCACGTTCAAGATCTAAGCCTTAATAAATTCAAATCTTTCATTAAACGTAAGTTGTGCCAGAAAGCCTTTTATACCGTTAAAGATTATATTGAGGACAAAAAGGCTTGGGATTGAGCTGCTTCCAATTTCTGCATTTTGAATGATTTTTTTCTTTTTTATATACACATTGACATTGATGAATATTTTTTTTTTTTTAAACAATGACATTTGCTTACTTTGTAAAGTATTATATTATTTTTTCATTGTGAATGTGAAGACGATGTGGGTCATTTTACATACTTATATATTTTTTTTTTATTATTCTCTCTGTTCTGTTTTTTTTTCTCATGGTCTGGCAGTTTGAGTAATTTATGTGGCCTACCCAAATGTCCTTTCTTTGGTATTGTTCGTCGAATCGTTGAGCTCCTTAAGTCTTGAGTTGAGCTGCACGATTTTTGACAAATGCGTGCACTGACTGGACAGGTCTTCTCAATCTGTGTGGTTCTTTCCTCAAAAGACCACCTCAGACATCGATCTACATGGTCTTCATATAACCTGACCAAGATTATGTCTGGACTTTAAAAGAGACTGTGACCTCTGAGTTTGTTTCGGCCTTTCTTCTCAGAGTAGTCAGATAGGAAACGCCGACTTCATCTAGTTATAAAAAACATGACTGACGTGTAAAAGTGTTTGTACAAACCTACTTACAAAAATAAAATCATTTCATTTCATTTCATTTCATTTCATTTCAATCATTTCATTTCAATGACATTTGTGGCCACAGGAACGACCCTATTGTCACCAAACCTTTATTGGCTATTTCGTTCGAGGATCATACCACATGCCGACATTTTTATGCTAACATCGGAATAGGAATTTTCTGTTGGGACTGTGCACGGAATATTTGTTTGCAAAAATGGTACTCACTTCGTTTGGTCAATAATATTTTGCTCACTTAAACAAGATAAATTCCAAGTTGCCATTTGCCACAATAAGATTAAAATCGTCAGTATGCTAATATTATACAATACAAAACCAAAACCATATTTAGCAAATTAATGTCCATATTTGGGTCACAATATAATTGTATGGATGCATGTGGGTCATACAGAAGGTACCGACTTCGTAGCTATTTAATGTTCTGAAAACAAGAAATAATTTAAAGCAATTTCAAGAACGTTTGGTCCTTCAGCTTACTGAAAACAGCTTATAACAACGCCACACGATTAAACAAAATATAATGGCTCAAGTTCGTGTTCATCATTCAACTAACTTCTGCCGGCAAGGTTAATTCCGTGATTTAGTACACGTCTGTGGGAACAGTGAGGGTGAACCGAGGGGTGAGCGGGGTGGTGAGTATGCAATCATCCCGCACACAACGGACTGAACTGAAGAGCGCAATTACCAGGATCGCATGGCACACAGGCGATGTTATGATCGCCTCATTACGTTCGCTGACAATTTTTCCACACAATTGTCTGGGTCATTATTTGAGGTGGTGAAATTCTGTTCAGGCGTAATAATTTACAAAGCAGAATAGAAATGAGTGTTATTGATTCAAATTATAACTGAAATTAACTTTATTTATTACTGTATGTTTGTTTAAATATTTATTTTTATTAAAAACTTTGTGAAATTAATTTTTTTTTAAATAAAAATCACGTTACGTGGTCTGTTCAGGTGATATACACTGGACTTCTTGCGTTTATTAAAAATATAATTTAAGTTAAAACGGACCTTGTCATTACGTTTTTGTAATGAATAATGTATATTACTATATCTTAAATGAATGACAAAAAATAAACAGACTTATATCCTTAATTTTTTTTACGATTTATGTTGTTCCGAAAACCATCATCACCTTCGTGGTCACTCATATTTTATACTATTTTTAACTAAATAATGGTCAACCCAAAATATACTTGTTAGTAGCAACACTATAATTGGCTGTTTTAATATCGCAAAAAAATTTAGATTGAAAATATTAACGGTTTTTGTTTAAAAACATATTCTATGTGTTAAAAATATTGTGTCAAAGATCGTGCATCACTTTCGTGACAGCTGTATTTTGGTAAGTTGGTAATAAAAAAATATAATTACATACTTCTTCTGTTCGAATTATGGATATGTTACAAATAGGCTATTGTATTTTTTCTAACCTCAATACTGTTTCATACTAGAACCGGTAAAGTGCTTAATTATCACTTTCGTGGTCCTCATTTTCGTGGTCAAGATTAAAAAAGGGTTAATGCCGACTTAATAACACTGCTGAAGCCAGCATCCTTTGACTTCTTTTGTTCACAATTATATCATTTTATTGAATAGGGGTGGTACAGTCGCCAATACCTCAAGCTACCCCATAATTATGGTCAACAGTTTAACATTCCATGAATTTTAATAACGAAATACGATTTATCAAAAAATAAAAAAATATTTCTTACAGCTACGGCCAGAACTCGCAACAAAACTACTGATGAAGAAAAGAAGGCAAAAAGACGAGAGCATAAAAAAATTACAATGCAGAAGTTAATAGAGAAAAAGAAAAATATTCCATTTGCCTTAGAAGAAGACAGAAGCAGCGTTCAATTTACATAACACCAGTGCAGCAAGCTCGCCATCTACATCTGAAATGCCTTCTGCGTTGGATTCAGATACCACAAGTGCTGCAGGCTCGCTATACCTTCTGAAACACCGAATTCAGGCTAAATATCCACATCGCGTGAGCTCTGTCTTGGTAAACTTAGACCTTCTTCAACTGATACTGTGGTATGCTGGAGCACCGAATCCCCGTAAAAACCGTATTTTTTTCTTTGATTCGGATAGCACTGGCTCAAATTAAGATTGATTTAGTGAGGTAACTTAGGTGACATCACTTTCGTGGTCAAAGTGTTTTATTTTTTTTTCATGACTAATTATTATTTAGGTTCATTGTTCTCTAAGTAATTATTGTTCTTAGTATTATACGTACCTTTGGTTAAGTTTCAACAGAGGTTTAAATTAAGAGACTGATTATGATTCTTAAAAGTGTTATTTTTCGTGGTCTTTACGATCACTTTCGTTACCTACAAAAAACGTTTTACTGAGATTTTTTAATAAATAAGCTGTATCCATCTTTAATTCTATTTTATCTGTAATTATTATGCGTGTTCTCGTCCATAATAAAGCAAATTTAATAAAAATAACCAATTTTTTTTTAATTTTTTTTTTATCCCGCCCTAAATAATGACCCGTCTGATATCTGTCGTATAACGTGTCAACTGTTATGACCTTCTAGTATCTAGCGGTCTTTTTATGAGGCCTTAAATTTTAAGGGTCTCGTATGAAAGATAACTTTACTCACTTTATTTAGGTTTATGTGGGGCAAATATTTTCCCAAAAAATAGAGTGTAGTAGGTATTTTCTTTGTTGAAAATTTCATCTATATATATATGAATGTTCTTCTAAAACAGCAATACAATACTCAATTAATTCCTGCTTTTAGTTTCGTCGAAAGTAAAGTGAAATATTTATCTGCTAAGACGGTGGCACCGAGAGTGTAACGGACGTTAAGAACGCACAACTGGGACTTACTTACTTTCAGCCTCTACAAAGAACAGCTTTCGCGAGCTGAGTTATACCAGGCCCGAGTCATGAGAAATATGCGGACTGTCTAGTTAACTAGTCGTGTAAGTGTTACGACACTTACGCCTATTAGATGCACAGGTTGGTGCAATGAGTTTCATTGATACCTATTTTTTTGTTAATCTCATTGAGTTGTGGATATTGTAAAGGTGATTACTAAATTTGAGATTAATTTAGCTTGACTACATATGTTGTCATGTTGTGTAGTATAATTTGCCTTAGATTAGTGAAAGGTCTTATTTCGAACAAACACTAATTTTAACCTCAATTTAAACCAGTATATTAACGATCAAGTTTGTTTGATTACTATGGAACGGAATACGAACGGACGCGTTGACGGATCGTTGTTATCTTTGCTCCTCAGTTTTTAAATAAGTTTAGTGGAAAAAAGTGGATGTTGTAGCAATAATGTACTGTTAACTTAAAGCCAGTGAAGTGACCTATTGACTTATGTAATTTTTATGATAATCGACTTGAGTTATACAAAGTTATAAGGAAAATAAAACGGTGAAAAAAACTCTAAATTTGAAAACAGTGTTAACGAACTTTATCCTTGACCTACGACAACCCGCGGAGCGCTCGATACCTCCCGCGCTGGCCACCGCTGTCCCCGCTGTCGCCTGCGCTTACTCAGCGTGCAGTACTCAGCGCATAGAGATCAAAAATTTTGTCACCATATGTAAAGTCTCGCTGGCGGAGTGGTTTGTGTGGCGGGTTTGATTTACTCGACGTGTCGCCGGTTCAAATCTCACAGGGTGAAATACTTTTTGTGTTGTATTAATTCTTTACAATAACATTAACGAGGCGTAAATATGAACTTCTTCGAGAATATTACTCTTCGGCGGACGCGTACCCGTGCTCAATCACTCAATGAAAGTATAGTGGAACAATGTAATAACTCCAATGACTCGTCCATAGATGGCACCACACACAGTTTACCTGCAATATCGGATGATGAAAACGACGAAGTCACACAATTAAAACAACAAATTGAACAACTCAACTCAGAATTACTGGCAGCCCATGAAGAAATAAATAATTTATCATGTGAAAACACTGAACTAAAGAGAACGATTGACTCGCTAAATAACAAACATAAACTTGTAAAAAAGGTAACTAAGAAGCTAATTAGTGACATTGGGACACCTAATAAGGAGCAAGCCACTCCTATTCGAAATTCAAATCCACATAAGAAACTGGAAAGTTCTACAATAACTTTAACTCCAAAACATGTAAATACTGTAGTTACGAAACAGAAACAGATTAATACAATACAAAAAAGTCCATCGCACACCGTTAAAACAAATATGGAGGTAGTTAACAATAAACCACAAAAAAAACATAAATTGTGTATTCTGAGTTCTAATAAGTCAAACAAGATCTTATCAATAGCAGAAACAACATTCCCGAACTATAATATATGTCACTACCTCAAACCATATTGTGGGATAAGGCATCTCGTCAGCGACATCGATAAAAAATTAACTACTTTTACGACTGATGATTACTGCATAATTCTCATCGGCGAAGAGGACTTCAGCTCAACAAACAACTATCATGATCTGATTCTTAACTTGCGTGAAACACTTGTAGCTGTGAATAACACAAATATTATAATATGTTTACCTACGTATAAATACAGCTACTACTCTAATATGTACAACTTAAGAGTAGAATTATTTAATAACCTGTTATACAATGACATTCAGATACACAACTATGCATATCTATATGACTCTAATTACGATTTACCCTGTGATTATACAATGTTTTCTAAGTTAAATGGTGTGATTAATAATACTGGTATGAACAATATTTTTTGCAATGTAAAATATGATATTGGCATGACCTTTCAAAATTGTTTTTCCAATTCTAGTGACAAAAAATATGACATATTGACTGAGGAATTTCCAAGTAATCAGTTATTTCTATGACAACTATTTGCATATCATGCACCAAAATATTGCAGGACTCCTAAATAAATCAGATGCTCTTGTTGTGTGCCTTGAAGAACTTATCACGAAGAATATCAACATTGACGTCATCTGCATCTCAGAACACTTCATTATGTCAGGTTATGAAGACTTTCTGGATATTCCTAACTACAATCTAGCTACGTATTTTAGTAGAGCAGAAACAAAACGAGGGGGAACATGTATCGTGGTAAAAAAGGGAATTCAATGGGTGGAATTACCTGACATAAATAAACTAGCAATAAGTAATTCATTTGAATGTTGTGCTATCGAATTAACGCAATCCTGCACCATTGTTATATGTATTTACAGAATCCCAAAAACGAATAACTTGACAACATTCTTTGACCGCTTGGAAAAATTATTACAGTTAATAACGAAGAAACAAAACAAAAATATTGTAATATGTGGCGATTTCAATATTGACATATTAAAACGTAGCAATACATCCCGAGACCTAGAATGTCTACTGCTTAATTTTAATTTAAAGTTAGAAATCGACCAACCAACTAGGTTAAAAAGTAACACATGCATTGATAACTTTGCGCATAATCTTGGCAATAAATGTAAAGCTGACGTAATTGAATTAGCTTTGTCAGATCACACCTGTCAAATCTTGAAGTGTCCCATAAAAAGAACTTTTCGCGTAAATCACTGGTATATAAAACGGCGAGACATTAGTTTGGAAAATATGAAAAAGTTCAGAGAATGTATACAAAACACTTCTTTTTCAGAGATATATCAATGCGATAATCCAGATAAGGCTTACAACCTATTTCTGGAGACTTTTTGTATGTTCTATCGACTGTGTTTCCCATTTAAAAAAATTAAAATAAATTTACACCAACGACCTCGATGGGTCTCACGTGGAATTAGAGCCTGTGGTAACCAGAAGAGGGCACTTTTGTGGCGTTACCGTCTCAATCCAAACGAGGCAAATAAAATGAAACTTAAATCGTATTCTACTACGTACAAACGAATAGTTAAATTAACTAAACGTGCACAAAATACATACAAAATAAAATCAGCAGCAAATAAATCAAAAGCAATATGGGATATCATAAATCAGTCAAAACCAAAGTTACCTAAAAACACTATTTCAAGCATAAAAATGGATAATAAAAGGGTAACACAACCTCGTGACATAGCTAATATATTTAACGATTATTTCATTGATAAAATTAAACCTGTCTGCAATACTGGCATACAAATTACTTCAAGTATATCCAAACACAACAACTCAATGTTTATGGCTCCTAGCCACGAAAATGACATAAAACAAATAATAAAAACCTTAAAAAACACTAAGAGTGTAGGTTATGATGGTATAGCCACAGAAACAATAAAGTATGTGTCAGACAGCATTAGTGGCCATATAAGTCACATAATTAATTTAAGTATAACGCGAGGTATATATCCGACCAAGCTCAAAACTGCCGTAATAAAACCTTTGTATAAAAAAAACGAAAGGGATAAAACGGAGTCATATAGACCTATTGCACTTGTGCCTATTTTCTCAAAGATATTTGAAAAATACATATATGAACAAATTAATAAATATTTAATAAAACATGACATTTTGATTGACGAACAAAAAGGTTTTAGAAAAAATAAAACTATTAATATGGCCATTTATGATTTTTTAAATACAGTTATCACAAATGTTGATCATAATGTACCAGTATGTTCAATTTACTGCGATATGACTCAAGCATTTGACTACGTAGATCACAATATCTTACTTAATAAGTTAGAAGCCTACGGAATAAGAGGAAATATCCTACAGCTTATCGAGTCATATCTAAAAAACCGAAAACAATTTGTGGAAATATCACAGATAGATCCTAAAACAAAGAACGAAAGGATCTATCGTTCGCGTTATAGAACAATCACATATGGTGTGCCACAGGGCAGCGTGCTTGGCCCCCCTCTATTTTTACTATACATAAATGACCTACCAAAAGCTACAAAACATCATATGACACTATTTGCCGACGACAGCACAGTCACCATTGACTGTAAAGACAAACAAAATTATGATAATGACATTACTAATACCATAGATTCAATTATAAAATGGCTAAATAACAATAATCTTAAGATAAATATTGACAAAACCAAATTAATGACTTTCAACCAACGCAAAAATTTACCTATGAATATTTATTACGATAGTAAACAAATTAATCAAGTGAGCACGTCTAAATTCCTAGGCTTAACCATAGACCAACGACTAGACTGGAAAGCACACACATTAGATTTGGCAAAGAGACTAAGCAAATCAGCATATGCTTTATATAAACTTGCGCCAGTCACAGGAATGGATGCTATTGTAACAGCATACCATGGCATGGCTGGTTCATTATTAAGATATGGAGTTATCTTTTGGGGAAACTCAACAAATAGGGAGCTTATTTTTAAGGCCTGTAGGAAATCTAGGTTCCGGCTCTTCAATAAAACGAGTTATAGGCTTTTCATAACTGTATGTATATTATTAGCCAATTAGAAAGTCACTAGGAAGGATATGCATCCATCTTTTATAGGGCTCAAAAAGCAAGTGAAGAATATTAGAGATGGCGGTTAAAGGAGAATTTTATTTTTTTTAAATAAGTACCTTCATATCGATTATTACAGAATCGACTAAAGATTGATTTTTGTAAATAATTAAATCGAATAAATCAACACGCCCCCTCAAAAATTAATCTACCAATTGTACAAATAAAATAATTTAAAGTCCTAATTGACCGGAACATATTCACTTCCTAGTGGCTGCTGGGAAATACATCTCATGGCCCAACATTTGTTGCTAAGGATTAAGGGAAACCCAGAAAACCTTAATCAGACCATTACTAAATAATAATTTAAATTAATCACAACACAAAAATACTCAGATTCTTATTCTAAGAGTTTAATTCTATTTGTTGGATTATTTGCAATGCTTAACAGCCATTGTTATCCTCATAAATTATGATAGGTTTATCAATGTCTATCTTAATACTAACTGCTAGTGATTTAAGCCATAATGCCTCAACATGACATACATTAAACATCCTATAACGTTTCTACATGGCGCGTTATATTTTTCTTCAGAGTTTAATGAGTCATAATTAAGTTTATTTTCAATGGGTGTATTAACAGGTTTACAGTCGTGCATATTAAATTTATTTAATTTCGTCTTTATGTATGCACTTTGATCTAATGTTTATTTCATTTGCATGCCTTTTAATTTTTTATACCAAGAAATAATTTTATCTCTTTCAAATCAGTCATTTTAAATTAACTCGATAAATACCTTTTAAAATTATTCATTATTTCAATATCAGCGCATACTATAACTAAATCATCTACATAAAGAACGACATAAATATTTTTATGTACATCTCCATTGTCTTGCAAATATATATATCTACACCTATCGACTGAAGAACTTTGAAAACCTTCTTCTTTATTCGAAAACTTCAAACCAACACCTAGCTGCCTGTTTCAGCCCGTAAAGTGCTTTATTTAATTTACACACATAATTACCTGGACAAGAGATACCCTCAGGGACTTTCACATATATTTTTTTTTTTTTTTTTTGCTTTAATTCGCCATTTTTGACGCAAATATGATGAACTAGCAAATTAAATTGATTCGCAAAACTAAGTATAAATAAAGTTTCATTATAGTCCGTGAGGTATTCTTGACTGAAACCCCTTGCAACAAGTCGTGCTTTGTATCTAAATAGGTTTTCCAAATTCATATTTTTTTTTTATAGTGAATATCCATTTACAATCGACAATGTTTTTATTTTCAGGTCTTGGTACGAATGTCCAAGTATTATTAACTTTAGATAATTTAATTCATCCCTAATTGCGCTTTCCACTGAGATCTATCGTCTCGAGTTTTGATCTCTTCTAATGAATTTGGTATTTATTTTTTATTACATAGAATAGACTGAGCACACAGAATGACACAATCACACATCATCATCGTCTTCATTATACGAAATACGTGGACGATTTTTGAGTCTATTGCTTATTCTAATCTCAGGATTATTATCTGTGTTTTCCTTTGGTGAAGACGGGTTATCAGACTGAAAGTGTATCAACTATTTGTTCCGATTCAAATTAAATTATCATGGTTTAATTTGCGAATTTTACTAGGACACTCGTGCCCATCAGGTTTAGATGTATCTGATATTAAATTATCAGAGTTATGAGACTTTACCGGCACTGACTTGGATATTACATCATCAGTTTTGCCGTCAGAATTTTTAATATTCCCTTCAGACTTGAGGTCTGGCCTGGATTTAAAAAAACCAGTCTCATTAACAATAACATCCCTGACTACTACGTATTTTTCGCATTCTGGGTTCCAAACTTTATTGCAGTTTGGTTCATAACCCACTAGTAAGTATCTCTTTCCATGATTTTTCATCAAACTTGGTCTTACTGATTTTATTATGAACGTAAACAGTTGAACCAAATACCTTCAAATATTTAATTTGAGGTTTTTATCATGCTACATTGCGAATTATTTTTCGCATTCTGGGTTCCAAACTTTATAGCCGTTTCGTTCATAACCCACTAGTATCTCTTTCCATGATTTTTCATCAAACTTGGTCTTACTGATTTTAGTATGAACGTAAACAGTTGAACCAAATACCTTCAAATATTTAATTTGAGGTTTTTCATCATGCCACATTGCGAATGGTGTTTTTGAATGTTTCAAAGCTTTAGTTGGGGTCAAATTAATTTTATTAAACAGCAGTCAGTACTGCATCGCCCCAAAACACTTTGTCTAATTTCGCACCGCTTATCATGAAACGAGCTTTTTCAGTAATGATTCTGACCATACGTTCAGAAACGCCATTCAACTGTGGTGTTCTCGGAACTATTAAATGTTGATATCCCTTGTAACGTTGCACCTAGCAAGTTACAGTTTAAAAGAGTTTATTCTAAGTATCCTTAATAATAACTAACCTATATACACTGAAAACTATACCATTTACACATAAAGCTTAAAAAAAAAACAAGTATAATAATTAAAAGTAAACATAACACTTAAAAACAACATTAAACTTAAATTATACTATACGGAACCTTCGAGCGGTCACTATGCTCCCGCGCATCTCTAAAACGATCATTACCGAGCGTCGCCGAGGAGTGGCGATTCCATTGGGCTCGGTAAGGATGATTAGGAGTGAGGTGAAGGCTGTGTCGTTCGCTCCGAACGTAATTAAATAATATTGCTAAATACTTCGCGAAATCCCTCTAGGGATTCTAGTCTACCCTTTAACCCTTTCCCCACGTCGTGGTTTCGGCGTGAAGGAAGACGCTTGGTGAAGATCCTCTGCTGCAGAGTGATTCACGTCTACTACCATACACTGAAGTTTTACTACAGAACCTGGAACTGGAGCCGGCAGTTGCAGACAAAGTCTGGGACTACCATCATCACCTGGAGACGGCTCAGGCCAGTGTTCCCTACTCCATTACTACCCTCTGCTATCGGGACTTGAGAAGGCCACGGAAGTTAGGCAATAAATAATAAGTATACCTATCTTCTAGTTCTTATTATTTACGAACCTCCTACATTCCTACCTGCTGGCAACCCCCTTAAGGGAAGAGTCACACCCTCTCTCTACACAATAACTTTTCATTTAAGTCGTTAGATATTCGCCACCATTAAGTATCACAGTATAAGTTGACTAATTTTAAATTAAACTTAGCCTCACTTTTAGCCATAAAATCTTTAAAAACAGCAAACACGCCTTATTTATAGGTTAATATGTACGTAACGCAATAATGTATAGTATACTCTTCAACAAAAAAAAACAAAGTAGTTTTTGTTGTCGTTAGTTGGGGGAATAATAGGTTCACAAACATCTCAGTGCACAATAAATAATGTCCGTTTTACATGACTTTTATCTTTAACCAGATTAAATGGAAGTCGACTCTGTTTTCCATTTATACAGGCCTCACACAACTCATCATCTGGCATTACAGTTTCAATTTGGCTGGTGTCATAAACCATTTTATTAGTTTTAATTTCAATGAAATTATTTTTACTAATATTACCAAAGTTTGATGCCATAATTTGTACATATTTTTATTACTGCATACTTGAGAAACAGATTGACACTTATTTACAGATGCCATTAAGTCTACAGCAATTACAATATTTTTCAACATACCTTGCATAATGGTTTTACTATCCTTACGTATTTGGACTCCTTGCTGGTCGAAAATGACTGTCAACACAGCACGTTGCATTTTTGATACAGATAGCAGGTTGCATGGTACCTCAGCACAGAAGAGCACGTCCTCTAAAACTCCTTGCACGCCCATGTTGCTGGTCACATACATTGTTCCCTTTTTGGTACCTGAAACATAAATTCACCATTTTTAGCAATAGAAATTTTCAATGGCGTTGGTGACGATGTGACTAATGAAAAGAACTTCCCGGTTTATAATATGGTCCGATGCTCCAGAATCCATAGGAAAGTAACTTTGCTTCCATCATCATCCGCTTGATAGTCTCCCATCATAAAAGCAAATCCAGAAAAATTGTTTGTTGTGGTCCACTGATCTCAACTGCCTGGACCGTCCTTGTCCTTTCCGTATTTTTTTGCTGCTGCTGTTGAGCTCTTTTGAAGTAGAAACAGTAGTTTTTCACATGCCCCTTGCGGCCACAGTGATGACACTTCAAGAACTGACACTTCTTCTCCTGCTTGTTATCCTTCTGCTTGTAGCTATTATTCCCTTTATAATTTTGAAAATGATCGAATTTTCTTTTTCGAAATTCCTGTCCATTTTTCCATTCAACTTGCAAAACTTTGACACTGGTATCAATCACTAGACTTATTTTTCAACTTGACTTCATGATCCAAAAACCTTGTTTTAACAAATGCTAGTGTTAAATTATCCTCCGATAAAGTTTTGATCGCAGTTGTCACGCCATCATAAGTTGCATCCAATTATCGGGTCTTCGTCAATAACTTTTATCACATCCATTTCACATAACAATGCCCGTATTCTAAACTTTTAGACACTGCTTATTTCACCATCGAATGGCTTGATAATACGTTTTGTTTATAGATTATCCATTTTAAAAAGTTCGTAACGGACTTACTTTTTGAACCACTTATATTGCAGTAAAAACGTAACCTGGTCCCATAACCTGTAGGAAATCTAGGTTCCGGCTCTTCAATAAAACGAGTTATAGGCTTTTCATAACTGTATGTATATTATTAGCCAATTAGAAAGTCACTAGGAAGGATATGCATCCATCTTTTATAGGGCTCAAAAAGCAAGTGAAGAATATTAGAGATGGCGGTTAAAGGAGAATTTTATTTTTTTTAAATAAGTACCTTCATATCGATTATTACAGAATCGACTAAAGATTGATTTTTGTAAATAATTAAATCGAATAAATCAACAAGGCCCAAAAGAGGTGCATCAGGGCAATGTTTGCGTTAAAAGTCACAGACACTTGTAAGCCTTTTTTTACTAAATGTAAAATACTAACATTGCCCTGTATGTACATTTTCGAAGCTGCAGTATTTGTAAAAACCAACCCAGAACTATTTCCTAAGCTATCAGACAGAAATAACCGGAGTCGACGGCACGCCAATATGTTGTGCTCAAGGCAATCCAAAACAGCACTGATGCGTAATAGTGTTTTCTGTATGGCTCCAATGATTTATGATCACATACCAGAATCAATTAAGATGTTAAACATTAATCTTTTTAAAAGGCATTTAAAGAACTTTCTTGTTAGTAAAGCCTACTATACTATTTCTGAGTTTCTGGAAGATAAAAGTTTAAGTACTCTAACCTAAAATGTTTTTAAGTAATTTGTATGTTTTTTATGTCTGTATTAAAATTTAATTAACATTTATTTAAATTACTGACATCTGACATCAATCTGTAATAGTGTAAGCCCTAATTTTGACATTTATATGTTATTGTAATTTTGACATTAATAAGACTAATGTTTTTATATACATCGGACATATTTTTAAATTTGATTAATATTTTGATTCATTTATTTTCACTCTTTTTTCTTTTACTATATGCATATTTTTGAAACTAAGTATCATGTTTTATGTTCATGTGTTATTAATTGTTTTTTTTAACAAACATAATATTTGCACGCCATAGTATGTGGCAAACATGTCTCTGAACTGTTTCTTTGATTTAATGTTATCCTGCATGCAAGTTGTTATTTTTATTCTTGTATGTGTACACATGTTTTTGGGCAAATAAATATATTATCTTATCTTATCTTATCTTATCTTATGATATTATGAAGCCAGGATTTCCTGCTAAAGAAGAAAAGTTGACGGCATACTTTTATGTCTAGTAAAATATACCTATGTATTTCTCGCTGCTTGCTCAATCTTCAACCGTGGATATAATAGTGCAGATCCATTAGCGCGTAGCTAGCAGTCGAGTACCGATACAAGTTTACGAGTTACCACTTACCGCCAGCCCCTGTACCGAGTAGTAGACACATAACACAAAAAAAGAAAATAAAGAAAGAAAAACAGGATAAATGTAAGTAAATAAATAATAATAATAAGACCAAGACAATGCCATAAGGAACTAACAAAACGAGCAATGGAATCCACTGCTGACTGCAGTTCTACGACAATGGCTCACCGCAACACAACTTTGTAATCTCTGGTAGCGGCAGAACTATACAAGAATAGCTCATTCTGTGAAAATGTCAGCCGATCAACTAAGTGGTATGTGCCGCTTATGCCGTATTCGAGGAGGCCAATTTTCATATAGGTACCTGAACTTCGGCACTGCTGAACACAATCGAAGAAATGTCTGGTGCTGATGAAATTGTAGAAAGAGGAATATATACAGATTATGCAACATTATTTTTCCGTTTACAATTTGCCTATTGTTAATCACCTGTCTCCATTGCCCAGTACTATGTATACCCTAGACACTTTTACAGCCCAGCTAATTACTGAATTATTGCTCCAAGGGTTCACTGGCCACGAGGCCGGACTGTTTCCTGTAACAATGCGCAATTGAAGATGCGATACACTACGATCTGGGTATTTCTAATTACGAAGACTTTAGTGTCGTTGGACTCATTCGCATCACCTGCCGCTGCCGAGAGTTACAGTCGCAAGTGAGCAACGAACCTTCAATGTTCGTGTACCTAGTTTTAATAGTATTTTTTTATCATCGTTCCTCTCAGCCAAAGCACCTGCCATCTAATCTCTTCACCACCCTTGCTTGACTGGTAGAGAATGCCTAAGGCATTAAGTCCGCTTTTGTCCCTTTATGTGCGAAAAGTTTAAATAATTAAATAAATGTTTCGTCTTATACCAGTTTTTTTTTTTTTTTTTTTTAATTAGCCTGCGCTGTCTCACTCCTGGGCAAAGGCCTCCCTCCACTCCTTCCATCTCTCGCGAGCCTGCGCGTCCTCCTTCCAGTCTTTGTGAAACCTATCCAGCTCGTCCCGCCATCTCCTACGTGGTCTACCGCGACCCCGCCTCACTGTGTCAGGGCACCAATTCTGCGCTATTTGGGCCCACAGTTTGTCCGACATGCGGCAGACATGTCCTGCCCAGTCCCATTTAAGTTGAGCAGCCTTTTGAGCCACGTCAGCTATCTTTGTTTTGGAGCGCAGTATTGTGTTTCGAACACGATCCGTTAACGCCTAGTATACTGCGCTCCATTGCTCGTTGGCAGACCTTGAGTTTGGACTTCTGGATGTTAGTCAAAAACCAAGTTTGTGCACCATAGGTTAAGACGGGAAGAATACACATGTCCATGAGCCTGCGTTTCAGTGCCATAGGCACCTCACCCTTCAATAGTTCCTTCAAGGACCAGTAGCTCTTCCAAGCGTTTTCCGTTTGTCTTGAGATTTCCTTATCTTGCCTCGCCTGGAAAGAGACTACTTGACCCAAGTAGAGGTATTCCTGGACATGTTGTATTATCTCCCCGTATACTTTTATGCTTCTAGGTGTTTCGTTGCACATAACTTTGGTCTTCGTCTTGCATTGCTGAGTTCTTGGAGCATCCGTTCAAGTTCAGTGGCTGTGGATGAAAAGAGAACAATGTCGTCGGCGAAACGTAGATTTGTCAGTCTCGCTTAGCCAAGGACAATGCCCCTCTCCCTACATTCGGCTGCCAACTTCCTGAAGATTTCTTCGAGGGTACTAGTGAACATACAATACCAGTTACCAGTAGTATTTAAGATATATAGAGCTGATTGACACTTTTCTTCTTTATAATCGAGGAAAAACACTGAATTAAGAAAAGAAAACAATATCTGTTACATTTGCATAAGAAAGATAAATGATAATTGAAAATAAATATTGGCTTTTGCTAAAATTGCCTGCGGATTTGTTGGTGTATTTATTACTTTATATTCTTAGTCAAGTCATTTATTGTTTCTTTTTTCAATTCGTTGACTGATAGATTCTATTTATCATTCTGGATAAACCCCTGTCCACACCATACCCTAGCCATTTTTAAAACTTAGAATTGAAAATAGTGCCAATATATCACATTTTCTAAAGGTACCTAAATTGCATTTATGAAGTAGCAATGATCCTGCATATCAATCACTCGAGTCACTCGGCTCGATCATCAGAACATGGAAAACCTTTCGCTCGCTAAGTACTTGCTCACAGTCAAGTGTAACAATTGATGCTGAACGGATCGCAGTCTAATGACGCATTGATCGCATATTTTAATATGAGTAAGCCAAAGTGCACTACGCTGTACGCTCGTTTAAAGTGCGTTTCACGTAGTCGACGACTATTTTCCATTGTAATATGAACAATCAGTGAACCGTAAACTATTGAGTAGTACCTGTAAACTGTTGAGGGACACTTTTTGTATGTAGTTTTTTATTGTTGATATAAATTAAAGTGGAGGTGTGTAAGTATGAAATGGAAGACGTTCCTAAGTTACTATGTAATGTGGAATAGACATGTCTACAAGATATTTTTGTATAAACAAATCTGGTCCAAAAACTTTCTAATAAAACTACCTGTACCCTGTTCCCGATACCGGTGGGCTTCTATTTTTTATATTTTTAAATGTTTTTAGTAACTATATTTTTTTCATTCTAATATTTAAAAATATAATTTATGATATAATATATATTTATTGAAATAAAGGAGATAATAATAAACTACATGTTACATACAAACTTTTTTCCGATCTATTACAGTGTTTGATATTAGGTACCTGTCATATTTGAATACAAATATGGAGCACCTTTTTAGTCAGGCAGTCAGTATCCTTTGTGAAGTCACGAAAGGCACAAAAGTTCAAAACACACAAAAAAGACTCGACGGCAGTAAAAGTGGCAATGACAAAGAGGGCGAGAGCGAAAGGTTATTTTTCTTAAATTACTTTAAGAGAAAAGTACGTCATTGAGTTGTGTCGTTCTGTACCCGAACTAATTACTCGAGACGACAGGTTGAGATGTAAAGGGAAACAGAGGGGTGCGGGGACCAGGAGGGGGGATCTCTAGTGACACGTTACAATGGGAAAAGTTACGCAATAACAGACTAACTTTCGGCTCTGCACCGTTATCAGTGCGGTCCCGTCGCTCAAATATAGCCCTTGGGAATACGACATAAAGTCCTTGATGAATACTTGTGTAAGTTAGCGAACTCCTCCGTCTTTTATTCGTCCGTCAGGCGTACGAGATTTATGTGAATAAAACACGGGTTCGTGTTATGTTTTATGGTGGTGAACGTTCTAATCCAACGACCACATGGATATATGGAATTTACGTTAAGTTGAGAACTTCGCTAAAAATAATTTTGATGGCTGTGAGCTACGTTAGAATTATTAAACTATGTTGAAGTTCCGGATGTCGACAATAACTACTTTATTTTGTAGGACAGAATTATCTTTTTATTGAATAATATATTACAAACTATAAAGTTTTAGGATTATTTAACTCAGCAATTTACTAATCAGAACCTTTTATTTGATTAAATTCCTTGAATTACCGGAAATGTTATCAAATAGTAATTGGTGTACTTAAAAAGTATTAAAGCTACTAATGTAACTTTTTTTAAAAGCATTTTCCATTGTAATATTGGCAGTGTTTAATGATACAAAAATTAATAAGCATTTTAGCATCGTTTGTAAGTTTTTTTGAACTACCTAAGTAATAACTCTGTAAACAGGGGATACTTTGGCACGCGACGATGGGAAGAGACCAGACGGAATGACTATAATGCCTTGGAAGTTAGGCAGGCTTTTGGTGTGGGATGCAGCATGTGTCGACACCCTTGCACCATCCCATCTTCTTAGCACGGCGGGCTGTGCTGGGGCAACTGGTGCAGGTGCAGTAAACAGCGCAAATACGCCGAGCTTATTGGCTTGTATGTTGAAACACTAGGTCATGGAGTCCGAGTTGGTTTTTCGAGACTAATCGGACAACTCTTCACATGAGCAGAGGACTGAGTGGCAGTGGGCTGGCCATGTCTGTCGAAGAACCGATGGCCGGCGGAGCAGACGAGTCCTGGAGTGGAGACCACGTATCGGCAAGCGTAGTGTGGGATGCCCCCCAGCTAGATGGACGGACGACCTAAAGAAGGTGGCTGGGGTAGACTGGATGCTGAAGGACAGGGTGTTGTGGCGCAGTCTGGGAGAGGCCTATGTCCAGCAGTGGACTGCGACAGACTGAGTTGATTGATTGATTGTTTCAAATCATAACAAAGGACATTCATATATCAAGTTTCAACTTATTTAACAACATACATATTTAAAACTATTTATATATATTGTTATATAATTGACTAGCATAGATCCTCGAAAGGGTAGAAATAGGGCAACATCTACAGTCCCCGATAACGGCAGAAGGGTTCAACCCGATAGGGCGCGAGCCCATCACAATTTATTGGAACAAATTCCGATCCCGAGCTGTAACTGAAAAAATATGTAACAGAAAAACGTAATTGCACTTTTCCCCTCGGAAATGTAACTATTTGAAAAGGAGCCCGAGGAGCCGGCTTCGTCTGGAGTTTAGTAGTCGAAGAACAATGTGGCTGCTATATTTGCAACAGTTCGCAAATGTGACTATTTGAAAAGGAGCACGAGAAGCCGGTTCCGTCTGGGTTTTAGTAGTCGGAGAACAATGTGGCTGCTATATTTGCAACGGTTCGCAAATGTGACTATTTGAAAAGGAGCCTGAGGAGCCGGCTCCGTCTGGGGTTTAGTAGTCGGAGAACAATGTGGCTGCTATATTTGCAACGGTTCGCAAATGTGACTATTTGGAAAGGAGCCCGAGGAGCCGGCTCCGTCTGGGGTTTAGTAGTCGGAGAACAATGTGGCTGCTATATTTGAAACGGTTCGCAAATCGGCTGATATTACTTTCATGACGATCATTCTCCATGACAGAAAGTTTCTAAACGTCCTTATGTTAATTGAAACATCTTTAACTGTCTACAATCTTTGTATACATAACATTGTGCAGCCCTCAATGTGTAGTCACATTTAAGTAACCTGTGTAATACGTTTTAAGTATTTCATTGTAACTGCGCATATTATGGAACACAAATTGTAGGCAAACAAAATATGAATTCTTGTGCTGACTACAAAAATAATTTGGTACAAAACTAGTAAAAACTGATCCAACTGATAACTTACCAATAAAAAGTCTCAATAAAACCAACGTCCTAAACCATCATTCAGTATTTCCGAACTTCATGTTGTTCCGAACTTTTCTGAAGTTACGTCCGAGTCCGAGTGCGTTCGGGCGCAGGCGGCGCGTGGTGCCCGGGTGGCTCGCGACGCTCGACTGCCGCCCTAACCCGCCCGCCCTAGCCGTGACATACGGCGATCCGTAGGTAATTGTTTTGTTATATGAAACATTACTGGCAAGGTAATTATTTTATTTTGTAAAGTCACGTTTAATAGAAATGTTGCGTTCATAATATGGGCCAGTTTTCTGTTTTCTAAACTTTTTATACAAATGATATAGGTAATTATTATGTACGGGTATACATCATTCTGGAAATACTCTAATTTCTTAACTAATATATTTTGTTAAGTAATTCGTGACAATAATGCCTAGAAATAAACCTAGAGATAACTGGTTCAATAAAATTTTCAAATATCCATTTTTCACTTATGATTGAAAAATTTGTGCATTTTTTTAAATTCTTGTTCTTGTTATTTCAAAAACACAAACGCTAGTCATTACAAAGTCTACATCGACACATCTCATTAGTAACTGGGACCGTTCTTACGGCGGAGGAGTCACACAGACACGGGATAAGAACAGGATTTATTCCGCATCACTACACAATGCGGGCCATAAAACAAAAACGGAAGTCGCACCAACCAATCACACACCAGCAGGAGCCGAACCCACCAATCACACAAAGGCTCGGGCAAGACAAAGGGCCTCTGAGGGACATCGATCATCGTTTGTACGGAACCGCAAAAAATTTACGACCATAGCTTTGTGTTGACATACGTCATTATTAATATCAATACTGGAGTAATACGACTGTTAGGCTTATTGTATCGTATGGACTTGACTTTTTTGTTCAATATGTGACAAATGAAATGATTTACGGAAGGGTCAAAGAGTAGCTAAAAATCATGTACCTATGTGAAGATAATTTTACTGAAAAGTTAATGAGGCCGCGAATGAAACTTTATTACTGCATAACCATTAAAATGTTATTTTTTTATGATATCGGAAGCAAGTACCTACAACAGGAACTATGAACTACGTAACCTCTGTTTCACCAACTGAACAACCAGCGAACAGCCACAGAACTGTTATTTTTGTTCTTCCATTTATCTTTCACAGAACGCAATATTACGTTGTTAGTTTCAGGAAACGGTTAACTCCACATTCCTCTAATTTATGGCACAACGAAAATAGTATGCTTCAAGCATTGCCGACCTAACTTATGTCCTGGGCAATTTGTTAAAGCGGTAAATTACAATACCTAATTAATGATCCCTAGAAAGCCTCTAGAAGACATCCAGGGCTATCTGCTTAACATATAAATAACATAATATTCGTGGGAGGCGCCATTTTATGCATTATTCAAGCGAATGCCGCAATCAATGCCAACTCTTAATTAAACAACTGGAAAAGTTATGAACACTTGTTTCACAATGAAATCTTATTAACTGTGTAACGTCCGAAGTTTTCTGTTTAACGCTTTTTATTTTTTAATAAATCTTTATAACTGAAGGCTCAGCCTAGGGTATTTGGCAAAAAAAAAACACTTACTGCTTTGGCAGTAGGTATGAACAAAAACGAATCGACAAATAATTCTAATTCTGCTTTTTTTTACTTACAGAGCGCTTAGTCATATTTAAACCTACTACTAATGCTATCTCTAAGGTCTTGGGTGCAAATAAGACTAATACCAAAGTCTCAGCTGTTCGTCTCTCCGAAAAGCTCGTACTTGATCTTAATATTTGAGCACTAATTATAAATTTTGAAAGCAACTAGCCATTAAAGCATCTCGTTTGGGAGGCAGAGTGTGTGGAGAGTTGACAATAACCGGTTGGGGCCTGAAACTTCCATCTAGAGAACAAGCGCGAAGCGGCGACATCGCCCGAGACCCGGCGCGACGCGCCGCGCGCTTACTGTAATATGTCTTCGTTACTTACACGAGACACACGAACGGCCCGAACGTTTACATTATGTACGGTTACAATTTTAGTACCTACCGAGTGATTATGGAAGAAATGGATAATTATTCTCTAGGGGATGATTGTTTCAGGGGAGTAAACATGGTGGTTTGACTTTGAGCTTTTGTTTATATAATTATTATGTGAAACTGTCAATTTATTGTCCAGATAAATTTTTCTGATTATTGAAAAATCAGCCTTAAAACGATATTGTTATATAAACAGTAGAGAATGTAGTGAAATCAGAAACAATCGAAAGTAAACTAGGGCCAATCCGCAAGATTATGTGGCACTGCTTAGATTACACGTTTTCCAGTGTTCAGTAATTGATTAATAAAATATTGCTAATATTGTAATATTGCTCCGGTGCGCAGACGGCGCGCGATCGACGACGCGACCGTCTTACGTCTATGACGCGAGAATATTATTATTATTGAGTAAAGTCTAGGGTTCAGCTCAACAGTGGGAATTATTAAAGAGAGGGTTGAGTGACGCAAACGTACAAAATTTTGCTTGAATTTGACACTTTCCTATGTAGGTTTTTAGGGTTCCGTAGCCAAATGGCAAAAACGGAACCCTTATGGATTCGTCATGTCTGTCTGTCTGTCTGTCCGTCCATATGTCACAGCCACTTTTTTCCGAAACTATAAGAACTACACTGTTGAAACTTGCTAAGTAGATGTATTCTGTGAACCGCGTTAAGATTTTCACAAAAAAATAGAAAAAATCAATAAATGAAAGGGGTTTCCCATACTTACTTTATCGATCAGCAGACCGCTAGGTAGGTAGCTATACATATTAGACCATTGTCTTGATAACGGTTCAATGAGAAAGTATTTTCATTGTAAAGCAAAGAGCACATCCAGACATTCGTATTGTGATGTAGTCGCACCAAAACCAAGTAATTTACCTTGTTGCTTCAGCAGGCGCAGCACGAGAGCGTCCCGGAGATGCTTCGCGTCGTGCAATGTTAACGTGCTCTCTATTTACTTCCTCGCGTCGTGCAATGTTAACGTGCTCTCTATTTACTTCCTCGCGTCGTGCAATGTTAACGTGCTCTCTATTTACTTCCTCGCGTCGTGCAATGTTAACGTGCTCTCTATTTACTTCCTCGCGTCGTGCAATGTTAACGTGCTCTCTATTTACTTCCTCGCGTCGTGCAATGTTAACGTGCTCTCTATTTACTTCCTCGCGTCGTGCAATGTTAACGTGCTCTCTATTTACTTCCTCGCGTCGTGCAATGTTAACGTGCTCTCTATTTACTTCCTCGCGTCGTGCAATGTTAACGTGCTCTCTATTTACTTCCTCGCGTCGTGCAATGTTAACGTGCTCTCTATTTACTTCCTCGCGTCGTGCAATGTTAACGTGCTCTCTATTTACTTCCTCGCGTCGTGCAATGTTAACGTGCTCTCTATTTACTTCCTCGCGTCGTGCAATGTTAACGTGCTCTCTATTTACTTCCTCGCGTCGTGCAATGTTAACGTGCTCTCTATTTACTTCCTCGCGTCGTGCAATGTTAACGTGCTCTCTATTTATTTCCTCGCGTCGTGCAATGTTAACGTGCTCTCTATTTATTTCCTCGCGTCGTGCAATGTTAACGTGCTCTCTATTTACTTCCTCGCGTCGTGCAATGTTAACGTGCTCTCTATTTATTTCCTCGCGTCGTGCAATGTTAACGTGCTCTCTATTTACTTCCTCGCGTCGTGCAATGTTAACGTGCTCTCTATTTACTTCCTCGCGTCGTGCAATGTTAACGTGCTCTCTATTTACTTCCTCGCGTCGTGCAATGTTAACGTGCTCTCTATTTATTTCCTCGCGTCGTGCAATGTTAACGTGCTCTCTATTTATTTCCTCGCGTCGTGCAATGTTAACGTGTTCTCTATTTATTTCCTCGCGTCGTGCAATGTTAACGTGCTCTCTATTTACTTCCTCGCGTCGTGCAATGTTAACGTGCTCTCTATTTATTTCCTCGCGTCGTGCAATGTTAACGTGCTCTCTATTTATTTCCTCGCGTCGTGCAATGTTAACGTGCTCTCTATTTACTTCCTCGCGTCGTGCAATGTTAACGTGCTCTCTATTTATTTCTCACGTCGTGCAATGTTAACGTGCTCTCTATTTACTTCCTCGCGTCGTGCAATGTTAACGTGCTCTCTATTTATTTCTCACGTCGTGCAATGTTAACGTGCTCTCTATTTATTTCGTTTGTAAAGTGAAATGGTGAACAGCGAGCTATTTAATTTTCATAAATTATTTCGTATCGAATCAAACACGAACAATTACAAACCTTTTACCGTGTAAATTGTTATTATTACCAGTTGCCAGATTACTAGTTTTTTAATTACGAATCGGTTTGAATCGATAATCTTGAAATGTTGCTGGCCTTCAAAATGTTCATACTCACATCAGCAACAAATCAAATACATTGCCTATTAGCCCAAAGCAAATTACATTTTCGTACATAAACAGACGAGCTTAGAATATCTGTAAAAGAATAGTCAGCTTCGAATCGCGAACTCAGTGGAACAGCAAACATTGCTGGATGGGTTTAAAACTGCTCATGTAATGGTCCACACTCGTCTCTCTACAGCAAAACGGTGCGTTCGCTCCGAAGTGTCGCTTAACCCCGCGACATACTACAGGAGGGTGCAGAAGTTTTAGGCTATGCAAAGACATTAAATTATTTACTACTATCTTAAATCTCTTTGAGGCTATGCGTCGTTTGTCCATCCTGGGATAGTCGAAGCAGTTTATAAAGTTTCTTACAATAGTCACTGACTGAGGAGTTCAACTGTCTACCACAATGCCAGGATTTAGAATGCTGATTTCCCAGTCTCAAGGTATTGTGTATATTAGAATATAACCAATAACGCAGGGCTGGAGTAAGGAATGTCCACAGTGTGCTCTGATAAATGCAGATTAACACGTTTTAATTAATATACTGGTGTTGCCAATTTTAGGCTTTACTCACTGACAAAATCGAAGCTATTTATTTATTCGGTTCTAAACTCACTACATGCCGTAGTGAATTTAGAACCTTCTGAAACCTCTATGTTTTATCCAAAAAGCTCGAACGCGACAGGGTGAAAGCCGCGAGTGATTGTGGCGTTGTTTCGCTATCAGCGCGATATTGTTGTAAACGTCGCGTCGCGTCAACGTCGTCGGCGGCGAGACGGGGCGAGACGGGGCGGGCCGGGGCGGGACGGGGCGAGGCGGGGCGGGACGGCACGTAACGACTTGATGGCAATGTGATGACACTGAGTAAGCAACAAAACGAACACACAGCTGACGGAAACTTTTTATTAGACGTGTTCATGGTAAACGAATCAAAATATCGTTTAAGATGAGTGTGTTAGCAAACCAACCAACAAGTGAAACATCAAAATAATATTTTGATGATCAATTAGAATATCATTATAATTCCATTTTACAAAATAATGTCAAATCATTTGAATCACAACAAATATAAATTAAAATTAAATTACATTAATAATAATAATAATAATAATAATAATAAAATAATTTATTTGCGTAAAACATGGTATACAATGGTGTTAAGCATAGGTCAGAGTGGAACAAACATGTTTAGCTAAGATAGAACATAGCATGCAAAAATTTAATGTTACAGGGTATTTAATGTCAATGTAAATTTAATGTCAATAAAATTATAATGTCAATATTTTTTATCCATAAATTCTTTCAAACTATAAAAGCTACATTCATTTAGCCATTTGTACAATTTGTTTTTAAATAATCTTACATTTAATAGTTTAAAATTGTTTGGTATTTTATTATAAATGCGCACACACATCGCTAGACAGCTTTTATTATATTTGGATAGCTTTGGTAAATCATTTAAAACCAGTCCATAAGGATCACGTCTGCTCCGAGGACATACATCGCTTGCCGTCTTAAATAATTGTTTATTCTTGGTCACAAACACACATATTTCGTAGATATAGAGAGATGGAAGCGGTAACAAACCAAGTTTCTTAAATATTGGCCGACATGTATCGTCCGGCTGAAGTCCATAAATTGATCTTAGGCACTTCTTTTGAGCGATGAACGCTCTATTTAGATCAGTGCTATTACCCCACATTATAAGACCATAGCGTAGTAATGATTCAACATATGCATGGTAAGATAT
The DNA here is from genome assembly GCA_963082905.1 of Oligia fasciuncula. Lineage (NCBI taxonomy): Eukaryota > Metazoa > Arthropoda > Insecta > Lepidoptera > Noctuidae > Oligia > Oligia fasciuncula. Next base: position 638,897 of record OY720391.1, on the reverse strand, counting down.
AATTGCAGTTTTTATATTTGTTACATTTTTGACTTGCTTCAAGGCATATACGAATTTATTAATTCTACCACTGACGTTATTTACGTGTTCCTTCCAGTTTATATCTTGATCAATTATTACCCCTAAAAATTTTGTATGTGGTACTTGTTTAATTTTATTTATATTAAGTTTGATATTATTCTTATTATTATTAGATTGATTAAATTGTATGTATACGGATTTGTCCAAATTTAATTTCAAATGGTGTATGTCAAGCCAGTGTAGTAGTATGTCAATAGTATTATTAATGTCAGTCTCATGATCTTTAACGGTATTTTGTTTTTTATCAGATGTCACAATTATGGATATATCGTCAGCGAATAAGATGCATTTATGATTAGTTATTTTTATGATATCGTTTATATATAAAAGGAATAATATTGGGCCTAGTACGCTACCTTGGGGGACTCCATATTTATTATGTCTATATTCCGATGAGTATGATGTGATGTCTTTGGTTTCGTTCATTTTACTGATAATAACACATTGTTGCCTATTGCTTAAGTAGGATAATATCCACTCGAGTGCAGGTCCCCTAATCCCAATTGCTTCCAACTTTTGAAGCAGTATATCGTGTGACACGAGATCGAAAGCTTTAGACATATCAAAGAATAGAGCTGTAGTCAGGTAGTTATTATTAATATTGGTGAGTATAATTTTCATAAGAGAATAAACAGCCAACGTAGTGGATTTATCTTTTTGGAAACCAAACTGATCACTACTTATAATTTGAAATTTGTTGCAGTAGTCAATCAGTCTTTTAAACATACATTTTTCGTATAATTTTGATAATATAGGTATTAAAGTAATGGGACGGTAATTATTGATATCATGTTTATCACCCTTTTTGAATAAGGGCTTTACTATTGATAATTTTAATTTTTCGGGAAAAACTCCGATCAAAAACGACATATTAATTAAGTGAGTTAAAACACCAGTCAGCTCATTACAGCAAGCCTTTATGATTTTCGTGTTAATTTCATCGTAGCCTTCCGCTTTGGTGTTGCGTAGTGACATTATTTCCTGGCTCACCTCACTTTCCAACATTGGTTTCAGAAACATTGAGTTAACTCTATTATTTTTCCTAAAGCTTGGGTCGACACTTTTTTGTGTAGGTAAAGGCGGTGGGTTTACGTAATGGTCGTTAAATACCGACGCTATTTCTACAGGGTCTTTAACCATAGTATCGTTTATCTTTATGCTTTCTATATTGGTTTTAGGGTTAGTATTATTAATTTCGTTTTGTATGACGCTCCATGTCGCTTTACACTTGTTATCATGCTTATTTATATAGCTTATATTCGCGTTCTTTTTGGAGCTATAGATACATTTTTTCAGTTGGTTTGAATAATTTTTATATTTAGTTTTATTAGTTAAGTTTTTGTTCTTATAATACTGATAGCGCAGATTACGTTTAGTTTGGCAACTTTGTTTTAAACCTTTGCTTATCCACTTTCGTGTGTTCTTATTATTACAATTGACCTTGACTCTTACCTTAGGAAAACACAGATAGTAAAATAGGCAGAACAATTCATGAAACGCATTGAATGCATCATTTGCATCAGTGGTGTTTGCATAGATGTCGGACCAAGAGAGATTTTGCAAGCATTCTTTGAATTTCCGGATATTGTCCCTGTTGAAATCTCTTTTATAAATGTAGTATCCCGGTGATTTCAATGGTTGATGTTTACTAGGAAAGCTTAGCATTTGTGCGGTGTCATGGTCTGAAAGATGCAGAGGTAGTACGGTTGCAGTTGCATTGTCAATGTTGCTCAATATGTGGTCAATACAAGATAGTTTGCGCGTAGGGACCTTGATGTGAATTTTTAAATTATAATTTTTACACAAGTCCTGTAACGCATTTGTGATGTTGCCTTCTTTGAGGGTATTTATATTTAAATCTCCGGCTATAACTATATTTATTTTAAATTTGTATTTCTTAAGAAAATCGTGTAAAAGTGTTTCCAATTTTGTTAGAAACTGATTTGGATCAGACTGAGGCGTTCTGTACACACAAATAATTACTAATTTATTACTCAACTCTAAGCCACAAACTTCAAATGTGTTCTGTGTTGCATAGGATTTTATAAATGTCAATTCTTTGTAAATTAGTCCTTTTTTTACTAGTATACAAGTACCTCCTCTTTGTTTGTCTCGACAGAAGCTGGTAGCCATTTCATAGTTGTATACCTTGATGTAGTTCTCACAGCCTTTTTTTACAAAAGTTTCTGATAGGCAAATTACATCGGGATCATTATTTGCTTCTTTTAACTCCTGGATCGTAATTTCTAGTATCTCTTGTTTAGACAGGATACTAGCGATATTCTGATGAAGTATTTTAAAATGATGCATTTTAGTGACTTTGGACACGAAAAAATGACTTTTGCGTGTTTGACGCGTCGCCCTTTTTTAAAGCAGGGAAGTAATAGGGTATAGTCCCTTTATGACCTGCCTCGAGTTGTGTAGGCTTGCTACATTCTTGGGGTATTTCACAACGTTTAAAATAGTACGTAATTGTCCCTTTTTTGGGTTTACTTAAACTGTTATTTATTTTAAAACTTGATTTGCTACTCGCTATCCTTTTTCTAATTTCAGTAGGATTCAAGTATTTATGTTAAATGTCACTGGCTACAATATTAAAGTATGTCAATGGATACAATACAAGCATGTCTATTTAAATAAGTAAAAATAACAAAAAGAAATAATTTATTTTATCAAAAAGTTCTATTACATTTTAATTTTAATTATTGTTGCATGTCAAGAATAAATAAACTGAAAACAAGATGAGTACCAAGAAGTCAATCATAAAGTCATTTAAAAATGGCAACACCATCTACCAAATAATTAGATACTACTTATTTTTTCCGATAGGAACTCCGAGATATTATAATTTTTAAATTGCTTTTAAACAAATTAATATTTAAGATTTTGATTGATTCTGGTATATGGTATATATTATATACTAGCTTTTGCCCGCGACTTCGTCCGCGTGAAATTTCATCTTCCCCGCGTTCACCCTCTTAGGGGTTGAATTTCGAAAAATCCTTCCTTATTCCTTGTCTACATTATAAAGGGAACCTCTGTGCAAAATTTCAGCTTTCTAGGTCCAAGGGTTTGGGCTGGGCGTTGATGAGTCAGTCAATCAGTCAGTCAGGACTTTTCTTTTTATTTATATGTATATAGATTTTCCTCTAAAAATTTCGAAAATGTAATCTAATCATCATTTATTTAGATAAATAAGTAATCGGGTCAATTTTCAAGTTTATTAACCAAACAAATGATTAGGATTTTTCATATAAACTGTATTCCCGCTTTTCACCCCCACAGGGGTGGAATTTCCAAAAATCGTTTGGGATATGTTCATTACTTGACTCAAAGATTATTTATACCAATTTTCGAGTTAATCAAGCCACGCAGTAAAATCCTCGCCTGTATAATTAACTACCCCTTTTCACCCCGTTAAGGGTAGATTTTCGAAAAACCACGTCATTCTTTATTTTTGATCTTAAGTATAAATACTGAGTTTCGAGTTAATCGGACCGCGCGTTAAAATTCTTCCATACAAATTTTGACACCCCCCAATCCCCCTTTAGGGGGTAGTTTAGAAAAACAAAAATAATGCTGAACTTCCTATTTTACTTAGATAAGTATTCGTGCCAAATTTCAAGTTTATTAACCAAATGAATAAGATTTTTCATATAAACTGTATTTCCGCTTTTCACCCCCATAGGGGTGGAATTTCAAAAAATCTTTTGGGATATGTTCATTACTTGACTCAAAGATTATTTATACCAATTTTCGAGTTAATCAAGTCACGCAGTAAAATCCTCGCCTGTATAATTAACTACCCCTTTTCACCCCGTTAAGGGTAGATTTTCGAAAAACCCTGATACACGTCATTCTTTATTTTTGATCTTAAGTATAAATACTGAGTTTCGAGTTAATCGGACCGCGCGTTAAAATTCTTCCATACTAATTTTGACACCCCCCAATCCCCCTTTAGGGGGTAGTTTAGAAAAACAAAAAATGCCAAACTTCATAATTTACTTACATAAGTATTCGTGCCAAGTTTCAAGTTTATTAACTGAAGGAATAAGATTTTTCATACAAACGAAATCCCCCCTTTTCACCCCCTTAAAGGTTGAATTTCCAAAAACCCCTTCTTAGTGCTCCCCTACATTATAAAAGGAAGCCGTGTGCAAAATTCCACATTCCTAGACCCAGTAGTTTCGACTGTGCGTTGATATGTCAGTCAGTCAGTCAGTCAGTCAGTCAGTTTCTCCTTTTATATATATATATAGAATATATAGATATGTAATTGGTGCCATGCAGAAAACACTTTTATGCATTAGAGCTTTCTTAGACTGTCTTGCACATAGCATATTGACGTGTCGTCGACTACGGTTATTTGAGTCAGATAGCTTCGGAAATTTTGGGTTGGTTTTCACAAATACCGCAACTTCAAATATGTACAGAGAGGTCAGTGTCAGTATTTTATACTGAATAAAAAATGGTTTACAAGTTTCTGTACATTTCAAACCGAACATCGCCCTAATACACATTTTTTGGGATTTAAATATTTATTTTTATTTAGAAGAGCAGAAGAGTGTTGGTAAAATGTTCATCACACAATGTGCTTATAAAAATGATTTTTCATCACCTTCAATCAAGGTCAAAATCATGATTATAAGTTATAGATTTTAGTATGTTTATGTTAGGAGAAGCGCATTTACCGCATTGGGCTAAGTCCTGTAATGGTTTATGTAAGTGGAAATAAATAAATAAATAAATATTTAAGTAATTCTACTGCTACAAATAACAAAACAAATACTGCAACGAAACTATCGCTGAAATTCCTCAAAGAAAAATCGATTACTGCAGCCTTTCAACCACAGACATCACGATATTTAAGTACAGTAAATGTTTCCGTGCTCTTCGTTACATGTGTGCAATAAAACGAACGCAATCTCGTGCAGATAAACTACTTGTATGTACTCGTATATAAGTAGTATGTAGGTACAGTAACGAAATAACCGCTCTTGGGACCAAATGACCCGACCCAACATGTTCTGTGTACTCAATCCACGAAACATATCGACGAAAACTATATTCTTGAGATGGAAAGATTCAACGATTTCAGTGGTGATATAAAGATGGGAACAGATTTTTAACCCATGATTCGGCTAATCGCTTGATGAAAGACTTAGAAAAATAAACAGTGTGTAGGATGTTCATGAAAAACAAAATGTGACCCTTGCTTAATTGCTCTGTGCGAAGAATCTTAAAGCGTAAATTGCTTTATTTGTCGTTTGTGCCATAATGTGATTACATTAATTGTCTCAACCTTTTCATAAATAGATGCAATGATTTACTGGTAAACTAACATTAAAAGTTGTAAGTTTACTTAGCAACTTAAGACTCAATTAATGCATAGAACAAAATACAAACTCGTGTCTGAAACATGTCTGTTACCACCTTTACAATTCGTACCCTTGAATTTCCGAGAAAATTATATTTGTACAGACGCCAGCACATCAAGCTTCCCGAAACTGTCAAATTTCCCCAATCAACTTTGAACCTTATGCTTTAGCGATAAAGTTGAAAATCTATTAAAGAAATTTGACAGATTGTAGTAGCTTGATGTGCTGGCGTCTGTACATTACCCTTGACTGTTCAACCTGGGTTTGTATCGGTGATGTCGGCCACAGGTGTAGTTCTGTTTGTATCGGTGACGTCGGCCACAGGTGTAGTTCTGTTTGTATCGGTGATGTCGGCCACAGGTGTAGTTCTGTTTGTATCGGTGATGTCGGCCACAGGTGTAGTTCTGTTTGTATCGGTGATGTCGGCCACAGGTGTAGTTCTGTTTGTATCGGTGATGTCGGCCACAGGTGTAGTTCTGTTTGTATCGGTGATGTCGGCCACAGGTGTAGTTCTGTTTGTATCGGTGATGTCGGCCACAGGTGTAGTTCTGTTTGTATCGGTGATGTCGGCCACAGGTGTAGTTCTGTTTGTATCGGTGATGTCGGCCACAGGTGTAGTTCTGTTTGTATCGGTGATGTCGGCCACAGGTGTAGTTCTGTTTGTATCGGTGATGTCGGCCACAGGTGTAGTTCTGTTTGTATCGGTGATGTCGGCCACAGGTGTAGTTCTGTTTGTATCGGTGATGTCGGCCACAGGTGTAGTTCTGTTTGTATCGGTGATGTCGGCCACAGGTGTAGTTCTGTTTGTATCGGTGATGTCGGCCACAGGTGTAGTTCTGTTTGTATCGGTGATGTCGGCCACAGGTGTAGTTCTGTTTGTATCGGTGATGTCGGCCACAGGTGTAGTTCTGTTTGTATCGGTGATGTCGGCCACAGGTGTAGTTCTGTTTGATTAGTTCGTGTCCACAGGAGAGGCGCGACACGTGCGCGGATTGCTTCGTTGACTTAATACTGAAAGACCGCGACGCGACGTAGCCAGATCTAGGTTAGGGATCAGGGGAGTATTCACTGTTGTGTGGATGTTATTCATTGTTGTACGTTGTATACGGTTTTAGCTACGAGTGGAATGCCATGAGCGTAAAGTAAATGATTTTAGATGTAAAACCAATCACAATATTACTATTCTAACAGCAACTTAAATCCAACAGCTATTAATGATTTAAAAATCAAACAGGCATAAGTTACATCTAAACTCAGGAAAACCTTGTAAAATCAATAAACGTAAAATTTTAATAGTGTCATAATTCAATAACCAGTTTACGAAGACCCATAATAAACCCCAGAATAAAGTGAACGTTGAATGAGTTGCAACGAGTTACGCTACGGGCGCAGGTCAGCTTACGTTGGCCGGCCCTTCAGTTGGTAAGCATTTCTTCCTGACAAGTAAGTCGGCTACTTGCGACATTTTATTGGAAAACTTCCCGTGGACCAACTCCAGTGCTTTATTCTCTTACTTTAGGAGTATTACCAACGAGAGTCAGGAGCATCGTAAATAATACCAGTTTGAGGATGAAAATATATTAAATGCGTTACTAAGTCACACCTCGTTTAAAGGGTGTATTATTAAAAAAAAACAGGAACTAGAAACGACGATGACAAAATCTTTCTATAAAACCTCACCACCATTGTAAATATACTTTTTAAATTTCACCCATAAAAGACGTCATACCTAAAATGTTTAGGTTTTATTATTTTCGAAATGGTCTGAATAAATTTAGATGATTTCGATAGCGATATTACAGGAGCACTTTGGAATAATTTCACTTCCATTTAAAAGATTATGTTTACATTTAAATCCTAGAATGAAAGGTAATTTATGTAAGTCAATTTGTATATATAAAGAGCCAATTGAATGTTACAATTTATACATGGAAATAATTTAGGTATGCTTTCATTGTTAAAACAAGACTATAAATAATAACACCAAATATATTTCCACCAATACAAACAAACACCTGTGTATTTGCTACAAACAGTTTTATGGACGATCTATTCGATTTGAGAGGCAGCCCAATATTTATGTAACGAATGTCGCCCCGTACATAAAACATTGTTCTATTTGAGTTTACGAGGATGAGCGGTGAAAATAAAACGCTTACAGTATTAGGGATGGATGGGACAGAGAGTTTTATTACGAATCTATCCCTGACGCAAACTGTCCCGGAGAAATCTATCATAGTAAACGTTGTTCTGAAAGTTGGCACACAGATGTAAGGATACTGCTCAGGGTGACGCTGCGCGCCACTGCGCGCTGTGCTGCAGGTCATTTAATTAAGAATTTTAAAAGTCGAACTTATAAAGGAAGTAGGACAGGCCGCTAAGAAATATTAGTTTCTTTAAAAAAATATGGTGCTGCATCTAATGGATGGTTTCGCGGAAATATGTGAAAGGCTTCCTTTAAATATTTCTTTGGAGTTGGTGTTATTTTATCTATTATTTTACAGTATTTCAGAAGAGCAAAGTAAAGGAAAATTCAATATATATTGAATTTGAAATACTGTAAAATAAATAGATAGGTAAAATGTCAAATTTACATTCCGATAGTCACTATCACCAGACGATCATCGGTTCCTGTCCGTTACCACAAGCATCTAGCTCAACTATTTGCCGTTCAATTTGGGTGACATCAAAAACTGTGTCTCCTTATCTACGGGTCTAGCCGACAGCCCCGGGAGGTGCTTCGTGAGTTATAGTAGTAACAACCTTCCATTTAGATAACACACCGATGTGTATTACCGATTCGTCCTCTGTGTTACAGAAGTTCCTTAATAAAAACTAAAGATTATATTTTTTATATCTATGAAAACCAGTAACATTTTATTTGTGGGATGTAACTGACAGAACATGGTATAAAATCGAGCACCAATCTATAATTAATAAAGAATTTTATGAAATTCTTATATCCAAAGATAGTTCATTGAGAGGTGTGTGTAAAACAGTGAATATAATATAAAAAAAAGAAGTGACTCTCGGCTTCCTTATGCATCTCTTTACACCCAGGGGTGGACACCTCTAGATACAGTTTATCTCCATTTCTCGGTAGCTAGCTTGCTTCAATTTGTCTCGATCCGATCCGTGCGGCCTCAAGCACGGCCGGCCAACTCACAATTGGTACATACATTGTAGGTAGATGCTGTAGATAAACACAATGACATGAATATTGAAACCAATTGAAACCCAGTCTAGTGGACCGTGCTTAGGAAGCCGTACGCTGATAGCGGATAGATAGGAGATTTTTACTTCATTACTACTACCGCTAGAAGATGCATCATTACTTAGGATTATACAAACTTTGTTAATGTCTTTGTCGTGTTTAAAAATGACAAGCCTAGAAACAACTATGTAGGATTGAAATAAAAAAAACCCATAGTTCCTAATTATAAACAGCTCATATTTATAACGTAAAATTTCTCCAATGAATGAATCAAAACCCCAGCAGGTTGAAATGATCAGCGGCCATACAGTTTACTTTTATCCCACCGCCATTGTGGTTTTTTATCACTATCCTGGAACTACCGATAGCCCGTAATTACTTCTTCAATATCAGCCTCTATTAATCCCTTATCAATAAATACCCACTCACATGTAGTAATCGCTACCTAATATCGTTAACTAATCTCTCTAATACAACGTACCTACATATTATATTATGAACAAGCCCCGCAGTTCAGACGTAATCACTTGTACAGTCAGCTTCTAAAACATAGCGAGAAAATTAAATTACATAAATTCTGGTCAGAATGATAGTGTTCGTTTACGTACTGGGTTAATTCTGCAACAGCCTTTGTCTCATTGATTTTTACTTTCGTGTGATTGTCTGTCACTGCGTGATAAAAAGCTAAGTTGTCATGATTTTTCTATGAAAGCCACTAACGAAGTGTGCAAGTTTAAGTATTGTTAAGGTAATGTTTTTAGGTGTGCAGATCATGTTGACCAGTTTGCTCGTCCCGATATTTTTGAAGCTGACTGTACAAAAGCACAGAGCCACGTCCTTCTCGGACTAATTACAACCTACCTGTGTCTAAAGGATTTGTGGCCGCTCTACATCCAGCTCGCTAGCCTGGCTTCTATTACATTTGTGCCAGTTTCAATGGCGTTTAGTATAACAGGGTTAGCAATATGAATGGAATGTGTTACAGGAATACCTAGTACCGCTTTGAGAGGGGTATTGTTCATTATAACATTAGTCTAGCACTAAATGCGGACCTTTACGACCTGTTGTGATGACGTCATGGTTGTTATTTGAAGTAGGTTTTGAAATAGAGATACAATTTATTATTATAAGTTGTTTCAAGATACCTTCACCACTAAGCGTTAGAGTACACTGCATGGTTCTTCCTTTGCAATAAACCGGCTCGAGCTAACTTCTCAAAGGCGACAGTCAGGGCACATTGCACTGTCATTGGCTAAGCTGATTCATTCAACTAATTGCGGAATGGTTATTATTATAATACGGCAAAAATCTAACTTTGACATACCTATCCCTACAATTTTACACACTTATTTACATCATAAACAACATAACTCGCGTTGAGCACTGTAAACTACAAGCTAGACACGTCAATTAAGAGTAACTAAATAAAACATGTGACGTGCTCATTAGTGGTGGTCCCGGGTTCGATTCCCGGAGCTTGCGGTCATACATCACGCGCACCTCACCATGAGGACTTCCTAATTGGAACCTCGCCGATAATTGTGCGACTTTAAAGGAGTAGGTACTACAAACTAACAAACTCGATGAACTGAGGTTGGAAGGGTTTTGTTTGTCGGATTCTAGTGGATATGGAAATGGAAACAAACTCATGTAGGTATCAATAATTACAAGGATATAGAGTGTAGGTACCTGTTCAGATCCACTTTTGATTGTTTCTTTATGCACCAGTTCTGATTTTGATGTTTGGTTCCGCTTTCAAATAAATTATAGTACCTACCAAATCATCAATCCATCTTTTTTTAGGGTTCCGTACGTCCGAAGGAAAAAACGGATCTTACAGGATCACTCGTGTGTCTGTCTGTCTGTCCATCTGTCGCAACCAATTCGCTCCGTACCTAGTGGCCGATAAAGTTGAAATTTGGTACACATTTATGAATTTCTGTAACCCAAACACGAACGTTTCATTTTCATTTTTCGGAGGTAAATAAAAAAATTGATAAAAAACCGGTTCCTTACAAATTTGTAGGTACTTAAGTAAATAGTTTAACACGGGTTTTTTTTTTCAACTTTATGGTTTTCGGATTTTTTCCTTTACTTGTGCTACATGACATTGCTTCTTGCTAAATTTCATGATTCTAGGTCAACGGGAAGTTGGTACCCTATAAATTTTGATTCCCTTGAAAGTGTTGAAATATATGTTTTTTGCGGCATAAACTGCCGTATCTTTTTTTTACGTTAACTTACAAGTTTAATTTTTTCACAGCTTTAAGAGACTGTATACCTGAGTATAAGGTTTTAATTTCAACTCGATTCATCCACGCGTTCCCGAGATAAAGGGTATTGACAGACAGATAGACAGACGGACAATAAAGTGTTCCTATAAGGGTTCCGTTATTTCCTTTTGAGGTACGGAACCCTAAAAAAAACAGTGGCGCTCCGGGAGTGCCGACAGAAGTGAAAACAAAACACAAACAGAATACTTTGCCATCACTCACTGACATATAGGATTTAAAACCGAGTACATCCCAAGGACAGCCGAACACATCCGAATATAGCGCAGTGTCGGTAACAGTGTCGCGAGTTCTATGGTTTTTTCCCATCTCAAAAAATGCCCAACGCGCCTAAAGAAGTTTTCACTTCAATAAAAAGTTTTGGAAACTGTACCGTGTGACATATCAAATGAAACTGTACCGTGTGACATATCAAATAAAACTGTACCGTGTGACATATCAAATGAAACTGTACCGTGTGACATATCAAGTGAAACTGTACCGTGTGACATATCAAATGAAACTGTACCGTGTGACATATCAAATGAAACTGTACCGTGTGACATATCAAATGAAACTGTACCGTGTGACATATCAAGTGAAACTGTACCGTGTGACATATCAAATGAAACTGTAACGTGTGACATATCAAGTGAAAGGATTTACTGTGAGGGTAATATTTTTTTTATATGTAGTTTTAAAGTTATTTAAAAAATATATGAAGTTGACAATTCCCCATTATGTGCATGGTCTGACACGCACTTGGCCGGTTTTGTGTAATTAAATTATTGTGACCAACATAGTCTATAATATAAGCTTTATAACAGAAACATTATGGATCATAGTCCGTAATAAACGATTGTTATTACTAGATACATAAATGCAGTCATCTTCTTCACTAAACTTTCTTTCATCAATGTCTATTGAGATATTTACAGCGGAATCACTTTCCAATTTTGTTCCGTTGTGATTCACGTCATCAATAGCGTGTCACCGACAGAGGCTATATACATATCAGAATCTATATTCAGAGCTATCCTATCTAGCCTATCGTCTATCGCATTCAATAGCCCCGTCTGGTGGAGCGAACTTATTGTATGAACTGTCCCCACCGGGGTAGAGAAGCAGGGCCGCATTCCGTGCATACTGGTTAAGGAAAAATTTAGTGTTTAACAGCGTCAAAACGAGTGCATTGGTATTTGGCATTGCAAGGCAATCTAATTTTGGGGGAATCTTGCTAAGAGACGTGTCCAGAACTAGCAGTATAACTTCTCCTAGTTTCTTTAAGAGGGACAAGACCTTTATAAAACACACGTGATTAGGTTTTTAGAGTTCTATACCTCAAAAGGATAAAACGGAACACTTATAGGTAACTTCGTTGTCCAACTGTCTGTCCGTCTGTCAGTCAGTTTAGACCCTTTTTTTCAGGAACGTGCAAAGGTATCAAGTTGAAATTAATATCAAATATGTACGTCTATGGTTCCTTGTAGTTCCAAAAAAATCGAGCTTCTAAGTTAAGGACGCTATCACATTTTAAACTCGCTCAAGTTTAGGTATTTGAAGCGCCACACAACAACATTACGTGCACGCACACATTGAACCCATTGTCCGCTCGATTTTATACGTAACTATAACTAATCTTGGTACTTGAAGGTATTATTTTTTTAATTTTACTGGTATTTATTGAGTAAATTTAGTTGTTAGTTCGCAATCGAATTTGGTAACTGTTATTAGTACTTACTATGTGTGATAATCATGTTTTTAGTATTGTTGAAGTTCATCAGTCATTAACATTACGTACATTAGGTAGGTGCCGAAAAATAGTAGGTGCCGAGGGGCCCGTGGCTAAATAATAACAGCCGCACAGGTCGATAGATCAGGTTAAGCTACGCTTGCCGCGGTTGGTCTGTGGATGGGTGACCATCTTTACATCTCTCTTTATTATTTTACATACTGTGACCCCTCCGTGCCTCGGAAAGCACGTTAAGCCGTTGGTCCCGGCTGTCATTGGTGGATCTTTGACAGTCGTTACGGGTAGTCAGAAGAAGCCCGAAAGACTGACAACCAGTCTTATCAAGGGGTATCGTAATACCCAGTAATTGGGTTGTGGAGATCAGATAGGCAGTCGCTCCATGTAAAATATTTAAAATATTAGTATTACAATATTATTTAAAATATTAGTATTACATTGTAAAATATTAGTATTACAAGGAAAATCTACGTTTATCCTCCAGTTGAAAAGATGTAAGTACTTTTAAATATTTTTGAGTAGTTCCGGTGGCCATCTGTGGTCTTCATCATCAGTTTCACTTCACTAAACGGTGCTTTTCGAAAGAAAAACTACGAGTTACTTAAAAAAATATATCCAAATTGCTGTAGGTGCCTATAATATTTGAAGAGTTCTTTCGATTTCTCCAGGATCCCATCATCAGATCCGGACCTAATGACAATGGGACCACCTGCAAAGTCCTTTCAGACAAAAAACTAATTTTAGAAATCGGTGCAGCCGTCTTCGAGTAATCGGGGAACATACATAAAAAAAAAGATGCCGACGAACTGAGAACTTCCTCCTTTTTTTGAAGTCTTCTAAAAATCAAAAGTCATTTATTCAAATTAGTCTGAGAATCAGCACTTTTCGAACGTCAAAATTACAAAAGACAGTCCCCCAAACCGCCCGCCCTTCACCACTTCCTAGTGCTTTCGCTGGGGAGAAGAAATGGCGCAACTGTCTGTTCATTTAGAAAATACTTGATACCATTAATTTAGAAAATACTTGAATTACTTTGCATACCTACAATTTGCCAAATGTGAGCTAGCCACGCCAATACAACAAATACAATAAAAACTATACGTAAAATAGTGAAGAAACAAAAACCGTTACTTTGACTTTGTGACGTTACTTTGGCTGTTACTATTGATGAAGAAATTGGGGCGTAAGTAGATTTATCACAAAATAAAAATCAGCCACCTCGAATACAAAATTGGATGGTATATTCGTAAACAACACCCTAAACACCTCCACAATCGATACCAATGTCGATTTTTATTTAAAAAACTTAAAAAAATAAAATAACCGACTCCCAAAAAAAAACTACAAAGTGAAAATTAACTTTAATTTCGGAAGTCGGTGTCAATAAATGAAAATGCGGAACCAACGACACCGACTTCCGAAATTAAAGTTAATTTTCACTTTGTAGTTTTTTTTTGGAAGTCGTTTTTTTTTTTTTTTTTAGTTTTTTTTTTCACTTTTTGGTTGTACCCACCTACCCCACACCACATCATATAACACTGCTTGCTATGTGAATATCAGTGACGGGAAGTTATTGAACACATCTGCGTACCCCTTTATTTTTTTATTTATTTATTTTAAAAACACATACACTATCATCACTATCAACACATTTAGAGGGCACAGGCGTGATGTTATGATGTGAAATCAGAAATATTTTATTTGTGATACATAGGTAGGTACAGTGTGATTGCGTAAACAATGCATAGATAGATATATGCGATAGCAGCAATCGCGGTTGATTTGCTGGCATTTATTGAAGAGTTCCGTTGGCTGTCTTCAAAACTCATCATCAGATCTTTACGCAATTTAAATGGGACCACATTTCGGAATAAACCTCTTTCGAACAAAAAAAATCCGTCTCGGAGTTATGCCCGAACATACAACCTCCTCCTTTTTAGAAGTCGGTTAAAAATACACTCACCATCTTGAATAAAAAAAATTAATGTCATATTCGTAATCACCACCCCAAAATCGACTATAGTACGATATCTAAAAAAAATTGTTTCCGTCAGTTTTATTTGATCATAATTTATTAACATAAATAAACAATACAATCTTTATCCGTCATCTACATCCATTAAACAGAAAAATATAACTGTATAAGTATTTATTTCTAAAACAAATTCCAAAAATCGTACTTAATTTTATTTCGGTTCGAAAAAGTATCAACTTCGTACTGTGGAGTACACAAAACGGAACTCACTTTTTAACGTAATTATTTTTTTACGAAAAAGCAATACAGACGTGCTTTCACGAGCGCCTCTGAGCGCGGAATGACCAACCGCGAGTGTCCGCGGGTAGAAAATGTATGGAGAAATTTGAGAGCGTTTCTTATTTTTCTCATAAATGAAAAAGTTATTTATTTATCTACAAAATATTTAGCTTGTCTATAAAGGACTATATAAGCAACGATATCTTCTTATTTTTAAGTTAAAATAAGCAGTGGATTTGGCTATATTGGGCCCTATTCAGACCCCTTCTTATTTATTTTTTTGCGATTATTGTGATGGTAAAAACGTATTTGTGTGAAAATTTTATATGGGGCTATTTAATGGTTTTGGGGCCAATCTGGAGATGAATATATTATCTTTAATTTGAAACCAAGATATCCTCGCAGTTGTGACTCCAATTCGTTAAAATGGTACCTGAAAAACACTGTTATTCGTGGAAAAATGTGATAGCGTCCTTAACGCAATAAAAAGGCCATTTATGCGACATATTTTAATATTCACAAATAAATTGAAACCTAAAGGGTACTTCCCGTTGACCTAGAATCATGAAATTTGGCAAGAAGCAAGGTCTTACGGCCTAAGTAAAGGAATAAATCGTGTTTTTTTTCTGTTTAAAAACTTTCATTGGCAGTTGGAGAATTGACCGTGACGTATATCGATTAATGTAAGTACATGTTTTTCAACTACAATCTTAAGTTTGTTTTTGGGATAAAATCATCCCAACTACGGAACCCTTCATTGTGTGGGGTCCGACGCGCTCTGGCCTATTATTTTAATTGAGTTTCCTATTCAAAGGGATCCTATAAATAAATGTTATTGGTAACTTACCCTCAAGTTCAGTCCATCCCTGGACAGTCTGTCGTCTGGCGCACCAATCACTGTGAAAGGATACTATCTGGTATTAGGCCGCTCAGCCGCGCCCGTCTGCAACGACCGCTGCAATATTCATCATCACGTACACTTGGAGGGAATACCTAACATACACGTGTCTGGCCAAGGAGTAATTGCGGGCACACGCACCGTTTAGAAGTTACGACTGAAGATACTGCGGGTCTCAGATCAGAACAAGTGCTACAATGTGTAATATTGACATTTGTAGTTAATATATACCTACTATACATTTACACCTACATATTATTATAAAAAGTGGCATTTCTTATCTGTCTGTGTTACTGCGTTGTTCTATGAGTATTACCTATGCAACGGATTTTGATGCATTTTTAACCATCAAAATCAAAAATCAAAATATTTTATTTCACATAAACCTACGGCAGTTATGAAACGTCAGAAGCTAGGTGCACGGTTATAATTGGTCGTTTCATATGAAGAAGAACCGGCAAGAAACTCCACGGTTACTCTCTTAAAAATTGGCTTTTACAATGTTTCCAAATTACAGTAGGTATGGGAGGAGAGCGTAGGCTCGTCAACAAGTACCAGGTACTTGATAAAATAAAAAAATGGTCTACAGATCTAAAGTCTGCAAGGCCTACAAAGTCCTCACATTTACAAAATATGAATCTATCAAAAGGATAAATAACATATAAAAACCTATTAAAACCAAGTGATATGATTGATTTATATGATCCATTACAACCACTAATAAAGAGTTGAAAAATTAGAATTGTCTGTATATAATGTCAAACCATCACTTTGATCATTTATTTCGAAAGGATTATGTGTGCATACATTCTTAATAAACTTACATAATCTAGAAAAATAATCTCGATGTTTTGTCAAGTCGTAAAAACCGTGCGAAGCAAGAGCGGGCCGCTAGTATTGTACAATAAGTAGGTACTACACATTGACTATACAGGGTGAATTTACCAAGTGGGCGTGGATTTGGCCATCCACGACCACTTGAAAAATTCACCCTGTATATTACTAGCGAGAAGGAAAAAGAAGAAGAGCAGGCTCATCGTTGGCTATCACCAAAACACTTTATTTCCCGCCTTTGTCATCGTAATGAGAATAAGAAAAAAAAATGTTATTCATTCAAATGGTATTCTATGAGGAGAGATTGTCTAGACCTCCAAGAAATTGTGTCGTCAGTCGGCAGTAGTTTCTTTACGAGTACTAAATTCAAGTGTTTTACTAGTGAGTCCAGTACCGAACTATGTCAGTAACGAGCTTACTATCGCAACAGCTGCTTACCCGTTAATCGCTACACCGCCGTAGGTACTGCAAACTTACTGGCTCGCATTTACTACACATTTTTATACTCGCTATGAAACTTTCATTAGGTTTTTACGACAGACCACCCCACTACTTCAGCCAGGGTTGCAAGACATAATATTAGTAAAAGTTAAAACTTTTTTACAAAAAAAAGAAAAACAACCGACTTCCAAAAAAGACACTACAAAGTGAAAAATAACTTTAATTTCGGAAGCCGATGTCGTTGGGTTCGCATTTTCGTTGTTTGCCACCGACTTCCGAAATTCACACTTTGGAGTGTCTTTTTTGGAAGTCGGTTGTTTTTATTTTTTTTGTAAAAAAGTTCTTATTTTTTACTTTTAAGTTGCACCTACCCTATACAAATACGTATAGCACTACATACTATGTAAATACTATTAGTGACAGGAAGTTATTATAACATCATCAATATAAACTAAGTTGCAAAAATACGTATTATTGAAGCTAACTCAAAAACTACCCAAGCAAAGTTAATAAAATTTATTATTTCCACGCTTGAGGCAAAAATAATTTTTGAAATCGATTTACAATTGCCGGAGATATCTCGTAACATACAAAAAAAATACAGTCCGTCAGAGCCTCCTCCTTTTTGAAGTCGGTTACCTAATATGTAAAAATACGGCACTGTCTTATAGTCACAATGCATCCCATAACAATTCCACTAAGCCACTATTGGAAAGTCATAGGAAAGCAAACGACGCAATTTCGTTTACTTGAATTTTTAACAGTATTTTTTTTTTATCCAAACTACTGAACCGATTTTGATAAAATTTCTATGGGACCAATCTGAAAGTATATCCTTTCAGCTGAAGTATTCGAAGTATTCACCCGAATAGAGAACCTCTTTCTTTTTTTGAAGTCGGTTAAAAAACAAGATGGCGCCGTTAGTTCCAATTTTGGCCACGCGCCAAAATAACCTTGTAGCACTATAAATGTGCTGTCGTGAGACCTGTCAACCCTGTTTCAGCACCAGGGTTGCTCCATCGTGCATCACAAACGCTTCTTGACGTCGATAACTGCCAAATTAATTGCAGGTATGATCGTAACATGCGCCCCCCTTGGAGCGTCGCTGTGACAACCATAGAGAAGTTTACGATGTTTTGAGACGGTTCCTATTAAGTGTGGCGCGATTAGGTGGGGAATACGTTATGCGCTTCAAGTCATTTAAGAGGAAGCGTAATTAGAATAAGAGGTATAATCACATACATAGACATATATTGAGCATGTACGTCAATGACAATCTATGTCATATAGGTATTTTTTCTTCTTTCCAAAATATTTCAAAGAAGTATTTTCCTCATATCTGAATTCTCATCTCTCGGATATGAAGTTATTCCTTGCTATCATAATAGTTTTTGTCTGAGATGGATTTGTTCGGGACTCGAGCAGTCTGTAATAGAAACGTCGATAAGAGCATAATTCCGGCGTCGGACGGCAGTTCATCCGGCCCAGTCCGGCCGCTATCGAGATCCAACATCGTTCGTCCATCGACCGCTTGCACGCCATGGCTTCATACCAGACCTTATCTTTGACAGATACCATTTATTTTTACTGAACCTATCCTACTTATGGGGATATACTATACATAGGTATGTACGTAAATATAATTTATGTACCATACAGGCAGAAAAACGTAACCGTGGACCGGTGATCAACCTTCATGTCGGTACTGCCAGAAAGCCAGATTTCACTGAGCAAAATTAAACTGTTTAGTCTACAATCTTAAGGCCGTAAGCCCGTAGGAATTAGGACAATTAAATGTTCAGCTTAAACACCAAAATATACTCGTACTGGCGTCAGTTTATCTACATTTGGTATTTAAATGTTTAATTTAAGGAACAATCAGAGGAAGTAAGAGAGAATAAAGTTGGGCAACTGGAGCATGAAACTGAGTGTTGGTTACGTCACGCAAGGTCGCGGACGGCGCGGGGCCGCGCGTGCTTGCGCGGGCATCTGGCGGTCAGGGGATGTGTCGATGAAAGTTATCACAGTGTTAAGTATAGTAAGTTAGTGACTAAGAAGAGATTTGGTAAGTTAGGCACTTGCAGAACAGATGTCCAATGCCACTTTTCACAGGTATAGAATTTGATAGGAGATCGATAATATGTAATCAAGTTGTATCCTTCTACATTTTTACAACGACCTGGCGACCCAAATGACACGGTCTATTCGACTACAGCACAGAAAATCTTATCAACTATCAAAATAATCGTGCAAATTCTACTAGGATAATGCACTTCATGAAAATGTTTCAAATATTTATTCCTCCCATCGACATTCGCGCGTTCTTAGCGGCGCGCGGCGGCAGTGGCAGGTCGCGAGTGTTCCCGCGGGCGTGCTGCCGCCGCCGCGCCAGTTTGCCGCGATCCTTACGTAACGCGCCGCGGGGACGATTGCCTAGATTGGATACCCCAATATCTAGTCCGACTTATTGCTCCACAAGATTTGAATTCGCTTGTGCGGCATTCAAAGACTTTCAACTGTTTTCTAGGAAAAGTAAAGATCACAGCGATTGTATGGAATAGACTCGTGTTTTTATTGAAAACGAAAATTGAATGGGATACCTAGAACGTAAATCTCTTCACCGCATTCGCAACTAAAGCTTCTCGTCTACGGTGTTTGTTACGATGGTGAAAAATGTTTGTGAAAGAATCCGTTGAATAAATATATATTCAACGGATTCTTTCACAAACATGTTTGGGCAAGAAATAAGCCTGCACTAAATATTTCCGCAGTCTTTGCGTATTGTTTTCATTTCAGCGGAAAGGAACTAACTAAGCGAAAGAAGTCATTACACGTTACTCATAAACCGCCGAAGGCTGCAAATGAGAAAAAATATCTATTGTGAAGCAGAAAATGGCATTCTTGTTGCAACCGCAGAGCCGTGCCGCGGTGTAGGGAGTTGCAGAATATTTACTTCATACAACAAACTGACGAACACAAAAACAGAAAAATGTTTTGGGAAACTGACAACTTCGCGAAACTCGATAAAAGCGTTTTATAATGTAGGGCTTGACGGTTCTGGTGATCCGTAAGAGGTATTTATATTCCTCTAAGTATAAGGGAAGTGCCCTAATAGTACTTCGGCTTGCGAATCTTATAACCCATAAAACTTCATTGGAAGAGGAAAATTGCACCAGATACAGATGTAGAAACATTTTACTGCTCATCTATATCTACAGCATGTATCAGAAAGGTGTGATCATATTAAGGGTGTGGTACATACAGTACAGTACAGACCATCAAACTGAACAACTTTCATAACATCGTTATCGCGAAAAAAATAATAGGAAGTGTTTTGTTTATTTATTAGGAACAATTTATATTGTGTTTGATACATTACATACCTCATAATTAATAATGCATTAATATAAAATAAAGAAATATCGATGTTTTATCAAGTCATAAAAACCATGCGAAGCAGGGAAGGGTCGCTAGTACAGTATATGCAAGTGGCTCTTCTGTACCTATTTATTTCACAGTCCTCGCAAGCTAGGTAGTCTAGGCTGTAGGTACAGACGCATTGTTGCGTGTAAAGAATCTTCCGATGGGCCCACCGGCCCCACCGGCCCCACCACCATAGCCCACTGTCGTTTTACTTTAATTTCCCGTCCGTCTGTTTGTGTGCGCACTGCGGCCGTCGAGTAATCTCTGTGTAGCCGACGGCGGCCCCGCCCCCCCCCCCGCTCCCGGTGCGAAACATTGTAGTAAAGCCTCCTTTATAAAAGATAATAAGAAGACTAGGTTCTACATTACATAGTTAAACTTATCTCCATTATATCTAGGCTTAGAAGCGCGACTTAATTTAAAGTTAGTCCTGAAATATGAATCCCACCAAAAACATTTTCATGTAAAATGTTGCCAAGACGAGACCAAATATGGCTTGTATTGAAACTTTATAGGTTTAATAAGTCAACCACTGACATCATATCCCGAAAATTTTGTTTATCTGGTATAATCCAAACCCAAGTTATGAAGGTTCAAAAATACGACGAAGTGCTTCGAGAAAAGGTAGGTAGTGCCCTTGCGCTTCGCTTGGCTCGTCTTGGCGGGGGCACTCCCGTGCCCCCTGATCTGCAAGGCCGAACTGTCTAAGTGGAACTACAGACTAAATTTTACAAAATAAGTAATTATCGTTGAAGTTTCACAGTGCTACGAGTACTAATAATTTGCCTTCTTTTATAAGAGCAACTAATTAGCTATTACAATGACGAAAGGGTTGTGATGATAATACGGACGGAGAAGGGGGTGGAACACATAAAATGCAGAACGACGGGGCTCGCAGTTCAAATTACACGCAGTAATAATACTTCACATGCTGCATCTTGTTACTCGCACACAATCATTCCGTTACTTGAAACTCATAATAGGTTTTGGGACAGCCTCCTTGTTTCTCCATTAATTCACTACTTTCCCCTTTAATACTTTGCGCATGTTTGCGTCAATTGTGTTCACATTGTTAAAAGAAGATAAATATTGAAGTAGCGAGTGCACGACATGAACTATATTTCTGCTATCGTTGTGAGACTATGTGAGAGTATGTCGACAGGTTTTAATTAACTTTTCACAAAAGGAATCACTGCACTCATACGCAAGATAATGACATGATGTGCAGCTAGAGATTAGCAAAATAGACTGGGCCGCAAAGAAACCGAAAGTGTATTTTGCGTTTATAAAAATGCGATAACTTTTAAAATATTTGAACAATCCTTTTAAAATAAATGCTAAATTAAAGTTTATTTCATTACAAAATATTTCTATAGGAAGAAAACCTTTTTATTTATTTTTGGTGATTGTATTAAAAACTATAAATAATGACGATTATTAAAATTTTAACAACTTTGAAACCATTTGTTTACCATTTGTTTATATTTATAAATATGGTATTTCTTGTGCAGAAATTCATTATTCTGATGAAATTCAATTAATAACATGCCACTTACCTCTAAAGAGTGTACCAGAATTCTGTCAATGCTTGAAGACGGGCGCAGTCAGCGTTATACAGCGAGAACTGTTGGTATGTCGCTATCAACAGTTATACAGCGAGAACTGTTGGTATGTCGCTATCAACAGTTATACAGCGAGAACTGTTGGTATGTCGCTATCAACAGTTATACAGCGAGAACTGTTGGTATGTCGCTATCAACAGTTATACAGCGAGAACTGTTGGTATGTCGCTATCAACAGTTATACAGCGAGAACTGTTGGTATGTCGCTATCAACAGTTATACAGCGAGAACTGTTGGTATGTCGCTATCAACAGTTATACAGCGAGAACTGTTGGTATGTCGCTATCAACAGTTATACAGCGAGAACTGTTGGTATGTCGCTATCAACAGTTATACAGCGAGAACTGTTGGTATGTCGCTATCAACCGTTCAAAGAGTGCTCCAGCAATTTGAAGAGACTGGATCCAATATTCGCAGACCAGGAACAGGCTGAACAAGGTGCACGACAGCGCGGGAGGATCGATATATGGTGACAACAATGTAAAGCAATCAATTTCAAACGGCTATTGAAGTAAAAAATCATCTTCTACGAACTGGAGAGAGCAATATGAGTACGTGTACAGTGAGATTGCGTCTTGCTGAAACAAACTTGAAGCCATTTAGACCTGTAAATGGTCCAAAACTCGAAAGGCAGCATCTAAATTCAAGGCTGGATTACGCTAGAGAACACATGAATTGGACTCTGGATGACTGGTTAAGAGTTATGTTTTCGGTCGAAGCGAGGTGCGTGCTATACATGCACAATGGGAGGCAAAGAGTCTACAAAAGACCAGGAGAGCGCTATAACCAAGTTTGTATTGAAGAGAAAGTGCCATACGGCGAAGGCTGCGGCGGGAATTTCTTCCGAAAGCCGCACCGTGCTAGTGGTAATAGAAAATGGCACTTTAACGGCAAAAAGATACGGGAGTGAATATGTTGACCCATTTTCAGTAAACATGGGTGAGAACGCCGTCTTTATACAAGATAACGCTCGTTCCCATACAGCTCGGATAGTGTTTGTCTACCTTGAAGATGTCGCAGCACATAGACCAGACTTGAACCCCATCGAGCATCCCTGCGACGAACTGGGACTAAGTGTACGCCAGCGAAATTTCCCTTCAATCTCTCTTCGTGAACTGAAAGAAACACTGATAGAGGAATGGGAGAATATTACTCGGCATTTGCTCCGAAATCTGGTGGAAAGCATGACAAACCGTATAACAGTTGTATTATTAACATTATTAGCTCGAAGTGCCAATACAAAATACTAAAATGTGTAAAAATATTATTTGATACCGTAGCACATTTTTCGAAATCTAGTGAAAATGATCATTTTTACTTAACTTACTTTTTTCATAATAAACTTCATAATCTTGAACTATTATGACATTGATTTAGGTACTATAAAATTGTCTATAATACAGTTTTTATTTCATAAAGCTAGCTCCAATATTTTGGAAGTTATTGAGGTTTTTGTTACCGACCCGCCTTCTTTGCGCCCAAGTGTAACTAGAATATTGTTTCTTTTGTTTTCGTACGAGGACATTTAAAGAGAAATAACTTTATTTTACTAAAACCCGATTTTTCAATAGTCATGGTCAACAAAGGAGTTAAGTATACAGGAGCGTCGGTTATTGTTGAAGTTTACTAAGAAACCGACGGATATTCTCGAATAAAATTTTAGTTTATTAATAGAAAACAAACAGCTCATTTATTAAATAAAATTTCAGTCCAGAACATCCATCGGTTTCTTAGTAAACTTCAACTATATCCGACGCTCCTGTATACTTAACTCCTTTGTTGACTGTACCTATTTTTTATCTGAGGAATAAATATTGCGGTTTGACAGCTTTTGTATAGAAAATATGTCAAACTGCCATATTTGTTCTTCAGATCTAAGTTATCTGACTGTTGAAAAATCAGCCCTTAGTCGCACTGGTATTAAAAACTCACAGGAACTCAGTATCAGTTTGATTTGCCTACAGCTTGCACCCTTTTCGTGGCACTCGTGGTGGAGGGTTGTCTAAGTCTGCGGTGCGCATTTCACGCGCGTTCGAGCGCTGGAGTGCGTTATTACTTTCATGTAAACCCTCGGCGCGGGGTTCAGTCTGAGGGTCGGTGCAGTATGGGGGACTGTGCAGTTTGGGGGACTGCCTGCAATAATGT
This sequence comes from Oligia fasciuncula, assembly GCA_963082905.1. Classification (NCBI taxonomy): domain Eukaryota; kingdom Metazoa; phylum Arthropoda; class Insecta; order Lepidoptera; family Noctuidae; genus Oligia; species Oligia fasciuncula. The sequence goes on along the minus strand of OY720391.1, from coordinate 614,587 downwards.
GCTTTTTGTTTGTTTGCTCTGCTTTGTGATCACTCAACCTCGCCCTGTGTGTTTTGATGATACTTTATAGGGTACGTTTGACTCTTTAGATGAAGCACTGCTACATATAGTATGTAGTACTTTTTGTATATTTGTTCACAACATCAAAAAATTAAAAGATCTATAAAAAAAATCTCTGCTAGTATTAACACTGTCTTGGTTATTATCTCACCTTCCTAAACCTTGATTCTAGGTATGATAGAAAATACCAAGCCTTATTATTACAGCGGCTATTCGAAATGGCATCTAATCCTAAAATCGTCCCACCGAGCGAACCTAGAGAAAATAACATAATTCTAACAGAAGCTAACAACATGGTCGTGTGCCCGCTGCGACCTGGTGGAGGCGACCGATTTGCCTGTGTATGTCGTTTAGCTTCCACTTTGCATGCGCCGCGGTGTCGCTCCACCTATTTGTCCAGCCTGTCCCGCGGGCAAGGTGACACACAATAGTTACGAGCAGAAGATTCATTCAAAAACTGTACGAATTTGTACGTAAATAGTGACTTGATAGACTGGAATATTTTGAAATGTTCCAGTGTGCTGTAGAAAATAAGTTAAGCAGGTTATTCAAATCTTAGTAAACTGTTTAGTCTCTACACCTAACAACGTCCTGGTACTTGTTGAAAGGTCCACACCGTCCTTCTATCTCTACTAATAGTAAAGTGTTTAGTGTATACACCTACCAACCTCCTGGTACTTGTCGACAGGCCCACACCGTCCTTCTATCTCTACTAATAGTAAAGTGTTTAGTGTCTACACCTACCAACCTCCTGGTACTTGTTAACAGGTCCACACTGTCCTTCTATCTCTACTAATAGTAAAGTGTTTAGTGTCTACACCTACCAACCTCCTGGTACTTGTTAACAGGTCCACACTGTCCTTCTATCTCTACTAATAGTAAAGTGTTTAGTGTATACACCTACCAACCTCCTGGTACTTGTTAACAGGTCCACACTGTCCTTCTATCTCTACTAATAGTAAAGTGTTTAGTGTATACACCTACCAACCTCCTGGTACTTGTTAACAGGTCCACACTGTCCTTCTATCTCTACTAATAGTAAAGTGTTTAGTGTCTACACCTACCAACCTCCTGGTACTTGTTAACAGGTCCACACCGTCCTTCTATCTCTACTAATAGTAAAGTGTTTAGTGTCTACACCTACCAACCTCCTGGTACTTGTCGACAGGCCCACACCGTCCTTCCATCTCTACTAATAGTAAAGTGTTTAGTGGCTACACCTAACAACCTCCTGGTACTTGTCGACAGGCCCACACCGTCCTTCTATCTCTACTAATAGTAAAGTGTTTAGTGTCTACACCTACCAACCTCCTGGTACTTGTTAACAGGCCCACACCGTCCTTCCATCTCTACTAATAGTAAAGTGTTTAGTGGCTACACCTAACAACCTCCTGGTACTTGTCGACAGGCCCACACCGTCCTTCTATCTCTACTAATAGTAAAGTGTTTAGTGGCTACACCTACCAACCTCCTGGTACTTGTAAACAGGCCCACACCGTCCTTTTATCTCTACTAATAGTGTAATTTGAAAACATTGTAAAAGACAATTATTTTTAAAAGAGCACCCGTGGAGTTTCTTGCTGGCGTTCCTCTCCATAGGAAACGATCAATTGGAATCGTGCAACTAACTTCTCACGTTTCATACGAGTAGGTGCCCATATAGGTTTAGTATATACATAGTTATGTTTTTTTTTACTTTTTTTAGTGTACCTAGTTGTTTACTACAAACTTTTCTAAGACCCTTTTTTCTAATGCATGTCTTTCTACAAAATTGTAAACGATTGAACGTTCTCTTTGTTTACATCGATGTCTTTACTTGGTTGAGTTTACCAAAACATATTGTTGGGCTCCGACTCCCGACAGTGTGGCGGGAAATTTATTCATTGGCTCACGTGGCAGCTATCGAGGCGCACATGACTAGGTAGCTTCAGAAGACTTAGAGCTCTTACACACGAGCGGCATGTTCCCAACGGCAGAGGTAACTGCAGCCGTCGACGAGGGTCGGCGGCAACCGTCGACGCGTCGACGGCAGCGTCGACCTATAGCGACACTTGCAGTTGCGCTGATCTTCGAAGTTGAAATGTCGACTTCTGCCGTCGACGCGTCAACGGAGGCCGTCGACGGTTGCCGCCGACCCTCGTCGACGGCTGCAGTTACCTCTGCCGTTGGGAACATGCCGCTCGTGTGTAAGAGCTCTAAGTCTTCTGAAGCTACCTAGTCATGTGCGCCTCGATAGCTGCCACGTGAGCCAATGAATAAATTTCCCGCCACACTGTCGGGAGTCGGAGCCGAACCTGTATCAAAACGATACAAGTGCCGCCTACGTGAGGGGAATACGTCGCGGCTCTCAAGCTGACGGAAGATACGAGTAGGTGCAAAGTTATGGTAAATATTGTGTAAAGTTGATAACCACCTAAGTTTTTCAGATAAAACCCAAAATCTAATTCGCATGTCACAGCATTCGCCCTGAAAGAGGTATAGGTTGCTATTTGTTAACTACGAGTTCGTTCACATGTACCTACGTAATCTAAAATGCACTTTGCCATTACGGAATAATGATCCAACACTATTAACTTCTCTCGTAAATATAACACTAATGCATTATGCACCTCTTAGTTACGCGAGTACATTCGTCGCAGCGAGCCCGCACGTATGAAACTTGTGCCTGTTTTGTCATCGCCGGCGCTCAGTATACTTAACTATGTTGTAAAAGCGGGGTATTCCTCGAAACGCACCAACTTTGAAACGCACCAAACGAAATGTCTATCGATATCATTTATTACGAATCCATCATGCTCTTCTCTATGTTTCATCGATGATGCATTTCGAGGAATAAAATTATAATATTTTTATTTTTATTAATATTTTTTTCATGGAATACTTTTGGTGCGTTTCAAAGTTGGTGCGTTTCAAAGTTGGTGCGTTTCGAGGAATACCCAGTAGAAGCAACCTAAGTGTTATTTGCAACTGCATATTGTGTTTCTATTACCTTGTGTAAAGCAATCGTAACGTCGAAGAAAAATATAATAAAATACCTATCCATACTACATAATATTATAAATTCGAAAGTAACTCTGTTTGTCTGTATGTTACCTTTTCATGCCAAAACCACTGGACGGATTTCGATAAAATTTGGCAGAGAGATAGATTGCATCCCGAGGAAGGACATAGGATAGTTTTAATCCCGATATTCCCACGGGATCTTTACTTATGCGGGTGAAACCGCGGGGCGCTGCTAGTACAATGTTATTATTAATCTCTATAGTAATTTGATTTCTCCCAAGTCGCCGAAAATCCATCTCATTCAAGTTAAAAAGATTTTATCCCAAAAATTCTAAAGTGAATGGTAAAAATTCGTGCTGTACCACCAAATAACTGTTCTTTATTATGAAGTAAACAAGTCATTATGAAGCTAATATATAATAACATCTTTGCTGAGCGCTCGGCTGTCCGTTATCGCGCCTCGCAGCCATTTCATAAAAGCTGTGAATAGCGCCATCTATGAGTAACAACACTAAACAACGCCAGATAATGAAGGAGGCTTAGCGCGCTAACAAAATATGGCGAAGAACAGTTTATAATGTTAAGATTTTTTTGTTTACACGTAAATAAGATTTATTCAAACTATGTTAAACTGAAACTTAAAGGTATATAACTTATTCTTTATGTAGATTGATGCTGTTTTTATTGTCTTAAACCGATTTAACAGTTGACGCAATAACACTAAATATTTTATTACCAATATTAATAAGATCAGGTGATGTCGATTTCTGCTTGATGTTGCCCATTATTTGTGTGTCTTGTTTTCTGTACGTCTTTTGTTGGAGATCCATAGTAAATAAATTTATTGTTTGAGTATTCTAAACTAATTAGTATTTTGACTAATTAGTCATTTACATTTCATATAAAAAAGTAATTGGTTGCTAGTGTTGCTACTAAATCGCTGCTACGTTCGTTAACCGAGCGCGTAGCAACGTAGCGCGCTACGAACCTCTACGAGACTACGTAGACGCGTTTTCGTAGCACCTGTCTACGAAGAAACTTGTTTATTGAACTTCGAAAATCTATAATTCTCTGCGTCTTAAATGCATGGAGATGCATGTCTTCATCATATTCTATTACTATATGCTGGACAAAACAATACTAAAGAAATACTAGTTACAGCACAAGCTGAAGTTTGTCAAAGCTGAACCACTTGGGTACTAATTGTAGCCAGCCATAGCCCCTCATAGTAACGCCATAACGTATATTGTCGTAATGAGGGGCAATGACAAAAAGAGCAGTGTCCTGAACATACGACGCGCCGTTCAAGTGCACAATGTTGCGCCCCACGCGAGCTGGTAGTGATAGGGGTGGCTCACACTGGCTACCTTTTATGTACACCTTTGTCTTTTTCGGTACATTCGATGCCTGATGTAAAGTACGCAAGTTGATATCCGTGAGTTATGACGTGCAGTAGACAGCTCCAGTTATGTGGCAGTCACTCACAGCTAACAAACTATAAATCTGTGACTACACACGGATGATTTGTTGTATTTTGACAGCTGAATCGGTCGTGTGTGTCATAACTCTGTACAGTTTTAACCATAGATCAAACTTTAACATACGTCTACAAAACCGAATGCAGCACGTAATTAATAAAAAAAAAAAGGAATAAAATACTATTATTTGCACTAAACGTGGCGCATAATGCGGCAGCTTGAGTGATTTATGCGGATTTATCCGTGGGTCTACCCAAATGTTCTTTCTTTGGTAGTGCTCGTCGAATTATTGAACTCCTTAAGTTCTGAGTTGAGCTGCATGATTACTGACAAATGCGTGCACTGACTGGACATGTCCACTCAATCTTTCCTCAAAAGACCATTTTAGACACCAATCTACATGGTCTTCACATGATCTGACCAAAATTATGTCTGGACTTTAAAAGAGACCTGTGAGTTTGTTTCTGCATTCCTTCTCAGAGTAGTCAGATAGGAAAAGCCGATCTCACAGGGGCAGATCTACTTAAGGACTTTTTGGGCTGCAGCCCAGGGCCAAGTAGGGCAGGGTGGATACAAAAGGCCACCAGCATCCAATTAAAACAATAGACGACATTGTGAAGAAATAACAAATAGCCAGACATGGGGACTGCTAACAGAAATAAAAACTTGAAACTCCAAAATAACAGTAGTTTCTTTCAATCATCATACATAAATTGTAGAATCAAAAATTCAAATTTTATAATTTGTTAATTAAAATGAATAACATTCGTCTGATTTTATGTTTATCGGTATATTTTAGTGTTGTGTTATTACCCGTTGAATAAGGTTGGCCTAGTGTCAAAATCGTTTTTCGTTGATAATATATTCAAGGCGAAAGCTATTCTAGATTCATCTTTTCTTTGTTTTTTTTTTGTTATAACAGAAAACCATGAATCGAAAGCTTGGAAAACTTTTGCATCATGGAACAACATCATATCGAAGTTCGAAACATGATACGGTAAGTTTTTAAAAATGTTGACAAGGAATAAAATGAGGCCCGTCTGAATTCTTTGCGATAAACAATTTTACAGTTATTTAACTTTTAATAGAAAAAATCGCCACTAGACATTAAACCTAGCTTATCAATATAATACCTTTTTCTGTTCTACTTTTTTTTTTTGACTAAAAGATACTATGATTAGGATGACTAAAAGATACACCTATAGTTAATAAAAAAATAAAAATAGCAACCTTTAAAAATGTGAATTTTATGAATAAAAAAAAAAACAGTCGTAAAAAATCAGCCTTGAAATCAGCCTTAATCTCCTTATCCAAATTGGCCACGACGTATTTTCATTCATAAGATTTGCTTAAACTTGTCAAAACTAAATTAAGACCCTTTCTTACTGCATAGCTCAATTAAATTTCATTAAATGATATTAAAAATATCTTTGTAACGAAACCTTTTTAAGTACTACTTCCTTTGTTGGATTTAATTTGTAAAAGCTATAGTAGCGTTTGACAAAGTTTATGGATAACGTGAAGAACACGTAAATTACGATTAATAATTATCAAGAAACTATTGATTATGATTGTTTATCCATAAGCGCAGATAAAAAATACCAAAATAACTGCTTTTATTAGTGTAAGAAACACATGTTTAACTTGAGAAGCTTTCTCACTTTAACACATAGGCTAACTTAGTCGTCTTTGTTTGTTTCGCACAACGGTCGTTCGATTTTTCATCTGCTTCTGTAGATAAATAATCATTATATATGTTTTTTTTTGTAATTATTTATCGTAGTTTAGGTTTATATGGGACTACATATTTTAAAATAAAAAGTTTATTTTTTGATTAAGTATGAATACAAAATCATTTTTTTATATAATATTTTTTTTTTCACTGTGAAATTATTATTTTTAGCCAATTTTCGTTCTTAATCAGCTACTGGTATTCATTTACTGAATTGAAGATATTTTTTTATTAAAAAACAGTTTTTCGACAAAATGGCAATTAGGCAGACCCCTAAGTAGGATTAGCCCAGGGCCCCATAATTTCACGAACCGCCCTTGCGATCTCATCTAGTTTTTTTTTTAAATATGATTGATGTTTAAAAGTGTTTGTACAAACCTAGTAACAGAAATAAAATCAATTATTTCATAACAAAAAATATAAAGCAATACAAACCCAGAAAAAAACAAGATGGGGAAAAATAAAAGTCAAAGTCAAATCATTTATTTCAAATAGGCACATTAAAGGCACTTTTGAACGTCAAAAAAAAACTAAATAGAAATGATTCTAGTCGCCCATTCGAAAAGGTAGTTTTCGTATGGAGAAGAATGGGCAAGAAACTCCACCGTTACTCTTTTAAAAATGTTTTACAAGGTCTTGTATACATAATAAAAATTATATGTGAACACGATGCACCCATAATAAAATTAGTCTACCACAAAAGGTAAAAATAATTAAAAATTAAGCAATGACAGGTAAATCAAATAAGTGATAGATACATGGTGCTCACATATTTACAAGTTATTTTAAAAAAAAAATGCAAAAGTAGTTGAACTTTAACAAGTGTGTGAGCCACTGTAGTCGCAGATTGTAAAAATGAATTAGAATAAGATGTCATAATCAAAAATATATATATAAATTAAATTAGGAACAAGTTTGATTTTGTCTAGACTTTTAGATTGTCCTATGGAGCAGGACCAGCATGTTTCCAAACATTCTTATCTTGGATATAATCCTCTAATTTGTAATATCCTTGTTTACAAAGTGTACTTTTAATATGAGTTTTAAATTTTCTTTCATTTAATTGCAATATGTCACAAGGTATTTTGTTGTAGCATTTAACACAGTACCCCATAAAAGATGTATGTACTTTAGATAATCTAAAAAAAGGTTGATCTAATTTATCTTTATTTCTAGTATTAAAATTATGCCTATCACTTATTTTATTAAAAAGATGTTGATTTTTTCTTACATACATAATATTTTCATAAATGAATTGGCAAGGTACCGTCATGATATTAACCTTTTTAAATAGTTCCCTAAGAGATTCGCGACGACGTAGATTGTAAATGGCTCTGACAGCTCTCTTTTGTAAAATAAAAATGGATTCAATGTCAGCAGCCCGACCCCATAGTAAAATGCCATATGACATAATACTGTGGAAGTAACTAAAATAGACCAAACGCGCGGTTTCTACATCTGTTAACTGTCTTATCTTTCTAACAGCATAAGCGGCGGAGCTTAGCCGCCCCGCAATAGATGTTATATGAGGTCCCCATTGTAATTTCTCGTCTAGCGTGATTCCTAGGAAAACTGTCTGATCAATAAATTCTAGTTTTTGGCCATTCAATATGATTTCACATTCGCTACTTCTAACATTCGGTAATTTAAATCTAATGCATTTGGTTTTTTTTTCATTAAGTACTAAATTATTTACCGTAAACCAATCTTGGACCTGAAGAATAGAGTTATTCACGTCGTCAAGATTTTGTGACCGTCGGTCTATTTTAAAGATTAACGATGTGTCATCTGCAAATAACACCATCTTCGGTTGATTTTGAAGTAATTGGGGTAAATCATTAATGTAAACTAAAAAGAGGAATGGACCCAATATCGAACCTTGAGGAACACCCATTGTCATTTCAGACCCTAATGAGTTTACGCCGTTTACTTGAACTTTAACCTTTCTATCTTTCAGGTATGATCTTAGCAAGTCAAGTGCTGCTTTTCTAATTCCATAGTGCTCCAGTTTCATCAGAAGTGTCTCGTGGTTTACGCAATCGAACGCCTTAGAGAGGTCGCAAAAGATTCCAATGGCATCTTGTGCTTCTTCCCAGGCGTTAAAAATGTTCTTTATTAGGGTAACACCGGCGTCAGTAGTGCAACGCCCTTTGGTGAAACCGTACTGGTGTTCATGAAAGATGGAATTTTTATTAAAGTGACGTAACATTTGATTGAGCATCAACTTTTCAAACACCTTACTGAGAACTGGTAGAATTGACACAGGTCTATAATTGTTAGGATCTTTACTATCACCGGATTTGAACAATGGTACTACTTTACTATGTTTCATAAGATCCGGAAAGACTCCTTGGTCAACACTGGTGTTAAATATGAAAGCTAAATAGGGCGCAATAGTTTCGATAAAAGATCTACATACTTTTACAGACATTCCCCAGAGATCTTCTGTTGATTTAATGTTAAGATCTCTAAAAGCTTTTATAACAGCCTGGGGGCTTGTATGCTGAAACCTAAACTCCAAAGGGCATGCCTTTACATTCTTTTTAAGTAAGGCAGCAGAAAGCGTGGGGGATGAATTTAAAGCTTCAGTAGTTTTAAGGGGAATATTAGAAAAAAAGTTTTCAAATTCCTGAGCTATTTCTACATCTGAGTTGATGGGGCCATGTGCAGTCTCTAAATTAAATTCAGTGTTAGGCTGTTTTTTCCTACCTGTTTCATTATTTATTATTTGCCAGGTAGTTTTTATTTTATCATCAGCTGATTTTATTTTATTGCTAATATAAAGAGCTTTAGCTTTTTGGCACACACTTTTAAAAGTTTTTGAAAATTTTGCAACATACTGATGAAAGTTTGTATTATTCATATGTTGCTTTAAGCCATAGAGTTCAAAAAGTTTTTCCCTGCTTTTACGAATACCTGGAGTCGCCCAGTCACTAAATAAAAACTTTGTGTGAATATTTTTAGTTTTTAGTGGAAAAGTGTCATTAAACTGCGCGTTTAATATTGAAAAGAACTCGGCGTAGAATTCATTTGGGTCACCTATATTATTAAAATTCTGATCACATAACTTACTGGCCAAAGAATTATTTAATTTCTCTAACTTTTTACATGTAATGGTCCTAAACCTTATTTGAATTTTTTGTAAAGGCATGTAGGAGCTAAATGTTATTTTTTGTCCACTGTGATCAGATGGCAACTTATTTACAATTTCTTTGTGTAAGTAATCACAATTACAAAAAACATTATCAATACAAGTGGCAGAAGAAGCTGTCACTCGGGTTGGTTCAATAAAAACATTTGACAAATCAAATGACCTAAAAAGACTTAACAATCTGACAGTATTCGAGTTATTTTCCAATAAATTAATATTAAAATCTCCACATACTATTATTGACTTACTACTAGTACTAAGTTTCTTTAACACATCTTCCATTACAGAATCAAACACCGATAGATTCTGGTTACTTGGAGGTCTGTATACACATACTATAACATGCTTATCAAGCTCAACACAGGACAATTCAATGGTGTGTTCAACAGACAGTCCGATTATGTCTTTTCGTTCTTTTGATTTAATAGAATTTTTAATTAATATTAATGATCCGCCATGTATCATACGTTTTCGGCTGAAATGGCTAATTACACAATAATTTTCATAATTAATTGACTTTACTTGATGATCTTTCAACCAATGCTCTGTTAAACAAATGACATCAAACTTGGTGTTTTCCAAAAACAATTCTATTTCCAATAATTTGCGCTTAATATGCGCCACATCCACGCAAAACGAGAATTGCTCAGCATAATGCGTGACACAATACGACACAGAGCCAAGGTGCTGCCACTGCTGCAATGCTTGAACCGATTAAGATAAATATAATGAAAAGAATGCTATCGAGATTCTCATAGATCTCGAGGCCTAAATAAAATAAATAAAAGTCAAAATCTCAGAAACATGAATGACATGTGTGTCATATAAACTCACGCATGAACACACGAGCTAGACTAGAACCGAACTACAAGGTGCTTTACACAGATCTAGTGAAGTGTAAACACAGGCTGACTGGACTCTGTTCACGCTCCACTGAACGACTGCGATATGTATTTGTTATGTTTGTTCCAGGGGCTCTATTAAACAAGTAAGTTACATTTTCACAATTTATTTTCTGAAAAGTCTCTGGCACAGATAATTCCAACTTAGTTTCCATTCAATATAAAGATATACTGATACGTTTGAAGGTGATGATGACGCTTTATTGGACACGACCTCTTTGCAGTAGGCAAATGGTCAAGTGTATATACATATTACATAGCTCGTCGACTCGAAAAGCCATTGTAAATTTTTTTTCTTAGGACTCCGTCACGACAGAAATAAATAGTTCAGTAGGTTTTAGCAAGAAGGCTTTCATTGTATTTTCCTTAACGCAATAGCTGCAGGCTGCTATAAGATTGTTATCCTGGATCACTGCCGCTTGAGATCTAATGTGATCTCAACGGATGCAGGGGTCAAAGGGTCATATCGCAACCCCAAACAAGTGACACACAGCACTCTGGTGTTTGAGCGCGAATGTGGGGCAGCGCAGTCACCCTTTATTCATGTGTCACTGTGCACGATGGGGTCACGGGGTTAAGATTTTGGGTCTTGTTTAAACTCAAACTATATAGTAGTTTTTTCTTGGTGAAACTGAAAGTTTGAAGTGATACTCGTAGTTCCAATTTAGGATTATATATTCGCATAACTGTTTATAAGCTAACAACAAACGTCATACAATTAATAGTTTGAGTTCTGGTTGTAATTACCTGATTGTAAACAGTAAAGAACGTACCTACAGGTGAAAAGCATTTTCCATATTTGAAGAAAGCAGACTGATGTCTGTCGTGTTGTTGCACAGACGCATGCAAGATGCATGTCTGGCTGCACTAACACAAGGCTTACTCGTGATACTCAGAGCAGTGAGCCGGCTTTGTGCACTGACACCTCGTCGGCTACGAGGGAGGAGATAGATGGAGTGGCTGCTCACTGTAGTGCGAGGGGGACAGAAGATTGAATGGTACGAATTATGAGATGTTTATGTTATGTTTGTCTTTTGCTGATTTGTCTGCGTTGTTATACGCAGACAAATCAGCGGTCCCATAGTTGACTGCCCAGAGAAGTAACGTTACTCTTAAATGCTGCATCCTTGTGTGTAATAAAGTGTTCTCACTGTTTATTATAGTAATAAAAACTAATCTGGCAGTAATTAATTAGGCTCCAAGTTTATTAACAGCAACCTGTTAGTTAATTCGTGTTAGTCATCAATACCTACTGTCGTGTGCACCTCATATTTCTAAAGTACAAGAACAACCTCGACACATTGTCGCTTCATTAATACCATTTATCATTGTCGGGATTAGAATTGAATTGTCTCGCCGTTGTCTCGTGCACTACACAGTCAGTAATAAGCAGGCTAAGAGGGCGTGACATCGGGGTCACCGCGCCGCGTCACGTCACCCGTCACGAGTATACCTCTCTATGTTACCTGCGCTGTAGGTAACATGTGTGAGTGTTACAAATTGTGCTACATGTTACATACAACCTGCTGCCCTGCTGCCCGCCTGCCACACATTCATTACTTTGACATTACAAATGCTGAGGCCATGAGTACGTAGAAACTAATGTCTTGGACTGATACATGACATGAATAATTTATTTTATACTAGCTGACCCGGCAAACGTTGTTTTGCCATAAAAAATACGACTTTCTTTTATATTTATAGATTATAATCGTTATCATTACTTAGATGTCGTTACGTGTTTCCACTTATTGCAATAAAAAGTTGTTATAAAATGCTTTAAATTGATTATATCTTTTGATAGACTGAAGCGATTGCGATAAAACAAAGACTAATCACTATTCAGAGTTCTACACTATATTTGAGTATAAAAATAAACCATATTGGTTTGGTACATTTTATGTTGAACAACAGGTTTTCAAATAGAAAATCTCTCACATCCAAACAGACAAACCGACAAACAGACAAAAGTTCCAAAAATTGATGAAATCTGTTGGTTAACCTTTAACACCCCACCTATTTTTTTTTATATTTTCAATGTACAGAAACGCCTCGTCTACAGATTTATTATTATGTATAGATATAGATTGACTTTACGAGTGATCATAAATTGTTTTAAATTAGTTCAAAATAAATGCAAACACACAAACAATTTTTTTTTTTTTTTTAAAACGTTGCCCCGCACTAGGCGTTTCTCCTGTATCGTGGGTGCGTTTACAAACATTTAAATTCACGTACACAAAGCGAAGTCAATACTCATTGATGTTTTTTAAAGTAATTTTTGTGAGGTTTGGAAACGATTCTTATGCCGAAAATATTTTTTGTTTGTTTGTATGTTACAGCATCACGCAAAAACTACCAGATAGATTTTGTTAAAATTTTGCATAATAATATAATTATATTTCCTATGAGTCTGGTCAGTCTGATGAGACATGAAAAATAAATTTGGCATTTTTATTTTAAGCTATTGACATTTGTAACTTAATATCATTTTCATGTTTGGTTAAAATTAAAATGAATAGATATCCATAGTTATGTGACTTTTAATGAGAAATCCGTGCGTTTACAATACTGTTATATTATTTTCGTGATAACTGGTCGTCAGGAAACATTTTTTAGAATGCATCAGTCAGTGTATCTGAGTTGGGCCAGTAGGTAATATGCAGGAATGCAGGCGTTCATTTATTCACTAAAAACGAAAACTTCGCAAGCAATGGGAAATTGTAAGTGAAGGCTGCAGGAAGATCTGCTTTTCAAAACTGTACGTGTCTTGCTCCCGCGTCATCAGTCCTGATTTTCTAAATATTTTGGCTGCTGAGACCAAAACTATAAACGTAGTATACAGGGAAGTTTCTTAAAAATGTGGCTGTTATTGTAGTATATTATATATTACTGTTTTATGACTTCCACGGCAGAAGCTAGTATGATATAAAATTATAATAAACATTTATACAACCAACTAAATAGGTATAGCTCTTATAAAGTACTAAAATAATACTGATAACTGCTCCACAACCAGTCGTTAAGCCACTAATGTTCCATTAAAAACATGTTACACGTATCATATTCCCCATTCAATCGTAAAATTGGTATACAATCTTAACATTACCGTGCGATCATTGTAAAAATCTAAGTGAAAGGTAATAACTAGGGAGAGTTGAGTGTATTTCGATGTAGGTACTCGTGTGTTTGCGAATAAGTGGAGCAACGGCCCACAGGGGGAACTTTCTAACGGGGGCTAAATAAGTAAGCTCTACTAGCAACACTGCTTACCTTCATGAGGTGTAGATGCGCGGAGACCTGGTCGCCGCGCGCCGCCGGCTCGCCGCCGGACACCGGGAACGAGCCCAGGTACTGCAACAAAAAACAACACACACTCAACAAAACATATTGAACATAGAACAAGATTTGTACAGACATTTTTGGGAGACATGCTGCCGCAAATAGGATACCGGCGGAAGGATGATGAAAACACTCTCTCTGGATGTTGCTTTAAATAAGAAACACTGAACGAACTATGCAGGTAAGACTTTAACATAACACCGAAACGATTAACTGTCAAAATATATTCATTGTTTTACATAAATATTTCAATAATTGACAGGCACACCGTATTCTGATGACGGACTGTGATAAAGTGTTTAATTCGCGTTGAATGTATAATGAGCAACGTATAATGAGGCGTTCGTGATAAGTGCGGGGCTGCGACCGCCGCGGGCCGTCGACATGACACGAATTAACATAAATCACGTTATCGACATGCTGCACATCACTACACACTACACGTGACGCCTCGGGGTGCAGTGCAGATCATAATACTGGAGGTACTCTGTAACTGTGGTTACGACGAGTACAAGACTCATGTTTTAATCACAGTTATTCCCTGTAAGGCTAACCGTGAAAAACGAAGGCTCCCTATATTAAGGCTACTCTTTCGAAAAAAGCTTAAAAACAGCGTGCAGATGAAGCAGCTTTTCTCCGGAACTTACAGAGAAATTACATCTGAAAAAATAGTTGGTAATCTACATGATATGAATCGTAATTTGGTTTAGCCATAATTTTTCTATCGATATCACCTATTAAGAAAAAAAAATCACCTCCAAATCGTTGAGATGAAACCATTTTACTCCTTCATTTTTTATCAAAAGAATATAAAAAAAAATTCTACAGCTTTGCAATACAAACGAAAATGATTTGGTTTTGTTACTTTTTAAAAACATGTATATTTTTTAATATAATAAATTAAAAATGTGATCGTTTACAGTCCGTGTCTATATCATCCCCGCACTCGTCCACGAATTCAGTGCGGGGCGCCTCGTGTTGCAACGCGACGCACGTCCACGTGCGTCGCGTTGCATGCGGGTGGCGGGCGGAGTGGCGCGGAGAGGGGTGGTTAGCTCCGCCCAAATGCACAAGGTCGTTGGCATGAATACAAGCCTTAATGTCGTTGACAAAAGTTACATGAATTTCCCATGTCAATAGCATAGACATTATTTCGTGCCAGTAACATCTTCCTCCAACTTCACGAAAAGTTTCCACCAAGCTTTACATTTTGTTTCTTTTAATTTTACTTTATTCTGTCTCCGTTACGCCCCTCTCGGGGCACAGATTGGAGCTCTACTTTCTCCAATCAGGCGCTTTACGTCAAACTCCGTGACACGGATACAATACCTCAGTTCTAAGTATTATTTATAGAATATTTTTAATACACACGTAATATTTACATAATACGTATATAAGCTACATGTGTACATATCATTAATATAATTTTAGGTTCGTTACTTACATAAAAAGAAGGAAAAAAAATCATGGGGCATCAAACAATTCGTCCGCATCGCAGTCAACATTATTACAATACAACCTTCCTGCAACAATGTTACTCATTGCTAAGATCGAAGCCTGCACATGAATATTTCAAAGGTAATTGACATATCGTGCTCTTACGGCCGTGATCTGACACGCCCAATACATACACATAATTTTGTTCGATAAATAAACTTTTGGGCATTTAATGCGAGTGCGTCGACCCCTTGAAATGGTTGCAATTAATAAGCCCGCCAGCTGAGTCTCCCATAGCAATGCTGGCGACAATCGCAGAATGACCGTAATGTAGTGGTCTTCATTACGCGCCCCTCAAGCGTGCGGTCGAGGGTGCTAGAGCAGGGCGCGCAGTGGACGCCGCACCGTGAGCTGCATAATTACCTCGAGGAGCCATTCAATGCCGCTGATTGCTCACAGTTGCACGTGCGATGGAAAACGATTAATTTAACACGAATGACGTTTACGCCAAGTGGGGCACATTACTATAGAGAGTTTTGTACTCTAGTAGCGCATAAATAAACTATAGCCACACGGAAAGTTTACCGTAAATGTAATCCCACCAAAAACATTTTCATGTAAAATGTTGCCAAGACGACACCACATATGGCTCAAAAAGTTATCAGATCTCATGTAGAGCCAAGCTTCTAACTCTACACGCCCTAACTTCACAAACTCTACACCTTAGTCAAAATATGAGGCTTGGCCGTTTCGTTACTACAAAAACTATTGCATAACAGAAAAGTAATGAACAGTGAATAAATTTTTCACCTTACGCCCATGTGATGGTAGCGAAACGGCCAAGCCACATATTTTGACTAAGGTGTAGAGTTTGTGAAGTTAGGGCGTGTAGAGTTAGAAGCTTGGCTCTACATGAGATCTGATAACTTTTTGAGCCATATGTGGTGTCGTCTTGGCAACATTTTACATGAAAATGTTTTTGGTGGGATTTCACATCTTTTTGAAAGTTGCTTATGAAATAATTTATTTTTGGGGGTTTCTTTACTAAAAATCCTGAAATATGTATTTTATTATTTATTACAAGGAGTCATTATATCAATTATTATTTTCAGAACTCTAGCATCAAAATTTGCGGAAGTCTCTTACAAACTTCCATCCCCTAGTTTAAGGGGTTGGAGGGTAAAAGTTCCAAGTCTTAGAATTGTTTGTGTATTATTACTAGCTTACATACCAAATTACAGCTTTCTAGGACTTCAGGAAGAACCTTAGAATATTGATGCTTATGAAATAAAAAAAAAAAATTTTGGGGGGTTGGGGGGTTATTTACTGAAAATCCTGAAATACGTATTTTATTATTTATAACAAGGAGTCCCTATATCAATTTTCAGAACTCTAGCAACAAAATTTGCGGAAGTCTCGTACAAACTTCCATCCCCTATTTTAAGGGGTTGGAGGGTAAAAGTTCAAGTTTTAGAGTTGTTTTGTTGTTTTTGTACTATTACTAGCTTACATACCAAATTTCAGCTTTCTAGGACTTCAGGAAGAACCTTAGAATATTGATGCTTATGAAATAAAAAAAAATTTTTTGGGGGGTTGGGGGGTTATTTACTGAAAATCCTGAAATACGTATTTTATTATTTATAACAAGGAGTCCCTATATCAATTTTCAGAACTCTAGCATAAAAATCTGCGGAAGTCTCGTACAAACTTCCATCCCCTATTTTAAGGGGTTGAAGGGTAAAAGTTCCAAGTTTTAGAGTTTTTTTGTTGTTTGTGTGCTATTACTAGCTTACATACCAAATTTCAGCTTTCTAGGCCTTCAGGAAGACCCTTAGAATATTGATGATCATCAGTGAGTCAGTGAGTCAGTGAATCAGTGAGTCAGTGACGAAATCGGGGTATTTTAGATATCAATTAAATCTAAAGTTTAAGAGCTATGCAATTGAAACTTTATAGGTTTAATAAGTCAACCACTGACATCATATCCCGAAAATTTTGTTTATCTGGTATAATCCAAACCCCAGTTATGAAGGTTCAAAAATACGACGAAGTGCTTCGAGAAAAGGTAGGTAGTGCCCTTGCGCTTCGCTTGGCTCGTCTTGGCGGGGGCACTCCCGTGCCCCCAGATAAAAGCTACAATGCAGATTATCACTGGCCGAGTTTAGATTTATATATTTATAGGTATTGCAGTCACACCAGCGGAACTATTTCAGATCCAGTTTGCATTTCAAAAAGAACCCACAATTCAAATAGCATCACATCCCACACAACAATAACTCCGTTCATCTGTGATCATAATAAGCTATTCTGTCGTTGGTTTAATTACAGTGCAGTGAAGCCGCGCGTCGCCGCGATCGGCCGCGACTCGCGACTTGTTCAATTAATATGTCTCGGCTAGACGCGCCTGTCTGCGTGTCTGTGTGGGCTGAAGTAAACCCTGCTGATAGTCTCATGCAGTCGCGCTTTATGTTGCGATATTATTGAATGTCTGTTCTTATTCAAGGAGATGGCTTCATTGTGGATAAAAAGTAACTGGTATTCTATGTTGTTTCAATGGAAGGAAATCTATATATATTTTTTTGCATAGTCAAATGTAGGCACCTACTCGTCGCAATTGCACGATTATTAATTTACAACGTGGCACCCAGACACGTAACACAGAAAAATGGTAATACATCCTTATGTCCTCAGACGCAGAGTAGCTATGCGTTCATTTTGACGGCACGGTTGGCGCAGTGGTTAAGCGATTGACTGCTGCAATGCGTGTCGCGGGTTCGATTCCCGCACGGAACAAATATTTGTATGATCTACAAGTAATTGTTCCGGGTCTGGCTGTTTGTGTATGTGAGTTTAAATGTTTGTAAACGCACCTACAATACAGGAGAAATTCCTAGTGTGGGGCAACGTTTTATAAAAAAATAAAAAAAAATTGATCAAACTGACAGGAATTCAATACAATCATTTTGTTTTCACCGCCGAGGACGACGCTATTCCTTCAGTGTCAGGGCCAATCGACTGAGCTTTATATAGATTCGGGCGTGCTGGTATTTTCAATTACGACAAGACTACACTTTGTACAACGGTAAAGAAAACTAGTAAAACTCTGGGTTGTAAATACTGCTACCTACCTATATGTTGCTGATAATAATACTTACCTATGTTTAAAACCAGTTCGGATGATGACGTAGAAGCGCGTAACCGCAGACGCCACACCTGGTGACGATATGGGAACTTTATCCCTAAACACTAATCCTCTAAGGCCACGGCCACCAGCATAAACTTGAATAGATTTTTGATAAGACCATAGAAGAAATACAGTAAGACATCTTCAGAATTAAATGAGACTTCTTAAAAAGTCTTTTGACATTAACAATACAGGAACACAGATTGTTTTTGGGCACTGACCTCTAGTCAGTGTTGTTGGGTTGTTGTAACAACCAATATAAGAGCCAGTTCAATAGACAAAATAAGTACTCGTTGTACTTATTTTGTCTCTTGAACTGGCTCTAGATAAGTAGCAACAGAAATCTTTTGTCGTGTTATTATCTACATTCCTAAAATAGAAACCAACAATGCAACACTTTTGCAGCTGGCTAATGCCTAAAACCCGATTAGTGCGCCTAAATCTGACCGCAGCCGCGACGACCGCCTGTGGTCGCGTGGTCGCGCGGTCTCACATTACGTAGCGACCAATGCCGACCATATGTGTACCTGTACCATAGTACCTACAAATCACGCGAATGTATACTACTATGAGTATTTAACTAATATTAATACTCAAAGACCTCGAACGATTACCGCTTGTCTTCCGCCGAGATATTGTGAAACAGAACTGAAAATGTTTTGTTTGTTCTAACAGTGCTTTTTGAAAGGCCACAGATTAATTAATTTGTGTAAATTATGCATGTGATGAGACCTTTTCATGAAACTTTTCGATGCACTAGACATTTTTCTCCTGAAAAAGTGACCGACTTACAGCGAAAATTCTCCAACACTTGGAGAGTATCTTGAAGCATCGGTAGCAGTCGTTGCTGACATTTGTTTTTTTTAAACATTGCCCCTCACTAGGAATTTCTCCTGTATTGTGGGTGCGTTTACAAACATTTAAACTCACATACACAAACAGCCAGACCCGAAACAACTACTTGTAGGTCATACAAATATTTGTTCCGTGCGGGAATCGAACCCGCGACACGCAGCGCAGCAGTCAAACGCTTAACCACTGCGCTAACCGTGCCGTCAATTTAGGAACTGAATGTTCTATCGAAGCCTTAATGAAACAAGTTATACTTTCACTACCTTAGTCTACCTCAAGATACTTTCAAAAGAAAGGCCCATCCTCAATATGTGTCTAGATGAAACGTTTCCAATCTGTAGCACCTGCAGACTGACTTAGGCCACCGCAAGTGACAGCAGTGAATAAATGCCTGGGTCAGGTGGTGTCCGGGCCAGGTTGGTACGTCGCCGGGACGTCGGGACGTCGCTCCACACACGCGTTACGACGCGTGATTTCCCAGAAGACGACACGATGTCGGCTCACACTTGACGACAGCGTCGTAGATAGGTAGCTGAGAGGAAGCTTTAAAGTATGGAGGATATTGAAATATAATGATATTTTAGCGCTAGAAACGATGTAGCTCTTAGAACGGAAATAGCCTTTAGAAGTACTTACCTAGTCCCTAGTCCTAATATAAGGATCAGGATACAATTTGTGTGGAAATTGGTTGTCATGGTGCGACCATGTGATGCGGACGAATGATGTGAAGACGGGGAAATGTAGTGAGGACAGTTTTGAGCATGAATGTGGATGGCTATAAGAGTAGGGGAAGAGAAATTATTCTCTTGCGGTGGTATGGGTAACGCCCGCCTGGTTTGCGACCACCCTCCCACCGGAGCCGCGGAGTCTCAAACTCAAACTCAAAGGATTTATTTCAATTAAACCATTAACTTTTGAATTGTCCAGAAGTTGGTCAGTCAGAAAAATATGAAGCAAGTTCCATCATAGACCTCATCCATCGCTTTCCATCAGGCGTGATCGAGGTCAAGAGCGGGCCCATAGAGCAATAAAAAAAAGACCAAAGAAACGATGGATGGATGGTGTAAAAGATGATATACTTAGCAAGAAAGGAGCTGACTACTGAGGTGACGACTGATAGAGAAGTATTGAAGAAAACGGCACGTTGCGCCGACCTCTAATACATTGGGATAAGGGCAAGAGAAACAACATACACCTGATATGATACAACTTATATGATACAACTTGGATTGCTAAACATGAATAAAGACCCGCAGCGCGTTGTTTGTAAATAGTGCAAGGAGGATGCAGCTGCTCATCCGACATCCTCACAAAGTCAATAGGTATACCAGGGCATCCTCTAAAGATTAGATATCACCTTCCTTTCCTCTTTTTAATTTTAATTACTTTGTGACTAAAAAGAGGAAAGGAAGTGCCCTTTAATCCTAGCGGGGAAGAGTTTATCATTACAAAGTAAATGGAGATTAGGAACAGTGACATGTTAGGAAACTTCTAAAAAAATACTTTTACATTATTTTTGCCCGAGGGAATGAAGCTTCTGTTCTAATCCCTAACTGAATCTAACAAAAGTAGTAAACAACTTCATTTTGAAAGGATATAAGATGACTTTTTTTTTTTTTTTTGCGGATGGGAAATCATCAAATGACCCCTCCCGCTCTGGGTGGAGCGGAAGGGAGTGTCAGACTCTTACTGACTAAAACCCACCCGTGTTCCTTCCTTAGCCCTTTATGTTCCGGGCCAGCGGTAACCCTTTCGGACAATCCCGCTGACCCGGCCGGTCTGCGGACTCTCCGTCCGCATACCGGCCCATCGTGCTGCTCGACGAGGTCGGCAAGCTCTTTGAGAGAGTGATTGTGGGCCGCCTCGTCGGGCACCTGGTGAGGACGGGGCCGGATCTTGCGGATATAAGATGACTAAGGAAATAAGAACTTAAGGTGTTGACTTACTGCTAGCTAATGTTCCGAGTGTTCCTCGGTAGGTAGGTACTATGTGTCGCGGAGATATATTACAGATGTGAACAAGTTTCCGGCACACTTTCAGGGCGCTTAGCTTAGTTACGAAACAGCAGCTGTGGAGTTTTGTGTCATCCTTTTCGTAAAAACTTTCTTGTCCTTACAGAGCCCATGATAAGATAGAGTTAAACTTACGGAAATATTTAATAAAATCAAAATAAAATATAAAATAATAAATCTCAATGGACCCTCAATGGTCGACCACTTAAGAGGGTCAGCCAATTTAAATACTTGGGTCACTATGTCACCGAGGACCTCCGGGATCAGGTAGACATTGAACGTGAACGCAGGGCACTAGCAGCCAGATGCAACATGTTGGCTCACAGATTTGCTCGTTGTAGTAACGAGGTCAAAATAACTCTGTTTAAAGCTTATTGTCAAGCGTTCTACACGGGCAGTTTGTGGGTCAACTGCACGCGGAGGACACTAGATGCCCTGCGTGTGCAATATAATAATGGTTTCAGGGTGCTGTTGAGGTTGCCCCGATTCTGCAGTGCGTCTGGCATGTTTGCTGTAGCGCGAACCGACGACTTCTATGCCATTCTGAGGAAAAAAGCCGCGTCCTTAATAAGCAGAATGAGGGCTAGCACCAACAGCATTTTGAAAACCCTAGCCGAAAAACACGATGCACCAATACTAAGACACTCTGTCCGGTTGCTCGTGCGGCAGGGATGAATAATGTTTTAATCTTTTCATTAATTAATTATTACTAACCCTTAGTTGATAAGTTATTGTTGTACTAACCATTGGACCTATGCGTCATGTTCGTGAACGGGCGCCGTCAGTTGGGGCTGGTCATCACTTAGCTGCCTCGGCTTATTTTTAATTATTTTATTTTTATTTTTGGATTGTTGTTTTAGTACTATTTGTTGTACTCTGGACGCTTTTAACGCATACGTCTTGTTTATTTTTACATCGTTCTCACATTATTTAATTATAAATTCAAAAGTAATGATGTAACTAATATTTTTGTAAAATATAATTTAAAAAGAGTGTCCATGGAGTTTCTTGTCCGTTCTTCTCCATAGGTACCTACGCTTTGGAATGGGCAACTAGCTTCACATTTTTCTGACTGACCTACTTCTTGACAATTCAAAAGTGCCTGTAAAATGGTTTAATTGAAATAAATGCTTTGAGTTTGAGTTTGAGTTTGAGTTTGAGTTTGGACCTATGTTGTCGAATTGAAAAAATAAATTATTATTATTATAAATCTAATTTAGGTAGGTTCATAAAATAACTAATTAACTAAATCCTACATAAGTAAAGCATAAAAGTGTGCTAACAATGGCAAACTCGGGTGTTGAAAAATGATTGCTCGGAAATATGAATTTAAGGACTAAATGCTACTAGTAGCGCCATCTTTCGGGTGGCGAAGACACTAGCTACAGTTTTAGCTGAAAAGCGTTCCTGTTCTAAGAAAAGACCTGTCTCGTTCAGTACGACTGCATTTACTGCGGGAAAACTCCGCTAGATGGCGCCTCTATCCCGCCTGTACAAATGAAATAATTTCAAATTCAACAATGCTTTAAAAGTTTGTGCAGTTTTAGTGCATAAGGTACTTCGAATCGTAATGGAGTGGTCAATAAAAACTTTCATACTAACACCAGTAGTTACGATATATGTATGAAAGTTTTATAGGATTGTCACAAAGTAAGCTCGTTTTTCGGTTTAGGTACATTGTTTACAGTTCATTGTTCAAAATTTTTTATTATCGCTGCAAATATGAACAGTTTATATTATGTAATTTAGTTAATGTCAATTCGTTTATCAGCCATCGATAGCCGTTCGTAAAGTCATTGGATGGAGTGCCAAGAACGCAGCTTGCGTGGCAGTGCCATAACTGGCACATTTGGCTCGACACTGGTAGTTGGAGCATGATGGAAACGCAGCTGATACCTTAATATACCTGGAATCTAGCTCGAACTGTATCATGGTGTTTTGATATCGACCATAAGTTTAAAATATTGAATTACCTATATGAGAAAGTAGGTAACTGAGAACTTTAGTAATAACTAGATTGTAAGTACCTAGCACCTTTATTTTAAATTAGTTTTTGTAGCAGGTTTTCGAAAGAATGAAATCCAGAGCGCTATAATAACAGAGAAGTAACAATATTAATGAGCTGTGCAAAGCCAAGAATAGCTAAAAACTTAAAGCAGCAACTGGAAAACGTACAAAGTAAAAACTTTACTTTAACAGAACAAGAAACATATTTCATAATTACTGTAACGCCTTTAAAATTACTACAAGACTCGCACGTTTGAACCAATAACCACTCTCAATACGAACGGAACTATTGATTAAAATATCTGTTCGGGCTCTTAACTGTTGGTCACTTCAAAAAGACACCGACAGATCAACCATGCCTGGTTGACCTGCTGGTACGTTGCCGAACTTGCGCATGACCAATCAATCATAATAATGACGGTCAACTGGAATCACTATACAAAAGACATCACCAAAACATGGTAGACAGTATGTTAAAGGTACAAAGCGCTCTTTACATTTGTTATAGTATAAAGATCAGTGCTTGAAAGTGAGTCTTATGTTACTAAATTGTTTATGAAGCGTTGTCCATTACCCATAAAAACATTGAGCGAGTCCATTGCTTTTCCCTAACTGAAAACTTAATTTTAACGTTAAATATCTTACAACTAAATTCGCAAGTCTTGATCGCGTCTGCCAGACAAATGAAGCGATTCTACAAACTTTAACAATTTCCCGCTCACGATGATAAGCCAACATTAGCGTTCTTCTTTTACTGGATCTTTCCCAGACCAGTCTACAAGTTTTCATTAACACTAACACAGCCACGAGTTTAATCTACTTCTTGCTTCGTCCCAAAACTTATACTGCCACATAACTAAGTTCCAGTATTCAGCAATATCTGGCGAGCTTCAATACGACGTGAAATTTAACATAAACAACACATTAAGATTAGGAATTCATAAAGTTGTGAGCAACTCCGGCGTGGCGCGAACTTGCCCCACTGTGCCCCCCCAAGTGGGGGCAGTGGGGCAAGTTGGCGGCAAGTAGTTAGGCGGACACTGCAAGTACTTGCAAGTACTACAAGTGCGGGAGATGTCATGAGTGTTTGTAAGATTTAGTTGAGTGCAGCTCCAACATCGTTGTGGCGTTGATTAAATGGTAGCTCTCCGGCGTCTTGTTGTACGTTTAGTAAACATCTTCACTCAAGCGTTGGATGACTTCTATTCATTTTAACACATAAGTTTGTTTTTTGATGAAGAAGCAGCAGCTATTGCAATATGCCAGGCTCAAGCATCACATCATCATCAATAGAAGTGCTCCTTAGTAACATACATTAAATAACTTAGTGCTGGCCATTTACAAAATGTTTCCAATAGAATAGTTTATTACGGGTGGATGCCCTCAGCGAACACAGATTAGCTTCAGATTTGATTGCTATTCCTAACCGTGTAAACCGTTATATATTATACAGAACACACATCAATTCGCTCAATAAGTATGTTTATAAGTTTAGTAAGTAAGTCAAAGCGTCGGTGCTTAGTGATCCGTCACGAGTTCAGAGTTAACAACAAGTTACTGAGCTCACCTGACACTGACATCTCAAAGTTGCCGTAAATTATGTAACGGTATCAAAAAGTTTTCATTGACATAAAGTTATAATATAAAAATATTTCCTTCTTTATTTCTTTCAAATAACACACTTCAAAGTATCTTCAGTCCTATAATTCAGTCAGTATAATCTAATATATAAAAGAAGAAACTGACTGACTGAATGAATGACTGACTGACTGACTGACATATCAACGCACAGCCGAAACTACTGGGTCTAGGAATGTGAAATTTTGCACACGGCTTCCTTTTATAATGTAGGGGAGCACTAAGAAGGGGTTTTTGGAAATTCAACCTTTAAGGGGGTGAAAAGGGGGGATTTCGTTTGTATGAAAAATCTTATTCCTTGAGTTAATAAACTTGAAACTTGGCACGAATACTTATCTAAGTAAATTATTAAGATTGGCATTTTTTGTTTTTCGTAACTACCCCCTAAAGGGAGATTGGGGGGTGTCAAAGTTTGTATAGAAGAATTTTAACGGGCTATCCGATTAACTCGAAACTCAGTATTTATACTTAAGACCAAAAATAGAGAATAACGTGTATCAGGGTTTTTCGAAAATGTACCCCTAACGGGGTGAAAAGGGGTAGTTAATTTTACAGGGGAGGATTTAACTGCGTGGCTTGATTTACTCGAAAATTGGTATAAATAATCTTTGAGTCAAGTAATGAACACATCACAAACTATTTTTCGAAATTCCACCCCTGTGGGGGTGAAAAGCGGGGATACAGTTTATATGAAAAATCTTATTCATTTGGTTAATAAACTTGAAACTTAGCACGAAAGTAAAGATTGGCACTTTTTGTTTTTCTAAACTACCCCCTAAAAGGGGATTGGGGGGTGTCAAAATTTGTATGGATGAATTTTAACGCGCGGTCCGATTAACTCGAAACTCGGTATTTATACTTAAGACCAAAAATAAAGAATAACACGTATCAGGGTTTTTCGAAAATCTACCCCTAATGGGGTGAAAAGGTGTAGTTAATTTTACAGGGGAGGATTTTACTGCGTGGCTTGATTAAGTCGAAAATTGTTATCAATAAATTTTCGAGTCAAGTAATAAACACATCCTTAACGGTTTTTCGAAATTCCACCCCTGTGTGGGGGGGGGGAGCGAGGATACAGTTTATATGAAAATCTTATTTATTTGGTTAATAAACTTGAAACTTGGCAATATTTGGCTCAGTATCATCATCATCATCTTCCTGCCCTTATCCCATGTTACTTGGGGTCGGCGCAACACGTTTTCTTCGTCCATTCTCCCCTGTCAACCATCACGCTATCATTCACTCCCTTCTCAGTATATAATTAATAATGTCACTTTTAGTTTAAAAAAATACCCTCACAGAGGATTTAGAAGGTGACAAAGTTAATAGGTTAGAACAATATGTAACCCACTGTCAGATTAACTCTAAACTCGGTAAAAAAGTGGGTGTGTTTTAGGGTTTTTCAAAACTCGACTCCTACCAAGGTGGAAAAGGGTAATAAAGTTTAAGGGGTGGATTGCTGGGAAATATAGTAGGAAATGCTGTATCCACTAGCTGAAATAGCGCCACCAGTGGTTCGCAGAGCATTGGTTCCAGCGAAAGAGCCAAAATGGTCTCCGACACATGAACCTTTGCACGACAACATCCTTGTGCCACAAAGGCTGAAAAGCCGAAACAGTTTTTTAAAGTGTGTCGTCCCACTCATTGGTGAACCATGACAAGAAAGACTGAAGCTGTGGTGAGACAGTCCTTCCTTACTCAAACCGTTCGTCCCACCCGCTGAAGACCTCCCACCTGGACATGAGTAACCTTGGGTAACCTGGAAGTCTTTAAACAGACTCCGGACCCAGGTTAGCTGAAGCAAGGAAAACCTGTTCAGGTGGAGATTCATAGACGAGTCCGCCTTGGAGTGTAAATGTGGTGCTGTTCCATAAACGATGGGACACTTAATATGGTGTCCTGCATGTCCTGTCAGCTGCACGTTATAGGAACTGGTGGACGCTGGTAATGGCGTCAAACAAGTAGCCGAATTCTGAGCCGAGTCCATTTAGATTGCTATCGACACGCTAAGAAGAAAAAGGGGTGGATTTTACTGCTTGCTTCCATTAACTCGAAAATGAGTAGGTATCGGTCTTTGAGTCAAGTTATGGACACGTCATCCCAAACGATTTTTCAAAACTCCACCCTTGTGGGGGTGAAAAGCGGGGATCCTGTTTATTTGAAAAATCTGATTCCTTTGATCTACAAACTTAAAAATTGGCCCGAATACTTATCAATCTAAACAAATGATAAAGATCATAAACAACATTATTCGAAATTTTTAGAGGAAAGTACGAAATACACGCGGACGAAGTCGCGGGCAAAGTGCTAGTTATGTATATAGGACTGAATGGCCGTCATCTCAACTTTTCACGAAACTTTTTTTTCTAAAAAAGTAACAGGATAGTTTCACCCTGAATGCCATCCTGAGCATTGAATCCTATATTAGTACGAACAACTTTAAGCCATAACAACAAAGCTCATAAGGAAACTACAAAGATCTGCACCACAAACAATCTACTAATAATGGTAATACTAATTAGCGCTAATCTTAAAAACGTAACAGCAGTAAACACAATTAGCGACCGAGAGCGTATTATCAATACATTCGATGGATCCACTTTACGGGCCATTGAGCCGCGCTATAAAACCGTGCCGTACGGAGTTGGTCGAGTGGTCTCGGCAATCCGCCGTAATTAGCGCAACGACATACTAAACCAGCGATCTCGATGCCGCGACGTGAACTATGATGGAAATGGAGTGTGCACTGTGATGTGAGCTAAGCGCTACGGTTCTGTTTTAGTCTCTGGTGAGATATGTCGAGTCTGCTTGTCTGTAAGCCTGCTTTGTGCTTTGCTTGTCTGAACAACAAAAATGTTGTCGAGTAGTATAGGATGATTTAGTCAAGTCTATCAGTTGTATTCATAGATATCCGGTTGTATTCTATTTTTTTGGGCGGGTAGCACCCCTCGCTATGCGTCACTGCTCACTGAATGATCGGCTAAACGAGTCGGAACCTGTCGAAATTAGTTGAGTTCATTAGCTGTCGCAAAAATGTTGTTTCGCTGGAGCGAAGAAAATAATACTTTAGAATTCACATTTCTTCCTACATTTTTCATTTATTTTAGAAACGTTTTAATGGATATTTCTTACTTTATAAAACTTATTTAATGTGTTTTTTCTGCTAGACAAAGTCACTTGCCACCTCGACAGTACCGAATTTCAGATTTTGGAGGAGGTTCTCAGTTCGTCGGAATATTTTTTTTTATATTTATGTTCACCTATTACTCGAAGACGATTTAAAAAATGTTTTTTTTTTGTTTGAAAGGGTATACTTACAAAATGTTTCCATTGTCACTAGATCAGGTTTTAACGGGTATTTCTGACTTTATTAATGTGTTTCTCTGCTAGGCACAGTCGCTTGTCACCTCAACAATTTTTTTGTACCGTTCTTAGGTATTTTTTTAAAATATTTATGTAGGAAGGTTACGTCTTAAAACAAAACATTACTCCAAAATGCGAAAAATAACAAGGAATCCTATTTGTAGCAGCTGAAAGCACGTTACGCCGTTGGTCCTGCGCCTGATCTCTCTTCGGTCGTGTCGAATTGCCGTCACACATAATATAGGCGGGGAATGGAAGACACTAAAGTCACAGTCTATTGACTTTTCCAAGTTCATCTCTTCTATTAATCTATTTCCGTACCATAGCTTTTTTTTATCACACAAATTTCTTCATCTACCTCTTCTAAAATAGCCATTACCATTAGCTACATCAGCTTATTCACTTTATTGTGTTGCAGCCTGTTCATCTTGCAAACTTGTGTACTGTACTCGACCGTAGTGCAAACGATATTTATTTAACTAATGACTATTTATTTTGTGACTTACTAAACGTTTAGTTACTGAATCACTCGTCCCTCGACTAAATTACTAACATAGTCCAAACCAGGCTATAAGACAATCATTTTAGGCTAGTTTCTTGGAATTTGTTCCATTTGACTAGTTTTAGTCTCGATTTTAAGTGATCGTTAACTTCAACTAGCGACGGGGGGTCGCTAGTTGAAGTTAACGTACGGTGCTTCGTACGGTGTTTTCGACTTACGAAACATCGAGTTTTTTTTATAAGTAGATAATATTAAACGTAACTTACATAACACCTTCCGGAATGAACTCTCCATTTGATGGTAAAATACGAAATACATTGCGAAGTGTAGAAGAACAACGCGCTCACACACACAGACACGACGAACGACAGTCATTTATAATCTATATCTATAGACATGACTTGATCGACTGTCAACACTTTGTCCGCAAATAAATACTTTGAGTTCCGTTTGGTCAGCTCTGTTGTGTTAAGCAGTAATAGCGTTGCATTGGCACGTTTTAGCTGTAATTGTGTGCTCGGTCATGCTCATCATTTACAGCCATTGTACCGCGTCAAGATCAAATTCTAATTGTTGTCAGGTTATGATTAAATAGTTCAGCGATTTATCCGCCATCTGAAATCTCTTTGAGATACAGTAATATATTTTTCTTACCATCATTAATACTTGAAAAGAGTGAGAAGCGGTTTGGTAGAAGTGAGTTCTACTATACTATTCAAAGCGACGGAAATTTCCTTTATGAAATCGGCACTTCTACCGATGTACCGATGCCAGCGCAGCAATCATCCCGCAATAGGTACAATATGTGCCGCCGCTCGCACAACGCTGTTCACAGATTAACGATAGGATACAATACAGTGAAAGTAATCGCTAAAGAAACAATTTTTTTTTTTTATAGTAACTTATTAAATTAACTTTCGTTTTAACATAGAGTAGTATGTAAAGTTAAATGTAATGTGTGTGTGTGTGTGTGCAATGTAATATATATTATATATGTATACTACATTATACATACCTATAGGTAATACTCAAGAAATGGCACCAAAAGAAAAATACAGAATAAACTTCAAGAAAGCTCCTTAAGTATAAGACTTTTGAACCTATAGGGAGCACATGCAAAAATGTCTATGTGTTCAAAAGTCCTATTGTGGGAGTCGACCATTCTGCGAACAGGCGAACGCCACAGTTGGACTTGCAAGTACCCACTGAAAATAATAGGCCAGCGCGCACCTGTCGCTTGTGGACCGTCCTAGGAACTGCATAGCATATCATGTTGGAGAGATCAATGCTGTCAAATATATTTCTGACAATTTTTTTTTTTTTTTTTTTTAAAAAAAACGTTGCCCCACACTAGGAATTTCTCCTGTATTGTGGGTGCGTTTACAAACATTCAATCTCACATATACAAACAGCCAGACCCGGAACAACTACTTGTAGGTCATACAAATATTTGTTCCGTGCGGGAATCGAACCCGCGACACGCAGCGCAGCAGTCAATCGCTTAACCACTGCGCCAACCGTGCCGTCAACAATACTATATAAATTCATAGCTTCTAAGTACTTATATCTATTTTCAAGTGTTGCGAGCTTATACTTTGCAAGCAAATCTTGGTATTGCCAATAATATCCGTAACATCTATAATGCATGGTACGCAAAAAATATTGAAAGGTTAAAAGACATGATTGTTATTGATTTACAAAGCGCCCGTCAGCAGAAATAAGTCGATCTTTCCAGGAGTTTTTCCGCAAAGAGCTATTCTAGTACAAAAACTATATTTGTGATCAAACAACCGCGTACACAAGTAATTAATGACATAATGTATGAAGCTCTCCTTGTCCTGATCATTTAATATCTCGCTCCCCCCTACACGTGTCAACAAAATAGGAACATAGCTTGTCTATGTCATACTCTTTATTAAATTTTCTCTATTTTGGGCGTCACGACACAAACAACAACAAATAAAACATTCTTCACTCAATTTATCGACAGTAACAATTCGATTAAGATTATGAGCAGATAACAATATAAATAATTATATTTTACGATGAATAAAGGGGAGGGATGGGGCTTATTAAAAGAGCCTCCAAGAGTGACGACACGACAATGATTATGAAGGGGGATCGGGGAAGTAATCGAACACAATATTAAAATCATTCTTTAAATATCAGCCGGTCGATTCTGTAAAAATCTCACTGAAAACTTAGGTGAAGTGAGTTTGTTTTTGCTAGGAATTGTCACTATTGACAGCTCACTCCACGCTCACTTCACCTAAGTTTTCACGGTGAGATTTTTACAAATAGCACCGTAGCTAACTTCTAATCGTATGTGACGCTGCAATAAACAAGCGGTAGAAAGGATTGACACAAGCTTACCAAACGAACCTATATGTATGTAGTCGTGAGAAGTGCATGTGTAGGTCACTTTTATCTCCGAACAATCATCTGAACCTAATCTGAACCTATCGCAGACCAACTGGACGTACCTAATATTAGTAAACGAACCATGAAAGCTTATGAAACAGACTGGCTTACAAGAGATTAACGATAAAGATAAGACAATATCGCAAGATATGAATCAAACTATCCACACACGACGGACAATAAATGGCTTGCAACTTCGTCCACGTATCTCCATCTTTGCCAATGTGAAATATACTCTATTGACTGTAGTAAAAAGTGCATTGTGGATTGTCTGGAGGATGACCTCGACACAGTTGTTAGGCGGGGTGTGCAGGGTCGCAGCTGTGGCGTATCGATACGCGATAACTTTGCCGAGACCTAAACCAACACGCGGTGATCTATCTGACGTCGGAAGCATCTCACCCCACTGGCCAACGAATGGCTGCTCGAGAATACTACTCAAGTAATTCATGTACCTGAAATGAAAGAAAAACAGATTGCAGAGGATTGTTTTTCCTTCTCGTACGAACATTTCGATGGACTTGGGGGCTTTGAACTTCCGGTGTTTTGAGGGTTCTAGATTGCAAAGGCTACATGAACAACGATTTCGTGAACTTATGTTGATTGCTAATAAGGTGGAAAGCTTCTATAATAATTGTAACTAAAATTTAAAGAGTTAAAATTATTTTTTTCATTCAGCTATAAGGAATAGACATTCGGTAGAAGGAACAAAATTTAACTCAGGTCTGTAATACTACGATCCTAGAGAAATGTGCATTTAAAATATACTGCAAAATGAATTAGTTAATGAAATGCATGCTCTACAAAATGCAAGTGGAGTTGTATGCAAGTTGCAAGTCAACAACTTTATGAATATGAATCTCATAGCTCCTCATAATTGTATGCAGAATATATTCCGTGAAGACACGCTGACGAACTGCATCGTGTATCATAGAGTAAAGAAATAAACATGTGCTTCTGAACAAAGCGTGTTTGGTCGTCCAAGTTCTAATTCCAAAAGATGGAATATCTACATAACCATAATTAATCAATTCTTAATAGTTTGAGAAATATACTGTCTAAGGTACACACCACGATAGGTAGTTAACAGCATGAGAAAGAAAGATACCACTCAGATAACCAACATTATTCAATGACGAATATCACACAAGCACTGACCTCTCTAACACAAGTTGTATTATACGTCAGTGCTCACAAGTCACTGAACTATCTAGCTAAACATATTTAAAACATCATTATGTCATCTTCAACGATTGACAGAAACGAAGTTTTAAATTCGTTAGCGTTACATTTATGTTTAGTGTTGTGTGGCGCAAGCGGGCCTATGTGTCTCACGCCACTAATTGCAATGGAAATTCATGACGTCATCATTCGCCGATGGAATCTGTCCTCTCTTTGCTCATCCGACTTTATTCCCGGTGCTATACAGAACGACGGATAATCTATTTACAACTACAAGTTAGCGCAGGTCCTTCACTTTTCCAGGTGAGTAAGTGTACACAGTACAAACTTAATGTGGTATGTGGCGCCGGTAACTGAGTTAGTGGAGGCGGCCAGGTGACCTGATCGCTAAGTGATTAATGCCTGGCGACGACTGATGGACCGTGACTGTTCTGCATAGGTCACCACAGAGCAGTGAACAGAAGATCACATAAAGGACTCATCACTTATTTTATATTTGCACGCCGAAATTAAAGGCAGAATAAGAGAACAATTCTGTATATTTTACCAACCTTCTGTACCTTATTTATGCAAATAAATGACTTTTGACTTTTTGACACATAGGTACAGGAAAAACAATAAGTTCACATGTAAAGTTACATTGCACTATGTTTTTCTGTGTAATTCTTCCTATTACCTAAACAAGAAAGTTTAGTCAAACGAAGAACGTTAGATAAAGATAGAATGTAATCGGAATAAATCCTCCTACCATAGCCTGACACATCTTATTGGAACGGTTCTTTCCCTTCTGAAGTCGCCCTACTGAACCAAGCTGTTTAGTGGTGTTGCACAAATCCTCAACGTCGACCTCAGGGTCACACCTCTGATCGCTAACGATTGCTGCCTTCAATGTCACCGCTTAATGAAGCCGTGCAGTTATCAGTCGCCAGTAATTTATGATGACTATACGATCCGATAAACAGACCTGATTGATGTTCAGCAATCCATTTTTCAATTAGTATTGAAAGGAAACTCCAAATTGATTCTCAGGCATTTATTTTAGTTGAAAATAAAGAATAATTACAACACTAATATCATTAGTTGTTAACATTAATTACTCGTTAATATAACGGTGTACATACCTTAATTTAACCAAACAGCACTTACATACAATTTCGGTTTTTGCACTCTTATAAATTACGACTTGTTCTACGTCTATCCGACACGACTTCCGCAGCAAAACTGGCTCGACCCTCCTGGTCCTGCCCGTTGCGCCCGCGCTTAAAAATCCCCTCCAATACTTGGTAGGAGGGCGCAATGAGGCGGCGAGCGAGTCAGTGTTGCCAGGATGAAAACAAAAATTAATGAAATAACTTACACTTAACTATTTTGTAATACTTAAAAATATACTTTAAAATTATTTCTAACGCTTATAAAATTAGGTAGATGACTTACTATAACAATTCCTAACTGATTCCTAACAGCTCGGTCATCCTGCAGTTTTAGCGAGTCCCTTCGCTTTAAGTTACTGGTAAGTTAATTAAGTACCCATGTCATTTATCTAATTCATTCAATTCAATTCATTAAATAAGTTGATGTAAAAGAACAAAATAACTGAAGCATAACCGATATAATCACCTTATACAAAAGTAAACAGTTGTGAATAATTAATGATTTCGTTATTCATTATTTTATCACACATATGTACTCGCAGGTACATTAACTTATGCAGTTTAACAATCAATTATTGAAAGGTATTTAAATGATCAATTTGTTTACTAAGGCAAATACCTATATTAATGTAGACATCTTAAACTAAGTATCTTAATCTAGGCATCTTAAGGTGCCACTAGTCGATATTTTTTTTCCATACAAATTTCGTGAGAGTATTACTACACTGTTTGACATTGTGCATCCAAAGTTAAACATGATATCGTTTTGTCTTATTATTAATGTTGTCTGTACGGAAACATAATAGTAAAATCAAAAGCCATTAAAAAGTTATGAGCCAACAAATGTTTATTTTTCTTGCTATTTTTAACTTAACTTTAGGTGTGAATAAGTAATAAAAGAACTGTAAATTCTTTAAAACCAAGTCAGTACCAACAAAGCTCAGTTATCGAAGAGTTAAATAAACTTTATTTGTAATTGATATTACGCTTAATCGCTATCAGATGTCTGATCATCATTTTGAGATATAACGCCACCATCATCGGAATTTTCGGAGGAATCGTAATTTTTATTAAAAACTAACCAAGGTTTAAGTTTATTTATTGCAAAAATATTGTTGTATAGGGGCCGGCCGGGCTTGCGTGTCAATGGCGTGTTTTCGATTGCAAGTCTGTCATTAGACAGTAGTTATTAAGTATACCCAGCTGCTAGGTCTAAGGAAATAAAC
The DNA here is from genome assembly GCA_963082905.1 of Oligia fasciuncula. Taxonomy (NCBI): domain Eukaryota; kingdom Metazoa; phylum Arthropoda; class Insecta; order Lepidoptera; family Noctuidae; genus Oligia; species Oligia fasciuncula. Next base: position 579,944 of record OY720391.1, on the reverse strand, counting down.
GAGAGTGTTAACAGAAAGCCTATCTAACTGATCCTCGATAAGAGGAAAAGGATAGTGGTCCTTTTTACGGACTTAAAAAAAGAAGAGGGTATCAATTCGACACGTAAGTATGTAGGTAATATTATTGGAATTGCATTATAATCGTGTTCACATATAATTATATTATGTATACAAGACCTTGTAAAACATTTTAAAAGAGTAACGGTGGAGTTTCTTGCCCATTCTTCTCCATACGAAAACTACCTTTTGGAATGGGCGACTAGAATAATTTCTATTTAGTTTTTTTTTTGACGTTCAAAAGTGCCCTTAAAGTGCCTATTTGAAATAAATGATTTGACTTTGACTTTGACATATGACAATCTATTAGCCAATATTGTATATTTGTTTGAAAGCCACAAATATACAACATTTAATAGACGTATGTATGTATGTATGTTTGTTTGTCCACGCATTATTTCTCCGCAACTATTAATCGGATCGTGACCATTTTTGTATTGGCTTACGTTTACTTCAACTTAGGGAACAGTGCAAGTTTCATCAAAATCGATTCAGCAATTTTCAAGGTATGGAATTACGTACTTATTACAAACAAATATTCCAGTTTTTACTTAAAATTAAAAATTAAAAAAAAAAAAAGTTAATTTAAAAAAAATTAAACCGACTTCAAAAGGAGGTCATTTAAATTACTTTTTTTTTGACGTCGTCGATTCAATGCTATGTAATCGACGCACAATCTTTTTTTTGCCAGATATCTTTTTGACCAATACGATAGGGCTCGCGTAGGGCGATGATGATTCCTTGACAATTCCGGTGTCCAGAATCTGAACCATTTCGTGTACTTGGGCTCTTTTACCATAGGTGTGTCCTATGGTGAAAGAGCGGTAGGGTCTGTAAACCACAAAGTCGGAATTTTCAAGTTCCCCGCAGTTGTAAAACCCAGACGTTTTTCTTTAATATTATTCGTTAATTTATTTATACGTAATATAACTTACAAAATCTAGTTTTAAAATAATATACCCAAATAGTAACTCTTTAAGACATTGAATATACTATACCTTCTTTTTAATTCAGCTTCTAATACATTTATTTATTTATTTAAACTTTTCGCACAAAAAGGTACAAAGGCGGACTTAATGACTTAGGCATTCTCTACCAGTCAACCAAAGTCATTTATTGTTGTCTTTTTTTTTTAATTTTTGGTGTAAATTGATAGCCTGAAACACAGGTTTTCCATAAAACTAGATCAGGCAGGTCTACATTAAAGTTAGAATTAAATTTTTCCTAGATTGTAATTAATGTAAAACCTATTTTTACTTTACTTTATACTTGAATAAATTTTATTATTATTTTAGGCTTGAAGAGCTGAATATTTAGCTAGAGGCTCCTGCACCCTTTTTTTTTGGGTCAGCAGAGAGTTATTCTCCGCAATGTACAGACAGTTTTTCCATGTCATCATCAAAAGACACAGGTAGCACGTCAAAACCATGAGTTACAGGGACAGCACGCGTTATAAGTGATCCTTTTATAAGATTAAAGACTACGTCGAAGACAAGGTAGTTTTGCAATAATTCCTTCTGCACATGTGGCTTCCCTGGCTCCTCATTAACGGCTTAACTATTTAAATGTCTATTAACTGCTCTCAAATTACGATGTTTATTTTTATTTATTTATTTTTTTACATACTTTTTTGACATAATCTCTTTAAGTGGATGTAAATGTGGGAATCATATCACAATGGTTTAAGTAGGTTTTTTTATTTATCCTTTTGATAGATTCTTAGTTTGTAAATGTGAGGACTTTGTATTCCTTGTAGACTTTAGATCTGTAGACCATTTTTTTTTAAATTTTTTTTATCAAGTAACTGGTACTTGTTGACAGGCCTACGCTGTCCTCCAATACCTACTGTAATTTGAAAATATTGTAAAAGCCAATTATTTTTAAAAAGAGTAACCGTGGAGTTTCTGTTATCGTAGTGTTTGGTTTCTCCGTGAAGGTGTGCCCTAATAACACGGCGTGTTTTGTAATTGAATCTTCTACAATAAGAATTTTAACCTTTTCTTCTATATCTTGTACTAAAATGTTAACGTAAGCCTCTCCTAGTGGATGTACATGATAACCACCTATACCTCGCCAAATCGGTAATTTGTCAAAATTATAATCGAGACCTAATTCTTGTGCTATAGTCTCTTTGACGAGCGTACACAGACTTCCTAAATCTACATGTACCATTAATGGTCTTCCCTTTACTTTAATTTCTATCAGATATTTTTCGTTAAAAGCCTCTTCACTATTATCTAATAAAGCAACTTGTTTTTCTTATTTAGTTTCAGAAGTTGGTTTATTTTCACATTTGTAACTTTTATGATCATTTTCGTTACAATTGTGGCATCTTATTTTACACTAGGCATATCTTTAAAATTACTGTTCACGTTCTTGAATCGCGAGCGACGAGATCGAGAACGTTGACGTCGTCGCTTCCTTGTATGCTTAAGACATTCATAATAGCGATCTCTTTTGGATTCGACGTCGTGGACGAGACGTTTGAGAGTTCTGTCGCCCATAGTGAAAGGCTTCGTCCTGACGACCGTCTTTATTACATGGACTAGTTAATATCGTTAAAGTTGCCGAGTTTTGATGTCGCGACTCCCCGTGAACCTCACGTTGTCGCGACACCTCCCTACTCGGGCTTTGTGAATTAATGTTATAAGAGCGCTTGTGGACTTGCCTTTCCTGAAGACTCCCATCCACTCCCTCGCTCTGGCCTTGTTCTGAGCGTTTGTGGACTTGCCTCTCTAGTAGGCTCCCTTCCACTCCCTCGCTCATGCCACGCTCAGGATTCTGCCTTCCTCCGCTTGGATTATCGCGGTTATGGTTTTAATAGGGTAAGGTAAAGTTAGGGTAGTGTTAAGGTAGGGTAATGTTAAGGTTCTTACGTTAAGAAGGTAAGGTAACATTAAGGTAAGACAACATTAAGGTAATGCCCTTAAGGTAAGGTAATATTAAGGTAAGATATCATTGAGGTAAGGCACCATTAAGGTAAGGTACCATTAAAGGTAAGGTACCATTAAGTTAAGGTACCACTAAGGTAAGGTAAGGTATCATTGAGGTAAAGCACCATTAAGGTAAGGTACCATTAAGGTAAGTTACCATTAATGTAAGGTATCATTAAGGTAAGGTATCATTAAAGGTAAGGTATCATTAAGGTAAGGTATCATTAAGGCAAGGCACCATTAAGGTAAGGTATCATTAATGTATGGTATCATTAAGGTAAGGTACCATTAGGATAAGGTACCATTAAGAGAAGGTACCATTATGGTAAGGTATCATTAGTGTAAGGTATCATTAAGGTAAGGCACCATTAAGGTAAGTTACCATTAAGGTAAGATATTATTAAGGCATGGTATCATTAAGGTAAGGTAACATTAGGATAAGGTACCATTAAGATATGGTGCCATTATGGTAAGGTATCATTAAGGTAAGGTATCATTGAGGTAAGGTATCATTAAGGTAAGGTATCATTAAGGTAAGGCATCATTAGGATAAGGTATCATTAAGGTAAGGTATCATTAAGGTAAGGTATCATTAAGGTAAGGTATCATTAAGGTAATGTATCATTAAGGTAAGTTACCATTAAGGTAAGGTATCATTAAGGTAAGGTATCATAAGGTAAGGCATTATTAAGGTAAGGCACCATTAAGGTAAGGCCCCATTAAGCTAAGGTATCATTAAGGTAAGTTACCATTAAGGTAAGTTGTCATTAAGGTATAATTGAGGTAAGGCACCATTAAGGTAAGGCACCATTAAGGTAAGTTATCATTAGGGTAAGGTATCATTAAGGTAAGTTATCATTAGGGTAAGGTATCATTAAGGTAAGGTATTATTAAGGTAAGGTATCATTAAGGTAAGGTATCATTAAGGTAAAGTATCATTAAGGTAAGTTACCATTACGGTAAGGTATCATTAAGGTAAGGTATCATTAAAGTAAGTTACCATTACGGTAAGGTATCATTAAGGTAAGGTATCATAAGGTAAGGCATCGTTAAGGTAAGGCACCATTAAGCTAAAGGGTCATTAATGTAAGGCACCATTAAGGTATGTTACCCGTACGTTAAGGTATCATTAAGGTAAGTTGTCATTAAGGTAAGGCACCACTAAGGTACGTTACCCGTACGGTAAGGTATCATTAAGGTAAGTTATCATTAGGGTAAGGTATCATTAAGGCAAGGCACCATTAAGATAAGTTACCATTATGGTAAGATATCATTAAGGTATAAATAAGGTAAGGCACCATTAAGGTAAGGCACCATTAAGGTAAGGTATCATTATGGTAAGGCACCATTAAGGTTTGTTACCATTACGATAAGGTATAATTAAGGTAAGTTATCATGAAGGTAAGTTATCATTAAGGTAAGGTATCATTAAGGTAAGGTGTCATTAAGGTAAGGCACCAGTAAGTTATGTTACCATTAAGGTAACGTATCGTTGAGGTAAGGTAACATTAATATAAGGTAAACATTAAGGTAAGGTACCATTAAGGTAAGGTATTATTAAGGTAAGTTACCATTACGATAAGGTACCATTATGTTAAGTTGATAATGAAATGATAGCAACGTGAAGTAGGTACCTAATCTTATGGTTATATTTTATGGTGATAATTGTGTACGGTGTTATACCAGCTAGCTTTTAGAAAAGACAGAAAAGCCCATTATAGCATTTTGCATTTATTTAATGTACTGCACGTACGTAGTTACGTACGGCCGTACTTACTTGAAATTATTTAATGGCTATTGAAGCGTGTGACTGTTAAGTAAGAGTCGAAAGAATAAGAATGCATTTTATTTTAGCCATCATTCAGTTATGAGAAATCAATATGATCTCATTTAATCAAAATTATTATGGTAGTGTACTTTCTAGTGCGGAAGTCTGTGGTGCTGTGATGTTTACTCTCTTGTTAGTAAGGTAGGTAAGAAAGAAAAATACTTTGGGCGTCAAAAATAGAATTAGACAATGATTATTGTGCACTCAGCGGCGTATTCCCAGAGGGTAGCTCTGGAAAAATGCACCAACCAAAGGGAAAGAACCATCGGGTGCCTCGATCTAATGTGACCTTTAATTTATCCAATCACGCAATATTATTACACATTACACAGAACAGGTGCACTATCCTATTCTAGCCCAGTAATTTAAAAGGAAAAGCACTTGCCAACAATTATGCTACCAGGGAGTGCCCTGGCCGAGCCTAACCTATGGCATAATGCTAATTATTATGAAAAGAAACATGGAATTTATTGTAAAATTTTAAACATTGAGACACCATCAAAGTAGATGTCTACATAAATGGCCAAATTTAAAAAAAAATCGAGAATCAATTGTGGATCTAAAAGAAAAGTAAAGAAAAACAAACAAGTTTACAACAACATTTTGTGGGCAGGGATAAACGGGTAGTTTGCAGACAAAACAATGGTAGCAGAAACCCGCTTATCCCACTTCTGAGATGAAAGGAAACTCCAAATTGATTCTCAGGCATTTATTTTAGTTGAAAATAAAGAATAATTACAACACTAATATCATTAGTTGTTAACATTAATTACTCGTTAATATAACGGTGTACATACCTTAATTTAACCAAACAGCACTTACATACAATTTCGGTTTTTGCACTCTTATAAATTACGACTTGTTCTACGTCTATCCGACACGACTTCCGCAGCAAAACTGGCTCGACCCTCCTGGTCCTGCCCGTTGCGCCCGCGCTTAAAAATCCCCTCCAATACTTGGTAGGAGGGCGCAATGAGGCGGCGAGCGAGTCAGTGTTGCCAGGATGAAAACAAAAATTAATGAAATAACTTACACTTAACTATTTTGTAATACTTAAAAATATACTTTAAAATTATTTCTAACGCTTATAAAATTAGGTAGATGACTTACTATAACAATTCCTAACTGATTCCTAACAGTATGTATTAAATTTCATAACTTAACAGTTGTTATTCGTGCTAGCGGTCAGTCTGTCTAATGAGACTTGTTACGATATTCGGTCATTATTGATCCATCAGTAATTCAAGACCATTTACAAAAAGACATTGAGTATCATATTAAGCATGATGATGATTGAGTAGTTCTTTGTACCCATCACAATGTTGTATGTAGTTTTATGTACAGTCAACAAAAGAGATAAGTATGCAGGATCGTCGGAAATAGTTGAAGTTTAATAAGAAACCGATGGATGTTCTACTAAACTTCAACTATATCCGACGATCCTGCATACTTATCTCTTTTGTTGACTGTACCTACCGATTAATTTTAGGGTTGATTTTTCCATCGCCAGATAACTTTTATTCGAGGAATAAAATTAACGTTTGATAGTTTTTGTATGAAATAATTGTCTTCAAAATTATTCCTCGAATAAAGGTTATCAGATGATTGAAAAATCCGCCCAAATAAAAATCATAATAGTTGGTGCCGCATTTCATTCAAATTTCCTAAGGGGCCTCTGCGAGTTGGCCTCGGCCCCTCGAACGCCTTCCAAAGGACCGGGACCCCTTGGTCCCGAGATATGTAAAAACATAAAAATAAATAATAATAGTGTGCCCAAATCAAAACCCAAAAACAAATGCGGTGAGTAAATAATTGGATCTGTCAGATTCCACAACGCGAGCGGTCCAGGGAACATGACACAGTTTAATTTAAGCAAATACGATACATTATTTACCTACATCTCTCAAATTAATTAGCTACGATATTACTACTAGAACTAGTTCCAATTTTAGTACATCGACATTATAAATATTCGAATCGATGTAATAATGAATGTTGTTTGTTTAGATAACAGCAGAATACAGTTTGAGGCAAAATTAATGATTTTGTATTGTAGGTAGATATTGTCAAATAAACAATATTGTTTATTCAAATTCATTGTTATTCTTTCCAATTTCTTATAATCCGACTTCATCCACTACTGTGTACATGTTTGTTTGTGCCAATCCCCGCGCTCCCGTGCTAGTTTCACCCAGGTTCTACCTGCGATGGCGTCATCTGCCGAGGACTTGGCACCACAAAAAATTATATCCAAAAGTCTACAAACCGATATGCACTTTATCTTTAAAATATTGACTGACTAAGGGTTAGCACATGGGAGTGCGCGCGAGTGCCTGTCGCGGCAAGACGCGGGGGGAGGGTTTGTGACGGGGAGAGATGTCACTCAAACCGCGCAAACTTAATTAAAATCCGTACAAATAGTTAGCACAAGCATCGTGCTGCCGCCAACAAGCGAGGCACAATTCATAAGCGAAAGCGGGGAATTACATTTGTGGATAAGTGGCGGTGATAAATATAATTATATACATCCATGAGTAGAAACAAGGTTATGGCTGGCTGGAAATCATCAATAGGTATCTAAAAACCACCCTAACTGCAATCAACAGGATACAATACAATTACACTAGATACTAAATTAAATAACTAATTAACTATGCAATCATATCGTATTTTCTTTGTTTAGTAATTTTATTCATAACTTTGTAACAACTACAAAGAAGCGAATATTGTTCATGAATAGCAAACTAAGTCCACGGCACTAAACGTAATAACGGTATCAATCTAGAATATAATCACTACGGTTCTAACGAGCTCATTTAAAGACGATTCACGTTTAAACGTCGGCAGTTATATCAGCAGCCGTATTGTAACTCAACCTGTCGAATTAGATGAGAGTGGATAGATATTGCGTTTATTTACAGCCAGTAAATCCTAATGGATTTGCTTGTAATCAAACTAATAACTCATTTAAAGTTTGATGGATTTGCTATTTCCCTCAGGTACTTAGTGTTACTAGGGCGATATTACACGGAACTGTGAGAAACTCTTTGTTTACGAGACATTTTACACTTTATAATTTTATGAGCCATTTGTAGAAAACGGATCCTTTAAAGTTAGTGCGCACTTAATTACATAATGGCGTTACGTTTCACACAATTGACAACGTTGCCTAACTTTACACACATCAACACAATCGGCTACCTTCATTCTAATGATCCCTACAAGATAATGTGACATTTTATTTAGTGTCCGACTAACAATAAGTTGTAGCAAGACTCGTGGCTCGCTCATAGCTCACGCCCATTCACTGTTCAACTATCGTTTGGTAAGTTGCCGAAGCCACTTGACTGGCTCCTACGATTTGCATAAGTTTTAATCAAAGAAGTCGCTGCGAGGAGTGAGGACGAGCCTCTCGACACACTCGCTGCCAACAGGACTCATCTTTTAATTCCACTCGGGAAGACGCGGCGCGGCGCCGAACGAGGACTAGGGAGCAAAAAAACATACTTAGTTGCAGAAAGTCCACTCTTATTAGATGCTTTCGTACACAGAGTTGTTTTACGGAAGGATGCTCTAAGGTAAAGAGTTACGAATAGTTTTCATCCGTATGATATAGCCTTGCGCAGATAGTCTGGTCTTGAGTAAAAAATGGCTTTGAAAATTATTGCTGAGTAATTTATTTTTGTGGATCAAATTCAACTCGAGTTCTCGAGCAAGTGTAGTCACTTTTTTTTTTATCGTGGAGAAATACTTATGCATTCTGCACTACCACGGGGAGATAGTGCAGTTATGTGGGACTCTAACCCACTAAAACTTCACGGTGTCCTCCTCTACCGCTTACGGCGGGAACACGGTCACGCGTTAGCACTCATCCGTGAACCCGCCGTGGCTGTCCGTTACCGGACCCTCCTCTGGGGAGTACTCTTCATCACCGGGGCGCACCAGAACACATAACACGCCGTGACCACCCCAGGGACCAAACCAGCACATGGGCGCCAGACAACCCTGTGTCCGGGCACCCTTGGTCCTCCTGTGACGGGTCAGGTCATTGGCCCCGCCGCCTGCCAATTTTCGGCCGCAGAGGATAGAGAGAGCGGCGGCCAACGTCATACCGACACTCCTCCTCCCCTGCCGCGCCACCGCGTCCGCCATCAGACGGTGGCGACCCCGTCAAGGCCGCGGAAGGTAGGGAGAGCGGCGCACCGCAATACCCTCACTCCTCTCCCGCCGCGGCCTCCAACCCTCAGCCGCGATGCCTCCCATACGACATCGCGGCCCGCCTCAGTTGCGATGACGCCCAAGCGGCACCGCAACCTACTTGTTGGCCGCTACGTCGTCGGCTTACCGGCAAAAGCCCTGACGTAACGATACAATATAGCTGTTTAACTAACTTCAGTGGTTTATATTCTCCAGCAACTATTAGCCATATTCCGAGAGTTATCTCACTGAGAGGTTGGCTTAATGACCGGGTCAGTAGTCGAAGTGCCCCGTTTACATGACTGTATGTGTGCAGACGCTACTTACATTACGTCGACATGCTACTCGTGCGTCTGACCTGCGACTGGGCGCGTGCTCCAATTTACTTGACGACAGTTTAGCCCATGTCTATATTATTAAAGTAATTAAACTATCACAAGTTTATGGATTAAACTCTGGTTGTGGACGCAAGTTTAATGTACTGCTGCCCATTGTTTTGTTTTATTGGATGCATTATTGAACATGAAATAAATATTTATGTGTAATAAATAACTTCGAGCCAGTTTGATTTCTTGTTTATGTTCATTTTATTACACAAAATGTCCAGTTGCAAAACAGCCTGTAATGTAATGAACAATATTACTTATTGACAGCTAACCGCAACCGACATCAGAAACATTTTCGTTTAAACAACTTTGAAATCACATCATTACCACTAACCGCCAATCAAAAATCTAGTGAAATAATAACCAAGCGTTCATGGCATATAATATCTTTATGTAAAGCTTACATAATATCATCCACATAATGTATTGACACAGATATAAATGAAACCAATATGTGTCATGTGATATTAACGACGTGATCAGGCATTACAGCCGCTACTTGTATTAGTGAATAGTGATCGAAGGCTTTGTTTAATCTAATGAATACTGGCAGTAATTCTCGATACTCGTACATAACCGACTCATAATAAAAGTAATAATACTATTATATAAACCGACGATAAATATTCAATATTAGTTCTATGGAAATGTGCATAAAATACGATTTGAATCTGTTAACGACTGACTAACTTTACTGATGATTCGTATTATTTCAATGGTTGCTCCTTCATTTTAGCTTCTAATAAAATAACGCAGCGAAGGCACAAACCTGTCCTCATAGGAGAAAAGAACAAATATGTATCCCAATTCTTATTCATTTTCTTAAAATGTTTACAGCGTCTTCAGTGCATAGAAAACACATTTTGTCACTTGAAAAGTCACATCAATATTATGTCAGGCGCCCAGTGCTAGTGCAACTGTCGCGACAGTCTTATTAAGATGAAGTATGAATGTGAATAACCAACACGCTATGACGCTACCAATAGCTAGAGATGTTACGACTTACGAGTATGACTGTAAAGCCCAGAGGTCGGCTGATGGTTGTCACCGGAACACTCGACGTTCGCTCATTGACTGTAAAGCCCAGAGGTCGGCTGATGGTTGTCGCCGGGACACTCGACGTTCTCTCATTGACTGTAAAGCCCAGAGGTCGGCTGATGGTTGTCGCCGGGACACTCGACGTTTGCTCATTGACTGTAAAGCCCAGAGGTCGACTTATGGTTGTCGCCGGGACACTCGAAGTTCGCTCATGGACTACCGTTGATAGCGTTACTGCTTTTTGTAACGACAGTTGGATTGATTTATAGAACAGTTAGTAGTAGACCTACTGGCAGTATATTGACGAAGCATTGCGTGCACTATTTGTATAACATTGTTAAAAATCGAAATTGCGTATTCCAACATTCCTGCTACGCAAATTGGATAAGTTTTACCATTAGGTACCCAACTACGATCTTACAGATTGTGTTTTCGATCACTAACGAGCTAATGGAATAGTCAGACTAATTTCCAAGTTAATCCATAACCATAAGCTTTTTATTCGGTATTTGATCAAATCAATTTGCCTGTCTGATTACACTACTGTGATTAATAAACAAAACAAAAAGCAGTTAAACATTAGTAGTTTATTATTATAAGGTTATTATAAGATAATCTCAGACGCGCTGTTGTGTCATGTCCCATTATGTCGCTGATGATAGGGGGATCTTCTATAGGTCAACTCGAAGTCACCAGCATACAATCTGCGCAACATATCGATGTCTATATAATCTGCACAACATAACGATGTCTATATAATCTGCACAACATAACGATGTCTATATAATCTGCACAACATAACGATGTCTATATAATCTGCACAACATAACGATGTCTATATAATCTGCACAACATAACGATGTCTATATAATCTGCACAACATATCGATGTTTATATAATCTGCACAAATCGATGTCTATATAATCTGCACAACATATCGATGTCTCTATAATCTGCACATAATGTCGATGTCTATATAATCTGCACAACATGTCGATGTCTCTATAATCTGCACAACATGTCGATGTCTATATAATCTGCACAACATGTCGATGTCTATATAATCTGTACAACATATCGATGTTTATATAATCTGCGTAACATATCGATGTCTATATAATCTGCACAACATATCGATGTCTATATAATCTGCACAACATGTCGATGTCTATATAATCTGTACAACATATCGATGTTTATACTTATATAATCTGCACAACATGTCGATGTTTGTATAATCTGTACAACATATTGATGTCTATATAATCTGCACAACATATCGTATCTGTGTGACCACGTCATTTTCGTGTCTGTCTGTGTGACCACGTCATTTTCGTGTCTGTCTGTGTGGCCACGGCGTTTTCGTGTCTATCTGTGAGATCACGTCATTTTCGTGTCTGTCTGTGTGACCACGTCGTTTTTCTAAACTACGCGGGATTTTGGTGCGATTTTGACCATCATTTAGAGAGAATATTATATTCCGATAGGTTTATAAATATAATAATACATTAATATTATTCTTGCACAATTAAGAAATGTCGATGTTTTGTCAAGTCGTAAGAGCACGCAAAGCAGGGGTGGGTTATTAGTATAATATAAGCGGTTCTTAAAACAGAAAAAATATTGTCAAAACCTGTACTTGATGACCTTAGCTTTACTTGTCTTCAACTCTTTAGACCGACCCGTGTCAAATGATTCGTGAAAATGATACAATAGTATCTATCTATCTCATACGTGCTCAGTAAAGAAGTTTGGTAGGACAGCACACCCACAACTTCGCCTGCCGTACCCGTACCGTGTACACTGCACAGGTAGCTAGTTACATAGCTTGTACCGCACGAGTGGGTCCTGTAGCCGTGTGAATGTAAACTATGTAAAGTAATGTACTTTAATTCACACTCGTTTGTTCCTGTTGTACTCTAATTCGCGCAGCACGATTCATTCGCGTGATATCCTCAATTGTTTGTGTTCGTTGCTCCTTCCGATTTAGTCGCCTTTAAAGTTAAAGTTTCGAGTTTCGAGTCGAGTTTTATTAAAGTTATACTTTAATTATACTTTATAATTAAAGTTATACTTTAATTAGATTTTAATGTAGATAATGTTACATTACGAGTAGGTGCGCAGTGAGCCAATTCGCGGTAATGTGGATACACTCGTATCTCGGGCCCCTCTGTGTGTAGTCGTGTTGTGTTTCGTTCTTTACGAATTTTATTTCACATGCTTCAGAGAATGAGGTTCTTTTACATGTTTGTTTTGTGCACAGAAGATCCTGGGATCGGGTCGCTTTTGGTACCTACTCAAATATGTTCCGGTGCCAAGTTCAAGTCTAAGGAATTGTTTAGCTCTCTAAAACATGGCCACGGCACATTTTCTAAAACAAGCACACTGTAATTGTACGAAAATAAAATTAAAATCTATTTAATCTTAGCTAAACCCCAAAAAAAAATTATCTTCTCAAAAAAAAAAAATCTCTAGCACTTTTTATCTTACATAAGGGTAATCTAGATTGTTAGATCAGATAACAAATACGTTCGTACCTAGTGCCGGCGAAAGAAAGGCTAAAGTTCAAATACGGTCAAAAATATCTGCGTTTAGCATATTTAGTTTATAAGCTCTGTGGTTCGGGTATATTTAAACACTTATAATGTAGAATTCATCAATTAATATTTGTATTGGTTGGCCTAGATAAACAACCGACACGTGGTCAGTGCAGTGGTGGCTGGTGGCAGTACCTGAGTTGATCGGCAGGGAGATAGGAACTAGGACTTATTACTTAAAGTAGGTATGTAGTTGTTCACACATTCTAAGTCAGAAGAATTTAGCAATAACAATTAAATTCATTAATTATTGCTAAACACTGTATTTTTTACTGATTATAAAAAAAACCGACTTCCAAAAAAAACACTACAAACTGAAAAAAAAACACTATAAACTGAAAAATAACTTTAATTTCGGAAGTCGGTGTCTTAGGGATCAGTATTTTAGTTTTTGCCACCGACTTCCGAAATTAAAGTTATATTTCAGTTTATAGTGTTTTTTTTTCAGTTTGTAGTGTTTTTTTTGGAAGTCGGTTTTTTTTTGTTAAAAAGTTTTTATTTCTCGCTTTTTAGTGGGTCTATTTATAATTTATCTAAGTTACAATAGCCTAATGTCAACTTGCCCATCGCCTTTTTATAAAATATTCCTTTTCTCGATGCAGGACGTTAATTGTTGAGGAGTTCTTCTTTTATTAGTTTTTAGATTAGATGCTGATAATCCTGGCTGCAGCATCAGGCCAGACTTATGTCAACATTGCATTTAACTTAAAATTAGTCCTGTTTAAAATGAGCCCAAACACGACTACGGTGCTGTAATTTAAAGGTTTGTACTTTTTCTGATGGTCCTGGCTTCAGCATCAGGTCTTCGGTGTTCCTCAGTAACAGTACGTTTATCCACACATCGAGCCCTTTTCAATGAGCCTAAACACGATATATCTGCTGTTAGTTGTCGAGGAGTTAGGTACTCTGCAGACTATCCTGACTGCAGCATCAGGTCATGACTTGATGATCATGAGACCAAATGTGGCAAATGCCCTATCAAACATCAAAACAATTTACTAAAACAGTCCTTGCCTGTTCGAGTAACTTCTTACTGTTAAGGAGTTGTACCTTCCATCATCAGCCCAGCTACCTGAGATGGTGACAACCATACACAAATACACAAGATACTTCATAAAATATGCGAAAAACAATAAGTGAGCCTATAAAATTTGAGGGTTGCCCTCGATTTCTCTAAGATCCCATCATCAGATCCTAACTTGGTGATAATGGGACCACCTCAGAACTATCTACTTTCGAACAAAAATAGAATTTTTAAAATCCGTCGACAATTGGCGGCGTATTCGATGAACAAACATACAAAAAAAAAAAAAAAACATACAAACACCCGAACATAGTACCTCCTCCTTTCTGTAAAGTCGGTAAAAAGGTAAGCTATAATGTTCATTTTCTTTGGTCGATAGGGCTCGTATACGGGGTGCGTCGTCGTGCTGGAGATTTCTGTAAAACATGCCATAGGGTCCGTTTTCGGGTCTGTTCCAGTCACTTGGAAAACTCGACCAGATGCCGTCTCGCCGCGGAGATGGAACCGAGAAGAGTGTTCAAGACATCATAGATATGTTGAAGAAGACTGACCCGGACGACGTGCCAGATTTCGTGGCGAAGGAGCTAAGTAAACTGCCCCCCGTCACGTTCGATCACGTCGACGTTACGCGGCTGCTAAAGGACATCACTTCCTTGAAGGCGGAGATGACCAAGATGCAGTCCAGAATGGAGGTATCGGAAAAAACCAATACCGAACTACGTGCAGAAATAGCATCATTGCGCAACATTGGTTCGGTAATTGGGTCACCTGAGGCCTCAAAGGTGAACACACGACGAGGGGCGCAAAATGCATCCGTCGGCAGTTTTGAATCGGCGAATACAAGTGCGTCACCAGCTGCCGATAACGCTGAGCAAGCGCCGCCCGCCGCCGCCGTCGCCCGCGCCACAACACCGGCTGCGGAAACGTCACGAGTAGGTACGTCGACCCCTAGACGTGCCTACGCTGCTATTGTCACCAGCGGCAAATCAGATGCGTCGCAGCCTAAGCGACAAACCAGAAAAGGGGAAAAACTGGTAAAGGGTGCTCAACCTGCCCTGACCGCGGTCCGTTGCTCTTTGCCAAGAGCCAGCCAAGTTGATGAGGAGGGTTTCACGAAAGTAGAAAGGAAGAAGAAGAAGCCCTGTTCTCGTAACTTGTGTGGCACCGCACCGAGTGGACCCAACATGCTGCTGCGCGCTGCTGTGCCTACGACGCAGCTGTACCTTTCGCGTCTGCATCACTCCACAACAACTGAGGAAGTCGTGCAGTTTTTGAAAGTGAAGACCAACTGGACTCTGAGGGTCGAAAGGTTGGAATCGCGCCACAACATCAACTTCAAGTCATTCGTGGTACGAGTTCCAACCCAACATCTACAGACTTGTCTGAAAGAGGACTTTTGGCCGAAAGGTGTCGTATATCGACGTTTCCGTGGACGGTTACGCGACACCACGCAGCGAAACACGACGCCGACAATGTTACGTGTATAGT
Organism: Oligia fasciuncula; assembly: GCA_963082905.1. Classification (NCBI taxonomy): domain Eukaryota; kingdom Metazoa; phylum Arthropoda; class Insecta; order Lepidoptera; family Noctuidae; genus Oligia; species Oligia fasciuncula. The sequence goes on along the minus strand of OY720391.1, from coordinate 564,396 downwards.
TCATAGTTTAAAGGTTTTTAATATGTATTAGTTTATTGTATAAGATTATTTTGTGTATTTTATCTATGGGCCTTAGTAGCCTGATAATAAAATGATTATTATTATTAGTCAATAGGGAGATACAGAAAACCTCCACCGCACGTTTGGCAGTTACTTTGAAGGCTCATTTTGACGGCTCATTTGGACGTGAGACTCCGCACGCTTTTTACCGATTGATGAATTTCATTGGTCCCTACGCCCGCTACGGGGATTCCCCGCAGACGGTGTACCGACCGCGTCATTGACTTATGACTTTCATTAGTCATTACCTCGCCTACGGGGAGTCTCCAGCATAATCAGCCTATAATGTTCCCACTGCTGAGACACAGGCCTCCCTGTCTGTGACAGGGAGTGAGCCATAATCCTCTACGCGGGCCCAGTGCGGGTTGACGGATGTCACATGTCTTCGATTTTTTGGTTCTAGGACATGCCGGTTTCCTCACGATATTTTTGCTTTCAGTTGTGATGAAATAATTTGCACAAAGTAAAGTGCCTGCTTGGGTTTGAACCCACGACCTACAACGTACACGTACTCGTAAGTCGCGGCCGTTACCATTGGGCCACCACTGCTCTGCGGGGAGTCCCCTCATGCTGTATATCGACCGAGTTATCGACAAATGAAAAAGAGCAATGGATGTTTTACGTTTATAAATCAATTATTTATTTATCAATCAATCAATCGTTTATTTATCATAACATATCGATTTTAGGTTGCGGTTTTACCGTAACGAGATTATTTTTAAGGGGAAATTTTCCGAAAAATTAAATAGGCAAAACTGTTTTTTTTTTCTTTTTAGTTAAGTCCATCAAGGGACAAGCAGCAGGGAGAATGGCCCCCGGGTGAGATTAACTTTTTGTTTTATTATAACTCTTTCTTAGGGCTGTTTTACCAAAGAAAAACAAAAATGAATGATGAAATGAATGAATGATTTTGTGAAATAAAATTGACGTCTGACCTTTTTTTTATGGAAAAACTTTGGGATTAGTATACATGTATCTAATATTTGATTATTTTACTTTCTCATGTTCAATGTTGTTATGGTTCCGGTGCAATGTAGGTATCATACATCTATAGGTATTATAACAACTTTCCCAAATTTCAATGTAACATACAAAGAGTTGTGGACTCGCTGCTGATGTGTTCGTTACTTTGTATTCAGTAGTTCACAAACAGACACAACGAGTTCTGACACATTTTCTTCGTCTTTTCGGAGAGCTTTGAACAAAACTAAAAACTGGTCTAGCGTTTGATGCTAATTTATCTAACGGCCGAGTAGGCAAGCTTTTTTGTATGATCTATCTAAAGTCACGTGAGCGGTGAGCAGGCGACATTAATGACTGTAGCATTGATCTAGGACATTAGTTTTTAGCTGTATAATCGAATGTACAGTCAATAAAGGAGATAAGTATACAGAAGCGTCGGATATAGTTGAAGTTTACTAAGAAACCGATGGATGTTCTGGACTGAAATTTAATTTAATAAATGATCTGTTGGTTTTCTATTAATAAATATAAATTTTATTCGAGAACATCCATCGGTTTCTTAGTAAACTTCAACTATATCCGACGCTCCTGTATACTTATCTCCTTGGTTGACTGTACATTATGCGAGATTCTTGTTTAACATTAGATACCTACCATTAAAACTCTAAAAAGAGTAATAACACTTCATCAAGTAGAAATAAAGAAGTTGTGTAACTCGAAACGAGCTACAGTCACAAATTATTCCATATTGACTTCATTGACTTGCAAATTATACAAAAAAATGCTAAAATATGTGATTTATTCCGTCTCCCACGCACTCCTAGTCAAATGTGTCAAATACACGAATATTATGTTCAACCGCCGCTTCTAATATTAGACCAGCTACGTCAAAGTGTCAGAAGTGAAGATAGGTATAGAAAGAGGCTAAGTTAATCATTGGTCTCTACTGTAGGTACTGGCACAGTATAATAAGCAGTATTACGTCTCGGCAGTGTCTTTGAAATAATTACCTACACCCGCTCGGTAGATGAACACGCACTAGGGTTGCCCACTATCTCTTCAGTTGTAAGAATTAAGGTAATGTTTAATCCCTATCGAAATAAATTTGCTTATCGTCACTGGAAATTTTTGTAAGTAGATAAAAATTGCATTTTACACCAAATCATTTGGATGAATGTGAGATGCATAGTTTAGATTTCACGAGCGTGTTTTGATCGCGGGACGCACGATATAGACTTTTGTGACAGACAGAAATATGCGCGGGCGAAGCCGCGACCAGAAGATAATATACTTAGGTTTTTTTTCTTCACTCGGGCATCGATCCCATGGGAAAAATACCTATGCTAATATAATACGTACCTGTCAAGAAAGTAATGCTCGCTACGCTTCAATAAATATACAAATACCTACACAACACAGACATAAATAAAAATAATGTTATTTTTATAGGCTTATCTTGTCGACTAAGTTGGTAATTTAAAAAATGATATTTTTAGTTTCGATATTGGTGAATTCAAACATCCATACACTGAACAATAATAACAACAATATGTATAGGTAAATGTGCGGGGAGCGTCTGCACCGTCCGCGTCCGTACGTATCTGTGGCGCACTCAAGACTTGAGTACTGATAAACACCACAATTTCGAAGCGCGTCGTTTCGGTCGTTTTGTATGAAGACGTAATACTGCTTACTTTATTATACTGTGGTACTGGCGAGAATATCAAGTTAAGTTGAGTCAAGGACGTTCGGTTCGGGGCGCGTGCGGCCAATTTGCGGCGAGAGGGAATCCCCAGACCATTGCTACTGACGAGTTATACAGAAGGACCACTCCTTACAATGTATCACATACATTTTATTCTATTCCCCAGTAAAAGGAAAAGAAATACATTTGAAAATGATAGAAACGTCAAATAAAAAAAAAATATTCGATATTATTTTAGCGCGCGGCCACATTTGGAACGAACACCGCAACTATTCTTGTCATTTCAATACATTTCATAAAACAATTTTTCGCAAATGTTTACCAACAGGCTTACCTGTCAACGTCATTCGAGCCCCCAAAGAAGAAGTACCTTGTAAAAAGACAGTACCTAAGTACGTAATAGTGTTAAGAGAATGTGTGTGTGTGCGTGCAGTCTGTAACCTAATCTTAAAATCTTTTACTGAATTTACATGTAGTGGGCCTTCTATAACTCTCTGTGTAGTGACATAATCATATTGGAGGCAGTCTGGAAAATTACAGCCGCCACGTGACGCTTGTGTCACGGGTTACCGTGCTTGTGTGTAACAGATACAGTGATACTGAACACTGCAGGCGCTGACGTGGATGCGACTGTACCTACTGACAGCACGACAGATAGCCGAGTGTCCCGGTAGGTGCTGATGACGATATGTACAGATACAGTGATACTGAACACTGCAGGCGCTGACGTGGAGGCGACTGTACCTACTGACAGCACGAGAGATAGCCGAGTGTCCCGGTAGGTGCTGATGACGATATGTACAGATACAGTGATACTGAACACTGCATGCGCTGACGTGGAGGCGACTGTACCTACTGACAGCACGAGAGATAGCCGAGTGTCCCGGTAGGTGCTGATGACGATATGTACAGATACAGTGATACTGAACACTGCAGGCGCTGACGTGGAGGCGACTGTACCTACTGACAGCACGAGAGATAGCCGAGTGTCCCGGTAGGTGCTGATGACGATATGTACAGATACAGTGATACTGAACACTGCAGGCGCTGACGTGGAGGCGACTGTACCTACTGACAGCACGAGAGATAGCCGAGTGTCCCGGTAGGTGCTGATGACGATATGTACAGATACAGTGATACTGAACACTGCATGCGCTGACGTGGAGGCGACTGTACCTACTGACAGCACGACAGATAGCCGAGTGTCCCGGTAGGTGCTGATGACGATATGTACAGTTTGCTGTAGAGATTATATTATTTCAGGTCGAAGAAATAACTTTCAGTTACCAAATGGTTACTGAAAGTAATTTCTTTATGACAGCTGAAATACCTATATAATGCATTGTGCCGAGTTGCCGACCACAAACACAATACCAAAAAACTAATACTGAGTGTTCCCTGCAATATTCACATAGAGAAAACCGTACAACAATACCTAAACCCTGCAATATTCAAATAAGAGTAAACCATAGAAATGTAAAAGACGGTGCATGGTAAATGCACGCTGTGGTTGATGATTTAAGGTTTATAATTGGTTGTGTAGTACGTCCTGATTTATGAATTTGCAAGTGTGTGCGCGACTTTCTATAGAACCTATTGTTTTACCCTACTGTGAATAAACAACACATCCCCTTGTTTCTGATCGACGGCACAACATAACGAAAGGCTCAATCGAGATTGTGTCGAAACAATATCATCGCGGCAGGTAGTAATAAGCAGCGCGTCGTAAAAGCGCGCGTTCGCACGAGCGCATCACCGCGTTATCGCGCCGCGGCAGTAAAGAGACGCGTGACGCGCGCGTTTACGAGCGGCAGGCGACGCGCGATATGCAACAATAAATATTTTGATTATATGGAATTACATCGGTGTGGGAGGCGTGCGGTAAACTGTTAAATGTCACGCTTATCTGCACAGGGCGAATCTTGCAACTAAAGAAGCTCCATAAGACAATAGTTGGGGAATAATGCGGCTCTTTCTAATTTCTAACTTATGCTTACCCAATTTGGTACGAGTAGAGTGTGGGTATAATATTTGTCGTTACAATCATAATTCCGATAATTGTCTAATACTACGGTACTGTAGGTAACTACAGTCAGCAGCATGAAATGTATTACTATGGCCACATGTCAAATGCCCATGTAACAACCACTTTCATGAAGATCGGGAGACGCTACACTCGAAGTTTTATACAACCGTCTACAACTTTATGGTTATGTTAACGTACAAACGGTCCAGTTGGGTAGGTCCAACTTCGAGAAAGAGTTCAATCGTCGAATCCGACTCGGCTGGGCAGCGTTCGGGAAGCTACGCAATATCTTCTCGTCCCACATACCACAGAGTCTCCAGATAACAGTATTTCAACAATGCGTGTTGCCAGTGGTCAGTGGTCGCTCACACTGCGACTCATAGGAAGGCTGAAAGTCACCCAAAGGGCAATGTTTCCCTACATGATCGAATCAGAAATGAAAGAGATCCGTGGGAGAATCAAGGTGACCGGTAACTGTCTTAGCCCGAAGAAATATCAAACTGAAGTGGCAATGGGCAGAGCACATAGCTCGCAAAACAGATGGCCGAGGGGCCGAAAGGTTCTGGAGTGCTGCAGGAATCAGCTGGATGCGCAAGGACAGAATCGGATAAAGTGGCCGTGCTTAGGGGAGCCTATAACCAGCAGTGGACGTTTGTCGGCTGTGATGATGATGATGGACAGCTTGGTTACATAATATACCGTCGTCTGGACGACAGATATTAATGGATGAATCATGAAATCAGATATTGTGGCCGAGCTGTTCATATATATAGTAACATACTTATGCTAGTGACTGCACACCTCGTCCTAACCCTTTGGGTACAACAGGCGTGATGCTCTCTTTACAGTTCCATTCGTCTTTGGTCGATTTTCCTTAACAGAGTTCTTAAACACCACCAATCATTTGCAGCTTCCTTTTTTCTATGCAAACGAAAATACGATTACACAAACCCTCTGAAACTCCTTTATCTCGTATAGCAGGCGCGAGCCCGGTCGGTACTCACGGCACTCTATGATTTATGCGGACTCGCTTGTTCGCGAGAGTTATCGCTTTCCATACGTCTCGCTGGCAGCACAGTTAAATGCCTAGCCTTGCAAACACGCCGACCGAACTCAGAGCTTGAATACTGATCGCACACACATATATGAAAAACCTAACGGCATAGCATCCACTAATCTCCAACTAACTTATATTATGGAAGATCATATCCGCTTGTACTGCTTTAGCAACCGAAGAGGGCACACGCTTTTGTTTTACGGTTATTTCCAGTGGATAGCTGCCATGAAAAATCAATCCCGTTCTTTCAGGACATTGATTAAAGTCCTCTACTGCTTCCAGAAGTATCTCATAAAACACTCCGACAGTCAGCATGTGGCGTCCAATGAGGTGATCGGAAACTAACGTGACGTCACGAGTAGACGAGCGAGCGCGGCGTTAACGACCACCCTTTATAACCTGTTGATACGATCAAATTGACCGAATTCATTGCGAAGCCGATTACGCGCACAAAGAGTCGCAACACGCTCTGTAACATTAATACGATTAATTGAATCGCGGGATTAATCGCACAGAGTATCGCCTGCAATGCTTTTAGTATATCTGTGACTTTTGCGCTTATCAGCCGTTAATGCTCAGCTATTTAAATGAGAATAGTACGATTGATGATAGTATTTATAATGCGGGGAGCATTAACTTAAGAAATGTTTAAATAGAATGCTAGAGATCATGGGAGTGACAAGAGTTAATCGAATGTCATTTTGTTTGAGCTGCATACAGTGCTGAGATTAAAATTTTCAGAGATATCATCATAGATGCAGTTAGTTAAATTACTATTTTGAGACAACAATCATTAATAGCAACTAAACCTGAACATCACACTACGGCCCACGGTAGATATCTCTACTCCTATGCCTGTGTGCTCGGAGCCCTGGTTCCCAGCACATTGTCTCCGTGCCACACATAAGCAACTAAACCTGAACATCACACTACGGCCCACGGTAGATATCTCTACTCCTATGCCTGTGTGCTCGGAGCCCTGGTTCCCAGCACATTGTCTCCGTGCCACACATAAGCAACTAAACCTGAACATCACACTACGGCCCACGGTAGATATCTCTACTCCTATGCCTGTGTGCTCGGAGCCCTGGTTCCCAGCACATTGTCTCCGTGCCACACATAAGCAACTAAACCTGAACATCACACTACGGCCCACGGTAGATATCTCTACTCCTATGCCTGTGTGCTCGGAGCCGGTTCCCAGCACATTGTCTCCGTGCCACACATAAGCGAAGCGTGCATGAAAAGATAAATGACTATAAATGAACCTAATGAACTACGTAATGATCAGAAGCATGCTCCCCCCCCTCCTTTCATTCCTTGTACCCCTGCCACCCGCCCCGCGAACATTCTGCCCCATTAAGCTGAACATGATGAAAATAGAATCATGTCTTCTACTAAGTTAATAGAGCAAACATATCAAATTATCATAAAAATATTTCTGTGCATCTCTGTGACTGAACATCGAAGTATTAACGTATTGGAAGTAGCTACTTAAAATTCTCGTTCTAAAGATATTCAAGATCCTAAAGTACATATATTCCAAAGAATCATAAGCATCCTTCAAACCTTATGATTCCTTCCATAGTCTTCAAGATTCATGATTTTAATACTTGAATGTTTTTTTTGAGTGATCGTATATTTAGGGTCCAATTTCGTTCAGTAATTAACTAGTTCAATAATACAGTGAGGTATAATCGCCTTAACTAAAACCTTTTAATACGGTTACCGATAGGAAGGCTTACATCTACTGATACGATAATATTAATTTTACCTAACTCGTTCGAAAAGTTTAAAGGTACATCTCTTAAATAATACATTCGTATACTTCCGAATGTACCATATCCATAATCATTACCTTAGTGTTGATATCTAAATGACTTTAAAACAAAAATCGTTAAATTGAAGTTTAATCCCAAAAAAAGTTAGGAGTTAACCGTGACGTATACCGATGTATAGGAGACCATTTTGTTAACTATAAGGTTGCGTTTATTCTTGCAATAAATTCATCCCAACTACGGAACTCTTCATTGTGCGTGGTCTGACACGCACTTGGACTGAGTTTTTTTTGTTTTACCGTAATTAGATGTCGATACCTACCCATCATGTGTACTACGTGGTTTCGCTAGCTAATCTAATTTGACCCTGTACACAAGACGCACTTATCTTCCTGGTACGGCTTCCAAACTTACAGTTACCCCTAAAACATTGGAAGTCAGCGCGACCGCTCAAGTGGCCTTCAGTGGCGCGCGCTGTTTCCATCCGTACTTCGTACTACATCACACTACACGGAAGGTCCACTGATAGTAACAAACAAAATATAAGCAAGCACAGTGTCGCGTCCATTCGCAACTCGCAAGCGAGGCTGGTGGCCATAGAGCCCTTGGCTCAATTCACCGCTCGCGGTCGGGCCAGGTTTTCTTAGATTTTTCGTTGAAGAATTTTTCAACAGTAGTACAGAGTCCGCATTTGTCAGCAGTTAATGGCAATGTATGCCTAGTTGATGGGTCTCCATCGTTGTTGGCGCCATGTTGCTGTCTGCCCCTTTTCGGGACATACAGGCGTGATGCTATGTTGCTAAAGCTTTCGCACATCGCACACATTTCACAAATCATTATTTACGAATCGACAGGCAGTTTAGTTCTCGTGAAGCCTTTGTAGTAAAATATTATAATGCTTTAACACCGCGTACATCGGCTGTGCATTTAATTCGCAATTTGCAGATTGGACCTTCTGTAGAATTTTGTAGTATGTCACATTAACGATTAACTATGGTTTTGAACCCTATTCCAAAGAACATAGAGTTCGAATTTATGTTGAATTAGTAAGTAGGAGGCAGAGTCGAGTTCAAGTGCGCCCTTGACGCGTTTCAAGATCATTATCCTCGTAACAATAATATAACATAGATACAGGTTACGTTTCATTCCACGACTAAGTACGAAAGTAGCAAGTTCTTATCAACTCGTAATAACACAACTTTGTGATAAACTTATGATGAGAGACCTTACATATACCTACATACTGTACATTATTAAATTAATATTATGTTCCTGAATTCGCAGAACGCAGTTCGTTATTATGAAAGTTCGCTTCTGTGCCGCGGTGGTATTTCGTATCATGGGACCGAGCCAATTGAACAATTTCGAACACCGACTGAGTACTTACTGAGTATTTACTTACAGACAGACCCTGGCCCACCTCGCTATCGAACCAATAGCCTGACACTCAGCAGCCACACCTCCAACCACAGCGGTACAAGTACAAAACCATATCAACGATGTATTTGCTAAATTCTTCCTGTAATTCTGTTATAGCAGAATTATGTAAGTATTTGAATTAGGTGTGTTACGTTCATGCCTTTCATTCGTCTGTATTCTGATATCATCATCTGCTTCATCTGCCTGCCTTTTCCCAACCATGTTGGGGTCGGCTTCCAGTCCAAACGGATGCAGCTGAATACCAGTATTTTACATGGAGCGACTGCCTATCTGACCTCCACAACCCAGTTACTGGGTATACCGCACCTCCGATAAAATAGGGTTACAACTCGAAAAAGTGATTTAAGTACAGGCATTTTCAGGAAAATTGAAAAACAGCGTATGCCATTAAAACATATTTTTGTAAGCTTTTCAAGTATGTATAATTTTGATCACATAATAATAACAGTGTAAGAATAAAGACTGATTAACAATCCGTATGTTTATTTTCGCTTTTCTAAAAATCAAGGTTTTTACCCTATTTTACCGGAGGTGCGACACGATATCCCTGGGTAAGACTGGTTGTCAGACTTTCGGGCTTCTGACTACCCGTAACGACTGTCAAAGATCCACGAATGACAGCCGGGACCAACAGCTTAACGTGCTTTCCGAGGCATGGAGGGGTCACGGTATGTAAAGATGGTCACCCATCCACAGACCACACGCGGCAAGCGTAGCTTAACCTGATCGATCGACCTGTGCGAGTGTTATTATTTAGCCGTCTGTATTCTATTATATTTTATTTTATTGAAATTAATTAACTTTGTTTAAATTTTACTTTTAGTTTATTTGCAGCTTCTGTCCAATATCTTTTTTTTTCCAATGTTATCTAGACCATATCCATAATTTGTGTAATACATGTGTTAGCAGTAATACCTTTCCTAAATACTTTTGTAAATCAATATTGAATGTATAAGTTGTTGGTGTTCTGTAATAAATAAATACCAAACAGGTTGATTACCACACAATAAACATTCTTCATCCTTAAATCCCAATAAAAGTGGTTACGCTAATAACATGAGATTGATTTCAATAACTGTGTTCTGTAACCCGAGCAACAATAACTGTGTTCTGTAACCCGAGCAACAATAACTGTGTTCTGTAACCCGAGCAACAATAACTGTGTTCTGTAACCCGAGCAACAACAATAACTGTGTTCTGTAACCCGACACCCGAGCAACAACCTCTACCGACTAGTTTGTGTTTGTGAGCGAAATCAATGGCTGTTATAATAACATAGTATCAACTCGATCGGTTCAAACACAACTCATGGGCATCGGACAGAATCTACAGACGATCCACCAACAACATTACGTGAAAATAATCTGACGTCATCACAAGCTGAACTAAACGGGTGCGCCAAAGTTCACCAAAATTTTCAACTCCGATAATTGGAAATCCGAAAATGTTCTTCCTAACATTTTTCGTCCTAACAATCACAATTCCTAACTACTCTGTCTCTAATGTTCATAATTCCGAAGCATTAAACTTCATAATGTCACTAGCAATAAAAAACCGCCAAGACGAGCCAAGCGAAGCGAAGCGCAAGGGCACTACCTACCTTTTCTCGAAGCACTTCGTCGTATTTTTGAACCTTCATAACTTGGGTTTGGATTATACCAGATAAACAAAATTTTCGGGATATGATGTCAGTTGATGATGGTTGACTTATTAAACCTATAAAGTTTCAATTGCATAGCTCTTATACTTTAGATTTTATTGATATCTAAAATACCCCGATGCCATCAAAAACATAACTTGTAAAAAAAACCAAGTCTCGCAACTCAGTTCTTCTACCGTAAAAAGTTGTGAGATCCATGAAATACCAAGTCGGTTAATTTATTCACTCCCTACTTAAGGAACCTTCTGTCTTAAGTTATTACATAATTAGCTAACCTAACAACATCTTGTAGTGACCATCAATATTAAAAATCTTCTATGTTTTGAATAAATAAATTGACTTGGCCATCGCCACCGCATGAAAACACAATGTATCTCACAGTGCGATTGCCAAGTCAATTTATTTATTCAAAACATAGAAGATTTTTAATATTGATGGTCACTACAAGATGTTGTTAGGTTAGCTAATTATGTAATAACTTAAGACAGAAGGTTCCTTAAGTAGGGAGTGAATAAATTAACCGACTTGGTATTTCATGGATCTCACAACTTTTTACGGTAGAAGAACTGAGTTGCGAGACTTGGTTTTTTTTACAAGTTATGTTTTTGATGGCATCTCACTTCTTTTTGTAGATAGTCCTACTTTTTCCTTTCCGGTACCTTTTTAACTTTTTATTTTTAACATAATCCGTTGACCATTTTACAAGTTACCTTTGAACATAATTATATCTAGGTGTAGGTACCTATATACACCTATTATTCCATTATATTATATACTAGCTTCCGCCCGCTTCTTCGCTTGATAGAAAAACTACCGCAAGTCCTTCCCCGGGATGCAATCTATCTCTCTGCCAAATTTTATCGAAATCCGTTCAGTGGTTTAGGCGTGAAAAGGTAACATACAGACAGACAGACAGAGTTACTTTCGAATTTATAACATTAATATGGATAATTGTTATTTTCCTCGCTAGAGAGCTCCGATAAACGCGTGCGATCGCTGCTAATCTTAAAGTGCTAATAGGGCGAAGCGCGTTTTTGTTTTTTGACTATGGCATCTCGTAGTTGACCTTATTCTTCTTCTTAGCGTGTCGATAGCAATCTAAATGGACTTGGCCCAGAATTCGGCTACTTGTTTGGCGCCTTCACCAGCGTCCATCAGTTCCTGTAATGTGCAGCTGACAGGACACGCAGGACACGATATTAAGTGTCCCATCGTTCGTGGGACAGCACCACATTTACACTCCAAGGCGGAGTCGTCTATGAATCTCCACCTGAACAGGTTTTCCTTGCTTCGGCCAACCTGGGTCCGGAGTCTGTTTAAAGACTGCCAGGTTACCCAAGGTAACTCATGTCCAGGTGGGAGGTCTTCAGCAGGTGGGAGGTCTGCAGCGGGTGGGACGAACGGTTTGGGTAAGGAAGCACTGTCTCGCCACAGCTTCAGTCAATCCTGTGATGGTTCGCCAGTGAGTGGGACGACACACTTTAAAAAACTGTTTCGACTTTTCAGCCTTTGTGGCACAAGGATGTTGTCGTGTGTCGGAGACCATTTGGCTCTTTCGCTGGAGCTTGCCACCGCTCTGCAAAGCACCGGTGGCGCTATTCCTGCTAGTGGATACAGCATTTGTACCGGGGTTGGTTTTAGTCAGGCAGTGATGATCCGGCACGTTTCATTCAAAGCTGTATCCACCAGCTTTGCATGGGCAGAACGGCTCCACACGGGGCACGCGAATTCTCCCGCAGAAAAAGATAGCGCCAGTCCAGTAGTCCGCATAACTTCAGGCGAAGCACCCCATTTCGATGAGACCAGTCGACGAAGAAGATTTTTGCAGTTTTTGCTGAATGTTAAAGACCTGTCCAGGGTAATACCAAGATATTTAGGGGAGTTGCTGAGCTCGAGGTACACCCCACCCCAAACGAAGAGAGGTCGTGACTACTTAACCGTACTATCCTGTCGTTGCCTTAGGTAAACTCACCAGCGCAACCGCTATGTCCCTACATTTTAAATCTGTAATATCTTCAAAAATATTCATTTAAATTACATGCTTCAAAGGGCCAAATTGATCTATAGTAATGGCACAATGTACTTAAGGTACTTAATTGGATATAGATTAATGCTGTATTGTTTAAAATCGCTTCGTAAACAAGCCACTATTTCTCGTAAAAAGTAAAGGATAAAAAATGGTTATTGTGGGTTATCCCTAACAGATAGACATATACCATCGCGGACTTTTTTGTAGACCTTTTTAAGGTGTGCAATACTGTAGTACATTATTTTGATCTATCTCGTAGGGTTCAGCTAGCTTTTGCAATATAAGCGCAAGAAAATCTGTTTATTTACGACATCACATTAGAAACCTCTAAAATTATCAGTGTTTCTCTACTATATTATGCATGTATTATACAAATAAACCTTCCTTTTGAATCATTCTATCTTATAAAAAAAACTACATCAAAATCCGTTGCGCAGTTTTAAAGATCTAAGCATCCATAGGGACAGACAGACAGCGGGAAGCGACTTTGTTCAGGTACACTGATTCATTAACTGCAAATGTAACTTTGTAATTCTATATATTTATATGGGATTACAAAGTTATTTATGCAGTTGGTGTATCTAGAAAACTGGAACGAAATTGCAAAATATTTTAGTTTTTCCTTGATTTATACACTAAACGCTAATTGTGTTCTAAATTTGAAGCTTCTATGTCTGCTAGAAGTGCCTTAGAGTTTTGATGATCGGTCAGTCAGTCAGTCAGTCAGTGAGTGACAAAATTAAGAAACTTTGACTAGTTATAATTCTTAAACTACTGGTTCAAATTGAATGAAATTTGAAATATACCGTGTTTATACAATACCTGCTTGATTACTGAAAATTCAGGTCTCTAGTTTTATCCACAACGATGTTATAGGGGGTCGAAAATGGCCTGAACTGCTTCGAGAAAAGGATGGTACGGCCGTGCCGCTTTTTGCTCGACTTGGCGGGGGCACTGCCGTGCCCCCCGATTTCGTCACTGACTGACTGACTAACTGACTCACTGATGATCATCAATATTCTAAGGGTCTTCCTGAAATCCTAGAAAGCTGAAATTTGGTATGTAAGCTAGTAATAGTACACAAACAACAAAAAAACTCTAAAACATGGAACTTTTACCCTCCAACCCCTTAAAGATTTCCGTAAATTTTGATGCTAGAGTTCTGAAAGTTGATATAGGGACTCCTGAAATCCTAGAAAGCTGAAATTTGGTATGTAAGCTAGTAATAGTACACAAACAACAAAAAATCTCTAAAACTTGGAACTTTTACCCTCCAACCCCTTAAAGATTTCCGTAAATTTTGATGCTAGAGTTCTGAAAATTGATATAGGGGGGACTCCTTGTTATAAATAATAAAATACCCCCCCCCCCCAAATATTTTTTTATTTCATAAGCAACTTTCAAAAAGATGTGAATTCCCACCAAAAACATTTTCATGTAAAATGTTGCCAAGACGAGACCACTTAGGGCTCGCACTGTCAAAAAGTTATCAGATCTCATGTAGAGCCAAGCTTCTGACTTTACACGCCCTAACTTCACAAACTCTACACCTTAGTCAAAATATGTGGCTTGGCCGTTTCGCTACCATCACATGGGCGTAAGATGAAAAATGTATTCACTGCTCATTACTTTTCTGTTATACAATAGTTCTTGTAGTAACGAAACGGCCAAGCCTCATATTTTGACTAAGGTGTCTTGGCAACATTTTACATGAAAATGTTTTTGGTGGGATCTATAATACTTTTATTTGTTTTCCTATATTTTCTCAACATAACCATCTTTTACACTATTATTCAAAGTCATAGGTATCTTTTTTGCTTAGATTTCTTTTTATTTATAATAATCAGTATTATATACATTAATTTTGTGTAACTTTATTTTCACATAACATGTATTAACATATAAGAATAATAGTACCATGGTACAAGTAGTTAAAGGATAATAAGAAATAGGGGCCCCGCGAAGCGGGGCTCCGTCGACATAGAATGCAAGAGCGAGCGAAGGGCACCCCGAGGTTCGGTTTTGTTAGGTTACTTTAAACCCTTTTTAGAGAAATAGGGGCCCCGCGAAGCGGGTCTCCGTCGACATAGAATGCAAGAGCGAGCGAAGGGCATCCCGAGGTTCAGTTTTGTTAGGTTACTTTAAACCCTTTTCAAAGAAATAGGTTCCCCGCAAAGCGGGGCTCCGTCATCATAGAATGCAAGAGCGAGCGAAGGGCACCCCGAGGTTCGGTTTTGTTAGGTCACTTTAAACCCTTTTCACAGAAATAGGGACCCCGCGAAGCGGGGCTCCGTCGACATAGGATGTAAGAGCGAGCGAAGGGCACCCCGAGGTTCGGTTTTGATAGGTTACTTTAAACCCTTTTCACAGAAATAGGAGCCCCGCGGCTCCGTCAATTAACACTTTTTGTTTGTCTGCAGCAGCTGCAGCTGCAGTGCCGCGCGACTGATAATACTGAATGATCTACGAGTGATCTGAATGGCCTGTTCCGATCACATGATATTTAGCTGTAATACTTCCAAGTTCAGTCGAACGATCTGCGGAACTAATAATAAACGTACGTTTTTGTTGGATGCTAATTTGGAGCCAAAACCGAGTTTGAGGTTGTTAAGCTGGAATAAATATCAATAGAATTAGATTGTGTGTAAATAAGGTGTGACACTAGCACACATGCAAGACGCAGGTGTGATAATGATCAAACATTCGAACATTATAATATAACATTCCTTTGTTTAATTTTCAAAATTTAAAAGTTGCAGCAGCTGACTCTAAGAAGTGTTTTGTTTTATATGTTAATATCAAAGTTATATACTTAACAAAAAAAAATTAGACTAAAGTATTATTCCATTGATGCTCTTGTGATTAGTTTAACAAGAAGTGCTGCATTTTAAGTAAAAAAGACAATCATATGTTAAATCTATAAAAAAAACGCCAATCATGTTACACCACCCTTATAAGAAAATATAATTTAACTA
Source organism: Oligia fasciuncula (assembly GCA_963082905.1). NCBI lineage: Eukaryota > Metazoa > Arthropoda > Insecta > Lepidoptera > Noctuidae > Oligia > Oligia fasciuncula. Next base: position 548,703 of record OY720391.1, on the reverse strand, counting down.
GAGAATTTAAAACAAAGAGCTTGCCCTCACTTTCACACGTATGCAAAAATAATTGTTAAAGTGCAGGTACAAATGAGCGTTTGTGCTGCGTTCAGTTCGTTCACCCGACTCGCTCGTTCACTCGCCCCCGCCGTATTTATGCGCTTTGTCCTGTCAGCGCACTGGTTAATGACTCCTCGTCCTCGTGCGAGTCCAGCAGCTCTGTGCTCCACTCGGACACATGTGGCTAACAATCCTCTAAGGGTTGAAGGAGGTCCTCTAAAAGGGTCGGAAATCGGTTTGCTCTCTTGACTCGCATAAGAGCTCCTTGGAAGGCAGAATTGTAACATTGCCTGAGGAGGCAAATAATATTGATTCATTCAAATCATGACTATTATTTTGAATGTAAATATGTATTTATAAAGTTAAGCTTTTAAGAACTTTTGCAACGGCATAGAAGTATTAGGTACAAGGACAAGCATTATAACTGCTTGACGTTAACTACAAAACCTCATTCAGAACACGTTCCCGGGGTCACCCTGTTGTAAAGCTAGTCCTTCTGCACCAGCAGACTACACACATCACGTTACACCAGTGCTTGTCCTAAACAAACAATGAGCGCCTGTATCAGAACATGACATAACTCAAGTTTAGCTTGTTTAGGTTCTACTTTAAATTACGTACAATTCCAGTTTCGCTGACTAGAATAATACTCGTACTGGAAGAACACTGTTTCACTTTATATTAGCCTTAACGAACATCAGGGATTATAGAAAAAAATATTCTTGATGTAAGTGGTTGTAACACCATATTCAGGCCTAAAGAAGTCCATTTTGACAGTTCAGTGACATTATATATCGTCAACCGTAGGTTCAATTGAGGTAAGGGACATAATACGATTTTTCAGGAGAGGCCGACAAAGTTTTTTTTCGGACTAAATCGCCTATAACTTTTTTTGTTATTAACCTTTTTCGGATCTGATTTCACACATAATCTTGTATTTTAGTGCTCTATCTACCTGTGTAACATTTATTTAAATAAGTTAGCTATTTAAGAAAATAGACGTCCCTTACACCAACGTATTTTGTTAGTAATGTCCCTTACATTAAATTGATCTCTACGTTGGATACAATCTATAATGAAAAAATAGTGTAAAGGTCTTGTTGAAAAAATGTATGAAGAATAATTCGTTGATTGGGAAGACCCTTACCTTATTTGAAGTGGATTGGCGGCGGTAATTACACCATTTCAATTTGCTATATTGCATAGTTTTTCAGATACATTGTTATTATGTGGCTGATTCGAAATTCGAATCCAAAAATCAGTAGGGTAAGGGACATTTTTTTTAAGCTAGAATTTTTTCATATACACCATTCGAAAGAGCGCAAAATTCTGAACAAAACTGTATACTCAACTCATTTTGGGTATTTTGTCCCTTACCTTAATTGCACCTACGGTCGACGATATGATGAAACGAACTTCCAAGTGAAGTTCGATCATTATTATGATGAGTTGCTTCATTTGAAGATATGATTATAACAATGTAGTTTCCCTACTTACTTGGTAACTTCGCACATATTTTAAAGATTTTTTTAAACTGGTGACGAGGTGACGTAATTCCGGTCTGACTGCAACTCGGTTGACACTTTGACGTGTAGCTCATTTTTTAGAGTCATGAGTATGATATAAAACTTTCTCTATATCTGGGAATCTTCAAGCGTCAGGGAGGGAGGGTGATCGTATCTTCAAATGAAGCAACTCATCATAATAATGATCGAACTTCACTTGGAAGTTCGTTTGATCATAATATTATAACTCGTTGCTTCATTTTTCAGATATGATTATAACAATGTAGATGTTAAGAGTCAGAAAGTTTTGAAATGGAAAACAATAAGGTTTTAAACATTATGGTTTTATTTACTTATTTCGAAATAACTTCAACGAGCTAAACATAAAGATCTTATCGATCACATGAACATAACATAAATAAACATTTCTGTAGTGTAATATAATCTTATAATAGGTACCTATAGTTAATAGGAATTAATAATCAGTCTGTATGTCTGATCGTAAGCAAACAGATTTGGCAAATTCGCCTTCATTTATAACGCACCTATTATAAAAACGAGCAAATGAATTAGATGAACTAGTCCACCCAGCGCTTTTTTGAATGGTTTCTATATTAACTCCTGCTAAGCTTGCGGCCGAGGTTGACGCGTGCTGTGTACTGTGCGCGGCGAATACACTGGTATCAATGCCGCTTTCTGACAAGACTTGTTTGATCCATCTACTGATGGTTTGCGTGGTAGCGGGTTTGTGTGGCCGTTTGTACGTCAACAACAGATTGTTTGTACTCTCAGGTCTTATGTTTTTAGTCATAAAAATATTACCTGAGAGCACCGTAGCTGGACATATACGCGTATTTTCCCTGAAGTATGGCAAGAACAATATTGGCTGGTCTCTGCCGGGTGCGGATGTCTTTATGATGTCTGTTATGACGATTTTTATGCCGCTATCAGAGAAAAGTATGTTCTCGAGTTTAATTAAAGACAGCGTTTGTACCCTGTGAGCTGTACAAATTGCAAGTAGGATCACCAGTTTTTTTTTTTTTCGAATAAGAGCTCACTTTTAGGGAACCATGTTGAGACATGGTTTAAAACCAATTGGGGATTCCAGGCGGTGGAGTACTTGGGTTTTATGGGTCTTAATTTATACGCCCCTTTAAGGAGACGTTTTATAGATTCGTCTGAGCCAATATTATTGCCTAAAAAGGTTGACAAGGCAGAACGATGGGAGTTTAGACTGCCATATGCACACCCACTATTAAACTGTGATGCTAAGAATGAGATTAAAGCAGATTTCGAAGGGTCAAACACATTCGTGTTGTTGATCGTACTGTTAGACAGGGATGATAGCATTAGTGTAGCCGACTCTGCTCGGGCACCTCGACGCCTGAAAGCCTGCCGGAGAGCCTCGCGACACCCAGGGTAAGGTTCTTGTGCAAAGGGTGGTACTCCCTGAAATGAGATTGCAAGAGGTTTTTATTGGGGTTTAAATAAACAACGTCGGAAACTATAAGGCTTTGCAATAGTGGGAACCATGGCTGTGATGGCCAGTTGGGATAAACTAGTAAGCCATGTGCATTTGTCATCGATAATTTTTCTAAGGCATTATACCAGGGAAAATGGTGGAAAAGCGTAGAAGAAATGGCTCTGCCAGTCCACCGTAAATGCGTCTACGGATGCTGCGTCAGGGTCTTGTTTCCATGAGATGAATGTGGTACACTTCGCATTATCGCGGGTCGCGAATAAAGGCTCTTACACACCGGCGCGACTTGTCGCGCGACGTGTCGCCTGGCGATTCTGCGATATTATCGCGCCGCAACACCTTTCACACAAGCGCGACGCGATATCGCGGCTACATGGTGTCGCGCTACTCGACAAGTCGCCCCTGTGTGAAGTGTCGCGCGCGTTTCCATAGAAATTGTTCTATGGATATATATCGCAGAATCGCGTCGCACTGTCGCGTCGCGCCTGTGTGTAAGAGCCTTAAGTCTATTTCAGGTTGACCAAAATATTTTATAATGTCTTGGAATGCTTCATCGGAAAGTGACCATTCAGTATCCGGATTGACTACTCTAGACGCGGCGTCTGCCCGGTTTTCTTTGGTATTTACGTATGATAGGTATATGACCTATAGGTTGCGCTGTTCACAACATTTCCAAAGGGACCTAGCCAAGTTGTTTAAGTGGGGGTATTGAATACCCCCCATACGATTTACATAACTGATCGCAGTGGTGTTGTCCATGCGCAGTAATATTGTTTATTTTATTTATTTATTGGTTGCATCACTGGCGAAGGATTTCAAACCTAGAAAGGCTGCCATCAGCTCTAAGTAATTGATATGACAATAATTTTCTGAAGACTTCCATTTGCCATGTACTTGAGCGTTGTTGCAAACAGAACCCCAGCCTGACATCGACGCGTCGGTATAGATTTCGATATAAAAATTTGGCTGTCGCGTAAAGTTGCGTGCTGTATTAACATTTGATAGCCACCAGTTCAGATCCTCTAATACAATATTAAGTAGGTTAATTTTAGCTTCGTAATTATTATTATGCTTAAGTAACGCTAGAAACTTCTGGCGTTCTAAAATCTTAGTGTATACCCAAGCGTATTTAAGGGCTGGGCTAGTGGCGACTAGAATACCGATAAAGTGAGCTAATTCGCGGATGGAACATAGCTGTAATTTAGTGAATTTTGTTACTAATTCGATGATGTTACGTCGCTTATCGGCTGGCAATTGTATACTGAGATACCTGGTATCGTAACAAAATCCTAAGTACTTGCAGAATTGTCGCGGTTTTAACATACTTTTATCGTAATTGACAACAAACCCTAGAAACTCGAGTAGTTTCAAAATTTCATTTACGTTATTATGACAATTCTCGTATTTCCAATGCATAAAATGTCATCTAAATAACAAACTGACTGAAAACCGTGATTTCTGAGGTATGTTATGACTTCCTTCATAACCTTAGTGGATACCCGTGGGGCAACGGATAAGCCAAACGGCACGCAATTAAAGCCATATGTGTGAGTTCTTAGCGAATTATTGGGCTGAAATTGATAAATATTTACGGTCGGATTGCCTAATGCCTAGAGGAAATACGCATCTTTTAAGTCGATGGTAGCAAGAGGTATCCATCGCGTGGTATCAATTCGCATGCTGTTCGGTAATCCTCCATTTTTTAAATGTTCGCTCTTGATTAGCTTGTTTAAGGTTTAATATAAAGCGTTTATCGCCGTTAGGTTTTAGTGTGAGGAATATTTTAGAAATAAATTGATCTTTAGTCACATTGCACTCTGAGATAGCCCCTAAAGATTTGACTTTCATAATGGCTTTCTTTCTTTCTCAGTATTTGATAGGTTGTTTTTAGGTATTATTGATTGTCGTACATGTGTATGAAAGGGTATTGGATAACCATTTTTTAACTAATCAAGAAAAGACCGTCGTCATCGGCCTTCTGTATGCACCCCGCCTCCCCCCCCCCTGTTCGCCGGGTATCGAGGAGGCAGGTTCCAGTTTCCCGGGTAGGACTGGCGGGTACTAGGAAGTTGAGGCGATTTTGAAACTTTTGCGGTCTTTTTTATGGAAAGGCCTTGCTTTTCAATGGCCTTGGCGGCTTTAATTTTTTCTGATAAGGACGAGCCAAACAGTGATTTATCCCGTTCGGACTCGTTGATGATATTTATGAAAGCTTTGTCCAAGCTAGGTGTGATTAATTTCACTCGAGCCTTGATGGCGGTGATTCCCGCACTAGCTGTTGTTGAGACGCTGTAAGTGTCGTGTCGCGGTTGCGAACCATGTCCGGTACCGCCGCCGAGATTTCAGCATTCAACTTGGGCGCTTGAAGGAGCCTACAATTGTCTGGTACAAGGTACTCTTTCAGTACCTTGTCCTTGTTTTCTTTAGGCATTCCTTTCCTTAGCAAAGGAAGCCACAATTGCGATAGATTATCGTGAATGTTATCGCCGTAGTCAGGCGAATCTGACGTGGATTCACCGAGTGCCGACAGTAGATCAGAATCTAACAGTCTAACTCAGGTTCCATGCTACCAGTAGTTTCCTCAGGGGGACAGGGTTCCGCCTGGGCATAGTGTTGGTTGGGATTGTCGCCAGATTCCGGTTCCACGTCTTGTGGTACGTCGGGTAGCACGGGTACTGGCTCCATAATAGCTTCATTATCATTGCCTGGGACCACATCAGGATCTTCGCTACGTAAAATTACAATTTGTAATTAAGGTTGTGAAGATAACAATTCTGAGGGTAGTGTAGAAATAAAATTTCTTAATTGATTTTGCACGTTAACGTTACATCTGTTTTATATTGTACGTATTTTCTGTGCTTGTTTGTCATCGTTAAAGACTCGCAGTCAATCCCGATGCAATAATAAAGTTTAACTTTTCTAATTTAGTTTTGAACAATGTCAAAGTTATTGACTCGCAGTCAATCCCAGAGCATTTACAAAACTGATATTTTCACTACCATTCACTTCTAGATCACCAACGAATAAAGTATACCTTTGCTTACCTTCACCATCCGATGCTGCGATAGTTACCGCGCACGAAAAAGGAATGAGCTACACGTCAAAGTGTCAACCGAGGTGCAGTCAGACCGGAATTACGTCACCTAATAGTTTTAAAAAATCTTTAAAATATGTGCGAAGTTACCAAGTAAGTAGGGAAACTACATTGTTATAATCATATATGAAAAATGAAGCAACGAGTTATAATTTACATTGTCGAGCTAACGATTTTTTCATACATATTCTTGTGAAGCAATGAATGAATGAATGAATGATTTTATTTAATTCCTTTACAGTTCAAAACAATAATACATTGCCCCACAAAACTGCTTACGCAGTTTAACTGTGAGATTACCAATTTCCTTCAAAATCCTTCGGATTATGATTTCTATTTTATTTTCTATTCGGGAACTTACAGCTAATATAAACCGATATGCATTTGAAGGTAATTTACAAGTTACCATTGATAAACACTTGAAACAACAAAAAGTTCGGCACAAAATATGTACCTTTAACATAAATTAGGAAACGAAACAACACGCTGGACTAATACAAACTAAAAATCATTCAGACGGAAACAATTACTTTTCCGTAAAAAAAGCTTTTCACCAACAAGTGCTTAAGCCGAGAAACACTGCTATTCGCACACGACGCGCAAAAAGTCCGTGTAATTCGGGCAGACCGCACCGCGCCGCGCCGCGCCGCTCGGCTCAAAAAGTTTGTGAAAAAAATATAAAGTTTGCTTCAACGCGCGCTAACGCAGACGGCGCACACTTTAGTCGGCAATCTGCATTTGCTAGGGGTGGACGTAACGCACGCGATCTATTATCATGGCGCCAGAGGTCGATGTAACGATGTTGATTCAAGAAATACAAAACAGACCAGCAATTTATGATACTTCTAAGGCAGAATATCATGATAGACATTTAAAAAGAAAAATGTGGGAAGAAGTGTGCTGTAATGTTTATTCCGCTCCTGTTTGGACATGTATGACGAATTCTAAAGAAAAAACAAAATACGGTAAGTTTAAGTTTTTATTAGACTTTACCACATGAGTAGAATCGTACAGAGACCAAGCTTCTAAGGAGCTGTCAAAATGTTTCTGAATGAATCAAAGCAGGTCTTAAAATAAATAGCAACTCATCAAATGTAGTAACAGACATTTTATAAAATTTGAAAAAAAAATCCGGATGAACTGTGCCTTCAGTAATCTTTCCGAAAGTATAGGATGTACCCAAAATTCTCTATTTCTTCTTCTTTTTCTGTACTTCATGTACAAAATAATACTTCGCGATCTCTGCACGATTTCCATAGCGTCTACGTCCCTACAGCTCTGCCGACAGAATGATCGAAGATGTGCGTCGTGTGCGTTGAGTCTGTGAAAAATCCGCGACCGACTTTTTGCGCGCCATGGAGACTTTTTGTGCGCCGCAGACTCGATCGCACAAAAAGTGTGCCGTCTGAAGATCACCAGTCTGCCTATCAAGTTTTGTAATGCCAGTTTACCTACTTGTAGCCAACGTAGTGAAGCATACTATTCAAACAAATCATATTTTATGTTAAATGCTGCATCCTTATCCTTACAATGATATCGGTGCATCCTATTGTTTTCACACATCGTGTCGTAAAACGTTAGCACTCGACAGAACAGCGCAATGTGCGACGTCACTTACAATGTACCGATAACTACAGAAGATCTACCCTACATGATGCATATCATAGCAATCTTTTGTATACAAGAATACACTACAAAGAATAGAACTACAACAAAACTTCGTTGAAGTAGGTACAATAGTCCATCCTAAATACTTATTTCGGTGCACATTCCTGCCTTACCGCACACTGTTCAGAGTACGATTTCTGTTTGTTCTTGTAATGTGAGTAAACGGAACTTAAATAAACAGCAAACCATGTTCAGTTCGACATACGATGCGCTCCGAGACCTCGTGCTTCGACGAGCACGTTAGGCTGTCAGCGCCGGCGTCGGCTGTCACGCACATTTCTATGACAGTCGATACGATCAAATACTGATAAATAGCCTGCAGTTATTGGGAAATCATTTTGAGCAAAATTAAATCTCCTAAAATAGTGGTGTGCTAGAGTTAGAATAGAATACTCTTTATTAAAAAGTAATTTAAAAAAATTAAACCGACTTCAAAAAGAAATCAACTCAAAATTATGAAATAACTTTAATTTCGGAAGTCGGTGTCTTGGGATCTGTATTTTAGTTTTTTGCCACCGACTTCCGAAATTAAAGTTATTTCATAATTTTGAGTTGATTTCTTTTTGAAGTCCGTTTAATTTTTTTAAATTTTTTATTTCGTAATTTTTAGTTTTTGCACTAGAATTTGACCAAGGTTTTGAGATGTTTTCCCTTTGACACTACACCCGTAGCTCGTATCAATACGCCAGGCCGTCACACTTAAACGTATTAGTCCATATCTTGAAAATTACTGAACTGATTTTGATGAAACTTGCACTGTTCCCTAAGTTGAAGTAAATGTAAGCTAACACAATAAAAATGGTCACGATCCGATTAATAGTTGCTGAGAAATGCGTGGACAAACATACATACATACGTCTATGAAATTTTGTATATTTGTTTGCATTATATTCACATATGACAATCTACTAAGGCAGTAGATTGTCATATGTGAATATAATGCAATTCCAATAATATTACATACATATGTATCGAATTGATAACCTCCTTTTTTTTATGTCGGTAATAATCTAGAAATTCCACTAGTTTTGGCAGAGCATAAGTTAAGGATAAGTTTAAAGTAGTGGAGAAAGTGATGTACTGTCCTAACTGGTGTCACTGATGTAGTAATCAGTGGCATTAGATAGGACAGTTCATCGGTTTCTGTAAAATGCTCGGTTGATGAGTAAATCATCGAGCAATCGATGAGTGCGTCATCTGCATGGCGTTGGTGCGGAGTTGCGCGGAGTTTCCACACCATTGCTCGGGGTTATTGCATGATTCCTTTTGTTAGCGCCGCCTCATTTAGCCGCGGCTGCCCGTAATGTCAACGACTATATTATTAGGATCAACGTTCGTGTCGAGATTAAGGAAGTTGCAACAGCGACGTCTACGCCTACACCTGATTGACAATTTGGAATAACTTGATCACTACTTAAACAGTTATTTAATTGTCAACAGCTCCAAAGCGCACAGTAACTAAAGTATACTATGAAGTGACAGCAGGCTGCAGCGAGCGCCCCTTCGGCCTGCTTGGTGACGGTATGACATGTAGTGTATACTATGAAGTGACAGCAGGCTGCAGCAAGCGCCCCTTCGGCCTGCTTGGTGACAGTATGACATGTAGAGTATACTATGCAGTGACAGCAGGCTGCAGCGAGCGCCCCTTCGGCCTGCTTGGTGACAGTATGACATGTAGAGTATACTATGAAGTGACAGCAGGCTGCAGCGAGCGCCCCTTCGGCCTGCTTGGTGACAGTATGACATGTAGAGTATACTATGCAGTGACAGCAGGCTGCAGCGAGCGCCCCTTCGGCCTGCTTGGTGACAGTATGACATGTAGAGTATACTATGAAGTGACAGCAGGCTGCAGCGAGCGCCCCTTCGGCCTGCTTGGTGACAGTATGACATGTAAAGTATACTATGCAGTGACAGCAGGCTGCAGCGAACGCCCCTTCGGTCTGCTTGGTGACAGTATGACATGTAGAGTATACCTTCGCATGGCGGACGGCGAGCATGTTGTTGCACGCGACATCTCCCGCCGACACTACATAACCGACACTGGACACTCGCGACACCACTGTACCGACACCGCTGACATTCTGCGATACTCACGTTTTTCTACTGACCGCGATTCAAACAGACATTACCAAAACAAATAGGACGGAGGCTTGCGGCGGGACTGTGGCAGTTTTTGCGAGTGCCACTACCTCGCAGAACTGGTCGCGGAGCGGCAGGCGGCCGGCGCGGGCGGGGGGCGCGGGAGGAGGACCGGTCCGACCGGCGCGGCGTCTGCGCCGCACGCCGAATTATACGCTGCCTCCGAACACTGTGCAGGTAGCCACAGTAGGACCACACCATCAACATGCTATAACAAGGTTCCATCGCACCTGCGGTACCGCCAGTAATCCAAGAACAATAACAATATCTGTACTTGTACAAACATGGGATGTTGATACTAACAGGACCCGTGAACAGGAAAAACAAACCAAGAACAAGTGATAAGCAATATTAATAGTAGATAAAGATTAATAATAATACTGTCACCCGTCGTCGTACCATCGTACTATCATTACTTGCACCTGTAAGGAAAAATATAGCATTTATTTGCATTTATTTTGCATTTAGCCAAGAGTTGCAAAAGAGTTGCCAAGAGTTGAGTTGGCCTTTTGTAAACGTTTTTTATTAATTAAAATAAAATATTACTGTAGTAGGTACCTACTACAGGTGGTGTTATCAAATAACACTGTGACACCCTACGACGGCTACATACTTCGGAGTGGTTAATCAGAATAGTCCGTAGCCTATGAGCATTGTAAGTGGGCCTTCTGACCACATCCCACGGTTGTTCGCTGGTGATATCGGCCAGCTACCACACTCTATCTGAACTGTTGCTATAACAACGCGTGCCGAAAGCGTTACGATTGTTGTATATCACCCCCTGAGAAATAACCAGAAATCAGTTATAGACATTATTTCCTAATGTATTTCTATGTAACTTTTTAGGGTTCCGTACCTCAAAAGGGCTTATAAGATTACTTCTTTGTCAGTCTGTCAAGACCCTCTAGAACGCGTGGACGTATCAATTTTAAATTAATATCAAATACATAAGTCTACGGTCCCTTAGAGCTCTAAAAAAATCAAACTTCTAAATCAACACAATTAAAAATACATAAATTTCTGCGACATATTTTGATATTCGCAAATAAATCAAAACCTATAGGATACTTTACGTTGACCTAGAATCATACAATTCGGCAAGAAGCAAGGTCTCACAGCACAAGTAGGTAAAGAAAAAGTCCGAAAATCGTTCAATTGTAGTTTCATCAATTTTTTATTTTTTGTATGTATGGGAGAACATTTGTCAACTACAAAGTTGAGTTTCTTGGGATAAATTCATCCTAACTCCGGAACCCTTCATTGTGCCTGGTGCGTCATTGTGCACACGCACTTGGCCGGTTTTAGTGTATTAATTGTCAAATAGACCAACGTCCGTCTTTATGAATATAATCCTATACATTTATAACATAATTATCTAAGCATCAAATACGAGGCACCTTGAAAATAAAAAATCCTTTCAAGAGACCCGACCAGACTGGCTGTTATTAGGTTACTATGAAATTTCCAATTTTGGATACTGGTTAATGTGAAGATTATTTCATTCTATTTTTTTTATTAAACAGTTCCATTAGAGAGTGCTATGTCCGCAGCCGCCCCACGTTTCGGCCCGTATAACGTACTTTGGTAGGGCCATGGGAAGGTTGGAGGGAGTTCCCTTAGAGAATCGCGCCTGCGGAAATTATTATATATGGCTCTGATGGCTCTTTTCTGCAGAATAAAAATAGAATCGATTTCTGCAGCCTGTTCCCAAAGTAAAATACCGTAAGACACGATACTATGAAAGTAACTAAAATAGAATAGTCTCGCGGTGTCTAAATTAAATTTGATTTTGATTTTGAATTTATTGATCAGACAGTTTTCCTAGGAATCACGCTAGACGAGAAATTACAATGGAGACCTCATATAACATCTATTGCGGGGCGGCTAAGCTCCGCCGCTTATGCTGTTAGAAAGATAAGACAGTTAACAGATGTAGAAACCGCGCGTTTGTCTATTTTAGTTACTTCCACAGTATTATGTCATATGGCATTTTACTATGGGGTCGGGCTGCTGACATTGAATCCATTTTTATTTTACAAAAGAGAGCTGTCAGAGCCATTTACAATCTACGTCGTCGCGAATCTCTTAGGGAACTATTTAGAAAGGTTAATATAATGACGGTACCTTGCCAATTCATTTATGAAAATATTATGTATGTAAGAAAAAATCAACATCTTTTTAATAAAATAAGTGATAGGCATAATTTTAATACTAGAAATAAAGATAAATTAGATCAACCTTTTTTCAGATTATCTAAAGTACATACATCTTTTATGGGGTACTGTGTTAAATGCTACAACAAAATACCTTGTGACATATTGCAATTAAATGAAAGAAAATTTAAAACTCATATTAAAAGTACACTTTGTAAACAAGGATATTACAAATTAGAGGATTATATCCAAGATAAGAATGTTTGGAAACATGCTGGTCCTGCTCCATAGGACAATCTAAAAGTCTAGACAACATCAAACTTGTTCGTAATTTAATTTATATTATATATATATACAGGGTGATTGGAAGATGGGTGCAAAGCTTTAAGGCGAAGATAGTACAGGCAATTCAGAACCGTTTAAGCCATGGTTGTCTTAGACGAAGTCTTACCACTGTTTTTTTACCAATTTCTTAAGATTTTTTTCGAAAATTCCCAAAGTTTTAACTAAACTACTTATTTATGGCCAAATTGAATGATAAACAGAATAGAATAGAATAGAATAGAATAATTATTTATTTGCATAGAAAGTAGGTACAAAAAATGCAGATGTTTTTATAATTAGAGATCCTTATACATTCTACCTTAAATTAGGCATGCAAACATTTAGCACAAGTGCTTAATAGTCTATATAATGTCAATATGAAAATTATTATAATATGGTCAATAAAATTAAATAAAGAATTAAAGATGTCAGGATGGTAGCTATAAAGTTTTATCATTTAAAAATTCACAAATAGAGTAATAACATTTATCAATTAATAAGACTGACAATTTCTTTTTAAACTGTGGAATGGACTCGTTTTTTATTCCATCGGGTATTTTGTTAAAGATAATCGGGCACATACATATAACACTCTTCCTTAATAATGCAGTGTTATGACTACTGACACATAGCATGTTTGAATACTGCCTTCTAATTGGTCGTGTTCTATTGTCAGACGATTTATTAAAAAGATGCATATTTGATTTCACAAAAACAGCTATTTCGAAAATGTAAAGTGACGGGAATGTTAGCAAATTTAGGGACTTGAATACAGGTACGCAACTATCTGTTACTTTCATGTTACACATTGCTCTTATGCATCGTTTTTGAGCCTTGAATACCTGTTCTCTCAGACTACAATTTCCCCAAAATATTGTCCCAAATCTCAGAATTGACGCTACTAAACCATGATAAGCAACTAATCTGGTGGGCATATTCACTTTCCTAGATAGGTTAAAAAGTACATACGCTGCTGTACTTAGTCTTTTGCATACCTCTTCTGCATGTGGCTTCCAGGTTAGTTGGCTATCTATCATTAAACCTAAAAATTTTGCAACTTGCACTTGATCTATTTTTTGTCCATTGTAATTTAAATTTAAAGTTTGCGGTGGTATACGTTGATAAAAATGCATAACATTAGTCTTTTGTATATTAATCATTAAATTATTTTGATCAAGCCAGTGTATAATGTCCGATAAAGTATTATTTATGTCATGTTCATAAGTTTTTAGGTCTATACATTTAATCAAGGCAGTACTATCGTCAGCGAATAAGACCATAGGATGTTTTATGCGTCGTGGCAAGTCGTTAATATAAATTAAAAATAATAAAGGCCCCACCACAGTGCCCTGCGGTACGCCATATCTGATAATTCTGTGTTCCGATAAGTATTTTTTCTCACGCTTAGTCTTTAGACATATTTTGGAAATTTCTGTCTGCTGTTTTCGGTTGCTGAGATATGATCTTAAGAGATTATGCATATTTCCTCTGATACCTATCATGTTTAGCTTGTATAAGAGAGTTTCATGGTCAACACAGTCGAACGCCCTCGTCATATCAGTTAAAATTGCGCAAACTGGTACTTTTCCATCGACGTTTCTCATTATCATATTCATTAAATCGTAAACGGCCGTATTGATACCTTGATTTTTTCTAAATCCCTTTTGTTCTATACTCAAAATATTATATTTAGATAAGAATTTATTTATCGCGTCATAAATTATTTTTTCCATAACTTTTGAAAAAATTGTGATCAGAGCGATTGGTCTATAATTTGCCAAATCTTCTTTAGAGTTTTTTTTATAAAGTGGCTTAACAATAACTGTTTTTAACTTATTTGGAAATACTCCGGAACTGATACACAAATTTAGTATGTGACTAATATGCGAAGCAATGTCACTCGATACAAATTTTACGACCTTAGTTGAAATGCCATCGTAGCCAGTACTAAGTTTATTTTTTAGGGAATGTATCGCTCTCATAACATCTTGAGGTAGTACTGGATGCATAAACATCGAGTGAGGGTTACTTTTCAAATTACTTGTGTCGGGTTTTGAGGTCATAATATTTTTCGTCTGGTCAATAAAATAATTATTAAAAGCGTTTGCGATCTCTGTTGGATTAGTGATTGTGGTATCATGAATTTTTATTTGGGTAATAGGTTCAGTTAATGGTTTATTTTTGTTTATCACTTGCCAAGATGCTTTTGATTTATTGTTTGATGTGCTAATAAAATAGTTATTTTGCGCTTTTTGCGTTAATTTTATGATTTTCCGAAGCCTTTGCGAGTAGTTTTTAAAGTTGCTTTTATTAATGCTTGAAGGATGTCGCCTATATTTCCACAGTAAATGCCTTTGTTTTCTACTGCATATTCGAATGCCCTGAGAAACCCATTTAATATTTTTGTTTGAGTTAACGGTTATCAATTTGTAAGGGAAACAAAGATCGTACAATAGACGAAAGTGCTCTAAGAAATAATCAAATGCTTCATTAGCATTTTCGGTTTTGTATATATCAGAAAATGAAAAACATTGTAGGTAATTTTTGAATTTAGTTACATTTTCACTAGAAAGATCACGCTTTTTGATCCGCCAATAATTTATTCTACACGATTTCAGCACTTTAACTTGCAAAAACTGTGCTGTGTGGTCAGACAATGCTAAGTCTAGAACTTCTGATTTACAGTTTAGTTTAGAACTGCGGGCAAAATTGTCTATACAAGAATTGCTACATAGCCTGGTGGGTTGGCGTAACTCTAATTTAAGATTATAGCCCAAAAGAAAGGTTTCAAAGTCCAGAGTTATGCTATTTCTTTTTAAAGTGTCTATATTGAAGTCCCCACATATTACTATTTTCTTTTCGGGTTTCGTACATACTGTTTTTACAATAATCTCTAGTTTCTCATAAAACAAACTTAAATTATTTATCTTTGGGGGCCTATAAATACACATAATAATTAAATTTTGTTTCGTCAACTCTATGCCACAGCATTCGACGACGTTGGCTATAGAATGCCGAGATATGTCTGGAAGCGCTTTGTATTCAAGATAGTTCTTGACTAGAATACATGCTCCTCCACGTTTCTGAGACTGTCTTGTATAAATTGCCGCTAACTTGTAGTTTGTTAAATTCAGTAGTTTCTCATGTCCAGTCATAACAAAGTGTTCTGTGATACAAATAACATCTATTTCTTTTTTTTTCTGCGATAATTCTTGAAGGTGAACAGTGAGTAAGTCAGACTTATTTAACAGGCCAGCAATGTTCTGATGTAGGATGTTTATATTATTATAAACGAAAAAAGTCACTGTTGTCAGACGAATTACAGAGTGAAGTTTCTATAGGATAGTTTGCTATGTCAATAATCAGGCGGTCAAAGATACTTTCAAAAATGCGTTTTGTGCCAAGTCTGTTTAGTTTTCCTGTTTGATAGGAAAACATATCTAATGTCAGATCACGATTTGTGTCAAAAAAGTATGCATAGTTGTTATTCTGTATGTCCAAGTGTAGTAAATTATTAAACAATTCTACTCTATAGTTATGAATAAGAGCTCCTCTTACGTAACTGGGACAGCATATGATTACATTCGTGTGGGTGATTAGCTTTAGTGATTCTCTGATTTGTTTGATCAATTCGATGTTGTTTCCAGCGCTTTTGAAGTCTTTTTCTCCGATCATAAACAAACAGTAGTCGTCAATAGAAAGATTTTTTACTTTTTCAGTAATACTGGACAAAATTTCGCTTAATCCACTACCTGGTGTCACGTAATGGCAATACTCGAAGTGCTCGCTGAAAGTAGTTTCTATATTTTCTAGTGCACCAATATAATTACAGTTACTGATTATGCGTAGCTTTCGCTTTCTTGGACTTTTTAACGTTGTAATACAGTTGATATGTTTTTGGTTTTCAATTTTGCGCTTGGCATCAACTTTGTCGCACTCAACGATAGTCGTTTTAGGCATTTGTAATGAAACCTCAGTTTGACTTTTTTTATCTATCTTTTGATTTATTTTCTTTGGCGTGCAATCTTTAGTTTTCTTTGCAGATACCGGGCTGCAGGTGATTTTTTTGTACAAATCATTTTTCTTTAACAATTCCTCATTTTGTTTTTTAAGATTGTTATTTTCTAAGGAAAGAGACTCGATTTCTTGATGTGCACTATTTAATTCAAATTCTAGTTTATTTATACGTTCTTTTAATTTTAACGTTTCTTCATCACTACTGTCGACAGAAATATCGGGTAGACTATTGGTTGTTTCATCTAGTGTTTCGTTCAATACCTCAACATTGGAGTCAGATACAGTTCGCTTACGACGGAACGTAATGTTTTCGAGGAAGTTCATGTTGAGAGTTTTTAAATGTAGATGTTAATTCCAAAAAGACAAACAAATTGCGGGATACGAACTCGGGCCACACGGTGCATGCGGTCAGGTAGGCGTTCTACCGTATACGCCACCACGACAGTTACAAAGGTGATCGAATTTGTTGACTAATAGGCTCTTCCGGACAAAATGTTTGTTAAAAAGACGGTTGTAGTTTAAATGTTTTGAATTTTTTCCACCGAATATCACTTTGTGATAAAAAATTTTTTTTCCGTTATTTTTATATATTTACGTATTACACTCAATTCGCCTCTTAGTCTGAAACACTGTTTAACGTCAATAAGTTATTAATAACACGCACAAAATCTGTTTGTCACAAAAAGTTGTCCACATATAAAAGTCACATTTACATAGTTCACGATGAATAATTTGTTAAGATAACAATATCACATACGTATTGCACTGTTTTCAACACTTTTACTATAAAATTGAGGAGATACAGTTCAATAAATTAATTTAAGGAATTTTTATACGGGAGCACAGTGTTTACAGACAGCTAGCGCCATCGAAACGAATTCATTTTTATTGTATTTAATTAAAGTAATGTGTAAGCAATCTAGCAAAACATGTTTTAGGCCTCTGTGTCGTTAGACATTTTTTTTACAGACATTTAAAGTTCATAAAACATTTTAAATCTCATAAATATTTTTTGTAAACCTTATTTTAAAAAAAACGGAGCGTGCTTTTTTTGTTCAAACCTTTTTGAAAACATGCTTGATAATCGCTTTTTCTATTGAGGTAACATTTACGCGGATATCTTACAAATTATTGAAATTAGGACCTAAAAACCAATTTGAGGGAGAAATTTTAAATTTTTGGCAGACTAAATAAAACAACATTTGAATTTAATTTATTTATGTTTCATGTTCAAAATGTTGTCCGTGATTTCTAATACAAGCACGGCTCCGTCTTCTCACTTCTGTTGTTGTTATTTTCAACATCATCTTCAGCTTCATTGTTTCAAACTCTGAATTCATTCTCTCTATCAGTTCTTCTCTCGTGTTTATTTCCACATTCGTATACACTAGCTCCTTGGCCCGGCCCCATACGAAAAACTCCAGCAGGGTCAGATCTGGTGAGCGAGCGGGCCAAGGGATGGGTCCATCTCTGCCAATCCAGCTGTCAGGAAAACAATTATTTAAGTGTTCCCTTACATTTAACATCCAATGCGTTGGACAGCCGTCTTGCTGAAAGATGACTGTACTGTCTCTTGCGAATATCGGGACACCGGTTTCCTCTATCAGCTCTGGTAAATCCACTTGTAGAAAGTGCAAATCATTTTCACCATTGAAAGTCTCCGGTAAGAAGTGGGGCCCAATCAACGTCCTGCAAATTACTCCAGCCCAAACATTGACAGAGAATTTCCTCTGAAACGACACCTGCTTCTTAAAATGTGGATTGTTGTCTTTGGCGGCCCATTCATGAAGGTTATGAAAGTTTGTAATGCCCTCCCTAGAAAATTTGAATTTGAAATCAATCTTGTGGACGGATGAAAGCAAATTTTCTAGGGAGGGCATTACAAACTTTCATAACCCACACAACACATGGGGAACACTTAAATAATTGCTTTCCTGACAGCTGGATTGGCAGAGATGGACCCATCCCTTGGCCCGTTCGCTCACCAGATCTGAACCTGCTGGACTTTTTCGTGTGGGGCCGGGCCAAGGAGCTGGTGAATACGAAGGTTGAAATAAACACGAGAGAAGAACTGACAGAGAGAATGAATTCAGAGTTTGAAACAATGAAGCTGGAGATATGATGTTGAAAATAACAACAACAGAAGTGAGAAGACGGAGCCGTGCTTGTATTAGGAATCACGGACAACATTTTGACCATGAAACATAAATAAATTTAATTCAAATGTTGTTTTATTTAGACTGCCTAAAATTTAAAATTTCTCCCTTAAATTGGTTTTTAGGTTCTAATTTCAATAATTTGTAAGATATCTGCGTAAATGTTACCTCAAAAGAAAGAGCGATTATCAAGCATGTTTTCAAAAAGGTTTGAACAAAAAAAGCACGCTCCGTTATTTTTAAAATAAGGTTTACAAAAAGTATTTATGAATTTTAAAATTTGTTATGAACTTTAAATATCTGTAAAAAAAATGTCTAACGACACAGAGGCCTAAAACATGTTTTGCTAGATTGCTTACACATTACTTTAATTAAATACAATAAAAATGAATTCGTTCATCATTCAATTTGGCCATAAATAAATAGTTTAGTTAAAACTTTAGGAATTTTTGAAAAAAATCTTAATAAATTGGTAAAAAAAAAGTAGTAAGACTTCGTCTAAGACAACCATGGCTTAAATGGTTCTAAATTGTCTGTACTATCTTCGCCTTAAAGCTTTGCACCCATCTTCCAATCACCCTGTATATATATATATATTTTTTTTTTTTTTTATATGACATCTTATTTTAATTCATTTTTTACAATCTGCGACTACAGTGGCTCACACACTTGTTAAAGTTCAACTACTTTTGCATTTTTTTTTTTTTTAAATAACTTGTAAATATGTGAGCACCATGTATCTATCACTTATTTGATTTACCTGTCATTGCTTAATTTTTAATTCTTTTTACCTTTTGTGGTAGACTAATTTTATTATGGGTGCATCGTGTTCACATATAATTTTTATTATGTATACAAGACCTTGTAAAACTTTTTAAAAGAGTAACGGTGGAGTTTCTTGCCCATTCTTCTCCATACGAAATCTACCTTTTCGAATGGGCGACTAGAATCATTTCTATTTAGTTTTTTTTTTGACGTTCAAAAGTGCCTTTAATGTGCCTATTTGAAATAAATGATTTGACTTTGACTTTGACTTTGAAAAATCCGTCAATTAGTAAATTGACGGATTTTTCAAAATCAAAATCAAAATATTTTATTTCACATAAGCCTACATGGGCACTTATGAAACGTCAGAAGCTAGGTGCACGGTTCCAATTGGTCGTTTCCTATGGAGAAGAACCGGCAAGAAACTCCACGGTTACTCTTTTTAAAAATAATTGGCTTTTACAATATTTTCAAATTACAGTAGGTATGGGAGGATAGCGTAGGCCTGTCAACAAGTATCAGGTACTTGATAAAATAAAAAATGGTCTACAGATCTAAAGTCTACAAGGCCTACAAAGTCCTCACATTTACAAAATAAGAATCTATCAAAAGGATAAATAAAAAATAAAAACCTAATAAAACCTAGTGATATGATTACCATTACAACCACTAATAAAGAGATGGAAAAAAAAATAATTTTCTGTATGTAATGTCAAGTAATAAAGAGATTATGTCAAAAAAGTAAATAAACTAAAGTAAATAAAAAATTAACATCGTAATTTGAGAGAAGTTAATAGACATTTAAATAGTTAAGCCGTTAATGAGTAGCCACGGAAGCCACATGTGCAGAAGGAATTATTGCCAAACTACCTTGTCTTCAACATAGTCTTTAATCTTATAATATGCTTTTTTGATAAGGACACGTTTGATGAAGGTTTTGAATTTTCCATCGCTAAGTTCTGTAACCGACTTTGGCAACTTGTTATAAAAACGGACGCCGTTTACAAGAAATTACTTGCTAGTTTTAGTTAATCTAAATTTAGGTAACACAATTTCATTTTTACTACGTGTATTTATATTGTGGAAATCGCTTCTTATTTTGAAGAGTCCTAAGTTTTTGCGAACATACAAAATACTTTCTAAAATATAAAGAGAAGGCAGAGTTAGTATATCAATTTCTTTGAATTTGTTTCTAAGAGACTCGCGAGGACCCATTTGATAGATTGCGCGGATTGCCCTCTTTTGTAAAATGAAAATTGAATCTACGTCAGCTGCCGATCCCCACAGCAGAACACCATAAGACATAATGCTGTGGAAATAAGCAAAGTATACTAACCTAGCTGTAGCTATATCTGTCAACTGCCTTATTTTTCTTACTGCATATGCAGCTGAACTTAATCTACCTGAGAGAGCTCTAATGTGTGCGCCCCATTGTAATTTTGAATCTAAAGTAATACCTAGAAATACAGTTTCCGTAACAGCGTCTAGTTTTTTGCCATCAAGTTCTAAATTCAGACCCACTTGAGGTATCAAACAGCATAAGCTGCTGAACTTAGCCGTCCTGCAAGAGATGTTAAATGAGGACCCCATTCTAGCCTTGAGTCGAGCATGACCCGTAGGAAAACAGTTTTATAGACGAATTCTAGTTTTTCTTGATTCAATATTATCTCACAATCACTACCCTTGACGCTTGGTAAAAAAAATCAATAAAACACTCTCAATATACCCAATGCGTAGATCAGCTTGTAAACTAACCCTATGTGGCTTAAAACCCTCGATTATCAGTCAACTAAGAGTCTTCTGATTCCCATCCTATCGTTCTTCCCAGTGTTTCACGTATCGACTATACGGGGAATCACTGCAAAGAAATTTTCAAAGGCCGCGGACTTTAATATATTGTCATCAATAGCAAGGCTGTAGTTGGGTTGCATGGAACTTCCGCATGTCATTTTAATTACATTTCTAAATAAAATATTTTTAAACTTACATAACGTGTCCATACGACAAACATTTTTAAATAATTTAGATCCATATCATATAAATTAAATTTAGCAGTGTTTATACAAGTCATCATACAATTCATAAAGTTGCTTTCTACTTTTATGTATAGGTTACCAATGGTAGCCGGCACTGAAGGAAGCGTTAATATTAACCGAAAACATCTTTGGAATGAATATTAAAAAAAAACATTATTATTAGTCGTCAAAAGTGGTAATTTACTCAAGAGTTTAGTTTTCAATGTTTCCATGCGATTATTTGCGATAGTTTTTGGGTTAACAGTGATATCTTTTTAGTAACTTTTTTGTTTAGATTTGGAATAGTGATTTTGTGTTTAGAATCGGGGGGCACGGCAGTGCCCCCGCCAAGTCGAGCAAAAAGCGGCACGGCCGTACCATCCTTTTCTCGAAGCAGTTCAGGCCATTTTCGACCCCCTATAACATCGTTGTGGATAAAACTAGAGACCTGAATTTTCAGTAATCAAGCAGGTATTGTATAAACACGGTATATTTCAAATTTCATTCAATTTGAACCAGTAGTTTAAGAATTATAACTAGTCAAAGTTTCTTAATTTTGTCACTCACTGACTGACTGACTGACTGACCGATCATCAAAACTCTAAGGCACTTCTAGCAGACATAGAAGCTTCAAATTTAGAACACAATTAGCGTTTAGTGTATAAATCAAGGAAAAACTAAAATATTTTGCAATTTCGTTCCAGTTTTCTAGATACACCAACTGCATAAATAACTTTGTAATCCCATATAAATATATAGAATTACAAAGTTACATTTGCAGTTAATGAATCAGTGTACCTGAACAAAGTCGCTTCCCGCTGTCTGTCTGTCCCTATGGATGCTTAGATCTTTAAAACTGCGCAACGGATTTTGATGTAGTTTTTTTTATAAGATAGAATGATTCAAAAGGAAGGTTTATTTGTATAATACATGCATAATATAGTAGAGAAACACTGATAATTTTAGAGGTTTCTAATGTGATGTCGTAAATAAACAGATTTTCTTGCGCTTATATTGCAAAAGCTAGCTGAACCCTACGAGATAGATCAAAATAATGTACTACAGTATTGCACACCTTAAAAAGGTCTACAAAAAAGTCCGCGATGGTATATGTCTATCTGTTAGGGATAACCCACAATAACCATTTTTTATCCTTTACTTTTTACGAGAAATAGTGGCTTGTTTACGAAGCGATTTTAAACAATACAGCATTAATCTATATCCAATTAAGTACCTTATGTACATTGTGCCATTACTATAGATCAATTTGGCCCTTTGAAGCATGTAATTTAAATGAATATTTTTGAAGATATTACAGATTTAAAATGTAGGGACATAGCGGTTGCGCTGGTGAGTTTACCTAAGGCAACGACAGGATAGTACGGTTAAGTAGTCACGACCTCTCTTCGTTTGGGGTGGGGTGTACCTCGAGCTCAGCAACTCCCCTAAATATCTTGGTATTACCCTGGACAGGTCTTTAACATTCAGCAAAAACTGCAAAAATATCAAGCAGAAGGTGCACACTCGCAACAATCTTCTTCGTCGACTGGTCTCATCGAAATGGGGTGCTTCGCCTGAAGTTATGCGGACTACTGGACTGGCGCTATCTTTTTCTGCGGGAGAATTCGCGTGCCCCGTGTGGAGCCGTTCTGCCCATGCAAAGCTGGTGGATACAGCTTTGAATGAAACGTGCCGGATCATCACTGCCTGACTAAAACCAACCCCGGTACAAATGCTGTATCCACTAGCAGGAATAGCGCCACCGGTGCTTTGCAGAGCGGTGGCAAGCTCCAGCGAAAGAGCCAAATGGTCTCCGACACACGACAACATCCTTGTGCCACAAAGGCTGAAAAGTCGAAACAGTTTTTTAAAGTGTGTCGTCCCACTCACTGGCGAACCATCACAGGATTGACTGAAGCTGTGGCGAGACAGTGCTTCCTTACCCAAACCGTTCGTCCCACCCGCTGCAGACCTCCCACCTGCTGAAGACCTCCCACCTGGACATGAGTTACCTTGGGTAACCTGGCAGTCTTTAAACAGACTCCGGACCCAGGTTGGCCGAAGCAAGGAAAACCTGTTCAGGTGGAGATTCATAGACGACTCCGCCTTGGAGTGTAAATGTGGTGCTGTCCCACGAACGATGGGACACTTAATATCGTGTCCTGCGTGTCCTGTCAGCTGCACATTACAGGAACTGATGGACGCTGGTGAAGGCGCCAAACAAGTAGCCGAATTCTGGGCCAAGTCCATTTAGATTGCTATCGACACGCTAAGAAGAAGAATAAGGTCAACTACGAGATGCCATAGTCAAAAAACAAAAACGCGCTTCGCCCTATTAGCACTTTAAGATTAGCAGCGATCGCACGCGTTTATCGGAGCTCTCTAGCGAGGAAAATAACAATTATCCATATTAATGTTATAAATTCGAAAGTAACTCTGTCTGTCTGTCTGTATGTTACCTTTTCACGCCTAAACCACTGAACGGATTTCGATAAAATTTGGCAGAGAGATAGATTGCATCCCGGGGAAGGACTTGCGGTAGTTTTTCTATCAAGCGAAGAAGCGGGCGGAAGCTAGTATATAATATAATGGAATAATAGGTGTATGGCTAGTTCTACAAATTGAGGAATTATGGTTGGCTCAGGTCGTAGAATAATATATATTATATATTTGTGTTAATTGACACTATGAAATAAAAGTTTATATTGGTTTCTAATTGGGCACTAAAAATCATTTCTCTCAAGCAAATATTTATACGATAAATTTACATAAAAAGGGGCAAAATTGTCACTTCCCTGTGGGGCGACATTCCAAAATGCAAAATATAAGACCATGTAATAAGGTTTAAAAAGCAGTTTAGTAGAATAATTTTATTATAAGATAATAATCATATACATAAGGTTTCCATAAAACGCTAAAACAGTTTTATGGTCTCTTATTTTCTCCGAATATTGTCGACTTTACAAAGGCGACGCGTATTGAGTATCACTTCCCTGTCACCTAAAAGTTTGTTAAAATCACCTTGAAATTGAATAGTAAGTAACGTTGCCGCTCGGGCATTAAAAAGAAAGGGGTGACGACAGCATGTAACGGCTGTGTTTTGTTTCATTCGAGCAGCGATCGGGTCGTGTCCGTGCGTTTAGTGGTGACAATTGCGTTCGGGGTCAGTCAAATTCTCACTCACATGGTACGTATTTACAGTTAAATTATAAAATATTATTTAATTTTAATACATTGTAAGTATGTATTTTAGTTGCACTAAAGATTTATGGAGATTTTAATTGTAATAAAATAAAGCAATCTTCTAGATTTAGGGAAAAAACATTCAAAATATCACTTCCGTGTGTATCACTTCCCTGGAAATACATAGACAGGGAAATGAGAACACTCCAGAGAAGTGATAAAAGGCTTGTTCTGTGACTGTTGGCACTAAATAAAATGTGCACTGCGTTAATACAAGCTTTTATTTAACTTGCCGTGTGCGTTAGTTTGTTAGTTATTATGTATGGGTCAAATCTTGCAAGTCAAATTTGACCAACTTCCCAGGGTCCAATCGAATTGAAATTTTGTACACCTGTTTAGGTCAGGTGACAATGCAATATTACGTTACCATTGAGCTGGTCTAATGAAGGAGACGAATGTTGGCCATAAGAACTCCTAAATTTTACTGTTTTTTCGTTATTTTAATGTATGTGATTCTATTTTTACTTATATTTGCCAATAATTTAAGAGCCGAAAATAATTTCGAAGTTCTTTATAGAACCGATATGAGTAAACCAAAAGGGAAATCGCAGACTACAGAAGAAATATTGAGAAAAAAAGGAGAAAATGAGAGAAAACACAAGTATAAGAAAGACTATCTCTGAAATGTCGGATCGAGAAAAAGCATGGCTGGAGAGATCCAGTAAACACTATAAAAAAGAAATGTGCTGTAAAAAAAGCTTCTGTAGATTTTATGAGAGCTAATACATCATCTTCTCGTCCCACATACCGCAGTCTCAAGACGAAAGTCTTTGAGCAGTGTGGGTTGTTGCCAGTCATGACATAAGGCACTGAAATGTGGTCGCTCACAATGGGCCTTATTAGAAGGCTAAAAGTCACCCAAAGGGCAATGGAAAAGGCTATGCTTGGAGATTCCCTGCGTGATCGAATCAAAAATGAAGAGATCCGCAGGAGAACCAAGGTAACCGACATAGCCCGAAGAATTGTCAAACTTAAGTGGCAGTGGGCAGGGCACATTGCTCGTAGAACAAAGCTCGTAGATGTAGTGTTGGAAGGCGTTTCACAAGGTGGACCCGACGACCTTGTGAAGGCCGCAAGAAGTCGTTGGATGCGAGAAGCACAAAACCGGTCGAAGTGGAGGTGCTTGGGGGAGGCCTATGTCCAACCTCTTTCGGCTCAAATGATGATGATAAATGATGAATACACCATCAAGCCTCATTTCGTTTAATAAAGAAAACTTAATATTCTTCATAATTCATATTTCTCTATAACGACAGCATTATCTTGTCTGAATTATCACTTCCCTGGTTGGTATTATAGTACACGTTTAGATTTATTTTTGCATATAAACTGTTCTATTTATTTATTAAATATCATATTTACTAGTATTTACTACAACGTTTTCTGTCAAGTCGATTTTAAGATCAAACAATCTTCTAGAGTCACTTCCCTGTATCTACTCTCATTTCCCTGTCTTCTGCAAATTGAAAAATGCCTATAACTTCTAAATTAATCAATATTTTGACTGACCCTTTCAATTCTAGATTACTCCATCATGTTTTAATAAAATAGTTAACTTAAAAAATGATTTACATTAAAAAAAACGATGGGCCGAAAATAATTCATTTTTATTCCCTTGTTTGTAGAACTAGCCGTATATAGGTACCTACACCTAGATATAATTATGTTCAAAGGTAACTTGTAAAATGGTCAACGGATTATGTTAAAAATAAAAAGTTAAAAAGGTACCGGAAAGGAAAAAGTAGGACTATCTACAAAAAGAAGTGAGATGCCATCAAAAACATAACTTGTAAAAAAAAACAAGTCTCGCAACTCAGTTCTTCTACCGTAAAAAGTTGTGAGATCCATGAAATACCAAGTCGGTTAATTTATTCACTCCCTACTTAAGGAACCTTCTGTCTTAAGTTATTACATAATGAGCTAACCTAACAACATCTTGTAGTGACCATCAATATTAAAAATCTTCTATGTTTTGAATAAATAAATTGACTTGGCTATCGCCACCGCATGAAAACACAATGTATCTCACAGTGCGATTGCCAAGTCAATTTATTTATTTAAAACATAGAAGATTTTTAATATTGATGGTCACTACAAGATGTTGTTAGGTTAGCTCATTATGTAATAACTTAAGACAGAAGGTTCCTTAAGTAGGGAGTGAATAAATTAACCGACTTGGTATTTCATGGATCTCACAACTTTTTACGGTAGAAGAACTGAGTTGCGAGACTTGTTTTTTTTTACAAGTTATGTTTTTGATGGCATTGAATTGTCCGCAATTATCTGAGTGTATTAAATTAATAGTTTATTTGTAGGTTGGTATAACGTCTGTATAAATATTATCTAGACAAGTGGCACTAGTAGGACTTATTCTAGTGGGCTCAAAAATTGGTTAGCAAGATTGTATGATTAAAAAAAAACATTATTTTATTACATAATCCAGAATTTTCTAACAAATTAACATTAAAATCACAAGTGATAAATTAAGTGCCTTGATTGAATTACAGATTTTGTGCAACACTTCATCCAAAACCTTTTCGACAATCCTGAAGGTCTGTCTGTACATACTTTCAAAAAGAAACTTAAGAAATGGCTCTTTAGGTATGTATTCTACACTAAAAGTGAATTCTTATTCTATGCAAAGTTCTAAATACGTAGATTTAGTACCTATATACTACTAGAGGTCCAAATTATGATCTCACTAGTCTTAATTGAAGTATTTTTGTTTAAAATTTATTTTAAGGTATTTTTTGCACCCTGAAAGAACTGAACAAAATATGTGAAACAATTTTTATTTGACACCTTTTAAGTACCATATTTTCTGCATAATAAAGATACCATACCATATCCTATTCTATTCTAACACAATGCTATGCTGACGCTGTCAAAGACAAAGTTGATCACTGCCCTGTACTGTAATTAACTAGTACGTATAGCTGTCAGAACGTAACACGGCCGTTTTAGTTGCAGGCAGAAATAAGAGCCTATGATGGTCATGTAGACAAGGGAGGGATTTTCCTGATCTCGACGCATACATAAGAGAACTCACAAGTCACACCTGCACCAGCTGCGCGCTGCGCTGGTATTGTTTTATCAATGAGATGTCGCGGAACACGCCACACACATGATTTTTATGGTTTCTTTTAATGAATTTCAGTACAGTTATTCCACTTTTCAAATCTGGGGACAGCAAAGACACTAATAATTATAGACCCGTATCGGTTTTGTCGGTTTTCAGCAAGGTATTTGAAAAAGTAATGTAAAATCAACTGCTCAATCATTTTAATCGTAATAACATCCTACACGATCAACAGTATGATTTCACCAAAGGACGTTGTACAACCGACGCCGGTGTCAGCTTACTAAAACACAACTTTAACTCATGGGAAGAAGCACAAGATGCAAAAGGCATCTTATGCGACCTATCCAAGGCATTAGATTGCGTGAATTACGAAACACTGCTCTTGAAACATGAGCATTACGGACTAGGTAAACTTGCTCTTAGCTTAATAAAATCATATTTAAATGACAGATTTCAGCAAGTTCAAATTAACGGTGTAAATTTATTGGGGTTAAAAGGCAAAATGGGTGTACCGCAGGGCTCAATATTGGGGCCATTCCTATTTTTAGTATATATATACGATTTACCTCATTTACTAAAAATCCGCCCACAAATGGTGTTATTTGCTGATGACACATCACAGATTTTTAATGTAAGTGTACGGTGCAACCGCACATTCTGCAATTCAGCAGTTCACGCCACACATTCATTTCAACTCATAATAATTAATTCAGTTCGCGTTGCGCTATCAAGTCAGCCAGGCGTTCTCGTTACAGCCAACAAGGGCCGCGTCACTCACTTCATTTCCACACCATCAGTCCATTAAGCTCATTTTACCTATAAGTACCTTTGGGACAATACAGTAGTGTTTCAGTACTTACCTTCTTTTATTCCATTCATCCCTCATCTAAAAGTAATGTCTGGTCTAACAAGAGATCATACAATCTTTTTGGTCCTTCGACTGTGAGCATCGTACGCTATATAGTCCATTTCGCGCGCGTGGACAATATAGCGGGAAGCTATCCAGTGACTAAAAGTGTGTGCTGTGTTGAGTGACTATAAAACTTTGGGACTAACAAGTGTCTCAGGGTCAACAAGGATCCGTAAACTATCAGGAGTTCAGTGCAGTTATTTTAAACATTGGGACTAACAAGTGTCTCAGGGTCAACAAAGGATCCGTAGACTATCAGGTGCTAAGTGTGGATTTCAGACTTAGAGACTAACAAGTGTCTCAAGGATAGTCAATAATCCGTAAACTATCAGGAGTTACTTTGGGACTAGCAGGTGTCTCAGGGAGCGTTTAATCATCAAGAGCTGAGGCTAGCAGGTGTCTCAGAGGATCATCAAGGATCCGGAAGCACTCATCAAGAACATTCAAGTAAGATCTTTCCATTTATTTCTTACTTCAAGAAGTCCTCGTCATGGAGGCCATACATGCAAATCAGGATGACCTTTACACAGCCATCCTAAAGTTGGGTACAAATATCAAAAAGGACTCAGCGGATCGTAAGACTGCTGACTATTTCAAGCGACGTTTAGAAAACTTAAATCAGTATTGGTCCGATTACCAGTACAATCACGACCGACTTCTTACGGAAGAAAGCAAGTCTCATCCGTATTTTAGTGGCCGTGCATACGAACGAACAGAAGAGCTATATATCTCGACTAAAGCACTCATCAATCAACAATATCAAGTTTTGTTGACAAAGACGAAGGAAGCTCAACAGGGAGGTTCTAGTCAGGAGGTACAAGGTCCTGCACGGTCTGAGCAAGAAGATCCGGTGGGACGTCAAACGCCGCCCGTCGAGGTATGCTCCAGAGGTTCATCTAGCAAGCTTGATGAACTGTTGAAGAAACAAGCAAGCAACTTCAGTGCGCTGCAGCGCACTGTAGCAGGGATAAATTTGGATTTTATGTCCGAAAAGTGGGAGTTGAAAGATGCCTTACGTACTCTACAGTCTCGATGGTCTATCATAGATTCCTTACATTGGGAATTAGACAGTGAATTGGAGGGTAAGAATCAAGAATATGAGGTGTCCTATACGAAGCAAGAAACGATTTACAATGAATTAAAAAATGCAATTAACAGAAAACTAGGGTCCGTAGTTCACAAGGAGAATTGGACACCAAAAATTGACATCCCGTTCTTTAATGGCAATTATCAAAATTGGGTGTATTTTAAGGACTTGTTTGTTGAAGCTATCCACAGTAACGTCTCCTTATCAAACGCCCACAAGATGCAGTTTCTTAAAAGTAAGGTGCGGGGAGAAGCTGAACGTTTAATACAGCATTTGCAGATCAGTTCTGACAACTACACTGTTTGCTGGGAGATATTGAACAACAGGTACAACAACGCATGGTTGATTTTTACATCTCACATAGATCTCCTACTAAATCTTCCAGTAGTTCAACAAGCAAACGTCCCTCAGATCAAGAAAATTCACGATACTACACTAGAGTGTTTAAACTCAATAAGGAACCTAGCCGTTAATATAGACAGCTGGGATCCATTCATCGTGCGTATTTTATTGCTAAAATTAGATGCCGACACGCATGATCATTATTTGGAATCTCTGAAGAAACCCAGAGAACTGCCAAAATTGATGGAGTTTCTAAGCTTCTTAGAGAACAGATTCACTGCATTGGAATCATCGCGCAAGAAAAACGAAAATTCCAAACCATCTACAAGCAAGCAAAATAAATCGTTATCGTCAAATTACAAGAAAAAATATTCAGCAAGCAAAACTTCGGTGAATAATATCGAATTAACATGTCCGTTGTGTAAAGAGTCACACGGAATATACTATTGCAGTAAGTTTTTAAATATGACACCAAGTGCCAAGCGACAAACTATAACACGATTGCATTTGTGCAAAAATTGTCTTTATTCGCATGAAGATAAAGAATGTACGTCAGAAAGACGCTGCCGTGAATGTCGTGGCAAACATAATACACTTTTACATGAAGCGTTTAACAATAAACCTTCATGTAACCCAATTACGGAGAATGACACTCCAGCAGTTCTTGCAACTGGAACGCAAAATCAAGAATCGCAAGAAAAACACGTTTCGCAACAAGGCAATAACGTGATCGAAACATTATTAGCCACTGCAATGGTCAAAGTTCAAGCAAGTGACGGATCATACCACAAAATGCGTGCGCTGATAGATCAAGGCTCTCAAGTTTCCCTTATCTCAGCCAGAGCGGCACAACAGCTAGCTTTATCAAGAAAGTATTGCAGAGCGGTCATCTGCGGGATAGGAGAAAAGGAAAGCAGTAGCAAGGGCGTTACGAACATAACATGTTGTTCGCATTTTAATGATTATACATTTAAAACAGATGTGGTAATCATGGACACGCTGATTAAAGAATTACCACGATGTACATTCACTAAGCCAACATGGGCACACCTAGTCGGCATGCAACTAGCCGATCCAGAATACAATGTCAGCCGTCCCATCGACATCATATTGTATTCCCATATCATTTTAGAAGGCATTATCAGGGCTGATCTATCATTACCGGTCGCACAACAGACACGACTGGGGTGGATCTTATGCGGCAATTTCAAGACTTTTCACTGTAACGTAGTCCTGAATCAAGTGGACGAAGTACAAAGATATTGGGAGATCGAAGACATCACAGAATCATCAAATTTTACCGCAGAAGATCTACAATGCATGGAGTATTACAAGAAAACCACAACAAGACATGAAAATGGCATGTATGAAGTAAGATTGCCTTTTCAAGAAAACTTTGAGAAACAGTTGGGATTGTCTAAAAATAAAGCAATGGCGCAATTTCAACAGTTGGAAAGGAAATTTCACAATAATGAAGAAGTAGCAAAACAATATAAACTATTTATTCAAGAATATAAAACATTAGGACATATGATACCAGCGTCAGGTAACATGCAACCGGATTATTATTTACCGCACCACTGTGTATTGCGAAACGATTCCACTACGACAGCACTTCGCGTAGTTTTCAACGCTTCTACAAAGACAAGAACAGGGATCAGCTTGAATGACATCATGTTAAAAGGCCCAAATCTACAGAAAGATCTCCAATCTTTACTATTAAGGTGGAGACAATATCGCGTAGCATTTACGGCAGATATTGAAAAAATGTTTCGTTTTATTTGGTTAAATGAACAGGATCAAAGATTTCAAAAAATCATTTGGAGGGATAACATTGACATGCGTCATCAGGTATATCAACTGTGCACTGTTACATACGGCACCAAGGCCGCGCCATTTCTAGCTATGATGACTTTACAACAATTGGCAGAAGATGAGAGACACAATTTCGACAGTGTTGCAATCAAGGCATTGGAGCACTCATTCTACATGGATGATGTTCTACACGGGTCTCATTCTGTCGAGTTAGCAGTAAAACTAAAGCAAGATTTAATCACGTTGTTAAAATCAGGGGGATTCAATTTAAGAAAGTGGTCTTCCAACGCATCAGCCTTACAAGACGATACAATCGGGGCGAGTAACAAGCAAGAAAATTTCAATTTCAAGGAAATGGAAACATCAAAAACCTTGGGATTACGTTGGAATTCCAAAGCAGACATATTTACATTTCAATCAAAAATTGAACCATCTACCAAAACACTTACTAAGAGATCCATGTTGTCAGACATATCAAAGTTGTTTGACCCTTGGTTGGCTGTCACCGATATCAACCAAGCTAAAACTGCTATTTCAGCAAGTTTGGATGTCAAGTATTCAATGGGATGACAAGTTACCCGATCAAACTAGCAAGGAATGGCTAAAAATTAAAGGTGACATGAACAAAATCAATCAATTCAAGTTGGAGCGTTGGTTGGGTACAGGAGAAAACGACACGCTGGAATTACATGGATTCTGCGATTCATCTAATAAAGCCTACGCATGCGTTGTTTATTGCAAGACTGAAAACAACGGAGAAACAAAGATCTCGTTAGTAGCAGGAAAAGCCAGATTAGCTCCAGTAAACAAATCAATTTCATTACCAAGATTAGAGCTTAGCGGGGCTCTACTACTGGCAAAATTGTTGTCTAAAATTCAACAATGCCTTAGCAGTCATAATATCAAGATATATAGTTGGACAGATTCAATGGTAGTCCTAGCCTGGTTACAAGGAGAATCAGGACGATGGAAGCCTTTTGTCGCCAACAGGGTGCGACAAATATCAAACATCATACCTAAAAACAGCTGGCATTACGTCAAGTCAGCAGAAAATCCAGCGGACTGTGCAAGCCGCGGATTGGGTGTCGATCAATTGAAAAACCATTCGCTGTGGTGGGAAGGACCGCCGTGGCTGCAGAACTACGACCCTGACCAAGAAACTGAGCAAGCAGTGTTTACCACAGACGAAGAAACAAGAAAAGCCAAGCATATTAATCACATATCGCAGCAAGAAAGCGATAACATTTTGGGTGAATTATTAACAAGATATAGCTCACTCGCTAAACTAACAAGAGTTTTAGCATGGATATTAAGATTTATCAAACAAGCGAGATACAAGAAAAACCGCATGCAAACTTATTTTACATTACAAGAATTAGTAAATGCTAAGCATAAAATAATTTTATATGTACAGCAGAGAGAATTTGCCCAGGAAGTACATAACTTACAAGAAAATAAGCCGCTATCAGCAAAAAACAAGTTATTGCAATTACATCCATTCCTTGACAACGAGGGACTTCTCAGAGTCAGAGGAAGACTAAGCAAGGCCAGCATCAATCATGATATGATGCATCCGATTATCATACCTCACGAAGGATACTTAACAAACTTAATTATAGATCAAGCACATGAACTTACATTCCATGGCGGAGCACGGGTAACATCAGCATTCATTCGCAAGAATTACTGGATCATAGGCGGGAATCGAGCGGTGAAAAAGCGTGTACGTACACACAGCTCCTTTAAGTAGTTACCCCACCAAAAGACATGTGCGTTCAAATCCGTGATAGGCCCAAGTTGGTTTTTGTATTTTGCAAAAACATTTAATTTTAAATAATGTATTGTTTTAGTGAATAAAGAAGTTTAAGTAAGTATTTTTTTTTTATTCTGTTTTTATTATTGTTTTTTTCAATAAAACAATACTTTTGCGACGACAAGCAACAATAATAGGGTTAACATTTACGACAACTTATTCATCGTCTAAATAGACTGGAGGTTTCAAGACCGCTTACCGTGCATAAGATTGGAAGTTCAAATCCTATATAGGCACGAAATGTGCTTTTTGTTCATTATATTATTTTGATATATATTTCTATTTTGTTTTAAGTAGTAATTATTAATAAAGAATTAAAAAATCAAGAAAAATAAAATACTTTATTAATCATTTAATAATATTTATTATTGCTATTATTTAACAAAACTATGATCTTATTTTACAACAAACAGAACAACTATTTTAGTTCTCATAAAATCAGAAATCATTTAAAAAAATAATTGATAAAATTAGTAGTCGTTTACTCTTCGCCTTTTTAAGTGAACGTATACAAAGTTATAACTTGAAGGTATGGATTAATTTTATAAAGACAACGTAAGTAAGTAAAATTAATGGATACCCTCAAATTATAACATCTTTCGATTAGACAGGGACCTAAAGATATAATGACTCAGCCGATAGTAGATAACAATTTCATCGCAATTCATATGGGCTCGCTGGCTAGTTCGTCAAACTGCCGGTATGAGTATGACGACGTTCGGTGATGCGATGGTTCGAATCCGAGTCAACACAATGGACTCTTTTTGAAGTATTCTTTAGATTATTCGTAAGGAATTCAATGTTGTAGCAGTGTAACATTTTAAAACTTGAGAGGTTAGGACATAGTGACGCTTTCTGTACCTGCGTTACCTGTCGTAAACATAATCCAAGCAAGATGACACAGTTGATGGGTGATTTACCCACGCAGAGATGTAACGTTGCAAAGCCTTTTGAACATACAGGCGTCGATTTTACCGGGCACGTGCTCATAAAGGCTAACAAGGGCCGTGGTATCAAGACCACAAAGGGCTACGTGGCGGTATTCGTCTGTATGGTGACCAAGCTTGTCCATATAGAGCTGGTCTCAGACCTCACATCATCAGCATTCATAGCTGCATTGCGAAGAATGGCTGCAAGAAAGGGCTCGCCGAAGCATTTGTACAGTGACAACGGTACAAAATTTGTCGGCGCCAACAGAATTTTACAAGAAGAATTTGAGCAGATACAAGAAACATTCGATCAAGATTTTATCAAGGAAATTACTAGCATGAAGATCGAATGGCATTTTAATGCGCCCTCATGGCCTACAGCAGGAGGGCTATGGGAGGCTGCGGTTAAAAGTTTAAAATATCATTTGAGAAGAGTAGTTGGA
This sequence comes from Oligia fasciuncula, assembly GCA_963082905.1. Classification (NCBI taxonomy): domain Eukaryota; kingdom Metazoa; phylum Arthropoda; class Insecta; order Lepidoptera; family Noctuidae; genus Oligia; species Oligia fasciuncula. The sequence continues at coordinate 513,681 of OY720391.1, read as the reverse complement.
GAACAGAAGCTCACCTTTGAAGAGTTCAGTACAATTCTGGCCCAGTTAGAGGCAGTACTTAACTCGAGGCCACTGTGTCCTCTGACTGAAGATCCCAACGACTTGGATTTCCTCTCTCCGTCAAGCTTTATCAATCTAAATCAAGACATGACTATATTAGAAACCGAAACAGATATGCGGACGAGATGGCATTTAACTCAAAAATAGTACAAGATATTTGGAAACGTTGGCATACAGAATATCTCACTCAGCTGTCAGCAAGAAGCAAGTGGAGACATTCTCAACCAGAAATTCAACTAAATGACATTGTTACAATTAACGATGCAAACTTACCACCTGGGAAGTGGGCAGTTGGCCGCGTTGTTCAGCTGCATCCCGGTGCCGATGGCCACATCAGGGTGGTCACATTGAAAACAAAGAATGGGCTTATCAAGAGGCCTATTCTCAAGCTGTCTATTCTCCCTGTGAATGATAGAATCGACAAACAAGTGTCGCGTTCCAAGGAAGTGAAAGATGGCAAGCCACATCAAAGCAAAAAAGTAAACTACAGCTTCTCATCGCTTGTAATGTTACTTTTGTTTTTCATGAGCATCTTGACCACAGCTCACTGTTCATACAATGTTACACAATTAAAAGACAATCAAGGTCTTTATTTTGACAAAATTGCAAACATGCAATTAATCAGAGATGAATGGAAGATAGTCACATACTATGACATGAATTTATTTTGGCAAGGTACAGAAGCATGCAGTAAATACCTTAGCTACTTGGATCACTTATGCAGCAAGTTTAAAGAAACATCACATTGTGACATCATACAAGTTCAACTGCAGCAAGAATTCTCAGAACTCGAGTACTATAACCATCTGTTGCTGAATCAGCATTCCAGCACGCGCCGCCGCAAGCGAGGCCTTATCAACGGTATTGGGTATCTCGCAAACGGCTTATTCGGTGTACTTGATGAGAGATTCGCCGAGCAATATAAACAAGATATTAAATCAATACAAGACAATGAAAATAATTTGCTTTCGCTCTTGAAACAACAAACAACTGTTATTGAAGCAGAATACAACGTTTTAAAAAGGAACTGGCAAGCAATTAATAAGCAAGACAAGATGCTTAATTCACTATCAATAAAGTTAGATAAGATGGAGAAAGTTATATTGATAGAATCAGAGAGAAATCAAGTCATGAACGATTTCACTACGGGAGCAATTGCTACGAGCAATGTTTTAAGACAACTGAAAACAATCCAAACAAGTTTATTAGATACCATCACAGATGTTTATCACGGGAGACTCAATTTTCATTTATTGTCACCAGAACAACTAAAGGACACTCTGAATAAAATATCGAGTCATCTTTCAAAGGATCTTACGTTGCCGATCAATAACTTACAAATTAACTTTAGAAACATTTATCATTTATTGACAGTCAAAGCAAGAATGACTGAAGAATATTAAATATTCGAATTGAAATTACCTCTGGTGTCTAGAGATACATTTTCAATCATGAAAATTATTCCAATACCACAACTGGTAGGTAACTCAAGCATGGCTACTTTAACTCCAATTGCTGAACATGTTGCAATTAATTTAAAGAAGGACTCGTATTTACCGATGTCTATACACGATGTCCAGACATGTCTACGTGACAATGTCGATACTTATCTATGTCATACAGAGAAGCCGATTTATCATCTCAAGAATGATGAAAAATTATGTGAAGTAGAACCTGATTGCAGCAAATGCAAGATCAGTATTACGACTTGTTCGAATCAATGGACAGCTCTTAGCAAAATAAAGAATTATGCATTTTTCTGCTGTAGTCAGTGTCAAATAAGAGTTCTATGCGACGATAATGTATCGCCGGGGCAGTTAATAAAAGCAGGCATATTGGGAGTCGAACACGACTGTCTAATTAAAACCGAAAGTTTTACGGTTTACTCACGCAATGAAGGTTTAAGCACTTTAGACATAAAACCATCTTTCAAACTGCCTGAGATAGAACCAATCAATCATATAATAGACGTAGGCATCCCAACTCCACTGATACAAAACTATACACTCCTCTCGAGCAACGAGGAGCTTGAAGAAATTAAGAAGCAACTCCGCGTTCTCAAAGCAAGTGAAAATTTGCCACATCAAGTTACATATCACGATATCCATCACTACACAGCATTTTACGTAGTGATCGGAGTTATGTTGGTGGTTGGAGCAGTCCTTATAGTACGACGGCTGCGCAACAGGCGAACCGCATCTCTTGCGGTGGCAAGGGCTGCATTGGCGAGTCTACAGACCGAGCAACACGCGACACCGGCACGAGCAGAGGCTGGGGCCTCAATCTCATCGTCCACGGTTCAATATAGTGTTAGTGCGCGTAATCAGTGTGAGATTTCGTGTGTATCAGATCACAGTGAAATTCCAAAAGTGCATAAGTTAGACAAGTGTACAGTGCCTATGTCTCGTAAAACGGAGTTCAAATAGAGACTCTAAACATAGAATAAGGACCAATTGAAATCACCTTGTTACTCATCTTTCATGTTCATCTTCCCGCTCGGGAGCATGTACGGTGCAACCGCACATTCTGCAATTCAGCAGTTCACGCCACACATTCATTTCAACTCATAATAATTAATTCAGTTCGCGTTGCGCTATCAAGTCAGCCAGGCGTTCTCGTTACAGCCAACAAGGGCCGCGTCACTCACTTCATTTCCACACCATCAGTCCATTAAGCTCATTTTACCTATAAGTACCTTTGGGACAATACAGTAGTGTTTCAGTACTTACCTTCTTTTATTCCATTCATCCCTCATCTAAAAGTAATGTCTGGTCTAACAAGAGATCATACAGTAAGCATACGTGCACAGGAGCTTGGCGACGCAAATAACACTATGCTTATGGTCCGTAATTGGTTTACTGTAAATAATTTGGTATTGAATGAGAAAAAAAATAAATGCATTAGATTCGCTTTACCGAATGTTAGAAGTAGTGAATGTCACGTTGTATTGAATAATGAGATACTTGAATCCGTTGAAAATACGTTTTTTTCTGGGGATCACGCCTGACTCAAAGCTACAGTGGGGTCCTTGCAGGGCGGCTAAATTCAGCCGCTTATACTGTTTGGAAAATCCGCCAATTAACAGACGTGGATATCGCGAGACTGGTCTATTTTTACAAGCTTTTATTTAGCTTGCACTGTTCGTATGTAAGTTGTCCGTCAAAATTTGCAAACCATTTTTCGACCATTTGTTGGTATCCGATTGAGCTGAAATTTTGGATACACCTTTAGTTCTGGTAATAATACAATTTGCAATATATTGTGTATTTCAATATGGCCGCCGCTCCAAGATGGCGGATTACATATTTTTTCTCAACCCCCTTAATATGGGTATCAAATGAAAGGGCTTGAAGAGTAGAAAACGATAAAGTTAGTAAAATTACATAAAATTCAATATGGCCGCCGCTCCAAGATGGCGGATTACATATTTTTTCCCAACCCCCTTAATATGGATATCAAATGAAAGGGCTTGAAGAGTAGAAAACGATAAAGTAAATAACATTACACTAAATTCAATATGGCAGCCGCTCTAAGATGGCGGTTTACATTTTTTCAATCCCCTTAATATGGGTATCAAATGAAATGGCTTGAAGAGTAGCAAATGATAAAGTTAATAAAATAACACTAAGTTCAATATGGCCGCCGATCCAAGATGGCGGATTTAATTATTTTTTTCAATCCCCTTAATATGGGTATCAAATGAAAGGGCTTGAAGAGTAAAAAACGATAAAGTTAGTAAAATTACAATAATAGTAATAAATCTTTAAGACTAAAAAGTAAAATTAAAATAAAAAAACGTTTTTACGTTCTTATTTAAATAAAAGCTTGTTTTTAAAAACTTTTTTTTATTTTAATTTTTTGTTACTGTCATAGCATCATGTCTTACGGTATTTTGTTGTGGGGACGGGCTGCAGATATTGATTATTTCTTCATTCTGCAAAAGAGGGCTGTCTGAGCCTTCTACAAGCTCAGCAGACGCAAATCTCTAAGGAAACTGTTTAAAAAAATTAACATCATGACATTCCTTGTCAATAAATATAATGATACATTATGTACGTTCGAAAAATCTACATCTTTTTAGTAAAATAAGCCAATAAGCCATGTTCTCTGTTAAACTATCATCAAAATACTGGTTCAAAACTGACAGTTCCTACTGTAAGGCCCGTCATCCACGACGCTACTCAAAAGTAACGCGTTTCAAATTCAACTCACCAATGAGTAGCCAGAACGTCACAGCACTAGGTATAGTATGTCAATGGCGGTCCGTACACTTTGGTTGTTGGTTTGGGCCTTAAACATAATTATGGACACTTCACAACTTTAAAATAATAAATTTTCCAAATGTGAAAATAGATTAGAGCCGTTACATGATCGCTAAGTATTCAATAAGTAAGGCGCGGCACGTGATCGCTCGCGTATCCAACTAAATCAAACTGAAGCGGTAATTGAATTAAAACGATTCTTTATGAGCGGCACAGGTGCTCGTTATAAGGCAAGTTATCGCTAATATGCACATTAAGGTTGCCATACACGCAGTATGTGGCCTGAAAGGTGTCGGAAGCACATAATCCTTCAACTCAAGCTGTATGAGCTGAACCTTGCCGCAGACTAAACTGTTTGGGTACGTACAATAAACTCCAAAGGTAATTAATATAATTATAGGGTTTGCGTCGAGTTTCGATAGGAGTTGATTCTATAGACATTATAGGTAGGTACAGGTAGATAATCTTCGCTTTTTCCAGCAGGCGTCGACTGGTAGTATAACTGATGATAATCTCTGCCAACGCGAGAAAAAAGGATTTTACTGGAAAGCATAAGTCTAATAGTCTGCCTTAGTTCTACTTATCTCTCGTGACTGTAAGTAGTTGCGTTTATAGCTAAACACGATACAGACTACTGGGAATCGTAGATTAGCGTATGAAGCATCATTATTCCGTCGCAAAACGCCTCTCCTCCGGCGCGGATCAAATGCCGCGGGAACATTAACACGACGTTATAATGTAATTGTCGCGATACAACACATAAAACAACCATCGTATTTTTGTAGCGATTTTATGTACACTTTGAATAAAGATTTGGCTGTGAATTGGGCTCGGGTTTACGACGCGGCTCGTAAATACGGGTGTAAACAGAGGAGCCGAGGATCGGCCACTACTCACACATGTTCTACACGTATACGATATGATACGGTTGATTTTATACTCCCGTACGGTGTAGTTTATTTGACAATTTGAACGGTCTATTTTTGTACAAATCTTTTTTCTTTACGATGTTTTGATATTCAGATTAACTTGCTAACACACCGCTGGACAGACCTGTCTTAGAATTTATTCAAGTACCTAGTCTTTACAATAAAGTAAGTTATTAAAATAAAATTCAGATCAATTTTCTCCTAATGTAAATCAAAGCTTGTTCTCGTCATAAAAACGTCTAGACTGAACATAAGGAGGCTTGTAACCGTGTCCAAAGTATCTGTTATCGCGGGTACACCTGTGAATGACTCGATCCGGGACATAATTCCGGCAATAAATCCGGTTGTTATTCACAACGGAAGTTAGTGCGGCTTGAGCGGAGCGGAGCTGAGCTAAGCGTGGTGTGACGTAATCCGAGCGTTTAGCGTCAGTAACAGGTGTCCAAATGCAGTCGGAAACAATCGCTGTTCTCATGTAACACTTGACTTATTACTATTATTATTTTACGGGAAGATAAGTTAAAGTAAAACTACAAATGATTTTCGTAGAATATCTGCATATATTGGTTTTAGGATGGTTCTTAGAGCTACTGACTGAAGCTTCCGGCGAGGCGTGTGCTGCACACTAAACACAGTGTGATATGTGGTCGTGGGTCCTTATCATCATCATAATTTTAGTCGAAGTAGTTCAATGCTTGATATAGGTATGTACTTTTTTGACATAATCTCTTTATTACTTGACATTATATACAGACAATTCAAATTTTTCATCTCTTTATTTGTGGTTGTAATGGGAATCATATCACTATGTTTTATTAGGTTTTTATTTTTTATTTATCCTTTTGATAGATTCTTATTTTGTAAATGTGAGGACTTTGTAGGCCTTGTAGACTTTAGATCTGTAGATTATCCTTTTGGTAGATTCTTATTTTGTAAATGTGAGGACTTTGTAGGCCTTGTAGACTTTAGATGTGTAGACCATTTTTTATTTTATCAAGTACCTGATACTTGTTGTCAGGCCTACGCTATCCTCCCATACCTACTGTAATTTGAAAATATTCTAAAAGCCAATTATTTTTAAAAAGAGTAACCGTGGAGTATCTTGCCGGTCTTCTCCATAGGAAACGACCAATTGGAACCGTGCACCTAGCTTCTGACGTTTCATAAGTGCACATGTAGGCTTATGTGAAATAAAATATTTTAATTTTGATTTTATTCGTAAAAAATCACATAATCATGTTACTTGTAGATATCTATTCGTGATAACAGGAATCTTCCCAAAGTCCCCAGAAGTGTGGCATTTGCATGGGTTGTTCCATGAGATCGACTGCGGGACCAAGCGACACACTGTCTTGTGGTGGTGTTACACAATATGACATTACTCAAGAGCTCGAGCAAAGAAAAGCGGCACAGATGTGGCAGTCGTTTAATAAACTAAGAGAAGCTGCACAGATGTGGCAGTCGTATTAATAATAAACAAAGACAAACTTCACAGGTGTGGCAGTCGTATAATAAACAAAGAGAAGCTGAAGCTGCACAGATGTGGCAGTCACATTAATAATAAACAAAGACAAGCTTCACAGGTGTGGCAGTCGTATAATAAACTAAGAGAAGCTGCACAGGTGTGGCAGTCGTATAATAAACAAAGAGAAGCTGAAGCTGCACATATGTGGCAGTCATATTAATAATAAACAAAGACAAGCTTCACAGGTGTGGCAGTCGTATAATAAACAAAGAGAAGCTGCACAGGTGTGGCAGTCGTATAATAAACAAAGAGAAGCTGAAGCTGCACAGATGTGGCAGTCATATTAATAATAAACAAAGACAAGCTTCACAAGTGTGGCAGTCGTATAATAAACAAAGAGAAGCTGCACAGGTTTGGCAGTCGTATAATAAACAAAGAGAAGCTGAAGCTGCACAGATGTGGCAGTCATATTAATAATAAACAAAGACAAGCTTCACAGGTGTGGCAGTCGTATAATAAACAAAGAGAAACTGCACAGGTCTGGCAGTCGTATTAATAATAATCAAAGACAAGCTTCACAGGTGTGGCAGCCGTATAATAAACAAAGAGAAGCTGCACAGATGTGGCAGTCGTATTAATAATAATCAAAGACAAGCTTCACAGGCGTGGCAGTCGTATAATAAACAAAGAGAAGCTGCACACGTGTGGCAGTCGTATTAAAAATAATCAAAGACAAGCTTCACAGGTGTGTCAGCCGTATAATAAACAAAGAGAAGCTGCACAGGTGTGGCAGTCGTATTAATAGATAATAATCAAGACAAGCTTCACAGGTGTGGCAGTCGTATAATAAACAAAGAGAAGCTGCACAGGTGTGGCAGTCGTGTAATAAACGAAGAGAAGCTGCACAGGTGTGGCAGTCGTATAATAAACAAAGAGAAGCTGCACAGGTGTGGCAGTCGTATAATAAACAAAGAGAAGCTGCACAGATGTGGCAGTCGTATTAATAATAATCAAAGACAAGCTTCACAGGTGTGGCAGCCGTATAATAAACAAAGAGAAGCTGCACAGGTGTGGCAGTCGTATAATAAACAAAGAGAATCTGCACAGATGTGGCAGTCGTATTAATAATAATCAAAGACAAGCTGCACACGTGTGGCAGTCGTATTAATAATAATCAAAGACAAGCTTCACAGGTGTGGCAGCCGTATAATAAACAAAGAGAAGCTGCACAGGTGTGGCAGTCGTATTAATAGATAATAATCAAAGACAAGCTTCACAGGTGTGGCAGTCGTATAATAAAGGTTCCCACAGTTGTCAGCAAGTACTACAAACATGATAATTATGTAAAACAAAACCTATAAGTCATGGTAATAACACAAGCGTTTACAGAGAACTCCAAGTATTTATTTAGTCGCGAAACTTTAGGTAATTTATGCGACTACTTCAGACTCCCGGGAAAAATTACCAGAGAGCGCCTAGTGTATTAGTTTACAGAATTAATTTCACAATACGGTACACAGCCGCTAACTCCTCAAGTTTGTTTTACTGCCTCACTCTAGCTCACTGACGAATGACTTCATTTTTTCAATATTGTATTTGTTGCTAGTTTCAATACCACGTAAATCATCGTTAACGGTTTCTTGAATTTATATTTTACATTTATTTTCCTTAAAAAGGCTTAATTTAAAAGCCCGGAGATAATACTCTCTTAAACATATTACAGACTAACGTACGACATACCTCCATAATATTACAACATATTACAACATTTTAAGCGCTATTTAAGAAGATTGTCGGATTTCCACAAGATGTAAAATCACGTGTATATGTAAATAAAAATTTCCTCGGGTGTGAAATGTGCGAAATATTGTGATGCGGAAAATGGGTAGTGCAAAGCGGCTTAAAGCGAAGGGCGAGAGAGATGCACGGGGGGGGGTGGTTCGGGGCGGGGCGACACGTCGCCCCCGTCGCAGTCGCAAGCGACGCGCCTGTCGCGGATTTGCACAGACAGCACAGAATTTACGTAGAACGCGGGCCGAGATGAGCCGCACTGTCAGCTATCACACTACGATAAATGGAGATTCCAACCTTTTATATCTTTAGGTAAACGAAATGCATTTAAAATTTCTCATTGTATTTCAAGTAACAATAACGAAAATATTCTTATTTTTTAAACTCGTAGCGGTTTGTAAAAAAGTATTTGTGCGATTTATTTTTACTGCTTGTTCATCGGCGTTGTGAACACTTGCGGTTTTGGTTTAAAATGTATACCTGTTCTTGTCGATTTATTTTTTACTACAAACCCAGCAGCCAGCACCTCCCAAGAGTACTTAGGTTGTGTTAGTCTGCTACAGTAAAAAAAAACCATCGGAACATATCCCCGTCATTACATTATATTGTGCAGATAAGTACCTGCTTTATGTACGGATGAAGGATACTGATTTATATAGGTATTATTAAAATATTATTATAATGTCCGGCAGGAATCCAAGTCCTGTTTGGTGAGAACACATAATAAATAAATTGGCGATTCCTGGAATAAGCATTAGGTACCATTAGGCATTATAGCCGAGATGATGACGGTACTAAGAGGGAACTATGTAAAATAAGGTAAATTGATAACAAAGATCATTGGGCATAATCTCATCCGGTTTGTGAAACCGGATGAGATTGCGTACAAAAACCAAACTAGATTTAACTTGTTAAGTTTTAAACAAGACTTACTACTTGTGTTACTTTTAATTTCATGTACTTTTTTTTGTTGAACTATTTGTGTAAAAATTAACAGGTCACTAAAAAATCGATGTTTATTCCGGCTGTAAGGCATAGAAACTCTGGTACCTACGGGATATACAGCAGCGGCCGTAACGCACGGACGAGCTAACTCTGTCAGAAGCTTGCAGCGTTCAACGTGTTAAAAAAAAGTTTTATTTTTACTAATATAAAAATAAATAAATAATAAATTAAAAGTTAATAATAATGTGTGATTAAGAAGTTGATTTTTGTTAAAAAATATCAATAGACAATACACATGGAAAAATTTAGTTTCATTTTTTTGGCCTAACAGGCAGTACCCACACTAATGCGACCCATACTATCGTAAACTAGAGACATTCATTTGTCTATTCCAACCTATTTTGTTTCTGTACAGCGTGGGTATAGTTTCCATACAATGTTATTTATATTATAAATTCATTTAGTACAGCATCATGTGTACACACACAGCCTGCAACCTGTTACCATGGATACAGTACATGATTCTGGACTGCGTTTAAATTCTTCGTTGGTTATATAAAAAAATATTTGCCGTTCTGTACATTTTGACTGCTTATGTATTGCACTTTTGTAGGAAACCACTGATTTAAATAAAAAACCGTCGAACGAAAAATAAACGGACTGTGTTGTCTGACTATGACACCGCGGTGAACTCTATCTTCTATTTAACAGCTATTACCTCTATACAGGCTTAAAATACAACATTCAATTTGAGATACAAAAATATGATACAGGCTGCGCTAGCTATATCTCCTATCCTGCCTGACCCACTGCCTCAGGCTGCCACGAGACGCAATTGACAAGTATTAATAACTCCCAGTACGTGCAAAAACAACCTTCCATGAATTCACAATATTCATGATCGACGTTTTTCCTTCGACAACGTCGGTTATTTAGAGCCGATCTCAAATAAAATAAACAACTGCTCCTGGTAAACTAACATGCTAGGCTTAAGGCTAGGTGGGTCCACTTCTAGTGGGTCCAGTTGACCAAAGACTCGGATAAACGGAGATTTGGGTTATATTTTAGATTTTCCGATACGTCTTTCTTTTCTTTATTGAGCAGAAAATCCAAGCTCACGATGCACTTAGTTTGTTGTCCAAGCCGTCCATTACGTACCGAGCGCTGCGGACGGGACTACTGCAACGTCTGCAAACAGAATCGAGTGTAGTTGTAGCACAAGCCCTGCCGGCTCCTGCAGAGTGCCGCGTGATGGACGGAGCGCTCGTCGTCGCGGTCGGTGCTACTTACAAGCGTCGCCTGCAAACGACGCAAGATAAATATTCACGTGTCGGCAGAACTTCTCAACTGCCGCTCATAATATAAAGGATTTTGTAACAATGCACTTCGCACATGCACACAACGAAACATTTTTAGCTGACACTATTGTGTACAACTTTACCTAAGATAGTACGATGAACATGTACTTGGATTATGATTGTTTAAATCTGTCGTTCCGGGACTGCTATATAACGTTTAAACTGAGAAACAATTTATGTAACATCGCGAGTGAGTCACTGAAATAACTCCCATTCCGAGCAAAAGCGAGATTTAATTATCTAAAACAGCGAAATACCTCACGATGTGTGTGTTGTATCTAGTGTGGCGCCTGCGGGGCCCGGGGCCCGGGCGACGCCTCATCGACATTATTGAAAGGAACACATTAGAAACAATGTCTCCAGTGTTCAGCGGCTCGGGTCTCGGGTAGTCGGGACTCGGTCGTTAAGGTTCGGTTCCCGGGGGAAATTAAAAATCGACGCAGATTGCGCGCCTTCCGCCTACTTATCGAGGCGCTCACAGAGTAGGCACTGAACCACCGCTACCGAACGTAAGCCGCTTAAAAGACCTTCCAATTTCTTGTGGATAATTACGATTCACTCTTCGAAAGTAATTGTCGGTAGCGACGAGCCGAACTGTCAGCGCCCACCGCCGACTGCTCAACTGTGTGGACGACTGAACTAGAAGTAAGGGCTGAAAGTAAACGTTTGGAAATGCTTGATACGAGTAGATGGATGGGTTGATACGAGTAGATGGATAGGTTGATACGAGTAGATGGATGGGATCATTTTGTATTTTGGAAGAGCGTGCGCTGATGAAAACTAATGATGGCGTCATTTATGATTGATGGACCGTCTCTACGTTTTATATTTTAGAGTTGACTTAGAAATGAGTTTTTAAACGATGTGAGAGTTAGTATAGTGCTTCACATTTCTTTCTTACCTACAACCCTACAAGTCCACGTAGATCGACCACGTCGACCACGTCGCGCGTCGGTCTGTGAGTGATGAAGTTTCTATAACGCTCTGCAGCCGATGGTGGTATTTGTTACACAGGAGGCATATTTTGTTAGGTAGAACATTTGTTTTATTTCTTCATTTCTATAAAATGTTACATTTGTGAACATTTTATAAATCAACAAAAGTCCAACAACAGAGAGTATCAATACTTAGAGGAGCCTACCGTACAAGATAGCTTAGTGGAATATAAATAGTTCCTTTCACGCACATCTAAAAACAAATCATATAGGTCCTACAGCTTTAAAATGATTTTTGTAATTTGTAAATTATTAATTTTGATTCCCTAAAAATTTTTTTTTTTTTTAATTATTTTCTTCGTATAATAACTACTATAATAGATAGTTGTATCCGTGTGACTGTCCCGGCGCCGCGCCGGGCGCGCCATACGTTTACGTCCATTCCGTTGTATCCGTGTGACTGTCCCGGCGCTGCGCCGGCGCCGCGCCGGGCGCGCCATACGTTTACGTCCATTCCGTTGGGTCCCGCAGTCGCTAGTCGTGGCGCGTTTACGTTTCTACAATGTGCACTATAACACTACTTCTTCTTCACTTTGTTCCGCTTGCTCTCTGCTATAAGCACTGGCTATATGCGGAAGTTTCAGTTCATATATCTTAATATCTTAGCTTACTTATGAAAAAGCCCCCGACGACTAACAGCCGAACCCAGAATCACCTATCTATCACCAGTTTTAGCATACTGGAGGTAGAAAAACCCATCTATTTCTGGTTTTAACGTCCCAATAATCTATATCACTAGTGATCTGTATGATTATGTTATACTAGCAGTTATGATTATACTGCCTACCATCAGTAGCGATCTGTATTTAACTGAAAATAGGTTATTGGGTTCGGCCGTTACAGAACATACATTTTATTCTCAAATGCCGTGAAACTGTCAGTTCTCTAGCACTTGACATTGCCGCCTAAACTTTCGTTCGTTTATCATTTTGATATCACAATTTAACATAAACAATGTAACATAATTAACGCAATACCTAATACCAATTAGAGTATTGAGTAAAAAGCATAATACAATAACCATAACGTATTTGTTTTAGAGTTAACTATTATTGTTTCGTTTATTTATCTAATTATATAATATTTATTAAAATATGATGATAAAAAAATAAGTTTAAAAAACATTTTAAAATATAAAAAATTGTGATTCACCGATGTCGGGAGCAGGGTCCAAGCTACCGGTGGTTAGGGTTAGAGCTAACTATTATTATTAAGAAAATCGTGTTGACACTAGCATTATTTAAAATGTAGTCATATTGCCATTTTATATGAATAAAACTTATTATCTCCTTTATTCAATTAAATTCTTATAAATTATATTTTTAAATATTAGTATAAAGAAATATAAAAACTAGGGATGGGCCGAAATTCGGTTCACATTCGGTTCAACCGAAATTCGGCAGCTTGAACCGAACTTCGGCATTCGGCCGAAATTCGGTTCAGATGCCGAACATTCGGCACAAGAAAAATAATACCTACTTGCACTATTTTGACTGAAATTCAATAGAATTAGAATAGCATTATTACTGTAAAATAAAATTATGTCTTTTACTCAGTCATTGTCATTTATTTTAGATATAAATGTAAATGTAATATACAAGGTGTAACAGAATAAACGCAAGTCCTGAAAGTAGTTTGTTCATAATTGATTACTGAATCAATTTCGGTAACTTTTAAGATAAGTATTTTTTTTAAATTATGTATTTTGCCATACTGATCGCCGATTGAGCCACAGAAAATTAAATCTTATGTCAAGGCAATAAGACTCAATTTTAAATGCATAAAGTAATGATTGGGTCAACACCATTTACTTAATAATAATAGTTAGCTTTAAAAAAAACTGTTTTGATCATTGTATTATGCTTTTAACTCAATACTCTAATTGGGGTGTATGAGGTCCTGCGTTTATTATGTTACGCATTGTATATATAGATTGTAAATGTAAACCTTAAATTACAGTTTTTCTTATTAGTTTTGAAAATCTTTGCCTAATTAATTAGACATAAAAATTAGACATACTATTACAAAAATGAAATAAACTTAGTATTCTTCTAACAAACATCTGGATTCAAAATCAATCAATCGCACGCGAAACGCCGATAACGTATTTGCTAATGACCGGCCGGCTCCGGGCCACGCGGTGGGAGCGCGGTGTGGGGGCGGGGTACATCTAGCAATAATAGTGAAGTAAATACGTGAACAAGTCACGACGTGTCGCTCTCGAGAAAGCGCTTGAAATTGAACCGAAGTTCGGCCGAACTTTTCATTTTGACCGAATGTTCGGCCGAAGTTCGGATTCGGTTCAAACCACATTCGGCCCATCTCTAATTAAAACATTTAAAAATATAAAAAATAGTAGCCCACCGGTATCGGGAACAGGGTCCAAGCTACCGGCGGTCAGGGCTCCAGAGGGAGGAACCTCCTAACTATTCGGGCCGTGTCCAGAAGTACCGCTTTCTGGATCAAACCCTTGATCCAGACGCCCAACGAGAGCCTCCTCAGGTGTTGGTCGAGGCTCTTGGCTATTAGACCATTGCCTGTCACGACTATCGGCACAATGATCGCTGAGTCCACATCCCACATGTCGACAACCTCGTGAGCCAAGTCAAGATACTTAAATTATTATTATTATTGCCTTGAAATAAGATTTATTTTTTTTTGCCTCAATCGGCGGTCGTTATGGCAAAATAAATAATTTAAAAAAAAACTATATTAAAGTATGACAGCCCTCCCGCTCCGCCCAGAGCGGGAAAAGTTATTTGATAATTTCCCATAAAAAAAGACTATGCGTTCATTTAATTTTTTTTTTTCGTTTCACTAATTAGCCACAAAACTTGAACATACTTTGCTCAAATACGTTGGGTTGCGTTTGTCAGTAACAGCCCGAGTCTGGATTTGTGCCCGGTCGAGTTGATGGCAATAGGCTCGCCCCCTATTCATCATTTCAGCCGAAAGACGTCCACTGCTGGACATAGGCCTCCCCCAAGCACTTTACAACACTCGCCCCCTATTACATGGGACTTAAACATAACTGGAGAAATGTGGGTGTATACCTCTGCTTAACCCCTCGGGGAAAACAGGCGTGATGTTGTGTATGTATGTACGTCGCACAATGTTGTGATGTATGTACGTCGCGCAATGTCGTACAATTTGTATCTCCTTGATTTAAAACCGAGATTCACTTTTTTTGTTTTGTCCCGTATCGGATAGAATGTAATAGAATAACGTTTATTGTCTCCAGTATCACAGCTAGTAGTAGTAGGATCTTCTGCGTAGGTACCAGTGAGCCTTCTGCTCTTCTGCACATTGTAGCAAGTACTTGTCTGTAACACGTTTTAATTTCCCGCTCACTAAGAACACGACAAACTGTCACAAAGCCGTGTTATTTGTTAAATACCTGCGCGCACGGGGCGGTGGGCGCCATCGTGGCAACCCTTCGCTGCGGGTTTTTTGCAAACTGTTCAAGTAACGATGTCCGCCGGGCTTCAACTATTTTGTTTAATTACTATCATTATTGTTATGTACACACAGCTCCATTAAGTAGTTACCCCACCAAAAGACATGTGCGTTCAAATCCGTGATAGGCCCAAGTTGGTTTTTGTATTTTGCAAAAACATTTTATTTTAAATAATGTATTGTTTTAGTGAATAAATAAGTTTAAGTAAGTTTTTTTTTTTTAATTCTGTTTTTATTATTGTTTTTTTCAATAAAACAATACTTTTGCGACGACAAGCAACAATAATAGGGTTAACATTTACGACAACTTATTCATCGTCTAAATAGACTGGAGGTTTCAAGACCGCTTACCGTGCATAAGATTGGAAGTTCAAATCCTATATAGGCACGAAATTTGCTTTTTGTTCATTATATTATTTTGATATATTTTTCTTTTTTGTTTTAAGTAGTAATTATTTATAAAGAATTAAAAAATCAAGAAAAATAAAATACTTTATTAATCATTTAATAATATTTATTATTGCTATTATTTAACAAAACTATGATCTTATTTTACAACAAACAGAACAACTATTTTAGTTCTCATAAAATCAGAAATCATTTAAAAAATAATTGATAAATAGTAGTCGTTCACTCTTCGCCATTTTAAGTGAACGTGTACAAAGTTCTAACTTGAAGGTATGGATTAATTTTATAAAGACAACGTAAGTAAGTAAAATTAATGGATACCCTCAAATTATAACATCTTTCGATTAGACAGGGACCTAAAGATATAATGACTCAGCCGATAGTAGATAACAATTTCATCGCAATTCATATGGGCTCGCTGGCTAGTTCGTCAAACTGCCGGTATGAGTATGACGACGTTCGGTAATGCGATGGTTCGAATCCGAGTCTACGCAATGGACTCTTTTTGAAGTATTCTTTAGATTATTCGTAAGGAATTCAATGTTGTAGCAGTGTAACATTTTAAAACTTGAGGGGTTAGGACATAGTGACGCTTTCTGTACTTGTTACAAGTTTATTTTTTCTAAATGAAAGCGATGCCGCGGTGGGCCGGTGGTTCTTGTTGTGTAAAGTAGAAACGTGCAGGTTTGATGTTCGTTTATCATTTTGTAAAACATTGTTATGATGAGGTAGTATTATTATATGTTTCGGTTTGATTTATCTATTAATTCTGAAAAACATAAACATTGTCTTTCAGAGTGTATGCAGTATCTCGCTCGCATATCATGGGTTCCGTACCACCGTACAATATTAAGATTCGTGGATATAGTAATCATGCAGTATTTCGCTCGCAAACCAAGCGTTCCGTACCACCGTACAATATTAATATTCGTGGATATAGTAATCATGCAGTATCTCGCTCGCATACCAAGGGTTCCGTACCACCGTACAATATTAAGATTCGTGGATATAGTAATCATGCAGTATCTCGCTCGCATACCAAGGGGTCCGTACCACAGTACAATATTAAGATTCGTGGATATAGTAATCTCTCCGGCTCTAGTAGTATAGAGTAGATACACACTCTGTAAATTTGAAGTGCCTACCTATTACGGTTCAAAAGATACCGCCCTGTGACAGACAGACGGATAGACGAACAGCGGAGCCTTATTAATATCCCGTTGGCACCCTTTGGGTTTGGAACCCTGAAAACAATTTGTTACGAAATGACGACAAATTGACGATAATGTATCACACCGCGAGTGAGCTGTGGAGGTACGGAGTTACTTGATAGTTTGCTGCTAGTTTGAGCCTTCCTTAAGTTATGGTAGACAACAGTTTAATATTCAGGTGAACGTTGCGGCTAGTTAGTGCGGGTAGTTACTGCACATGGTTCGATACAGTGACGTAACTATCCTGCAGTCTTGACCACTTAGTTAACTTGCAACGACACATGCAACACGTATTCAGACGCAAAAGGTTTTTGTACATAAGTAGCGGTATCTACAACGCTGCATGCAAACAACGCGTCATACTGACGTCACGCAAATCCTGCATCGCGCAAGCAGAGTTTACCGCGCAATTAGCATAGATACAACGGCCCGACATGAATCATTGGGCAGTTGCCCGCCAGACATAACACCCGTGTGGTCGGAGGATCCTCCCTTTTCTATAGAGTATGAGTGAACTTTACACCCTGTTCCTCATACCTCTATACTGGTGACCCCGAACATGAACGTCAGCGTAGCCTTCATGCACCTACTCCAGCGTGACGTCATCATCATCACTCCCGCAAGCTTTCAGCATCCACGGCTTCAACGGGTATCCTGACCACCAGCTTGCAGCGACCGCGCATACCTGGTCATCACCCTCAGCCTCATCAGCAACCTCGGCACAGCATACTGCACATTCGGCCGGTCTACAAGCAGAGCCATAGAAACCCTCTCCTGGTCGACGCCGACGCCAGCAGTCAGCCTCAACCCGGCGCTGTACCAAATCCGACGCACTGGAGCATAACGCAGCGCCACCCCGACTCATTGGGGCCATCTTCGCAGACAGTTCCGACTCACCGTGAACTATGCGGCAACCGGTTCCGACTCACTGGAACCTCAGCTGGCCTGGCAAGCATCTCAAGATACAAGACTCAGCCCACTATTGACCTCCGGTCTCCGGGGGGGAGTGATGTAGCGGTACCTACAACGCCGCATGCGAACAACGTGTCATACTGACGCATGACGTCACGCAAATCCTGCATCGCGCAAGCAGAGTTTACCGCGCAATATAACGTCTCCCTGTCTCACACCTCGCTGCAGAAGGATAGGTTTCGAGGTCTGATCCTGGAGTCGGACTACCATAGTAGCGTTTTCGTACAGACACTTCAACACCTAGATGTACCGATAGTCGATCTGGCACCGTTGAAGAAACTGTAGCACAGCCCATGTCTCGATCGAATCAAAGGCTTTCTCGTAGTCCACAAACGCTAAGCAGAGAGGCAGGTTATACTCTTCGGTCTTCTGTATAACCTGTCGCAGCGTATGTATGTGGTTGACGGTGCTAATCGGAATCCGGCTTGTTCGGGAGGCTGGATCTCGTCAAACCTGCGCGCGAGACGGTTCGTGATGACTCTCGAAAACAGCTTATAGACATGGCTCAGAAGTGATATGGGCCTATAATTCTTAAGAAGGGTATTGTCGCCCTTCTTAAAGAAAAGTATCACCACACCTCTGTTCCATGCCTGTGGTGTTTTGCCCTCGAGTATGACGGAACCAAACAGCTTCTGAAGGGCCTTGAGAACGGGTTTTCCGTCCACCTTCAGGAGCTCGGCCGTAATTCCGTCATCACCCGGCGCCTTGTTGTTTTTGAGCTGCTTCAGAGCCATCCTAATCTCGTACAGGCTGACGTCTGGGATGTCTTCGGTATAGTGTCGGGTCAATCTAGCTCTTGGGTCATTTGACAGATTCATAAGGGGGTTACTTATTAACGTGTAGGTATAACTGTCCATAGAACCTCTCGATCTCTCTCAAAAGCTCAGGTTTGGCGGATACGATCCTGCTATCATCGGTCTTCAGTTTCGTAAGCTGGCTCTGCCCAATAGACAGATCTCTAGCAAAGACCTTGGAGCCTTTATTTCGTAGTCAGTTCATACCCTTAGGCAATTCACCAGTAGCTCCTATAATTCAGGGGTCTTTGTTACCTTATACAACCTCCGATATCTGCGAGATGACTGGGCTGTCTCTTCACCCAAATTAATTGTACTCTCTTTGTTGTCACTTCTCTACTTGTACATAAATGAAAGCCCCGCGAACTTTCGTAACTTGCAGTAAAAGAAGTGAGCACAAAGTGTGCGGGTGCTTGTAAACAGAGCCGTGGGATGTGCTTCAGAAGCGACATGACGTTGTAGGAATATTAGTGAGGCACGGATACTTCGCGCAACAAACTCGCGCTACAAACTAAGGAACGGTTTGTTTCGTCGCGCAATCAATGGGCACAGAAGTACGCTTGTAATCATTCTAAAACTCACTCCTTAGAGTCACACCAGTATGAATGTCATGCGCAAGCGATATGATCATTGAGTTACTTTAAAAATGATATTTAAAAGTTCGACCTTCTGTATTTATCTTATCTGTGACAGAACAAAACAGTTTGTGCTTACACTGAAACTTTATAGGTAACGTAAACACCTTTATGTTTCATTTCAAAACCTTAAAACGGCAATAGCTCACCGGATAAATAGCGTATAACCTTACAAGTTAAATAGAAGCGTCACATCAAATAAATTGCTTCGGGTGAGCTTAATGTATTTTCTTGCTTAAAACGCATGTAAATGCAAATAGAAAGAAGCGGTCGGCGGTGGCTGGCGAGTGCGGGGGCGTGGCGGCAGCGTGGCGGCAGCGTGGCGGCAACGTGGCGCGGGCGGCACCCGTCTGCGTATTACGTGCAGCGCGCTTTGCAATTCTAAATACTAACTGTAACTTGTTTAATTAAAACTTCATACTCACACTTTATGTTTATACTTTCACACGAACTTGATAGGAATTAAATTATAAATTACGACCTGCACCATGCTAATATATTCACTACACAAATCTTACAGAACTTTACACTATGAAAGTGCTGAAGATTTACTAACTACACTATATTTCAAAAGAGTGCTTCAAAAAGTTTGTAAATATAACTTAATTATTCAAAATTATTTAATAACAAACTGCTTGTCGGAGCGTTCTTATCATAACGCAAACTCATTTCAAGTTAAACTTCCTGAGCGTGGAACAACAGATTTGCGATAAAAATAATAAATATAAAGAAAAACTCCCACTTTTATAACACGGAGTTAAGAGCGGTCTACGGTTCGTAGCACCCAGTTACTCGGTCGACCGGTCTCGTAGCGGGCCGTAGCAAGCCGTAGCAGCGTAGCGGCCGCCGTAGACAAATGCTACAGATGTGACCCCGCACACACCGAGCGTCCGCCTCGCATTGACACCGGACGAGCAGCGTATGTACTCAGCAGCTTATAATTGAAACTGTTACAGTGACAGAAGTACAAAGTAGTAGCTAGTTATTTGTTAACTGAAGACTGCGTAATGTAATATTTTTTGCAGAATAGGAGAAAAAAGGAATGCAAATAAAACAGCAATGTTTCGCTTTCATAGTAAGGGTGTTAGTAAAAACAACAACGTTGGCAGTGCAGGTAATAGAATGCAATAGCCTGGGCCGTTTCATTTGGCGGGACGGTTTCATTTGCCAGGCGGGGCGGGAAATGGTGTGACGCTCCATGGGCCGTCACGGTGCCGCCCCAGACCATACTACCAATAGCTACAGCAGCTAACTGACAAAGGTAAAAAATGCACAATGTACAAACAGAACGTAATCTTCAGTAGTGAAGAAAGTCATTCTGTGAAAGACGTCGCAGTCAAAAGCTAATCCCTGATCAAACACAAGTGGCATAGTGTGGCAGAGATAGATCGACGTTCTATCACTTTTATCGCGAGATTCGCGCGTGAGTGAGTGAATGATTGTGAGTGAGTGTCGCAGGTTGTCGGCGTCGCGGGGATTTGCGCGTATTATCCGCGCCGCGGTAAGTCGCTCGCGGCGTGTATTACGACGGCGTTTTATTTGAGTGCGCCCACCGGCACCGGCTTGAAGGGAATAATGTTGGCGACAAGCAAACATGTAGGTGCGTTAGTTTCAGGTTTTATAGCTGGTGAGGAGCTGAGAGTCGACTACAGTTGTGATTTATTGCATTGAATAGCGCGGTCATGAGACTGAGCTATGAGCCACAAGTGGTGGGTGTTATAGTGTGGCGATTAGCTTATCACATTAACTGAAACCACATAGCTATATTACGTATTTTAAACATTTACAATTAAAATAATTTTATTAATAACAAGTAACATTCTAACTGTGAGACCATTTTTAGTTTTTTTTTTTTACCAACATTAAACTTAATTTGTAATTATTTGGTAACAATACCATAAAGTTCGTGTTGTATTCCTGAGACCATCGTCTCTCACGTGTCTAGTGCCTTATTATCAAGGGTTAAATTGCATTTTATTATTTTCTTTGAAAAAATCAGTTTTGTATGTTTAGTAAAATTGTTTTTTTTTTATTATTAACAGACTGATGACAACTTGTAATAATCGCTGTACTATGTAATGTGCCGACCGAATCGCTAATCTGTATAATATAACGATGATGTGACAAATGCGTACAATTCATTACTACATAAACATAATATGAGAGAACTTGCAGGCTTCATCGAGGAGAGTTTGTAACAGAACAAGTTACAAGCAGCACGTTACATTACACGTTCTCGCATGCTTCTGCAACGCATCGTACTGTGTAACACTATTCATTGGGGTGAGCGGTGAGTATGTGTTAGTTATGTGGCTTCTTGTTCTACACTAAATTATATTGTTTGATGCTGGTACGTCCAAGTTTTTGAGTATTATTCGTATCTACTGACCACCTTTCCGAGTAATACCAGTCGTATCTAGACCACCTTTCCGAGTAATTCCAATCGACATTCCTGACAGCACCATTATATGTATAAGTGAGGAATAATATTCTGTTTCTCCGTACCTACGATTTCTGCCTACCCTCATAGCAGTCAGATAGTGGTATGTGGATTAAACGAACTTACCTGTACGTGAAGTTTTATTACAATTACTCGAAGAGCTTCGTTCGAAGATATTAATATCCCTCCCTCTCAGTCATCCTGAACCCATAGGGAGACTGTCCACTGCATAGGAGTACCACTAAGGGCCATGGAGCGAGCCATGCTTGGCATAACCCTACAAAACCGAGTGCGTAACACCGAAATCCGTCGTCGGTCGAAAGTCTACGACGTCGGCGACAGAGCGGTGCGCCTCAAGTCTACGACGTCGGGGACAGAGCGGTGCGCCTCAAGTCTACGACGTCGGGGACAGAGCGGTGCGCCTCAAGTCTACGACGTCGGGGACAGAGCGGTGCGCCTCAAGTCTACGACGTCGGGGACAGAGCGGTGCGCCTCAAGTCTACGACGTCGGGGACAGAGCGGTGCGCCTCAAGTCTACGACGTCGGGGACAGAGCGGTGCGCCTCAAGTCTACGACGTCGGAGACAGAGCGGTGCGCCTCAAGTGGAGTTGGGCAGGACATCTAGCTAGATGAAGATATGACCGATGGAGTAAAGCTGTGACCGAATGGTGGCCAAAGTTCGGCCAAAGAAACCAGGGCTGTCCAAAAGCGCGCTGGGTTGACGATATCGTCAAAGTCTCGGAAAACGCCTGGATGAGAGACGCACAGAACCGGGAAGTGTGACGAAAGTTGAGGCCTATATCCAGCAGTAGGTGATTCCGTGCTGAAATGATGATGATGAATATTTAGCAAATACCGTACAAGTTGAACTCCACGCGGCAGTCTTACGTATGACGTCCAGACTTACACCGACGCTATACCGTACAAGTTGAACTCCACGCGGCAGTCTTACGTATGACGTCCAGGGGGCTAACTCTCCTAATTAATTTTAATTCTAATGAAAGGCCAATACGATTTCGATGTTAATTTTACAGTCACGTGATTCGGTACTCTTGAAAACAATATTGTCACCATTGAAATGAAATTGACATTGGTCTGCCATTAGTTTTGTTATACGTGAAGTTAGCTACGTAACGGGCTGCAATAGTGTGGTTCAACTCATTACGATAAACCGGTAATGGGGCTTTAAAATGCTTTATCCTTTAAATAACAAGGCTTATAAATAAAAATGATATAAATAATTCTTTAATTAATAATAATAATATTCCACAACTATCACACAACGCCGTCTAGTCTCAAGCTAAGCAGAGCTTGTGTTATGAGTACTAGACAACTGATAAACATACTTATATATTTCTAAATACATACATATATAGATAAATTACACCCAGACACAGAACAAATGACCATGCTCATCACACAAACATTTGTCCTGGGTGGGAATCGAACCCACGACCTCCGGCATAGCAGTCATAGTCACTGACCACTAGACCAACAGGTCAGTCAACCTAAATAAATTGATTAATTATAAAGTATTTAATTCATTTGGGCGTAAGAAAATGATTAAAATCATAAAATTAACCATGGTTGCCTACACTTCCAAAAAAAAAGACTCCGTGTAAGTTCTCCAATTTTAAACATATTTTTTGTTTGTTTATGACAATATTGTTCTCGTTTGGTTCTTTTTAGTAAGAAATAATTACTGTCCGCTAAGTTACTTAACTAATTAGTATTACAGTTTTATACAAATGATACTGTGACTGTCTGTCACTTACACCTATTTAATAACAAAATATTATATTTAGTTTAAAACCGGCACTTGGCGCCGTCACTTGGAAATACATAAATTCTCTATTTTATGGGCAACAGACTGGCACATATGCCAGCCATCAGTCGAAACCAATATTTTACGTCACTAAAGATGCAGTGTCTTATTGTACGAATTCTAAGAACGACCCAAACCCAGAACGGCCCTTGAAACAATTGAGCAATTGTATAAAAAAGGGCGATAAACAGATGTTGCGAAAGTATGGGAATTTGGGCTGTGAGCATGGTGGGATAGAATGTGAGAAATTATAAGGAAGACGGAGGGGCAGTCGGGGTCGACCCGCTTTAGGAGACGGACTTGCGAGTCCAGGCTAGTTAAGTTAGGAGATTGGGTGAACACGAGAGGACCACAAGAGTCAGTGGTTGACGTAGGCTAGACAAGCCGAGTTAGACCTTAGGCAATAGCAATGAAACTGTGTGCCTGATTGAGAGATCGTGAGGGCGAGAGTATTATTTAATACGTTAAATAATAATTGTAGTTTTAGATTAGGTTATATCTACTATATTGTAAGTAGCGTGTAAGGCGCGTGAATCTCAGTGAGTGTTGGTGAACGATTGGATTGGGTGAGTGTTGAATATTTTATCCCTCCTTGTTCCTTTTAATGACTAAATCGAGGTACCCTACACAAGCGTTTGGTTCTAGGGACTCGGAGAAAGCCTTCTATGGGGTTTGACATTTACCAACCGACTGTATACATCCAAGACCTTGACTCTGACGCAGTCACACCGCTTATGGAAGGCCGAACCGAACTTACAACTCGTTAGGGCCAATTTGAATTATAGTGCTACCTTGTAGTCTGTTGTTCTTATTTACGAACACAATCCAACCGAACGTTAGTGAGGGCTACTTTTCCCCTATGGACTGACTAACTGCAGGATATCTTACATTGTACTTGATGTACGCACACTTCCCGGGAGCGGGGGTAGGCTTCACCAAGTACCCCACTGGTTTGATAGCCGTTCTAAGGAACGTTAGAAATTGTGTCTCGTTAAATCACACCCGGCCCCCGTGGCCTCTTACTGATACAAAAAAATAATATTTAGCGAGACACATACTTTGGATGCCCAGTAGAAACGCCCCGTTGCTAGATAGGTAGACAAAAATGATTGCACGGTTGCCGATTACACTGCAAGCATCCCCAACTTGGGTAGATTAAAGGAAGTGTGAAGCGACGATTTAAAATAACCACTTCGGCGTATAGCAAGGCAATTCGTAAGGAATTCTGCAACCGACTGACGATGCGGTACGCTTGCGCTAGTTTTGTATTGTTTTAGTAAAGGGTGAGTAGGCCGTTAAAAGGGGTTATTATTATTATAGTACGCGTCCAGCACTTCTGGAAACCTGTCTCGCTCAATGGTAGAGGCACTTCGCAGTCCCTTTACCTTAGGATTGAGTAAGGCATGCTTGAGTATAGGGAACGTGTCCTGCTGGAACCGTAGCAGGCCCTCTCTAGGGCCTATGCACTTTAGAAGTAGGACTGGCAGCACGCGTACGACGTAACCGCTGTTATAAAGTGGCCATGTCCCTACGTCGCTGGGGTGGGTTACCAGATTATTGTAAGCACTTTCAGTAACGTAACTCAAAACAATGTATCCTCGAACGCAAGCGTTACGTGTCAATTACCCTTTTGTATTCCTCTCATGTCTTGTAACTTTCATAAGCAAAAGAAAAGTAGATTTCCTTTCCTTAATCACCTTACCAATGAATTCCCAACCTCATTTTGTATTGAAATTGTTTTCTTGTATCCCCCCTTGTTCCCCAGCTTCCTAAGTCGGGACAAGGCAAAACACTTCTTGGGAATTCATTACAATCGGTGGGAGAGTGTCCAGCCTGGAGACGAGCTCTACAGAGCCGCACGGTGGCGGGGTGCGGCTCTTCCCCATTAGGGGGAACCGACCCAAACACTAATAAGTAACATAATTAGGAAAAACGAAAATTTTATCGGCCTAGGGTCATTTAGGAACAGCCACAATACCAAGTAAATAGTTAAACAACTGCTTCATAAAGTACTTAATGTTTTTGTAACGAACGCCGAACGTGTTTATGTGAATAGTGAACATTACCGAGATACCAGTGAAGTGATATTAGAATATGTAAAAGTGATAGAATAGGATAATTAAGACCTAAAGTACCTAGTGTGATAGCGTGGGAGTCGATATGTGCTACTACTGTTTTACTGAGTAAGATTTTGATTTTCTAATTAAGTAAATTTTAAGTGTTTGTATTGCTCTAATTAGCTTTCTAACTGGTTTTTATGATTAGTTTTCGTATAAGAATCTGATATTAATATTTAACGTAGAATTTTTGATAATTTTAATGTACGAAGAAAAATTATAGAATAATTACGTAACTTGAAAACGAGAATTTTTGTTTATAGGAGTATTTGCGAGATTTTAGTGTCAAATGAGAGGATTATGTTCAAAACTGATATTCCAGTTTGAATTATGAAAATCGGTCTACGGGTTTTAGAGATAGAAAGAATTTTGTATAATGAAAACATGCCGAAGTCCGATTTTATTAAGTTAATGTTCTAGAAAGTTTTTATTGTATAGAGATAGTATGAAAATGTTGTTATGTAATACCAAAGAGGAGTAAAATCCTTGCTCACTCCGTAATTTGCTTTAAATTCGTATTCATTGATAGAAAACGCTTTGTTCATATAACGCATCATCCGACGCTCATCTCGTCTTTGTTTCAATTGTTTTTTATAGGAATTACGTAAAACACTATATATTACTGCTTATCGTGCCATATTATACTCATAGAACCCACAAAAAACCACTTAAAACGCAAAATAATTTCTAAAAAGTTACACTTTTGTTATCGGAAAAATCACTATCAACAAACTATCCCAACGCAATATTGACGCAATACACAGCTGTCAAAATACACTCAAGAGTACCGTTTACGTCACGCCAAGCCCGTTCCCAATTCCACTTAGTTCCCCAAAATGGACACCCAATATAAAAACCTATTGGCGCTAGCATCGAACTCAAGAGTACGAAACGTCACAATTCCAATGTCGATCTATCGGAATTAAACTCGAGAGTAAGCACCCAGGAAATAGCGAGATATCAATGCCACTCTTTTGTAAAACGCTCTTTACCCATTTGCACAAAGTTTGCGATGTTACAACTTAGTATGGTTTCCTAAATGAAATAAAAAGTGATTGATGGTCTTGACTTATCTGATTGGTTGTTTCAAGATATACTTTAAGAGTACTAGCACATTTGCGGCCTTTTTAAAAAATATGGCAAGGAAAACACTGGTGGTAGGTAAGGAACCCACTCGTGAAGTTTTCATTAAATCAGTTATTTTAATAATTAACCCTGAATCAGATTCGGTAATGTTATCGACATATTATATTTTTGATAAAGTCTGCATTCTATGGGCTGTTATCAGGGCTAGAAGAGTCACTAACTTTTTAGTAATTGTTTCAAGACTGACAGATTGTAGTAGCTTGATGTGCTGGCGTCTGTACAGTCACGAGCACTAGAATAGAATATTTATTTGCCAGAAACATGGTGTTTACAAAGGTGTTCATAACATTGACAGTGCTACCATGTCTCACCGTTTTAACGGTATGCAAAAATAGATTACCTACAATTAAATGCAGTTCTTAAAAAAATAGAATTTAAGTGCATTATTTACATTACATTAATTTTAAAATTTTAAATATTATTTCAATTATTATATTATATTACACACTTCCATTTTTACTATATTATTATTAATAAATAAAACAATACATTTAACAATTATTATCACTTAACTTAAATAATTACTTGGGCCTATATTTTGATGCCAGATCAGGAGAAAAAAATTTACAGGGACATTTTACAAAAAACTAATATGTGAACACTTGGCAACTTTCAATTGCGATTTTTTCGGGAAATAACGAATGCAACGTTGAAATACGACACTTTAGACAAACCTATGGGTTCGAAAATATTTTGTTCGTATTAACATAAAACATTCAAAACTAAAGGAGATAATCGTCTTTGAATAAAGCCAAGTGTATACAAACTTATGCTCGTGACTGTACATCACCATCCCATGACGATGTACTTTCATAGCGAGTACGAGAAATAAAACGTGGGTGACGTTTTGTTTCACGTTCTCACTTTTTAAGTTTTTTATACAAATTACTATAGATAATTGTCGCGATCATCACTCTTTCTTTTCGGCATTCAAAAGCTTAAATATGAAAACGCACTGGAATTACTGTAAAACAAGGAAATAGATGCGAAACAGCGAAGCACTGATGCGTGATTGAGATGGCAAGGTGCGAATGTCATAGTAACGAACAAAAGTTTTGAATCTACCTTACATCGGATTAAATCATTTATTTTTCTCCTAAATTCAATGCGAAATGGCGAGTCTGTAAGTGAAACTACTTGTGTGTTAATACTAATGTCGAGAACGAAGCTTGAGAGTGATGTCGTTCAATACTAATGTCGAGAACGAAGCTTGAGAGTGATGTCGTTCAATACTAATGTCGAGAACGAAGCTTGAGAGTGATGTCGTTCAATACTAATGTCGAGAACGAAGCTTGAGAGTGATGTCGTTCAATAAGGGGGAATGAGCTTATGTATTTGCAGAGTTTTAATCATTACCTAAAATCATCAATACAACCCTTCAAGTTTATATGAACCTATTGAATGACTACACTGGGCTTCAAAGAAAGCGGGTCAGTTATAAAAAATGCGATAACTTTTAAAATATTTGAGCTTATAAAAAAGAATTTAAAATAAAAACTAAATTAAAGTTTATTTAAGTACAAATATAGAAGATGTAAAACCCTTTTTATTTCCTTTTGATGATTGTATTAATAACCATAAATAAAAAATAAAGACAATTTTTAAACAACAACTTTTCAACTCTGAAACCACTTGTTTTGCTTTGGTTTCTGTTTATAAATATGGTATTTCTTGTGCAGAAATTAATTATTCTGATCAAATTCAATTAAAAACAGGTCACCAACCCCTGAAGAGCGTACCAGAATTCTGACAATGCTTAAAGACGGGCCCAGTCAGCGTTATACAGCGAGAACAGTTAGTGTGTGAGCGATTTGAAGAGACTGGATCCAATATTCGCAGACCAGGAACAGGCCGAACCAGGTGCACGACAGCGTCTGAGGATCGATACATGGTGTCAACAATGTTGAGAAATCGATTTCAAGCGGCTGTTGAAGTCAATAAAGTCGGTAAAAATCACCTCCTACGTGCTGGAGAGAGCATTGCCGAGCACATCGAAATTCAAGG
Source organism: Oligia fasciuncula (assembly GCA_963082905.1). Taxonomy (NCBI): domain Eukaryota; kingdom Metazoa; phylum Arthropoda; class Insecta; order Lepidoptera; family Noctuidae; genus Oligia; species Oligia fasciuncula. The sequence continues at coordinate 484,868 of OY720391.1, read as the reverse complement.
CTGGGTTACGCTAGACAACACATGAATTGGACTCTGGATGACTGGTCAAGAGTTATGTTTTCGGACGAGGCGAGGTTCATACTATACACGCACGATGGGAGGCAAACAGTCTACAGAAGACCAGGAGAACGCTATAACCAAGCCTTCATTTAAGAGAAAGGGCCATACGGCACAGGCTCCATACACGTGTAGGCTGGAAAAAATGGCACTTTAATTGCAGAAAGACACGTGAATGAAATCTTAAATGAGTATGTTGGCCCATTTTTAGTAAACATGGGCGAGAACGCCATCTTTATGCAAGATAACGCTCGCGCGGATACAGCTCGGATAGTGTTTGTCTACCATACCATGAAGATGTCGCTATCACATGCATGGAGGGGCCAGCACGCAGCATGCCTTCGAGCATGCCTGGGACGAACTGGGATGACGTGTGCACCCCAGTGAAAATCACGATTCTTGAACTGAAAGAAGCGCTGATAGAGAAATGGGAGAATATTCCTCAGCATCGACTCAGAAATTTGGTGAAAATCAGGCCAAACCGTGTAGCAGCTGTATTAACAGCTCGTGGTGACAAAACAAAATACTAAAATGTGTAAAAGTTGCATATTTGTTACCGTAGTTCGATTTCGAAATTTTGTGAAACTTGACATTTTTACTTAACTTACTAAATAAACTTCATAATCTTGAACTTTTGTGACATTGATTTAGGCACTATAAAATTGTCTATGGTACAGTCTTTATTTCATAAAACTAGCTCCAATATTTTGGAAGTTATTGAGGTTTTTGTTAACGACCCGCTTTCTTTGTGGCCCAGTCTATTTCAGAAAATAATATCAATCAACTAGCCTAACTGAATATCAATTATACCCTAGTTATAATATGAATTTAAAGGGTTGTATTGATGATTTTAATGATTATAATTATGTAAATTCATACTTGTCACGGACGCGACTTATATTTTATTCAACATAAAACCTGCAATTTTGCGTGCTGTTGACGGGCGAACAGGGCCCTCTGTCGCCCGCCGTCACCCGGCGCTCATCGCCGACCGCCGCCGACCGACGCCGACCGCCGCCGACGTGTGCATCGCAAATGATACTGATTGCCATCGGATTGCTGATACCGATGTTAATGTACCCATTATTTTAGTAATAAACATTTTATACGACAAATAATAGCGGACTCCAGTGCGGACTACGGAACCGAACATAGGAAATGCATAGCAAGAAATTAAACCTTCAGCAACTCCGCTGTCTAGTGAAACTAAATAATACAGCATTTGTATCTCCATCACGAGCAACATTCCTCAGTGAGGTGTAGTGTAACATACGGGACCCGTCACAGAATGTGACATTTAATGTAATGTGAAAGCAACCAGCATTCCCCATGGATGTATAATGAGGACACCGGGACACGGTCACAGGTGACCCCCTCCCCCCACTCCCCGAAGGGACGTGGGTGTACCTACCACATGGACTGGAAAATTAAAGTACAGGAAGAAAATGAGCCTTGCTTCCCGCCTTTATCATTTTATACATATATTTCCACTGTATATCACTAGTAATATTGTAATAAATACAAGACTTACCCACACAGACCTGCTCCAGAATAATATCGCCCTGCAGGTAAACTAGGACCTACTTTAAATTCAGTTCTTTTGTATCACGGTACCTACAGGGTGACCTCAAAAGTAAAGGTGTCGCTGAACGAACCTTTATTGTAATAGGCAAGCAGCGAGAGACCAACTGAGGAACGAACACATACGTTACTCAAGTTGCCTTTTTAAACTAGATTGCAGACTACACTTTCTGTAGACCAGAAAACATTACACTGATTTTGTCGGCACCCTACTTTGATAGGTTTCACCGATTTAAATAAGTATCGTTCTTTTAACCAAATCTGTCGTTTGTCCTCATCAGTTTACGGAGGTTTAGGTGCTAAATGATGCTAATGCTAACCTTACCTATTTTATAAATGGTCTTTCATAAGAAAATTCTCATGAATGATATTGCGCGTATGTTCCCGACTCCAAACCTCAGTGATTGAGTGAAGTGATTGTTATAATAATAATAATAATAATATTCCACAACTATCACACAACGCCGTCTAGTCTCAAGCTAAGCAGAGCTTGTGTTATGAGTACTAGACAACTGATAAACATACTTATATATTTCTAAATACATACATATATAGATAAATTACACCCACCAGACACAGAACAAATGATCATGCTCATCACACAAACATTTGTCCTGGGTGGGAATCGAACCCACGACCTCCGGCATAGCAGTCATTACAAAGCAGTTATGTACAAATGTGGAAGGTTATTGGGCTTAGGAAGTCTGTCGTCAACAATCTATCTCCGAGAGGTACCGATATTACTCTGTCACACCACCGACACTTGACTTGTCGTAAAAAGAGCGTCGGAATAAGGCCCGGATACATTTTAGCCATGACAACGTTATGAGACATCGCGTCGTATGCCAGCGGACTGCGGGGGACGTCGCCGACCCTCGTCCTGTCCGCGCGATATTGAACACGAGCTTAAAATAAAAAAAAATCTATTAGGACGATGTGTCCTCGCTCGAACTGGGACAGTGTGACACACCAATGAAAATATGTTACATATTATAGAGAATTAGCCTACGGATTTTGGACTTACCAATAATAACATCACAGAGTAACATGATAGATTGATTTACTAGAACAACTTGTTCTTAAACCCATGTACGCACCACACGTGCTCTTTGCAACAGTTCAAAGAGAAAGTCCAATAACATAGCACTCTGTTTACCAAAGAACATTGTAGGAAAACAATATTCGTTAAAAATTAAATATCGTCACACTCCATGCAGCAATAAACTAAACTCGCACACAGTCGTGAGAGCCCGGGCATGTGAGTGTCTGCACAATTAACTAAACTCGCACACAGTCGTGAGAGCCCGGGCACGTGAGTGACTGCACAATAAACTAAACTCGCACACAGTCGTGAGAGCCCGGGCACGTGAGTGTCTGCACAATAAACTAAACTCGCACACAGTCGTGAGAGCCCGGGCATGTGAGTGTCTGCACAATAAACTAAACTCGCACACAGTCGTGAGAGCCCGGGCACGTGAGTGTCTGCACAATAAACTAAACTCGCACACAGTCGTGAGAGCCCGGGCACGTGAGTGTCTGCACAATAAACTAAACTCGCACACAGTCGTGAGAGCCCGGGCACGTGAGTGTCTGCACAATAAACCAAACTCGCACACAGTCGTGAGAGCCCGGGCACGTGAGTGTCTGCACAATAAACTAAACTCGCACACAGTCGTGAGAGCCCGGGCACGTGAGTGTCTGCACAATAAACTAAACTCGCACACAGTCGTGAGAGCCCGGGCACGTGAGTGTCTGCACAATAAACCAAACTCGCACACAGTCGTGAGAGCCCGGGCACGTGAGTGTCTGCACAATAAACTAAACTCGCACACAGTCGTGAGAGCCCGGGCACGTGAGTGTCTGCACAATAAACCAAACTCGCACACAGTCGTGAGAGCCCGGGCACGTGAGTGTCTGCACAATAAACTAAACTCGCACACAGTCGTGAGAGCCCGGGCACGTGAGTGTCTGCACAATAAACTAAACTCGCACACAGTCGTGAGAGCCCGGGTACGTGAGTGTCTGTACAATAAATAATTTCAAAGAATTCGAAGAAGCCGACCAAACACAGCTAAAACAAAATTGGTATCTGGCTTCAAGGAAACTTCCTGTACTTTAGAATAATTGAATTAAGTAATGAAATAAATTCACCGGCCAACAATATTCAAAACGAGAAACTTGGGAATTATTTCAAACAGAGTGAAACCGGACTGTGAATAAACGAGGCGATGGATTTTTCAGCGCCCTTCATAGTGACGCCTGCGCCACCAGCGCCACCACCCGCCGGTTTGTAATTATAATAAAACTCATCATCAGTGACGACTGTTTTGTCAAACTCTGAGTTCCGTTATGACCAATTCGTATTATTGTATTTCCGGGGCTAATTGTATTAAGTAACTTAATTCTTTGATAAAATTAAGCTACCTTTTTATTTTTCAGCAATATTTTGTCATGTTGATGACAAGTTGAATAAAGTTAGTTATTTTGAACAACAGAAGAAAGTATCACCATCCATGCAACGTATACATAGTTAGTCGATGTAGATGTCCGGCGCTAACGAGTCACCCGCACAAAATGTGGTGTAGTCGCCACGTGACACATTTGTCGGAGCATCAATAGCTTTGCTCGCACCTGTACTGCACTAAGGGAAACCAATTGCTTAGCACATTATCAATCATCGTCAATCTTAATTGCCCGCGTTTTTACATTTCAGTGAGTTATAAGTTCCCAATTATTTTTAAATGCATAAAAACAAAAAAAAATTGTTTCTTTTATTAATTGCCAATTAATATTTATTATTATCAAGTATTTTCTTTAGCAGTCGTATGAGATCGATATAAAACGGCATATACGTTGTGTAGTTTGGCGTGTCAATCTGCTATAGGTACCAGTGATGTCCCTGACTGCACCTGCGTCACAAATGACACTGTCCGCACAATAGAGCCGCCCGAGCACAAAGCCGACTGTGCTGTCACCTCCCCCTCTATTAGCTGCAACTGATGTACTCCCATCTTATAGAGAACGTTGTTTCTTTCTATCTCGTCTTCTACACAGGTTTTCTATACGACTAGGACTATCGGATTAAGACGCTTCAGTTTCGCTTGTTTTGCCAAGAGCTAACGACCATCTCGAGGTACAAGAGTTCCGGTAAGATTGCCAGTATAATACACGGATCACAGTATTGTCAAGTTTCAATATAAATTCAAAGTACCCACGGTATTGAAAAGCAAACAAAATGTGAAGTTAGGAAGCCAATAGAAATGAATGAAACAAAAACGTGGAGTCGGCAGTTGCGTCTGATTTTTGTAATTACCTTACAAATTGTAACGTATCGACATAAATATACTGTTACTTTAGCTATTGGTTTCCAACAAATGAGTTATTTGTCTACTATTGTGATATTTACATCCAATATCGAATTACTGGCTCAAGTAAGTATTTATTTCGGAAAAAAAATGTAAGAAAACTACACAATATTCACTTCATCCCAACATTTTCTAATGGCCCAGAATGTTGAACTCGGCTCACAGTATTGCCAGACACGGCTTATCAAAAATAATTACCATATTGCTTCACGTCCGTGTCGTACATACAGCGCCTCCGAGCATGACATACATAAGCACTAAGACTAGGCAGGTCTGAGGGACGCTAGTTAGCCGCACGGTATCACACGGTACCGCACCGCGCCGCACCGGATCGCAGCGCATCGCACAAAGCCGCCCGACAAAAAGACTATGGACGGACGAACAAAGGACAAAGTCTAACGATCGCACACGTAATCCGCTACATCGTATCAAACATACCACTACCACAGATGTCTAGATATGGATGTAGTGTGTAGAAAATGTGCACTCCTACAAAATGCTTATTTCTGCTTTCCAACGCAATGTTCACCATCTCGTTAATTGTTTTAGTGACGGTTTTACATTACACCATCTTATTTTTAATCTCACTTTTTATGATGTCACTAGCTTCTGCCCGCGACTTCGTACGCGGATGCTGTTGCTTATGCCAGCGATACGTTGTCGCTGACAACGACATGACAACGTACCTAGTTGTCAAAATCGAAGATCTGAAACGTCTGATGTCGAATTCTAAGAGCCCGGGGACTGGAAAACAACGGGGTGAGCGAGACGATTCGAGACGTCATTTTCAGGCAATCATGAACCAATAAGCTGGTAAACTTGGCCTTGCACTTTCAATGTTGGCATAAATGGGCCTTCTGAAATCTGCTTCGCACCAAAATATGTCATTTGAAAGGCATTATTGTACGAACGGATGTTGTCCAAGAAATGTTTTGACTGTGGATGGTCACCAGTGATCTTAATATTTCTGGAGGATTTTGAAATATTTCAATATGTACTTTCCCACCTGAGCAACAAATAATGTTTGTTTCTTTTTGCCATTTTAACAGCTTCACAAAAAGTAAAATTTTCATAGCGTGATGTTAAATAGCCTATAGCCTTCCTCAAGAATTGGGCTATCAAATGCAAAAAGAATTCAAATCTGACCGGTAGTTAAAAGAGATTATCGCGTTCAAACAAACAAACTCTTCAGCTTTATTATTAGTATAGATAAAAAACTCTATGGCCCATAACTCCTTAATAGGTACCAACTCTTAAAATCTTACACACGTGATAACTTTCAAACGAAATATCCGATTGAGATGAAACAAAAAGTATTTTACTTCTTCATAAATACTCTTGATAACATAATGCTTAATTTCGATAAAGATTAATATTACGATACATATTTAACGTAGTTTTTTTTCTTCAGACGATTTAATAATTATTTTGAACACAAAATCGGTTATTGTGATTAAACCATGATAGCTAGATATATGTTCTCGCGGACTTTTTTGTAGGTCTTAATGGGCTCTACAAACCCGTAGTACATTATTTTGTTCTATTGTCAATAGTTTTTGCAGCGCACGCAAAAATAGGTTTTCGATTTTACACCTTGTGTTACAAAATAGCAATTTTATTACGGATCCCTAATTTTGAAGAAAAAAAATATAGCCTATAGCCTTCCTCGATAAATGGACTACCCAACACTAAAATAATCATTCAAATCGGACCAGTAGTTCCAGAGATTAGCGCGTTCAAACAAACAAACAAACAAACAAACAAACAAACTCTGCAGCTTTATAATATTAATAATATATAATAATATATATAGTATAGAGTATAGATTATGAATATTTTGTTGTGTGCGTGTTCGGGACAATGTAAGATAATCTCTATCAGTAGTTAGTCGCGCATCACGTTCATTCACTCGTTTCAAAAGACCTGTTAGTAGATGAGCGAATACGCTGAGAACTAAAGCGTGATTCTGTATCGGTAAACGTTTCCGATTCGCGAGGCAATGCATGTCGTTCACGATCAGCGGTCAGTCGCGCATCACGTTACGCACTTGACTCTGGAGCCCTAGAATTCGATGCGTAGATACGCTTGGAACTCAAGCGCAATTCTCTATCCGTGAACGTCTCCGACGCGCGAGACAATGCATGACGTTCACGATCAGCTGTCAGTCGCGCATCATATTCTTCACTGCTCTCTAGAGACCTGCACCCTAATTGCGTAACACACTATTACTCTCAATTTGAATAATTTTGAAGCATATTGCTAATCCATTGCATCATACTCATAAGTACGAAAAGTGTGTCTGCTCAACAAAGTAAATAACGCGATGAATGTTGTTGAACTGTCAAAATGAAACCCATTGCTACTGATAGTGTGTTACGCGATTACCCTGCTGGATGTAGATGTAAATACGCTGAGAACGCAGGCGTGCTTCGCGATCCGAAGAGGTTTCCACGGAGCGAGTTGCAGCCTGATGTTCTCGAACAGCATCAAGTCTCTCCTGACGCTCTCCGTTAGATTCTTGGGATCTTATGATCCTCAATCTTTTAGCCCCTTTGGAACATTGGGAAAGATTTGACCTCGTTTTATTGTGAAGATACCTGATCAATTAAAATCTAAGTAACTGCTCCCCTGCGTTACCGGGTAGGCTACCGTGTCACGAAGATAAATGGAAAAGGAAATTAAACACTCAAATAACATAAGCCCGAAGGCATATTTATTCGATAAAATAAAAAAATAAATGGGAGTTTTGGCCAGTAGAGTCAAATTTTCAATGATATACCATCGTCATCAAAAATCAGTCCAACTGTTACCGCCTTCACCGCGTGGAGGTACTCCCAGCTTATGTTATTTTATAATCCCAGCTTATGTTATTTTATACAGTGAAATTAGTGATAGCTTTAATTTCCACATCAGATGTTTCTGATCTTCGATTTTTATTAGTCAACAGGAAATGCCCATCAGATCGAACAACTTTTGCTAAGACGTCATTCCTATATACACACATCAAAAGTGTCTAGGGATCAAGCATTTTTATGCGGATTTCTTGAGATTGAGATGTGGCTTTGTAATAAATTTATGATTTTATAAATTTATATGGATCCTTTTTGGTGCATTTCATAATTTGAATCAGGAACTGTGAATCAAATTCGAGTAAAAGATGAAAATCAGCTGTCAATATTTTCCCTATAAAAACATACAACGCATTGAAGTTACCGAAGCACTGGTACCGTGGCTGAGCGCCATGGAGGACGGTATCGCTGCACCACACGGAGACAAGACCGATACATTCAAATCTTAACTCGAAGAGCTCCAACAATAACCGCCATGATGTTAGCCGTGAGGCTTCATCACTCTTCAGGGAACTTAATTAGCGACCAAACAGTCAGAAACCGCTTGCATGAAGTGAACCTTCATTCCCGAAGACCGCTACGGGTACCACCTATAGCAATGCACAATCGTAGGATTCGATATCAATGGGCTCTTGAACACAGAAATTGGGCAGAAGAACAATGGCGTTTCGTGTGCTTTTCTGATGAGTCTCGTTTTGGTATGAGACCGGATACAAGACGTATACGACACTGGAGAACCCCTGGACGCCAACAGCGATTAAAATCCTGCCAGGAAGTCCATCCTTATAGTGGTGGAACCATCATGGTATGGGCGGGTATTTGGATCGGCGGAAGAACTGAGTTGATTTGGATCAGAGGCAACCTCAACGCTCAAATTTATGCTGAGACGATTGTATCAGACGTCATCGTTCCTCTACAAGTGCAAATCGGTCCCTTATTTCAGTTAATGCATGATAATGCACGACCGCACACCGCAAGAGTTGTAAGACAGACTCTCGCCGCAGCTAACATCAATGTCCTGCCCTGGCCTGCTCAGTCGCCAGACTTGAACCCGATTGAGCATGCATGGGATATGCTACAGAGAAGAGCTCTGCCGAATATGGAGGGTATCCAGTCGCAAGAAGACCTTTTTTTGTTGTTGCAACGAACATGGGCGGCCATTCCACAGCGTGATTTGGATGAACTCATTTTGAGTATGCCAAACCGATGTTCTTGTGTTGTTAGTGTTCGCGGTAGAAACACGGATTATTAATTGTTTAAGTTACCCAATAAAATTTTAAAGAAAACTGTTATTTCAGTCTTTTTTTCGAACTTTTGTGTTAGTGGTTCAAATGTCAAAAATCCCTTTATTAGGAAAATGGTGTTAACGCAGCGCCATCTTTGACCACCGTACGACGTTGCTACGGCCAATCACGAAGATAGTTCGAACGTTAGTTAAAATCATAAAATCAATATCTTCTCAGTCGTAGTCTAATTAGCTTGCGTCGCCACGGTTAGATGGCACCACTTTTAATTAAGAAACATCAATCTTTGTGTAGATTCTGTCTATGAAATTTTATTATCTATGTTAACTTCAATTTTGCTTACTCATTACAAACCTCTTGAACGAGAACACCGTTTTTTATTTCCTACGCCTCTTAACTGAAGAAATCTCTCCGCCCTGCTGGCGCACTATAACTCCAAAACATTTGGACCTACGAGCCACATCTAAAGCGATCACCAGCGACCAGCTTGGAGTAAATCCTGGAGAAATACGACCACTAGCGGCGTGCAAACAAGAAGACGACCACTAGCGGCCGGCCAGGAGGAGCGGCTTCACTCAGGGGCGTAAGACCTTTCCAAATCCTTACCCCACATACCCCTTTGTCCTATTTGTACTAAAATCGCCTTATATCTTATAGGAACAACGGGTGTGGTGCGCATTATTCACCACAGTGGTTGCAGGATAACCGTGAGTACTCTTTCTTCCCATAAATCGTCAATATGAGTGAGGCGTTTAAGGAATTAGTGAGAAAACGGGGTCCTATTAAGGGTAGTTTGACGCTGTTTGTGAAAAGTGTAGATTCCTTGTCAAATTCCGATGAGTTAACTGCCAAACAAATAAACGAATTAAAGCTACGTCAGCGGTCGGCAGCTAACTTATTACAAAACTTTAGCACTATTCAATATGCTATTGAGGAATTAGTAGATGAAAAGGAATATGAAAAACAGTTGTTAGAACGTGAAATGTTTGAAAATTCGTATTACAGTGCTATGTCTACTATTGAGTGTCTGTTAGAAAATCAAAAGGTTAGTTGTACTAGTAGTGATAATTCTCAGAACTGCAGGAACAAGTTACTGGTTAAATTGCCCACTATATCGTTGCCCTCATTCGATGGATCTTACGAAAACTGGCTAGAATTTAGAGATACATACTTGTCAATGATTCACAACTCTGAAGAGCTAGATGATATCCAGAGATTTCATTATTTAAGAGCTGCCCTTACCGGTAATGCCCTTCAGGTAATTAAATCTTTGGAATTTTCTGCCAGTAATTATAAAATAGCTTGGGATCTGATCGAGGGTAGGTATGATAATAAAAATTTGCTAGTACATAATCATGTTAGATCTATTTTTTCTGTACAACCCCTTACAAAAGAATCAGCACCTTATATTCGTAAAATGGTTGATGCAATTTTTAGAAATCTACGCGCTTTAAAAATGTTAGGGGAACCCATTGAGTATTGGGATACGTTGCTAATTTATATCATTGTGTCTAAGTTTGATGCGGTCATAGATAAAGATTGGCAGCAGTACAAGATTAATTTTATTAAAACTACTAATGAATCCATAACATTTGACACATTGATTACATTTCTAAAGGAGAAAGCTGAAGTCTTAGACTTGGTCAAAGCAAATCATTCCAATAATTCGAATAGCAAGGTATCTCAAGATAACAATAGAAAACAGACATCAAAGGTTCAAACTTTTGTGTCTACACAAGGTAATCAGTCTTCAAATAATAATAACAAAAATAGATCTAAGCGTGTATGTGCTAAGTGTGAGGGTAAGCATCCCGTTTATGCTTGTAGTCAGTTCTTAAGTTTATCTCCACAAGATAAACTAAATCTAGTTGAGAGTAAAAATCTGTGCTTAAACTGTTTACGGATGGGTCATTCCAGTAAAGACTGTTTTTTCGGGCCTTGTAGGCAGTGTAATGAAAAACACAACTCGTTGTTGCATGACGTTGTCAACAATGGAGACACAGTTTCTGCCGTATCACATGCTGCCTCTGATCTTCCGTCGCAACCCGCAGAGCATAATTCTTCAGCTAGCTTGCACTCTAGTATAATACACACCACTTTAGAACCGGTTTTGCTGTCTACCGCTGTGGTAGAAATCGCTGCAGATGATAATACACAGTATGTCAGAGCTCGTGCTTTACTGGACAGCGGTAGCCAGCACTGCCTCATATCAAGTTCATTTTGTAAAAAAATTCGCGCTAAAACATTACAGTCCACTTATAAAATCAGTGGTATAGGTCAAACTGTTACAAAAACGAACGAAACTTGTTACATAAAATTACGTTCGTTAAAGAATAATCACACAATACGCATGCATTGTTTGGCCATACCGCAAATAACTTCCACATTACCCGCTTCTCAATTAGTTAGTAAGTTAAATATACCCGAAAATATCGATCTCGCTGATCCTTTGTTTTGCACACCTTCTCAAATAGATATTTTAATTGGTGCAAACTATTTTTGGGATCTATTACTTGACGGTAGAATTCGGTTACCTAGTGGTCCGTATTTGAGTAATACGAAGCTAGGATGGATAGTTTCAGGTCCGGTACACACTGAGAGCTTGCGCATAAATCAGGTGCAGTGTAATTTCGGCCAAATTTCAGAATTAGAAGTAAACGATCAGTTAAAAAAGTTTTGGGAAATGGAAGAAATTTCGCCATGTATAAAATCGCTTTGTTCTGAAGATCGTTTATGTGAACAATTATTCAATGATACTACTAAGCGAGACGACAACGGTCGTTTCTCGGTTAGGATACCGCTTAAGGAGTCACCAAATGCTCTTGGTGATAGCTACCATGTAGCTAAAAATAGATTTATGTCCTTGGAAAGTAAATTACAACGTCAACCGCATTATAGGTCCATGTACGTTGATTTTATGCGAGAGTACGAAAGACTTGGACATATGACTCGTGTTGAGGATTACCCCATGCCGTGTTACTTTCTGCCTCATCATGGAGTCTTCCGTGAGCATAGCACTACGACCAAATTAAGGGTGGTCTTCAATGCGAGCCAAAAAACGTCGTCCGGAAAATCTCTCAATGATATCCAATGGACAGGTCCACCTCTTCAAAATGATTTGATGGTTATTCTTTTGAGATTCAGGCAATATCGGTATGTTGCATGTGCCGATATAGAGAAAATGTTTCGGCAGATTTCCATACATGACGATCAACGTAACTTACAGTTAGTCTTGTGGCGTGAGAATAATTCCGATCCCCTTAGTGTGTATCGCCTTAACACCGTTACCTATGGAACGGCCTCCGCGCCCTACTTAAGTATACGTTGTGTCCGTCAGCTGGCACTCGATTGTAATGATCCTGAAATCTCAAGAATTATATTAGAAAATATGTACGTCGACGATTTATTAATGGGCGACGACAATAAATCGCATTTATCTTACCTTTGTAAACGGGTTTCTGATGAGTTCGACTCTGGTTGCTTTCCGCTGCGTAAGTGGGTTTTCAATTCACCTGAAGTGGCTTCAGATTCCATACAGAGTGAAAATTCTAAAGAATTAATGTTAGACGAGAACCAATCAAATAAAACGTTAGGATTGGGCTGGTTAAACTATAGTGATCAACTTCATTTCACTACAAAAATTAAATCTGAGACATCTAAAATAACTAAACGTTTTATCTTATCAGTAGTGTCTCAAATTTACGACCCATTAGGTTTGTTAAGCCCTATTGTAATAGTAGCAAAGGCGCTATTGCAAAAACTCTGGCTATGCAAAACTGGTTGGGATGACTCATTACCACCAGATGTTTTGTTAAGCTGGCATAAATTCGTTCATTCATTAATCGATTTACATAAACTTCGGATTCCTCGTCACGTGATAGGAAATTCCCCTGATCGTATTGAATTACACGTATTCACTGATGCCAGTCAAACGGCCTACGGTGCATGCGCGTTCATACGTTCGGTAAATAGTAATGATGACGTAACAGTCCGATTGTTAGACTCGCGTCGCTCCAATCAAACCGGTTACAATTCCACGTTTGGAATTGTGCGGTGCGCTAATAGGTGCTAGATTACAATCTATAATAGTAAAATCTATGCACATTAATTTTGACAGGATCATAATGTGGACTGATTCAACAATAGTCTTAGGTTGGATAAGGATGTCACCGCATTCCCTAAAGGTTTTCGTCCAAAACCGAATAATAGAAATAAATGACCTGATGGCAGGTAAAGGAATTTGGTGTCATGTTGATGGCAAGTCCAATCCTGCGGACTTGTTATCGCGTGGTATTTCTCTGGCTGAACTCGGCAGTTCAAATCTGTGGTGGCACGGACCAGATTTTTTATTGAATGCGGTTGCCAACTGGGATCAAAAATGTGATATTCCACTTTGTGATAACTTGCCAGAACTTAACTCGAATACAGTTTGTATGCTTAATAGTCTTAATAACGATATAATTAATTTTAATCGATATTCTTCATTTTTAAAAATACAACGCGTTTATGCATATGTGTTTCGATTTGTAAACAATCTACGTGCAAAAAATAAATCGGAACGTAGCACGGCGGGCACGTTATCAGTCGCGGAATTAAACAAGTCACTTATGTTTCTAACTAGAATTGCGCAACTAGAAGCCTTTCCAAGTGAATATAGTGCCTTAATTAATAAACATAAAATTAAATCGTCTAGTAAACTAAGTTCATTAAATATTTTTTTGGATCAAAATAGTATAATGAGAGTGGGGGGTAGATTATGCAATTCAGACTTACCTTTCGATCAGAAACATCTTATGCTGTTATGTAGTAAACATCGGTTCACCATACTTTTATTTAGGCATAACCATCATGATATGCTACAGCTTTTGTTATCACATATAAGACAAATGTGGTGGATTATAGGTGGTAGGAATCTGGCTAAGAAGGTTGTGCATCAGTGTGTCAGATGTTGTCGAATGAAGGCAAAGTCCATACAACCTATAATGGGTAATCTACCCAGTGAACGTTTCGAATCAGGTTTTCCATTTATTAAATGTGGCGTTGATTACGCGGGGCCTATGTATGTTTTGAACAAAAAGGGCCGAGGTTCTAGGTTAGAGAAATGCTACCTATGTTTATTTGTTTGTTTATCAACACGAGCATTACACTTGGAACTCGTGACGTCACTGTCATCAGAGAGTTATATCGTAGCTTTAAAAAGAGTTATTTCCCGTAGAGGGAAACCTTCCCTCATTTACTCTGATCATGGTAGAAACTTTGTAGGTGCAGCCAGGGAATTTTCTGAATTTTTACAAAACAGCTGTCAAGGTATTACTGATTACACTTCGAATAATCAAATAGAATTTAAATTTATACCTCCCTACGCACCTCACTTTGGCGGTTTGTGGGAAGCTGGAGTCAAATCCTGCAAACACCATATAACGCGCGTGATAGGGAAGGCCCATTTAACTTACGAGGAGTTCAATACGGTTTTAGTACAAATAGAGGCCGTCCTGAACTCCCGTCCTATGCACCCAATGTCCGTAGATCCTGATGACCTTACGCCCCTGACGCCAGGTCACTTCCTCATCGGCCGGCCTCTGACGGCTCCTGCACGCGCAGACATCACAGCGAAGCCTTCACACGCTTTATCCCGCTACCTACGTGTCGAGCAGCTCAGGCAACACTTTTGGAAGCGCTGGGCCAAGGACTACATCTCCGAGCTTCAGAGACGTATCAAATGGAAGGAGAATCATGGTGCACTCACTCCTGGTTCCTTGGTGCTCATCAAAGAGGACAACTTACCGCCCCTCAAATGGCGGTTAGGACGAATCCTGCTGACGTACCCGGGACGAGACAGAGTTGCCAGAGTTGCTTGTATCAAGACAGCAACTGGCGTCATCGAGAGGGCGTTTTCGAAGATCTGCCCTCTCCCGGTCTCATCATCGTCGCCAGGAGATGAAGACAAGGGAGCCACCGTTGAGAGCTATGACTCTCAAGGGGGGCCAGTATGTTAACGCAGCGCCATCTTTGACCACCGTACGACGTTGCTACGGCCAATCACGAAGATAGTTCGAACGTTAGTTAAAATCATAAAATCAATATCTTCTCAGTCGTAGTCTAATTAGCTTGCGTCGCCACGGTTAGATGGCACCACTTTTAATTAAGAAACATCAATCTTTGTGTAGATTCTGTCTATGAAATTTTATTATCTATGTTAACTTCAATTTTGCTTACTCATTACAAACCTCTTGAACGAGAACACCGTTTTTTATTTCCTACGCCTCTTAACTGAAGAAATCTCTCCGCCCTGCTGGCGCACTATAACTCCAAAACAAATGGCAAATTTCTTTATTAATGCAAAGGTGACTTGGTTTATCGTTACTGTGACAAACGAAAACACTTTATTTGATGAATCCTTAAAGAAAATTTTAATTAATATCAATCAGGAGAAAAGTTATTGCAAAAATATATGTTGATCCCTAGACACTTTTGATGTGTGTATGTTATGGTGTAGCTGGGCTCTTGGAGTTCCACATCAGGTGTTCCAGATTTTCAAATTTATTCTCTCGGCAGAAAATGCTCATCACGTGGAACAATTTTTGCTATGGTACCATTTTTACCCGACTGCGGCGAAGCCCAAAAGGAGGGTTATTGTATCTCTTATAGTTTAGCTGGTCTGTTGCGGTTCTGCATCAGGTGTTCAAGTTTCCAAGATAAATTATAGCCTATATGTTGCCCAGATATAATACCTATACAACAAAACAAAAATCATTCAAATCCGTCCAGTAGTTCCGAAGATTAGCGTGTACAAACAAACAGACAAACAGACAGTTTTTTTTTTTTTTTTTTTTTATATATTCAATGTACAGACACAGTATTTTTACTGTTTTATTATATGTATAATAATATATATATATAGATAAGTTTTTAATACTATTTTTATTATTATTTATTTTTATATTTTAATAACATATCTCGGGACCATGGGGTCCCGGTCCTTTGGAAGGCTTACGAGGGGCCGAAGCCAACTCGCAGAAGCCCGTTAGAGATTTTCAATGAAATGAGGCACCAACCGACGATTATCCCTGTTCGCACTATACAAGTGCACCCAAGGACAACCCCCGGTTGGTATAGGACTATTGCAAAATAAGGAAACAAAAATATTGGATTATGGGTTTTGGTGGCTAAAG
The DNA here is from genome assembly GCA_963082905.1 of Oligia fasciuncula. Classification (NCBI taxonomy): domain Eukaryota; kingdom Metazoa; phylum Arthropoda; class Insecta; order Lepidoptera; family Noctuidae; genus Oligia; species Oligia fasciuncula. The sequence continues at coordinate 468,600 of OY720391.1, read as the reverse complement.
TGAACAGGTTATCTAAGACTATGGAAAAACTATAGCCCCTGCCTGACCGATGTTCTCTATAAATTACACAGATTAAATGGCAGGGGGTGACTTGCACACTCAATAATGGGCCCCCGAAAACGGTCGCTAGTACATAGTGTCGTAGCGGCAAGGGGGCAACATGTCCTGAGGTGCTTATGAGGAGAGGTATTCCACGGCTATTAGGACAATCCCGGAAGTACGGTCAAGATCCCTACCAGCATCTTACTGGAATACTTCCTTCCTCCGAGCACGTTTGCTCTTGCGAATCTCCACTCAAGCCTGGCTGGCTTATAATAAAGGCAAGAATGATGTGGGAGCTCGGTTCCTCGTCATTGTTCACTCCAGCTGGCCAATAAAGGCAAGCCAGAGGTGAGGAACAAGACTTCTCCCTGGAGATAGGTCCGTGGGGTCGCTACTGCCCAACAGCTCGCCACATGCTGCCCTGCGGATTTCTGTATCTCTCTTGGTCTGGCTCCTAACTCAAGACCTGTTCCGGCAAAGTAAACCCTTCCGGCACAGGCCTAGAGTTCTGAGCGCGCAAGCCCCACCACGGTGGGGTTATTATTATTAATAACTAACAGAAGCTATGCCTCGTTCATTGCAGCCGACTCAAGTTTTTTTCCTAAAAGGATGTTCATTCACCAGCGCCTCGCCCTGTAAGTTTGAGGCTACTCCGTGAGCTATCTCATCATCCACAATTTCTACCATGATAAGATTATTTTAAGTTACAATGTAATACTGAGCCATACAACCTAGGTAACTTGAGCGAGTTTCCATAAGTTTATAAGAAAATGTTAAAAGTGAATCACTGAACATCGCGCTTTTTGTTCATGTTGATAGATCGCTACTTGTTCAACTTGTAATAGTTAGAAGAAAAGTCTGGGACGAGCAAAAAAAGCTAAAAATTGCGTTGAATGACCTTAATTGCAGCGCGCCATGAGCGCGGGTTCTCTGTGGCCGGCGCGGCGCGGCGGCGGGAACATTTGGGAAACTCACAAGTTAAATGAGAATTCTTGATAGTAGCCAGAGCTGAACAATAATAAAACTGCGTGTCAAGTGTGTGTGTGTGCGAGTGTACCTGTGTGTGTGTCCGGTGCACGCTACAAGTTTTAACTAACTGATTTTTTAAGCGGTGAGGTAATCTGACCAGATAGACGTCGACGTCAGCTGCCCCTTTGAGGTAAGCAGTCCTTTCAGAACTAGTCTACAAATATTTCCAAAGTATGATTATGCTATCATGTACTTATATTATTATCCCTAGGTCTAGTTTCGTTCATACAGACTAAAGGTTGGTTAAATCTATTTTAAATCGACAGAATGTATTGTACAGAAGTGCCAAAGAGTATCGTTCTACGTCCACTGTATATCGTGCCACCACGTCATACGACGTCGCGCGCCGCGAACGCACTACACACCATATTTGTTTGTTTTTAACATGTAGTGTAGCGAATCTAGAGCAATGACTTGTGGAACTGTTCGCTAAAATACTTTATATTAAACGCGCAGGGAGTTCGTGAGGAGAGGAAGATGTTTAGGAGATTATCTCCATATTATCTGAAGGATGTAAGTAATTTCCTCGCGGAAATAGCCGCTGCCTTGGCAAGGAGGAAATTGGTGCCGAAAAAGGTGAAACCATTGTTTTTGATGTATTGAGAATTTGAGAGTGTTGTCAAAGGGAGAGAGGGGGAGCGGGGGGAGGGGGAGGGGGTTAATCAGTGACAGAGAATCAGTATATTTTGTAATTATACACTGGTAAAAAAGTCTTTTTAAGTATTTGTTAATTGAGATCTAGGGCAGATGCGGTTATCTAACGACGTTGAAAATGCCTATTCACTTTTTTTTCAATCACAAGTGAAATGCTCGTATTCATCGAAACAAAGATGGGTATTAAAACAAATTCATTGAAACATTTCGGCAACAGAGACCCGTCGATTGATATCCGTTTGATCGGCTTGACAGCGATGCATGTGTGTGTGTGCACATAGGCACGCATGCACATACACGTACGCATGTGTGCGACAGTTTCGCGAATGGTTATCGCTTGTCCAATTCGATTTTTGAAAAGACTGTCACGAACAGAGACGTCGGCGTCCGCGTCGCTGAAATAGCTACAACTGGACAAATGTAGTTCTGAAAGGTGGTTATACCTACATACCGAGATATCATGTGCGAATATGTTGCTGGATAAAGAAATGCATTGAATAAAATAAGGAAAAACTGTACACAAAAAAAGCTCGTATACTGTTTTATAAAGTTAAACTTTACTTGTTAAACAAGTAAAGTTATGGAGGAGAAATAGGGCCATAGACAAGTGATGTAGAGTCTTGACGTTAAAATTTATTTCTCACTGAATAATTTAGTTTAAGTTGATTAGTGACCGCAACACTATCACACTGCCGTGCAAGAAACTGGTGAGCCATGAACCTGAACATTCCGGAGCCCCGACGGCTTGCTTTCAGTTAATACGCCGGTGGCGGCGGGTTGCAGAGTTTTTGTTTTGGTCGCAATTAACCTATAACTATAGTGACTCTTCATTATAAGAAAAGACATTTTCCGTTAATCATGGTTGCTGTATGATTCCTGATTGAAAGTGATCTGTTTCACCTTCTCCCCGAGGGTGCTATCAGTGCAAATAATATTTTAAATTACGTAGGTATTCCAACCGTTATACAGGCTGTTCGCGGCGGCAGGACTTAAACACTACTCTGAGCGTGTTCGTCAATGTAGCTGTAACAATTACAATCATCAGGATATAAGAAAAAATAAAGAAATAGGAAAGCGGCTTACTTGCGTGAGAGAGGCTTATTATATCTAGGTCTGAAGTACGAGAGGTTGAGGGAAGCCGTTTAGCGCCGAACATTCACCTACTTAGTATGCAGGCGAACTGTAACGATCGAGGATTGACACATCATGTAGACGTATTAGCCGGCGGCGTAGATAATGTGGGGCTTACGTCTGCGTGACACGCTACATACGGGCGCACGTCGGGGGGCGTGCGGACTAATGCGCGGGACACCGCCGGCGCCGCGCACCAACGACGTCGCCCGGCATCGCTCGCTGCCGTCAAGTGATGTACTCACTGGGTACGGCAACTACATCACATATGTCACTGCAAAGCCGCCTCAAATTGCTAAGGGTACCTACATGAGTTAATTTAAACTAAGCAGCAATATGATGAAAATATTTTGTGTTTAATACAATACGTGGGAAACAGAATTCTAACTACAAACTTACAACACCAAAGTCATCAATGGCAAAAGTATTGCAACTAACAGAAACAGAATTCTAACTACAAACTTACAACACCAAAGTCATCAATGGCAAAAGTATTGCAACTAACAGAAACAGAATTCTAACCACAAACTTACAACACCAAAATCATCAATGGCAAAAGTATTGCAACTAACAGAAACAGAATTCTAACTACAAATTTACAACACCAAAGTCATCAATGGCAAAAGTATTGCAACTAACAGAAACAGAATTCTAACTACAAACTTACAACAGCAAAGTCATCAATGGCAAAAGTATTGCGAATAACCCCGAAGAGAAGAACTGAAACTGTGAAACATTTGCGAGGGAACAGTAGCAAGCGGCGAGCGGCGAGCATCAAATTCTTTAAGATAAATCGCTGACTTTTTAATAATGGCCTTGTAACACCGTTGTACGTCGGAGAGACAATTTAAACGCTTACAAATGAATCCCGGGGGTAAGCCCGCGCCACTCATTTGCAGCGCCACAGCGCGATGCGGGGCGCTGAGCTCGAGCGGGATATAAGCGCCTCTCTATGACACCTCTAGCACACACTTTGTCTAGCGGGAATTCTAATTTCCGTATGTCGATATCATCCGACATTTTCAATTAAATTCATTTTGAATATGGAAAATTAATGAACGCCTCTTTATCTGTTCCCAGGTTTGGTATCAGTGCTGCAGGCTGCAGTGGTGGCACGAATCATGATGGAATATGTTTGCCAACGTAGTTGTATTTCGACGGCAATTTGGCAACTAGAAAAGTAGATAAATTAATTAGTGTTAGTGGAATTTGTATTAAAATCACAGGGGTGTTAGTACCGGGTCAGCGGGATTGTCCGAAAGGGTTACCGCTGGCCCGGAACATAAAGGGCTAAGGAAGGAACACGGGTGGGTTTTAGTAAATTGTATCAAAATGTGTGGTGTGATGTCATTTGCCATATCTTCTTGACCTACGTTTATACTTAATTATTTTTTATTGCCCAGGCTTACTTGTATTTAATTCTTTTTGTCAAGACTTGGCTGGCTTGATTAATCACAAACATTTGTACGCCCTCTTTATATAACATCATTATTGTACCTATGTTCAACAAATTAATAAATGACTTATGACTTATGTTTTTGACATATATTATGAGTAATATGATCATTGCTTTATTATTTTCTACCCTAATACATACGGAAAATTTTAAAAGATACTCTTCCATTTAATAATCATACCTAATTACCTTCTATAATTATTTAGTAGCTCTGCTCATACGTACAAATCTAATTAAATGACTCAGCAGGTACCTACGCTCACGAAGTTCCAGATTTTCTATTAAAAAAATTAAACTGGAATAGTAAGTAGGTTTTCTTCAAATTGTAAAGCTGTCTTGCTAGCTCGCTATTGTTGTTGCTTGTAAAGTGTTATAAATCAGCTCTTCAAGTGACAAATAAGTGGTCGTAACACCTTCTAATGTAGAAAGGGTGTAAAGTACTCGCAGCGAATAGAGAAACAGACAAATGTGATACAGGTAAACTAATTTAAGATCACAACAAGGTTAGATGTCTGTGGAACTATTAAGTTGGGCGAGAGAGCAAGGGGGCGAGAGGGCGAGAGTGCGAGAGGGCGCGATAAGTGGAACGAAGTGCGCGAGGACGGGACATTAATAACGCGCCCAGGACGATAAGTCACCGTGTTTGTGTTCGCGCCCTCACCGTGCGGGCCTGTGCGGGTCTGTGCGGCTCTGTGCGGCCCTGTGCCTGAGTGCGGGACGCACGGTGAGAAGGGCCACTCGTAACATTGGCCATAAGGAAAGTTTCCGTGGAAGAAAACGCGTTTTGTGGTCTATAGATCTGTTTGAATTAACACGCACCTATTAAAAACACTGTTAGTAGCTATATAGCTTCTCATAGTAGTTTGATCCCAAAAAAAGGCATGTCTCAACCAAAACAGAGGTGCCTATTTTGTGAGCAAGCTTGTCACTTATTGCGTGAATTATTTTGGCGTTACTATCTCGAACTTAAGACTGTATTAATTTGTTCAGCTGAGAGTAAATAAAAGTAAAGAAGGCGTAGTACTAGCTTAATTTATGAGTATATAATCTAGAGCTGATTTTTCAATTATTCGAGGGATAATTTTGAAATTTTGTTAGCTATTTCAAACAAAAACTGTCAAACGTCAATTTTATTCCTCGAATAAAAGTGATCTGGCGATGGTAAAATCAGCCCATGGACCGTTTTTTCACACCATCTACTAAAGTCTATGAAAGTGAAGTAATCCCTCTATCGCGACATTTTTTCGCTGACCGCTGGGAAGTCGGACGCGGACTTCATTACTGCTTAATTATCTGCGGACGATGGAGAACTGCGCGAGTGACGAGCTAACTAGTTCCTGTCGTGGCATGAGTCAGCAGAGCGTAGACAGAAAGTGACTCGGTATGAAAATGTAGGATGTATGTAATGGAGAATGTACCCTGTTTGGTTCTAGCATGCAACCTTTTCGAGTAATTATAAGATAATGTCGTAAGATTATGAGATAAATGATAATAGGTAACGAATTTAGAAGGCCGGAAAAAAGGATGAGGGGTCTGCTTAGTGAGTCGACAAGAGTGTATGGCATCTTGTAAATGTAAACGATTTAAATTGAGTTGAATAAGAATGCAAGAAAAAGTATAAACTCGCGTTTTACTTAACCCAGTACTTAGGAGTTAGGACGCCGCTGCGCCCGCCGCCACCGCCCGGTGCTAACAGTACCCACTGACCGCTGTGTTCGGTGGAAATACATACGAATAAAACGTCGAACAAAAATACTGTTAAATATTTCAAGGGGTCATAGTAGGTACCTCCTAATCATGAATATGAACAACAGATAAAATCTACCGAAAAAGTTGTTCATATTCATGAGACCTCTTCAATTAATTTGAATAATAATATTAGTTTGGTTACACGATGTACAAATAAATCTTCTGTTGTGTTGTGTGTTGTGGCCCCTCGCATTAACTTGTTACGCATTAACAATTAGGTACATTAAAATAAAAAAATAGAAATGAAACCTGAATGTAATAATGTCAGTGTTAACTGAATACCTTAGACTATTACCTGGCAAACCTTGTCGATGGGTAACACGATACGCATAAATATATATTCCATGTAGAGAGTGTATCTAGTGGGAACATTTTTTACTGGTGCCGAGACAATGTGGTCAAGTGATTGAGCGCATCTGCGGATCTCTTCGTGAATGCAATCCCTTGGTGGGACAAAAAGTATAATTTGGTTTTTGCTATCAAATTCTTAGATATTGCTTGGTATTTTTCAAGAAAGGAAGTTTTTGTCAAGAAAAATTATGTAATGTAAGAGATTTTAGTAATAAGCATTGTGAACGGTGGTAAAGTACCCCTTTATTGAGCAGAGTACTGAACCAACGTCACGGATCTATTGATGACGAATTGATGACTTGAGTGTTCCCCGAAATATAGGCTATAATAGGTGTACCACCCCATGAAGGTAACCCTCAAGCATCCTGCGGGGCCCACAGCACGCCAGCGTGCCATTATGTACGTGCTGTCCCGAAACAGTTCCGAGAAGCAAGACTCCGAACTCGAAGCGAACCGGTCAATAATAATTAATTAACAATGTCAAGTAACCTGGGGCATCTCAACAATGCGCCGAATCTCTGAGAACAAACCAGAGCCGAACATATTTTACAATATAGAATTTCTTATGTAATTATAAGAAACTTCTCTGATTAAATGAATGTATAAGAATTTCACTTAAAACTTGAGTTCTGACATTCCGCCACGAGCCGACTCCACACTTCGCCCACTAACTAAATTAACTACTGAAAGGCGAGCCTACTTCATATAACCGCATAGCAAGAATATAGAGAAATCTCACTATGTAGGAAAAAGTTGTACGGTGGTCGTGTCATCATATGGTTGACACGTAACCATCTAGCTAGAACCACAGAATTAGATTGTGTGACACACAGTAACCGGACTGCACCTTCTGCGCGCACATGTACTGTGCGCCAGCCCAAGTTCTCTGCGATAAAATAAAGACGACTCATACGTTCTTAAGATAGCGGAGTATTTGTAAACATTTCATGTCACAAGCTCCGATATTTTCCAGCTTCTAACAGTACTTATATCGAAAGAAAACACAAAAGGCAGGCATTTTGTTCAGAAAACATTTTAGAACGTTAACAAGAGAGCTTTGTACGTCCGTTTCGAGTTGTTTACTCAACCAACAACTGACTGTTGTCACAAACAACGATTACTGTCGAAGTCGGGAGCCGCACGCAGCAGGTAGCGGTGACGAGCTGGACCGAGACGCGGCGCGCTCGACGTTATCACTCGCGTCAGCTGCGCATCTGTTCACTTCTTGATTAATCACTACTGTTCATTAGGGCCGCGGTAATAGGCCAAGACAGGTCTCTAATATAATGTATTAGCGAAAATAACAACATCAAAGAATAATTCCCTTGTTTTTCTAATAAGGTTTATGACTGCCAAGTGCCGGTATCTGTAATATTTTAGGCCTCTTAGGAAAGAATATAATATTTTGTTCGTTCGGTTCCCTCGAGTTTCGTTTAGTTATCGATAAATTTTGATCAGCGCGCAGCGGGCGCGGCGGCGGCGGCGGACGGCGGCGGCGGCGCGGCGCTAGAACATTTCCTGCGCTCTCAGATAAAACAAAATTTTATCGACGAGCTTACGCTTTGTTACAGCCAAACGACAGAAATTCGTGTACGCAGCCTGATAACAAATACACAATAACTGCTAGCACAAATAAAATGCTCGATGCGTTTACAAAACGGTGCTGCGATGATATCGGAGGAATTCAGGTCCAATATAACATTAAACTTGATGTGGTGGTGGTGTGGAACGTATTGTTTATTCCGAAATGAAACGATGCTCATCGTGATTACCAAATAATTGCGTGTTAAAGTTGATGTCCTAATTATGTCGCCGTCAACTGGCTTAATTAACCATTTAGTTAATTGCCTAGCCTTTTAACTAAACGGCGCAGTTCAACTAGCTGCCTAAATGATATTCAGCCGATGTGTCTAACACAACATTTAACGAACTGCTTAGGCCATTTATATAATAGGGTGAAAACGTGAGGGAAAATGGAACTTTTAAATAGGTAATCACATAAACAAAAATGTTATTTAAACATTAGGGAGGATAATAAGATCAATTGAAATAACGAACAGTCATTTGGTTTTTAAATTGTTATGTATAGGTAAATTAAAACATGAACAGTAATGAGAAGAAAATTGGTCGGTTATTTAATCTTGCGATGTTTGTACAAAAATACTCAATTAGGTAGTGTAATAAATGAATGGCCAGTAAAAATGTTGGAATGGACAGTCAGGTAAATAGAGCACATGTGACTGTTCGTAAATTACCCCAGGCTGATGAAATTTTCGTTTTTCCTAATTATGTTAATATTAGAGTTAAGATCGGCTCCCACTGTAGTTCGGCAGTTCATAGGTTAGGTTGGAACTGTGATCATCCACGCGCGACGGGGGCGGCGCGAGCCGAATTCCCGGCAGCGCGCGGCGGCGCGGCGCCGGCGGCACGCGGCGTTGCGATCGGTGCCGCGACAGTGGCCGGCGAGCGCTACTTCCAAGTTACATTTCTCACCGACTAATTTGGATTCGTTAACTGCCCACTCGTAACTGCCCGTTATGTCATTTTACTGCTAAATATTTATTTACTTACGCATGTTATAACTCATCTTTATTTAATTTACTGCACAGTTTTTACTGCCGAACATGTTCATAAACATTCATTTTGTAATTTTTTATATTTTTCTTGACTACAATAAACAACTGCCGGTTTAAATCAACCACAAATCAATCAATCGCCAATTTAAATGTCTGGTGATCCGAGTCATTTACCTAGCTGTTTGATTCAACGGCTGAATATCATTCAGGCCGCTAGTTAAACCACTAGGCTCTTAACTCAAAGGCTAACTAAGCTAGTTGGCTGCAACATATACAAGGTGTCATTGAATTAACTATAACAATAAAAGTTGTTCATAGTACAATGCTTTTCAGTCATTAAAATTAGGTATACCCACATTTTTCATAATGTATCGCTACAACCCTGCCGAGCCCTATGCGCGGTGTGAGAGGATGAGGCAGTGGCGGCAGAAATATAATTTATTTGAAGTTGTAACTCGTTACAACAAAGTCACGTCGTAAAGCCCGCCGCACACTGCACCGACACACCGCTCCCGCGCTCACATGCACTACTTTTTACGAGCGCGTAAATTGCTTAACCGTTATTAATTTTGCTTTTACCGCTTTAGAGACACCAAAGAGTTAAATAAACATTCCACTCTGCGCGCCCTATGTTGCGGCACTAGTGCAACCAATGCAACTGTAGTCCCTGTCTACAAAACACTTCGTTAACTACGCATATTTACATGAGATCGTAATGAAATCGCGCAAGATGGCGCTCACACAATCTGCATACATTACGCACGGTTCACACGCGTACAATTAGCCGCGCAATTACCGCTGACATCAATGAGCCTCGGACATCATATTAGATGCTAATGTGACGTCATTATGCTCGAACACAGCACAGCTCTTTGAGGCTTCAAGAGATGATAGCATTTGTTACTTATGCAGTTAATCAGAACAAGATGGGATGGTATTTATAAATTCCACATATTTAAACAAAGTACGAAAGAAAACAATGTTCTTATCATCTTCAAGATCTAAATGACTGTGCGAATCTTTTGAGATTGTCCCGCACTATCTGTTTTCTCATTCTAACTAGGTAGGTACACAAAATCAAAAAGCAATTCATATCCATTCACTTAACATAACTCCAAACCACGAGTGTGTCATTAATTTATGACGTCCTTAGAGTGTCGATAGTTAGCACCACTTGTCATATTAATTACTGACTGTGAACCGAGCGGGTATCTGGGGGCACGGGAGTGCCCCCGCTAAGACGAGCCAAGCGAAGCGCATGGGCACTACCTACCTTTTCTCGAAGCACTTCGTCGTATTTTTTTTTTTTATTTTGTTTTATTTTGTAGGGACAAAAAACAGTTACCCGTTACAGTTTTGGTAAATAACAAACTAGGGTAATAGAGGTAAATATGTAACCCACACCAATGTCCGCGGAGTAAACTATTAAGGGGAAAGAAACAAAACAAAACCACGCATACATTGTTGTGTAAAATTATTTTATACATCAATGCACGTAACTACTGGAGGCGGTTAAGGTTAGGAAGAATTTATAATCATTGTGCAAGCAATTGAATAGCCATTCTTTTGAATTTTGTTTGTGATAGTGAAAATATATCAACGTCGAAAATTTTTGAACCTTCATAACTTGGGTTTGGATTAAACCAGATGAACAAAATTTTCGGGATATGATGTCAGTGATTGAATTAGTAAACCTATAAAGTTTCAATTGCATAGCTCTTATATTTTAGATTTTATTGATATCTAAAATACCCCGATTTCGTCACTGACTCACTGATGATCATCAATATTCTAAGGGTCTTCCTGAAGTCCTAGAAAGCTAAAATTTGGTATGTAAGCTAGTAATAGTACACAATCAACAAAAAAACTCTAAAACTTGGAACTTTTACCCTCCAACCCCTTAAACTAGGGGATGGAAGTTTGTACGAGACTTCCGCAAATTTTGATGCTAGAGTTCTGAAAATTGATATAGGGACTCCTTGTCATAAATAATAAAATACGTTTTTCAGGATTTTCAGTAAATAACCCCCCAAAATTTTTTTTTTATTTCATAAGCAACTTTCAAAAAGATGTGAAATCCCACCAAAAACATTTTCATGTAAAATGTTGCCAAGACGAGACCACGCTGTCAAAAAGTTATCAGATCTCATGTATAGCCAAGCTTCTAACTCTACACGCCCTAACTTCACTAACTCTACACCTTAGTCAAAATATGTGGCTTGGCCGTTTCGCTACCATCACATGGGCGTAAGTTGAAAAATTTATTCACTGTTCATTACTTTTCTGTTATACAATAGTTCTTGTAGTAACGAAACGGCCAAGCCTCATATTTTGACTAAGGTGTAGAGTTTGTGAAGTTAGGGCGTGTAGAGTCAGAAGCTTGGCTCTACATGAGATCTGATAACTTTTTGACAGTGCGAGCCATATGTGGTCTCGTCTTGGCAACATTTTACATGAAAATGTTTTTGGTGGGATTACACCTACCGGAGCACACACGCGAAAGAGAAGTGCCCTCGACTACCAACCGTAATTTATTTATAACGAGAAATGATACTCGATCGAGAAATATCAAAACGTAAGCATAAAAGCCTACTTTTTCGTATGGAAAACAATTTAAGCGGATCAGTGTTGTGAGTGTACTATAACAGTAACACGGCATTGTGTTCGAACGAGCGATCCGATGTGAGCGCGCCAGTGATCCGGCATTCAGCCGCGCGTGCGACCGACCGATAAATTACCTAGTCCACCGCATATCGTTGCGTGTTCTCTGTAATGATGAATGACTAATAAATATTTAGCGTTTTTAAGTATTCGATAATTATTTTAGCCTGCAGAATGGTACCTACGTACTAGAATGTATGGATATATATTATAATTTAATGCCACAATAACCGTCTTATGCAATAAATATAATCTCGTCCTCTTGACAGCATCCTGGCGAACATGAAATACCAAATCCTAAAGGAAATGAAAGGAAGAAAAATGATAGCAACACCGCGGCGGGAGGGAATGGCGGAAGCGGGATCGTTCCTCGCGAAATAGTTTTAAAATTATAAAGTGTAGGTACGGGCATCGGCGCGTGATTTATGACGCTCCGCTCGTCCGAGACGCTCCGCGCCCGCGTGATTAATAACTGCGAGACGCCGCCGCCGCGGCTAATACACAGGTGAGCGCGGCAAGCACTGCGCCGCTAGCCCGCGCTGTGCCTACTCGCAATGTACAGGGACAAATATTTTTAATGTAACTGAAACCGGTATTCCCTAGAACCAATTTAAACCTACCTCAGGTTTGTAGCATAATCTTATAATGTTCCCAATAATGGGGCACAGGCCTACTCTCTTCGAGAAGGCAGTGGGATGTAACCTACCAGGCGGCACAGTGCGGGTCGGTAGATGTCACATGTCTTCGAGAGGCAGTGGGCTGTAACCTACCAGGCGGCCCAGTGCGGGTCGGTAGATGTCACATGTCTTCAAGAGGCAGTGGGCTGTAACCTACCAGGCGGCCCAGTTCGGGTCGGTAGATGTCACATGTCTTCAAATTTTTAGTTCTAGGACATGCCTGCCATGCATGCATGCGGTTTCCTCACGATGTTTTCCTTTACCGTTTTGAAAGCAGTGGTGATGAAATTATTTGGGTACGTATTTGATTATCGAAGATTAAAATACCGGCTGTTAAAATATCGATGTTCAAAACATCGAAAATGGAAATATCGAACGAGCATAAAACATAAGACAGGGCGCTATGGCGCTCATTAGGGGAGGCCTATGTCCAGCAGTGGACTGCTATAGGCTGATGATGATGATGATGATGATAAAACCGAAAATTAAAATAACGAAAGTTTATATTATCGAATGGCTAAATATCCTACGTCCAATATATCTAAAATCTAAATATCTACAAAAGTTACATCGAAAGATCTAAATATTGAAATACAGATTATCGAACGTCCTAAATATCGATGGGTATGGTATGAGTGGAAAAAGTTTGCTTCTGTAACGTCTCCGGCGCTACGGGAAGTGCAACCTCTTCGCCATTGCGTAACAAAGGATAGGCACCCCTGTTCACCTCCGCAGCTTCGGCTTGCTGGTCGCCTCCGGCGACCAGCCTCAGCCGCTACGCCCTACGGCTCCCACGGGTGCCTGCTTTGTTACAGTGGGCGGGGGTTACCCTCCCTTCGCGCCTCCGGATTTTTATATACACTCTAGGGGTAACTGCCAAAATACTACGTAAATTCGGGGTGCCCCAATTCGGTTTTGGAACAATTTCGACCTATTTTATCCATGAAAATCAGTGTCCAGTGTACAAGCCTAGGTCAATCGTGAAGGTATTATTTAGGTCTATAAATTAAAATATTTTCTTGAAAGTCAATATGTTGGGCTACTAAAGGTAGTGACAGAAACGTATCGCTGCAAAACCGACTCCACGTAGTCTTGTCTGCCCTACCCCTAGAGTGTAATTTAGAATCGCGTAGGCGCGGAGGGACGAGGCAGCCTGCGAGCTGAGGAGTAGGTGGTTTTAACACCCGCCGCCGCAGCTGAGGCTGGCAAGCCGAAGGAAGCTGCGGTGGTGAGCGTTTAGACCATCTGCGACGTTAAGCTCGCGTGGGACTGCCAGAGCCCTGCAGCGCCGGAGCCGTGACAGAAACCATGCTTGCTTGCATGTTGCATGATTGCTGCATGCTTGTTTGCTAGATGGTAATCAGTTACTAGGTGGGTTACAAAAAAAAACAAGAAAAACCTCATGTAATGTACTTACTTTAATTATTTTTACATAATAAAAACCTAACGTAACGTAGATATTATGAACTTAGATGTATTAAATGTTGATATTTTGAACTTAGGCATAATGTCATTCGATATTTTGAATTCGGTACGGGTTTAACCTTTTGAACGCCAGAACATAAACGCACGCGCGTGCCCTCCACGCCAAGCCACAATTTTAAATATGTAAGGTAAAAAGTAAACGCCAGCGACACAAATAATGTGACAAAAAAACACAAATACACGGCACGGGCACGCGCTTGCTTGGCGTTCAAAGGGTTAAGCACGCTAAGAGTTTTAATGATCATCAGTCTGTGATGAAATCGGGGTTTTTTAGATATCAATAATATGTAAAGTATATTGACATTATATGCCAAAAATTTTGTTTATCTGGTATAATCCAAACCCAAGTTATGGGGGTTCAAAAAAACGACGAAGCGCTTCGAGAAAAGGTAGGTAGTGCCCTTACGCTTCGCTTGACTCGTCTCGGCGGGGGCACTCCCGTGCCCCCAGATCTCTGTGTCCGCTCGCCGTGTGCACATAATTGGTAACAATTGATCACAATTAATTTTTGTCTAGACTTGAGCCATTGAATATTATTCCACTGAAAAATATGTTGTTGGCAAGAAAATATGTATATTTATAAATATTTTATTTATTTTAGAGTTTATTTTATATAATACATCTCAGTCGACACAGTAGAGCATCTTCCAAAACAATCTAATGAATCACACTAATGTTGTAAAGGCGAAAGTTTATGATTGTGTTTGTATGTTTGCTACCTCTTGACGAACAAACGGCTGGACCAATTTTGGTAAAATTTGGTAAGGTGGTAGCTGACACCCTGGTTAACAAATAGAATTTTATCCCGATATTCCCACGGGATACAAACTTATGCGGGTAAAACAGCAGAGCACTGCAAGTTCTGCTTCCTAAATTCATTAAATCGATCAATTATGTACCAGTTTAACCGTGAAAACCTTACAACAAAAACAGACATTTTAGTTTTGTAATCGACATCATACGATATCATATGATGTCCTCATGTATAGGTAGTAGATAAATCGCGTGTTTGTGTAAATGTTTGCAGAAACATACTTGTTTACTTAGTACCTACGGGGCCTACCAGCGTACTTGTTTGTGAATCAAAAGTTGATCCAAGGGATGTAGCGCGAATGATTTCAGAGGGTCGTCCCGAGCGGATAGTTGTGAAAACTTCAAGTGTCTGCCTACCTAATACAGTTCAAAAGACACAACCCTGTGACAGATAGATGAATGACACAGCCCTGTGACAGATAGATGAATGACACAGCCCTGTGACAGATAGATGAATGACACCGCCCTGTGACAGATAGATGAATGACACATCCCTGTGACAGATAGATGAATGACACAGCCCTGTGACAGATAGATGAATGACACAGCCCTGTGACAGATAGATGAATGACACAGCCCTGTGACAGATAGATGAATGACACAGCCCTGTGACAGATAGATGAATGACACAGCCCTGTGCCAGATATATGAATGACACAGCCCTGTGACAGATAGATGAATGACACAGCCCTGTGACAGATAGATGAATGACACAGCCCTGTGACAGATAGATGAATGACACAGCCCTGTGCCAGATATATGAATGACACAGCCCTGTGACAGATAGATGAATGACACAGCCCTGTGACAGATAGATGAATGACACAGCCCTGTGACAGATAGATCAATGACACAGCCCTGTGCCAGATATATGAATGACACAGCCCTGTGACAGATAGATGAATGACACAGCCCTGTGACAGATAGATGAATGACACAGCCCTGTGACAGATAGATCAATGACACAGCCCTGTGACAGATAGATGAAGGACACAGCCCTGTGACAGATAGATCAATGACACAGCCCTGTGACAGATAGATGAAGGACACAGCCCTGTGACAGATAGATGAATGACACAGTCCTGTGACAGATAGATGAATGACACAGCCCTGTGACAGATAGATGAATGACACAGTCCTGTGACAGATAGATGAATGACACAGTCCTGTGACAGATAGATGAATGACACAGTCCTGTGACAGATAGATGAATGCGTGGACAACGGAGCCTTAGTTATAGGGTCCCGTTGCCACCCTTTGTATCAAACGTATATGACCTTAAAATCAAACTATTTTATATAAACTTCTCAAAACCTACATACCTATTTATAAATATTCACACGGAAACCAAACAAATAGCAGTGCTGTGTACCAGACCTGTCACCGTTACACATCCGCAAGTCGGCGATACGCCGATCATTAGCACATCACTAACATTAGCACATCACTAACATTAGCACATCACTAACATTAGCACATCACTAACATTAGCACATCACTAACATTAGCACATCACTAACATTAGCACATCACTAACATTAGCACATCACTAACATTAGCACATCACTAACATAAAAATATTTATAAAACAAAAAAACCCGATAAATATCCTTTGTGGGTATAATGTGGGAGATCCGCAGGAGAACCAAGGTAACCGACATAGCCCGCAGAATTGCCAAACTTAAGTGGCAGTGGGCAGGGCACATTGCTCGCAGAACAGATGGCCGATGGGGCCAAAAGGTTCTGGAGTGGCGACCACGTACCGGAAGACGTAGCGTTGGAAGGCCTCCCACAAGGTGGACCGACGACCTTGTGAAGGCCGCAGGAACCCGTTGGATGCGAGAAGCACAGAACCGGTCGAAGTGGAAGTGCTTGGGGGAGGCCTATGTCCAGCAGTGGACGTATTTCGGCTGAAATGATGTGGGTATAATAATATGAGCCGAACAGGTAATGTACGCAGGGGCACACAAGCTGCTTACGACGTATATTGACGAACACAAAAGACACCGCACTCAATAGACTGAAACTGAAGGAAAAATACTGCCATCTGATATTAGTTAGAGATGAGGAAAACTCTGGGAATCCCGAGTATGTTATAAGGGCAAATATCCGCGAAATGCAATAAGACGGCGATAGGGGGACGAGCGCGCCGCGCGTAATACAATATGCTGAACAATCAGGAGGCGGCCTGCGACCGCGACCACCACCGCGACTCGCGACCAGCACCCGGGGACAGTTCGACGCTGCGATGTCGTCTCAGCGGTATTCCATAATACAGGGAAGTCGAAATATAGGTACGCACATAAAGACCAGTAAAAGTATACGGTTACTATCTGTATTTTGTGATACGGTGCACGTTGCGATGAGAGCTCAAGGACGCCAAACAAAAATATTGGTCCAACGTTTGTGTAACGTTCTTCTACCTACACGTTCGCACACAACCACATAATATTTACCCACGTAGGTACTACTAGATACCAGAGATGATCGAGCTTGCTCTACAAGATTATTACGTGTATGGCTGCGTACTATTGCTACGCGCCGCTTTTTGTCATTTCAATAAACAATGACTTTTCACACGTCCCGGTTGCCGGATAGCCGGTGCCGGGCACCTGGCAGCGAAGTGTACATGCAAACTACGCCAGTACGTGTGAAAGCTAACGTACATGGCTATACACTTCGCCGCCGAGTACCCGGCACAGCCTACCCGGCACAGCCTACCCGGCACCGACTACCCGGTAACCGGGACGTGTGAAAAGGCACTTACGGTTGCAGCCGTTAAGGGTGCCTTTTCACACGTCTTTAGGAATAAAGGGGTAAGCTTACTGCCAATAATGGTGTCTATCTCAGACTACAGTCTAAATAAGATTGACACTTACAAGTGTCAATCTTATTTACCTACCGTTGTCAAGAAGAGTGAGTCTTCTGTCCATCACGTTCACGTGAAGTATTTTCTACTGATATTGGCAACTCTGGTACATTTCGAATATCAACTGATTAACACTGACACTGACACTCACTCACTGATTTAATATCAATAAGGGTAGCGACAAACTATCCACTTGGCAGTTTACCTAGCCTACCACAGTTTTTATACATTTTTATGCGATGTTGTTTTATAGCCGTTCACAAAAATAACTTCTTGATACGCTACTCTGGAGAACGTAGAGTCGTACTCGGTGGCTGGTGCCTGGCTCAGTAGGTTACCTACCATAATTATATCAATATTTCACAATTCATCGTGCAAAACGTAAGGGAAAGTGAAGTAAATATAGGTAAGTGAAGCTCCCATTCAAACGTGAATTAGGAGCTCGTAAAGAGGCTATCAGGGCCCGAGCACAACGAGCCGCCATCCGCGATATATGGCCACACGCACCGCCCCGATCGTAGCCGATCATAGCCGATGATACACGACAACAAAGCCGACCCAGAGATACCGATCTGCCCCACGTACTGCACTCACTCGCCGAGGGCTAGCGTGGACGCGCCCACGAATGATAATAAGATGCATGACTTACTAAATAATGAATTATTTTCATCGGCAGCACGTAGTTCGGCTGAAACTCCGCGTTCATCTTCATCCAAATACACTTTACATCAACGTTCTGCATAAACGTCTCGCATTAATCGCAATGTCCAGTGCAAATACAATTTGACGCCACAAACAAGACTGGGGAGGCCACCTCGCGCTTCACAATAATTGTGAGAGCAATTAGGTTCTCGTGCGGCGCTTGAAAAACGCCATTCAGTGAAGAACAAAGGCACAACAAACAGCCGCGACTCGCCGCCGCTAATTAAATATGAACAAGAAACATCCAAAAATTGTCGCCGAACTTTGACCTTTGCCCCACCCCCCACCGGCCGGCGCCCCCCCCCCCCTGTCTCCCGTCTCCCGACAGGTGGTAATTGGGTTAAGCACCGCAAGTCGCGACTGCAACGGTAAACGCTATTTTGGTGGTCCGTCGATATGGCGCTCTCGATAAACTGCACGTACCTAATCACTGACACGTTCCAACTTTAAAAACCAATTAAACAACTCGATAATTTTATTCGTTTGTTCTCTATGGCTTTGTCAATAATAATAATAATAATTTTATTTCCAGTTTCAAGCAAGATAATACATCATAAATAAAAACATATCATAAATGAGCTTATACTAACAGAAATTCGACAAGACATCTGAGTCTGAACTAGATAAATAAATATCTGTATCTCAGACAACAGCGCTTCAATGAACGTTTTCAAATTGCTGCTTCGTTTGATGTTTGCGTTGAACGGCTTCAACACTTCATCAGCGTTAGCCAGTGTCTCTCCATAGCTACATTAATTTTCTTGACAACATTAACCGTACTTCAACGGAGTTTGATAAAGAGCTCTTTGGCTAAATTATGTTTCCAAATTCAGTCGTCATTCGTGAACTGTTAAGAATATTATAAGTTGGGAGTGCACCAGAAACAATTTAAACATCTACATCGAAATGCACTCAGCGCGGTCGAAAGTTCTGAACAGTTAGTACCTATCGGTGGCGATACAGCCAGATGAGTCGTGCGCGTGCGCTGGGACAGAGCACGAGTGTACACGAGCGACCCGCTCACTCCGCACAGCAGCGGCTCGGAGCGCGCGACTCGCGAGCGGTGCAGCGCGACGCAATGTGTGACAGTAACCGCATGTGAAGGGCTCACACTCACACTCACACACCAGCCGGTCGATTCTGTTAGAATCTCACCGTGAGAACTTAGGTGAAGTGAGCTGTCATTCCACCTGAAGCTAGGGATTGACATCAATGACAGCCGGTCGATTCTGTAAAAATCTCACCGTGAAAACTTAGGTGATGTGAATTTGTTTTGCTAGGAATTGACACTATTGACAGCTCACTCCACGCTCACTTCACCTAAGTTTTCACGGTGTGATGGTTACAGAATCGCACTGCTGTACGCAATTCAATCCGATACGTTTTGAGCGCTCAATGAGTTATTTGAACGTTACAATAGCATTTAAAATGCATAGGACGTATTGTTCTGTGCTGTGCATATTTGCATCACATACACTACGGATTTAAACAAAACTATTGATAAGGTGATATGGCTATTCTACATAATATGTTTCAATGCGTCACGGAAATATGGCTCACTTTTTCCCAGTTTTATAGTATTCAAAGTTTCCTGATAATGTGATGGGAAACAAGCCCATCGCCATTTATCGCGTCATAAAGGGATTTCCTTTTAAAGAACCCGCGCTGTTACAGTTACAGATGACCGGCTACTTGAACCTTATATAATATGCATTACGAGCTCCAACGTATCCTGTTACCAACAGAAGAACATCTTCTCCTTTCGTCTGGACGCAAGACAGATAATAAGTATCGGTCGGCGAGTTGAGCAGGTTTCCAGATTAATAAAGAAAGAATAACACGGTAGTGCTTCCGCCGATAGATTAGATTCCTTAATCCAATCGCGGACAGACTTTTATCAAATGACGGCTAGTGTGGAGACGTGGCGTGAGGTATGGGAGGCCGAATGCCGAGCGAGGTCAAACAAATGTGTACAGAAGGTCAGTGCGAACCGTGTGTGATTAGAAGACGGTTAATAATAAAAAAATGAGTTAATCGAGTTATAAAAGACTTCAATAGCCTACACTTGGACATTTGTAAGTTCCTTGGAACTTCGTGGTTGGTACGTCGGTACCAACAGCTCATTTGTATTAGTATCTCATGATGCACTCACGTGTGTGGACACGTAAGTGGCTCTTCTACATTCGCTCGCAAGCGGTGCCGCGGAGCCGCCGCGCGCCGCCGCCGCCGGATACGTTTTCAATTAACTGCTAGCGAGGCCCGCTCCGTTTAATATCGCGCAGCGGACTTTAATCACAGAAGAATCAGGCAATAATACTTAGCTGGGTCTCGAGGGACGACGCTGATTGAAATACCTCCCACAGCCCACTACTTACCGCTACGTACCGACAGGCGCCAGTCGTCCAACACCGCTGCATCGCGGATGCGGCTTGAAGAAATGAAGACTTTCTTATACAAAGTGATATATATTTTTCGTTTGAGATATTTAATTAAATTTAACGTCGTCGTACGGCCATTGCTGCATTCGGGTGAGCTTAATTAAACATTCCGGGAGTTATAATGTCGCATTTATCGACCGCGGCGCTCGTGACGTCATGGCGCGAGCAGTGTGGCGGCACTAGTTCAGTCGTCAAGTCAACGACGCAGCACACAACACAACGCATAGCTCAAAGCCCGTGCATCACTTCAAGTACATCGTAGGCACTGTGTCTGCCACATTCTGCCATAAGTCATGTGAGGTCAGGTGAGCAGCCGTTTGTCGTGTGCCATGGCACACGACAAACGGCTGCTCACCTGTTTGTATAATATCTGAGATTATGCGTTAACTGCCGGTGACCTACTTCGAAAGCTGCTAAACAAGCGATTAGTTCGTGTTGTCAAGTAGAACCTAGTTTTTTTATAAGTAAATATTACAACTTTTATTTAGATTGCCTTTGCCCTGCAGTGGGACATCACAGGCTAATAATAATAATGTATTTGAATAAATACAAAACGAACATTTCAAAATACTTAAAAACAAGGATTCATAAGTGAAGTTGTTCGTATCATCCACCGAGCATCTCCCGCGTTATCGCTAATTCATACGTATTCAAGAGCAACAGTACTACGAGTGAGGAACACGGGAACACTCGCCGGTTTAGGCACGAAACAAAACTTGCCAACAATTCATACATATTCAGGAGCAACAGTACTACGAGTGAGGAACACGAGAACACTCGCCTGTTTAGGCACGAAACAAAACTTGCCAACAATTCATACATATTCAGGAGCAACAGTACTACGAGTGAGGAACACGAGAACACTCGCCTGTTTAGGCACGAAACAAAACTTGCCAACAATTCATACGTATTCAGAAGCAACAGTACTACGAGTGAGGAACACGAGAACACTCGCCTGTTTAGGCACGAAACAAAACTTGCCAACAATTCATACATATTCAGGAGCAACAGTACTACGAGTGAGGAACACGAGAACACTCGCCTGTTTAGGCACGAAACAAAACTTGCCAACAATTCATACGTATTCAGGAGCAACAGTTCTACGAGTGAGGAACTCGGGAACACTCGCCTGTTTAGGCACGAAAATAAACTTGCCAACAATTCCGAACTCGGCCGGAATCCGGCACAAGTTGGGAGACTACCCGGTGCCTGCCTCGTGCGCCGAACATACGACAATAATATACGAAGGCACATTTCATACGACACTCAATGGCGAATATTGGAAACGACGCAGTCAGAAATGGGTCCCTTTAAATAGGATGTCAGCTGATTATGAATCAATAAATTGTTATTGCTGTCTCATATTGTGATCACGTCCGCCTAATTAAGAATGTGCTTATGCTTCTTCTTTTTCTTTTGGAGTCGTAGGTACAGTCGGTGAGCCGAGATCTTCCTCACCGAGTGCACTGCTACGTAGCGTGGATACTTATCTGGGTTAGCGACCGTACATCACAATCTATAACTGTATCTTCTTCCAGGCCCAGTACATACCGGACCTTCTATAAACGTAGGTAAATGTTTATCGCGGGTGTCTTCCCGAGCCCCACGTCTGCCTCGCGAGACACGTTCACGATCACAAACTTGTGCAAGTACCTACTGCTACATGTGCACCACTTAACTTGTTATATCCTTTCATCTGTGCCCGCTACTGTTATGCGCCGACGACGTACCATTACTGAGCCGCTCTCACTCTACAACATACCAAACAGGCTTTCTATCTAAATGTACTGCTAAACATTCAAATGCTTTTTCAGGAGCTGCACTGATTTACTACAACCGCACAACCAGACTGTACTCCCTTTCTTCTCCTAAAATTGTTTGTCCGAAAATCATTATGCATTATCAACACGTTTGCTATAAACTTCAGTAACCATAAAGTTCAAAAATTCGAAATTTTGGTTTACATAATTAAGTTTACCTCTAAAACTATTCTGTCATAATATCGAGTACTATAATAATTGGATCTCCTAATTTTGCATGAAATAAAGTCATATTATTATTATTATTTATTTTATCAGATAACAGCGATCCATTGGGTTAGTAACAATAGTCTTAACCTATGTTAGTACTTAACTAATAACACTGACAATGTACAGGTGACAAGTGACCTCACTAACGGGCTATCGTGTCTCCCGGCTATAGCGCGTAGAATGCTGTTGGGGCTACCACGGAGTCTGTTTAACA
Organism: Oligia fasciuncula; assembly: GCA_963082905.1. NCBI lineage: Eukaryota > Metazoa > Arthropoda > Insecta > Lepidoptera > Noctuidae > Oligia > Oligia fasciuncula. The sequence continues at coordinate 445,723 of OY720391.1, read as the reverse complement.
GCGAGGCCGCTCTTTTACGCCGTACAGCATTGAAGCAGTCTGTACGTGCCTCAGCGAACATAGATGACGCACTACAGAACCGAGGCAGACGCAGCAGCACTCTAAATGCGTTGTTATACAGGATACGCAGAGCATTGTAGGCCTTTTGGGTGTAGCTGAACCACAGGCTCCCCGAGTACAGCGACATGCAATATGCTTTAAACAGCGTTATTTTGACCGTCGCTGTACATCGGAAGAACCGGCGGGCCAGCATATTAGCCCGAACCGACAATGCTCTGCGCTCCCTCTCCATATCTGCGTCATCCTTTAGATCATCCGTCACCAAGTGGCCCAGGTATTTCAAAGAGTACACCCTGTGCAACTCCACACCGTTCAGTAACACAGGAGGGACGGTAGAGGGGCACTTGGTATCGGACTTGAACAACATGTATTTTGACTTGCCTTCGTTGTATAAAAGGCCATGAGAAGCAGCGTACGACTCGCAGATATCGAGAAGCTAAGCCAAAGTATTGTATTATATATTATTCCGAATGTTCATCTATCTAAAATAAATCTGTTGAAGTGAAAATTCTGTACATTGAAAATATCAAAAAAATAAATGGCAGGGTGTTACTAGACCAACACCGAACCCAAAAATGTGATTAAAAAAAATTTTGTCTGTCTGTCTGTTTGTTCAGGCATCACGCAAAAACTACCGGTTCGATTACGATGAAACTTGGTATAATTATTCTTTAATATCCTGGGCACCACGCTGGGTACTTTTTATCCCGGAAAAGTGTCTATATATATATATAATTCAAAGTCCTGACTGACTGACTGATATATAAACACACAGCCTAGCTAAACCGCGGGTCCTAGAGACATGAAATTTGGAGGGTGTGTTATTTGTGAAGAGTAGGTATCCACTAAGAAAGGGTTTTTCGAAATTCCACCCCTAAGAGGGTGAATGAGGGGAGGGTGAAATTTCACGCGGACGAAGTCGCGGGCAGAAGCTAGTTTATAATAAAATTGTTAGTACTAAAACATTTGCTAAAAATTAGATTTTAGTGACAGAAACGAATCGCTGTAAATCCGACTCCAAGCAGTCTTGTCTGCCCTACCCCTAGAGAGAATCGCGTAGGCGCGTAGGGGCGAGGCGGCCCGGGGGCTGAGGAGCAGGAGGCTGCGAGCGAGTCGCCGAGCAAGCCGATGTAGCGGTGGTGGTGAGAAAAAGCCGTCTGCGACGATTAGCACGCGTGGACCCCCGGAGACCCGCAGCGCCGGAGCCATGCCTGCTGCATGTAGCATGCTCGCTTGCATGCTGCATGCTTGCTTGCATGCTTGCTTGCATGCTTGCTTGCTGCATGCTTGCTTGCATGCTTGCTAGCATGCTGCATGCATGTAATACAAATTTGTTTTAAAAACATTATTAGGATATATAAACATTAAATAATTTGAATTTAGGACTTATAACTTTTATTGAAAACGGTTTTAAGTCTTTTGTATATAATTGATTGTAATATTTATGACAAACAAATTTAGGGCATATTGTATTTAGGAATTTCAATTTTATCGCATGTGATATTAAGTGACATTACGTTCGGGCAAGTTATCATTCGGACAAATGATGATTAGGACAAAAAAAATATGGAACATTAGATTATGGATAAAAAAGTTCGTGTATTCCCGTTCGTCCCACCGACTTCGTCCCCCTGGTGGGACGAACGGGAATTTACATAAATAATATTAAATTTGTTCCCGATCGTCCCACTCGGGATTTTAGAGGGACGAATGGGAATACGTTCTTGGATTAGTGCCATTCGTCCCACTTAGGGTTGCCAGGTCTTAAAACCGAAAAGCCGGACAGACGAACCAGTTTAGCCGGGCATTCGGGTAAAAAAGCCGGACACCCTTGAATTTAGTGTTAGTTTATTACGACAATTTGAAAGCCTAACAAAAGCCGGACAGGCCGGAAAAAGAAAATGTGGAATAGGTAACATAATAGAGAACCCAACCAGACAGTTTAATTGAATGTGACCCTTACGACGAAAGTTTCTTAACCATTCCAATGCCTTAAACTTTGTCAGTTTAGGACAGCAAGCCAAACTTGATTATAATAACCTTTAATTATATTAGAGGTCACTTTCGTCGAGGATTTCACGGACTCGTAAAGCCCCACAGGCTTCCTGCCTGAATCGCGAGTACAAGTACATCGGTATACCAACAGCAGTTTGAAGTACGCGAGTGGTGCGAGAATGGTGCCACAAGTCACAAGTCGAAGCAATACTAACGAACGACTTGTTGAAGTTGGGAATAATACGGCGCGCGGCGACGCCCAGCTCGCCAGGTACATCCACCTTCTAAGCAGGCAGGTAATGCATTTGTACAACTCTATTGAAAGCTCCGGTAAACATTATCTAGAAACATTCACTTTAAAACTTTGTGATAATCCGATGTTATTAGTGAGAGGACGACGACATACCTACTTCTTTTAGGCGATAATAGTTCAAGACTAGAATATCTTTTAGGCGATAATAGTTCAAGACTAGAATATCTTTCAAAAGCTCTGTTAACCCAGTTTCTACTTTTGTTATTATCATAGGACCGAACAAACGAATAATAAACTATGTGAAACAGAACCAGGTCTACCTTGTTCGTGTCACTCTTTAGTAGTGTTTATCGAAATGTTCATGTTGTTGTTCAGGCTGCGGTTGTGACAGTTGACCGTATCAGGTTTCCTATAGATCCACCCATCCTATTCGTCCTGGTCGTTTTGTATTGTTAAATATTTACATTTTACCAATTTATAACGTAATTTTAATACATTCAGCCTTTGTAGTCTACATATGTATTTGAGTTACAAACAAAATAAACTTTCGCATGTAAATGTTAGTAACACGAACTCTCGTTTAATTTCACTGTTCGTAATATTTGAAGCCAAACACTAGGAGTCTGGAGCAGGACCATACTTAACTCATCTAGCAATGAAAGACAAACATGCCACATTATGTGCAGTGTGTAAGTGTAGCGTAAGTTAGAGCTAATTGAAACAAACTTAGTTACTACATTCTACAGAATTATTTGATTATCAAAATGGTATTCAACAAACTTCATAAACCACTAACAATCAACATGTACATACATTACAGAGAGCAGTGGTGGCCAAGTGGTAACGGCCGCGACTTACGAGTTGTAGGTCGTAGGTTCGAACCCAGACAGGCGCTTTACTTTGTGTAAATTATTTCATCACCACTGCTCTCAATACGGTGAAGGAAAACATCGTGAGGGAACCGGCATGTCCTAGAACCAAAAATTCGAAGACATGTGACATCTACCAATCCGCACTGGGCCCGTGTGGTGGATTACGGCCCACTCCCTCTCACCGAGAGGAGGCCTGTGTCCCAGCAGTGGGAACATTATAGGCTGATTATGGTTATGGTATACATTACAAAGACTAAGCTTACAATGCTATAGGGACGGAACCCACTCGTATTAGTGCGAGTGCTTGTTTAGCTGAACTCATCGAAGCGCTGCTGATGAATAAACCGAGCTCCTTTGCATCAATGCGAAGATACCACACAACGGAATATTAATCTGTCGCCAGTGACCGAGCTGACTACAAAAACGGAAACATGACAATAGTCGGCAGCCGAGGTTTAATAAACAATCGAGTTGTGAGTACCCAAGCACGGCGCATCACAAACAACGACGCCTGTTCGGCGACTGTACCCCCTTTACAAATATGCCTTTCGAGCTTGGCCTAAATCTACGGACATGCGAGTATTCGCATCATGGCAAGTAGCGTAGGCAGGCGCGAGATATTGCTAACAAATAACTTGCATAATAAAAACATTTAATTTGGATGGCAGCCTTCACGCAGCGCCTTTACGCAGTAATGCAAGACCTGCATGCAATTTTAATGGTTATTGCGTAGTGGCAATGTGGCTAAATTAAGCCAGTTCGGCCGTTCTTAAAAAGCAGGTATAGGTTTATTTATAAAGGAGGCCCTCTAAGCTTACTCTTAGTCTGCGCTGGTCCATAATTTGATATCACAGGACGTACCTAAGGGTAAAGATACAAAACTTGTAGCATTTTGTGAACTAAAGAGAGACTAAGGTAGCTCGTGAAGAGGTCAACTTTTTTGCAACCACCTGCTAGGTACGTTGCTTGTCACGACACCGCATCGCTTATTCTGAGTGACGTGAACAGATCCTGATCTAATTATATCGTCACCGGTGATACGAGCGTGTTACTGATACATCTACATGATAACAGAAGGCTCAATCCATTCAATAGCAATACGAAGTCACTTCTCACAAAAGAAATATTCTGTAAAAATGGCGCTGTGACCTAAGTACTAGTCACAGCGCCACAATTCACTAGAAAGTACAGAAGATTTACTAATCTTCTGTACTTTCTAGTGAATTGTATCGTGTTAACAATATAACTGTTTGTATCTGTGTATGCGCACATCGGTACACGCTGGCTGTCAAAGAGCGAGTCTGACAAAATCAAACTGGTTGCTAATTTAATTGTATTTTTTTTTTTTTGACATTCATTACATTCTGTAATTATTTTTCTTTAACTCACACCCTGACATTGACCCTGACAACTTGATTTTTTTTTTTTTGTTTATAATCTATATCTATACATATAATAAATCTGTAGACGAGGCGTTTCTGTACATTGAAAATATAAAAAAAAAATAGATGGGGTGTTAAAGGATAACCAACAGATGCCATTTCATAATTTTTTGGAATTTTTGTCTGTTTGTCTGTTTGGATGTGACAGATTTTTTATTTGAACAGGTTAAACGTAAAAAGTACCAAACCAATATGGTTCATTTTTATACTCAAATATAGTGTAGAACTCGGAGTAGTGATTAGTCTTTGTTTCATCACAATCGCTTCAGTCTATCAAAAGATATTTACACACAGACAAAAACCAGTTAGTACCCAAAACCAAGGTATTAGTCAAGACATACGTACTACACTAACATCAATCAATTTAAAGCATTCTATAACAACTTTTTATTGCAATAAATGGAAACACGTAACGACATCCTATTGGGACGATATAGTACTAAAGAAAACATATGTTTTAAAGATCGCAATATTATTGCGATCTTTAAAACATTATTATGTGTATTATTACTCTGTTATCTAAGTCTGTGTTATTTAAAACAGTAATGATAATGATTATTAATCTATAAATATAAAAGAAAGTCGTGTTAGTTACACTATTTATAACTCAAGAACGGCTAAACCGATTTGGCTGAAAATTGGTGGGGAGGTAGCTTAGAACCAGGAGACGGACATAGGTTCCGGCTTTTTATCCGATGTTAGTCGGACATAGTATTTAATACTTTTATTTACTTATAGGAGTAGTAAAGGAGTAGGGTAGGAGTAGGGTAGGAGTAGGGTAGGAGTAGGGTAGGAGTAGGGTAGGAGTAGTGTAGGAGTAGGGTAGGAGTAGGGTAGGGTAAGGGGTAGGACACCACGCGTTTTAAATGAAAATCGTTTACTTTTACCATGTTTGTAAATATGTGAGCACCATATATCTATCAGACAATTAATTAATTTATATGTCATGGTTTCATTTTTAATTCTTTTACCTATTGTGGTCTTCACATATTATTATTATATAATGAATGTATGCAAAATATTGTGAAACTTTTTAAAAGAGTAACGGTGGAGTTTCTTGCCCGTTCTTCTCCATACGAAAACTTCCCTTTGGAATGGGCGACTAGAATCAATTATCGTAATTTTTGACGTTCAAAAGTGCCTTTTATGTGCCTATTTGAAATAAATGCTTTGACTTTGACTTTGCCTGGCCGCGGCCGACATGACGCGTACCGCAGACGTCACCTCGTCTTGTGACAAACCCACTCAATGCTAATACTAATTATACGGATAACGGAGAAGAGAAGTACGTTGGTGTAGTCACGTGAAAAATATCAGTATCCACTTACTTCTCCATAACGTTAACCCTTTTTTTGACGTGACAACGTCTTAAATTAGGTTGCGACTGGGAGTCACTTATGAAAAAGTGTAACGCTCGGTAACGTTACGATGAGTCACCGAACGAGAGAGAGGCCCGCCGAATGCCTTGCGTCTCTCTCCCACTCAACTATGATCGGATGATCGGTCGTTGTCACGTAAAATCTTCGCCCGTAAAACCGACTTTACAGGCAGCCATTTTTTTTTTTTTTTTTTTTGTTCATGTTGGCCGCTACGTCGTCGGCTTGTCGGCAAAAGCCCTGACGAGCGGCCCCTCCTCGGGTTCCTCTTCGCTTCACCGTGGGTGTCCAAGCCACGGCTACTGAGCCCCCCCGCCTCGACAATGCGGGAACCCACCGGGGGGGCCATAACGTTAACCCAACCCAACCATAGTTCCGGGGGTACGCCTTGCTTTCAAACCTGGCCGTAGGAGAGAAGTCTTAACAAATTTTTTTCTACTATAGGTACTATAATACACTAATGGCGTGTAGTTGGAGAGGCCTATGTCCAGCTGTGGGCTGCTGTAGGCTGATGATGATGATTGTGACACAAATATACTCCGTTTTAATTGAGACCTTTTATCAAAATGTGCAGCTCAACTCAAGACTTAAGGAGCTCAACGATTCGACGAACAATACCAAAGAAAGGACATTTGGGTAGGCCACATAAATTACTCAAACTGCCAGACCATGAAAAAAAACAGAACAGAGAGAATAATAAAAAAATATATATAAGTATGTAAAATGACCCACATCGTCTTCACATTCACAATGAAAAAATAATATAATACTTTACAAAGTAAGCAAATGTCATTGTTTAAAAAAAAATATTCATCAATGTCAATGTGTATATAAAAAAGAAAAAATCGTTCAAAATGCAGAAATTGGAAGCAGCTCAATCCCAAGCCTCTATATAATCTTTAACGGTATAAAAGGCTTTCTGGCACAACTTACGTTTAATGAAAGATTTGAATTTATTAAGGCTTAGATCTTGAACGTGGCTTGGTAGTTTATTGTAAAAGCGTATACATTGGCATCTGAACGAGCCACCTATTGAAGGGATAAACTGCTTTTAAGACAATCAAGAGGTGTATTTGATTGAAGATTTTTTTGATGTATTAATGTATGTTTAATTATGATTTGAGTTCCATCACTGTAATAAAAAAAAACCGGGCAAGAGCGAGTCGGACTCGCGCACCGAGGGTTCCGTACCATCCATCATATTATATGTTTTTAAATGTTCATCGGCGGCGGTGTAGAATATTGCAGATTTATGTCAGCGCCATCTCTTGACCGACAGTGGAACTAATGTAACTTTTGTTGTTGATTTCTGAAAAAGTGTGCTATTTAGAGACTTCGTTTTATTTTTTCTGTAATCTTTACATAAACTTCTATCACATAGAATAATTTCAGATATTTCTCTTAGCAAATGGCAACAGGTAGGCACTTGAAATATTCACAAAATACTTAGTTGTATTTTTACTTTAATAATAAATAATAAAATTAAAATAAAATAAATATTTAAGGGGGGCTCCCTTACAACAAACGTGTTTTTTTTGGCGTTTTTCCTTGTGGTACGGAACCCTTCGTGTGCGAGTCCGACTCGCACTTGGCCAGTTTTTTTATACACACATTGACATTAATGAATTTTATATATACAATGACATTTGCTTACTTTGTAAAGTAAGACCCACATTGTCTTCACACAACAACAACAACGACAACAACAACTACCGTGCCGTACCGTGTCGTTACTACAAAAACTATTGTATAACAGAAAAGTAATGAAATGCCACATATTTTGAATAAGGTGTAAAGTTTGTGAAGTTAGGGCGTTTAAAGTTGGAAGCTTGGCTCTACATGAGATCTGATAACTTTTTAGCAGTGCGAGCCATATGTGGTATCGTCTTGGCAACATTTTACATGAAAATGTTTTTGGTGGGATTTCACATCTTTTTAAAAGTTGCTTAAGGAATAAAACATTTATATTTTTTTGGGGGTTTTTTACTAAAAATCCTGAAATATGTATTTTATTATTTATAACAACGAGTCCATATCAATTTTCAGAACTCTAGCATCAAAATTTGCGGAAGTCTCGTACAAACTTCCATCCCCTAGTTTAAGGGGTTGGAGGGTAAAAGTTCCAAGTTTTAGAATTTTTTTGTTGTTTGTGTACTATTACTAGCTTACATACCAAATTTCAGCTTTCTAGGACTTCAGTAAGAACCTTAACAATATGATGATCATCAGTGAGTCAGTGACGAAATCGGGGTATTTTAGATATAAATAAAATCTAAAGTATAAGAGCTATGCAATTGAAACTTTATAGGTTTAATAAGTCAACCACTGACATCATATCCCGAAAATTTTGTTCATCTGGTATAATCCAAACCCAAGATATGAAGGTTCAAAAATAAGACGAAGTGCTTTGAGAAAAGGTAGGTAGTGCCCTTGCGCTTCGCTTGGCTCATCTTGGCGGGGGCACGTCCGTGCCCCCAGATACGAGTGCAAGTGCCACTACCATGATAGTTTTTTGTGCATAAGCCAAAGTTGACAACCCTAGCGCGACCGCCGAGCGTAGGTATGAAAAGTGAAGTACATACATGTGATTGACTTCTGTACTATCTGTATTTTGTGCTACAACTTTGCTCCTGAATCAACTCGTGACGTATTTATTATAGTCGGATGGGCACGTTTTAGAAATTGTAACATATTGTATACACTACCCTCGCCTTACCTTTCTCCTAGACCTTGATTTATGTGACGTTTAATACAATTAAACAAAAGTGGTCTCCACTCTCCACACAATAATTTTTAACATTTAATTATAAAAGAAAATGTAAAGGAAAGAAACGTTTTTAGGTGAACATTATAAAATACTAGTAGCGCCCTGCGGTTTCACCCGCGTAAGTTTTGTTCCCGTGGGAATATCGGGTTACAAACTACCCTATGTCCTTTCCCGGGACTCAAACTATCTCTAGACCAAATTACATCTATATACAGACAGACAGACACACTTTCGCATTTATGATACTACAACAAAAGGCAGTGAGTGATGCCGGGTGGAAGAGCAAGCTGGCATCAAGCCCAGGCCGTGGCTCCGACACTCCGGCACTCCGACACTTCAGTACTCCGGCACTCCCGGCACTCCGGCACTCTGGCACTCCAGCACTCCGGCCCTTAATTAATTTAATGTACTTTACTACACCTTGGTACCTTTTTTCGTACTTACATATACATACAGTGTCGACCAAAAGTCCTTATGCAAAGTCGCAAAGTTATAGCTTGAAGTTTAGTTAGTGACTTACGACCTTCTTTTAATGAGTAATTTGACACACACCCGCATATTACTCGAATAATCACGCTATTGAATATAGTTCCGTATCATGTTCGTCTTGTTCACATAGTTCGTAAAACTTTATGATTATACCCACAGAAATCTTAATAAATAAATTATAAGGTGGACAGATGCACCATTCACCGCGAAAGAATGTTGTGGTTCTTTGTTGGTTGATAATAATTTGATATTGTGGGTTAGTGAAGTGTGTTTAATCTATTAGCGGTGTTGTTCATTTTGAAACGCAAGCAAATTTAAATATTGAGATGAAAGCGGATATTATATCACGCTGCGTAAAAGTGGACTTAATATTATACCACAAATATTTGATGAAACCGGACTGACTGTGAGTATTATGATTTAATTCTTTTATCGAACATTTATTTAATTAATGTATAACTGCTGATCCTTGTAGTTATTTTATTAAACGTTTTATATTTACCATAGGGTCTAAATAGAAGAAAAAAATATATTTCCAAGAGTTTAATTTATTTACTTTTGGAATGATGAATATAGCATTAAGTATAAATTATAATCTAATCATTTTGTAACATTTGAACTATTTTCAAAATAATTTTGTTTCAAAATAGTAGGTAATAATATTTTATCATTTTGTTAGTAGCCTTACAATATTCCTTTTTTGTTTTAGAGAAATTACCTACCTACTGTGAGTAGGAAGGTCAAAAGGTCGGAGGGTCCTTGCCAGTCGAACGCGACAGTGGAAGGCCCCAGCTGGTCAGTGAATAAGAAACAAGTGGTTTTAACCACGGAACAGATAAATAAGGTTGGAATGGTAATGTGGGCGGGGCAGGCGCGCCACAGTTATGATTCGACAATCATAACTCAACCGATTCATACATTCACCGCATTCAGTGCGCGTCGGAATACTTCGGAGAACAGAACTCTGCTTAATAATGCCGTGTTGTGCAATTATAACATGTAAGACAAAAAGTCAGACCTCAGGTATAAAGCGAGGAGGTATATCTTTCCATCGGTAAGTCCAAAATAACATTTAATTACAATAATATGTGTCAAAAACATAAAAATATACTGATCATTATGAAATACCAAACATTTACAACATTATTGCAACAATTTACAAAAAATATACATTGCCCGCTGTGTATTCGCTCAATCAACACAATGACCAAGTACGCGTACAATGTACTGCATGCATTGCGTCCTCTACACTTCAACCGTTGACGTTTCGTCCTTTGCTCTGATTGGCTGTGATGCACGGCGCATGTTTATCGATAGTGAGGTAACCATGTGGTTAAATAAAATCATCGATAGAATTCTCGACTATATTTACGTTTGACAAAGATAATTTTTGGATTATTTTATATTTAATTAATGATTGTATATTTTTATTTAGACGTATTTTGAGTAGGTAAATTAAATATTATATTAATCATTGAATGAATCCTACCGAATGTTATAAAGGGACTAATCTCTGATTTTTTTATTTAAGTTTATGCATTATGTGTATTATTTTGTTATATTTCAATATTTACGTTTATATTCTTAAAACTTTTATTTACACCATTTAGTAAAATTAAATTGAGGAATTTTAATTTTGCAATAAATTATAGGTTTCCTAAAGAACCTAACGCCAGGGAACAATGGATTAACGTGACAGGTAGAGGAAACTGGATGCGGACAAAGACGAGTAGGTACTAAATTCGTTCGCAATTAATAGCAAGCGCCAATTACTTAATAAATATGTTTTATTCCAAGGACAGTGATTATTTGTAATTAATCAAAATAAAATAAAATTATTTCTTAATATTTATTTAATGTTTAATTTTTCCCCATAAATTCATCAGATAATTTATCGACAAAGAATATCGGCTTTGTCAAGCACTAGCGTGTATGAAAATTTTTATTGCATTTATGCGTGTTTGAGTGTCTATGCCTACGGGAGCTTATTGCTAGTGGGCGAACGAATATCTGCCCTGAGATTTATGTGTGTGTGATTTGGTTGTGTGCGAAATATTTGTAAACATAGTATTGCGTATGTGTAGAAATTAAAATAGTGGGAGTCAAGCGGCGACACTGGTCCTAGTACAAAATTGCAGCGAGGGCCTTTCCAACCTTATTTATCTATTCCGTGGTTTTAACCAACCAGTTACCAGATGAAGTTGCATTGCAAGGAAATATGCAAATATATGTTTAAATATTATAGGATCCATACGCCAGCGTTTACTTGATAGCATGGATAATAATGGGGGTTATGGGTAATTCTTCAGGGACAAAATTTTCGATGTCTGTGGGTATATTTCTGTAACCAACTAAAAAAACGGCATGTAATATTTTTTTTTGTACAGTTTAGCTTTATCCCTTACTGGGACAAATGATTTTTTTTTAATAATTGCTGTCTAGGTACAAAATAAAAATATTTGAAGGTCGTTCTTCTGATTCATATAGCGCGTCCGTTTGCCATTTTCCGGAACAAAATGGTCGATGTCGCATTTTCCCTTTGATACATCAGTATAAATTATTATTATATCGAAAGGAAATGAATTGTCCTCTTACAAAAAAAATGTGTATTAGTTATAACTACGTTAGTCTGTTTATAAATAAGTAAAAAAGAAGTGTCCGGCGTATAATACTGATTAATGTGGCGTAAGCTGCGCTTGACCGTACTTGGTCGGGTAATAATAATGAGAGTCTGGCTTCCAGCGCGGGGGGAAGCCAGTCGTGCAACGGACGACCTAGAAGGTGGACGTGCGGCTGGTTGGCTTAGATCCGGTGTTACGAAGGAAAATACCTGATTCATCTGTGTTTGGTTCAGGTGGCATCCTGATTACAATGCCTACTTTATAAAATTTATTTTATTGTTTTAAAACTTCAATCTGTGTTTCGTGTGACGCTTTTGGGTTATAGATTCGTGTAGAAAAATGAAAATAATTAAGTCTGTATGTACGATGAGTTATGCATGATTGTAGGCAAAATCCTGATTCATCTGTGCCTAATTCGTATGGTCAAAACCCCATATGAATAATAAAATAAATTAGTTTTTACCCTCTCCAGCACGATAGGAGCGCTTTTGTTGCGTAATTCTCCTTGTCCAATTTTTGACCGTGTACAAGTCAGTAGTTTTAATCTTATTTATTATTATTTACTTAGCTATAACCTTTTGAATAATAAAAAAATGACAGGAGTATAATCTTGTTCTAAATATGATACTTTTGATATGTCTTAGTCCTATTTAAGAATTAATAATTATTGTTTAGAATTTACATTCATAACTAACGGTGTATTTATTACTTTTTATTTCTGTTTCTGATTAATATGTAACACATTCTGATTCATCTGGGCACAAAATTAATATCTTGAAAACTACTTTATAAAAACGAGTCCCTCATTCAAATATATGTTATTTGGTATACCTATTTTCATATGAACATGTGTTACAGAGCTGAAAATGAAATTAAATTTTGGCCATATGGATCAGTCAAAGAATCAAATTTCGAAGAACTACCCTTATACAACGTATTAAGTTATAAATTACAAATTGATTTTAGTAATATTAAAATAATATTGTGTCTTAACCGTATTAAGGATTATTTTGAGGTTTATAGTTTCAATCTTCTTTTCATAATGAAACTGAATACTTAAGCTATAACCGCAATTATAGAACAATATTATTTTATTAAAGATACTTACAATATTTTAAGTCTAATGGTCGTAGTTCACTTGCTTTACTTCAATAAATTGTTCTTTATGAGAAAATAAACTGTTTTAAAAGTTTATTTATAAAATTATAACGAATAAAAATTTTGAAATCACTTAAAAATCTTTTTTTATTTTTAATCCCATATTTCAATAACAATATAATACTTAATACAAATAAAATAAATATTACATTATTATTCTCGTGTATTAATTAATCGAATAATGATAAAAAAAGATAAGATTATTGTTGAAAAGATAAATTAAAGTTTCAACCTCGAGATTCGAACCTAGGCCAACTTGTTTAATAATCCAATACGCAACGCTATCCGCTAGCGGTACTTGTTATGAAGAGGTGAATTTTAGCAATCGTATGAACCAACCAAGGTCATACGTAATTACACCGCGCGTGTGAAAAAGCGACGGTATAATTATTTTTGTTTCGTTCGACGTTAGCCAGTGTACACACACAGATGTAGGTACGGGCCTGCGCGGCGCAGGCGCGGGGATGGCGCACAGAATGTTCACAGAAATTTCAACTTTGTTGTGCTTAAGCAAATTTGTTGCAGACCGTACATTAACTCACACCAGGCTAGGCGCACCCCGCATGTTAGATATGTAGCTACAAGTACGCCGCGGGCTCGACTTGCCAGGCTCATTCAATGGGGATGCCGCGCGCCGCCCGCCGGCCGGGTCGGACGTTAGTTCGATACCTACTCCCTCACCCGCCGCGTCCCGTTCCCGTCGTCCATTCGTCGCTTAGGATATATAAGGAAGGCAAAAGCCTATTGCATCGTATTCGGCTGCTTAAATAATAACAAGGATCCGAACCTCGTTTTTCTCACTTCCAAGGTACATCGAAAGGTAAACAAATGCACGTCTACATGTACCTAATTAGTAATGAGGTAGGTAGGTAGCTACCTACCAAATGCTTACATTTGTTATTTTTATTTATGTAACCCGTATTTACCTATTTAGAATATTAATCATTATTATTATAGTATAGTTAGGTTCTTAATACTTATACATACTTATCAGGTAGGAAAGTACAGACGCCAGCACATCAAGCTACCCGAAACTGTCAAATTTTCTACATAGTATTTAAAGTCTATATTACCAAGCCGCGCACACGCACAGCAGCTTGACCGCGGGCGTCTTCCGCGACACGCGATCGTAGCCGACAGTACGCTGCGACTCGCGATCGGCTCCATACGCCTGTCGTCGTATCCGATCGAATCCTTTCAACTGTCATCGAAATTGTTATTTTCCTTTTCTGTGTTTTATGTTTTTCTTCTAATGCAATAGCCAACAACACTACGTCAACTTCAACCATTTTCAAAAATGAGAACACGTTTACACGGTAGGAATGAAACTATTTGACTACTTAGGCACAGAAACGGATGCGTTCGCAAGCGACGTACGTACGGAGCCAATCGTATGCGTCGACATCCTGCCGGACGCGATCGGCTGTCGCTGCATCCGTTCGTATCCTTTCCAATCCGATGCAATACGAGCCGTTTGGTTGAAATCATCCTTTATTGCAATTTAGCTTGCGCGTTGACGGGGAAGTGATTTTGTAGGCTATTATAAAAGCTTTCTTCAGGATCAAAGGAGTGAATCTTCTGTACTTTAATACTATTACTTATTCTGTGTTCACACCTTTTCCCACGGGGTACGCAGAAATTACCTTTTTTTTTTGTCTCGGGGGGGAAAATCCTCATGGACATTCTCCGCCCGGGGAAGGCGGAGGGGCATGCCAGACTCTTACCGGCTAATAACCACCCCGGTGTTCCCTTCCTGTACCTATTGCCAGGGGTACGGGTATCGCTTGCGCATTCATCCGCGCCCCCGGCAGGTATTGGCCCGCCAGATGTTTGTAGGCGGGCCCCGTCACCCTCTGCGGCCGTCACCCAGCGGCTGCAGGAACTCCAACTAAGAGGCGCGCGCGGAACACTACGCCGCCGCCACGAGGCCTGTTTCTGATCGGGCGACCGACGCCCCTAGTCTGTCGCCCGCAGGCCGCGCCCTATGGTGGCCGGAGATCGTCCACCACCCTGCGACGCCCGGTGCGTCTGCTGCGGGCCGGGAGAGAGGTAACAGCTTCTCTCTCCCTTTCCGCCGCCTCCTTTGCCGACATTACGTCCTCACAAAAGGAGGCGACGGCCGTCCAGCCGCTCTCGCTCTCGACCATGCATGAAATGACGGCCGGAAGCGAGAGGTCGCCCGCAGCATCTACTGCCGCGACTAAGTCACGGCGCTGCACTGCCCAAGCTGGGCACTCCTCCAACGTGTGCAGCGCCGTGTCCTCGCGGCAGCTGTCACAGTGGTGACATTCGGGCGTCGGCTCCCGGCCTATCCGACACAAGTACTTCCCGAAACATCCATGTCCGGTAAGCACCTGCGTCAGCCGGAAGCTGAGGGCGCCGTGGCGTCTCTCCAGCCACTCCTTCATCACGGGTCTTACCGGACCTATCGCGGCGCGCCCTGCCGTGGGTCGCACAAGTCGCTGCCCCCATTTCGCCACTAGGACCTGGCGGAGCTCTGCCCTGCGCGCCTCAACTTGTCGAGGCACCAGGCGCTCGCCCCGCCCCACCGCTTCCTCGCGCCATGTATAGAGTGACGCGAGGAGTTCTGCCTCTAGGTCCCACGGCGGGGATCCGGCTAGGAGGCTCGCCGCCTCGAAACGCAGAAATTACCTAGCTTAGTGTTCCGTGACTAAAACATGCCAATGAGACTACCGAAACTATGTCATGGGTCCGTTCGTCTGCCTGTCTGTGGAGGAGTAAGTAAGTATTGGAAAAATCTAACAGCACTATAACTAACCTGGGCATGCAACCCACGCTCGCGATCACGAGCCCAACTTGTGACTCATTGACCTCACGCACACCGGTCAAGCTCGCGATCACGAGCCCAACATCTGACTCATTGACCTCACGCACACCATTCAGGCTCGCGGTCTCGAGCCCAACATGTGACTTATTGACCTCACGCACACCGGTCATGCTCGCGATCACGAGCCCAACATCTGACTCGACCTCACGCACACCATTCAGGCTCGCGGTCTCGAGCCCAACATGTGACTTATTGACCTCACGCACACCGGTCATGCTCGCGATCACGAGCCCAACATGTGTCTCATTGCTCCTTTCACACAATATTAGCAGTCGCGCGTGTTTACCGCGACCCGCGACGCGCATATTGCGAGCTTATATTGGGATCCTGTGGGTACACACATGAGCTATCTGCATAGTGTTTGTGCGCCGTGACGTCACAGACGACTGGCATCATTGGTGTCTACCGCCCCGGTAAACATCGAGCGAGTGCCGCTAATTGATTCCTCTGCCTTCGAACTAGCGCTTCCTACTGCCACACTGAATCTCCTTGCATGGGTTAATAGTTGAGCAGACGACCTGATTGTACTAAACGCAACACGATGCTGCTAGTAAATGCACTAACAAATACTTATTCGTAAATACCTACACCTAAAAATATTCGTCAACATGCACGGAGTTACCACGAGTGAGTAACAGGGCCAATGCCTGCATTTAAAAACGAACTAAATCTAGTCGCAATCTTATCTCAGCGACTAACAATGTCAAAAACTTGTGGAAAATGTGGGTAAATAACTTGTATTTTTGACAAATTGAGAATGCAAACGTTCAATGAAATGATCTTAAAAATGCGGGAATTGCCTCTCAGGTACGAAGTTATTTTCACCGTACCACAATAAATTTTATAACTAGCTTTTAGCACAGGAACTGTGCGATTTTTAGGTTAATAAGTAGCCTATGCCACTTTCTGGACTTTTACTTGAAACTATTTCTTCGCACAAAATCTCCACGGTCTATAAAGAAGGAGAAACCAAGAAACACACTTTCGTATCCATAACAATATTATAAATGCAAAAGTGTGTCTGTCTGATACCTCTTCAGACTAAAACAGCTGAACCGATTTTGATGAAATTGGGTATAGAGATAGTTTGAGACCCGGGACCTTTCCCGGGACTCAAACTAGCAGTATGTCCCTACATAGGACAGTTTTTATCCCGATATTCCCACGGGATCGACACTTATGGGAGTGAAACAGCGGGGCGCTGCTAGTGTAGGATCAAAATAGATTCAGTAATTTTCAAGATATGGACTAAGACGTGAAAGTGTGACGGCCTGGCTTATTGATACGAGCTACGGGTCTAGTGTCAAACGGAAAATATCTCAAAACCTTGGTCAAATTCTAGTGCCACAACTAAAAATTACGAAATAAAAAGTAATTTTAAAAAATTAAACCGACTTCAAAAAGAAATTAACTCAAAATTATGAAATAATTTTAATTTCGGAAGTCGGTGGCAAAAAACTAAAACTATAAAATACAGATACCAAAGACACCGACTTCCGAAATTAAAATTATTTCATAATTTTCATTCAGACTTTTAATTTTATTAGAATTGTAACATACTTATAATATAATGTTTTAATTAAATAATTTCTAATATTGTTAAATGAATAGCTTACTTCGCCACTGACAGGTACGTACTGTAGAGTCTTGTTATGTATGCCAACCTCAAAGTGGCACTGGCTGTTAATATTTGTTATTGGGTGTAGATTAAAAAGTTAAGACGTTATGTTAGAGAGATAATATATGACGGTTGAATAGAAAAGAAGTAATTTTTATAATATAAATGTTTAATAAGATTATCTAAACAATATATATGGAGTTAAAACGTATAAACTCTTTTATTAAATGTGAAGCCCGTCAAGCTTCACAGTACCGTCAAACTAAAAGTTACCGCTACAGACAACAGTTCTACGAGTACTCCCGTAGGTACATTCCGGGATATATCCGGTCCACCTTCCTGCTAGTATTTTTACTTTAACCACCACTCGGCTTTGGTCCGCGCGCCCAGCGCCACTGAACCGAGGCTTCCGATGAATCCCATGTAACCCTTTGGTCCGCGCGCCCAGCGCCACTGAACCGAGGCTTCCGATGAATCCCACGTAACCCTTTGGTCCGCGCGCCCAGCGCTACTGAACTGAGGCTTCCAATGAACCCCACGTAATCCTTTGGTCCGCGCGCCTGTCACCACTGAACCGAGGCTTCCGATGAATCCCACGTAACCCTTTGGTCCGCGCGCCCAGCGCCACTGAACCGAGGCTTCTAATGAATCCCACGTAACCCTATGGTCCGCGCGCCCAGCGCCACTGAACCACGGCTTCCAATGAATCCCGCGTAACACTTTGGTCCACGCGCCCAGCGCCTCTGAACCTAGGCTTCCGATGAATCCCACGTAACCCTTTGGCAAAATTCTCTGCGACCGCTCGACGCTTAAATAATTTGGTAGCCACTCAGCTACCGACCATTGGTTTGACATAATACATCGTGCGCCTTACTGTACGACTACATTCTTTGTTCATCTGCTTTCCTCGCGGACACGAGGAAGTTTGAAGGAAAACATCTAGGTACCTATAATAAAACCACCTGACGGTGAAACGTGCTGAGATTAACGGATCGCTCCGTGCCTGTCCGCTCGGGACATCCAGCTCAGAACGATATTATAACATGTAATAAAATTAATTGTAATACTTGATAAACCTTGATATACGACTTCGCCAGGAAGTATCGGAAATAAGCTGGGGGTTGGGGGGGGAGGCAGTGGACATCAGACCAGATAGAGCTGCCTTTTATGCTAATAAGAGCACTCGCGCTCGCAGATTGCACTGAGTTATCTGCTCGTAGCAATCAGTGTCAGTCGCAAGTACCTGCACTCACTAGGAGCATCCAAACATCCTTCAAGCTACCTGTCACTTCTGATCATGTATTAGCATGGCGGAGGTAGACACGCACCCTAACACCCCACGCGCAGCAGACCAGTTCTTATGCACTGCCAATAACTACGACGTCTCGGCTCATGGATACATATAATCCCAATAAAACACTTATCACTGTCTATCTGGGGGCACGGGAGTGCCCCCGCCAAGACGAGCCAAGCGAAGCGCAAGGGCACTACCTACCTTTTCTCGAAGCACTTCGTCGTATTTTTGAACCTTCATAACTTGGGTTTGGATTATACCAGATAAACATAATTTTCGGGATATGATGTTAGTGGTTGACTTATTAAACCTATAAAGTTTCAATTGCATAGCTCCTATACTTTAGATTTTATTGATATCTAAAATACCCCGATTTCGTCACTGACTCACTGATGATCATCAATATTCTAAGGGTCTTCCTGAAGTCCTAGAAAGCTGAAATTTGGTATGTAAGCTGTAATAGTACACAAACAACAAAAAAACTCTAAAACTTGGAACTTTTACCCTCCAACCCCTTAAAATAGGGGATGGAAGTTTGTACGAGACTTCCGCAAATTTTGATGCTAGAGTTCTGAAAATTGATATAGGGACTCCTTGTTATAAATAATAAAATACGTATTTCAGGATTTTCAGTAAATAACCCCCAAAAAAAAATTTTTTTTTTTCATAATCATCTTTCAAAAAGATGTGAAATCCCACCAAAAACATTTAGCGAAACGGCCAAGCCTCATATTTTGACTAAGGTGTAGAGTTTGTGAAGTTAGGGCGTGTAGAGTCAGAAGCTTGGTTCTACATGGGATCTGATAACTTTTTGACAGTGCGAGCCATATGTGGTCTCGTCTTGGCAACATTTTACATGAAAATGTTTTTGGTGGGATTACTATATCGACATAAGCCTCTCCACAAGATTCCCCCTCTCAGTCTATAACATGATAAGCCGGCGCATGTCCCACGGCGCGGTGGCGGCGGCGGCGGCGCGCGGCGCTGTAAAACGCGCTTCTCCAGTAAGTCTCGAGCCTGTGCCTTTGTGTAGTAACGCGATTACGTCGTCGGTGACGCGACGAGCTCACTACGATATTATGATGTGTACAATACAAGTTACGTCGCACGAACACATAATTACATGCACTGAGCGCCACTTTGAAGTAATGAGTTTTTAAGGAACGAATGTTTATTATGAAACGTTATTAAATATTATGTTATAATTCTTATGGTTAGAAAGGGGGCGACTACCGAGGCGACGTCTATTAAATAAGTATGGTAGAAAAAGTCATGTTGCGCCGAGCACAAATAAATTGGGATAAGGGCAGGAGAATGATGATGATGAAACAAAAAGCGCAGTACCACTGCACCATGTGACGCAACATGACTGCGAACTAATCGCGTCAGTGTGGAGACATGTTACATGTCACTCATAATGTACCATGTGATGCAACATGACTGCGAACTAATCGCGTCAGTGTGGAGACATGTTACATGTCACTCATAATGTACCATGTGACGCAACATGACTGCGAACTAATCGCGTCAGTGTGGAGACATGTTACATGTCACTCATAATGTACCATGTGACGCAACATGACTGCGAACTAATCGCGTCAGTGTGGAGACATGTTACATGTCACTCATAATGTACCATGTGATGCAACATGACTGCGAACTAATCGCGTCAGTGTGGAGACATGTTACATGTCACTCATAATGTACCATGTGATGCAACATGACTGCGAACTAATCGCGTCAGTGTGGAGACATGTTACATGTCACTCATAATGTACCATGTGAAAACTATTTCTCTATTTAAATGTCGATTAAAAGAGCATTATCTTTCCTCTATACTGTGAGTATATATATACAGGGTGATTGGAAGATGGGTGCAAAGCTTTAAGGCGAAGATAGTACAGACAATTTAGAACCATTTAAGCCATGGTTGTCTTAGACGAAGTCTTACTACTTTTTTTTTACCAATTTATTAAGATTTTTTTCAAAAATTCCTAAAGTTTTAACTAAACTATTTATTTATGGCCAAATTGAATGATAAACGAATTCATTTTTATTGTATTTAATTAAAGTAATGTGTAAGCAATCTAGCAAAATATGTTTTAGGCCTCTGTGTCGTTAGACATTTTTTTTACAGATATTTAAAGTTCATAACAAATTTTAAAATTCATAAATACTTTTTGTAAACCTTATTTTAAAAATAACGGAGCGTGCTTTTTTTGTTCAAACCTTTTTGAAAACATGCTTGATAATCGCTCTTTCTTTTGAGGTAACATTTACGCAGATATCTTACAAATTATTGAAATTAGAACCTAAAAACCAATTTATGGGAGAAATTTTAAATTTTAGGCAGTCTAAATAAAACAACATTTGAATTAAATTTATTTATGTTTCATGGTCAAATTGTTGTCCGTGATTCCTAATACAAGCACGGCTCCGTCTTCTCACTTCTGTTGTTGTTATTTTCAACATCATATCTCCAGCTTCATGGTTTCAAACTCTGAATTCATTCTCTCTATCAGTTCTTCTCTCGTGTTTATTTCAACATTCGTATACACCAGCTCCTTGGCCCGGCCCCACACGAAAAAGTCCATCAGGGTCAGATCTGGTGAGCGAGCGGGCCAAGGGATGGGTCCATCTCTGCCAATCCAGCTGTCAGGAAAGCAATTATTTAAGTGTTCCCCATGTGTTGTGTGGGTTATGAAAGTTTGTAATGCCCTCCCTAGAAAATTTGCTTTCATCCGTCCACAAGATTGATTTCAAATTCAAATTTTCTAGGGAGGGCATTACAAACTTTCATAACCTTCATGAATGGGCCGCCAAAGACAACAATCCACATTTTAAGAAGCAGGTGTCGTTTTAGAGGAAATTCTCTGTCAATGTTTGGGCTGGAGTAATTTGCAGGACGTTGATTGGGCCCCACTTCTTACCGGAGACTTTCAATGGTGAAAATGATTTGCACTTTCTACAAGTGGATTTACCAGAGCTGATAGAGGAAACCGGTGTCCCGATATTCGCAAGAGACAGTACAGTCATCTTTCAGCAAGACGGCTGTCCAACGCATTGGATGTTAAATGTAAGGGAACACTTAAATAATTGTTTTCCTGACAGCTGGATTGGCAGAGATGGACTCATCCCTTGGCCCGCTCGCTCACCAGATCTGACCCTGCTGGACTTTTTCATGTGGGGCCGGGCCAAGGAGCTGGTGTATACGAATGTTGAAATAAACACGAGAGAAGAACTGACAGAGAGAATGAATTCAGAGTTTGAAACAATGAATCTGGAGATATGATGTTGAAAATAACAACAACAGAAGTGAGAAGACGGAGCCGTGCTTGTATTAGGAATCACGGACAACAATTTGACCATGAAACATAAATAAATTTAATTCAAATGTTGTTTTATTTAGACTGCCTAAAATTTAAAATTTCTCCCTTAAATTGGTTTTTAGGTTCTAATTTCAATAATTTGTAAGATATCTGCGTAAATGTTACCTCAAAAGAAAGAGCGATTATCAAGCATATTTTCAAAAAGGTTTGAACAAAAAAAGCACGCTCCGTTATTTTTAAAATAAGGTTTACAAAAAGTATTTATGAATTTTAAAATTTGTTATGAACTTTAAATATCTGTAAAAAAAATATCTAACGACACAGAGGCCTAAAACATGTTTTGCTAGATTGCTTGCACATTACTTTAATTAAATACAATAAAAATGAATTCGTTTATCATTCAATTTGGCCATAAATAAGTAGTTTAGTTAAAACTTTGGGAATTTTCGAAAAAAATCTTAAGAAATTGGTAAAAAAAAAGTGGTAAGACTTCGTCTAAGACAACCATGGCTTAAATGGTTCTGAATTGCCTGTACTATCTTGGCCTTAAAGCTTTGCACCCATCTTCCAATCACCCTGTATGTTTATATATTTTAGCTTTATGTATTTATTTAAGTACTTATATGTGTAGGTTTATTTAATATTCTAGTTTTAGACTTCACACATTCATATTTTCTCTTTTTGTTCTCACACACTATTGTCTACATTTCTTTTTTACTTCTCCTTTCGCAGGTCTGCTGGAAGAAATTTCTTAAGAAATAAGCAGTACCTTTGTACTCAAATTATAACTATGTCATATCCCTATGTATTTTACTGTGTGTACATAAATTATAAAATAAATAAATAAATGTGATGCAACATGACTGCGAACTAATCGCGTCAGTGTGGAGACATGTTACATGTCACTCATAACGTACCATGTGATGCAACATGACTGCGAACTAATCGCGTCAGTGTGGAGACATGTTACATGTCACTCATAATGTACCATGTGATGCAACATGACTACGAACTAATCGCGTCAGTGTGGAGACTTGTTACATGTCACTCATAATGTACCATGTGATGCAACATGAAAGCATTTTCAAAGCTCAAAAACGCTGTCTGAGAGCTATATTTGGTCTTAAGGTAACAGACAGTTGCGTACCTATATTTAAGTCTCATAAATTACTAACCTTCCCATGCCTTTATATTCTTGAATTAGCAATATTTGTAATAACAAATCGATGTCTATTTGGGTCATATTCAAAATAATTGTAAGTTACGGATAGGAAACAGATATGAATATTATTTGATTGTAACAGAAAAATAACAGAAAGGAATTATTAGGGCAAGTTTAAATAGCACACGTTTATAACAGGCTACGAGTGCGAAGTCGGTGTGGGTCGCTAGGTGGGTACATAATGAAATAACATTTTGGTGATCGTATTTTAGTTGGTATAATTGCCATAAATTCATCATCATCATTGCCATAATGCCTTATCTCCGAAACTACCGAGCCTAAAATTTTGATATTAATATTAAGGCAAAAGGATTCTAATGATTAGAATTATGTAAAGCCATATTTGTTACGGTCGTGAATCATATTTTAATCAACATACAACTTTACACTGACCTGTAAATTGCAAAAAACCGGAGTCAATTTGAATTTCGCGGGCTACCTTGGCGCATCCCCCTTAACTGATACTGAGACGGCCGACGAGAAGCTGGGTACGCCTCGGCGAGGCTGCGCGGTTAGTATAAAAGGCTCAAGCAGTGAGGACTGAGGATACGCAGTAAAACATGCACACACAGACAATACATGGCACAGCAATGCAATACATGGCACAATATACGCAAACTTTACATACTTCAAATAAATTTAAGTAAGTAAAAAAAATGTTTTGGCTAACCTGCGGTGCACTAAGTACCTATTAATATTTTATTTTCATTAATTCATACATGAGACAATGTGAATAACGCCTAATCATTCATATCTGTTACGTAACGGAAAAAAGTGACAGATAAAATAACGTATATGAATTAATTGCACGTGTCTATCCTACAAATCTATTTATTTCCTCACCAATTCACATGATTATACGAATATTTTATAGTTATAACAAATATCACAATACAGCCGTTTCCTAGTATGAGTAATAAAACAGTAAGTACTTACCGCTACTGTAAACGACTCACATTGAATATTTACTTTTAAAAGTCTAATTTTCTTCGACAACGAAACGAGCTGAAAAACTATATTGAACAAAATGGCAAAGCGTTTATTCTTACGCGTCGTGTAGTAACAGCTAGTGAACTAATTTTGCCAGTATTTCAAATTTCTTTATTGCCATGGAAATAATGTTAAAATAGCTTAACAGAGAAGAATAACAGATATGTGCAAAATCAGGACACTCATTAATAAATTAAATTTGGAGTACACTAAATAGTATTTTATATTTTGTTTAGTAAAGTGTTGAAAGTTTAAACAATATTCTCTGAATATATTTTTTTTTTTAACTTTTGTGTAGGAATGGTTATTAAATTATTTTTTTTAGTTTACCGTTAAAGACGTGGACATAGAATACTTGTATGAAACGGATCCTACGCAATGTCTGGTTTAATTTTTTTAAATGAATCGTTTAGGTTTACCAAATGTTTCGTTGTTTTTTATTAAGCTCAAATAAATATTTTATCTGTTTGTTTATGAAACTCTAGTCAGTTGCATGTCGTTATGAAAATAATTGGGTTGGACATTAAGACAGTAGTAAATATACAATTATTTTGAATATGACCCATTTGCAACTTTAATAGAGACTAGAAAACGGAGTACAGCTATGAGATCTCAATACCAGAATCTATTATACACGGGCGCATTTAAAACTAGTTTATTAAAAAGAAATGTGATTTGTATGGCTCCTGTAATCTTTAATAAACTACCTGACCAACTTAAAAACTTACCGTTGCAAAAGTTTAAAAAACGTTTCACAGAAATACTTGTAGATAAATGTTATTATTCTGTACAGGATTTCTTAAATGATAATTTTTTGTAATATCCTCTACTTTTTATTACATTTGCATGCTATATTAAGGCAGAATGTACATGGATCCTATTATATAATTTAACAACTTATTTTGATGTACCTACATTCTAAGCAAATAAAGACATATTCTATTCTATTCTATTCTATTCATGACTGCGAACTAATCGCGTCAGTGTGGAGACATGTTACATGTCACTCATAATGTACCATGTGATGCAACATGACTGCGAACTAATCGCGTCAGTGTGGAGACATGTTACATGTCACTCATAATGACCGCAACACGCTAAAATATGTTAAGTACTCGAGTACAAGTTATTATAAGTGATGAAATTATAATCACAGAATCTGGGCAGGGTTTATTGCGGAGTGTGGCCGCGGGACGGCCGCGACCGGGCCCACACCGCGGGACGGCCGCGACCGGGCCTGCTGGAAAGGGGCGCAGGCTCGAATTAAGGGCCTATGCACACCACGTTTTACAAACGCGCCGTTGACGCGCGTTTGTAGCAATACAGTCGGGATACGCACGCTAGTCAGATACTGGCAGGCACTGAAGCGCGCCGTCGACGCATGTTTCTAAAGCGCGCGTCAACGGCGCGTTTAAAAAACTTGATGTGCACAGGCTCTAACATGCAAAGAAGGTATATTCTGAACAATGCACGGTGGGACACACAGGTAGAACATATTAAAGTACACCCACACACACATCTAGTTTCAGAAAACGTTCAGCTTGGATCGTCGTGACTGTCACTAATAGGTACTTGTGTTACAGTCTTCTGCTAAAGCTTTATGCGACGTATTTACGCCGGCAACTGGAGCAGTATTTTCCGGGTTAGTCTCAGATTGCAAACGGTGCCTGATCACGTGGCGCGGTCGAACTCAAAGCATTTATTTCAAACTAGCTTCTGCCCGCGACTTCGTACGCGGATCCTGTTGCTTATGCCAGCGACAACGGGGTCGTCAAAATCGAAGATCTGAAACGTCTGATGTCGAATTCTAAGAACCCTTGGACTGGATAACAACGGGATGCGCGAGACGATTCGAGACGTCATTTTCAGGCAATAATGAACCAATAGGGTGGTAAACTTGGCCTTGCACTTTGAATGTTGGCATAAATGGGCCTTCTGAAATCCGATTAGCAGTGATCTTAATATTTCTGGAGGATTTTGTAATATTTCAATATGTACTTTCCCACCTAAGCAACACATACCGTTTGTTTCTTTTTGCTATTTAACAGCTTCACAAAAAGTACAATTTTCAACCATACCTCCGATGGCGGAATATGTGGCGTAGTCAATCATAGGAGTATACGTAAATGCACTCCGTTCCTTATCAACCCAAGGAAGGTCGCCATGCCCTACGGCTATATCTTGAGACACATCCGATTCTTCAGATGATATCGACATTCTGTTCAGAGAATGTCGAAGTCGATCAGAATTCAAACGTTCGTTGCGCTCTTCTTAATCTGTCTCTTCATGCCGTACTCCAGCAATTCTTTCTTTCTCACTTTCTGATTATGAATATTTTGTTGTGTGCGTGTTCGGAACAATGTATGATAATCTCACCGTATCAGCGGTCAGTCGCGCATCATATTCTGCACTGGGTCTCTAGAGACCTGGATGTAGATGCGTAAATACGCTGAGAACGCAGGCGTACTTCGCGATCCGAAGAGGTTTCCACGGTGCGAGTTGCAGCCTGATGTTCTCAAACAGCATCAAGTCTCTCCTGACGCTCTTCGGTAGATTCTTGGGATCTTATGATCCTCAATCTTTTAGCTCCTTTGGAACATTGGGAAAGATTTGACCTCTTTCTAGGCATGGTTATAGTTTTATTATGAAGATACCTGATCAATTAAAATCTAAGTGATTGCTCCCCTACCAAGGGTGCCCAGGCACGGGATCGTCTGGCGCCCATGTGCTGGTTTGGTCCCTGGGGTGGTCACGGCGTGCTATGTGTTCTGGTGCGCCGGTGATGGGGAGTACTCCCCAGCGGAGGGTCCGGTGACGGACAGGTTCACGGATGAGTGCTAACGCGTGCCCATATTCCCGCCGTAAGCGGCAGAGGAGGACATAGTGGAGTTTTAGTGGGTTAGAGTCCCACATAACTGCACTATCTCCCCGTGGTAGTGCAGAATGCATGAGCATTTCTTCACGTTAAAAAAAATAAATGGGAGTTTTGGCCAGTAGAGTCAAATTTTCAATGATATACCATCGTCATCGAAAATTAGTCCTAAACTGTTACCGCCTTCACCGCGTGGAGGTGAAATTAGTGATAGCTTTGATTTCCACATCAGATGTTTCTGATCTTCGATTTTTATAAGTCAACAGGAAATGCCCATCAGACCGAATAACTTTTACTAAGACGTCATTCCTATATGTGTTATGGTGTAGCTGGGCTCTTGGAGTTCCCCATCAGGTGTTCCAGATCTTCAAATTTATTCTCTCAGCAGAAAATCCTCATCACGTGGAACAATTTTTGCTATGGTACCATTTTTGTATCTCTTATAGTTAAGCTGGTCTGTTTCGGTTCTGCATCAGGTGTTCAAGTTTCCAAGATAAATTATAGCCTGAATGTTGTCCAGCCATATAATAACTATACAATAAAAAAAAAATCATTCAAATCCGTCCAGTAGTTCCGAAGATCGGACGCGCAGGCCCGAGGCGTGTACGTACTCTGATAGAATACGTTAACAAATGTCTTTAAATTGACATAACTTTTTTATTTATGAACCGATTGACATGAAATAAACACTAAATGTTAAGTGAAGCCTACTGCAATATATTAGTGAAAACCGCATCTAAATCGAATAAGCCGTTTCTGATATTAGCGTGCACAAACAAACAGACAAACAGACAAAAAAAAATTAATTACAATTTCGGGTTCGGCATCAATATAATAACAACCCCTGCTACTTTTTTTTTATATATTTCCATTGTACAGACACCACTTTTCTACAAATTTATTATATGTAATATGTAATATATATATATATATATAGATAGGCACATTTGAAGGTCAAAGAAGAACTAACTTCCCAAATACAGGATGTATCCTAAGTTCCTATTAACAATAACACAGTAAGCACCGCGGTGGAGACTACAGAAGTGGTCCTTCTGTCCTGCCTGCTTGCTCTGCGGTCAACGGCGGGACGGTGGAAATAGTGTTATGGTGGCTCGTGTGCGCTTACAAAGTAAAATGATTAGTTCGGTACAAGTGAGTTATTGTATCGCATGCTCGCAGAGGTGGTTTCGGACGCCAGAGCCCGACGCTGTTGCGACACCGTGCGACCGCAAGTATGCGACAGATAGACAAACGTACTTCTTATTCAACATCATTAAGTCTGTTGTAATAATGGTAGGTACTTATGTAACAGTGTTTTTTTTGTTGTAAGAAATTAGTTGAACATGACGCATTCGGTCTGGCACGGCACGGCGCAGTCTTACAAATCCGCTACAAGTGGCACGGCAGTAGAGGCCTTAGACTGAATTCCAAACAAAATGCAACTAGCTACCTATAGTGAAGCTTACCTCAACTAAACATTATTTAAAATACAAAACATGATGAATGTAATTTCAATATTTAAAATAAACCCTTGTAAAATAATCAGCCTGGACGCTTATTTAAAGCGCCTGTTACTTGTAGAATCTTCCTTTATTTTCAAGCAAGCATGCAATGAAACAATAAGCGCGGCGCGCTGTCTTCGGTGGTCCGGCGTCGCTACCCCCCTTCCCCTCTCCCCAACCCCTCCAGCCGCCGAGGGACGCACTCCAGGCTTCATTTCGCAAATTATACTCTCCACAAACTCATATCCGCCCAATTACTTACCTGTGATAGTACACCCTCTGAAATTGCTCGACATATAAAACCTTCGTTAAATAATAACGAGATTTTTTATTTTACGCTAACATTCCTTCAGGGATATGAAGTTTCAGTATTATCTTTTGCTGTTTTCCTCCCTAGCCTTCAATTATTATTACTTTTGGTTCATGCGAAGTGAACTTTTTTAAAATAATATCTGAAAAGGCTATTTCCCGGAAGTATGACAATAGTTATAGTGGTTCGGAAAGTAAGCGTTGACAAAAGAGTCGCAAGTAGTGGGAGGGGTGCTCACCGTGCTCGGCGCACAAACAACAACAAGCGGGACTACGGAACTAGTGCAACTGTGCAACAATACCGCTTCTCGCCAAGACGCCAACCAACCACGAGCAGCACTTTGTTCACATCAGCTGTGAAATAAACACGACATCCTATACCAATAAGGCTCATTTGTAAATTGAAAGATCAGATAAGGTTGAGGTTGGTGGATGGCTTTCAACATAATAAACGATATATTTTGGTAACCGCACGAAAAAAAAACTAAATCGCACGTATAGTATCTATCCTTACCAGCTGAAAGCTTAATTAGTTCTTTGTTGGTACAGATAAAGCGACAGACAATACGAGCTAACACCGCTAGCGAGGCCGCGAGAGAGCGAACAGCGCCAATACTCGGCACTAGTAGCAGCACACCTCGATGCCGCTGCTAACAAACAGAGCAGGGTCTATTTATAATTTATCTAAGTTACAATAGCCTAATGTCAACTTGCCCATCGCCTTTTTATAAAATATTCCTTTTCTCGATGCAGGGACGTTAATTGTTGAGGAGTTCTCCTTTTATTACTTTTTAGATTAGATGCTGATAATCCTGGCTGCAGCATCAGGCCAGACTTATATCAACATTGCATTGAACTTAAAATTAGTCCTGTTTAAAATGAGCCCAAACACGACTACGGTGCTGTAATTTCAAGGTTTGTACTTTTTCTGATGCTCCTGGCTTCAGCATCAGGTCTTCGGTGTTCCTCAGTAACAGTACGTTTATCCACACATCGAGCCCTTTTAAATGAGCCTAAACACGATATATCTGCTGTTAGTTGTCGAGGAGTTAGGTACTCTGCAAACTATCATGATTGCAGCATCAGGTCATGACTTGATGATCATGAGACCAAATGTGGCAAATGCCCTATCAAACATCAAAACAATTTACTAAAACGGTCCTTGCCTGTTCGAGTAACTTCTTACTGTTAAGGAGTTGTACCTTCCATCATCAGCCCAGCTACCTGAGATGGTGACAGCCATACACAAATACACAAGATACTTCATAAAATATGCGAAAAACAATAAGTGAGCCTATAAAACTTGAGGGTTGCCCTCGATTTCTCTAAGATCCCATCATCAGATCCTAACTTGGTGACAATGGGACCACCTCAGAACTATCTACTTTCGAACAAAAAAAGAATTTTGAAAATCCGTCGACAATTGGCGGAGTATTCGATGAACAAACGTACAAAAAAAAACATACAAACACCCGAACATAGTACCTCCTCCTTTTTGTAAAGTCGGTAAAAAACATACAAACACCCGAACATAGTAACTCCTCCTTTTTGTAAAGTCGGTAAAAAAGCGAGAAATAAAAACTAGACTTCCAAAAAAAACACTACAAACCGAAAAATAACTTTAATTTCGGAAGTCGGTGGCAAAAACTAAAATACTGATCCCTAAGACACCGACTTCCGAAATTTAGTAAAAAAACACGATGAAAAGCGATCGAAATTTAACCCACCAAAAAGGTGGACATTTGGCGAATGTTATTTGTCATACAAAATTGCCAAGCCTGTATTATAAAGTTACTAACTAGTTACTGCCCGCGTCTTCGTCCTCGTGAAATTTCTTATTCCCCAACCCACCCCGTCGCATAGCATCGTCTACCCGCACTATTACTTCGTTTTCGCTTAGAGGTCTTTCTTTCTTTTTTTTGTTCGGCTCCCAAGAATCGTAGGGTTATGTTAAATAGCCTATAGCCTTCCTCAAGAATTAGGCTATCAAATCCAAAAAGATTTTTTCAAATCCGACTGGCAGTTCCAGAGATTGGCGCGTCCAAATAAACAAACAAAACAACAACCTAACCCTTCAGCTTTATTATTAGAATAGATGGGAACATATCTGGTAATTTTCGTTTGCATTATGAATGATCTTAATTTAAAGTTGTTCGCCTTTGAACTGGCCACCATGTAGTACAACATTGTATTCTCACATTTACGTTGCACCAGATAAAAGTAGTGAACAAAATATAAGGTACAAAAAATCCCCGGTGATATTCAAATCTGTAAACTGCATCCCCTGACAATATATTGTTATGTATGACACAGTCTCTAACTCCATAGTTAATATTCTCGTATATACGCTCTACAAAATCCAGCTGTATCGTAACAAACTGCTGCGGTGAACAAGTAGCAGTGTTAAAGACTGACTCGCGGTGCTTTCACCTTTATATCGTGACAAACTGCTGCGGTGAACAAGTAGCAGTGTTGAAGACTGACTCGCGGTGCCTTCACCTTTGTATCATGACAAACTGCTGTGCTGAACAAGTAGCAGTGTTGAAGACTGACTCGCGGTGCCTTCACCTTTGTATCGTGACAAACTGCTGCGCTGAACAAGTAGTAGTGTTAAAGACTGACTCGCGGTGCCTTCACCTTTATATCGTGACAAACTGCTGCGCTGAACAAGTAGCAGTGTTAAAGACTGACTCGCGGTGCCTTCACCTTTATATCGTGACAAACTGCTGCGGTGAACAAGTAGCAGTGTTGAAGACTGACTCGCGGTGCCTTCACCTTTGTATCGTGACAAACTGCTGCGCTGAACAAGTAGCAGTGGTGGAGACTGACTCGCGGTGCCTTCACTTCGGTATCGTGACAAACTGCTGCGCTGAACAAGTAGCAGTGGTGGAGACTGACTCGCGGT
The DNA here is from genome assembly GCA_963082905.1 of Oligia fasciuncula. Classification (NCBI taxonomy): domain Eukaryota; kingdom Metazoa; phylum Arthropoda; class Insecta; order Lepidoptera; family Noctuidae; genus Oligia; species Oligia fasciuncula. The sequence continues at coordinate 413,801 of OY720391.1, read as the reverse complement.
GCCTTCACTTCGGTATCGTGACAAACTGCTGCGCTGAACAAGTAGCAGTGGTGGAGACTGACTCGCGGTGCCTTCACTTCGGTATCGTGACAAACTGCTGCGGTGAACAAGTAGCAGTAGTGGAGTCTGACTCGCGGTGCATCTGCGAGAGAGTGGCGACCACTTTACCAGAATTATGATAGCCTTCAATATCGCTATAGAACATGCATTCCGCGCGACTATCTCGTCCCCCTCTCTTATCCCGGTCTCTCCACTGCTAACTGAATTACACCGGTGCGCTGGACGGTGCAACGGACTGTCGCGAATTGCTGACTAGGAATAAAATAGAAAACAAAATACAATCTCGAATTCTCCAAACTTTGAAATTGGATATGCGGTATGAGGAAAACTAAATGATGCGTTTTATGCGTTCCATGTTTTGGTTGCTACAACTTATAGTGGTAGGTCATTACTCGAGCTCTCGAGTATAGTGGTATGAATGGAGGCGGCGCGTCGGGCGGGTCATGGCCGGCTCAATTACCACGGTTAACGCGGAGTTAATCAGCTGGAACTATACGAACCTTATTCAGTAAGGTGTTCGAAAAGATAATGCTTAATCAGATGCTCAATCATTTTAACATGAATAAAATCCTTCACGATCAGCAATTTGGTTTCACCAAAGGACGTTGTACGACTGACGCTGGTGTAACCTTATTAAAACACATTTTTAACGCGTGGGAAGAGGCCCAAGACGCCATTGGAATCTTTTGTGACCTCTCTAAGGCATTTGATTGCGTCGATCACGAAACCTTGCTTTTGAAACTTGAGCATTACGGACTTGGAAAACTTGCGCTTAGTTTAGTTAGTTCTTATTTAAATGACAGACAACAGCAAGTCCAAATAAATGGTGTCAATTCATATGGTTTAAAAGTAAAAATGGGTGTGCCACAAGGCTCGATATTGGGTCCTTTCCTCTTTTTAGTGTATGTTAATGATCTACTCCATTTATTAAAAAATCAACCACAAATGGTGTTATTTGCTGATGACACTTCCTTAATTTTTAAGGTAAATAGACGTGCTACAAATTTTGACGACGTAAATAACGCCCTACTGCAGGTCCAAAATTGGTTCACTGCTAATAATTTAGTATTAAATGGAAAAAAAACTAAGTGCATAAGATTTTCTTTACCAAATGTCAAGGGTAGTGATTGTGAGATAATATTGAATCAAGAGAAACTAGAATTCGTCGATAAAACTGTTTTCTTAGGGATCACGCTCGACTCAAGGCTACAATGGGGTCCTCATTTAACATCTCTTGCAGGACGGCTAAGTTCAGCAGCTTATGCTGTCAGAAAAATCCGTCAATTTACTGATGTGGATACCGCGAGACTAGTCTATTTTAGTTACTTTCATAGTGTCATGTCTTACGGTATTTTACTTTGGGGACGGGCTGCAGACATCGATTCTATTTTTATTCTGCAGAAAAGAGCCATCAGAGCCATATATAACCTCCGCAGGCGCGATTCTCTGAGGGAACTGTTTAAGGAAATTAACATCATGACGGTACCTTGTCAATATATCTACGAAAACATCATGTATGTAAGAAAAAACTTACATCTTTTTAGTAAAAGAGGTGAAAGACATAATTATAGTACTAGAAATAGGGACCTATTAGTTCAACCAGGTTTCAGACTGGCTAAAGTGGACTCATCTTTTATGGGGTACTGTTTAAAATGTTATAATAAAATACCTCCCCACATTCTTCAACTGAATGAGACAAAATTCAAGTCTTGTATAAAACGCACACTATGCAGTCAGGCATATTATAAGTTAGGGGATTACATAGCTGATAAAAATGCCTGGCTCAATGCTGGTCCTGCTCCACAACCACAACTAATTGATTAACACCTGAAAATACTGTTGGAGCTGCTGAAGATTGTAAGACTATCTTTGCATTGTATAAACTCAATTTCATTTGTATTGTATAATTGCATAGCACAGATGTGAGTTCTATGTAAGTACTATACCTTATTTTACCATTTACCGGGTAATATGTCTTTCATTGACTCGAATGTGCCCTGGCGGCTGATAGTATGTCATGCTCACACAAATGTCTCGCTGACGGTGGCGTGTATGTTGGATCATTTAGCTCCCTTCAAAATGGTTGAGCTGAATGGTGCTGATCTATGCGTCATGTTCGTGAACGGGCGCCGTCAGTTGGGGCTGGTCATCACTTAGCTGCCTCGGCTTATTTTTAATTATTTTATTTTTATTTTTGGATTGTTGTTTTAGTACTATTTGTTGTACTCTGGACGCTTTTAACGCATACGTCTTGTTTTTTTTACATCGTTCTCACATTATTTAATTATAAATTCAAAAGTAATGATGTAACTAATATTTTTGTAAAATATAATTTAAAAAGAGTGTCCATGGAGTTTCTTGTCCGTTCTTCTCCATAGGTACCTACGCTTTGGAATGGGCAACTAGCTTCACATTTTTCTGACTGACCTACTTCTTGACAATTCAAAAGTGCCTGTAAAATGGTTTAATTGAAATAAATGCTTTGAGTTTGAGTTTGAGTTTGAGTTTGACTTATCACGTTCTTCGCAGGATTTCTTTGTCTAAACGACGCTGATGAATCTGGCTGTTCTAGGTATTGTGGCGTCCTACACATAATCGGATTATGAGCTAAAGAGTGAAGTAGTCACTTACTGCTTAGCAAACAGGACCCCTGCAGGACGTACATCGTCTTATCGCTGGTCGGTGACTCGGTGTGCGCCTGACACCGAGTCACCGTTGTAGTTTCACAAAGGAATACCGGCCCTCCTCCGCCCGCTACTATCAAATAACGCGTATTTTTCCTTCACTATATTGTGCACACTTATCTTTTAAGGTGGCTAACCGAGCCCTTCTACTGGAAACATTGTAAACTTTAATCACGTAAAAGATGGTTGAAACATCTTTTCTCCGCACATTTGATTACATCCTTATTAAATTGATGAGAGTAAGATCGAACAACGTATTTTGAACTACGAAGAGGATCACATTAAGTAAGTAATTGAGGTTCAAATAAAAAGGGGCTCCATAAAACATTTCTTAGCAATAGTAGGTGGATTTGTAGCCCTGTCAACTAAACAGACAGAATTATGTTAGAACTAATGGCTTATTTATAACAACAGTCCACAACTCGACATATTATTATCACTCTACTGATTTAGACAACTCACATACACACAACACAATGAGAGGTTTTCTTTTTGAGTATTAAAAAAAATATAGTTTCCAAGAACTCTGTAGATGGCGTTGCACTGACTACGTTACTAGGTGAAAAAGCCAAAACGCTTGGAAAAAAAAACATTGCGTCACGTCACATACGCTCGTTGACTGACACTTTCGTTTGCTTTCGTTTTACGATCTCAAAATTACATCCAAGTGAAATAATCAAAAATGATGTGAAGTTCCGTTCCTTGCAGTAACTTACCAAGGTCAACGCCATCTATCCAGCGACTAGGGAAGAGTAAAAAAAAAAGGAAAATCATCAATCTCATTGGTTCAGTTGCAGCGTGTAAGTTTTCTTGAGCTTGGCACCGTTCACTTAATGCCTATATTGTGTAGCGAGCCTTCTAAGTACTTCGCAGCGCGGCGGCGTCACACACAACTGTGCGGGAGAACAATCCCAGTTCAATCCGCTGCATTAACTGCATCTGTGATACAGCGGAGTGCTCATAAGAAAGATCACATCACATCGAGCGACGTCGGCGATACGAGCTATGGCAATATACGGCGCTATCAATAATATGAATAAGCAGGAAATACCGTCAGATGCGACGCGACGCGATGAGGGCGACGGCTGCCATCGGACAACAGTTCAAACGCGATTACGTTTACGAATGCCGTGCCCAATGTCATCATCATCATCAGTATCTGCTAGGGACCCAGTCTAACCGGATGCCGTGCCCAATGTCATCATCATCATCAGTATCTGCTAGGGACCCAGTCTAACCGGATGCCGTGCCCAATGTCATCATCATCATCAGTATCTGCTAGGGACCCAGTCTAACCGGATGCCGTGCCCAATGTCATCATCATCATCAGTATCTGCTAGGGACCCAGTCTAACCGAATGCCGTGCCCAATGTCATCATCATCATCAGTATCTGCTAGGGACCCAGTCTAACCGGATGCCGTGCCCAATGTCATCATCATCATCAGTATCTGCTAGGGACCCAGTCTAACCGGATGCCGTGCCCAATGTCATCATCATCATCAGTATCTGCTAGGGACCCAGTCTAACCGGATGCCGTGCCCAATGTCATCATCATCATCAGTATCTGCTAGGGACCCAGTCTAACCGGATGCCGTGCCCAATGTCATCATCATCATCAGTATCTGCTAGGGACCCAGTCTAACCGGATGCCGTGCCCAATGTCATCATCATCATCATCATATGCCTAGCCTTGTCCCAACTATGTTGGGGACCCTTTTTTTTTTTTTTACGTGGAGAAATGCTCATGCATTCTGCACTACCACGGGGAGATAGTGTAGTTATGTGGGACTCTAACCCACTAAAACTCCACGGTGTCCTCCTCTGCCGCTTATGGCGGGAACACGGGCACGCGTTAGCACTCATCCGTGAACCCGCCACGGCTGTCCATCACCGGACCCTCCTCCGGGGAGTACTCCCCATCACCGGCGCACCAGAACACATAGGACGCCGTGACCACCCCAGGGACCAAAACAGCACATGGGCGCCAGACGACCCCGTCTGTGCCACCCTTGGTCCCCCTGCGACGGGTCAGGTCATTGGCCCCGCCGCCTGCCAATTTTCGGCCGCAGAGGATAGGGAGAGTGACCAAGGTCATACCGACACTCCTCTTCCCCTGCGGCCCCACCGCGTCCGCCATCGAACGGTGGCGACCCCGTCAAGGCCGCGGAAGGTAGGGAGAGCGGCGCACCGTAATATCGGCACTCCTCTCCCGGCGCGGCCTCCAACCCTCAGCCGCGATGCCTCCGATACGACATCGTGGCCCGCCTCAGTTGCGATGTCGCCCAAGCGGCATCGCAACCTACATGTTGGCCGCTACGTCGTCGGATTGTCGGCAAAAGCCCTGACGAGCGGCCCCTCCTCGGGTTCCTCTTCGCTTCACTGTGGGCGGCTATACACCTTCTTGATAAGATGACAAGTTTTAGTCTGTACCGCTGCCGGTGCCCAACATTCCCTTCTCGTATAACAATCTCAAGTTTTCATTATTTATTTAGCTTTCATAGCATAATTATTTTCATACCATGGGCATTCACTTCTCATTTCTTAATACCATGCAGGGCAAGCATAATATATCTATCATCTTTAGCCTGACATAGTCGCATGTGAGTCAGAAGCCAGCACAGCCCGGCCAGGGGAAACGGCCAACACTCAAAGTTTGCAGCACGCACTCCATCAGGATTGAGCACGGTAAGCCGACGTGTGAAGTGCGTGTCACGTGACGCCGGTTGCTGAATGTATTGCTGTTCAAAATACTTCGTTCCTTGTGACCTACATTATAATTATCTTACTGTTTAAAACATAATAATGAAACGTTGTATCGTTACTTTAAATAAAATAAAAAATTGCCAATGTCTTTATTCAACGCAATGCGCGTGACCTTGGGTCGACTCAGGCGAACTCATCTTGTTAGCGTTCCCTCCCCCTTGTCATCGCCTTGTCAAGACCGGCCGTCAATCCGTGCGCACCGGCTAGCGGCTTGCCACACGCACATGCTGCACATGCTGGCTACGGAGGCTCACGCTCGCGTCGCTTATTCTCAGCGGCTCGACTTGCGCTTGAGACCTCCACAAGGTTACGTCACCTGCAGTGGAGTTCACTAAGGGGCGCTGCCAAAGAGAATATAACCACTATATCGTCGTTGGGCGCTGCACACGGCTAAGATACTATAATATTTTATCGTAGGATACAATATCGCTCGCCATACAATTCAATGGACTATCACACACGACGAAGATAATAAATAATCTATACTAATACTAATCTATACTATCTATACTATATATTAATATTTAATATAATTTAATATATTTAATATATAATATTATAATATTATAATATTTAATATATATATATATTTATATATTTTATATATTATATATTATATATAATATTATAAAGCTGCAGAGTTTGTTTGTTTGTTTGTTTGTTTGAACGCGCTAATCTCTGGAACTACTGGTCCGATTTGAATGATTATTTGAGTGTTGGGTAGTCCATTTATCGAGGAAGGCTATAGGCTATATTTTTTTTCTTCAAAATTAGGGATCCGTAATAAAATTGCTATTTTGTAACACAAGGTGTAAAATCGAAAACCTATTTTTGCGTGCGCTGCAAAAACTATTGACAATAGAACAAAATAATGTACTACGGGTTTGTAGAGCCCATTAAGACCTACAAAAAAGTCCGCGAGAACCTATATCTAGCTATCATGGTTTAATCACAATAACCGATTTTGTGTTCAAAATAATTATTAAATCGTCTGAAGAAAAAAAAACTACGTTAAATATGTATCGTAATATTAATCTTTATCGGAATTAAGCATTATGTTATCAAGAGTATTTATGAAGAAGTAAAATACTTTTTGTTTCATCTCAATCGGATATTTCGTTTAAAAGTTATCACGTGTGTAAGATGTTAAGAGTTGGTACCTATTAAGGAGTTATGGGCCATAGAGTTTTCTATCTATATACTAATAATAAAGCTGAAGAGTTTGTTTGTTTGAACGCGATAATCTCTGGAACTACCGGTCAGATTTGAATTCTTTTTGCATTTGATAGCCCAATTCTTGAGGAAGGCTATAGGCTATTTAACATCACGCTATGACCCTTAGGAGCCGAGCAAAAAGAAAAAAACTCAGAGTGAACGGTAAGCGAATACGAAGTGTTGCGACGCGACGGGGTGGGGGTACAAGAAATTTCACGCGGACGAAGTCGCGGGCAGAAGCTAGTAATCTATATATACTAATTATAAAGCTGAAGTTTGTTTGTTTGAACGCGATAATCTCTGGAACTACCGGTCAGATTTGAAAATATCTTTTTGCATTTGATAGCCCAATTCTTGAGGAAGGCTATAGGCTATTTAATATCACGCTATGACCCTTAGGAGCCGAGCAAAAAGAAAAAAAGTCAGAATGAAATTTTAAAAAGAAAAAAAAAAACTGGCTAAGTGCGAGTAGGACTCGCACACGAAGGGTTCCGTACCACAAGGCAAGAACGCCGAAAATAACACGTTTGTTGTATGGGAGCCCCCCTTAAATATTTATTTTATTTTGTTTTTAGTATTTGTTGTTATAGCGGCAACAGAAATACATCGTCTGTGAAAATTTCAACTGTCTAGCTACCGCGGTTCTTGAGATACAGCCTGGTGACAGACAGACGGACGGACGGACGGACGGACGGACAGCGAAGTCTTAGTAATAGGGTTCCGTTTTTACCCTTTGGATACGGAACCCTAAAAAGAAAAGAACGCTAAGCGAATAAGAAGTGTTGCAACGGGGTGGGGGTACAAGAAATTTCACGCGGACGAAGTCGCGGGCAGAAGCTAGTTATAAAAATAATAATAATAACTCTGCGCACCTTCCTGATGTCGTGTATGGGGCAATGGAGGACGGTCCTTCGCTATCCAGGATGTCGAAATATCCAGAGGAATAGCGAGCCGATAAGGATCGAGCGAGGCATATTCCAGGGCGACAGTTTGAGTCCGCTTTGGTTCTGTTTAGCCTTGAATCCTCTAAGCACACTGCTGGAGGATTCTGGTCTAGGCTATCGGCTGAGGAGAGGTAGTCAGGTTATATCTCACCTCCTTTACATGGATGACATAAAACTCTTTGCTCCTAACAATTTGCAACTGATGGAGCTACTGAAAATTACTGAAACTTTCAGTAACGCCATCATGATGGAATTTGGTGTGGACAAATGTGCGGTCATGCATGTAAAGCGAGGGGAGATTGTGGAATCCGTGGGAACCCAACTCTCGGATTCCACAAACCTTAGAGCCCTCTCCGCATCCGAAACCTATAAGTATTTGGGTATGTCTGAAACGCTTCTTTGGTCGCTTGAAAAAAGTACTTACTATTCTTCTATCAGGCGGAAACAAGGTGCGCGCCTTCAACGGTTGGGTCATGCCGGTTTTGATGTACTCTTTCGGCATACTCAAATGGACTCAGACCGAACTCGACGCCCTGGATAGGAGGGTCCGTACGCTGCTGACTGCAAATCGAATGCATCACCCACGGTCATCGGTAATGAGGCTGTATATCCCGCAAAAATGTGGAGGTCGAGGGTTTTTAAACGCTAAGACCCTCCACAATCGCGAGATATGCAGTCTCAGGGAATATTTTCTAGAAACCGACGTGGGGATGCATCGAGATGTAGTCGCCGTGAACAAGGGCCTCACCCCGCTCTCCTTGGCTAAAGAGAACTGGCGCAAGCCAGTAGTGCTTGACACTAATGATCGCATGGAGGTACGGCAGAGTAAGGAGCTTCACGGACGCTTTTCCGGGCCCTACATGGACCCGATGTCGATCTATTAGCGTCCGTAGCCTAGCTGCGTTTCGGTGATCTCTTTGGAGAAACCGAAGGTTTTGTCTGTGCAATTATGGACGAAGTTATGATGACGAACAACTACCGGAGATTTATTGTGAAAGACGGCACGGTTGACATCTGTCGGGCATGCCACCGGCCGGGAGAATCAATCAGGCATATTATCTCCGGGTGTTCTCGTCTAGCTAACGAAGAATACTTGCATAGACACAACCTTGTAGCCAGGATAATCCATCAGCAACTTGCTCTGAAATACAACCTTGTGGAATCGGAGGTGCCGTACTACAGGTATGTGCCCGACCCAGTTCTCGAAAATGGTGATATCACATTATATTGGGATCGATCCATCATCACTGACAGGACTATTGTTGCCAATAAGCCTGATATAGTGGTGGTGGATCGATCAGAGCGGCTCGCAATGATTGTTGACATAACCGTCCCGCATGATGGGAACCTCGTGAAAGCCGAGAAAGATAAACAAATCAAGTATCTTGACTTGGCTCACGATGTTGTCGACATGTGGGATGTGGACTCAGCGATCATTGTGTCGATAGTCGTGACAGCCAATGGTCTAATAGCCAAGAGCCTCGACCAACACCTGAGGAGGCTCTCGTTGGGCAGCTGGATCAAGGGCTTGATCCAGAAAGCGGTACTTCTGGACACGGCCCGAATAGTTAGGAGGTTCCTCTCTCTGGACCCTGTTCCCGATACCGGTGGGCTACTATTTTTTATATTTTTAAATGTTTTTATATTTCTTTATACTAATATTTAAAAATATAATTTATAAGAATTTATTTGAATAAAGGAGATAATAATAATAATCATTTTATTTCGGACAACTATAAGATCCATAACTTGTTAGTTACAGTTTTGCACTTAATACTAGTGTTAGTAACTTAAACTTACGACAAAAACGTACGAAGACCACCCAACAACTCGACACCCAGAAACTATGGAACAAGTCTTTGCACAAATTGCCTTATTATGGCGGAGGAAGTATCTGTCGCCACATCCTTCATGATGCTATTGCGACTGCCTCTTATTCTGCTCAGGAGTGAGGCCGTTTTTTTTAAAGTTAAAGTAGAGTTATAAATAACAATATTAATATAAGAAACTTTTACTTCCAAAGTACCTACTACGCAAGAGTTATGTTTTTCTACATGTGTAGCATGCGACGAGTTTGTTGTATGTAATAACGATCATTCTTGTCGTAGTGGTGACGAGCAGACTCACGACTACGTTGTCACACGTTATTTGACAGTCGAAGTAAAGGGTTACTAATACCATATCAGTGAACAATATTTCAACAGGTTTTTTTTCATGAAAGCTTGGTACACTTGCTTAGCACTAGATTGCGTCCATAAAATAAACTAATAAACCGCTGTAGTGACTTTATTGTAGTACTTTAGGTACTTGTGTGACGTCGGCTGTCATTTGGCAGCACACCACACACACCACAGAACATGCGCCACACTTGGCGCCGACTGCGCGCTTTATTAACACTTTCCGTATTGTATAATACCGAGGGTCCGTATATAGGCGAGGAGTAAATAATACAAGCACTATATTCGGTTATATAGCGTATATTAAATACTTTAACTTTCGAGGCTCACACAAAATACAAAAAATCAATCCTGCCAAGGTAAATGCCGGTAACGAAACCATAGCGAGATCTAATTCGACGCCAACGCCATCTATCGAGCCGAGGGAAAAACCTCGAACATTTATCGAATGATTAGATCTCGCCATGATTTCGCTGTATGTCCGAACATACCGCCCACCAAGGACATATTGGCAAAATGTCCTTCTTTACCAGCTATATTAATATAAAATAAGTATGTCTTTGGTGGGAAAAGAAAAGAACAATGAATAAAAATAAACAACTTAAGTTCTATATCTAACACACATAACATTTTGTAACACTTGGCAAACGTACCCTAAAACATACTAACATGTTCAAATACAAAAAAAAACTTAAAAATATTTTAAACTAATTTGTTACAGGTAATACACACAGTTTCGATGTTGGTCTCTTTAGAGTCGAAGATTGAGTGCGTATTGTAACAACCCGAGTAATACCGTCAGACCCAGGATGTTTCTGTTCGATCCTACCCAACAACCACTTGCCAGGAGGCATATCATCCTCTTTTACTAAAACTACTTCACCAACAGATGGCTCCGGGCTTCTATGGTTCCATTTATGACGTTGTAAGAATTGGTGAAGGTAGTCGTGCGACCATCGACGCCAGAAATCTTGCGTCATCCTCTGATGAAGCTGCCATCGTTGGAGACTATTAACGTTAGTTTTTTCATAATTGTGATCAGGAGGTAACACTAATGGTTCCCCCACTAAGAAATGACCTGGCGTTAAGATCACTAACTTGTCCTGATCTTCCACATAAGACAATGGCCTCGAATTGAGGCATGCCTCAATTTGAGCTAACACAGTTGTGATCTCTTCAAATGTCAGCGTGGAGTTCCCAATCACCCGCTTTAGGTGATACTTGGTGGACTTTATACCTGCCTCCCAAAGACCCCCAAAGTTAGGCGAGTGAGGAGGTATAAAGTGCCACTGCGTGCCATTGTTTGCGAGCTCCTCTGCCAATTCTGGATTACAGTCTGACTTTTCCTCATTAAACAAGTAAAGCAGTTCTCGCGCAGCACCCACAAAGTTAGTCCCATTATCGCTGTGAATATCCGCACATCGACCACGCCTAGCTACAAACCGTTTGAAAGCAGCGAGAAATCCCTTAGTGCTTAAATCACTCACTGCTTCCAAATGCACTGCCCTTGTGGCCATGCATATAAACAAAGCGATGTAGCCCTTGTAAGACCTGTTACCGCGCCCTTTCGATACTCGTATGTTTATAGGTCCTGCGTAATCCACTCCACTACTTAAAAAGGGTTTGTTCGGCGTTACCCGAGAAAATGGTAACTGCCCCATAAGTTGTTGACGTGTTTTGGCGGTATATCGTATACATCTTACGCAGCCCCTTACATACTTTTTTGCCAGCAACTTAACTCCCATGATCCAATACTTTGACCTTAAATATGTAACTATCAGTTGCGGGCCCCCATGCATGGTTTTATCATGGGCGTCTGCTATCAAAAGATTGGTTAAAAAAGAGTTATTTGGTATCAGTATAGGATGTACTCTTTCATAACTAAGCTGCGACATCTCAAGCCGTCCTCCAACTCTGATTATTCCCTTCGAATCCAGAAAAATGTTTAATGATTTTAATTTTCCATTATTATTTTCTACGTTTTTGTTTTTCAGTTCTTCCAACTCATTCGTGAATCCTTCTTCTTGACATTTCCTTACGCATATCTCTGTTGAGTCTTCTAGCTCTTGTTTAGATAGATGTCGTGACCCTGTACTTAGTGTACCTACCCGTTTTTTTTTCAAATTCAAGAATCTACGGCAATACGCTATAACTCTAATCAATTTAGACAACGATGAAAATTTATTCCAAAAGGTAAGGTCAAAGGTAACCGTATGTACTTTCACTTCTTCTAAATGTGTTACCAAATGTTTCGGCCTTTTGTACTCCACCACCTGCTGTCTTAAATAATCCGGACCCTTCCACCATATAGCAGTGGATTCAAGTTCAGCAGGGGGCACTCCACGCGACGCACAATCTGCGGGATTCTGTTTTGACGACACGTGAGACCAGTAATGTGTGTCTAATAGGTTCAAAATATCTGAAACACGATTAGCCACAAAAGTTTTCCAGCGGCTCGGATGACTGTTGAGCCAAGCTAGCACCACTTCACTATCCGTCCACGCATGCCAATCGGTCTTTGGTATGTTCAATACTTCGCCAACTTCCACCATCAATTTGGCAAGGAGAACTGCACCACAAAGTTCTAAACGCGGAATAGAAACTTGTCTAATGGGTGCCACTTTCGTTTTTGAAGTGACCAAATAAATATAAATTTTTCCTTTGTGATCGACAACCCTAAGATAAATGACTGCTGAATACGCCATTTTAGAGGCATCAGAGAACCCGTGCAATTCAGTTTTCACGTTGTTTGATTCTTGGTGCAACCATCGTGGGATTTTAATATTAACCAGAAAAACTAAGTTACGGTGGTAAGTAACCCATTCTTGTTTTAAATTGTTTGGAATTTCTTGATCCCATTCTAACCCTGCTAGCCACAATTTCTGAATTAATATTTTGGCTAAGATAATACTAGGTGCTAACCACCCCAACGGATCAAATAATCTTGAAATCTCGGAAATAATTTTTCTTTTTGTTACAGGTGTGGTCAGCGGCTGGAGATCAACTGAGTACTGAAAGAAATCTTCGTTCGAGTTCCAGGTAAGTCCCAGAATCTTCGTAACACTATCCAATTTTATCTTTAACTCTTCATCCGTAGTTTCTTTCTCATCCCTTATTTTATTTAGTAATTTTTTACTATTACTCCTCCATTTTTGTAACGGAAATCCTCCTCTGGATAACACTTTAGTTAACTCCGTGTATATATTAAAACAGATTTCTTCATTTTCAGCTCCTGTCATTACATCGTCCATATAAAAATCATTTAAGATTATCCTCGCTATTTCCGGTTGATCTAAGCACTCATCGTATGCTAACTGTTGTAGCGACCGTACAGCGAGATATGGTGCCGACGCCGTGCCGAAGGTAACTGTATCCAATTCATATTCTTCTATTTTCTTTTCAGGACTGTCTCTCCAGAGGATACGTTGTAATATTACATCCTTCCTATTTACTAAGACTTGCCGGTACATCTTGATTATGTCCGCCACGAGACATATACGATGTGTTCTCCATCGCATAATAGTGTGCCGGAGTTCAGACTGCAAGGTAGGACCAACTAACAAATTTTCATTAAGTGACATCCCATTCGTTCCCTTGCAGGAAGCATCAAAGACGACGCGAACTTTCGACGTTTCCTTATCCTCCCGGATAACGGCATGGTGAGGTAAGTAGATCGCTTTTTGATTATTCCTTTCATCTTCTGCCACCTTTCTCATGTGTTTCAGCTCTAAATATTCTTCAAGAACTCTCGAATAATCTTCTTTGAATTTGCTGTTTTTGCTAAACTTGCTTTCTAACGATCTTAATCTTTTTTCAGCGATGCCCTTCGATTCACCAACCTTGCTCACCGGGTCTACATCACGCAATGGCAGCCTTACTATATATCGACCACTCTTGTCACGTTCCGTAGTAGCTGTATATATTTTTTCGCATTTATTCTCTTCCTCCGTTAGCATTTTTTTTCCAGATGGTTCCGCTTCTAGCTCCCAAAATCTTTTAAGCAAATCATCCGTTTTCAGGCTTGAATGCATAACGGTGATATGTGAGGGAGTACTCGAATGATCAACTTCAAAAGTTCCTGACAATATCCACCCTAACGTGGTGTCTTGCGCTAAAAGAGTTCCACCCACATTCCTTTTAATACCCTCCTGGATGACTTGGCTGTAAACCTCAGCACCTAATAAAACATCAATTTTATTAGGCCTGTAGTATTCGGGGTCAGCCAAATCATCATCGGTCAAGTCTACCCATTCTATCCTAGTTACTTTCGTAGCTGGGAGAAGGGCAGTGACTGACTTCAGGACAAAGGCGTTTACATTTATTTGGACAGAGGGATCTATTCTAGACCTCACTTTAAGTACAACGGTTGACTTAGCCGTCGCACTTTTGTCCCCACCTACGCCTATCACAGTTTGCCTGGATGGCGTAATCCCAAAAATTGGACCGTGGATTCCGTAACGAAGGAACCTTGCGATCCTTGGTCAAGCAAAGCCCTAACCACTCGATAGGTCCCATCTTTCGACTCCGCCTTAATTAACGCAGTAGTTAATAAAACGGTTTTCCGACCACTTCCAGTCGAGAAACATGAAACTAGCGGCTTGCTTGACCCCTCCGCTTGCGCGGCTACTCCAGCGTTACTATTTTTATTATCCTCCTTCATCACCTTTACAACGGCTGATGAGGTTTCCTCGTGAGCCCCACTACTATCTTCACCAATAACAGACCCAGAAGCACCTGTTGGGTGCAACAATGAATGGTGGCGGCGTTTACACACCTGGCACTTGAGAGTGTTTTTGCAATTTTTGGCAGAGTGGTTATTGTATAGACAAACAAAACACAAATTATGTTCCTGTGCGAAATTACGCCTAGTTTCATTTGACTCTTTACCAAACTTCGGACAAGATGTAATTTTATGATCGGCTGAGCAAAATGCACATGATACTGACTTTTTATCTTTTATTACATGAAACGATTGAGTTCCTTTTGGGTGTGGATGTCTTTCCTTGTTATCTGTTTTGTCTAAATTTTCTAAACCTCTATAGCGGCTATTTAAAAAATCCGAAAACTGTATAAATGTGGGTAAATTATCACTAGAATCCGAAGCCACTTTGAGTTCCCAACCTTTCCTGGTCTCTTTATCTAATTTTCCACTAATTATATGTATAACAATAAGATCCCAGGAAGAGACATCTACCCCTAAATTACCAATTGACTCCAAACATTCTGAAGTAGTAGTTATAAGCCTTTTTATTTCGCTAGCCGATTCACAGGACAAAGTCTTTTGACTGAGTAATCTTTTTATTATACCATTTGCTAGAAACTTTTTATTGTTGTACATTTTATCTAATTTAGACCACGCAATTTTATAGTTGTCAGATGTAACCTTAATGTTTCTTAATAGTTGCTCAGCCTCCCCACTTAAATGACCCTTTAAATAAAAAAATCTCTGTGCATCGTCGAGTGATGTGTTCTCGTGCACCAATCCCACAAATAAGTCTCTAAATGTTTGCCACTCTGAATATTTTCCCGAAAATGAGGGAATTTTTATTTCTGGCAACTTAACTCTGCTGACACTCTTTTCATTCTGACAAATAGACTTAGAATCCACACATAAAGCAGTTGAATTTCCTGAAGATAATAATTCCTTTAATTCGCTTTTAAAGTCTATGTAAAATTCCTCAACTTCATCATAAAGACCATTTTTAATATAACTAGAGTTAGACAATTCAACCTTTTTTATCGTAATTAATATTTCTTTATGCGTGGCTGTGAATGTATTCCATAATTGTTCCAAATTTTCGAGACGGGTCTCTGCATATGCACAGGTTAATCGCTCTTTGGGAGCTTTCTTAAAATTGGTTTTTGCCTTAACCATTTTGGTACTAATGTCCTCCTGTATAGCAAGGAAGGACTCCATTTTGCAACAATTATGTTATACCAATTTAAACAAACAAAATAAAATTTAACAAACACTAAGTTATGGCACACTTATTATGTTTTTAAAGTAAACTAAACGATGAAAAGTTCCAATTCTTCAAGTTTAAAATTTCACAAGTCTTTTTACACTAATGTCTTTTGGGTCTAAAATCGGGCATGGATTCCCCGTCAGAACCACTTTTCACATAAAATTTTTACAAGTCCTAATTTTTCTACGAAGCAAAATGTTGATTTTCTGGTAATGTCAAACTTCAAAATACTGCACTTTTTTGAGATTTTTAAATTGATATTTATTCTTCTTGAATAAAATGAAAAATGTACTCACGGTTTTTTTGACGTGACAACGTCTTAAATTAGGTTGCGGCTGGGAGTCACTTATGAAAAAGTGTAACGCTCGGTAACGTTACGATGAGTCACCGAACGAGAGAGAGGCCCGCCGAATGCCTTGCGTCTCTCTCCCACTCAACTATGATCGGATGATCGGTCGTTGTCACGTAAAATCTTCGCCCGTAAAACCGACTTTACAGGCAACCATTTTTTCACCAATTATTTCACTCACTGACACACTGATGATGTCGCGCTGTACTGCACCACAAGCGGCGCGCTGTACTGCAGCGCACAAGTGGCGCCCTCTGCTTGTCCACGATCTGCCGCTCTACACCTCCCTTGCGTCGCTCCTCCGGTTGTTGCTACCAGCTGTGGCTGCTCCACGCGGCTACTCCTGGCTCCAACCGGTTCCACCTCCAGCTCTTGAGCACCTCACCTGGTGCCCACTGAAGGGGCTGCTCTGGACAGCGATCCACTGCCCAGTAGTGACGCGAAGGGTGGTAATTCACTACCACCACTGGAACTACCACAAACACTCCCGACCGTTCCGACTCCGAAGGACCATGTATAATACCGAGGGTCCGTATATAGGCGAGGAGTAAATAATACAAGCACTATATTCGGTTATATAGCGTATATTAAATACTTTAACTTTCGAGGCTCACACAAAATACAAAAAATCAATCCTGCCAAGGTAAATGCCGGTAACGAAACCATAGCGAGATCTAATTCGACGCCAACGCCATCTATCGAGCCGAGGGAAAAACCTCGAACATTTATCGAATGATTAGATCTCGCCATGATTTCGCTGTATGTCCGAACACGTATAAAGCGCAGCGCACATTGGGGCGGGTCGCGCCGCATTGCAAAAATCCCTCTACATCACTTTCGTACATTTTGTATAATCTAACGCACACTACAGGCGCGCCGCTCCGCGCTTTATTGTATTGAATGCAATGCGCTGCCACAAAATACAGAGAGTACAGAAGGCAATCACATGCATGTACTTCTCTTTTCATACCTACGCTCGGCGGTCGCGCTAGGGTTGTCAACTTTGGCTTATGCACAAAAAACTATCCTGGTAGTGGCACTCGTATCTAGTTGTTTGATTTATTGTTGAGCATATTCTACAATAATAAAACAAATAATAAACATAGTATTACAATACAAAAAGTTATTTAGCTATTTACACAATTTATTTTGCCCTATCCGTTTTAAACCTAAACCTATCAAATGACACTAAAAACAACACAATATCTATAAAACAAAAAATCATGTTTTCAACTTACGTAATAGTTGATGGCGTGAATTTACCTTACAAAAAATTTACTTCGTATATACTGATTCAAAATGGGAAACTATTATAAATCGAGCTTAGATAGCCATTTTTTTGTTTTTCCATTTTTGCACTTCACAGACGCGTGTCTCAAGCGGATGGCACTCACGCTCGCAGTAGTCGCAACCACTCCCGAGACGTGTCCGTGTCCGTGTCCGTGAGCGGTGTCTATGTGTGCGTTGCTCGAACGCACTTTGTATGTAGATTGCCTTCTGTACTCTCTGTATTTTTTTGCAGCGTATTTTATAGCCTTTACAAGCCACTTGCTCTCCGGGTCCGGACTCCGGACCAACTGTTTTTGTTATGTTATTTTATGATTCAGAGAACGTTATTTTCGACCTCGAGGTTGCCTAAAAGAAACGGGTTCAATTCGAAATCGAATTAACTATTCAACGAACGACACATTTACAGGATTTAGAAGTGAATAGTTGAAAACAGTAACAGGACTCATTAAGCTATTTCTTGATTCAATGAGGACTTGATTTTGACTTTAAAACAAGTGTTCAGTTCAAATCAAATACGTTTATTTGTGGACACAGCGCACCTCACACAAAGACACGGGGCGCGAGGTAGCGGGAGTGTAGTCGAGCGAGTTAATAGTTTGTGGCGCAGAGGAGCCGGAGCGTAGAGCTGGCGGCGAGCGGCCGACAGCACGGCGTCGTGTAGTCGAGCGAGTTAATAGTTTGTGGCGCAGTGGAGCCGGAGCGCAGAGCTGGCGGCGAGCGGCCGATAGCACGGCGCCGTGTAGTCGAGCGAGTTAATAGTTTGTGGCGCAGAGGAGCCGGAGCGTAGAGCTGGCGGCGAGCGGCCGACAGCACGGCGCCGTGTAGTCGAGCGAGTTAATAGTTTGTGGCGCAGAGGAGCCGGAGCGCAGAGCTGGCGGCGAGCGGCCGATAGCACGGCGCCGTGTAGTCGAGCGAGTTAATAGTTTGTGGCGCAGAGGAGCCGGAGCGTAGAGCTGGCGGCGAGCGGCCGACAGCACGGCGCCGTGTAGTCGAGCGAGTTAATAGTTTGTGGCGCAGAGGAGCCGGAGCGCAGAGCTGGCCGCGAGCGGCCGATAGCACGGCGCCGTGTAGTCGAGCGAGTTAATAGTTTGTGGCGCAGAGGAGCCGGAGCGCAGAGCTGGCGGCTATCGGCCGATAGCACGGCGCCGTGTAGTCGAGCGAGTTAATAATTTGTGGCGCAGAGGAGCCGGAGCGCAGAGCTGGCGGCGAGCGGCCGATAGCACGGCGCCGTGTAGTCGAGCGAGTTAATAGTTTGTGGCGCAGAGGAGCCGGAGCGCAGAGCTGGCCGCGAGCGGCCGATAGCACGGCGCCGTGTAGTCGATCGAGTTAATAGTTTGTGGCGCAAAGGAGCCGGAGCGCAGAGCTGGCCGCGAGCGGCCGATAGCACGGCGCAGGATACGATCATACGACCCTACGGAAGCGTTTCCATCAAAAATAAACGTTGGCTATTTTCTTTCGGTTTTCACTGGTATGCAAAACTTGAGGTTCAGTCTCAATGTACTGATCCACAATCATGAACATCTGTTTCGATACTGACGCTATCTCATGCAGATGTATGAATCCGACGTGTGCTCCCAACGGAGAACAACGAGGTGTAAGAACAACGGGATGATTGTTGAACGTGTGATGAAGCTTTAACAACGCCCTTAGCGTTGTTAAACTTTCATTGACTTTTTTCATTCAAAAACTAGAGGGGCCCATGGCTAACAGCCGCACATGTCGATCGATCAGGTTAAGCTTCGCTTGCCGCGGTTGGTGTGTGTATGCACCCATACCATCTCTTTGCCTCGGCGTTGGTCCCGGCTTTCATTCGTGGTTCTTTGACAGTTGTTACGGGTAGTCAGAAGCCCGAAAGTAAGACAACCAGTCTTATCAAGGGGTATCGTATTACCCAGTAACTGGGTTGTGGAGGTCATATAAGCAGTCGCTCCATGTAAAATAGTGGTACTCAGCTGCATCCGGTAAGACTGGAAGCCGTCCCGAACATAGTTGGGAAAAGGCTAGGCAGATGAGGTTAGTTCAAAACTTTGTATATTTTGATGTCAATTATTTGTTCGTTTATTGTTATAGAAATAAAATTGTTAAGCAGTAGTGAGCTCTCATTGCTGCTGTACCTATGACATGGCAACACGACATTGAGAAACATTGAGGAACATTGAGCAGGACTGCGACGATCATCGAGCACCAACACGACATTGAGGAACATTGAGCAGGACTGCGACGATCATCGAGCACCAACACGACATTGAGGAACATTGAGCAGGACTGCGACGATCATCGAGTACCAACAAATCAAACGGTCTACCTACTATGTTCAAAAATATCTATATCGGGGGGCACGGCAGTGCCCCCGCCAAGTCGAGCGCGAAGCAAACACTGCCGTACCATCCTTTACAGGAACCATTTCGCCGCATTTTCAGGCCCCTATTTGAGAACCTCTGGATAAGACCAGAACGCAGAAATTTTCGTCATCCAGTAAGCTATAATCACATACTTACAATCCAAAATTTCAAGTCTGTAGGTTATTTAGTTCCGAAGTTAAGCGAAAGCAAAGTTTCGCATTTTAGACACTCACTCACTCACTCACTCATCATCAAAATAGAACTAGTACTTCCCATAAACTCAGAGTGCTGAAATTTGGTACAGAGTTAGGGTTTAATGGCCACATAAAGGGAAAACTATAAAAATTAGGATAATCGAAGATCTGAAGTACCTGGTGGGTGACCCTGATTAGAAAACACAAGAGCCCAACCAAACTACTATAGATCGACATACCGCCTTTACAAAAAATATTTAACTTGGTGGGCCGCTTCATTTGATGTCGAACATTACACAAATTAAATAAACAAAGGACGATGGGCAAAAATGTATGGAAGCTGGTACCCGAAAAACATGGCAACCAAACAAAATAATTTATATACAGTTTTAAAGGTCTAATTAGATAGAGCAATAGTCGTTAGGGGGGATAGTCTCAGTTCGCTGTCCGTTCAGAGATATACAACCTTTAAAGGTTAGGTTAGGTTATCGTTAGGTTGCCATAAGCGGCAGAGGAGGACACCGTAGAGTTTTAGTGGGTTAGAGTCCCACATAACTGCACTATCTCCCCGTGGTAGTGCAGAATGCATGAGCATTTCTCCACGTAAAAAAAAAAAAAAAAAAAAAAAGGTTATCGTTAGGTTAGGTCATAAGTAACAATAATAGACTCTTGCTTTATCGTGACGTGACTGCATTTTATCTACCTTTTTTTTACCCCGTTTTTCCATTTACACTACGCTGGGGGACGCGGGAACGTACAATCCTTCCGCAACGCCCTAACCTAACCTTAACCTAACCTACATAATGTTAAAGGTTGTATATCTCTGAACGGACAGCGAACTGGGACTATCCCCCTAACAACTATTGTTCTACATAATTAGATCTTTCAATCTGTATAAAAAATATTTTGTTTAGATGTAATTAGTTTTCGGGTACCAAAACGCCCTAACCTAACCTAACCTAAACCTAACATAAATGTATAGTGTTAAAGGTTGTATATCTCTGAACGGACAGCGAACTGGGACTATCCCCATAACAACTATTGTTCTACATAATTAGACCTTTCAATCTGTATAAAAATTATTTTGTTTAGATGTAATTAGTTTTCGGGTACCAAAACGCCATAACCTAACCTAACAAATGTATAGTGTTAAAGGTTGTATATCTCTGAACGGACAGCGAACTGGGACTATCCTCCATAACAACTATTGTTCTACATAATTAGACCTTTCAATCTGTATATAAATTATTTTGATTGGATGTAATTAGTTTTCCGGTACCAAAACGCCCTAACCTAACCTAAACCTAACATAAATGGACAGTGTTAAAGGTTGTATATCTCTGAACGGACAGCGAACTGGGACTATCCCCCATATCAACTATTGTTCTACATAATTAGGCCTTTCAATCTGTATATAAATTATTTTGTTTGGATGTAATTAGTTTTCGGGTACCAAAACGCCCATCCTCCTTACACTAAAATATTAATTTCGCTCAAAATATTTGGTCAAAATATAATGCAATACAAAAAGAATACGTCCGTACGTATACGTTTCTACAAAAAGAAGTGAAATCCCACCAAAAACATTCTGTAAAAAACTAGCCAAGTCTCAATGGAGCTGCTTGTTTATCTCTAAAAAGTAATGAAATCTAGACAAAGTCGTACCAAGTCTAAGGTTCCTTACTGCGATTTCTTTATTATTATAGTTAATGTTGTGTGACTTGGCCGTTGAAGGGTACACAAGGGTACAAACCCAGGTGCTCCATGACACCATTGCACCAATCTGTCGCCATAACCGCTACCCATTGACGATGGAAAATTGCCACTTGGAAAACGTTGATTTAATAACTAGTCAATTGTAGGCTTGATAAAGCTACGTATTTCAATAAATGTTTAAGCGAGCCTGAAACAAACAGTATCAAAAATTATTTCCAGTACAGACGGACTTATAATCAATGATTAGAAGTCCGTCTGTATGTCTATTTTATGTTAGATCGGTGGTCGATTTGACGCTCCAAAAAGAAGACAGCAGAAGTCAGCATTGTCAATGCTGAATGCATGTGTTGCACAATCAACAACAGCCTAAAATGAGACACTAGCGTCCAATTACCAATACCGGTATGGGCTATTATCTCGCTTAACAAACATAGGTAGTTACAACAGATATAACATTACGTGTAAACAAAATTGACTTGTACCCACTAACGTATAAAGAATGTTCAACGGCCAAGTCACACAACATTAACTATAATAATAAAGAAATCCGCAATAAGGAACCTTAGACTTGGTACGACTTTGTCTAGATTTCATTACTTTTTAGAGATAAACAAGCAGCTCCATTGAGACTTGGCTAGTTTTTTACAGAATGTTTTTGGTGGGATATATATATACATATATACATATATAATAAAACAGTAGAAAAACTGTGTCTGTACATTGAAAATATTAAAAAAAAAAAATGGGGGGGGGGTTTAGAAACAGTAATAGGGTACGAATCCGAAAAAAAAATTCTGTCTGTTTGTTTGTACACGCAAAACAAAAATCATTCAAATCCTTCCAGAAGTTCCGAAGATTACTTCTGGAAGGATTTGAATGATTTTTGTTTTGTTGTATAGGTATTATGTCTGGGCAACATATAGGCTATAATTTATCTTGGAAACTTGAACACCTGATGCAGAACCGCAACAGACCAGCTAAACTATAAGAGATACAAAAATGGTACCATAGCAAAAATTGTTCCACGTAGGTAATGAGCATTTTCTGCCGAGAGAATAAATTTGAAGATCTGGAACACCTGATGTGGAACTCCAAGAGCCCAGCTACACCATAACATATATAGGAATGACGTCTTAGCAAAAGTTGTTCGGTCTGATGGGCATTTCCTGTTGACTTATAAAAAAACTGGCCAATACGAAGGGTTCCGTACCACAATGCAAAAACGCCGAAAAAAACACGTTTGTTGTATGGGAGCCCCCCTTAAATATTTATTTTATTTTGTTTTTAGTATTTGTTGTTATAGCGGCAACAGAAATACACCATCTGTGAAAATTTCAACTGTGTAGCTACCGCGGTTCTTGAGATACAGCCTGGCGACAGAAAGACGGACGGACGGACGGACGGACAGCGAAGTCTTAGTAATAGGGTTCCGTTTTTACCCTTTGGGTACGGAACCCTAAAAATCGAAGATCAGAAACATCTGATGTGGAAATCAAAACTATCACTAATTTCACCTACACGCGGTGAAGGCGGTAACAGTTTAGGACTGATTTTCGATGACGATGGTATATCATTGAAAATTTGACTCTACTGGCCAAAAATCCCTTTTTTTTTTAACGTGAATAAATGCTCATGCGTTCTGCACTACCACGGGGAGATAGTACAGTTATGTGGGACTCTAACCCACTAAAACTCCACGGTGTCCTCCTCTGCCGCTTACAGCGGGAATATGGGCACGCGTTAGCACTCATCCGTGAACCCGCCGCGGCTGTCCGTCACCGGACCCTCCTCTGGGGAGTACTCCCCATCACCGGCGCACCAGAACACATAGCACGCCGTGACGACCCCAGGGACCAAACCAGCACATGGGCGCCAGACGACCCCGTGTATGGGCACCCTTGGTAGGGGAGCAGTCACTTAGATTTTAATTGATCAGGTATCTTCTTCACAATAAAACTATAACCATGCCTAGAAAAAGGTCAAATCTTTTCCAATGTTCCAAAGGAGCTAAAAGATTGCGGATCATAAGATCCCAAGAATCTACCGAAGAGCGTCAGGAGAGACTTGATGCTGTTCGAGAACATCAGGCTGCAACTCGCTCCGTGGAAACCTCTTCGGATCGCGAAGCGCGCCTGCATTCTCAGCGTATTTACGCATCTACATCCAGGTCTCTAGAGACCAGTGAAGAATATGATGCGCGACTGACCGCTGATCGTGAGCGACATGCATTGTCTCGCGAATCGGAAACGTTTACCGATACAGAATCACGCTTGAGTTCTCAGCGTATTCGCACATCTACTAACAGGTCTTTTGAAACAAGTGATGAACTTGAGATTATCATACATTGTCCCGAACACGCACACAACAAAATACTCATAATCAGTTAGAAAGTGAGAAAGAAAGAATTGCTGGAGTACGGCATGAAGAGACAGATTAAGAAGAGCGCAACGAACGTTTGAATTCTGATCGACTTCGACATTCTCTGAACAGAATGTCGATATCATCTGAAGAATCGGATGTGTCTCAAGATATAGCCGTAGGGCATGGCGACCTTTCTTGGGTTGATAAGGAACGGAGTGCATTTACGTATACTCCTATGATTGACTACGCCACATATTCCGCCATCGGAGGTATGGATCAAAATTGTACTTTTTGTGAAGCTGTTAAATGGCAAAAAGAAACAAACGGTATGTGTTGCTCAGGTGGGAAAGTACATATTAAAATATTACAAAATCCTCCAGAAATATTAAGATAAATGCTAATCGGTGACCATCCACAGTCAAAACATTTCTTGGATAACATACGTTCGTACAATAATGCCTTTCAAATGACATCTTTTGGTGCAGAACAGATTTCAGAAGGCCCATTTATGCCAACATTCAAAGTGCAAGGCCAAGTTTACCACCTTATTGGTTCATTATTGCCTGAAAATGACGTCTCGAATCGTCTTGCGCATCCCGTTGTTTTTCAGTCCCTGGGCTCTTAGAATTCGACATCAGACGTTTCAGATCTCCGATTTTGACGACCCCGTTGTCGCTGGCATAAGCAACAGGATCCGCGTACGAAGTCGCGGGCAGAAGCTAGTACAAAATAAATGAGAAATACAAATGAACACGGACGTTAAGTTGATCGACAAAATTTATCAAATCAGTGACCGCAGCCTATTGACAGCGTCGCGCCAACGAGCTGAGCACCAGTGTGTCCGAAATAATTACAGTTGCGGACAGTAACTAACCACAAAACACACGCGAACGATAAACGATAACATTACAACCGATTTTCAAAAACCCATTTGAATTTGAAAATATAATAAAAATGGTACCTATGGGTCCCGCCTGCTTCCAACTTTTATTTTATTTAAAAGGCTTGTTTTAGTTTTTCAGTTTTTTTAAACTTAAGTTTTTACCGCAGTCGGGTTTTTTTATATTTTGACGTGACAACGTCTTAAATTAGGTTGCGACTGGGAGTCACTTATGAAAAAGTGTAACGCTCGGTAACGTTACGATGAGTCACCGAACGAGAGAGAGGCCCGCCGAATGCCTTGTCTCTCTCCCACTCAACTATGATCGGATGATCGGTCGTTGTCACGTAAAATCTTCGCCCGTAAAACCGACTTTACAGGCAACCATTTTTTAATTACTATTTTTTTTCCAGCTTTTTAGCTTACAAATTTGAAAGATTTCGCAGACGATTTAGTTCTTGGTGGGTACGGCTTTTACGATTTGTCACTTCGAATTACTTTTAACTATAGAAGTTGTATTTTTTTTTTTTTTGTAATCATCTTTTCAGGAGCTGGTTCGGCACGCTCCGAGAGTACTCTCCGCATCGACTTAGGTCGATCACGATTACCTCGCCTCTTGCTGGACTTGAGCTAGCGGCGTGTATTGTTTGTTTGACCGTGTTGGCGTCGTTAGCGGCCCGCACATCACTCAGACAATATACGACGCGCGTAGGGATTCGTTAGATATCGTCAACCTTATAATTAGATTTATTGTATTAGCTTATTTTCTACAACGTTTCGTTTTGTTATTGTAATTTTGCCTAGGTTAGTTTGAATAAATAATTGTTGTTATTTAAATTGCGGGTTTAGTTTATCTCCTCACACATACCCTGCTTACAATATCACAAATATTTGATGAAACCGGACTGACTGTGAGTATTATGATTTAATTATTTTATCGAAAATGTATCTAATTAAAGTATAACTGCTGATCCTTGTAGTTATTTTATTAAACGTTTTATATTTACCATAAGGTCGATCGATCAGGTTAAGCTACGCTTGCCGCGGTTAGTCTGTGGATGGGTGACCATCTTTACATACCCTTCCGTGCCTCGGAAAGCACGTTAAGCCGTTGGTCCCGGCCTGTCATTCGTGGATATTTTACAGTCGTTACGGGCAGTCAGAAGCCCGAAAGTCTGACAACCAGTCTTACCAGGGGGTATCGTATTACCCAGTAACTGGGTTGTGGAGGTCAGATATGCAGTCGCTCCATGTAAAATACTGGTATTCAGCTGCATCCGGTTAGACTGGAAGCCGACCCCAACATAGTTGGGAAAAGGCTAGGCAGAATGAAAAAAAAAATTACCATAAGGTCTAAATAGAAGAAAAAATAATATTTCCAAAAGTTATTTATTTACTTTTGGAATGATGAATATAACATTAAGAATATTATAATAATTTTGTAACATTTCTTTTTTCTTCAAAATAATTTTGTTTCAAAATAGTAATAATATTTTATAATTTTGCTAGTAGCCTAACAGTATTCCTTTTTACCGACTTCAAAAAAAAGTAGGTTATCAATTCGACACGTATCTATGTAATATTGTTGGAATTGCAGTCCGGGCGAACATGCTGGCCCGCAGGTTCTCTCGATGTACGGTTGCAGTTAAAATAGCCCTCTTTAAGGCATATTGCACAACACTGTACTCGGGGGCCCTGTGGTTCAGATATACCAAAAGGGCTTACAATGTTCTGCGTATCCAATATAATAATGCGTTCAGGGTGCTGTTGCGACTGCCACGCTTCTGCAGTGCGTCGGGGATGTTTGCCGAGGCACGCACTGACAGCTTTGACGCGGTATGGCGCAAGAAATCTGCCTCATTACTTCGGAGGTTGCGTGACAGTCCCAACATCATTCTGCACTCGATAGCCGCCCGGGCAGATAGCTCGCTTGTGTGGGCGTTGGCCGATCGAACCAGATCAGTTTTAGTTATTAGGTACAGAAAGCGTCACTATGTCCTAACCCCTCAAGTCTTAAAATGTTACACTGCTACAACATTGAATTCCTTACGAATAATCTAAAGAACACTTCAAAAAGAGTCCATTGTGTTGACTCGGATTCGAACCATCGCATCACCGAACGTCGTCATATTCATACCGGCAGTTTGACGAACTAGCCAGCGAGCCCATATGAATTGCGATGAAATTGTTATCTACTATCGGCTGAGTCATTATATCTTTAGGTCCCTGTCTAATCGAAAGATGTTATAATTTGACGGTATCCATTAATTTTACTTACTTACGTTGTCTTTATAAAATTCACTAAAACAATACATTATTTAAAATAAAATGTTTTTGCAAAACACAAAAACCAACTTGGGCCTATCACGGATTTGAACGCACATGTCTTTTGGGGGGGTAACTACTTAATGGAGCTGTGTGTACTAACATAGGCTAAATAATTATTGTTACTAACACAGTGGACCTTGTTTGTTGTCTTATAAATAAATAAATAATAATAAATAAATAATAATAATAATAATAATAATTACGCGATAGGATGCTGTCTCTGTTCCAGGAACTGGAACCAACCGTCAACGTTTCGGCCCAACGACTGTCGGATCAGGTGCGGGTCATCCAACGCAATCACAGGTTGGACGATAACGCACTTGATAGGCTGCGCTCAGAGGTACTGAGCAACCATATCATCTCGACTTCGGCACAAACTGCGGCACAGGCGTCAACAGTTGATGCCATCCCGCCGCGGTCCAATCATGTTGAAGAAGAGGATGATAGGGTTGACACAGTAAGTAGCCAGTGCAACGTCCGACTGAGGAGCGCACTGGAGGATGCATTACGCTAGTATAGGTCCATTCCAACCGAACTTAGACACCGATTACCACGGTTACCCATGCACAAAAAAAATAGGGCGCTTGTGTGTGCCTTGGACTCG
The DNA here is from genome assembly GCA_963082905.1 of Oligia fasciuncula. Lineage (NCBI taxonomy): Eukaryota > Metazoa > Arthropoda > Insecta > Lepidoptera > Noctuidae > Oligia > Oligia fasciuncula. The sequence continues at coordinate 385,927 of OY720391.1, read as the reverse complement.
CAGCTCAAGAATTTTTTCACATTCGATCCTGTACTGTGCGGCTGTGGCGGCATGTCGTTTAGCTAATGTCAAATTCTCAAGTTGTGACAGAGCTATTCGACCAAAACCAGCCGTACCTGGCAGCGCAGGATCGAACGTCGTATCGATGGGGCCAGGGTACTCATCGGCAAACTATGCTTCAGGGAGGGCAATACAAGACCACGTGTGATGCGCTTTGTAAGGCGGGTATTCTCGGGGACTGGAATCAGCCCTCGAGAATACATGTCCCGTGTCACAGAGCGCATCGACTTCCTGAAGCAGAAAGTTTGTGCATGGGCGAGCCGAATTCGGCGGTATAAGCGGCGGGTTGATCGATACACGCAGAATCGCATGTTCCAGAGCGATGAAAGGTGTATAGAGCTTGGAAGCGACCTGAACAAAATGTGACAGATGTATGCCGCCCGGATGATGTCGCCACAAGTGCATTCTGGTGCAGCATCTGGTCGGTGCCCGTCTGTCACACTGAGGCTGACTGGATGCAGGATGTCGAGCGAGTGTGTGAGTCTGTACCAGAAATGGAAACAGTCCTAATTACGCCATCAGACGTTGCCAGAGCGGTCCGTCCGTTACCGAATTGGAAATCACCGGGACCGGACGGACTGCACAATTTTTGGCTGAATTGGCTATTTAGTACACACACTTGCCTGGCATCTCAGTTCCAGTCATCCGTAGAGTCTGGGTCGCTACCGCAGTTACTAACAACAGGCGTTACCCACCTGCTCCATAAATCAGGTAGACCTGCGGAACCCAAGAATTATAGACCGATAACGTGTTTGTCGACGGTTTATAAACTTCTTACATCCATTTTGAGAGCGAAAATTAATACACACATTGAGAGTAACTCGGTTATGTCTGCCTCTTAAAATGGATGTAGGAATGGGTCCCGCGGTACTTAGGAGCTACTCCTCATAGACATGGCCATTAGCCAAGAGGTTCGTTGATCCCGCAAGGATCTGTCGACATGTTGGATAGATTACAAGAAGGCCTACGACTCGGTGCCACTTACATGGCTCATGAGGGTGCTGAAGTTGTACAAGATAGATGCAACTCTACGCACCTTCCTTGAGTCGTGTATGGGGCAATGGAAGACGGTCCTTCGTTATCCAGGATGCCGACAGATCCAGGGGAATGATGAGCCTGTATGGATTAAACGGGGAATATTTCAGGGCGACAGTTTGAGTCCACTTTGGTTTTGCTTAGCCCTGAATCCTCTAAGTACTCTACTGGAGGATTCAGGTCTAGGCTATCGGTTGAAGAGAGGTGGTCAGGTCATATCTCACCTCCTTTACATGGATGATTTAAAACTCTTTGCCCCCAACAAATTGCGTCTGATGGAGCTACTGAAGGTAACTGAAACTTTCAGTAGCGCCATCAGGATGGAATTTGGTGTGGACAAATGTGCAGTCATGCATGTAAAGCGAGGAGAGATTATGGAATCCGAGGGAATTCAACTCTCCGATTCTATAAGTCTCAGATCCCTCTCCTCATCCGAAAGCTATAAGTATTTGGGTATGTCGGAAGCGTTAGGCATCAACGATGCTGACATGAAGCAATCGTTGAAGGAGCGCTTCTTTTGTCGCCTGAAGAAGGTATTAAATAGTCTTCTTTCGGGCGGAAATAAGGTGCGCGCCTTCAATGGTTGGGTCATGCCGGTTTTGATGTACTATTTCAGCATACTCAAATGGACTCAGACCGAACTCGATGCCCTGGATAGAAGAGTCCGTACACTACTGACCGCAAACCGGATGCATCACCCACGATCATAGGTGATGAGACTGTATATCCCGCGGAAGTGCGGGGGTCGAGGCTTTTTAAATGCGAAGACCCTCCACAACCGTGAGGTGTGCAGTCTCAGGGAATATTTTTTAAAAGCCGAAATGGGTATGCACCGTGATGTGGTCGCAGTGGACAAGGGGCTCACCCCGCTCTCCATGGCTAAAGAGAACTGGCGCAAACCTGTAGTACTTTCTACTGACGACCGCAAGAAGGTATGGCAAAGCAAGGAGCTTCACGGGCGCTTCTATCGGGCTCTTCATGAGCCCGGTGTAGACTTACACCTTAGTCAAAATATGTGGCTTGGCCGTTTCGCTACCATCACATGGGCGTAAGGTGAAAAATGTATTCACTGTTCATTACTTTTCTGTTATACAATAGTTCTTGTAGTAACGAAACGGCCAAGCCTCATATTTTGACTAAGGTGTAGAGTTTGTGAAGTTAGGGCCTGTAGAGTCGGAAGCTTGGCTCTACATGAGATCTGATAACTTTTTGACAGTGCGAGCCATATCTGGTCTCGTCTTGGCAACATTTTACATGAATATGTTTTTGGTGGGTATGTTTGTTACGACAGCACATTACAAATTTTTGAATTTCTCGGCTTTTATCTACTATCATATGCATGTATTGTACATATAAAACCTTCCTCTTGAATCACTCTATCTATTAAAAAAACCGCATCAAAATCCGTTGTGTAGTTTTAAAGATCTAAGCATACATAGGGACAGACAGACAGCGGGAAGCAGAAGCAGACAGTACGGGCTCACAGCATTTTGTCATCTAATATGCTTATGCAAAATTTATGCCTTACTGTACATACACTCGAAAAACATAACCCTCCTTCTGGCGCAGTCGGGTAAAAACACGTCCGTGTTACGAAAATATGTTTACATTTTACGACGGCTGAATAGTACCTATAGTAAGTCAGTTTATGTTCAGTTGCGTCCACAGATAACTCTATGGTACCGCACCCCATCATCATAAGTGCTCAATTTAGAAGTATTCAATATTTGAAATATAGACCTAAAAGCGTGTTGTGATCAAAAATTTTCGCTAGGTACCATAGAGACGGAGCCACGGGTCAGTGAGCGTAGCATGTGATCGAGCAGCGGGGGAGAGGGGGGCGACAAAGCGCACAAAAACCTGCGATTGGAGCTAACCTCAAAGGGCCACAAAAAGCACCGCCGACGGATCCCTCCAAATTGCATTCAATCAACGCCTCGTGACGCTACGTTGAGCTACGCGACTGCTACGCCAGCGCTACGTTATTGCTACGTGCGTAGCATTCACGGATATCGATGGTAGCATTCTTGTCGCGCATAGATATCCGCTGTCGCGAGTGTCAGACAACAGAATTACACTGTCATGAACTCGTGAAATATAAAAATAGGGAATTAATATTAAAAAAAAATGCTTTTATGAAAACCAATAATATTAAATTGTTTAACTGACACACAGAGTCATTTCATTTGTGCTATTTGCACTCTCTGCTCTAGGAACTGTCAATTGAACTTTGAACTGGCAATTTAATTCGAAAAATTAATTTCGGTTTTGAAAACAATTGTTACAACTAGATAGATTAAAACCGTCGAAATTGATAATATCGGAAGGTAGGTGCTGGTCGACTGGTCGTACGTGGCTTCAATTTAAAATCTCCGGTGATTATTCATGCGTCGGGAGTGAGCGGCGACGCGAAATATGAAAATAGTTTCATGAATTATAACGAGTGGAGATAATAGATCAGTTTCAATATCCTGTAACGTTGTAAACTGTTATTTCAGTAAATAGGCAAGCAATCCAAATCGTCAAGTCCACGTCAAGTCATTGTGATATAGTTCCAACCCGTTCACATCACTTAATGCGCCTCTGTTTTGTCTCACTCGCTCAAGATCTTAGGAACCAGTTTACTTCCCACTCCATACGACCTATGCAGCGACCTATACTCCATGCGCTGCGAGCCGCGGAGCAGGCTTGAGGACGGTCAGTTGAGACGCGCGTTTACGCATACTACACCTGTGCGTGACGTCACACGTGCAGTCTCACTCTAAACTTTAACTTAATACAAAAATATAAACTGTGTTTTCCCCCGTATTGGGTAAGTGTATTGGGAAAGTTTTTGCAACGTTACGCATTGCTTTCTCATGTGTCATGGTGGTGGTCAATGATTTGCTAAATTGTGTTTCACAATCTTTTTTCCTTAACACCCATTTCTATTAATTTCAATCATTTCTTTTAACCATAAACCTTAGCTTATGCCATTAATTGTGTTCGTATTAATGTAAAAGTGCTTCACATTCTGAAGGTGACCTTTGCACACATTCGCCTTATGCGCGATAGTACTTCATCCACCTTACGCTTATGCTTACGCCGCCGTGGTCACCGTCAGGAGAGGATTAGCAGAGGGCTCAGTTATTTATTTCCTGGACATAAATTCCAGGGTTGTAGGTTCCGGGTTCATTTGCCCAAGAAAACCGCTGCCGTACTGCCTAGACATCGGGCGGTCAACACACAAGGCTGACATCTTTTTTTTTTTTTTTTTTTTTTTTTATTTGAAATGGGTTTGCTCTTGACTCTAGTCTAGGTCAGAGTTGACATCTGGCACCCCTTCCATGAACTCTGCGGGTCCTCTACCACCCAGGGTCAACTCCTCGGCTCCTGCGTCATCTTCAGCTACGCGTAAAGCCAGGACAGTACTTAACGCGCCTACCTACGACCTAAAATAAATTCATATTGAAAGTGTTTAGTGAGTTTGTTTTTTTAATCTCATTAAAAATTTGTTTATTTATTGCATTCATGTTGTTTACAAGATGTTACATAGTAAATATAGGTTTCAAACATGAACCTCCATCTACAAATATGTTGCTGTGACCTAGCACAGCAACATAATATATTTGTAGATGGAGGTGTGTTTATAATAACACACGCTTCAATCCGTAAGTCGCTTCCGGCGCGGCAGCATCCAACGCGGGTCACTTCACGCCGGTCACCGCACGCGGGTCACCGCACGCGGGTCACCGCACGCGGGTCACCGCACGCGGGTCACCGCACGCGGGTCTCCGCATGCGGATCACTGCGCGTGTATCACCAGCCTCCACGTCACTTGTTGACACTCTCTTAATCTCTTTTGATATTCTCTGTTACAGTACAGCGAAGATAATTATGATTTTTCCAAATAATAATATCTCAGTTGATTGAAAGAAACCGTAGTTTACACGTCAAGCCATCAGTAATATGAGAATCATGTGGTTAGCAACAGGTATATTTTGATTGCACTATTGGTTGACCAAATCAAATAGCAATCAATAGAGACTGCACCTGGCGAGACAGGCGACCACGACACACTGGCTCGGATGTATGTTATAGTATAGCGCTTGAATGTCCCAGGAACACGTCATTATCCGCACCAGTCGCTTGTCGCTCGCGGCTCGTGTCTAGTCGCTCGCCGCTCGTCTCTAGTTGCTCGACGCTCGTCGCTGCTGGCATCACTTGTGCGCTTAAATCACATTTATAACATCTCACATGCAGCGCTCTCGGCGCCGAACGCTCTGACAAATTGAACGACAGTTATAAAGTGAGCGGCAAATAAACTGCCTTCACCTGCGGTGGAAATGGATGGAAATGTGCTGTGCTAGGCGGAGCGGTGCGGCACGATGTAGATTATTTAACAAGCTTTTATATTACATGTCGTTATAATTGTAACAGTTATTCGAGTTCAAATTTCATCACCACATCCAGAACATTCCAATCGGTCAATTCAGTGTTACAAAAAAATATTACGTTACCATCACTCAACGAATATTACGTCAGATGAACAAGTCGCGCGAGTCGCCCGCGGCTCGTTCACGACCTTGCCGCTGTGAGCGGCGGGGCGGCGAGCGGTAAGAACAAAAGTATAAAAATGTTTGAAGCACGCCACGAGACGCCGCTCATAGCTAAAACGCGCGCGGTTTTATCCAAGCGAATCGCAACAGCGGCGCGCGGTGCGGCGAGCGGCAGGAACAAAATTACAAGCGAATGAGTGGCGACGCCACGAAACAAAGCGGCAAACAGAGCGGCGTGGACGTGGTGTAGGAGTGACGTACTCAGCGGCGTAGCTAAAAACAAAAAAATTTAGACGATTTTGTGGCGGTAATGGATACCGAGGCATTTATCACCGAAATTTTAAATCGACCGCCTGTATGGATGTCAAAACATCCCCAGCATAAATAAAAAAAACATTATAAAAAGGTTAGGTATGGGAAGAAATTAAACAATATTTTCCGGAATATGATGGTAAGTTTAATTTAAATTGATAACACAAAAACATAGTACCTAGGTAACCTACCAAACGAAGCTACTAATATGTTGACGAAACTACTAAACTACTACTACTACCTAAATACGTCCACCGCTGCCGCTGCAACTAACTGCTACTGAGTACGCCGCTCACCGACGCCGCCGCCGCCCCGCTCGCCGCGCCGCGCGCCGCTTAGACCGAAGTCGTGAACGGGCCGTATAACATGTCGCGTGCAAGTGCGAAATGTTAAGGAAAAAGGCTTGGGATTGAGCTGCTCCAATAGGTTTAGACAGTGAATGTTGTTTTATTTTATTTTTTGCTATTTTACACTTTATTTTTTTTTTTTATTATCCATCTATCTATATATAAATATATAAAACTCAAACTCAACTCGTTCTCATGGTTAACCTCTCGTGAAAACTCTCGAGACTGTTGTGCGTAGAGTATAACGGCATCCTATGTTATTTTAGGAACATGATTTCAACTGCCGATAACTTGAGTTTCGATGACGGCTCCGTTTTCGCTTCTTCAAGCGATTTTCCAGTTCTTGCAGACGTTCGGTCAGCTCCTTCATTTCTTTGTCTCGTTTTCTTCTATGATTTCCCATCTCGTTAAAATTTTTCTGAACTTTTATATACGAAAACGTGATCAGCGCGCGGCACAAAAAAGTACAATGATTGACAGATATCAGGAGAGCGCGCCAACGACTGAACCACAGATAACATTTGTTTTTTCTTGATGAAGGCTTTCATCTTTAAATAATGTGATTGGCGAGTCTGCAAGAGTGCAAACTACATAGTAAATAAACAATGAGGACGAGATTACGGAGCATAATTAGCAATGATCTTGAGATGCTGATATCGTAATAATGGCGTATCAAATGATATCGCACTTGAGTACATCATTGAGGAACGTTTATTAATACGGGCCTATGAATGGCGTAGCGCTTCCTACGACGTAGCGCGTGCTACGACGTAGCGCGTGCTACGGCGCATTGCATGCTACGATTTAGTGCATGCTACGCCGCCGCATAGCGATGCGGCAAGCGCTGGTGGGGTAGTATGTAATTATTATCAAAATTTGTGGCTGGTTATTATATCTATACTTAATATTATAAAGCTGCAGAGTTTGTTTGTTTGTTTGTTTGAACGCGCTAATCTCTGGAACTACTGGTCCGATTTGAATGATTATTTTAGTGTTGGGTAGTCCATTTATCGAGGAAGGCTATAGGCTATATTTTTTTTCTTCAAAATTAGGGATCCGTAATAAAATTGCTATTTTGTAACACAAGGTGTAAAATCGAAAACCTATTTTTGCGTGCGCTGCAAAAACTATTGACAATAGAACAAAATAATGTACTATGGGTTTGTATAACCCATTAAGACCTACAAAAAAAGTCCGCGAGAACATATATCTAGCTATCATGGTTTAATCACAATAACCGATTTTGTGTTCAAAATAATTATTAAATCGTCTGAAGAAAAAAAAACTACGTTAAATATGTATCGTAATATTAATCTTTATCGAAATTAAGCATTATGTTATCAAGAGTATTTATGAAGAAGTAAAATACTTTTTGTTTCATCTCAATCGGATATTTCGTTTAAAAGTTATCACGTGTGTAAGATGTTAAGAGTTGGTATTAAGGAGTTATGGGCCATAGAGTTTTTTATCTATACTAATAATAAAGCTGAAGAGTTTGTTTGTTTGAACGCGATAATCTCTTTAACTACCGGTCAGATTTGAATTCTTTTTGCATTTGATAGCCCAATTCTTGAGGAAGGCTATAGGCTATTTAACATCACGCTATGACCCTTAGGAGCCGAGCAAAAAGAAAAAAACTCAGAGTGAACGGTAAGCGAATACGAAGTGTTGCGACGCGACGGGGTGGGGGTACAAGAAATTTCACGCGGACGAAGTCGCGGGCAGAAGCTAGTTCGTATAATAAAGTAGCTGACATGTTATCGGTTACACACTGAGTGTGAAGTATTCATTATTTCAGTCGAAAGACGTCCAGTGCTGGACATAGGTCTCCCCCAAGCACCTCCACTTCGACCGGTTCTGAGCTTCTCGCATCCAACGGGTTTCTGCCTCCTTGTGGGAGGCCTTCCAACGGTATGTCTTCCGATACACGGTCGCCGCTCCAGAACCTTTCGACCCCATCGGCCATCTGTTCTGCGAGCAATGTGCCCTGCACACTGCCACTTCAAACTAAACAACAACAAACTCCAAGCATAGGCCTCTCCATTGGGTGACTTTCAACCTTCTAATAAGGCCCATTGTGAGCGACCAGGTTTCAGTGCCATAGGTCATTACTGGCGACACGCACTGCTCAAAGACGTTTGTCTTGAGACACTGCGGTATGTGGGACGAGAAGATATTGCGTAGCTTAGAACGCTGCCCAGCCGAGTCGGATTCGACGATTGACCTCTTTCTGGAAGTTGGATCTACCTAACTGGACAGTTTGTCCTAGGTAATAATACTCGTCCACGATTTTGAGTGTAGCGTCTCCGATCTTCATAAGAGTGGGTGTTACATGGGCATTTGACATGACCTTCGTTTTGTCCATGATCATTTTCAGACCCACTCTTTCGGAGGTTCTACTGAGGTCATCGAGCATTGTACTGAGGTCCTCCATAGTCTCAGCCATGACTATGATATTGTCGGCAAACAGAAGTAGTACACGTAGGTACACTTGGTTTCACAAACACTTTCTCATGCTAAAGTTTAATTAAATTTAGATAGTTCATTAGATAAGCAATGATTACCTAATCACTCCCCTTTAGTCAGAGATCCTTACAATGATAATACATTGCCTGTTGTTGTCATAAAAGTTTAAAGTTATGCTAATTTTAAAGCAACGAGTCGTTTAAGTGTAAAGTTCATTCTGTAGTACACGGTGAGTGAGAATGCAAGTCTCGCTTATTAGCGTTGTTCTGAAGACGCGGCCGGGACGCGCGTGCGGGCCGCGTGGGGGCCGCGCGCCGGCCGCGTGCGGGCCGCGTGGGGGCCGCGCGCCGGCCGGCCGCCCCGTCGGGCGGTGGAATTTATATTGGCCTCCAGCTGACCATCGGCATCTTAGTGGCCTTTACGTGCTCGCCTCGTTGAACACGGATGCGTTCTGTGTGAGGATTACTTCGATGATTACTGTTACTTGATTATCAGAAATGATGTTACTAGTTTAGTATTTATATGAATAAAAAACTAACACAATAGAATTTCATGAAGTACAAATATTTCTTAGAAAACACAGATATATCGAAATATCAATGTTGTTTTCGATATCAATATTTTTTTAAACATCGATACAATATACATCGATACCTTGCGTCCCTACCCTACCTACCTAGCTAGCTGCAGAGTGGCAGCAGAGCGGCGTACTATGGGACCAATCGGTATTTTCCATCTCAAAAATCGATAACTCTGTTGTTTTGTGATTTTTCTCCTTGAAATTTTTTTCACGTATTTGTGAATATCTAGGCAATAAAACAAATCAAATATCATCATTTAAAAAATTATATATTTTTCGTAAAAAAATTACAAAGATAAAGTTATACGAAATTTCATACAAAAAATTATACAGTTATATTAAAATAGCAATAAAAGTTACACTTTTGCTTAAAATAAGTTTAAAACTAAATTATTATTATTAAACAAACAGTTACATGATAAAAAATTTAAAAAATTTAGCGCTTATCCAATTCAACACTTTCTATTTCCAACAATTCTTTAGCTTCGTCAAACAATTCTTTGGATATTAGAAAACATGGTTTATTTAAGCTAGATATATAAGGATCAGATGTATATAACAAAATATGCAGAACGTCTTCGTTTGTTGCTGATCTGGAACACTTTCTAGCGTGATGTACCTATATTTCTTGTAATCTTTATTTCGGGCTTCCTGGGCATCTTCGGATAATTGTCCTAAAGGCAAAACTGCATAATGCTCTATTATTTTAGCACCATGTATAAGTACTTTATGGACCGAAGATGGCATGTAGTACCAGTTATATTTGCTTACATATTGCGCGGTTATCAATGTATACTGGCCGATTTTTTATGCGTTTATAGGGAATCCCGATGACATAGTTTGAAGAATTACATGTAATCTCTTGATTCTTCATCAATTCCGGTTATCTCTGCAGAACATTTGTAATTTTGGAAAAATCTCCTTGCCGTATTTTCGTCATTGCTATTACCAGAACCTTGACGTGGTTTATCAATGTGCAAACCAAGCACTTCTCGGAAACGTTTTTGGACATATTTTTTCTTGTCTTCTTTAAGTTGCTTGTTTTCTGGAGTTGTTGCAGACCACTTCTTAAAACCTAAATTGTAAGAAATATGGAAGGTCCTGGGGGTTCGAATTTCTGACCGTATAAGGAACACAATACTGCGCGCCAAAACTAAGATTACAGACGTTACCCAAAAAGCCGCTAAACTTAAGTGGGACTGGGCCGGACATGTTTACCGCATGTCAGATGACAATTGGGCTAAGAGAACCACCGATTGGGTCCCACTAAACGCGCGACGACATCGCGGCAGGCCAAGACGAAGATGGCGGGACGAGCTTGACTCCTACCGTAGGGACTGGCCGGCACTAGCAAGAGACAGAATTGTGTGGAAAAGGGAGAGGGAGGCTTTTGCCCTGCAGTGGGACAGTACAGGCTAGTTAGATAGATAGATGGAAGTATGGAGGATATGGTGATTGTAATTAATTACCACTACAGATAAATAGAACTTCCGCAGCAATATTATGATACTTGTGGTTAAGGCGATCACCGCAAACAAAAGTGCCATGGGAAGATTCTTTCAAATATAATAGTAGTCTATTAATTTGTTAATGTATGCTTCTATCATAGAAATCAAAATATAATAATTAAATATAATCCCACCAAAAACATTCTGTAAATAAATAAAAGCAAATAAATGTTATCTTATCTTATCTTAAAAAACTAGCCAAGACCGACGACCTTGTGAAGGCCGCAGGAACCCGTTGGATGCGAGAAGCACAGAACCGGTCGAAGTGGAAGTGCTTGGGGGAGGCCTATGTCCAGCAGTGGACGTCTTTTGGCTGATGATGATGATGAACTTTCTACCAAAGGTATTACCTACCTAGTACTGAAATACAGCTAAATTAATGATATTTTTAAACGAAACGAAGTAATATCTAAGTAAATAAATTAAACCTACAATACTAGAAAAGTATTTATAAGCACGAACGCGATTCGAAGTACTGCCTAACTGTAAATTAAACCTAGAAAACTAAGAGTACTTAATAACTAACAATTAAATAAAGTATTCAATTAAAACTTCTTTTAAATCTAATAATTAAGTAATAATCAGTAATCCGTCACTAATCATAAAATTCCTAACCTATTCAAATCTTCGAATTGTTATAATAACATGTCTGTAATTTATTTGGTGTACATAATAAAGAGTATTTCTATTCTATTCTCACGAAATAATAAGCGAAATCAACGAAATGCAAATAATCCCTCCTAATCCCTAGCAAACGTTTTCAAGCGCAGTAGAAGAATGTCGTAAACGACTGTATCGCGGCCGGTTGCCACTTCGCCATATAAGGTTATCGGAAAAACAAACGTAAGCGCGTTTTAAAATACAGTCAGCGTCATCTAGCGACGTGTGCAGGTATCACCGCCACTCTTAGTCCAATCCATTATATTTTGACCGAAATTAATATTTTAGTGTAAGGAGGATGGGCGTTTTGGTACCCGAAAACTAATTACATCCTAACAAAATAATTTATATACAGATTGAAAGGTCTAATTATGTAGAACAATAGTTGTTATGGGGGATAGTCCCAGTTCGCTGTCCGTTCAGAGATATACAACCTTTAACACTATACATTTATGTTAGGTTTATGTTAGGTTAGGTTAGGGCATTTTGGTACAGGCGGAGGAGGGGTCGAAGAAGACGTCAGTATGACAGTCATCTCCGACTCCTCCCAGGTGGAAGCCAGCAGGCGACGGGTGCGGGGGCACCCTCGCCTGTATTGCACAGGCTTCCACCAGTGCCGGACGGGAATGGCCAGGTGTTCTCGGCCATTCCCGTAGCCCCCCCTCAGACGGGGGGACATGCGGGGCCCGCCAGCTAGGCGGGCATGCGCCGGGGGGGTTGTGGATGCAAAGGCTGAGCCGGATTCCCATGACCTCCCCATCAAGGCGATGAGGGAACACCGCTGAGTTTTAGTGGGTATACTGCCACATGGCAGGGAGTCCCACATACTCCGTCTCTTCCCCCCACGAGCGGAGATGCGTAACGTCATTTCTCAGCGGAAAAAAAAAAAAAAAAGAAAAAAAAAAAAAAAAAAAAAAAAAAAAAAAAAAAAAAAAAAAAAAGGGCATTTTGGTACCCGAAAACTAATTACATCTAAACAAAATAATTTATATACAGATTGAAAGGTCTAATTATGTAGAACAATAGTTGTTATGGGGATAGTCCCAGTTAAATGTCCGTTCAGTGAATAAAAGCCAATGTTTACTTATACCAACTATAATGTACTCTGTGACTTATACGAAGACAATTTATTTTAATGTACTCGCTGAGGTCATGTTTTCACGGAGAATCTTGACACCGCGATTCAGCGGAGAGTGCTAAATGAACAACGCCATCTATCGAGATATTAGGTACTAAAATCGTCAAACGTATCAACATAAACGTAAGATTGTACATTCCGCCCACTATGGACAGAATGTCCATTGTTTCCGCCCACCATGAACCAACCACATTCGAAAAAATGGACTGTATTATATAGTTAAAAATAAAAACAAAGTTTTAAGTCGGTAAGTCATGGTGGCTAAGAACAAAATACACTTAAACTAAAAATAAACAGTTTAAACAATTAACAAAATCCTTAACAATGCACAATTAAACATATCTTTTTACTGAGCGACAGGTAACACACAGAGTTTAGTTACTGGTCGTTTAAATGTGATACCTTTACATTTGAGAGTGACTACCCTCGTAATATTGTCCAAGCCAGGGTGTTTTAAAGTGATTTTACCTAAAAGCCATTTGGCTGGAGGGAGACCATCCTCCTTTACTAAAACTAAATCTCCGATCTCGGGTTCAGGAGTTTTATTTGCCCACTTATAACGATGTAAAAATTGACATAAATACTCACTTGACCATCTACGCCAAAAATGTTGCAGCATTTTTTGGGTTAATTGCCAACGTTTTAATGATGAAATAGACGATGTTTCGTAATTATGCTCAGGTACTAGAATTAATGATTCACCTATTAAAAAATGCCCTGGAGTGAGGGGTGTTGGGTCTTGCGAATTTGTGCTAATTTGTGATAGTGGTCGATGGTTAAGACAAGCTTCTATTTGGTACAATAGCGTCGAAATCTCTTCGAAAGTAAGAGTCGCACTACCTATTACGCGTTTTAGATGATGTTTCGTGGATTTTATTCCAGCTTCTACTACTTCCAGCAACTAAAAATAAATTGAAAATGTTTAATAATAATGTTCTTAGCAATCTTTCAACAGCAAGTTTTGATTCACAAGACCCCAACATAAACTATGGTACATTATTTTCTACAGTATGCCAAGAATTCAATAAAGCATGTCCTGTAAAAAAAGTTACTATCAATACTAAACCAAAATTTAGTGAATGGGCCACTGCTGGCATTAGAAAAAGCAGAGATATTTTATATAATCTGTATCACGAGAAATCATTAACCTCTGATCAAGCCCTTCATAATTATGTAAGAAATTATTCTAAAATATTCAAAAGAGTCTGCGCTGAGGCTAAATCTAAATTAATAAGTAACAAAATTTGTATGTCTAATAATAAAATAAAAGCTGTGTGGCAGGTAATTAACAAAGAAACTGGAAACACAAAACAGCGAGATCAGAATGAGTTGTCCCTAAAAATTGATAATGAAACCATTTCAGATAAATTAAAAGTTGCTGAGACACTAGAAAATTTCTTTACCAACATCCCAATAGAGGTTACAAAGTCTCTCCCCTCATCACCTATATTAGCTGAAGCTCTTCTTAAAGAAAACTTTAATAAGGATATTCCAAGCTTTGAATTCCAGCCCATTTCTGTTGCCACAATTAAAAAAGCATTTAAAAGTCTTAACATAAAAAACACTGAAGACTTATGGGGGATTTCTGTTAAGGTTCTTGGAGATATTATTGACACAATTGCCCCTGCCCTAACAGGCATATTTAATCAATGTTTAGACAGCGGTACGTTTCCTGACTTAATGAAACATAGTAAAGTAGTACCAATTTTCAAATCGGGTAGTAAGTCTGATCCCTCTAATTATAGACCTATATCTGTGCTACCAGCTATGAGCAAAATCTATGAAAAAATCATGCTGGACCAGATGTTGTCACATTTTAATTCAAATGGGATTTTACATAGTCGCCAGTTTGGTTTCACGAAAGGTAGGTCGACGACGGACGCGGGAGTAAAACTCATCAGTCACATTTTGGAATCCTGGGAGAAGTCCCAGGATGCAATTGGCGTTTTCTGTGACCTCTCAAAAGCGTTTGACTGCGTTGACCATAATACACTGATCTGTAAATTATACCATTACGGAATTCGTGGACAAGCTGCTGATCTTGTTCTTTCCTATCTGTCAAAGCGGCAGCAAAAAGTAAACGTTAATGGGGCGACGTCATCGGGGTCTTTAGTTAAGATGGGCGTGCCTCAAGGCTCAATTCTTGGCCCTTTCCTATTTCTAGTTTATATTAATGACCTTCCTTACATGATGGCTAACTTGTCGGATATCATTTTATTCGCGGATGACACTTCCCTTATTTTTCAAATAGATAGAAAAGATACGGATGTCTTACATGTTAACGAGAGTCTGGCTGTTCTTAAGCTGTTTGCAGCTAATAATCTTTTACTTAATGCGAACAAAACTAAATGTCTTAAGTTCTCATTACCAAATGTACCTCAAGTGGGTCTGAATTTAGAACTTGATGGCAAAAAACTAGACGCTGTTACGGAAACTGTATTTCTAGGTATTACTTTAGATTCAAAATTACAATGGGGCGCTCACATTAGAGCTCTCTCAGGTAGATTAAGTTCAGCTGCATATGCAGTAAGAAAAATAAGGCAGTTGACAGATATAGCTACAGCTAGGTTAGTATACTTTGCTTATTTCCACAGCATTATGTCTTATGGTGTTCTGCTGTGGGGATCGGCAGCTGACGTAGATTCAATTTTCATTTTACAAAAGAGGGCAATCCGCGCAATCTATCAAATGGGTCCTCGCGAGTCTCTTAGAAACAAATTCAAAGAAATTGATATACTAACTCTGCCTTCTCTTTATATTTTAGAAAGTATTTTGTATGTTCGCAAAAACTTAGGACTCTTCAAAATAAGAAGCGATTTCCACAATATAAATACACGTAGTAAAAATGAAATTGTGTTACCTAAATTTAGATTAACTAAAACTAGCAAGTCATTTCTTGTAAACGGCGTCCGTTTTTATAACAAGTTGCCAAAGTCGGTTACAGAACTTAGCGATGGAAAATTCAAAACCTTCATCAAACGTGTCCTTATCAAAAAAGCATATTATAAGATTAAAGACTATGTTGAAGACAAGGTAGTTTGGCAATAATTCCTTCTGCACATGTGGCTTCCCTGGCTACTCATTAACGGCTTAACTATTTAAATGTCTATTAACTGCTCTCAAATTACGATGTTCATTTTTTATTTACTTTATTTACTTTTTTAACATAATCTCCTTATTACTTGACATTATATACAGAAAATTCAAATTTTTTCCATCTCTTTATTAGTGATTGTAATGGTAATCATATCACTAGGTTTTATTAGGTTTTTATTTTTTATTTATCCTTTTGATAGATTCTTATTTTGTAAATGTGAGGACTTTGTAGGCCTTGTAGACTTTAGATCTGTAGACCATTTTTTATTTTATCAAGTACCTGATACTTGTTGACAGGCCTACGCTATCCTCCCATACCTACTGTAATTTGAAAATATTGTAAAAGCCAATTATTTTTAAAAAGAGTAACCGTGGAGTTTCTTGCCGGTTCTTCTCCATAGGAAACGACCAATTGGAACCGTGCACCTAGCTTCTGACGTTTCATAAGTGCCCATGTAGGCTTATGTGAAATAAAAATATTTTGATTTTGATTGATTTTGATTGATTCCCATAGCCCACCGAAATGCGGGGCATGGAGTGGAATAAAATGCCAATTAGTGCCGTTGTTTGCCAAACACTCTGCGATTTCCATCGTCAAGGTTGACGTTTCTTGGGCGAACAAGCTTCGGAGTTCACGAGCGGCACCAACAAAATTCGTTCCGTTATCGCTGAACAAGTCAGCGCAATGGCCACGTCTGGCAACAAATCGTTTAAAAGCAGCAATAAAACCTTGTGATGTGAGATCACTCACTGCTTCCAAATGTACGGCTCTTGTAGCCATACATACAAAAAGGCATATATACCCTTTATAGGCCCGGTGGCGTCTACCTTTAGAAGTTCGAATCTGTATGGGACCTGCGTAGTCCACACCACTTCGATAAAACGCTCGAATTGGTGTAACACGAGCTGAAGGCAATTGTGCCATCAGTTGGTCCCTAGTCTGTGCAGCAGGGCGTACACAAACAACGCATTTACGGACAACCAATTTTGCTTGGTTCTTAGCATCAATGAGCCAGTATTTAGTTCGCAGATAATTAATCATGAGCTGTGGTCCGCCGTGCAACGTGTTACGGTGAGTTTCATTTAAAACTAAATCAGTGAGGTGAGCTTTTGAAGGTAATATTATTGGGTGTTTTATTTCAGTTTTTATTTCAGCTTTCTCTAAACGACCACCAACTCTCAAGATGCCCGATTCATCTAGAAATGGATTTAATGAGGTAAGTTTGCTTTTCTTTTGTACTATTCTTTTTTCTTTAATATCTTTTATCTCTTGCTGAAAACTCACTGATTGACATTGTTTCACACAAATATAAAGAGCTTCATTCAATTCTATACTAGTTAACCATACAGGTAAGTTATGATCATGTACGTTTCTCAACTTTTTGATGAATCTTTTACAGTATGCTACAACTCGAACTAATTTACGGAGAGACGAGAACTTGGTCCACAACTGAAAATTATCATTCTGCGTTACATGACAAACCTTTTTTGTCTTTTCTTCTAAATTGGTGTCTGGTATTTCACTTTTGTCATGAGTTTCGGGTCCATGTTTCAACCATAATGGTCCTGTTTTCCACAGTTCAAACATCGGTAACTCTGACGGGTTAATTCCACGCGACGCACAATCTGCCGGGTTATCAGGAGATGATATGTGTGACCATTGGTTCCTGTCTAATATATTTAAAATCTCCGACACTCGATTGGCTATAAACGTTTTCCAACGCGTTGGGTGGCTGCTTAACCAAGCCAGGACCACGGTTGAGTCGGTCCAAGCACGTAGGTTAGTTTTTGGAATATTTAACACTACTGAGACTTCCTGTAGTAATTTGGCTAATAAGACAGCTCCGCACAACTCAAGCCTTGGGATGGATACTTGCTTAATTGGAGCTACTTTGGTTTTGGAAGTTACCAGATGAATGTAGACGTTTCTTGAATCGTGAACAACCCGTATATAGACCACAGCAGCATAAGCTTCACTAGATGCGTCGCTGAACCCATGAAGTTCCATGGTGCTGTTTTCCTTGACATTAATCCATCGTGGGAGTCGACATTTTGTAAGTTCAACCAGACCTGCACGGTAATTAATCCATTCATTTAATAGTGTAGATGGTAGTTTATCATACCATTCTATTCCTGCAAGCCAAAGCTTTTGAATCATAATTTTAGCTTTTATGATTGCTGGTGATATCCAACCCATTGGGTCAAACAACTTTGCAATATCAGATATTACTTTCCTTTTTGTTACAGGTTCCGAGATTGGTGGTAGCTGAACGGAGTACTCGAAGTCATCGGTTTGTCGATTCCAGGTAAGTCCCAGTATTTTAATTGTTTCACTTTCTTTCAGTTCTAGGTTGCTTGTTACAACTGTGCTTTCTTTGCTTATTTCCTTATGTAATTGATCATCATTGCTTGCCCATTTTTGCATTTCGAAGCCTCCTTTGCTTAGTAGTTTAGTCATTTCTGAGAATATTTGTTTTCCTTCTGATACACTTTTACAGCCAGTAATGAGATCGTCCATGTAGAAATCATGTAATACTTTTTCAGATGCTAGTGGAAATTGGGCTCCTTCATCATAAGCGACTTGGTGAAGAGCTCTTACCGCCAGGTATGGAGCTGAAGCAGTCCCAAACGTTACTCGTACTAAACGCAAATGTTGTATGTGTTTTGTAGAGTCAGGTCGCCAAACTAGACGTTGATAATCTGCATCTTGATCAGTCACCTTCACCTGTCGATACATCTTTACGATGTCAGCTACCAAGCCAATAGGGTGAAGCCTCCACCTCATAAGAATGTGCTTAAGGTCATCTTGTAATGTCGGTCCCACTATAAGGTTACTATTCAGTGAAACACCATTGTTATCGCGACTAGAAGCGTTAAATACGATCCTGAATTTGGTAGTGGTTTTATAGTCTCTAACTACTTCATGATAAGGCAAGTAAACTGCTTCTGGATTATCTATTTCTTTTGAAGGTATTATTTGCATATGACCGAGCTTTAAATATTCTGAAAAAACCTCAGAGTATTTAGTTTTTAAATCCGGTAATTTTAAGAAACGTCTTTCTAAGGATAATAATCTCTTTACAGCAATATTGCGCGAATTACCATATTTACAGCTCGGATCATCATCTTTAAAAGGCAATTTTACAATATACCTACCAGAACTATCGCGTTTGGTCGTTTCCTCAAATATTTCTTCACAACGTTTTTCTTCTGGAGTGAATTGATTTTTGCTCAGAATGAAGTTATCAGATTCAAGCTCCCAAAATTGTTTAAGATTAAAATCTTCATTGCAAATGTTAGTATGCATGGTGATGATAGTACTATTGCAGCTCAAAGTATTGGTTTCACTATCACTCACTTTGCCAGACAAAACCCAACCCAATCTGGTGTTCTGTGCTATCGGTGTTCCTGGTGGACCTCTAATCAATCCTTCAGTTACAATTTGGCAATAGACTTCTGCACCAAGCAATAGATCGATTTTGTTTGGTATGTTAAACTTCATAACTGGTAAGTTGGGCCACATCTGAACGACAATTTTTCTTTCAGGTAGAAATGAAGTTAATTTCCGAAGGACGTATGTTTTGACTTTTACAGTAAAGTTAGGATCCTGGAGAGATTGTAGCTTAACATAAACCACATGTTTACAATTAAGTGAAGCGTTGTCTTCACCCCCCACTCCTGATATAACACTGTTGCATTTAATTCTGTTAAGCCCAAGTAATTGGACTGCAGACTCCGTTTTAAAGGATGCCTGTGATCCCTGGTCCACTAGAGACCTCAGTGTTATACAGGGTGATTGGAAGATGGGTGCAAAGCTTTAAGGCGATGATAGTACAGGCAATTCAGAACCATTTAAGCCATGGTTGTCTTAGACGAAGTCTTACTACTTTTTTTTTACCAATTTCTTAAGATTTTTTTCGAAAATTCCCAAAGTTTTAACTAAACTATTTATTTATGGCCAAATTGAATGATAAACGAATTCATTTTTATTGTATTTAATTAAAGTAATGTGTAAGCAATCTAGCAAAACATATTTTAGGCCTCTGTGTCGTTAGATATTTTTTTTACAGATATTTAAAGTTCATAACAAATTTTAAAATTTATAAATACTTTTTGTAAACCTTATTTTAAAAATCACGGAGCGTGCTTTTTTTGTTCAAACCTTTTTGAAAACATACTTGATAATCGCTCTTTCTTTTGAGATAACATTAACGCAGATATCTTACATATTATTGAAATTAGGACCTGAAAACCAATTTAAGGGAGAAATTTTAAATTTTAGGCAGTCTAAATAAAACAACATTTGAATTAAATTTATTTATGTTTCATGGTCAAAATGTTGTCCGTGATTCCCAATACAAGCACGGCTCCGTCTTCTCACTTCTGTTGTTGTTATTTTCAACATCATCTCCAGCTTCATTGTTTCAAACTCTGAATTCATTCTCTCTGTCAGTTCTTCTCTCGTGTTTATTTCAACATTCGTATACACCAGCTCCTTGGCCCGGCCCCACACGAAAAAGTCCAGCAGGGTCAGATCTGGTGAGCGAGCGGGCCAAGGGATGGGTCCATCTCTGCCAATCCAGCTGTCAGGAAAGCAATTATTTAAGTGTTCCCCATGTGTTGTGTGGGTTATGAAAGTTTGTAATGCCCTCCCTAGAAAATTTGCTTTCATCCGTCCACAAGATTGATTTCAAATTAAAGTTTTCTAGGGAGGGCATTAAAAACTTTCATAACCTTCATGAATGGGCCGCCAAAGACAACCATCCACATTTTAAGAAGCAGGTGTCGTTTCAGAGGAAATTCTGGAGGCTGGAGTAATTTGCAGGACGTTGATTGGGCCCCACTTCTTACCGGAGACTTTCAATGGTGAAAATGATTTGCACTTTCTACAAGTGGATTTACCAGAGCTGATAGAGGAAACCGGTGTCCCGATATTCGCAAGAGACAGTACAGTCATCTTTCAGCAAGACGGCTGTCCAACGCATTGGATGTTAAATGTAAGGGAACACTTAAGTAATTGTTTTCCTGACAGCTGGATTGGCAGAGATGGACCCATCACTTGGCCCGCTCGCTCACCAGATCTGACCCTGCTGGACTTTTTCGTGTGGGGCCGGGCCAAGGAGCTAGTGTATACGAATGTTGAAATAAACACGAGAGAAGAACTGATAGAGAGAATTAATTCAGAGTTTGAAACAATGAAGCTGGAGATGATGTTGAAAATAACAACAACAGAAGTGAGAAGACGGAGCCGTGCTTGTATTGGGAATCACGGACAACATTTTGACCATGAAACATAAATAAATTTAATTCAAATGTTGTTTTATTGAGACTGCCTAAAATTTAAAATTTCTCCCTTAAATTGGTTTTTAGGTCCTAATTTCAATAATTTGTAAGATATCTGCGTAAATGTTACCTCAAAAGAAAGAGCGATTATCAAGCATGTTTTCAAAAAGGTTTGAACAAAAAAAGCACGCTCCGTGATTTTTGAAATAAGGTTTACAAAAAGTATTTATAAATTTTAAAATTTGTTATGAACTTTAAATATCTGTAAAAAAAATGTCTAACGACACAGAGGCCTAAAACATGTTTTGCTAGATTGCTTACACATTAATGTAATTAAATAAAATAAAAATGAATTCGTTTATCATTCAATTTGGCCATAAATAAATAGTTTAGTTAAAACTTTAGGAATTTTTGAAAAAAATCTTAAGAAATTGGTAAAAAAAAAGTGGTAAGACTTCGTCTAAGACAACCATGGCTTAAATGGTTCTAAATTGTCTGTACTATCTTGGCCTTAAAGCTTTGCACCCATCTTCCAATCACCCTGTATAAGACCCTGTGTTAGTTTCTGCCTTTACTAAGGCTGTTGCTAATACAACCTGACAATTTGTGTTAGACATACAGCCTTAGTAAAGGCAGAAACTAACACAGGGTCTTATATAACACTGAGGTCTCTAGTGGACCAGGGATCACAGGCATCCTTTATAACGGAGTCTGCAGTCCAATTACTTGGGCTTAACAGAATTAAATGCAACAGTGTTATATCAGGAGTGGGGGGTGAAGACAACGCTGGTTTTCTTATTCAAACGTTCTTTTAATTCGACTTTGTAATCCATATACAGTGTGTTACGTAAAGGGTATGGACATATCAAACACAATGATACTTTTGGTGATAATGAACTACATGGCAACATTTTTTAATACCTATACCTACATAATTATAAAGTTAAGAAACATTTAACTAAAAATCCAAATGCTTCCAATTGAATTCTACACATCACTAGACCAAATCAGCTGATCGGTGTCAATAAACTACACACAAAAGAACAACTCGGTAAAAGATTTGTTTCTCCTGGTACTATTTGCTAAATGGGTTCCGCATGTTAGTTTTATTCCACAAAATATTACACATTTGAACACAAATGAGTTACTTGTTTTTTAGTAAAAAAAACGTGCTGCCTAGTATGTATCTACGTAATTATTAATACAGTATGAGTATTTTTTTTTCTTTCATAAAATCTTTTAAATATCAACTAAAACACTCCTAAAAGCTATAGTCCAAATTATCTATGAATTAAATGACTACATGCAGTCATCATCAGTTATCCAACTAAGTTCAATAAATTTTTTATGTCAGCAATAATAACAATTTTCCTGCAAATCTCCTTTAAGTTTAGCATAATCATCCTTTTTTGTTTTTTTGACACTGTAACTAACTGAGATAAATGGCTGTCAAAAGTGTGTTAAAACTGCAATAATAGGAAACTACAAAACTACTCAATACAAAAAAAAAATATTCGATTAAGTTGAAAATGAACCCTAGAAAACTTTCTTACGTAACTTATTGTGTGTCCTGGTAGAAATAATGCCAGAGGGTTCAGCACTTAATTTTATTTTTAGTAAATTTTAATTGAATATGTAGGTGTTATGGCTGTAGTTACTTCTTAACAACCGCTGACATCGCATACCGCTAATAATATCAAAAACAATTGAATTATTAAATGTATCCAAACACGTCACTTTGTTTACAGTTGTCCCGTTGTCCGATCGTCGATGATAGGCGCGTGCGCCGTGTTTGAACGGGAAATGTTTACATTTTCCGTAATCAGCGAATGTCTCCATCATATGCAAGAGAAGTTATTTAAAGTACTAGGACTTCATGAGTAACGGAAATTTTCACAGTAATAATACTGAACCCTAATTTCTGTACTTTTACAATCATGTAGGATAACAAAGGTTACCCACACAGTGATGTTTAGGGTCAATGAGGCAGTTTTCTGCTTTTTATGAAATTATTTTTTCATTTTGATTTACAGCAGCATTTTGCTTAATTATGTTTTATGTTCAAAACTTTTGTTTATTTCCTGATTATCCCCAATATCCATGTCAGCAAAGTTTAGCAACTAAAACTTACTTGTTCATTTCAAAATAAACCTTTAGTGAACAATAATTACAATGTTTGTAAGTATTGTTCATTTAATTAAGGTTAATTTTCAAATGGATTTATCATTTTCGTGTATTATCGCATGAAAGATGCTTCTTATGACGTGTTTCGTGTCGTAAGTCGGTCAATTTATTATGAAAGAAAAAAATGGTTGCCTGTAAAGTCGGTTTTACGGGCGAAGATTTTACGTGACAACGACCGATCATCCGATCATAGTTGAGTGGGAGAGAGACGCAAGGCATTCGGCGGGCCTCTCTCTCGTTCGGTGACTCATCGTAACGTTACCGAGCGTTACACTTTTTCATAAGTGACTCCCAGTCGCAACCTAATTTAAGACGTTGTCACGTCAAAAAAAATCGAAAGCAATAATTTGGTCAGTTACCCTTAGTACTAGGATAATAGGATATCCGACTTTTTTCGTGTGCTTTTTAGTCGCTCTCTGTCTGTATCGGTGCGAAGTTGTGATTAGCAGATCAGTGATCGTTGTAGAAATTTTAGTGAAAATGTCGTCACGCAGTAATAGCGAATACTATGAGATGATGATGTGTACGCAGTGGAGTGTGATACCGTGCTCGAAATGGAAGTGCGAATTAAAAACGCCTTCAGGAGTGTAACGCCGGATATGCTCCGCAATGTTCAGCGAAATCTGAACGAGCATGCGGCTTTGTGCGTACAACGCCAAGGCCAGCACATTGAACCTCACCTTTAAAATGTAAGTTACTTTAAAAAATTTCATCTATCAACTTATTCTTCATTTTTTACATAATTATTACGTTTCCCGTAACATCGTAGGCAAAGAAAGGGGCCGCGCCGCGAGCGATACTCTTTTACGATTCGCAGATCGGGGATTTCCCGATCGCCGCGGCGCCGCCGCCGCCGTTGCAGCGCCGTGATGTGCGTGTGTGCTAGGCGCACAGACACGTAATGGATAATGTTAATGATCCTCGTAGTGCGGTGACACGTTTGTTATGATTTCAATTTAATAAACTATCGAAATAAAAAAAATATTAAGCATTTTCAAAGTTATTGCTTTTGAGCTGAAATTTTGTACATAGATTCTGGACCAGATACACTCTTCAACCCGTTTGTATGGATATACCTTTTCCGTAACACGCTGTATAACTCTTCCGCCTGACTATAAATATCCCCTAAATGGTACTCTGACTTTTCATATTCTTCCCTTTTTACCTGGGATATTATTTTACTATGAGTCTCTTCAAAATTCGACCACTGTTTTTCTAAAGTTTCCAACCTTGTTTCCACGTAGCTAACGGTAATCCTTTCTTTAGGGGCCTTTTTGAAGTTGATGTATCCTCTTTGCATCTTTTGAATAATGTCTACTTGCAATCGTATGAATGAATCCATTTTGTTCTACAAATAATATTAAATATTTGAATTTAAATTTGAAACTTATCGTTCAGGAAGCTCCAATACGTAAGTTGGTGTCGACAAGCCGACGACAAGCCGACGACAAGCTGACGACATGGTTCCTCTGAGAACACATCGATATCCACCTGTCTATCGACACGAAATTGATTCACTATTAATTTAGCTGAAAACCCATTATCATTATGAAGTAGAAACTTCGGAGAGGAATACAGGTACAAAGGAGGATAAGATTAAATAGACAACGAACGAACGAATCGCCGGAAACGTAATCGGTCGGAGCCGCGGAGGTCATTTACAGACTAAACGAATTTCTGGAAGACAAGCGGTGTTTACGGACGCGGTTTACTCCGCACACTAATTGAAACCGACGCAGACGGCCGACGCGCGGTGCATACCACGCGCGTGGCGATACACTTACGGCAAGCCGCAGACGGACGACACGCGCGGTGCGTACCACGCGCGGGGCGATACACTTACGGCACGCCGCAGACGGACGACACGCGCGGTGCGTACCACGCGCGGGGCGATAAACTTACGGCAAGCCGCAGACGGACGACACGCGCGGTGCGTCCCACGCGCGGGGCGATAAACTTACGGCAAGCCGCAGACGGACGACACGCGCGGTGAGTACCACGCGCGGGGCGATACACTAATTACGGCAAGCCGCAGACGGACGACGCGCGCGGTGCGTACCACGCGCGGGGAGATACACTTACGGCAAGCCGCAGACGGACGACACGCGCGGGGCGTACCACGCGCGGGGCGATACACTTACGGCAAATTAGTTGACAAAAACTCCATTATATTTATTCTCTCTCTGTAGTCGGTCCCTCGTGTCTAAGGATCGTGGTCAGCTTCGGAGTTGCATTTGGAGTGGATGATCCGCCTCCATCGGTTTCTGTCCAGCGCATCCCTTACCACCTTGTAAAATTTAGAGGACGATGATTCCTTCACCTGATCGGTCCATTGTGTTGGTGAACGACCGCGCGATCGTTTGCCTTGGGTGTTCCCAACCACAATCAGTTTTTCCAAACTTTCATCGCCTCTGCGTACTATGTGGCCGAAATAGGAGAGAATGCGTTGCGGGTTTTTATTCGAAGCTGGATTAAGATCGATGCTTTGGTGCGTTTGGCAGTCCACGGTATTCTCAACATTCGCCTCCAGCACCACATCTCAAATTCATCAATCCTTTGTCTTTCTCGGGCCAAAATCGTCCACGTTTCTACTCCATACAGGAAGATAGGGAATACTAGGGCTCGTATCAATCTGATCTTGGTTTTGATACCAATTCCTCTCTTCTTCCAAATGTTACTTAAACGCGTCATAGCATCTTTGGCCATCCCGATACGCCTTTTTATCTCGGGGACACAGCTACCATCATTGCAGATTTGCGAGCCAAGATAGATGTAGTGGTCGACGATGTTAATGCCAGGAATGTTGCAGGTGACATTTGTTAGCTTCCCGGCTCCATCCACAATCATTACCTTGGTTTTCGCTCTATTCACTGCGATACCAATGTTGCCAATTTCACTCCGGAGACTTTGGAACAACTCACTCATATCTTCCATGGATGTTGCAAGGAGAACGGAGTCGTCGGCATATCGGAGATTCGATACTCTTTTTCCACCTATAGGGAAACAATTCTCCCAGTATTCGATGGTCTGCCGAATGATGTATTCTCTATAAATGTTGAAAAGGGAAGGGGATATTTATTATTTGATAGTATTACACTCACAGGAACTGTCGCGCCCAGTAAGTGGGACCGCGCATTATATGTGCGTAATTGTTTAGTTTTGAGTTGCGCGTGAGACAAGACCTTGCGTGAAATCACGCGCGTGACGTCACAGATCTCAGTATCACAAGTCTGGAGTTGCTGCATTTTCTTGCTTCCCGCAGCGTTCACCGACGACACACGTATTTCCAATCCAAATTAATCACTTGTCACCTCCTGTATTTCCTGCTGGGGCGGAGCTGCAAAGACAGTGATGAAGCCTTTAGAGATCGCTCACAGGGCCATACTTAAAGTTGCCACATTTCGACCTATCTTATTTCCAACGACCGAACTTTATAAATCCTGGAACGTTTTAAATGTTCGTCAACAGTACATTTTACATCGGGGGGCACGGCAGTGCCCCCGCCAAGTCGAGCGCGAAGCAAACACTGCCGTACCATCCTTTACAGGAACCATTTCGCCGCATTTTCAGGCCCCTATTTGAGAACCTCTGGATAAGACCAGAACGCAGAAATTTTCGTCATCCAGTAAGCTATAATCACATACTTACAATCCAAAATTTCAAGTCTGTAGGTTATTTAGTTCCGAAGTTAAGCGAAAGCAAAGTTTCGCATTTTAGACACTCACTCACTCACTCACTCATCATCAAAATAGAACTAGTACTTCCCATAAACTCAGAGTGCTGAAATTTGGTACAGAGTTAGGGTTTAATGGCCACATAAAGGGAAAACTATAAAAATTAGGATAATCGAAGATCTGAAGTACCTGGTGGGTGACCCTGATTAGAAAACACAAGAGCCCAACCAAACTACTATAGATCGACATACCGCCTTTACAAAAAATATTTAACTTGGTGGGCCGCTTCATTTGATGTCGAACATTACACAAATTAAATAAACAAAGGACGATGGGCAAAAATGTATGGAAGCTGGTACCCGAAAAACATGGCAACCAAACAAAATAATTTATATACAGTTTTAAAGGTCTAATTAGATAGAGCAATAGTCGTTAGGGGGGATAGTCTCAGTTCGCTGTCCGTTCAGAGATATACAACCTTTAAAGGTTAGGTTAGGTTATCGTTAGGTTGCCATAAGCGGCAGAGGAGGACACCGTAGAGTTTTAGTGGGTTAGAGTCCCACATAACTGCACTATCTCCCCGTGGTAGTGCAGAATGCATGAGCATTTCTCCACGTAAAAAAAAAAAAAAAAAAAAAAAGGTTATCGTTAGGTTAGGTCATAAGTAACAATAATAGACTCTTGCTTTATCGTGACGTGACTGCATTTTATCTACCTTTTTTTTACCCCGTTTTTCCATTTACACTACGCTGGGGGACGCGGGAACGTACAATCCTTCCGCAACGCCCTAACCTAACCTTAACCTAACCTACATAATGTTAAAGGTTGTATATCTCTGAACGGACAGCGAACTGGGACTATCCCCCTAACAACTATTGTTCTACATAATTAGATCTTTCAATCTGTATAAAAAATATTTTGTTTAGATGTAATTAGTTTTCGGGTACCAAAACGCCCTAACCTAACCTAACCTAAACCTAACATAAATGTATAGTGTTAAAGGTTGTATATCTCTGAACGGACAGCGAACTGGGACTATCCCCATAACAACTATTGTTCTACATAATTAGACCTTTCAATCTGTATAAAAATTATTTTGTTTAGATGTAATTAGTTTTCGGGTACCAAAACGCCATAACCTAACCTAACAAATGTATAGTGTTAAAGGTTGTATATCTCTGAACGGACAGCGAACTGGGACTATCCTCCATAACAACTATTGTTCTACATAATTAGACCTTTCAATCTGTATATAAATTATTTTGATTGGATGTAATTAGTTTTCCGGTACCAAAACGCCCTAACCTAACCTAAACCTAACATAAATGTATAGTGTTAAAGGTTGTATATCTCTGAACGGACAGCGAACTGGGACTATCCCCCATATCAACTATTGTTCTACATAATTAGGCCTTTCAATCTGTATATAAATTATTTTGTTTGGATGTAATTAGTTTTCGGGTACCAAAACGCCCATCCTCCTTACACTAAAATATTAATTTCGCTCAAAATATTTGGTCAAAATATAATGCAATACAAAAAGAATACGTCCGTACGTATACGTTTCTACAAAAAGAAGTGAAATCCCACCAAAAACATTCTGTAAAAAACTAGCCAAGTCTCAATGGAGCTGCTTGTTTATCTCTAAAAAGTAATGAAATCTAGACAAAGTCGTACCAAGTCTAAGGTTCCTTACTGCGATTTCTTTATTATTATAGTTAATGTTGTGTGACTTGGCCGTTGAAGGGTACACAAGGGTACAAACCCAGGTGCTCCATGACACCATTGCACCAATCTGTCGCCATAACCGCTACCCATTGACGATGGAAAATTGCCACTTGGAAAACGTTGATTTAATAACTAGTCAATTGTAGGCTTGATAAAGCTACGTATTTCAATAAATGTTTAAGCGAGCCTGAAACAAACAGTATCAAAAATTATTTCCAGTACAGACGGACTTATAATCAATGATTAGAAGTCCGTCTGTATGTCTATTTTATGTTAGATCGGTGGTCGATTTGACGCTCCAAAAAGAAGACAGCAGAAGTCAGCATTGTCAATGCTGAATGCATGTGTTGCACAATCAACAACAGCCTAAAATGAGACACTAGCGTCCAATTACCAATACCGGTATGGGCTATTATCTCGCTTAACAAACATAGGTAGTTACAACAGATATAACATTACGTGTAAACAAAATTGACTTGTACCCACTAACGTATAAAGAATGTTCAACGGCCAAGTCACACAACATTAACTATAATAATAAAGAAATCCGCAATAAGGAACCTTAGACTTGGTACGACTTTGTCTAGATTTCATTACTTTTTAGAGATAAACAAGCAGCTCCATTGAGACTTGGCTAGTTTTTTACAGAATGTTTTTGGTGGGATATAGTGTTACTCCAACACTCCAGAACACCATACAGACATATCTCTAAACGTCGGAAAGACTTAATTTGCACTATCCCACCTCCACGTACCTCTTTCGTAAAACGATTCTCTTTATATCTTGCTCCATCTCTCTATAATATTAACAAAAAAAAAACCGACTTCCAAAAAAAAACACTACAAACTGAAAAAAAAACACTGCAAACTGAAAAATAACTTTAATTTCGGAAGTCGGTGGCAAAAACTAAAATACTGATCCCTAAGACACCGACTTCCGAAATTAAAGTTATTTTTCAGTTTGCAGTGTTTTTTTTTCAGTTTGTAGTGTTTTTTTTTGGAAGTCGGTTTTTTTTTTGTTAAAAAGTTTTTAATACAGAGGATTTGTAAATAAAAAAAAAATCACTATTGTAGAGTTGAACAACCTTTGTTGACTCAGACAGGACCCCTTTATTTTTGTCTGACTGGTTATATGGACTAATTAATGCACCATTCTTCCTTAAAGAGGCTACCACAGAACAGGTGCTGCTGTTACTGCGACTGGCAGTCGCAATAGTGTTCAGTTTCAATACTTATTTATTTTTTACCGACTTCACAAAAAGGAGGAGGTACTATGTTCGGGTGTTTGTTACCGACTTCACAAAAAGGAGGAGGTACCTACTATGTTCGGGTGTTTGTGTTTTTTTTTTTTTGTATGTTTGTTCATCGAATACTCCGCCAATTGTCGACGGATTTTCAAAATTCTTTTTTTGTTCGAAAGTAGATAGTTCTGAGGTGGTCCCATTGTCACCAAGTTAGGATCTGATGATGGGATCTTAGAGAAATCGAGGGCAACCCTCAAGTTTTATAGGCTCACTTATTGTTTTTCGCATATTTTATGAAGTATCTTGTGTATTTGTGTATGGCTGTCACCATCTCAGGTAGCTGGGCTGATGATGAAAGGTACAACTCCTTAACAGTAAGAAGTTACTCGAACAGGCAAGGAATGTTTTAGTAAATATAGATATAGATAAATTATAAATAGACCCACTAAAAACCGACTTCCAAAAAAAACACTACAAAATGAAAAATAACTTTAATTTCGGAAGTCGGTGTCTTAGGGGTCAGTATTTTAGTTTTTGCCACCGACTTCCGAAATTAAAGTTATTTTTCATTTTGTAGTGTTTTTTTTGGAAGTCGGTTTTTTTTTTGTTAAAACGTTTTTATTTCTCGCTTTTTAGTGGGTCTATTTATAATTTATCTAAGTTACAATAGCCTAATGTCAACTTGCCCATCGCCTTTTTATAAAATATTCCTTTTCTCGATGCAGGGACGTTAATTGTTGAGGAGTTCTCCTTTTATTACTTTTTAGATTAGATGCTGATAATCCTGGCTGCAGCATCAGGCCAGACTTATATCAACATTGCATTGAACTTAAAATTAGTCCTGTTTAAAATGAGCCCAAACACGACTACGGTGCTGTAATTTCAAGGTTTGTACTTTTTCTGATGCTCCTGGCTTCAGCATCAGGTCTTCGGTGTTCCTCAGTAACAGTAAGTTTATCCACACATCGAGCCCTTTTCAATGAGCCTAAACACGATATATCTGCTGTTAGTTGTCGAGGAGTTAGGTACTCTGCAAACTATCCTGATTGCAGCATCAGGTCATGACTTGATGATCATGAGACCAAATGTGGCAAATGCCCTATCAAACATCAAAACAATTTACTAAAACGGTCCTTGCCTGTTCGAGTAACTTCTTACTGTTAAGGAGTTGTACCTTCCATCATCAGCCCAGCTACCTGAGATGGTGACAGCCATACACAAATACACAAGATACTTCATAAAATATGCGAAAAACAATAAGTGAGCCTATAAAACTTGAGGGTTGCCCTCGATTTCTCTAAGATCCCATCATCAGATCCTAACTTGGTGACAATGGGACCACCTCAGAACTATCTACTTTCGAACAAAAAAAGAATTTTGAAAATCCGTCGACAATTGGCGGAGTATTCGATGAACAAACATACAAAAAAAAACATACAAACACCCGAACATAGTACCTCCTCCTTTTTGTAAAGTCGGTAAAAAACATACAAACACCCGAACATAGTACCTCCTCCTTTTTGTAAAGTCGGTAAAAACTAATGCAAAATGCACAATCTATAAACTTCCATTCTACAATTGTAAAAAAAACCGTACGGACACTCCTTCTGGACCTCAATTATGATGACACTGAATTATTCCTCACAAAGTAATCATGTTAACACACACAAATACACACGCACACACTCACACCCACACACATACACACTTCACACAATGCACCCACACAGACGCACACACCCTAGTTATGTCTTGTATAAATACTAATAAAATCTATATATATAAAAGGAGAAACTGACTGACTGACTGACTGACATATCAACGCACAGCCGAAACTACTGGGTCTACGAATGTGAAATTTTGCACACGGCTTCCTTTTATAATGTAGGGGAGCACTAAGAAGGGGTTTTTGGAAATTCAACCTTTAAGGGGGTGAAAAGGGGGGATTTCGTTTGTATGAAAAATCTTATTCCTTGAGTTAATAAACTTGAAACTTGGCACGAATACTTATCTAAGTAAATTATTAAGTTTGGCATTTTTTGTTTTTCTTAATTACCCCCTAGAGGGGGATTGGGGGCTGTCAAAATTTGTATGGAAGAATTTTAACGGGCTGTCCGATTACCTCGAAACTCAGTATTTATACTTAAGACCAAAAATAGAGAACAACGTGTATCAGGGTTTTTCGAAAATGTACCCCTAACGGGGTGAAAAGGGGTAGTTAATTTTACAGGGGAGGATTTTACTGCGTGACTTGATTTACTCGAAAATTGGTATAAATAATCTTTGAGTCAAGTAATGAACACATCACAAACTATTTTTCCAAATTACACCCCTGTGGGGGTGAAAATCGGGGATACAGTTTATATGAAAAATCTTATTCATTTGGTTAATAAACTTGAAACATGGCACGAAAGTAAATTATGAAGATTGACACTTTTTGTTTTTCTAAACTACCCCCTAAAAGGGGATTGGGGGGTGTCAAAATTTGTATGGATGAATTTTAACGCGCGGTCCGATTAACTCGAAACTCGGTATTTATACTTAAGACCAAAAATAAAGAATAACACGTATCAGGGTTTTTCGAAAATCTACCCCTAACGGGGTGAAAAGGTGTACTTAATTTTACAGGGGAGGATTTTACTGCGTGGCTTGATTAAGTCGAAAATTGGTATAAATAATCTTTGAGTCAAGTAATGAACACATCACAAACTATTTTTCGAAATTACACCCCTGTAAGGTAATACCACTTTACAAATCCGGGGATAGTAAAGACACCAATAATTATAGACCCGTATCCGTTTTGCCGGTTTTCAGCAAGGTGTTTGAAAAGATAATGCTTAATCAAATGCTCAATCATTTTAACACGAATAAAATCTTACACGATCAACAGTATGGTTTCACCAAAGGGCGTTGTACGACCGACGCCGGTGTAACTTTATTAAAACACATTTTTAACGCGTGGGAAGAGGCCCAAGACGCAATAGGAATCTTTTGTGACCTCTCCAAGGCATTTGATTGCGTCGATCACGAAACCTTGCTTTTGAAACTTGAGCATTACGGACTTGGAAAACTTGCGCTCAGTTTAGTTAGTTCTTATTTAAATGATAGGCAACAACAAGTTCAAATAAATGGTGTCAATTCACTTGGTTTAATAGTAAAAATTGGTGTGCCACAAGGCTCAATATTGGGTCCTTTCCTCTTTTTAGTGTATATTAATGATCTTCTCCATTTATTAAAAAATCAACCCCAAATGGTGTTATTTGCTGATGACACTTCCTTAATTTTTAAGGTAAATAGACGTGCTACAAATTTTGACGACGTAAATAATGCCCTACTGCAGGTTCAAAATTGGTTCACTGCTAATAATTTAGTATTAAATGGAAATAAAACTAAGTGCATAAGATTTTCTTTACCAAATGTCAAGAGTAGTGATTGTGAGATAATATTGAATCAAGAGAAACTGGAATTCGTCGATAAAACTGTTTTCCTGGGGATCACGCTCGACTCAAGGCTACAATGGGGTCCTCATTTAACATCTCTTGCAGGACGGCTAAGTTCAGCAGCTTATGCTGTCAGAAAAATCCGTCAATTTACTGATGTAGATACCGCGAGACTAGTCTATTTTAGTTACTTTCATAGTATCATGTCTTACGGTATTTTACTTTGGGGACGGGCTGCAGACATCGATTCTATTTTTATTCTGCAGAAAAGAGCCATCAGAGCTATATATAATCTCCGCAGGCGCGATTCTCTAAGGGAACTGTTTAAGGAAATTAACATCATGACGGTGCCTTGTCAATATATCTACGAAAACATCATGTATGTAAGGAAAAACTTACATCTTTTTAGTAAAAGAGGTGAAAGACATAATTATAGTACTAGAAATAGGGACCTATTAGTTCAACCAGGTTTCAGACTGGCTAAAGTAGATTCATCTTTTATGGGGTACTGTTTAAAATGTTATAATAAAATACCTCCCCACATTCTTCAACTGAATGAGACAAAATTCAAGTCTTGTATAAAACGCACACTATGCATTCAGGCATATTATAAGTTAGGGGATTACATCGCTGATAAAAATGCCTGGCTCAATGCTGGTCCTGCTCCACAACCACAACTAATTGATTGACACTTGAAAGTATTGTTGGAGCTGCTGAAGATTGTAAGACTATCTTTGTAGTTAATTTCAATATTTGGAAGAGGTGCTTCCCTTTTTCTTTTTTTGTGTTTCTGACATTACGAACATAACTTTTTTAATTTATTCAATCAAGTTTTAATTGTTGAATACTTCAATATTAAATATCTCTTCCTGTTTGGTAGGTAATAAAATTCTATTTACCTCTTAAATAAATT
The DNA here is from genome assembly GCA_963082905.1 of Oligia fasciuncula. Lineage (NCBI taxonomy): Eukaryota > Metazoa > Arthropoda > Insecta > Lepidoptera > Noctuidae > Oligia > Oligia fasciuncula. The sequence continues at coordinate 351,722 of OY720391.1, read as the reverse complement.
GCAAACTGTAGTTTTGTATAATTTAGAATATTTTTTTTTTAATTTTGTAAATGTAAGAACCATGTTTCCGTTTATTATGATTTTTGATGTTGACTTGAAATAGCATGGCAGTTGAGAACGTGTCATGCTCACTTAAATGTCTCACCGATGGTGGCGCGTGTGTTGGATCATTCGGTTCCCTACAAAATGGTTGAGCTGGATGGTGCTGATCCACGCGTCATGTTCGTGAACGGGCGCCGTCGGTTGAGACTGGTCATCTCTTAACTGCCAAGGCTTATTTTTAATCTTATGTCTTGAATTGTTTCTTCATTTCTGTCTTTTTTACATTGTTCTCACATATAGAAGCAACAAGAATAATGTACCCAGGATTTTGTAATTATCTTGATTTAAAAGAGTGTCCATGGAGTTTCTTGCCCGTTCTTCTCCATCGGGGGGCACGGCAGTGCCCCCGCCAAGTCGAGCGCGAAGCAAACACTGCCGTACCATCCTTTACAGGAACCATTTCGCCGCATTTTCAGGCCCCTATTTGAGAACCTCTGGATAAGACCAGAACGCAGAAATTTTTGTCATCCAGTAAGCTATAATCACATACTTACAATCCAAAATTTCAAGTCTGTAGGTTATTTAGTTCCGAAGTTAAGCGAAAGCAAAGTTTCGCATTTTAGACACTCACTCACTCACTCACTCATCATCAAAATAGAACTAGTACTTCCCATAAACTCAGAGTGCTGAAATTTGGTACAGAGTTAGGGTTTAATGGCCACATAAAGGGAAAACTATAAAAATTAGGATAATCGAAGATCTGAAGTACCTGGTGGGTGACCCTGATTAGAAAACACAAGAGCCCAACCAAACTACTATAGATCGACATACCGCCTTTACAAAAAATATTTAACTTGGTGGGCCGCTTCATTTGATGTCGAACATTACACAAATTAAATAAACAAAGGACGATGGGCAAAAATGTATGGAAGCTGGTACCCGAAAAACATGGCAACCAAACAAAATAATTTATATACAGTTTTAAAGGTCTAATTAGATAGAGCAATAGTCGTTAGGGGGGATAGTCTCAGTTCGCTGTCCGTTCAGAGATATACAACCTTTAAAGGTTAGGTTAGGTTATCGTTAGGTTAGGTCATAAGTAACAATAATAGACTCTTGCTTTATCGTGACGTGACTGCATTTTATCTACCTTTTTTTTACCCCGTTTTTCCATTTACACTACGCTGGGGGACGCGGGAACGTACAATCCTTCCGCAACGCCCTAACCTAACCTTAACCTAACCTACATAATGTTAAAGGTTGTATATCTCTGAACGGACAGCGAACTGGGACTATCCCCCTAACAACTATTGTTCTACATAATTAGATCTTTCAATCTGTATAAAAAATATTTTGTTTAGATGTAATTAGTTTTCGGGTACCAAAACGCCCTAACCTAACCTAACCTAAACCTAACATAAATGTATAGTGTTAAAGGTTGTATATCTCTGAACCGACAGCGAACTGGGACTATCCCCATAACAACTATTGTTCTACATAATTAGACCTTTCAATCTGTATAAAAATTATTTTGTTTAGATGTAATTAGTTTTCGGGTACCAAAACGCCATAACCTAACCTAACAAATGTATAGTGTTAAAGGTTGTATATCTCTGAACGGACAGCGAACTGGGACTATCCTCCATAACAACTATTGTTCTACATAATTAGACCTTTCAATCTGTATATAAATTATTTTGATTGGATGTAATTAGTTTTCCGGTACCAAAACGCCCTAACCTAACCTAAACCTAACATAAATGTATAGTGTTAAAGGTTGTATATCTCTGAACGGACAGCGAACTGGGACTATCCCCCATATCAACTATTGTTCTACATAATTAGGCCTTTCAATCTGTATATAAATTATTTTGTTTGGATGTAATTAGTTTTCGGGTACCAAAACGCCCATCCTCCTTACACTAAAATATTAATTTCGCTCAAAATATTTGGTCAAAATATAATGCAATACAAAAAGAATACGTCCGTACGTATACGTTTCTACAAAAAGAAGTGAAATCCCACCAAAAACATTCTGTAAAAAACTAGCCAAGTCTCAATGGAGCTGCTTGTTTATCTCTAAAAAGTAATGAAATCTAGACAAAGTCGTACCAAGTCTAAGGTTCCTTACTGCGATTTCTTTATTATTATAGTTAATGTTGTGTGACTTGGCCGTTGAAGGGTACACAAGGGTACAAACCCAGGTGCTCCATGACACCATTGCACCAATCTGTCGCCATAACCGCTACCCATTGACGATGGAAAATTGCCACTTGGAAAACGTTGATTTAATAACTAGTCAATTGTAGGCTTGATAAAGCTGCGTATTTCAATAAATGTTTAAGCGAGCCTGAAACAAACAGTATCAAAAATTATTTCCAGTACAGACGGACTTATAATCAATGATTAGAAGTCCGTCTGTATGTCTATTTTATGTTAGATCGGTGGTCGATTTGACGCTCCAAAAAGAAGACAGCAGAAGTCAGCATTGTCAATGCTGAATGCATGTGTTGCACAATCAACAACAGCCTAAAATGAGACACTAGCGTCCAATTACCAATACCGGTATGGGCTATTATCTCGCTTAACAAACATAGGTAGTTACAACAGATATAACATTACGTGTAAACAAAATTGACTTGTACCCACTAACGTATAAAGAATGTTCAACGGCCAAGTCACACAACATTAACTATAATAATAAAGAAATCGCAGTAAGGAACCTTTGGTACGACTTTGTCTAGATTTCATTACTTTTTAGAGATAAACAAGCAGCTCCATTGAGACTTGGCTAGTTTTTTACAGAATGTTTTTGGTGGGATAGAGATCTACGCTTTGGAATGGGTAACTAGCTTCAACTTTCTGACTAACTGACAGACTATTTAATTTTGACAATTCAAAAGTGCCTGTACAAGGTTTTATTGAAATAAATGATTTGAGTTTGAGTTTGAGTTTTGAGTTTGAGTTTGTGGGGGTGAAAATCGGGGATACAGTTTATATGAAAAATCTTATTCATTTGGTTAATAAACTTGAAACATGGCACGAAAGTAAATTATGAAGATTGACACTTTTTGTTTTTCTAAACTACCCCCTAAAAGGGGATTGGGGGGTGTCAAAATTTGTATGGATGAATTTTAACGCGCGGTCCGATTAACTCGAAACTCGGTATTTATACTTAAGACCAAAAATAAAGAATAACACGTATCAGGGTTTTTCGAAAATCTACCCCTAACGGGGTGAAAAGGTGTACTTAATTTTACAGGGGAGGATTTTACTGCGTGGCTTGATTAAGTCGAAAATTGGTATAAATAATCTTTGAGTCAAGTAATGAACACATCACAAACTATTTTTCGAAATTCCACCCCCGTGGGGGTGAAAAGCGGGGGATACAGTTTATATGAAAAATATTATTCATTTGGTTAATAAACTTGAAACTTGGCACGAAAGTAAATTATGAAGATTGACACTTTTTGTTTTTCTAAACTACCCCCTAAAAGGGGATTGGGGGGTGTTAAAATTTGTATGGAAGAATTTTAACGGGCGGTCCGATTAACTCGAAACTCGGTATTTATACTTAAGACCAAAAATAACATGTATCAGGGTTTTTCGAAAATGTAGGTACCCCTAACGGGGTGAAAAGTTGTAGTTAGTTGTAGGGTTTTTCAAAACTCGACTCCTACCAAGGTGGAAAAGGGTAATAAAGTTTAAGGGGTGGATTGCTGGGAAATATAGTAGGAAATGCTGTATCCACTAGCACATAGCGCCACCAGTGGTTCGCAGAGCACTGGCTCCAGCGAAAGAGCCAAAATGGTCTCCGACACATGACCCTTTGCACGACAACATCCTTGTGCCACAAAGGCTGAAAAGCCGAAACAGTTTTTTAAAGTGTGTCGTCAACTCACTGGTGAACCATGACAAGAAGTAATGGCGCCAAACAAGTAGCCGAATTCTGGGCAGAGTCCATTTAGATTGCTATCGACACGCTAAGAAGAAGGGGTGGATTTTACTGCTTACTTCCATTAACTCGAAAATGAGTAGGTATCGGTCTTTGAGTCAAGTTATGGACACGTCATCCCAAACGATTTTTAAAAAATCCATTCTTGTTGGGGTGAAAAGCGAAGATCCTGTTTATTTGAAAAATCTGATTCCTTTGATCTACAAACTTAAAAATTGGCCCGAATACTTATTAATCTAAATAAATGCTAAAGATCATAAACATAATATTCGAAATTTTTAGAGGAAAGGACGAAATACACGCGGACGAAGTCGCGGGCAAAGTGCTAGTCAAATATAAAAATAATATAATTTTAAATTTCAAATTTGATTTTCGTATTGTTCTTGATCCTAATCTTTATTCTGTTTATAATTTCTGGTTTGATTTTAATTTGGTTTTGATTTTGTTTTTAATTTTGATATTGATTGTGAGTTTGATTATGTTTATGATTTTAATTTTGGCTGAAATTATTGTCTTTTATCACAATATTTTTATACAATAATCCACCAATCAGGGGACCGGCACTGTCTCTCCTTATCACAGGCTAAATTCTAGCCTATCTAGGAGAACAGTACTACACCCATCTTTATTGTATAGTTGAACCTATAAATTATATACCTGCATGCAACTTTTGTAAACTTTACAATCCCATTTTTGAAATAAACTATTAATAATATTTTTTTTTTTTTGAGATTTGTTTTATTCGGCCTAGCCGGATAGCTGATGGCACGGGCCTAAGCCAAGTGTTCATCAGTGGGATTAAGTGTTGGAGTAATATTAGATTATTATTATTTAATGTGCATCTTTACGAAATTTAGGGAAGTGTAAATCTAAGCCAAAAGATTTTGCAATTTTGCACCTATGTAGGTATATGTAATCTTTCTAGATTCAACCACAACAATACAACATTCAGAATAAGATTAATTACTTTTGGAACCTGCTTTCTTTTATCTGCTCTCAAATCAGGCGTGATCGGGGTCAAGAGCGGGCCCATTTAGTAATAAAAAAAATCAAATCACACTAATATTATAAAGGCGAAAGTTTGTGAGTGTATGTGTGTGGGGGGGGGGTGTGTGTATGTGTGTGGGGGTGTGTTTATATGTTTGTTACTTCTTCACGCTCAAACGGCTGGACCAATTTTGATAAAAGTAAGGTGGTAGTTAAAACCCTGGATTAACATAAAGGCTACGTTTTATCCCGATATTCCCACGGGATCGACATTTACGCGGGTGAAACCGCGGGGCGCAGCATAAAAACGTCTAAGGTTTGTGAAAATTTCAAGCTTTATATGTTTCACGAATAGTGGCCTATTAGTCAAACATGTTCATTTGAAATACTGGCGACCCGCTCCTGCTTCGCACGGTTCTTAAAAACGACTTGACGAAACATTGAGCAACTTTGATTGAAAGTTGCGGAATCGGAACCAGCCTACACCACTTTGCACACACATATTTCGCACATTTTAACTATTTCAGCATTTTAGTCTTCGGGATAAGATAACGAGGTTTATTTGCATTCAAATTTGTTTTATTTAGTTTTGCTATGTACTACCAAACGAATCTTGAGCGAGACGCCCAGTTCGTCTACTGGACTAGTAAATGTGCGTTTGTTATGTCAGAGTGAGAGCAGCAGTTACAGTCACCGTAACAACCAGTCGTGAGAAGCCAATCAATTGTACCGGAGGACGGAGGCGGGGGGCGGGGAGTGGCAATAGTTTCTATTAATTGTTATGCGTTAGTTATGAGACGCTATGCGGCCGCGGTTGCGACACAAGTTGAACTCTTCTTGCCTCCACGGGATTGCTGGCGCACTTCATGGGATCGTAGTTATGGACAATGAAATCAATCGGATTCTTACCAGTACTTCAAAGCTCTTTGGTTTATTTCCGTTCCAGTACAGGCGTAACTGTTGATGGCTCAGTATGTTGTTACGTCTCGTATTGAGAAGGCCGTCCTCGAGCCAAGTAGCAACTTCTGACATGACATTATTCTTATTATTATGACAAGCCTGACTAGGAGACCCGCAAAGCATCGAACATATCCCCAGGATCCTAGGAGCTACCAAAAAACAAGAGTACGGTGACACCAGTAACCTTGAGGAGTTCAGTCCCCTTGATGGAGATATAGTAGTGTTGATGTGATGATGATGACGTAGTGGAGGCACATGTTCGAGCAACACGAGCATAGCTGCAGATACTTACGACGAACGTCCCAAACATCTACACGATACACTTCTATATCGGGCCGAGAGTAGAGCGACTAAGTCCGTTACCCCGCTGGCGGGGGGCAGGGAGGTGCGCAATTAATAACCCGCAGTCAAGTTGTCTCCAACACTATTAAGATAAGCCACTTTAACTTTTTGTATCCAGCGACTGAATATTGTCACAAATCATTGTACGTTGTCAGCTACGGTTACTCGCACGGGGTCCATATTGGCTCACCTAAAGTTCTTTACCCGAAATTGTTCTTCCTAATCATTTGTAATCCAAATGATCACTCTTCCTAAAAATTTTCATCCTAAAGTTTTCATTCATACTATTTGTAGTGCTACCGGCGATGTTCATAACACTCATGTTTCCGAAAATTGTAATTAATAATATCATTAATGTAAATATATTTAAACTAATAATATCATTAATGTAAATATATTTAAACTAATAATATCATTAATGTAAATATATTTAAACTAATAATATCATTAATGTAAATATATTTAAACTAATAATATCATTAATGTAAATATATTTAAACTCCTACTGTTTTTTATCATAACGCTTTTATCCCTAAACATGATTACCATAATATTTTCACTCATCCTCAGAAATAAACATTTACCAAGTGTAATAAAAAATATATGTAAACAAGCATGTAGCTTGCAAGCAAGCATGCAGCGTGCAAACAAGCATGCAACATGCAAGCAGGCATGCAACATGCAGCATCTCTTGTGTCAGCAGCTCTTGTATCCAATGTCGACGGAGACCCGCCTCGCGGGGCTCCTATTTCTGTGTGAAGGGTTTAAAGTAACCTAACAAAACCGAACCTCGGGGTGCCCTTCGCTCGCTCTTGCAATCTATGTCGACGGAGCCCCGCTTCGCGGGGCCCCTATTTCTTATTATCCTTTAACTACTTGTACCATGGTACAATTATTCTTATATGTTATACATGTTATGTGAAAATAAAGTTACACAAAATTAATGTATACATACAATACTGATTATCTTATATACATATAATAAATCTGTAGACGAGGCGTTTCTGTACATTGAAAATAAAAATTATAAAAATAGTTGGGCTGTTATAGGATAACCAACACATGCCATTTCTTCAATTTTTGGAATTTTTGTCTGTTTGTCTGTTTGGATGTGACAGATTTTGAACAGGCTCAACGTAAAAAGTAACAAACCAATATGGTTCACATTTATACTCAAATATAGTGTAGAACTCGGAGCAGTGATTAGTCTTTGTTTCATCGCAATCGCTTCAGTCTATCAAAAGATATAATCAATTTAAAGCATTCTATAACAATTTTTATTGCAATAAGTGGAAACATGTAACGACATCTATTGGCGCGATATAGTACTAACGAAATCATATTGTGATCTTTAAAACATTATTATGTGTTTAATCACGTCGTAAAGGCTTGCCTTTATGACGAAATAATTCTGGTCCTTATGTCTGTGTTATTTAAAAAAATAAATAATGATAATGTTTAAATAAATAATATAAACATATATAATAAAATCGTAGGAAAGGCAAAACTGTACATAGAATATATAAAAAAAAATACTTGGGGCGTGATCTACAATCGATATCGAAGCCAAAAATATAGTTTTTAGAATTTTTGTCTGTTTGTCTATATGTCCGGGCTAAACTCAAAAAGTACTGCATGGATTTACTTCAAATTTTGCATGAATATTACTAAGAGGTCGGGTCAACATATAGGCTACATATTATCACGCTATCACCTACGAGGAGGAGCTGTGAATCTTTATTTTTCTTACGCATTCTGTGACAGCGTGTAATCTAACGACGCATATTTAAATGTTGTTTTTGAGTAAGTCATGCTATTATCTAGCTTTACACTATAAAAACTTTTACGCCACTTAAGTAACTTGGGCAGAGAAACATAGTTTAATGAATGTTAGTAGTATAAGACAATTTTGAAGCAGCGCCATCTATGAGATTTCATAAAAATCAAATCAAGTTACATGTCAACACTTTTTGGAAATTAATAATTTAAATTTGATCATGTTGGTGAGGTTAGTAGTTAGTTATTCTTAAAATTCATAGATGGTAATGTGCATTTTCTTCATAAAAGTTGTATCGTATAGTTCGTTTTAACAAATTCAAGTTCCAACAAAACCCTCAAAATCTTGAGCAGAGTTGAGAAAGACAATTTAAAAAAAATGCGGTGTTAAGTATTACAAAAAAGTTTGTTCATTGATGATGATCATTTCTTTTAGTTAGTACAAAATAAACATTGTCTGTTAATACTTTTGTTCGGTATTTATCTGTGTGATTATTGCTTGGTAATTAATATATTTTCATGTCGTATACCTAATTATAAACTTAAATTATACCGTGCATCCGAATAATGGCGAATGCGATTTTCTGCGGTTGTTACTTCACACTGTCCGAGGCAAAGTCTTTCGTCTTTCTGAGGACATTTGATGGCGTGGAGTTTCCCACTTACCGCGCAGCCTGCGTAGCACGTCACCTTCTCGACGGTGACCAAAATTGGGCTGACACCCTCGCGGAGGCGAGCGTCAGTGACAGTCCCAGCCGCATGCGTCATCTGTTTGCAGTCATCTTGGTGTTTTGTGGAGTCGCGAACCCGGTAGCTTTGTGGGAGAAGTATCGCCATCATCTGTCTGAAGATTTTCTACGACCTTTGAGGCGTGCTACTGGAGACGAAGTCGGAGACGGCGAAATGACCACCATACGAAATGACTATGTCGCTTTGTTCTCTTTAGAGCAAAAACAAATTTATGACACCGTCCTTGAAAGCGTTTGGCAAAACCAGGGTAAAATGTTTTTCTTGGATGCTCCTGGTGGTACAGGAAAAACATTTGTTACCACTGGCATACTTGCAGAGGTCAGGAGGCAAGGCAAAATTGCTATTGCCGTAGCGTCGTCGGGAATCGCTGCCACACTGCTTCCGGGACTGCAAGACAGCACATGCCATGTTTAAAATTCCCATCTATTTAGAGAGCGCCGAAACGCCTGTTTGTGGTGTGTCACGTAACAGCGATAAGGGACACGTGCTCAAGGATTGCTCTCTGATCGTATGGGATGAGTGTACGATGGCCGAGGATCGAGGGCTGACGAGGTGAATGCTTCGTTGAAACGATCTTCGTTGTGGTCACGAGTTCGTACGCTGCGCTTGACCATTAATATGAGAGCTCGGCTCGGCGGCAATGCACGCGCTCAAGAATTCTCCGATGTCCTTCTAAGTCTTGGCGAAGGCACTCTACCAGAAGGGAGAGGTAGACAGGTGGTGCTTCCAGAGTCTCTCGGTAGAGTGGTTTCCAGCTTAGAAGAACTCATTCGCTGTGTGTACGGGGACATTCAGTCGTATACCGCACCAGCAGAATTCTTGGGTGTGTGAGCGGGCCATTTTGACGCCCAAAAATGATCAGGCTGCAGCAATTAACGAATGCATTCTCTCGGAAATTGAGGGGAATGAAGTGGTCTACACCTCGATAAACACTGTTGTCAAGCAAGATGACGCCACACATTATCCCGTGGAATTTCTGAACTCCCTGTCAGCAAGTGGACTTCCAGCGCATACCATCAAGCTGAAGCGGTGTCCCGGTTATGCTTCTTCGGAACCTATCTCCTCCGAAGTTGTGTGACGGGACCCGCCTTAAAGTCATCTCGCTCCACAGACACACCATTGAGGCGGAAATTCTTCCGGGTTATGGCGTCGGCGAGGCAGTATTTATACCACGCATTCCCCTCATACCTCATAACTTCCCGTTCCAGTTCAAGCGCGTACAGCTCCCCGTGAGTATTTGCTTCGCGATGACCATTAATAAGTCGCAGGGGCAGACACTGAGGGCAGTGGGTGTCGACGTCAGGACGAGTTGCTTCTCACACGGGCAACTGTACGTCGTCGCTTGCTCCCGCGTCATCACACATTTTGGCTCCTGGCAGCATAACTACCAACGTAGTTTATAGGGAAGTGTTGTAAGGTATATATGATACCTTTGAACGTATTTTTACTCTTTTGTGTCCTGGAATGTATTCCTGCATTATTTTCTCTATTTCCTTCAGTCACCTCTTATGACTGAACTCAGCAGGATTCCCATATAACTCTCTTCACTTGCTTCGCTTGCAAAAAAAAAACTTATATTTTAATGCTATTTTAAAAGTTGTTTACTTTATAATGCTATAGCGACACTGGCATCTTAGGTATTTTTGGTGCTGTAGAGCCTTCACGCAGACGACGTCGCGGGCAGCAGCTAGTCTAAACTAAAAGCATACCTGGGGTTGGTTGCCACGTACTGTAACTCCAAATATATTATCATATTATATCTTTATACACTGAAATTATATGGTTCGCCGGAAACACATAATATTCTTACAAGTTTACAACAGATGAACTCTTGGCCTGTGTGCCCCCCGCACGGGACCTCTTGCGAACATTACTAAACTTATATCTTGGCCTGTGTGCCCCCCGCACGGGACCTCTTGCGAACATTACTAAACTTATATCCGGGGTTCGCATCGTAACTTTTTAAAACGGTCCTTTATAAGGTCATTTCCGTAGTAAAGGCGAGACGCAAAGAAGGCACTCTCCCGAGCTAAGGACTCGCGCATGAATATTCAGCGCGCACCGAGCGGCAGGCCACCCACTTGTGTGCTCGCAGCCTTATTACTACGTGTACGTGTGCTTTGTTCTTTTGAAACAAATAATAAAACACTAGTACCTATTTGCATAAAGAAGCTTCACTGGGGAAACGGCTCGGTGACCACACAATCCGCACATCCTCATATTTCAAACACAATGTTCAAAAACTGCAATAGTAGGTAAGATGAGCGCAAGATTTTACTAACTTTTTCTTTAGCTAGGTACTGCTACTGTCATAACAACACAGACGATATAATTTGATGGGCGCTCACAAGGCTCGTTGTATACGGAAGGATTTACAACAACAACAACTTCACGATAATGGTGCGATACACCGCTTAATAAAAAGTTTTAAGCGCTTAAATCTTCCCACTCTGCTGGAAGCTGCGGGGTTCGCCACGCCTGAGCTCGCGTTATAAATCTCGTCCAAAAACTGAGTCTAAGAAGCGTGCACCAGGTGCGAGTGTCGGCCCGCATCGCCTCGCCTCGCACCGCACCGCGCCGCGCCGCGCCACCCTTGACCCGCTGCGCACAATCATCAATCAATTACTTACCGCGACGTCACGTACACCACTCGACGGCCTCCGCAAACAACTCCTGCACACTACCCATACTATTATATAACTAAGTTCAAGAAGTTCGTTACGGAACGCATCTTCAAATGAGTCGACTGGGTGAGGCGACGACTGCTCGCCGGCAGACGTCAGTCCCGCAGCGGTTGAGAGGATTGCGTCCAATCGTTTAATTATAATATTCCTCATCATTTAGCATGCAATCGCTCGGCAAAATGTATCAGTAATGAGGCGGCGGCGGGCGCGGGAGGGGCGCGGAGAGGCTCGCGGGGCGGCGCGCTGGAGCGGCAAATGAGCGGCATATTACCGGCGCGTTGTTTTGCCAAATTTTAATAACCCGCCGAGCTAAATAGCGCGCTGTAATACTAGCGCCGCTCTCGAACCTACCTACCAGGCTACAAGTATTCATGTTCTCAAATACATTAACAAATTCTGGTGTTTTTACAATTTGCACGTTCGTACCACATCGATCCCAAATCCCAAGAGATAACTTTATAGTGCAGTCGCTAGAACACGACAGTTTTGCAATTCTGTTATCTAAGAAAGAATATTTTTTTTATAAAACTATCGTTTTTAGGGTTCCGTAACCAAAGGGTAAAAACGGAACCCTATTACTAAGACTTCGCTGTCTGTCCGTCCGTCCGTCCGTCTGTCTGTCACCATGGCTGTATCTTAAGAACCGCGGTAGCTAGACAGTTGAAAATTTCACAAATTATGTATTTCTGTTGCCGCTATAACAAAAAATACTAAAAACAAAATAAAATCAATATTTAAGGGGGCTCCGATACAACAAACGCTTTTTTGCTCGATATCAATAATGGCAACAGGTAGGCACTTGACATATTCACAAAAAACTCAGTTGTATTTTTACTTTAATAATAAAATTAAAATAAATATTTAAGGGGGGCTCCCATACAACAAACGTGTTTTTTCGGCGTTTTTGCCTTGTGGTACGGAACCCTTCGTGTGCGAGTCCGACTCGCACTTGGCCAGTTTTTTAATATTTTTGTTGAAAGACAAAATAGAATAAATCTGAATAAAGCAGTCACGCGTAGTACTCGCACGGGCGGGCGCGCGTGTATGACCAAGTGCAGAACCTTGCTTGCTTGCTTGCTTGCTTGGAGGAGTACTTACGTGAAGATCGTAGCAGGTGGCGTTCTGCAGTTGCTGCCTACCCTATGGGGAAAAGGCGTGAATGTATGTAATCTGAATGAAGTTATGTAGCTTTTTGTTGAGTCATGGTTTCTCGTTAGTTTAGTAAAGTGTTAGGAACATGGAAGGCACAAGTGTACCGCCGCCTGCAGCTCGTGTCCGCACGCGCGTGTCGAAATATATAACATCCCAAATTCAAACGAATGTGCTCATATGTCATCAAAATGTATGTGATATCAGTAAGAAGAAAAGTGAACTAGAGGTTCGCGAGATAAGAGAGTGGACTTTATATATGTATAAGTGATCATTATTAAATGATAAATCGATTCATGTATTTAATCTTGAAAATTACAACTTAATTAAATTGATTGGATTGTTTTGGGAATGAACACGTTCTTGAAGACATTTGCTACAATTTTGAGAGAACAAAAAATTCTACTCAAAAAAGTACTTAATTGAAAAAAATCAAACCGACTTCAAAAAGAAATTAACTCAAAATTATGAAATAACTTTAATTTCGGAAGTCGGTGTGGGTCTGTATTTTATAGTTTTAGTTTTTTGCCACCAACTTCCGAAATTAAAGTTATTTCATAATTTTGAGTTAATTTCTTTTTGAAGTCGGTTTAATTTTTTTTAATTAGTTTTTATTTCGTAATTTTTAGTTTTTGCACTAGAATTTGACCAAGGTTTTGAGATATTTTCTCTTTATAACACTACACCCGTAGCTCGTATCAATAAGCCAGTAGGCCGTCACACTTACACGTATTAGTCTATATCTTGAAAATTACTGAATCGATTTTGATGAAACTTGCACTTTTCCCTAAGTTGAAGTAAATGTAAGCCAATAAAAAAAGAATGGTCATGATCCGATTAACAGTTACGGAGATATGCGTGAACAAACATACATACATACATACGTCTGTAAAATTTTGTATATTTGTTTGGAAGCCCTAATAGATTGTCTTAAGTGAATATAATGCAATTCCAATAATATTACATACATACGTGTCGAATTGATAACCTCCTTTTTTTTGAAGTCGGTAAAAATGGTTTTAAATTAAGGTTGACGACAAAACGCATTAAAACATCAAGCCAAATGAAACGTTTGCTCTGTGCTGGTAGTACTAATAAGCGGGAAGACCGTGTTCAGAATTATAAAAAAAAATATAATAAAAGAATATACCGAAGGGTACTATCTAAGGCCAAGAAAATAACAATAACTGAAACTATTAACAATTCTTGTAATTTGAGTGAAGAAGTTTGGAAAACTATAAATAGAAGCACGATTAAAATAAAAGCACCGAATTCTGAAATTCTTTAACGATAAAATTTTGTAAAATTCCTTAGATGTTGCAAACGTATTAATAAATCAATTTAACTACAAATGTATTTTGAGTAATATTAAGAATCTAAATCCCCATATTATACATATTTCTTGAAAAAAAGCACTAAAAGAGTTCAAGATGACATGGTCATTGCGCCTGTTACTCCAAATGAGATGGTGAAAATATTTAATAGTATGGAAAACACGAAATCATGTGGCTATGACAACATTCCAATAGCAGTAATTAAAGAACATTTAGATATATTAGCTGAACCTTTGACTATTTTTTAACTCCCGACAAAACAGAGGGGTGTTATAAGTTTGACGTGTGTATCAGTGTGTCTGTCTGTGCCATCTTAAGATTTTTTTTTTAATTGTTTGAACGGTGACTTGATCGTGAGTGTACTTAGCTACAATTCAAGAAAATCGGTTCAGCCGTTTGAAGATTATAAGCTCTTTTCTAGATGATGAATTGATGTGAGCATTTTTCACAGGTCTGATTAAGTGGAAATTTGGCATTTCGTTACTTCAATGATAGTAGAAGAACATAGTAACCTTTAACTGCTGCTGCAGCATCACCTGGAATTTGCAGGATACCCGGATTCCCTTAACTTACAGCAGATGTATCGTGTTTGGGCTCCTTGGAATGGTCTCAATGAATAGGTTATAGATAGATAGTGATCAGGGGCTGATGATGGATTACGAAAGAGAAATAAAGGAGGACCGGACAAAATGGTCCCCACGGCCAATAGCTACCAAACATAATTAGATAGGCATTTTAATAAAGAGCAATAACTACTGGCGGTTCTTATCAAATCTTTGTGTGAAAAAGTTATGGCGATGTTCCGTAGGGCGGACATGGACGGTAGATAACGGAATACCTGAATAGTATGCATTTATGCATTCCGATGATAACAAACTAATATGGTACCATCGAACTGGTCAGATGATAGATCTGGACGCTAGTTAACGGAACTCTTGAATAACTGCTGGTAAACCCATCGAATGTGGGCTCATTGTAAACTGGTTCAATGTTAATAATTTGCTTCTAAACGAGAAAAAAACCAAATGCATTAAGTTTACGCTACCCCACGTAAGGCAGGTGAAAACTAATGTGTTGATAAAGGGAATTGAATCCTGAAGACAACACAGTATTCTTGGGTATAACTTTGGATGCTAAGCTTCAGTGGGGTCCACATATAGATAAATTGTCAAAAAAGCTAAGTTCCGCAGCATACGCTGTTAGAAAAATTCGTAATTTAACTGATATAGAGACTGCCCGTTTAGTGTACTTTAGCTATTTTCATAGTGTAATGTCGTGCGGTATTCTATTGTGGGGAAATGCCGCCGATATTCAGACTATCTTTGTTTTGCAGAAACGAGCTGTTCGATCCATTTATAAATTAAGTCCGAGACAATTTCTGAGACAAATTTAAAGAGATTAATGTAAGGACTGTGCCTTCTCAGTATATTTATGAAAATCTTTTATATGCCCATAAAAATATGTCAATAAAATTGTTTAAAAAATACAGTGATATCCATAATATAAATACTAGAAACAAACACGTTGTACCTACAACAAGGCTCAACAAGCTGCCATGGAGTTTTCTTGTCCTTCCTTCTCCATGATGACCTATTTTTGGAACGGACAACTAGTTTTCTCATTAACGTATTTAACTGACAAGCCTTATGCCTAGTCTTGTCTTTCTGTGCTTTTTTTCATAAAACCCTTTCCCTTCACATCATATCCATAGGTACTTTATACACAGTAAATAACTAGTAACCATTCTGACACTCAAAGTTTGTAAATAAGCTGATACCTATACATATCATTTTCATTCCTCTTTGTGACACGCGCATACGGCGCGGCGCCACAGGTAGTCGCGGCGGTCACGTGATGCACCGCCTACCGGTCACGTCGTTCCTCTTTGTGACACGCGCATACGGCGCGGCGCCACAGGTAGTCGCGGTCACGTGATGCACCGCCTACCGGTCACGTCATTCCTCTTTGTGACACGCGCATACGGCGCGGCGCCACAGGTAGTCGCGGTCACGTGATGCACCGCCTACCGGTCACGTCGTTCCTCTTTGTGACACGCGCATACGGCGCGGCGCCACAGGTAGTCGCGGCGGTCACGTGATGCACCGCCTACCGGTCACGTCATTCAAATATAAATAACTAGTAACCATTCTGACACTCAAAGCTTGCTAAATAAGCTGATACCTATACATATCATTTTCATTCCTCTTTGTGACACGCGCATACGGCGCGGCGCCACAGGTAGTCGCGGCGGTCACGTGATGCACCGCCTACCGGTCACGTCATTCAAATATCATTTTCATTCCTCTTTGTGACACGCGCATACGGCGCGGCGCCACAGGTAGTCGCGGTCACGTGATGCACCGCCTACCGGTCACGTCATTCCTCTTTGTGACACGCGCATACGGCGCGGCGCCACAGGTAGTCGCGGTCACGTGATGCACCGCCTACCGGTCACGTCATTCCTCTTTGTGACACGCGCATACGGCGCGGCGCCACAGGTAGTCGCGGTCACGTGATGCACCGCCTACCGGTCACGTCATTCCTCTTTGTGACACGCGCATACGGCGCGGCGCCACAGGTAGTCGCGGCGGTCACGTGATGCACCACCTACCGGTCACGTCACTCAAATATAAATAATGACCTTTATTCGATCAATTTGCTCAGCACGTGACGAATGAATACTAAGATACTTTAGCCAGAACAATATTAGCAGCACCGAGAGGGTCCGTGGCTAAATAATAACAGCTGCACAGGTCGATCGATCAGGTTAAGCTACGCTTGCCGCGGTTGGTCTGTGGATGGGTGACCATCTTCACATACCGTGACCCCTCCGTACCTCGGAAAGCACGTTAAGCCGTTGGTTTCGGCTGCCATTCGTGGATCTTTGACAGTCATTACGGGTAGTCAGAAGCCCGAAAGTCTGACAACCAGTCTTACCAAGGGGAATCGTATTACCCAGTAACTGGGTTGTGGAAGTCAGATAGGCAGTCGCTCCATGTAAAATACTGGTACTCAGCTGCATCCGGTTAGACTGGAAGCCGACCCCAACATAGTTGGGAAAAGGCTGGGCAGATGATGAGTCAGTCAGCAGCGTGTTAGCAGACCCAACGTGCGCCCACCGGCACCATACTATACTTTACTATACTATTGGTTTTATTATATGGCCAGTCGTAGAGATGAGCTTCCAACTTTCTTAATGTTCCACTCTCAAAATATTAAATTGATTCATTGGACAATGGTACTCATCGCCTACGCCTTAATTGTTTGCATTAAAATCAAAATATGTAATAATAGGAGTAATTGATAGAGAATAATCGTAGAGAATCGACATCTCGTCTCATAGCCCGTAGCTTGCGCTACGCAATCGTAGCCCTACGCACTCGTAGCGCCCGCGTAGCATCCCTCTAGTAGCAAATCGACATCTCGTCTCATAGCCCATAGCTTGCGCTACGCAATCGTAGCCCTACGCACTCGTAGCGCCCGCGTAGCATCCCTCTAGTAGCAAATCGACATCTCGTCTCATAGCCCATAGCTTGCGCTACGCAATCGTAGCCCTACGCACTCGTAGCGCCCGCGTAGCATCCCTCTAGTAGCAAATCGACATCTCGTCTCATAGCCCATAGCTTGCGCTACGCAATCGTAGCCCTACGCACTCGTAGCGCCCGCGTAGCATCCCTCTAGTAGCAAATCGACATCTCGTCTTATAGCCCGTAGCTTGCGCTACGCAATCGTAGCCCTACGCACTCGTAGCGCCCGCGTAGTATCCCTCTCGTAGCAAATCGACATCTCGTCTCATAGCCCGTAGCTTGCGCTACGCAATTGTAGCCCTACGCACTCGTAGCGCCCGCGTAGTATCCCTCTCGTAGCAAATCGACATCTCGTCTCATAGCCCGTAGCTTGCGCTACGCAATCGTAGCCCTACGCACTCGTAGCGCCCGCGTAGTATCCCTCTCGTAGCAAATCGACATCTCGTCTCATAGCCCGTAGCTTGTGCTACGCAATCGTAGCCCTACGCACTCGTAGCGCCCGCGTAGTATCCCTCTCGTAGCAAATCACACTAGATCATACACCCCTTTAATTTTATTTTAGTTGCAAAACCCGCAAGTTATTACATCTATCGTAAAATAACAGTTATCATAACTAAGCCCCTACTCTAATACTGGACAAAACAGGGTGACTGGCTCGACATGACGAGGATTTGCGAGTTTGACCTATCGTTGTGAACGTTGTGTGAGTGAATGAGATTATGAGTTATTTTACAATTAATGCACAACACACAACACACGTGTTTAGTACACATTATGGTAAAGCAATAAAGATATAGAGTATTGAGTATTAATCATGCATGAAATGCACGTGTTACATGGATAAAAGTTGTTTGATTTTAGTAGTTTGGTTTTTTTGTAAATAGGTAGTTTTTGAAGGTTTACGAAGTCGTAATTGTGCAGATTTTTTTTTTTGTAAGATTTGGATTGGTTTTTTACTCGTTTTTATCGTTTGAAAAGAAAAACCCGTGCAAGATTATATTATGCAAGTTGATAAATAAAAAAAATGTACTTAATCTTAGTTTTTCATCAGCTATTTGATGTTTACAACTTTAAATTTAAATTAAAACTATACAGTGAGTCACAACTTTACTTTTGTAACCGAATTAGGAGGCGCTTCGCTAAAGTTGAAACATTCATTCAACCTCGACGTCAGCGCAGCTACCGCACACCGACCACTTCATCACAACACAACCAATGCTATATGGGCACTAAGGCTCAACTCACACCAAAAGAGCGTCGAAGCGGAGCGCAGTTTCAGTGTCATATGAATTTTAACTTTATTTTTATTACTATAATACTTATTATCGCAACCGCTCGGTAGAGAAGGCAATTCGCCGGAATTCCAGCGGCGCCGCTGGCATCCGCGCGACTCGTTCGAGTTTCTCATGCGATAATAAGTATTATAGTAATGAAAATAAAGTTAAAATTCATATGACACTGAAACTGTGTTCCGCTTCGCCGCGCTTCGACGCTCTTTTGGTGTGAGTTAAGCCTAATGTAACGTCTGAGCAAGGTTCCAATTACTTTTTTCCCATGGAGACGAGCCGGCAAGGAACTCCAAAGTGACTCTATTTAACCAAAATTTTCCTTTTACAATGCTTGTAAATTACAGTATTGGTATGGGAGGACAGTGTAGGCTTGTCAACAAGTACCAGTATTGAAAAAAGTAAGATGGCGTCGTTGTTAGTTCCGATTTTGGCCACGCGCCAAAAGATTCTTGTGCATTCATGCGCACGTTTGCGACTGTCAAATATAAACATTTGATTTTAAAAAAACTATTACCAATATTGTATTTTTTATTGTTACACTCAATGATATTATAAGTGTAAAAAGGTGGTTACACTAGTGACTTACCCTTGCGCGTCGCACGATGGGCGCCGAGAGGGGCGAGGAGTCGCGCACGGGCGACGCGGGTGCAGGCGCTCCCGCGCCGCCCGGCGTGCGACTGCGGCGCGGCTCATCTGTACACAACATCATACATTTAACTCTAATTTTTAAGTATTTTACGTAAGTAAATTAGTAGATAATATAAATATTAAAATATTAGAACACTTAATGAATTTTATATCATTTATTTTAATTTTATACTGTTTCTGTGTTTCTCAGTAACAGATGGATTTTGATTTCTGCCCGCTAAGGTGCCACTAGTCGATATTTTTTCCATACAAACTTCCGGAGAGTATTACTCCACTGTTTGACATTGTGCATCTTAAGTTAAATATGATATCATTTTGTCTTATTATTAATGTTGTCTGTAGGAAAACAGAATAGTAAAATAAAAAGCCATTAAAAAGTTATGAGCCAACAAAGATTCGTTTTCCTTGCTATTTTTAACGTAATTTTGGATGTAAATAAGTGTTAAACGACCTGTAAAATCTTCAAAACCAAGTCCGTACCGACAAGTCTCAGTTATCGAAGAGTTCAATAAACTTTATTTGTAATTATTGTGGTTTTTTTTGTGGTTTTTTCTCTCGATTTTCCGAAGCACTTTTAGAATTTTTTTGGTAAAACATTAAGAGGTCATTGTACTCATCATTATGAACAACTTTTACTATGGGACTAAGCAGCATTACTGTTTCAGATTATTTGTTACTTTAATGCAAAAAGAATTTAAATAAATTACAAGAATTAATACAGAAATTATTGCATCAACTAACAATTGTAAGTACAACATTATTCCCTTGACATTCAGTAATGTCCAACACTTACAGCGAATCAATTGATTTGGTGTGAGTGGTGTGACCAACTTAGCCACTACGCTTCCCGCGCGAGGCGCATCGTTATGTCCCCATATTTTTTTTATTTTGGGCCGCGGGGCGCCCTCGCCACTTATACACGACTCGTACAGAAAAAAATCTATGGACCGCTGTTAAACTAATGGCAGCCTATTGCAGTCCACTGCTGGACATAAGCCTCTCCCAGGCTGCACCACAACGCCCTGTCCCACCCTTCACTTACCTATACTAATGTGAATACTTTCCTTGACTACATATTAAACCTCTGAACTGAATGTCTGATGATGACTGACGACCCGACCTTGACATGACCGACCGTGACTGTATAATTCATTGGGTGGAGTTGTACCACTGGCCTCCAAGCAGTCTGCTGTTCTTGAATGCACCTGGCTTGAGTTTGGGAGGCGCAACCAGCTGATGACCTTGATGACGCTGATGACTCGCTGCACGGCTGCCTTTCAGTGGGAGGCTAACGTAGGAGTACTAGTGCAGTAAGTACCGTGACATCTCCTGGACGGCGTGGGGTCGGGCGTGCGCGCGCGCCGCGGCGGCTGTGCGGGCGGCGCGGGGGGCAGCGCCAGCAGCTGGCGGTACAGCTCCAGCTCGTGATAGAACTCCAGCGAGTCGGGCGAGCCCCCCCCGCCGCCCTCCCCGCCGGCACCGTCCCCGCCGGCGCCCACCTCCGCCGTGAGTCCGTTGAGCACGAGGCGGCGCGCCGCCATGCCGCGCCAGCAACAGCATGCAGCTCGCGCGCCGGCAGTCCGCGCGCTCACGTCACTCCGCGCCGGCACTCCGCACGCTCACGTCACTCCGCGCCGCGACCACATCGGACAACGGATCGCTCAGTGTTTAATACCAAAGACTATTGACATTTATCCGCATCTGGTTAGACTGGTACGGGACAACACCATAGTTCAAAAAAAGCAAGATTTCGCGCTTAATGCCATTCAGTATAGACCCCAAATATCATAGCAAGTCACTTCAAAGCGCGTCTAGTCACGTCAATTAAGATGACAAAGTGAGTTGTAAAAGTTGCGGAAGTATTCCGAGCACATCGTAAGATTCCGCGCGCATCGCTCTGGGGGTGCCGGTTGCGTCCGTCGCGTCCGTTGCGCCGCTCGCGCGCCGCCACACTGCCGGAGCACGGCGTGGACACGCGACGTTGCGCCGGCCGCTCGACGCACGCCGCGCGTCACACACGGCGACCCGATTCATAATAGACCAGTCACAACGCTTCGCGCGACTTTGTTTCAGCAAAACATAGTTTAGTAGGTTATTTATGTAATGGTTCAGTATATCTAAACTAAACGAAGCAAAGTGAATGATTTTGGGTATGAAACCCAATCACTTTGCTTCGTTTACTACCAGATTAGCTTGAATTGCATGCCCAAGTTATACATTAGGTCAGGAGCGTTGCCGGTGATGATGATGATGATGGTGGGGCTCCCTTTTGTGTCCGTTGTGCGTGGGGATTCTGGCTAACAGAGCCAGCCTAGCTCCGCCCAAAAGCACAGAAGCTTCCTGGGAGCTTCGCAGGCTTCGCGGAGCGATCTCATTGTTCCGAGGATTTCTGCACGTTGAGAAGCCACGGCCTCGCATTCCAGGATGACGTGGGCGGCTGATTCCTCGGCGTCAAGGCAGCCCCTGCAAAGGGGGCTGTCTGTGGCGCCTATGTTGAAAAGATGTTTGTTAAGGAGGTTGTGCCCCGTAATTGAACCTATTATTATTCTAAGGTTATTTCTACTTAGGCTAAGAAGTTTTTTGGTTAGTCGTGGGTGAATCATTGGTAAAGCCAATTTTGACTGTCTACAGTCTGTTGCCCGTGACCATCTGTTGTTATGTTCTGTTGGCCATTGTCGCCGTCCTCAGGAGGGGTCCGTATTTACGGGCCACCGTATGGCTTTTCGCGGCCGGGGGGCACAGTCCCGGTACCGCTCGCCACGCCCCCTTACGGGGGCGTCGCGATCTCTACGATTGCAGAGCAACATTCTTGTTTGAAACATCGACCAGAACGGAGCTCCGGCCTACAGGTAAAAGTTAATGGAATTCCATGGAGTTTCTTGTCCGTTCTTCTCCATGCTGAATAGATTTGTGAACGGACGACTAGCTTTCTGACTACTGACAAGCCAAAATTCTAATAAACACCTGGTCTTGTCTTTCTGTGCTTTATTTTATAAAATCCATCCCCTACATACCATAATCATAGGTATTACACATATTATATAACTAGTAACCATACTGATAGTCAAAGCTTTATATTTGGGTAATATTTACATATACCTACTTACAGATAGATTATACTTTATTCCCTAATATAGGTACACTTATATAAACTAATGACCATTCTGATATTCAAAGCTCCCATATATAAACATATATACTTAATTCCGCTATCAAGCTCATTAACCACTAGATTCCACAGCAGTGGTGACAGCACCCCACCCTGTGGGCAGCCTCTACTCACGATACCTCGTGTGGTGGTGTTCACGGTAAATTGAATAGCTCGGTATTTTAACATGTTATTTATCCATTCTATAAGTGTTCGCGCAACACCGTGCGTGGCAAGTGCCTGTTCGACGCTGACGAAGTTTGTTTTGTCGAAAGCGCCTTCTATATCAATGAAGGCGCCTAAAGTTGGGTTTTTGTCTTTAAGAGCATTCCCTATGCGTGAAACTACGCTATGGAGTGCTGATTCAGTTGATTTGCCTGCACAGTAGGCGTGTTGATTTGGATGTAGAAAATGTTGTGGTTTTAAAATAAAGCCTTTTGCTCCTTAAAGGCAAAAAAGTTGTTTAAAAAAAAAACAAAAAAATACGCTTTTAAATACAAGTATTTTACTTGAAGCGACTGCTTATCTGACCTCCACAACCCAGTTACTGGGTGATACGATATCCCTTGTAAAGACTGTCGGCTCCACGCTTTTAGAAATCAATGTAATTATTTTATAAAAGCGTGTTTTTTAGTTTTTACGGTTCCGTACCAAAATGGTAAAAACGGAACCCTTTTGGTGAGACTAAGTCTGTCTGTCTGTCACAGCTGGATATCTCAAGAACTACTAATGCTATCAACTTGAAATTTGGAATAGTTTTAGATGACGTTTACCTTACTATTTTACAAATAAGAAAGAAATAAAAATCCCACCAAAAACATTTTCATGTAAAATGTTGCCAAGACGACACCACATATGGCTCAAAAAGTTATCAGATCTCATGTAGAGCCAAGCTTCTAACTCTACACGCCCTAACTTCACAAACTCTACACCTTAGTCAAAATATGAGGCTTGGCCGTTTCGTTACTACAAAAACTATTGTATAACAGAAAAGTAATGAACAGTGAATAAATTTTTCACCTTACGCCCATGTGATGGTAGCGAAACGGCCAAGCCACATATTTTGACTAAGGTGTAGAGTTTGTGAAGTTAGGGCGTGTAGAGTTAGAAGCTTGGCTCTACATGAGATCTGATAACTTTTTGAGCCATATGTGGTGTCGTCTTGGCAACATTTTACATGAAAATGTTTTTGGTGGGATTTCACATCTTTTTGAAAGTTGCTTATGAAATAATTTATTTTTGGGGGTTTCTTTACTAAAAATCCTGAAATATGTATTTTATTATTTATTACAAGGAGTCATTATATCAATTATTATTTTCAGAACTCTAGCATCAAAATTTGCGGAAGTCTCTTACAAACTTCCATCCCCTAGTTTAAGGGGTTGGAGGGTAAAAGTTCCAAGTCTTAGAATTGTTTGTGTATTATTACTAGCTTACATACCAAATTACAGCTTTCTAGGACTTCAGGAAGAACCTTAGAATATTGATGCTTATGAAATAAAAAAAAAAATTTTTGGGGGGTTGGGGGGTTATTTACTGAAAATCCTGAAATACGTATTTTATTATTTATAACAAGGAGTCCCTATATCAATTTTCAGAACTCTAGCAACAAAATTTGCGGAAGTCTCGTACAAACTTCCATCCCCTATTTTAAGGGGTTGGAGGGTAAAAGTTCAAGTTTTAGAGTTGTTTTGTTGTTTTTGTACTATTACTAGCTTACATACCAAATTTCAGCTTTCTAGGACTTCAGGAAGAACCTTAGAATATTGATGATTATGAAAAGAAAAAAAAATTTTTTTTGGGTGGGTTGGGGGGTTATTTACTGAAAATCTTGAAATACGTATTTTATTATTTGTAACAAGGAGTCCCTGTATCAATTTTCAGAACTCTAGCGGAAGTCTCATACAAACTCCCATCCCCTAGTTTAAGGGGTTGGAGGGTAAAAGTTCCAAGTCTTAGAATTGCTTGTGTACTATTACTAGCTTACATACCAAATTTCAGCTTTCTAGGACTTCAGGAAGAACCTTAGAATATTGATGCTTATGAAATAAAAAAAAAAAAATTGGGTAGGTTGGGGGTTATTTACTGAAAATCCTGAAATACGTATTTTATTATTTGTAACAAGGAGTCCTTGTATCAATTTTCAGAACTCTAGCATCAAAATTTGCGGAAGTCTCATACAAACTCCCATCCCCTAGTTTAAGGGGTTGGAGGGTAAAAGTTCCAAGTCTTAGAATTGTTTGTGTACTATTACTAGCTTACATACCAAATTACAGCTTTCTAGGACTTCAGGAAGAACCTTAGAATATTGATGCTTATGAAATAAAAAAAAAATTTTTGGGGGGTTGGGGGGTTATTTACTGAAAATCCTGAAATACGTATTTTATTATTTATAACAAGGAGTCCCTATATCAATTTTCAGAACTCTAGCATAAAAATCTGCGGAAGTCTCGTACAAACTTCCATCCCCTATTTTAAGGGGTTGAAGGGTAAAAGTTCCAAGTTTTAGAGTTTTTTTGTTGTTTGTGTACTATTACTAGCTTACATACCAAATTTCAGCTTTCTAGGCCTTCAGGAAGACCCTTAGAATATTGATGATCATCAGTGAGTCAGTGAGTCAGTGAATCAGTGAGTCAGTGACGAAATCGGGGTATTTTAGATATCAATTAAATCTAAAGTTTAAGAGCTATGCAATTGAAACTTTATAGGTTTAATAAGTCAACCACTGACATCATATCCCGAAAATTTTGTTTATCTGGTATAATCCAAACCCAAGTTATGAAGGTTCAAAAATACGACGAAATGCTTCGAGAAAAGGTAGGTAGTGCCCTTGCGCTTCGCTTGGCTCGTCTTGGCGGGGGCACTCCCGTGCCCCCAGATATATGTATGTATCGGATCAGGTAGGTTTTTGTTTCTCTCGATATCAGGTATATTTCAATTACTACTGTGGGCGTACTGTGGGTAGTGTTGGTTATTACGCAATAGAAAAACGGTTTGCAGTTCAAATCAGATTACCTATAATTTCATGAACAATTAATCACACTAGCAAATTACACACTGTAGGTACATGACACAACTAGATACAAAGTAAAATAATTATGTACAGTAACAAAGTAATTGCGAACAAATCGTAGGATCGATTACTGTTCGTATAGTGACAGAGTCACCCAAATATAGCGTATTTACAATACAGTTTAAAATTATGAACTTTAGTAAACCGACAGGTTTGTCGGGAGCTAGTGCTCTGTAAGGAGTCGAGTCCGAAGACCGTCTCTGCTAGCACAAACGAATGCGCTGTTATAAAGGGTTTGTCCCCAACGCACATTCGCCCCACAACAGCTTTGTCCGATGACGCACGGAAGTACGTCAACGTGTTTACTTCAGTTGATACAAAACACTAAAATGTGATAAAACTAATAAGACATTACATTTTATGTAATCAAATAATACAATAATAATTATCTATACTTATAATAAATCTGTAGAAGTGAAAATTCTGTACATTGAAAATACATTAAAAAAGTTAATGGCAGGGGGTGGTTGAGCGGTAGAATAATAGCGGGTACTTAAATTTTAACATTTGCGTTGGCGAAAAGAATCAAAGTCTAAAATTGGGCGAATGCGGAGGATATCACTAATCCTATCATAAAATGGGTATAGACAGAGGCCGCGCCGCAGATATGACACCATCAATGAAGGAATCAAGATTCACTAACCTTGGCTGGCTCTGGCGACTACGAAGACTCTGATGATGCGCAGAACTGGATGATGATTCGGCTCAGGGGCGCCCCTTTTCGATAGATTCTAGATAATTCTTATTTTGCGGTGCTCAGCAGGGCCATCAGACCGGTCTGTACGGCTGCGAGCGATTTTACTTAGCGGAGATATTAATTATGGCAGTTTTTTTGGAGCGTGCGTGGCCTTATAATATAAGCTCGCCTCCGACCTCACCAATCTTTGATGACGAGTGGCCTGTGTCTCTTTCTTCCGACATATTGGTGTCTCATAAAACGGCACAAACAGGGGGTGTTACTAGACCGACACCGAACCCAAAAATGTGATTTTAAAAAATTTTGTCTGTCTGTCTGTTTGTTCAGGCATCACGCAAAAACTACCGGTTCGATTACGATGAAACTTGGTATAATTATTCTTTAATATCCTGGGCACCACACTGGGTACTTTTTATCCCGGAAAAGTATGTAATACAGGGTGAATTTTTCAAGTGGTCGTGGATGGCCAAATCCGAAACTATGAGGAATAGCGAAAAGTACCTACTCAAAGGAGTCGCGGGCTCGATTTTGGTGAAAACTAAAACTGCATCATTGGATTTTTGAAAAAATCAATATTTTTAGCCAGGAATCGGACCCGTTGATTTAGATAATTAAAAAAAATTAAAAACCCGACTGCGGTAAAAAACTTAAGTTAAAAGAACTGAAAAGCTAAAAACAAGCCCATTTTAAATTAAATAAAAGTTGGAAGCAGGCGGGACCCATACCATTTTTATTATATTTTCAAATTCAAATGGGTCCCGCCTGCTTCCAAGTTCCAACTTTTATTTAATTTAAAATGGGCTTGTTTTTAGCTTTCTTAAGTTTTTTAAAAAAGTTATTAAAAAAAAATAAAAAACCCGACGGTTTTTTATTTTTTTTTAATAACTTTTTTTTATCCCGATATTCCCACGGGATCGACATTTACGCGGGTAAAACCGCGGGGCGCAGCTAGTTCATAATAAGAACAACAAATCATATCAAATTATGTGGACTACCCACAATTATAATAATTCAGAATCAACTCCGACATATATTTTTTGCAACAGGGACTGAAAGGGGGTCTGAAAAATCTGAAGTGGGGCTACTACGGCATGAGGGGTAGGTATCATATTATGAAAGAGCGCAGTTTGCACATTCTCAAACATTTTTTTCTTTTATTTTTTAGGCCGCATGGTTTTCGACTTTTGATGGAAAATTAAAAATAAATACCGTACCCTTATCTCCGAAGTTTGCAAAGAGAAAAATCTGAAATTATTCTATGTGACAACAGTTTATGTATAAAGATTACAGGAAAAATAAAACGAAGTCTCTAAATAGCACCCTTTTTCAGAAATCATCAACAAAAGTTACATTAGTTCCACTATCGGTCAAGATATGGCGCTGACATAAAACTTCAATATTCTACACCGCAGTACACAGTGCTAAAATTCTCTGACGAATATAGACCTCAATCAGTCAATCAACTCAGCCTATCGCAGTCCACTGCTGGATATAGACCTCGCCGATGAAAATTTAAAAACATGTGATGGTATGGAACCCTCGGTGCGCGAGTCCGACTCGCTCTTGCCCGGTTTTTTTTTAAACTACTTACATATTTTTTAACCGACGAAAAATCGGAGGAGCAAGCATACCTTTGTATAGAGTAGTCCGATTTTGATATTTCTTTTTTCGTTTGAAAGGGTATACTCTCGAGGTGGTCCCATTGTCATCAAGTTGGAATCTGATAAGGGAATCTCATGGAAATCGAGGGAAGCCCTCAAATTTTATAGGCAAACTTATAGCGATTTGGGTATTTTTTAAAGTACCTAACTTGAGCATTTGCTCTCGGAAATCATCATTTGGTAATGTGGAGCTGATGATGAAAATCACAGATGGCCATCGGAACTACTCAATGATATAAATATTTCACGGGTTGCGATTCGATTAGGTAGGTACTTTAATATGGTTGCTAAGCAATTTATGCACGTGTGAATGGTGAAATGGAGCTGATGGTGGAATACCAGGAGAACTCCTCATCAATTAACGTCCCTGCATCGGGAAAAGCAAAATTTTGTAAAAGGCGATGAGCAAGACACCATGCTATTGTAACTTAGATTGGGGGGCACGGCAGTGCCCCCGCCAAGTCGAGCGCGAAGCAAACACTGCCGTACCATCCTTTACTGGAACCATTTCGCCGCATTTTCAGGCCCCTATTTGAGAACCTCAGGATAAGACCAGAACGCAGAAATTTTCGTCATCCAGTAAGCTATAATCACATACTTAAAATCCAAAATTTCAAGTCTGTAAGTCATTTAGTTCCGAAGTTAAGCGAAAGCAAAGTTTCGCATTTATGACACTCACTCATAATCATCAGATCAGAACTAGTACTTCCCATAAACTCAGAGAGCTGAAATGTGGTACAGAGTTAGGGTTTGATGACCACATAAAGGGAAAACTATAAAAATTAGGATAATCGAAGATCTGGAGTACCTGGTGACCCTGATTAGAAAACACAAGAGCCCAACCAAACTATTAGAGATCGACATACCGCCTTTACAAAAAATATTCAACTTGGTGGGCCCATTGACATATATCAATCATTGGGTGGGCCGCTTCATTTGATGTCAAAAATCGAAGGTGTGAAAGTATCTGATGAAGAATCTTCAGCTGGTCTCAGCTGTATTAGAGATATGGTAATGCCCCCTTCTACTATTGGTACATAAAAAAATCGACTGTCATTGCAAAAATCCAGCGTAGTGGGACACATCTTCTAATTTAATCTAGCCTATAGCGTCCCACTGCTGGGCGAATGCCTCCCCTTCTGCTTTTAATACGCATATAAATAAAATTAAAGGAAAACTCTGGATAAGACTAGACTGGTTTTTATACTTATCCTTACAAGAAGAAATAGTCGAACGATTAACTTTATTCTACTCGAACATTACACTTTAATAAACAAATTACACAAAAATATTAATTTCGCTCATTTGGTCAAAATATAATGCATTGGACTAAGAGTGGCGGTGATACCCGCACACGTCGCTAGATGGCGCTGACTGTACTTTAAAACGCGCCTACGTTTGTTTTTAACCGACTTCAAAAAAGGAGGAGGTTTCTCAATTCGACCGTATATTTTTTTTTTCCGATGGCGAACCTATATGGCGAAGTGGCAACCGGCCGCGATACAGTCGTTTACGACATTCTTCTACTGCGCTTGAAAACGTTTGCTAGGGATTATTTGCATTTCGTTGATTTCGCTTATTATTTCGTGAGGTTTGCAGGTTGTTATTATTTATTATTATTCGAAGATTTGAATAGGTTAGGAATTTTATGATTAGTGACGGATTACTGATTATTACTTAATTATTAGATTTAAAATTACCTATTAAGTAAAAATTTGAGATCATACCCCGGGCATACGTGTACAAAGAACAATTCCCAATCTGTGTGGCGTATGCCCTAACAATTAACAAGAGCCAAGGTCTAAGTCTAAAAAATGCCCTCATGGACATTGGCACCTCCACATTCTCTTGTGGCCAAGCCTACGTGGCGCTTTCACGAGTAACCAATCTTCATGGGGTGCACCTCATAAATGTTGACTTCAAGAGTATAAAAGCTCAAGCTTCAGCGATCACCGAATACAACCGACCGGCTTAGGCGTAAATACCGCGCCGATCTTCCAGAAATTAAACCGTCTAAAAGAATATTAATAATGAACGAAGAAAAAATAAAAAGCCAAGTTATAGGTATAAAAAAAAGTAACAAAAGGAAAATTAAACAGAAAGTCCTATACGAGGCCAAAAGGCTCCTATCTCAGCATGATGCTGCGACATTTAAAACAAAAAAATGTCACAGCGCCGGTATTCTAGCGCCAATAGATGTAATTACGTGTATCCAACTTACGTAATGAAAGTTGTTGTAGAATACTATAAATTGTGATTATATCTTTTGATACAGTGAAGCGATTGCGATGAAACAAAAACTGATCACTACTCCGAGTTCTACACTATATTTGAGTATAAAAATTAACCATATTGGTTTGGTACTTTTTACGTTGAACCTGTTCAAATCAAAATATGTCACATCCAAACAGACAAACCGACAAACAGACAAAAATTCTAAAAATTGATGAAATGGCATCTGTTGGTTATCCTGTATCACCCCAACTATTATTTTTTTTTTTTCAATGTACAGAAACGCCTCGACTACAGATTTATTATATGTATAGATTTTAAACAGTACCCCATAAAAGATGAGTCTACTTTAGCCAGTCTGAAACCTGGTTGAACTAATAGGTCCCTATTTCTAGTACTATAATTATGTCTTTCACCTCTTTTACTAAAAAGATGTAAGTACTTAAGTTTTTTCTTACATACATGATGTTTTTAACCAACTTCTCATAGATATACCTATTGACAAGGCACCGTCATGATGTTAATTTCCTTAAACAGTTCCCTTAGAGAATCACGCATGCGGAGGTTATATATGGCTCTGATGGCTCTTTTCTGCAGAATAAAAATAGAATCGATGTCTGCAGCCCGTCCCTAAAGTAAAATACCGTAAGACATGATACTATGAAAGTAACTAAAATACAGTAAATTGACGGATTTTTCTGACAGCATAAGCTGCTGAACTTAGACGTACCTACTGCAAGAGATGTTAAATGTGGACCCCATTGTAGCATTGAGTCGAGCGTGATCCCCAGGAAAACAGTTTTATCGACGAATTCTAGTTTCTCTTGATTCAATATTATCTCACAATCACTACCCTTGACATTTGGTAAAGAAAATCTTATGCACTTCGTTTTTTTTCCATTTAATACTAAATTATTAGCCGTGAACCAATTTTGGACCTGCAGTAGGGCGTTATTTACGTCGTCAAAATTTGTAGCACGTCTATTTACCTTAAAAATGAATGAATGAATGAATGATATCTTTATTTGCTAGAATATAGGTTAGGTAGATGTTATACAGTTTTGTTTGTTACACTATATTCAACCTTACGATTGTGCAAATGTTAAGTCAAAATAAAATAATAAGGAACAATGACATTTAACGTTTACAATACAGCTTCATGCAATTTTAATATTAACAATAGCTTAGTAAGTCATTAAAATAAGATCCAGTCAATTCCCAATAATTGATAACTGCAATATTTAATAATATTTTAAATTAATTTAATTTATAATAATTGTATTAGCTCAAAATAAATTCATAGCAATTAAAATTATAGATGTTTAAATGAATTCATAGTAGGTACTTACTTATATAATTTAAAATTATCATGCAGTTTTACATTAAAAAATATAAAAATGTCTTTTTTTTTTCTAGTTAGTGAAATATTACCCAAATTCAATGTTTTAGGTTCATAAATTCATCAATTGAATAGAAACATCTATCATCATCATCATCATTTCAGCCAAAAGACGTCCACTGCTGCTGCTGCTATCACAAAGCCAATTATAAAGTCTTGTTAAATAAAATTCTAAGCTAGACGAATTTCTTATGCCTATAAGTTATTCTATATTCGAACTGCCATAGTGTAACAGTTTCTATCACACAATCTAAGCCGATTTCTTGGGACAATAAATGGTTTCTGAACGACTTTTCTTTTAAATGGAGCTTTATCGTCCTTAATAAAAAGTGATTGATTATTTCTTACGAATTTACTTACTTCAAATATGTATAATGCCGGAAGTGTAAGTAATTTTTGTTGCATAAATATTGGTCGACAAGAATCTGTCCACTTAAGGCGAAAGCGCCAGGGTAGCCCGCGAAATTCAATTTTTTTTAGGTTTTTTGCAATTTGCTGGTCAGTATTAAGTTGTACGTTGATTAAAATATGATTCGCGGTCGTAACAAATACGTATTTACATAATTATAATCATTAAAGTCATCAACACAACTCTCTAAGACCATGTAATCCCCAAATGTCAAGATTTCATGAAATAGTCATTCTTGGGGATTACATGGTCTTAGAGAGTTGTGTTGATGACTTAAGTGATTATAATTCTGTAAATACATATTTGTTACGACCGCGAATCATATTTTAATCAACGTACAACTTAATACTGACCAGCAAATTGCAAAAAACGTAAGAAAATTTGAATTTCGCGGGCCACCTTAGAGCTTCCCCCTTAAGATTAAAAATCGATCCAATACATTTTTTTTGAGCAATGAATACTCTCTGGGCGTCCGTAGAGTTACCCCACATGATTAATCCATATCTTAGAACAGAGCAAACATGACTATGGTAAACCATCAAAGCAGTTTCTAGATTTGTAAGACTTTTTATTTTTCTGAGTGCGAAAACGAATTTGTTTAATTTTTTACATACATATTGTAATTTAAATAAGGAGACGTGGAGATGGTTTTAATGTTTTTATTTACTTCCAAACTATTGTTTTAACATAGATTTTATTAGAGACACGCACAAGGAAAAAATATGATCTTACTCTTAGCAAAAGATGGAGGCGAAGGGGCCATAGATTAAACATGACCTATTAACTTTTAATTTCTTATGTTGCCAGTTAACACCGTCCCTCAATATAAGAAACTAAATTACATGATCTCCAACATTTTAAAATAAAAAATAGGTAGCCTAAACCTTTTTACACTATGTCTTCACATACAAAATTTCACATTTTAACTTAAACACTTTTATTACACATTTACTCTATCTATATGTATACTTACTGTTCTTGAAATCTTATATTTATCTTATACAACCAATAACTTACAATTTATATCAACTTAAGATATCCTCTTAATCTAAAAAATGTAGCGCCTGACAAAGGTTTGGTTAGCAAATGTAGCGCCTGACAAAGGTTTGGTTAGCAAATGTAGCGCCTGACAAAGGTTTGGTTAGCAAATGTAGCGCCTGACAAAGGTTTGGTTAGCAAATGTAGCGCCTGACAAAGGTTTGGTTAGCAAATGTAGCGCCTGACAAAGGTTTGGTTAGCAAATGTAGCGCCTGACAAAGGTTTGGTTAGCAAATCTGCTACTTGTTCTGATGTTCCAATATAACTTAGCTTTATTATACCTTCTACAATTTTCTCACGAATAAAATGGTGCTTAATATCAATGTGTTTCATTCTTTTATGCAAAACTGGATTTTTAGCAACTTTAATTGAACTTTGGTTATCCTCATACATTAATACATATTCAACATTAATAGAAAAATCACTTATTAACTGTTTAAGCCAACAAGCTTCTGCTGTAGCCATACTAAGTGCCATGTACTCGGCTTCTGTCGAGGACAAAGCCACAGATGGTTGCTTTCTAGTACACCATGAAACAGGAGAACCAAATATTTTAAAAACAAAACCAGCTGTTGACCTTCTGTCAACCAAATCACCTCCCCAGTCAGAATCTACATAACCAACAATGATAGCATCATTTTTGTTTCTTTCAAATACTAAACTTAAGTCAATTGTGCCTTTAATATATCTAAGAATCCTTTTTAACATATTCCACAACTCTTCACTAGCACATTTTTGAAAACGACTTAATATTGAAACACTTGCACACAAATCAGGTCTACTGCCTAGTACTGCATACAATAAACAACCAACTAATTGTCTACATCTTGTTTCTAACTCTTGAGATTCAGAATGTTCCCTTTTAAGACTATCGGTTTTAAATTTTGAATCCATGGGTGTATTAACGCTTTTACAATCTGACATGTTATATTTTTGTAAAATCTGTTTTAGAAATGCCTTCTGATTAATTTTTAACATACCATTAACAACATCCTGTTCAATAGATATACCCAAAAAATATTTTGCAAAACCTAAGTCTTTCATACAAAAATTTCTCTTTAAAAAATCTTTAGTTTTGTTTACACATTCAATATCCGTCCCTGCAAGTAATAAGTCATCAACATACAGTAATAAATAAACAATCTGTTCATTATATTGTTTTACATACAGACCATAATCAGTTTTACATTGTTTGAAACCTTCGGATAACATAACTGAGTTAAATTTATCATTCCAGTTTTTGGGTGAGCTTTTTAGACCATATAATGACTTTTTAAGTTTACATACCATACCGTTATCAGAATAACCCTCTGGTAATGACAAATATATCTCATCTTTAATATCACCATGAAGAAAAGCACTTTTAACATCCATTTGATGTACTGGTATACCCTTTTGATTACTAATTGCCAACAGAGTGCGAACTGTTGGAAGCTTAGCAACTGGTGCAAATAAATCATCATCAATAAAATCTGTTTCTTGAAAACCTCTAGCTACGAGTCTAGCCTTGTAACTAGTAATATTACCTTGATCATCAAGTTTTCTTTTGTATACCCATTTACTTTCAATAACTTTACTATTTACTGGTTTTAGTACTAATTCCCATGTATTATTTTCATTTAAACTATTTATTTCTTCTTCCATTGCATTTTGCCAATTCGCTTTTTCGGTACTATTCATGGCCTCTTCATATGTTTTAGGATTATCTTCTATAAAACTTAACAGGCATGTATAATCTGTACTATAATCCTTATGCCAAACTGGCTTCCTAATCTGGTTTCTTGGTCTTAAGCTTCCTGTTTGTTCTACCTGACTAACCTGATTTTGAACTTCAGTATTTGTATCATAGAACTCCCCTTCAGATTCATTACTCGTCTCATCAAAACTTGAAGTTGAACTTTCATTTAAATTATGACCCAAATTTTCGTTATTTCCTTCTATTTGACTACTTATTGTAGTGTCCCTACTATTTTGATCACGTATAGTATAGTCAACATCGTTATTTTCCTCCAATGAGTTTTCAGTATTTACATTATTTTCTTCGAATGTAATTTCAATATTTTCTGTAATTTCCCTATCAGATATTTTATTTTTATCTTCAAAATTACTATCTTTTATAAAGACTACGTCCCTTTTAATCTCTACTAT
This sequence comes from Oligia fasciuncula, assembly GCA_963082905.1. Lineage (NCBI taxonomy): Eukaryota > Metazoa > Arthropoda > Insecta > Lepidoptera > Noctuidae > Oligia > Oligia fasciuncula. The sequence continues at coordinate 316,474 of OY720391.1, read as the reverse complement.
ATTTTCTTCTTTATAATAGATCCTATATCCCTTAGTCAATTCCCCATAACCAACAAAATATCCTTTCTTTCCTTTTGAATCTAATTTTCTTCTTTTCTCTTTAGGTACATGACTAAATACTGGATTTACAAATTTATGTAAAGTATGTATATCAAAATTCCTACCTGACCAACATTCATAAGGTGTTTTATCAGTATTTTTATTTTTAACATAAGTTCTGTTTAATGTATACACAGCTGTATTAACCGCTTCAGCCCACAGCGTTTTATCTAAATTAGATTGAATTAACATAGTCCTAGCAGCTTCTATTATTGTTCTCATTTCTCTTTCTACTTTACCATTTTGTTCCGGTGTATAGACAACCGTAGTTTGATGCTGTATTCCTTTATTATTTAAAAAAGACTCTAATGTTTTATTTAAAAATTCTGTCCCATTATCTGTCCTTAAAATCTTTACTTTATTATTTGTTTCAACTTCAGCATAATTAATAAACTGTTTTATTTTACTTGGCACTTCAGACTTGTGTTCTAAAAAGTAAACTTTTCTGTATTTTGAAAAATCATCTTTGATTACTAAAATGTACCTTGAACCACCAACAGATAGAACTTCCATCGGTCCGCAAACGTCAGCATGTAATATTTCACAACACATACTTGTATTATTTAAACTCTGAGGAAAAGGTAAGCGGTGACATTTTCCTTCAACACATGATATACACAAATCATCAGAATCTATGTATTTTATGTTATTATTTTTTAACACTGATCGACAATAATCGAAGTTTTGGTGTGCCAATTTTTCATGCCAATCCTTGAGAGTATTATTATTAACCTGAGTAGTTAAATTTACATTATGTGAAGAACCAAAAATAAACTGCATTACATAGAACTTATCCACACTTTTACCAACTGAACATACCATGTTATTTTTAATTAACTCACATATTTTACCTTTAATTTGAAACATATAACCATTATTTACAGCTTTTGTTACAGAGAATAAGTTTACCTTCAGTTCAGGAACATATAATACTTCATTTAGTGACGTTTCCACATACTCGGTTCCGTTATAGGCCTTGAGTATTATTTGCCCTATTCCTTGTACTTTTAGTTTTCTCCCGTCTCCAACTATAACATATCTGTCACCTGAAATCCCTGAAAAGCTGAAAAAATAATTTTTATTAGGGGTCATGTGGTCACTTGCACCACTGTCCACTATCCATTCTTTTGTTCCACTGTGGTTACCAATGAATGCACTTGAAACGAAGGCATTCGCTTTTGAGCTGTCCCCTTTAGTATCCTGTGTGCTATTTGAAACATGTCTTTTATTTTCCTTCGCACTGTTTCCTTTTTCTTTATTTTTCTTAAAATAGCACTGCTCCACTGTATGTCCCTTCTTTTTACAATATGAACAAGTCATGTTTGATCTGCAAACATTTTTCTTATGGCCAATCTTTCCACATTTGAAACATTTTATGTTTTGCACAGTTAAAGCGACGGGCTCCTCATCTCCTTGCATGCGCTCTTCTTCTATAAGCAATCTTGCTTGCAAGTCATTTAATGTTTGTGATGTTTGAGGAACACTTTCCCACGCTGACACGAAGTGTCTATATTGAGGTGGTAATGTCATGAGCACCTTGGTGATAATCATTTTGTCAGAGACTGTTTCGCCTAACTGCTTCAATTGATTTGCCATTTGTTCTATTTTACTAAATAAGTTTGCCATACCTCCTTCCTCATATTTATATTTCATGAATCTTCCATGCAGTAGATGAACGCTCGTTGAGCTTTTAAGTTCGTAAATACTTGACAATTTACTCCACATTTCTGCCGAAGTACTACAAGTCAGCAGATGTTGCATGACGTTCTCTGTAACTCTCGACACGATGTGTGTTTGGGCTTTTGCATCTGAAATCTCCCATTCCTTTGGTTTTAAACTTACATCATTTTCCTTTAGTGTACCATTGACGACACCGAACAATCCTTGTCCGTTTAGTAAAATTTTCGTTTGGAATTTCCACAAAGACCAATTCTCGCTGCCCGTTAGTTTCACTACAGTGATTCCAGCGGCGGCGGTTACCCCAGAGGTAGAATCCATTTTGGTTTCAAGCCGTTCCGAGTTTTATTCTTGACCCATCTGCATCCACGTTAATCTCCATTAATAGGCGATTCTGGGCCCATAACCTATTGTAATTTAAATAAGGAGACGTGGAGATGGTTTTAATGTTTTTATTTACTTCCAAACTATTGTTTTAACATAGATTTTATTAGAGACACGCACAAGGAAAAAATATGATCTTACTCTTAGCAAAAGATGGAGGCGAAGGGGCCATAGATTAAACATGACCTATTAACTTTTAATTTCTTATATTGCCAGTTAACAATACACTATCTATTTGTGGTTTTCAATTACAGTCTGTCAATAACTATACCTAAAAATTTAATGTCATTAGCTTCTTCAATGTCATGATTTTTGTATTTTATATTTATGTCTATGTCAGAGTTTTCCCTATTTTTATTAACTGTAGTGTATGTCATATAATTATTTAGTTTTGGTCAGATTTATTTTCAAGTTGTTTGATTCCAACCAGTCAACAACATCTACCAGAGATTTATTTGTTACCCTATTAGCATCATCTATTGTGTTTTCTGTAGTCAAAATAGTGGTGTCATCAGCAAATAGGACAGTGTATTGATCAGTTGATTTTGGCAATTCATTTATGTATATTATAAACAGCAACGGACCAAGTACGCTGCCTTGTGGTACACCATAATGGTTTACCAAGTATGTAGACGTAAAGGTTTTTTGGGTATTCGTGTTTGTACAATTTTGTTTTATTTCTGTGCACTGTTGTCGACCCCTCAAGTAACTTTCGAACCATTTATAAGCAGGCCCTCTTATTCCATATTGTTCTAATTTTTTTAATAAGCAGTCGTGGTCTACCATGTCAAACGCCTTGCTCATATCTAAATACACTGCTACTGGGCTCGATTCGAAGCGATGCCGATTCGGAGTCAAGAATACACGGGGATAACAAACAGAAATAGGATAATAAAATTTTATTCTAAAGTTAAAAGCAGATCAGAGACAATACAACATCGCGATATAATTCGCGGACGCTAGTCCGCTAGGACACATCACACGGCCGCCAGCAGCGTGTGCAGGCGGCGCGGGTCCAGCCCCTGCGCCGCCGCACGCGCCACCGCGTGCGCATGCGCGGGCCAGCGGTGCGCCAGCAGCGCCAGCAGCGCCGTGGCCGCGCACAGCGCCGCCGCCAGCGGCAGCAGCGCAGGCGCGCGGCGGCGCGGGAACACCGACAGCGCGTGGTGCTGCGGCAGCAGCTCGCGGTCCGCGCACGCCGCGCAGCCCGCGCCCGCCGCGCCGCGCTCCGCCGCCGCCCACGCCGCGCCCAGCAGGCGCAGCGCGCCCGCGCACGCGCGCCAGTGTCGCAGATGGAAGAACGCGTAGGCCAGTGCCTCGCTGTCGCCGCGCCGCAGCACGTGCTCGGGCGGCAGCGTGAGCGGCCGCAGCTCCAGCAAGTACTCGGGCACGTGCGGGTTGAACTCGATGGCGCGGCGCATTGCTTCCAGCGCGCCCAACTCGGCCGCGCCCCGCGCCGCGCCCCCTGCCCCCCCAGCACCCCCGGCCGCGCGCGCCCGCAGCAGTGCGGCGGTGTAGCACACGCACGCCGAGCGCGGCAGGCCCACGTCGTCGTAGCGCGCCAGCACCGCCTGCACACATTACCATTCAATATAACCAGCCTCGGACTTGGAGACCCAGGGCGCCAAGGCATTTATTGACATTTGAGGCCCCCACCCCATCCCGGCGCCGTTTTGGTAAGCTAACAAATAAAATGCACTAGTACAGAAAATAAAAATTTTAACCGGCCATAATATAGGTACCTAATATACTGTCTACCTACTACGTCGAGCTACGCAGCGCGGCGCCGCCGCCGCGCGGCGTAGCTCACTGAATTGTGTACCTTTTAGTGTAGTAGATAAGGTCTGTAATTGTATTTTTATCTTGAAAACTGCGCGTCGCGTCGTGTCTCGGTGTGAACTGACCCTTACGCGGGTGAAACCGCGGGGCGCAGCTAGTCTTCACATAAGTTCTATCACATAGAATAATTTCAGATTTTTCTCTTTGAAAACTTCGAGGGGGCTTTTTTTTATTTTACATTTTTATCAAGTCGAAAAAACTATTCGGCCTAAAAAATAAGAAAAAATGTTTGAGAATGTTCAAACTGCGCTCTCCCCACATGCCCTAGCCACTTCGAATTTTACAGACCCCCTTTCAGTCCCTGTTGCAAAAAAATACTTAAAAGTATTTTCATTTCTTTCTTATTTGCAAAATAGTTAAAACGTCATCTAAAAAAACTATTCCAAAGGACATCATTCATTTTGGACCAAAAATTGAAAGTACAGCCATATATAGAAAGCCACGATAAAAATGTGTAATATTCGGATAGAACACACAATTCCTATGATTTTTTACTACGACACCAAATCTGTGCGCCCTTTGGTTACGGTCAGACTTATATCGTCGTTGGTTACGGTGTTAAGTACGGACTCCAGCAGGTCAACCTACCCGAAACTGTCAGATTTTCCCAATCAACCTTGAACCTTATGTTTTTTAGCAATAAAGTCGAAAATCTATTAAAGAAATCTGACAGATTGTAGTAACTTGATGTGCTGGCGTCTGTACATACTTTTAAAGTACAATAAAAATGTTATTATGATGTTGTTATTTTCATACATTTAATCATGTATATTTAATTATTCATACTGTGTATGTCCTTTTGATGTGCAATAAAGCCATAACAATAGGCTATTTGACAATGTAAAAAATAAGGTCATAATTATTGACACTTGTATAGATTATCGCTTTTAAAATCGATTTGCATTAATTTTACTACAAAACAATGTATTATTTATTAAAAAAATCCCGAAAAAACTTCATCTTTTTAAATCTGGCGCCACGTAATCGAAAACGGTCTGGATTGGCTGAACTTATGATGACGTCATGATATAGTCAATTTCTGTCTATCGTTGACAGAACAGATGAATTTGGCTAGTATCTCGACCGTTTCAACCTTTGTTTACGTGTATTGTGACGTCACGACGCCATATTGTTAAAGATAGCGTTTTGGCGGCTTATTTAAACAGTACATTTTTATTTACTATTTTCTAAAAGAAATACATTAAGCAATTTGAAGTAATAGGTTTTTGTGGGCTCGTTAGACACCATTAAATAATCTGAGATGTTTATCAGAAACCAGTCAAATAGCCTATTGTAGATGGCACTTACATACAACGTGCCGCTAGAATCACTGACTTTGCACTCTTGTTGTGAACGGACGTGTCGAAGATTTATTAAAATAAATAAATAATCACTTGCTGAGTCGTGACCTGGATCTACCAAATACCCGGTAGTAAAGCAAACTGTGTCATACGTAGGCATAATATGTGTAAATCGTATAAGTGAAAATGTGTATAAGTGATTAACAAGTGCATAACTTGTATCACAATGGCATCCAGTCCCTTCAGCCGGGGTGGCAAATGTCCTCGGAGCCCACCTCCTACACCTGTGCCTGCACCAGCACCAGCACCTGCACCTGCACCCGAGCCCGTACCCGCACCTCACCCTCAACCGCCCAGCCAAAGAGACGATGTCATGATGGAAGCGATATCAACACCGGAAATACAGAACTGGATGTCGTCTATTGAGCAGTGCCTAAGTGAAGTGTGCTCTATAGCAGCAGAGGGAAAATTAAACATGGAGCAAAAACTGCGTATAAGTACCCTATGCCGAAAAGTTAGCCACGGCACATCGCAGATGGCCGTTCAGTACCAGTCCCTTAAGATGAATGCTGTCCGGGCCCACACCACCGTCCAAACACTCGAAGACCAAATTGATCTGTCGCAGCAACTGCAAGACCTTAAGCTGACAATTGGAGCTTCTATCAAACCAAAAACCGGAACTTCCTTTGCCGACATGGTTAAAAAAGGTACCAACAATTATATACAGCCAATACATTTAAGCTCAGTGGCCATATACCCTAACGACAAACTAAAATCGAGTGAGGAGACGAAAACACTTGTCCAAAAAATTATATGCCCCGAGCAAATGAAGCTTCAGGTAAGAGGACTGCGTAAGACGAAAAATGGCGGTGTCATTATCAGCACTGAAACAAAAGACGACATTGAGAAGGTGAAAAAATCCATGCAGTTATCAAATTCAGGCCTTACTGTAGACGAGCCCCCAAAAAGGAAGCCTAGAGTAGTGGTTATCGGAGTGCCCTCGTCCATGCAAGAGAAGGAAGTTTTTACTTGTTTGTTCCACCAGAATTTAGCCGAGAGCCTTCAGGACTACAGCCTCGAGACCTTTTTGACCTCCATTAAGTTAAGCCATAAGTCAGGTAAGAAGGACGCTGAGACCTGTAATTATATAATAGAAGTGTCTGCAGATATACGCAAAGCCCTGATATCTAAAGACAGAGTGTTTGTGAATTGGTCGTCATGCCCTGTGAGAGACTTTACACTAGTCACACGCTGTTATATGTGCCAGCAGTACGGACATGCAGCGAAATCATGCCGGGAAACCACACATACCTGTGGTCACTGTGGTGATCTGGGTCATTCCATTAAAGAATGCACAAAGAAGGCTGAGGAACCAAAATGCGCTACTTGCTTGCACTTCAAAAAGCCGAGCAATCACAAGACAAGTGCAGTTGACTGTCCAGCGAAACTAATGGCTGAAAAGAGGTACATAAATACTATTGATTATGGAGGCGCCTAAGAGCGCCGTTAATAACGTATCTTTCTGGCCCTTGTTATTGTTTGTTTTATTGTTATTTTTATTTTTTATATTTAGTTATAATTATGATTAATAATTTAATTAGTGACATAGATAATTTCTCTGTATCTGAATGCCGTGTTTGTGACGTTGAGCATTGTAAACAATATCTCTCCTCCTACACTAGTTCACTAACCATTCTAACCCAAAATATTCGCAGTATTTTTAAAAATTTCGACAATTTTAACATTTTTATACAACGTCTAGACATAAACTGTGACGTTATTGTCTTAACCGAATGTTGGCTTTCCAAACAATATAACATACCACTAATTCCGGGATATAATATGTATAAAAGTAATATAAATTACAATCAGAACGATGGGGTGGTAGTTTATGCAAGAAATCATCTCAATGTGTCTGTCGAGGAACCGAATATGCACGACTGTAACAGATTGTTAATTAAAATTGGGTCAGAATTAGCGATACTTGCCTTATATCGACCTCCCTCTTTTAGAAATATAAACAATTTCACCGACTCTCTAAACGACACCTTGCAGAACCTATCATCTTTCAAAAATACAATTTTAATTGGAGATATTAATATCAATATTCTTCCAGAAAGTGCTGACGCATCCGCTGAGGAATACCTTAACCTATGCGCTTTCCATGGCTTGCTTCCCGCTCACACGCTTCCTACACATCAAAGTGGCTCCTGTTTGGACCATATAATACTCAAGTCGAATTTCCCCGCACTTGCCCTTGTAACTAATTCAACAATAACCGATCACAATGCTAACCTACTTATTTTAAATTGTAAAATACCAAAAGTAGTCACCCGCACAACTTCGCGTTTAAATGTAAACAAACTTGAAGAAGACTTACGTAATATCGAATTTGACCCAGTCTACGATTCTGCTGATCCGCAGTTTTGTATGTTATACTTAATCAAACATGTACAATATGCAATTCAGAAGAATACTGTCATATCTCGGCTAAAAAACAAAGACTACAATATAAAACCATGGATCACGACAGGACTCATTCGCTGTATGAAAAATAGAGATAAACTGCATATTAAAGCTAAATCCAATCCAGATAATTTAATTTTGCAACTGTCGTATAAACGATATCGTAACTTTTGTAATGATCTTCTGAAAAAAGTAAAAAACAACTACGATAAAACTGCACTAGAAAATGCTGGTACAAATAGTAAAAAAATCTGGAATTTTATTAAAAGTGTAACGTTTAACTCGAAACAAAATCAGTCATCTTCAGGTTTATTACAAGCACACTCATCACAGTTAACATCTGCCAACATTGCAAATAATTTCTTTGTTAACGTGGGAAAGTGTTTGGCTGAAAAAGTTCAGGGCCAATCACAATATTTAACAAGCACACCATTTACGTGTAGCACTATTTTATCATCTTTTGCATTACTAGATACTGACGAGACTGAGGTAGAAATGATAATTATGAGTTTGAAAGACGACTGTGCAGTTGGCTGGGATAACATATCAAATAAAGTTATTAAACAGTTCAAGCACATTTTGGTACCGCCACTAACTTATATTTTCCAAAAATGTTTAGCTGCAGGTGTTTTTCCCGAGTGCCTAAAAAAGCTGTTGTTGTCCCCGTTTATAAATCGGGCAGTAAAGATCAAGTCACAAATTATAGACCTATTTCGTTACTGCCTTCTATGTCTAAAATATTAGAAAAAATTATAAATAAAAGACTTTACAAATACTTGGAGGATAAATTAATTTTGTCTCAGCGGCAGTATGGATTTAGGCCTAAAATGTCAACAGACGATGCCGTGCATCATCTGACTGACTATCTAGGACAAGAACTTGATAATGGTAACCACACAGTAGGAATCTTCCTGGACCTCGCCAAAGCTTTTGACACGGTTTCTATTCCTATTCTGTTGCACAAGCTTGAAACCATAGGTATCAGAGGCACCCAGCTAAAACTATTTAAGAGCTATCTAGAAGATCGTACCCAATGTGTAAGGATTGGAGATGTTCTCAGCGAGGATAAAAAAAAACACGTCCTTCGGAGTCCCCCAAGGAAGTATTTTAGGTCCTACACTATTTCTGATATACATAAACGATCTTTGTAATCTAAGTCTAGATCGTGGCCAAATTGTTTCTTATGCTGACGACACTGCCCTTCTATTTTCGGCTGACTCAGAAAAAAATGTCTACAAAGTTGCGCAACACGGATTTAATATTGTTAATAAATGGCTTCAACTTAATTCACTAACACTAAATGCAGACAAGACAAATTATATTAAGTTTTCGATGCGCAAGCAAACATCAACTGGCACTACCTCGACATTATATGCTCATTATTGCACGATTCCAACAAATAACCAATGTGTTTGCCCTAAAATTAAAATGGCAAATACAACAAAATACCTTGGTGTTATAATAGATGACACACTTTCGTTTAAACAACATATAGAAGCTTTAAATAATAGAATTCGCAAGTTGATATTTGTTTTTAAGAAGTTACGCTGTATTGCTGACCCAAAATTAGTTAGACAAGTTTACTTTGCTCTATGTCAATCGATTTTAACTTACTGTATTACCACATGGGGTGGAGCAGGTAAAACAAAGTTACTAACCATCGAGAGAGCTCAGAGGGCGATTCTCAAAGTCTCTACTTTCCGCCCTTTCCTTTTTCCTACTAACCTCCTGTACAAATCTTGTGAAGTATTAACAGTTCGACAGCTATTTATTATGGGCATTGTATTAAAACAACACAAAGCTCTACCCTACAGCCCTAGATATACCAATAAAAGACGTAAAGATATAGTTTGTCCACAAATTTCAACAAAACATGCTTTTATATCCAAATTTTACCTGTACCTTGGACCTCTCCTATATAATAGATTAAACTCGAAAGCAGACATTTATTCTGTAAACTATAAAAATTGTAAGAGAATCCTCAAGGATACTCTCCAAAGTATGTCTTATGAAGAAACAGAAAATTTATTAACTGTATTAAAGTAAATATAGATATACAAATTTCACCTACCTATGTTAAATATTTATTAAGTTTAGAAACTAAGTGTTAAGCTACTCAACATATTATAATTATTTGCCTATTGTCAACTTTAGATTATTTATTAATTTTAAAAAACTATTTTAGCTCTTCTTGCCTGAAACACAGGACTACCTAGTTCAGGCATGTAAGTCTTAGCAATATAATTTTTATTTAAGCAAAACTGTACATGTTTCATGCCTTATAATTTTTGAATAAATATATTATTATTTATTATTAATATGTATATGTATCAGAATGGTGACATTAATTTAACACACGTATACGTTTTCACATTTTCGTTTCATGAAGAAGTTCTATTTCCATTAAACGTTATTATTTACGGATTTATTTAAAATTTTAGAAAATAGCATCTTAGAGCAACCTGTACATAAAGAACTGTTGCGCAGCGGTCATTTGCCGGGGTCACGGATCATAACATCGCATCAATGAAATAAAACGAATAAGCAATACTATTAGAATGAAACAAATGCAAAGAGTAGGCGAATTGAACATACATAGACATATCGCTTTGGCGGCGAGTGGCGCGTGCGCGCCGCTCGCCGACAAAGGGATATCTCTTACCTACCCCGCCGCCATCCTTTTGTCGGCGGCGGCGCGCGCGCCGCCGCTTGCCGCCGAAGGGATGGCGGCGCAGGTGACTCGCGAAACCCCTCCCACCCGCCGCGCCCCCGCAATGCACTCGAATTCTTTTTTGCTTTCTAGTTTCTAGTGCTAGCCGAACCCGTGTCCTTGACACACTTCGTCAAACCAGTGCGCATAATTACGAATATTGTTGTGAATGTTTCCGCGAAAAAGACGCTTAGGTACCTATTGTTTTATTTATTTATTTTTGTGTAATTAGGATAGTAATTAGATTATGGTGCTGCGTCTGACACTCCCTTCCGCTCCACCCAGAGCGGGAAGGGTCATTTGATGATTTCACATCCGCAAAAAAAAAAAAATAAGACAAATAAAAGCAGTGTTAGTGATGTGATGATAAGTGATGACAGTTATAACTAATAGTATCTAACAAGAGAGGGGAGTGTACGACTATACGCCGACAGACACTACGCCGACAGACTGAACACCGACAAGACTTTACTTCGACGGGACTCTTCGCCGACAGGACACTTTGCCGACAGGACTCTTCGCCGACAGGGTCATCAGCGACGCAACTTATCTCCGATAATCAGATACTTTTTATTTTTCTTTTTGCGGATGGGAAATCATCAAATGACCCCTCCCGCTCTGGGTGGAGCAAAGGGAGTGTCAGACTCTTACTGACTAATACCCACCCGTATTCCTTCCTTAGCCCTTTATGTTCCGGGCCAGCGGTAACCCATTCGGACAATCCCGCTGACCCGGCAGGCTTCGGCCCTAAGGCCTCCTTGATGCTGACATCTCTTTGAGGCGCGCGTGGAACACGTAGGGCCATCCGGTATGGACCTGGTCCTGATCGGACGTTGAGCTACCCATGGTGAGGGCGCCGTGGCGCCTCTCTAGCCACTCCTCAAAGAGGGATCTTATCGCCGCTATCGCGGCGTTCCCTGCGCTAGGTTGCGACAGTCGCTCTTTCCATGCCACCATGAGATCGCGCCGGAGATTTTCCCGAAGAAGCGGATTTTCCCCCCGGTGTAGTACCTCCGCGCGCCACTCACACAAGCGCGTGAGGACTATCGCCTCCAGATCCCATGGCGGCAGTCCGGCAAGGAGGCGCGGGAGACGCTCCGGGCTTCGGGAGCCACGTGACGACTCCCGGCCACCGTAGGCGCGGGCCTGCGGGCGGGGAGTAACAGGTAGCTCAACGTCCGATCAGGACCAGGCCGAAGCCTGCCGGGTCAGCGGGATTGTCCGAAAGGGTTACCGCTGGCCCGGAACATAAAGGGCTAAGGAAGGAATACGGGTGGGTTTTAGTCAGTAAGAGTCTGACACTCCCTTCGCTTCACCCAGAGCGGGAGGGGTCAGGGGTAAAAAGTATCTGACTATCGGAGATAAGTTGCGTCGCTGATGATCTTGTCGGCGAAGAGTCCTGTCGGCAAAGTGTCCTGTCGGCGAAGAGTCCCGTCGAAGTAAAGTCTTGTCGGTGTTCAGTCTGTCGGCGTAGTGTCTGTCGGCGTATAGTCGTACACTCAGAGAGGGTGATATGATAAACGTTTGACTAAGCACCTCCGCTGTAGGTACTACCACTTGCGCCGCCGCCGCCGCCGCCGCTCGGTTTCTTTGATAAATGCCGTCATAGAATCGGACCGATCACGAGTAGGTACAAATACGCATTGCGCTTGCGCGGTTGCCAGCGCGCGAAGTGACGCGCGTTGCCGCTCCGAGTCAACGTAACCAGCAGCTACGTAAGTAATTTCATGAATGAATTTTTGCAAGGGTGATCCCAATATAATATTATTTAGTTTGTTTGAAAAATTTTTTTTTTCAATTTACGTATTATTTTAACCTATCAAGTTAAATATGATTAATGGGCACTAGCCCTACCCGTGTGTTAAATTAATGTCGCCATTGTAGCGGCACGTTGTATATATTTAAAAGAGTTCAAACTAGGTACTTTTTTCAAAGGAAATCCTATAGCAGCCACAAGTTCAGAAACTTATTAAAGCCGTTTGTCTGTTGTGACGGGCACATCATAGAAGTTTCTGGTCCACACGCTGCTACTTCTTCAGATGCGCAAATAATGCATATTAAGCATAATATTGTACGAAATGAAAATTATCATGGCGACGGATTTTTTCAATTGTTTTACCGAAATGGGGATGTATTTATTTTGGACCGTGGCTTCAGATGCAATTTCCACCCTTGAAGAATATGCATACACCGCTAAGATGCCCGAGACTAAACTCCCTGGGGAAACGCAACTTACAACAGAACAAGCTAATGGCGCCGATTCTGTTGTTCACAAATTAAACTAAATTTAAGTTCAGTGCATCTTTTTCTTTCTATTTCATTAAGAAAAGGACAGAAGATAAATTTTAGTTTAGTCCTGTCAAATTAGTCAGCGCCTGACGTAAATTGACGTATTTTTAGTAGCCAATTTTTTTATCTCGTCTAAATTGTCTATGGAGTATCTTAATTTGACAGGACTAAACTTATATTTATCTTCCGTCCTTTTCATAATGAAATAGAAAGAAAAAGATGCATGAACTTAAATTTAGTTTAGTTTGTGAACAACAGAATCGGCGCCAGTAAGTCGCGACTTGTTACTATTTGCCGATGGGTCGTGGAAGTCGTAAATGGCCGATTTAAAAGAGATTTCCGGCTGCTGAGACACTTCCACGTCAATATAACACTGCCCAATATGATGAATTATTTTAGAATTGCTGCCGCATTAATAAATGCCTATCATGTTTTGATAGTGGATAACGTTCATGCTACTGATATCCTTCAAATAATAAGTGAAAGAATGAACATGCCCAATACACTGGGAGATCTTGTGAATAGACACAATTTAAACCGAAGGCGAGCACAATTCCAAGCCATGGCTGCGGATATGGCAGATTTCAATGATTTTCCAACATTGACAGAAGAAGATTTAAAATTATTCAGTCTTGGTGTATATCAGATTATCAGCTCAAACAAGCAAAAAGTTATTATGGAGAGCACCTTCAATCCGACGGAGCTTTTATCATTGAGCTCGGTGGTGGGATTCCTCTGGAAATAGTCAGGGAACTTGAAGGGGAAGACTTGTGGATTATAAGAGGACAAATACAATCCCGTCACATCCAAGCCAAAAAATACTATGTGTACCTACATTGCACTAAATCGGGGAGCAAATGGTCGTCGAGCATTAGCTCATTATTATTGTAAATGCAATATCGGCAAGAGGACTATCGGATGCTGCTCTGGGTATGCTAGATGTGACCCATACCTCACCCCACCTGCAATAGGATAAGATGATGTATAATATGTTCGATTAGGACAAATATAAATGAATTGATACAATCTTCTTCTTAGCGTGTCGATAGCAATCTAAATATACTCGGCCCAGAATTCGGCCACTTGTTTGGCGCCTCCACCAGCGTCCATCAGCTCCTGCAACGTGCAGCTGACAGGACACGCAGGACATTGATACAATTGAATGTTGTTTTATTTATTTTTTCCTTTATGAAAGGTACTGAATGAGGCGCTGTTGGTATTGTTGCTTGTTTTTTCATATTTAATACATATATTTGACCAAACGTATTAAAATAACACATCATAATAACATTTTATTTCACACTAGCTGTTCCCCGCGGTGTCACACGCTGCGCGGCTCCTAAGGGTCGTAGCGTGATATTATATAGCCTATAGCCTTCCACGTTAAATGGACTATCCAACACAAAAATAATTTTTCAATTCAAACCAGCAGTTCCTGAGATTAGAGCGTTCAAACAAACAAACTCTTCAGCTTTATAATATTAGTAGGTATAGATTGTATTTTAAAAGCATGTAACAACATAACCATAGGGCGCACAGTAAAAAAAATAATAGTGTTACGAGCTTCGGGTTCGTGACAATAAAAACTGCCGATTTAATAACCAAAAATAACTCTTTAATTAAAAACACTAATTACAGCTCAAACACACTAATTAAAAGAACACAATTTCACTACTGATTACTCTTAATTCGCACTTGAAGATCGCTTAGATGTTTTCGCTCTTGTCGCTTTATCCAAACTGTGTCGGTCGTCGCGCATCCCGGCCTTATATAGTGCCGCAGATAGTTCGAGAACCTTCCATTGTAGAAACATCTAGAATGTTCGAGTACATACCGGCCCCGACTAACCAGATGTCGATTGTTCGAGAAAGTTCTACAAAGTTCTAGTATCGAATTTTCTAGAACGATCGTGACTCGACTAGTTCTGCTACTCGATACTAGATGGCGCTAGTGGTAACTAATGTCACCATGTACTAGGCATTAATTGTGGCGCGCAACACTGCCCCCTCCTAAGACATGCTCGTCCCGAGCATTATCGGCCCCATAATAACGCGCCAGTCGGTCCACATGGACTATCTTAGGAGTACCTCTTGCACCTTTCTGTATCCGGTAGGTTACGTCATTGATCTTTGTCACAATCCGGTACGGTCCGTCCCATTTAGCTTGAAGCTTAGGAGATTTCCCTTTGCTGCGGACTGGATTGTGCAACCACACTAGTGAACCTTCGTCGAACCCTTTATTGCTCATTTTGCGGTCATAACGGGTTTTCATCTTTTCAGACATTTGCTGGCCCGATTGTCTGACGTGCTCATAAATGTCATTCATTTTGTTCCGCAAGTCATTCGCATAATCGGTTATACTGCGTGGGGCATCAGGTGGTATTCCGGTGATCAGGTCTGCAGGCAGCCGTAATTCTCTTCCAAAGTTTGCGAAAGCGGGTGTCACCGATGTACTTTCGTGAACAGCGCTTCGATATGACAACAAAAACGGTTGTATGTGCTTGTCCCAATCTCGTTGCCGATTTTTCACAACTTTGGCTAGGTACCTCTCCAATGTCTGATTAAATCGTTCCACCATTCCATCCGATTGTGGGTGGTAAGAAGTTGTCCTCGTTTTATGAGTACCCATAACTCGACAAGTTTCCTGGAATATTTGTGACTCAAAATTCCTTCCTTGATCACTGTGAATCTCTAAAGGTACTCCAAAACGACAGAAGACTTCATGAACTAATTTATCTGCAACTGTCGAAGCTTCTTGATTTGGAATGGCGAAGACTTCCGGCCACTTGGTGAAGTAATCCATCACAACCATGAAATACTTGTTGCCACTTTCACTTTCCGGAAACGGCCCCGCAACGTCAAGGGCTATCCTCTCCCATGGTGCACCAACATTATACAATTTCAATGCACCTCTACTGCGAGTCTGAGGTCCCTTTACAGCTGCACAACTTGTACATTTGCGACACCAGTCCTCGACATCGTCCCGACAGTGGACCCAGTAAAACCGTTCTCGTATCTTCAGTAGAGTCCGTTTTACTCCCAGATGACCTCCTGAACAACCATTATGGTACAGCTGTAGAACATCCGGTACTTGAGCTTTAGGGACAACCATTTGCAAATGACAGCTGTCTCCCCGAGCATTTTCCCATTTACGGCACAGGACTCCATCCTGAATCACCAAGCTATCCCATTGGGCCCAATAGCTTTTTGTGATCGAACTCATCGCTGAGACGTCACTCCACCTGGGCTTAGGAGCTCTGGTCTTCATCCACTCCAGAATCGGCTTGATGTCCGAATCTTCCTGCTGTGCACGTTGTAGGCTTTCCTTCCACTCGTTGCTATGGTCTGTCCTAAGCATCCTCACAGGTACCACTTCCTTACACTCTTGCCTAGTACAATGTTTGCGGTCTTCAGGACAAGGTCTTCTTGAAAATGCATCTGTGTTGCCATGAGGTTTCCCGCTGCGATGTTTGACCACAAAGTCGTATTCCTGCTGCTGCTGCTGGGCGGTGCTGTTAGCCGCTCTCCCCTCTGGAGACCAGCCATCTTCCCTTTCTGCAGCTCGCTTAGGGCAACTGGATCGAAGGTGGCCCTTTTCCCCACAGCCGTAGCACCTAGGGCTGTACCTTCTATTATGACCGCGAACTGTAGTCGCTACAACCTCCCTGACGCGATGGGAACGATGATCCTGCCGCACAGCTTCCACCTCCAGTGCATGTGCCAAGGCGTCCTTAAGCGTCCCGTGGTGACCGAGCCTCACAGCAACTCTCACTTCAAGGTCGCGGATGCCGTCGATGAATGCCTGCACCAGGTTTCCATCAATAAGCGCAGGTACGGACTGGTAAGCTTTGCGAACCAGCTTCTCCACTTCAAGGGCCCACTGCTGCAGATTTTCGCTACTGCGTTGCACGCGATCCTTGAGCTGCGCACGAAACACGTGTTCCAGGTGAGCGTCGCCATACCGAGCCTCCAATGCCTCAAGGAGCTGCTCGTAAGTCACTTCCTTACCGAGAGCTTCCAGAACGGTTAAGGCCTGGTCGCGCAAGCCTAGGGTGAGGGCAGTCATGGCCTGACTTTTATTCCACCCGTTCGCCTTCATGACAGCCTCAAACTGGATTTTGTAGGCCGACCAGGAAGAAGTTCCGTCGAACGGTGGCACTTTGAATCCACGTAGCGAAGGTGTTGTAGCTACGGGAGCTGCGATTCCATCCCCAAGTTTAAGGTTACCCAACTCCTGCTTCACATCAGCAATGACGTCACTAAACTTGCTGATCTGAGTTTCAGCTTCTGAAAGGCGGTTGTCATGCTGGGCAACCTTCTCCTTCACCTCGTTCATGTCTTTCCCGAAGGTTGCGTGAAGGTCTTTCATGAGGAGCATCTGTTCTTCCTGGCGGCGCACCTGCTCCTCCTTATCCCGTTTGAGCTGTTCTTCCAATCGATGGGCCTGTTCCTCCTGACGGCGGGCCTGTTCCTCCTTGTCGCGCTGGAGCTGTTCTTCCAACCGACGAGCCTGTTCCTCCTGTCGGCGAGCCTGTTCCTCCTGCCGACGGGCCTGCTCCTCCTGTCGACGGGCCTGCTCCTGCAGCATCATCATCAGAGCAGTAAAATCTGGTGCTGATGATGCTGGAGCAGCTGTGGACGGGCCGGCCTCCGTGGTCGGTAGCTGGCCTTCCGACCCCTGTGGCGTTGCTCCACCGAATCGCCGCTGGTCCGTCTCCTGCTGGCGTTGACTCCGGGTACGGATACCCTCCGTGTCGTCTTTGGGTAAGATCGGCATTTTAATCCTCGCTTCTGACACCAATTGTTACGAGCTTCGGGTTCGTGACAATAAAAACTGCCGATTTAATAACCAAAAATAACTCTTTAATTAAAAACACTAATTACAGCTCAAACACACTAATTAAAAGAACACAATTTCACTACTGATTACTCTTAATTCGCACTTGAAGATCGCTTAGATGTTTTCGCTCTTGTCGCTTTATCCAAACTGTGTCGGTCGTCGCGCATCCCGGCCTTATATAGTGCCGCAGATAGTTCGAGAACCTTCCATTGTAGAAACATCTAGAATGTTCGAGTACATACCGGCCCCGACTAACCAGATGTCGATTGTTCGAGAAAGTTCTACAAAGTTCTAGTATCGAATTTTCTAGAACGATCGTGACTCGACTAGTTCTGCTACTCGATACTAGATGGCGCTAGTGGTAACTAATGTCACCATGTACTAGGCATTAATTGTGGCGCGCAACAATAGGAATTTGGTGATCTATCCGAATATTACGCTTTTTTTTTCAGATTTGGCCCAAAAATGTATGGAACGTGAATGATGTCCTTTCAAGTTGATAGCATTAGTAGTTCTTGAGATATCCAGCTGTGACAGACAGACAGACTGAGTCTTACCATAATGGTTCCGTTTTACCATTTTGGTACGGAACCCCCTAATAAAAAAAATTGTTTAGGTAAGAAAGACCATAGACCACATGACATCCCTAATCAAAGTTGAATTTAACGTGCTCTGAGCGCCAAGGACTTAAATGACGTCATGAAATAGAGATATTGTACAGACGCCAGCACATCAAGCTACCCGAACCTGTCAAATTTTCCCAATCAACTTTGAACCTTATGCTTTAGGGATAAAGATGAAAATCTATTAAAGAAATTTGACCGATTATAGTAGCGTGATGTGCTGGTGTCTGTACCTCATTTCTTATAGCTCTAATTGAGTTATGTAGGTATTTTGTTTCTTTGATAGGTACTTATAATTTATACTGGTTTTTCTTACTAGGGATACTTTGACATAAAACAAATATGAAAATATTTAATCAGTTTTTATTTATATTCGTAAAACTATAAATAAAACTTAACATAACGCGTATATTAAATCTCATTCATCGATATGACGATACCCCGTAGAAATGTAAAAAACAACTTCTTTCATGTAACTATGCGATACCCTCATAACTACTATATATTTCGTTATATATTTATAGCTTGGCGCTGGCGAGGCATCGCGTTCTGTGTACGTTGGCGGTGAAAAGAACAACAAACACAGTACCTACTTTTGTAAAAACCTACGATTGATTTTTCGATTTATTCCGGTCGGTCGGATCCCCTGATCTAGCTGGTGTCAGCAGCTCTTGAACGGTCAACTTCCTAAGAGAACTTTTGATGCAAGAGTGAGCGAAGTGAGCTCGTTAATTTAAAGACTTCGAATGGTTTTGGTTTCTTTTGACTATGCATACCACAGATATACATAGACAACACAGGAGCAACTAGGTACTTCGCGTGCCAAACATCGCACCAGCTTACGTACAAAAATCGTAAGCCGCCACTTTCGAGCTCAGTCCTGTGTCGTCGTCGTCGTCCCCCCGTCCCCCGTCCCCCCCCGCCTCGCAAATGTTAGATCTCTTTTGATAATATATTGCTTTGGCGACTTATACTTGAGCAGTTGTAACTCTAACGACCCCGACTTACGAGTTGTAGGCAGTGGGTTCGAACCCAGGTAGGCGCTTTACTTTGTGTAAATGTTTTCATCACCACTAGTCTCGAAACGGTGAAGGAAAACATCGTGAGGAAACCGGCATGTCCTAGAACCAAAAATTAGAAGACATGTGACATCTACCAAACCGCACTGGGCCCACGTGGTAGATTTTAGCACACTCCCTTTCGAAGAGAGGAGGCCTGTGTCCCAGCAGTGGGAACATTATAGGCTGATTATGCTTTTCATCAGCCTATAGCAGTCCACAGCTGGACATAGGCCTCTCCAATTGCACGCCATTTAGCTTGATTCTCAGCAACTCTCATCCAGCCGCTACCAGCCACGTTGCAAAGATCGTCGCTCCAACTAGCCTGAGGGCGTCCTACCTTACGTTTGCCGATTCGCGGTCTCCACTCAAGAACACGTCTACCCCAACGGTTCTACGGCTAATATGGCCCATTGCCACTTCAGCTTGCTTATTCTGTGAGCTATGTCGACAACTTTGATTTCCCTGCCAGATCACCTCATTCATTCATTCCGGATTTTATACCTCACAGAGACGCCCAACATAATTCGCTGAGCGACCTTGAATTTATGGACCAGCCATACCGTGAGTGTCCACGTTTCGGCTCCGTAAGTCATAACCGGCACGACGCACTGATTGAAGACTTAAGTCTTTAGGCTCTGCGGAATACGCGACAAGACTCGGCGAAGCTTCCCAAACGCTCCACATCTGCCCAGCCCAGCTGCATCCTTCTGTTAGCCTCTATCTCAAAGTTCTTCTTACCAAACTGCAGAGTTTGCCTAAGGTAAACGTATTCTCGAACAACCTCGAGAGCACCGCCATTGACAGCAATCGATCCCGGGGTAACATGTGTGTCTGCTGAACATAATTTTGGTTTTGTCAAAGTTGATTCGGAGACCAATGTGTACAGAAGAATCAACTAGGCCGTCCAGCATCTGCTGCAAGTCATGCAGCGATTCAGTCAGTATAACGATCTCATCTGCAAATCACAGGTGTGAGATGTACTCGACGTTGATGTCACAACCGCGTCCTTTCCAGTTCAGCGTCTTAAACACATCCTCCACTGCTTTAGAAAACGACTTCGGAGAAATTACGTCCCCTTGTCTCACCCCTCGACGCAGAGGGATAATGTTCAGTTTGCTGGTCCAGTTTGGACGGTCATTGTCGCGTATTCATAAAGACATCTTAGCACTTACATGTATCTCCAATCGGACTTAGCATCGCTGCAGAGACTCCAGGCCTCGATAGAGTCAAAAGCCTTCTCATAGACAACGCAAACGCAAGACAAAGGGGCCAATTATACTCTTCGGACTTCGGACGGTGGTCTATGGTGCTGTATCCTCCTTGAAACCCGGTGTGCTCTGGTGGCTGAATCCCGTCGAGTCTCCGCGCTAGACAATTCGTGACGACTCTTGTGGAGTTCTGCCAGAGAACAGGACAGTGTTGAAGTGCTCCCGAAGCGTTTTCAGTACAGGACTTCCTCTCACTTTCAGGAGCTCGGTTGAAATCCCGTCCACACCAGGGGCATTTCCATTTTTAAGCTGTTTGAGAGCCGCCTTGATTTCGTCTTGGCTGGCTTCTGCGAGGTCTTCAGTGTGAAGTGGCGGGTTAGGGTGGCTCAGGAATCCTCATTTTCGAGACCAGGTCAAGATGCATGCAATGCGTTCAATTGGCTGTAGAAGGTTTCCACTTCCGAAAGGAGCTCTGGCTTCGAAACGACGATATTATATGCTTGTCGACTTAGGTATGTAGAAAAGCAGAAGAAATAAGAGAAACTATAATGCAGGAGAGAGCATAGCGAGCTCGATCCCCCGTCAGGCAGGCCAGCTACCTGGTCGGGACATTAGTTTACAGTGAAGTAAACAAACGTTGAACAGTACCTAGCTAATATTGTAGAGGGCAACTTCAAATACGGTTGGGTAACAATGTAAGTTTCAATAAAACTCACTTTCACTGCAGAAACAAGGGTTGCAGGTCCACTTTCTGAAAATTTAAATGGCAGTATGTCAAGTAAGTCTGCCGACCTGCACGTCCGCGTACGCCTTCTGCTCGAGCAGCACCTCGATGAGATTCTCGTGCAGCGCCAGTGCGTGCAGTGCGGGCGGCGCGTCGCGCGCCAGCTCGCGGAACAAGCGCGCGGCGTCGCGCAGCCGGCCCAAGCGCCGCGCGCACATCGCGGCGCGGCGCTTCACGTGCGCCAGCACAGCAGCATCGCGCCGCGCCTCGGCCGCGCTCGCCGCGCCCCCCGCCGCCGACTGGCGCCACGCTCCCTCGGCGGCGCGCCAGGCGCGGCGCAGCACGCGCTCCGCCTCGTGCACGGTAGGCGCGTCCTCCTCGGCCAGCAGCAGCAGCGCGGCGGCGCAGTCGGCGCGCACGCCTAGCGCGGCCCGCGCCGCCGCCACGCGCGCACCCGGTTCTCGCTCGCGCCACGCGCGCGCCATCGCCTCCTCCGCCGGTCCCTACCACCCACAGAACTGAGCACCTCTGCCTACATAGATTACATTACTATGCGCAGTCGGCGCGCACGCCCAGCAGTCGCCCAGCCATCTGACGGCGCCTTTCGCTCCTCCGCGGACCCTGCCGCCCGAGTGTATCCTAAGGGAACTACTTCATGTATTCGGACAAAAGAAATGCCATCAAAAAGATAACTTGTAAAAAAAGCCAAGTTTCGCAACTCAGTTCTTCTACCGTAAAAAGTTGTGAGATCCATGTAATACCAAGTCGGTTAATTTATTCAGTCCCTCTTAAGGGACCTTCTGTCTTAAGTTATTACGTAATTAGCTAACCTAACAACATCTTATAGTGACCATATCAATATTAAAAATCTTTTATTTATTTTAAATAAATAGATTGACTTGGCCATCGCATGAAAACACAATGTATCTCACAAGTAATACATATTATATTAAATTAGATTCTTTAGTGCGATTGCCTAGTCAATCTATTTATTTACATAAACTGGCAAAGTGCGTGTCGGGCCACGCACAGTGTAGGGTTCCGTAGTAGCCCGCTATCACAATGTAGTACGATTCTGTTGTTCTTTATTCTGATATTTAAAAAAAAATGTTCATATTTTGTTTTTCAATGCAAGTCTTTACCCGTTATAAACAAGCAACTGCAATATGTAATTTTGTAGGAGTGTGTAATCAATTACGCCGACAAAGTAGTAAAATAAAAAATGCTAAACTAATAAAGTTATCTTAACCGCTATAATTTTCCTTCAAAGTTCATGAAATACACTGTCATCGTGAATTTTTCCAGATTTTTCAAGCCAGCCGTTTAGGTTTTAGAGGGGGGGGGGACGCCCTAAAAAACAAAAATTTGGACTTTAAAATTTAATATTGCGTAATGCTCCATATTAAATCGAAAAATAATTTTAGCAACCCCCAAGTCATTTTAGAAGACCTATTCAACGATACCCCACACGATGGGGTAGACGACAAAAAATATATTCATCCCCACTTCCAGCTACCCTAAAAAAAATATTTTCCTAAATTTTATTTTACTACTTTGTCGGCGTAATTGATTACACACTCCTACAAAATTACATATTTTTTACGTCGTCTATGTATAGTGTCCTATATGTAGTGACTAAGATGAAGTAGTTGCGGGTAGTTATGACGGGTAAAGACGCATTAAAAAACAAACTATGAAATAATTTTTTTTAAGTTTCACAATACTGCCGCTAGATGGCGCTGTACATGGGTTACGCTTTCATTCTAGTACCTGTAGAAGTCAGAAACGAACTTTGTTTAATTTTCGAATTACAATTTTGTGAATTGAAATAATAACTTGGCAGCAATCGTACTCTTATCAAATCAAATTAAATCAAAATATTTTATTTCACATAAACCTACATGGGCACTTATGAAACGTCAGAAGCTAGGTGCACGGTTCCAATTGATCGTTTACTATGGAGAAAACCGGCAAGAAACTCCAAGGTAACTCTTTTTAAAAATAAAAATACTTAATTGGCTTTTACAATATTTTCAAATTACAGTAGGTATGGGAGGACAGCGTAGGCCTGTCAACAAGTACCAGGTACTTGATAAAATAAAAAACTGGCCAAGTGCGAGTCGGACTCGCACACGAAGGGTTCCGTACCACAAGGCAAAAACGCCGAAAAAAAACACGTTTTTTTGTATGGGAGCCCCCCTTAAATATTTATTTTATTTTAATTTTATTATTAAAGTAAAAATACAACTGAGTATTTTGTGAATATTTCAAGTGCCTACCTGTTTCCATTACTGATATCGAGCAAAAAAGGGCAAAAAAAACCGCGTTTGTTGTATGGGAGCCCCCCTTAAATATTTATTTTATTTTGTTTTTAGTATTTGTTGTTATAGCGGCAACAGAAATATATACATAATTAGTGAAAATTTCAACCGTCTAGCTACCGCGGTTCTTGAGATACAGCCTGGTGACAGACAGACGGACGGACGGACGGATTTTGGGCACCAGGCTCGCCGAAGCAGTCATTGAAGAACACGAAAGAAAACCTGACAAAAGAGTGTTCTGGACCGACAGTAAAACAGTGCTCACATGGATAAGGACCGGGTCACGTTCCTACAAACCATACGTGGCTCACCGTCTCGCAGCAATAGAAGAGAGCTCCAAGGTCAACGACTGGCGCTGGGTTCCGACGAAACAGAATGTCGCTGACGATGCAACACGAGATATACCAACCGCCTTCGACAAGAATCATCGATGGTACAAAGGGCCGGATTTCCTCTACCTGACAGAAGACTCCTGGCCAATAGAACCTGTGAAGACCACAGAAGAAGAACCCTCCGAAGAAGAGAAGACGCATCACATGACCAGTAAAAGAAGACTGAAGCTAGTAGAGGGTCTGCCTGATCCAGCGAAATTCTCCAGTTGGGATCGCCTCCGGTACGCGACAGCACGAGTTCTGCAGTTCATCAACCTCTGCAGAGCCACCAGGCAGAAGGTCAACTACCGACGAACTAAAAATAATAAAGAAGCGGATCCCACATGGAAGAAAAATAAGAACAACAACTACAAATGCGAAACAACAGGCGCCCACACCGAAGAAGACATCGACACTCAACCTGCTTCCAGTCACAGCCGAGCTCCTCAAGAAAGCCGAAGAGCTCCTGATGCGATCTTCACAAGAAGAGGCCTTCACAGAAGAGATAGAGTGTTTGAACAGCGGGAAGCCGGTGGCCAAGGAGAGCCGCCTTCACCAGCTCAGCGTCGAATCAGTCAACGGCTCACTCCGACTTCGGAGCCGTATCCAAGCAGCCAAAGACATTGAAGAGAACGTCAAGAGCCCGCTAGTCATCGACGGGGAACATCCGACAGTGAAGTTATGGATACGGGCAGTTCATCGGCAGCTCCATCACGCCGGCGTCGAGGCGACGATCAACGAATGTCGCCAACGGTACTGGGTACTAAGATTGCGCCCCATCACACGCGCAATCCTTCGACAATGCCTCTTCTGCCGCATGAAGACTCAAGCGCCGCCACACCCAAGAACCGGGGACCTGCCAGCGTGTCGCCTAGCACATCAAAAACGACCCTTCACCTTCACCGGGGTCGATTACTTCGGACCTCTCGTCGTGACCGTCGGACGCACCAGACAGAAGAGATATGTGGCCATCTTCACGTGTCTCACGACGCGAGCCATCCACCTCGAAGTCGCCGGCTCGCTCAGCGCCGATTCAGCAGTAATGGCGGTCAGACGTATGATCGCACGACGTGGCTGCCCAGCTGAAATTTGGTCGGACAACGGCACCAATCTAAAGGCTGCCAACAAGGAACTACGACAAGTAATCGACGCGGCGACAGCGGAAGAAGCAGCGAAGAGGACCATCTCCTGGCGTTACATCCCGCCTGGAGCTCCGTTCATGGGCGGCGCCTGGGAGCGTATGGTACGCTCCGTGAAGACCGCGCTCGCAGCAACACTGCACGAGCGCTACCCCACCGAAGAAGTCCTCGCCACTCTACTAGCTGAAGTAGAGTACAACGTCAACAGTCGTCCGCTGACCCACGTCTCCGTCAGCACAGAAGATCCTGAGGCCCTGACTCCCAATCACTTCCTACTGGGGGGTCCCGGGCGCGTGCCACAGCCAGGCACACAAAAATATGACCCTTTTTTTTCTAAGTTTTTCTTCTAATGTCCCGAAAAATAAAAAATCATAGTCACATTACTGTTAGGGTTTAGGCCCCGCATGTACCAGTGCCGCGCCGGCGGCGCGCGGCGCGCGCGCAACGTCAGTCTGCGCTCAGTCGCGCTAGAGAGTGTACGTGTGCCGTTTGCGTACAGACTACCCTCGCGCATCACGTAGATATGTGTATCGACGCGATATTAGTTACCGACAATGACCGCGTTCTCGAATGAACAACTTACCGAAATGGTTAGACTCTATGCGATAGCCGGTGATAGTTTACTTGCTGCTCAGGACCTGTACCAGGAATTGTACCCGGGTCAACGGGCGATGGATTGGTCGCGGAGAACCTGTCTCCAGGCCTCCTCGCTCGCGTGACCTCACTCCCCTTGACTATTTTTTATGGGGCGATTTAAAACGCCGTGTGTATGCCACGGAGTTTAATACCAGACGCGAATTGAAAAGACGCATTAAAAGTGCTTTTAATGACGTAAAGAGTGAGAGTGTTGTAGGTACATAATCGAGTGCAAAATAACTTAAGAAGACGTGCGGAGACATTGTTTAGCCGTAAACGGTTCACATTTTGAACAGATTTTAAGACTAATGTAAGTTATTATTGATTTTCTTAGTAAGTAGGTAGGTATTTAATCATTATTTAAAATTTAAATCAAAATCAGTGCAGTGTTGAAAGGGACAACCTAACTAAATTACTTGTAAATAACGTGATTCTCTTTTTAAATACCTAACTTAGAAATTAAGATGTAGTAAAGTTCGCTAATTCGCACTTATTTTCTTCATTTTTCTTAAAAACGCTTTTAACAATGAATTAGGTGTTTTTGCCCATCCTAAGCCAGGAAAAGTATGAAGGGAAACTGTCAATCACAGAAATTACAAATTCATTCAATGTGGCCGATGCGTAGGTATGCGCGCCCATACATTTTACTACGACTGTGCGTCCATTGTGCATCTCATTGTTTCGACAACATCGTAAAAAAGTGTCGGTACCGCCAGCCCAGCCCCTACGTAATAAGGGCGATTTTTTGTGCATCGGTGAATGGAAGTTATCGAATAGCGTGTACATGTGTGCGTGCGCCGCGAACGCGATCGTGGCGGGCGGCGCGGCGGGCGCGCGCTTCGTGCGTTATCGTAGGGTGCGGTCACTTCGCGTAAAATTTCGGAATTAGAAAACTGTAAAATTCGCAAATTAGTTAAGATTTGAATGTAGAGTTAAGATTTGAATGTATCGGTCTTGTCTCCGTGTGGTGCAGCGATACCGTCCTCCATGGCGCTCAGCCACGGTACCAGTGCTTCGGTAACGTGTCCAAAGTCGACTGATAACACTCTGACTTGTATTCAGAGCTAAAGCCACAGTACGTTGCCGGGAACCAGCTTCTATCATTCCCACGGCTCTGAGCATTTCTTCCCTGCTTAAATGACGTCGCCGCTCCATAATAACGTTGGTTTTAATCAGTAGTAGGGAAACAGTAGCACTAATAATGTCTTCAATGCGTTGTATGTTTTTATAGGGAAAATATTGACAGCTGATTTTCATCTTTTACTCGAATTTGATTCACAGTTCCTGATTCAAATTATGAAATGCACCAAAAAGGATCCATATAAATTTATAAAATCATAAATTTATTACAAAGCCACATCTCAATCTCAAGAAATCCGCATAAAAATGCTTGATCCCTAGACACTTTTGATGTGTGTACATTTAAAACTTTTGTAATATTTTTTTATTTAAGGTTATCTATCCGTCCTTTGAAAATTGCCACTGTTTACCCTTACATCCTGTATAGTAAGATAGTTTATAGTGTTTCGTTAATACCTTAGTTTGAAATCTTATTTTAATTTGTCACTTTGATAGTTCGATAGTTTTGTATAACATGATGTTCTGATTGTTGATTATCGATGTATGTTATGTTTAGTTTTCATGTTGAATTTATTTTTTATAGATAGAAATAAGATAGTAGAATAAGAAAATATATAATTTGTCATGTTTTCATAGAAAAACTTAGCGCAAAACGCAAATATTGTCACGCGGCTCTCTTTACGGTAAAGTTCTGCTGTACTTAAGCAAACTGCGTCGAAACCGTCCTTTTTCTGATTGGTTAAAATTCGTGCGTTCTGATTGGTCGACCAATCAGAGACTTTAGATTTTCTTATGAAATTTTGTATAAATATCGGGTGGGTTTTCGTTTTCGACACAGGATTGGCTAGTGGTCATCCACATTCGTGAGTTCTACGCGTCGCGAGTGTTTTTCCGTGCGGACCGCAAAATTTTAACCACTCAACTTGTGTTTGCGCGAGCCACCTAGGTCACTCGTGCAAACACAGGGGGAGCCCTACCGTGCTGCCCGGCGGATCCCCGCCGCAGCGGTCGCGAAGGCCACACCCCCAAGGATGCCGAAACCCGGCACGCGCGGCTCCTTGGGCCGCGATGCCGGGTCTCCGGAGTCACCCCCGGCGTTGGATCGGGCGGCATCTATGCCAAACATTGGCGAGGCGTCGTCCGGTGCGCCGCCGGGCGTGTCAACAAGAAGGCCGACGAAGAAGGAGGAGGAGCTGTTGAGGAGAAGAGGGGGGGTACAGGAGCCGCTGTAGCTGCCGGCCCACCGACGTCATCGGCGCCTGCGCGCGCTGCGCCGACGCCGTCGACGAGCCGCCAGCACGCGGTACCTATCCGCCCAGCTGCGTTCCGCCCGGTGCCCATACAGGCCCCGGGGCCCGCAGCAAACCCTGGCCGTGCGCCACAAGCGCGCGCCAGCATACCGCCCGCACGCGTGCCCGCGCCCGCGCGCTCGACCGCGCCCGCAGCGCGAGCCGAGGCGCCCGCGCGCCCTGCCGCGCACACCCCCGCACCGACCGCGGGGCCCCGCGCACCCCCGGTGCGTGCTGCCGCACCACCGCCAAGATTCGCGTCTCCGCCCGCGCCCCCCGGGGCTGCGGCGGCGGAGGCGCCAAAGACCCAAGCCGGACCAGCCCCGCACACCGCCGCACCCGGCCTCCGCCTCTCGCTGGCGGGCCCGGTGCTGGCTGAGCGGGAGCGGTCGGCGCTGCAGTCGCCATCGACGCCCGCATCGCCGGCGCCCCCCAGGGCCTCAGCCTGCGACTCGCCCGCGATGCTGTCGGCATGCTCCTCACGCGTGGGGTCGAGCATGTCGCTAGCGTCGGAGGGCTCGGCCGCGTCTGGTCCCGATAACGTGTCGCGAGACACGTCCCCGCGATCCGGACGCCGGCCCACCGTGGGAGGAGCAGACGCAGCGTACGAGTCGCTGTTACCGCCGCCGCTCGGGTTCGGGTTCAAATTCCAACTCGAGTCCAGACCCCAGCGGCGCCGGAGAAGCACGGACGAGACCGCCGAGGAAGAAGCGGTACTGTCTCGACCCGCCGCGGCCACAGCGCGAACGCGCGCCGCGGTGTCGGGGCGCAGCCGCCTCGCCCACTTTCGCCGACGTGACGCGGCGCACACCGCCGCCGCTGTCAGTCGCCGCCACCGGAAGGAACAGGGGTAAGTGATGTTCAAATTCCGCTTGCCCCCCCCCCCCCCCCCCCCCCCCCCACTGATACCGCACCCCCTGATGCCCCCCCCGGCGCCCCGACGTCAACGGAGCAGAAGCCGGGGAACAATAACAAGAAGAGGAAGCAGAGGTACCCGCCGCTGGTGGTAGAGAGGCTGCCCAAATGGGCCGCACATTTCCGGGCCATCGCCGCAAAGCTGGGCCGGCCTCCGAACGCACGTCCTTACGGGGGGGGAGTACGCTTCACCACCGACACGGAGGACGAATACAGGCTGGTCCAGCGATACCTGACTGGCCTGGAGAAGGAGAGCGGCACAAGGAAGACCCGGCTGTGTATTTCACGCCATCTTGAAGAAAACACCTGACGTCCGGGCTATCTATGACACCACCGTATTTATGTACATGCGGGGTGTCAAGATAGAGGCTTGGCGGGGCAAACGTGGGCCCGCGCAGTGCCACCGGTGTCAGAAGTTTAGACACAGTTCGCACCAGTGTCACCGACCGCTCGCTTGTGTCCGATGCGGACGGGAGCACGCGGCACGCGACTGCGAGCGCCCGCGCGAGGAGCCGGCCACCTGCGTAAACTGCGGTGGCCCGCACCCCGCGTGTAATGCAAAGTGCCCCGTGTTCCAGGCAGAGATCCGGAACATGCAAGCGGGGACTGCCGCCATCACGGCCACCGCGCGCCGGCCTCAAGCGGCCATCGAGAGGCCGCAAATGGTGGAGGAAGAGGCCCAAAGCGATACGCTTATGGCGGCAGCCAACCTGCCCACCCAAGCCACCTCCTCTAAGCGGAGGAAGAAGAGGCGCGGGGGGAAGGGGAAAGGGAAGAAGCCAAACCCCAGGCGACCCAGGAGGAAATCCCTAGGGCCGACCCTGCCGCAAGCGGGGCACAGGTCGTAGAAAAGGAAGCCACTACTAGCGCCGGCGCAGCGCCGCGGCCACAAGCGGAACAAAAACAAAAACAGTTCGCTCAAAAGGCGAGCCGCGGCGCCACCGGCGCAAACAACACTGAAGCCAAGACCGAGACCAAAAAGGAATTTACGACCTGTGCCATCAAACTATTGATGGACCTTATCAAGGCCATCAGGCAGGGTCACGATGTAGAGACGGTCATCCTTGATGGCCTGGCCACGTTATTAACCTTGTACCATGGCTAGGCCACTAAGGATGAAACACTGGAATGCCCGCGGCCTTAGGGAAAAGGTCGCCCGCCTCCGCCATCTCCTGAGGGAACAGGACATCGACGTGGCGCTAATCAGCGAGACGCTCCTGGGACCCGAAGATAAGGTCAGGGTCCCGGGATATCACGTCTACAGGAAGGACGAAAGGTCGGCTCACATGACGTACCGTGGTCTGGCAGTACTTGTGAGGCGAAGAGTCCTACATCAAGAGCTCCCCTTGCCGTCGAACGCATCTTTTTACGCGCTGGGTGTCCAGCTGCATTTCGCCGGCGAGGACCTAAACATATACGCAGCCTATAAACCGCCCAATGCTCGCATAGAGCTACAAGAGCTACGGGCGGTACTGGAGCCGACAAGTGGCAACGCGACCATCCTCGCCGGTGATTTAAATTGTAAACACCCAGCGTGGAATTCAATGAAAACGAATACCGAGGGGAGGCGGCTCTTCGCGGACGCGGAAGCCTTCGGCTACACGGTGTCCGGCCCAGAAACGCCGACCCACTACCCAGACGTCGCACGGCAGATGCCGGACGTGCTGGACATCGTAGTCCACCGAGGGCTACGCTGCCAGATCACGCAACAAGTGATGGACGACGAGCTACAGTCGGATCACCATCCTGTGCTCGTCGTCCTATCGGGTATGCCGACCCGACTGAAGCCCCTAGCGCCACGTCGATCCACGGATTGGACAGTTTTCGCAGACAAAGTGGAGACCACCACGCCTACTCGGCCTATCGCCTCACCCGCGGACGTAGACCGGACGGCGGAGGAAATCACTGCTTGCGTCCAATGCGCCTTACAAGCGGCGACGAGCACGCAGCCGCAGGGGAGAGTGCTTTTGCCGCCCCTGCCGGCGCGTATTAAGTCAATGATCGCCGAGAAGAGGCGCCTACGCAAGCAGTGGCAATAATTAAGATGCCCCACACTAAAGACGCAGCTCAACCGTCTCGCGGAAAAGGTGAAGGCCGAGTTACAGGCACAGACCACCGCGGACTGGGAGGTACGAATAGATGCAGCCGCAGACAGCTGGCCGTCTCTGCACAAGTTGTGCCGCCAGCTGACGAATACCCCAGCCCCGGTGCGTCCGCTGTTAAACAGCGACGGGGCGCTTAAATACGTAGCGGAGGACCGGGCGGAGGTCTTCGCCGAACACCTGGAGCGTCAGTTCCGCCCCAACCCGACCAGCGATACCGACCATGTCGCAGCAGTCGAGAAACACCTGGGAGACTATTTCGCAGCGCCGATAGCTCCCGATGAGGACCCCGTCTTCTTCTCGCCGGGCGCAGTCAGACGCGCCATCCTTAGGACGAAGCCGAGGAAGGCCCCCGGGGCCGACGGTATCGCGAACGCAGTGCTGCGCCGCCTGCCCTACCGTATGGTAGCAGCGCTGGCGCGCCTGTTTACAGCGATACTGCGCACGGGGGCCTTTCCCGCCTCGTGGAAGGAGGGGCGCGTCATAATGCTGCCCAAGGCGGGGAAGGACATCCTGAAGCCGGAGCGCTATCGGCCGATCACTCTGCTGCCGACGGTCTCCAAGGTGTTCGAAGCACTCCTGCTGCGACACCTCCAGCCGCATATATCGCCGCGTCCGGAACAGTTTGGTTTTCGGGCGGAACATAGCACGACGCTTCAGCTGTCGAGGGTGCTGCACCACCTCACAGCTGCTCTCAACAAGAGGGAGTACTCGGTCGCAGTATTCCTCGACATGGAGAAGGCCTTCGACCGCGTATGGCACGAGGGCCTAATACACAAGCTGGCCACGTCAGGCGCGCCCCGTCGCGTCGTGCAGGTGGTCTCCTCTTTTCTGTCCCACAGGTCCTTCAGGGTGGTGGTCGACGGAGCGCTGTCCAGCGCGCGCCCCGTCATGGCGGGCGTGCCGCAGGGTAGCTGCGTCTCGCCGGCGTGTTACTCGCGATACACGGACGACATCCCCACGACACAGGATGCGATGCTCGCGCTGTACGCTGACGACGCCGCGTACATAACAACTTCGCTCAATACGAAATACGCGGCGGTCAAAATGCAGCGCGCCCTAGAGCTCCTTCCCGACTGGTTGTCCAAGTGGCGGCTGTCGGTGAACGTGGGTAAGACGCAGGCAATGATCACCGGATCGGCGCCCCTCCCACCTCCCCTGAAGCTACAGGGAGCCGACGTCGCGTGGTCGCCCCGAGTCAAATACCTGGGGGTCACCATCGACCGTCGGCTCACGATGGGGACACACGTCCGCTCGGTCGCCGCACGGGGTAGGGTAGCCCGCAACCTGCTCAAACCAGTGCTCTCGTCCCGCCTCCCGGCGCGCGTCAAGTTGGGTGTGTACAAGTTGTACGTGCGCCCAATCTTGACGTACGCCGCTCCGGCATGGTTCGCCCTCACTAGCGAGACGAACCGCAAGCTGCTCCGCGCGCAACAGAGCCTCGCGCTGCGGACAATCGTCGACGCCCCTCGCTATGTGAGGAACGACGTCATCCAGAGGGACCTCGGGATTGAGAGCCTGGATGAGTTTGTGCGGCGCCTCGCGAAAGGAATGTTCGCGCGTGCCGACGCGTCTGCTTGGCCCCATGTCAAGGACATCGCGCCCTGGCACGCGCGCCCCCCTGACGCGAGACCCTTGCCCCACGACCTGGTAGCGGACGACGACCCCATCGCACCGGATTGACGCCTCGAGTGGGCCGCACCCAGGTTACACGCGGTTCACTCGATTCAATAGCACTCCACCCAACACAACATACACTCGTCGCGTAGCGTGTGCTACTACTATACAGACGCCATACTCACACGTGAGCGCGCAGTGCGGGCTGCGATCACGTAGACACCCCTGTTTGTACAGACACCCTTACGAGGACCTTGTTAGTCCTAGAACCAACCGAGGACCCTCCAAAAAACTGGTTTAAATACCTCGTTGGCCTTTTAGAATAAGATAGAAAGAGACAGGTGAGTAAATCTATAGTGATGAGCCTACTGGGATAATGCTATCTCAACATTTTTCTGTATGAATTTCGGCTATCATACCGAGGACCTGAAATACACAGCTAAATGTGACCAGCGATGCACATACGAGGACTTTGTGTAAGCCAACCGAGGACCTCTTACGTAAGCCCTGCGACGTCCTTCCGAGGACGTATTTTTACACAATATTTCTTATAGCTTGTACAAAGTGCGGACGTTGTGTTAGACTTTATATCACTAAACCGAGGACAGTTTTTCGCGTAGAACTTGTACAAACCGAGGACCTGGAAAATACCTACCTACCTACCTAAAACATTTTACGTGTAAGATAATAATCAATGTTCCAATTTATTTCTTACACACTTTTTCTAGAATGAAGTACCAAGCGAGGACGAGTCAATGTCTTTACGTTTGTCAGCGCTTTATTTTGTTAAACACTCGTGATTGTTGCTTTTAACGTAAACAGTAGGTATTAAAAATAATGGCCGTATCTATATACATATTTATAAGGAAAAACTGACTGACTGACTGACATATCAACGCACAGCCGAATCTACTGGGTTTAGGAATGTGATTTTAGACATTACGGACGCTTTTAACGTTCTGCATCGTTCTCACATGCATAATTTTTTACATGAATGATTTAAACAAGGCTTTGTAACCATAGTATTTTGATTTAAAGAGTGTCCATGGAGTTTCTTGCCCGTTCTTCTCCATAGGTACCTATGCTTTGGAATGGGCAACTACGAGTATCTTCATCTTTCTGACTGACAGACCCCTTGACAATTCAAAAGTGCCTGTAATTGGTTTAATTGAAATAAATGCTTTGAGTTTGAGTTGAGTTTGAGATTGTGAAATTTTGCACACGGCTTCCTTTTATAATGTAGGGGAGCACTAAAAAGGGGTTTTTGGAAATTCAACCTTTAAGGGGGTGAAAAGGGTGGATTTCATTTGTATGAAAAGTCTTATTCCTTGAGTTAATAAACTTGAAACATGGCACAAATATTTATCTAAGTAAATTATGAAGTTTGGCATTTTTTGTTTTTCTAAACTAACCCCTAAAGGGGGGTTGTGGGGCGTCAAAATTTGTATGGAAGATATTTAACTCGCGGTCCGATTAACTCGAAACACAGTATTTATACTTAAGATACAAAAAATAAAGAATAACGTGTATCAGGGTTTTTCAAAATCTACCCCTAACGGGGTGAAAAGGGGTAGTTAATTATACAGGCGAGGATTTTACTGCGTGGGTTGAATAACCCGAAAATTGGTATAAATAAATCTTCGAGTCAAGTAATCAACATATCCCAAACGATTTTTCGAAATTCCACCCCTGTGGGGGTGAAAAGCAGGAATACAGTTTATACGAAAAATCTTATTCATTTGGTTAATAAACTTGAAACTAAAGGGAGATTGGGGGTGTAAAATTTTGTATGGAAGAATTTTAACGCGCGCGCGCGCGTTAAAATTCTTCCATACAACGCGGTCCAACTATTTCGAAACTCAGTATAATAATAATAAATTTATTTACTCAAACAGACAGATTGTAGTAGGTATGCATAGTTATAGTAAAGATCTTATATGATAATTATGTAGTCTACAATCGAGTGGGTAAAGCACTGTTCTCCTAGCTAGGTTACAGAATAACCTGTGTTAAGGAGAAACAGTCTCGGTCCCCTATGTTTAATGGTACAGTGATAATTTATACATAACATAATATAATAGTACTTGTGCTATATGTAAGTATGTAAGACCAAAATAAATAATAAAGTATAATCAGGGTTTTAAGAAAATCTACCCCTAACGGGGTGAAGAGGGATAGTCAATTTCTTAGGGAAGTATTTTATTACGTGGCTTGATTGGATAATTGGTATAAATAATCTTTAAGTCAAGCTATAGAAACATCCCAGACGATTTTTCAAAACTACACCCCTATGAGGATAAAATATTTTTAGTAGACATGTTTTTAATCACGTCTAAACTTGCTATGGAGTTACTTAGTTTGACAGGACTAAACTAATATTTATCTTCTGTCCTTTTTTAATGAATTACAGAAAAAGATGCACTGAACTTAAATTTAGTTTAGTTTGTGAACAAGGGAATCGGCGCCATTAAGTTATTAAGTTTACATGCTTCCCAAATTATTTTGATCTCACTTGATAAATTTCTTTGTTGTTTTCTAACTAAGCATTGTGTTATGTAATTTTATGTTAAGTTTTTAGCCCAAATTATGTCGATTTCTTTTTTTAATTATGGTTTCTATGTATTTTTGTTTGAGTCGTTTTCTATTAACTGTTATGTAAGTTTTCTAATCATTCTTCTCAAAGATGTTACTGCAACTTGATGATTACTTCTATAAGTAGATCGTTGTTAAAACTTTGTTAAAAAATTTGTTTCATTTTAAAATAAACCTACTTTTATTTCAGTAAAGTTTATGACGTGGTTTTCTTTAGTACGTTCATGTTCTGTATTTCTTTGTACTTTATATTTGCTTCAAATCTTGCTGCAGACATTTCACCTAGGAAGGCATTCACTTTAGATTCTTTATGAAAAGCACACGTATTCAGCTCCTACCTCCAGACAATACAATATTTTATGGTGCAAATCATAATGTTGAATAATATAAGCGGGCCTAGGTACTTAGCACATACTGCAGAAGAAGCCTGATTATTCCTCATGCACCTAGTAGCTACTAACGGTTTGTTTAAGGATTCAGTCTACCTTCGATTTTCTCCTTCATAATTTTATTTAAATGATAGCATATAATTTGTCTTCTACACACAAGGAAAACTGTCGAAACGAGGACTAGAATACACACTGTTCGGAAAATCTAGCAAACCGAGGTCTTAAATACACATTGTCTGGAAAAGCTACCTAACCGAGGTCTTTTGTGTTAAAGTTAACACATAGGTCCTCGGATAATACAACAAACGTGAAATGAGTGTAAAGAGTCTGTGTATGAGGCGACAGTGGCACCATCTGGTGGATACACAAAGTCTGTGTAAGATTATGAATAATCTTGATCAAACCGAGGTTCGGACAACTTTTTCGTATTAAGTATACAGAAAGACTCAAAATCGCTTGCAGAATACGAATCTTTGGTCAAGTCAAACCGAGGACCCTCGAAAAGGTCCTCGCTTTGAAAAGGTCCTCGGTCGTGCCTTGTGTATTCATACGCACGTCCTCGGATGGTACTTAAAACAAACACACTGGGCGGTGTTACACAAAACAATACCGCTCACACACACACGACTGCCCTTTAGCCCGGACCGTAACCGGCTAGCTCTGGAAGCGGGGCGGGCGGGGGCAACACACCTATATTCTGTAGGAGCGTCGAGTCGGCACCTCCGTCGCTGGTCGTCTCTCGCCGAGCCTCCCCCAGGTAACTGGGGGTCTCACCTGGCGGGGACTGACCGCCGAGGTGTCGTGAAGAAAGCGGCGCTGTGGGACAGCGTCGCGGCGCGCCTACAGAAACACTACATGCAATCACTCACATGGGCACGCGTTCTTAAAACGCGTGCACAACAGTTGCCATAGGCCCAAGTGGGCAATCTAGTGAGAGGCCCGTATTTGCGGGCCGCCGTATGGCTTCCGCGGCCGGGGGGCGAAGCCCTGACGCCGCTCGCCACGCCCGGGGGCGTCGCGACTTCCAACTTTTTTTTTTCGACACAGTCGGCAAAGCAGCAGTACTAGAAGAAACACTAGAAGAAATAAACTTTAAGAAAACTTCAAGCTGTTTTATTCCTCACCAAACCAGCGGTAGCAAATGTGTCCTGCACAATATATCTTTCTAAGTTAGATTTCTACCACCAACCACCAATCTCTTATGGAAAAGTGTTAATGGTAGAAATCTAACTTAAAAAGATGTATTAATTATTCTAATGATTATAATCTCATTATTCACCTTAAAAGATTTAAATAATGAGATAAGCTTACATTTTTCTGGTGAATTAACTAATAGATCAATATTTAGGTCACCACAAACAAAAACAAATTTACTATCTTTAAAAAGTTTACTTAGTATTTCTTCCATTATGATCAAAAATGATGACAAAGAGGCTGGTGGTCTATAAACACATAAGATGCCTGCATGCGTCTTCCCCCGGACCGCCTCAAGGTGTAGACGTGCCCACAACCCATTTTTAACAGTTAATATAAAATAAAATTCAATTTCAAATTAATTTAAATCGCATAAAAAAATAGGAGTGCATCAAGTTAGAGGAGGTTGCTACAAAGAAGAGTCACACGCGTACGTGAGCGCCGAAGCATCAACCGACAGCGCGTGCTTATAGTGCCCTGGTACCTCAACTGATTCGTCTTTTACAAGGTACTGTGACACCATTACATAGCTGACGTGCGCGCGCGTACGAAAGAGATAGAAGTAAAAAGCTGAGCTACGCCCCAGTATAAGCGTCACTTAGCAGATGACGACAGCTGGCATAAGTGACAAACTTCTACAGTTTATTGTCTCCTAGTACCTCATCGTGCTACTCATATTTTTGACACGCAAAGGAATCTGAATATTATAAATCTCGCCTCAGTTCCGTATATATTTGAGAATATTATTGAGTGCGCATGCGCCGCTAACTGATATAGAGAATTGCGATAAATGTGTACACTCCTACACTTTATTATCTCCTAGTACCGGAATGAGCTACGCCAAACAAGAAAAGGACTTGGAGTACAATAACTAAGCAGATGACGACAGCTGGCGTACTTGACAAACTATTATAGTTTATTATCTCCTACTACCTCACCGTGCTGCTAATATTTTAGACGCGCAAGGAAAAGGACTCGGAATAATATAAAACTCGCCTCAGTGCATATTTGGGCTACTATTTTGTGTGCGTATGCGCTGGGTAACCGGTATTTACAATTGGGATAACTATATAAAACATACTCCTACACTCTATTATCTCCTGGTACCGGACCGAGCTACACAAAGAAAAAGAAGGAATTGGAGATAACTATAAATTCTCGATACTGACACAACCAACTGTTATACCACATACCGCTATTATACCCTGGTACTGGAAATGGAGCAGTCACTTAACAAGTCATTATCGGAGTCAAACATTGCCATGTGTACTGATACTCAACATACTCCACCCAACTATGTCTCACAACGGTACAAGCGACCGCGAGAAAATGACTACGACTCTGACTTTAGCAACTTCAAATAAGAAGTCAAAACACTCATATCATCGTTGATCGCAAAACAAAGTGAGGAAATAAAAAAAATCTCTTCTACATTATTGGAAATAAGGACTACAAATACTAGCATAGAAATACGATCGCGAGCAACTTTATAAGACACACAAAAACTCTAAAAAGCTATGGCAAACAATAAACAATATTTCACAACGAAAACCACCTAAGACACAAAACACAGAATTGCTGGAATCAGCCGCTACCCCTCTCGAGGCGGTGAATAAAGTAAATGAGTACTTCTCAACCGTTGGAAGGCATCTTGCTGACGAAATAATAAATAATCCTGAGAGACAGGCTAACAACGGCCCCAACATACCTACGGACGTTCCAAACCCGCCGGCCTCATCGTTTGTACTGCTCAACTCTGACGCTGAAGAAGTAGCAACCGTAATTACGAGCCTAAAATCCGACAGTGCTACTGGCTGGGACAAAATCCCCGTAAGTTTTTTAAAATCTACCAAGTTCATTATTTCACCAATAATTTCACACCTTATTAACCTATGTTTTGAACAAGGATGCTTTCCCACGGCCCTGAAACAAGCTGTAATAACACCTGTGCATAAGGGTGGTGACAGAGCTGATCCATCTAACTATAGGCCGATATCCGTCCTCCCGTCCCTGTCTAAAATTGTCGAAAGAATAATAAACCAACGATTAAATGCATATTTAACAAAACATAAGATAATTTCACCCTCACAGTTTGGCTTTAGACAGGGAAAGTCTACTGAAGACGCGGTCCTAGCGCTGACCTCTATCGTCACTGACAAAGTGGACAATCGAGAAAAGTGTCTGGCCGTCTTTCTAGATATCAAAAAAGCCTTCGATACAGTCTCTGTACCCACGCTTTTACATAGGCTAGAAGACATTGGTATAAGAGGAATGCCACTTAAGCTTTTCACAGAATACCTGAGTGAGCGCAGGTACGTAGTTAAAATAGGATCAGTCACTAGTTCCGAAGAAATATTGACTTACGGAGTAGGGCAAGGTAGTGTGCTCGGGCCGCCGCTGTTTCTCATTTATATAAACAGCCTATGTAACATGAGTATCGAAGGTGCTCACATATTCTCTTATGCTGACGATACAGCAATAGTTTTCTCGGGAGAAACATGGGACAGCGTTGGTCGCATTGCCGAACGTGGTCTGTCTACTATAGCTACCTGGCTCGATCGGAAACTTTTAACTTTGAATATTTCAAAGACAAATTACTTACATCTGCTTTTCCATATTTGACCGTACCCAGCCATCACAAGATCTCCAAATTAAAATCCATACCTGCTCCAGCTCCACTAACACCACCTGCTCTTGTTTAAGAATTAATAAAGTATCCAGTACTAAATACCTGGGTGTTATAATTGACCAAAGGCTATCGTGGCACCTGCACCTAGAACTATTAATGAACAGAGTTAGGAAATTGATTTGGACGTTCAAATCTCTTCGACACGTGGCCACTAAGGATCTTATCCAGCAAATTTATGTCTCCCTGGGTCAGTCTATACTGACGTACTGTTTGCCAATTTGGGGCGGAGCGTCTAAGACAAATTTTTTGGAGCTGGAAAGGGCACAGAGAGCTTTACTAAAAGTAATGTACTTTAAACCGATTAGATTCTCTACCGAAAGTTTATACTCAACCTCAAACCTTTTGTCAGTTAGGAAACTCTATGTCCTGCAGATTGCATTAAAAAACACAAATCTCTTCCCTTCATTACATCCAAGACACAGTCTAGGAGGAAAAATAAAGTAGCTGAAGATTGTCCAGTGAATACTACATTTGCTACAAGGCAATTTATTAAACAATCTTCCCGTATATATAACGCTCTCAATGAACAATGTGCCATCTACTCTATGACATACCACGACTGCAAAAAAACACTAACTGAATGGCTCAAGAGTAAAAGTTACGAAGAAACCGAAGATATTCTACGCAATATCACATAACTAAGAAACATATATAATTTGCACACACATACACACCACACCCACACATCCTCGCACTACACATACCACATATCTCAAACACATACATACACATACACCCACTACATCCCGACACCTACACAAACACACACTCACAAGCATATTCTACACCCAGTGTGCTCCCGTACAGATATGAGAATTTAAAAAAAAAAAAAAAAAAAGTTAATTAGTCTTAAATCAAACTTTTGCTTATTTTTACTTATTTTTACTTTTTACTTATTTCTCACACATCTGTAGAATGATTGTAAACTGGAGGAGCGGAACCACCTAATACAAGCAAATCTTTGCTTAAAAGGTGACTCCAAACCTAACATAGTTATATTCTTAAGTGAAGAAATAAACATTTTTATTTTTATTATTTATAAGAAACTATGGCCTTCAACTTCTGCACATGCTACCTCACATAAGCGATCAACAGAGCAAGCAGTGATATGCTTTCTTTCTTTATACCTAAAAGAACTATTACATAATATCAAAGTACCACCCCCTATTGAGGACCTGTTGTGCGCACTGGCAACTGAAAAATTATTTACATTAAACAACATTCTATCCGGTTTTAACCAGGTTTCACAAAAACATAAGATATCCATATGATATTTATCTATTAACATTTCCACGTCTAGGATTTTGCCAGAAAAGCAATTCATATTTTGGTGATATAGTAAAATATTCTTATTATGCTTCTCTTTTGTCGACTCTAAAAGTTTAAAGAATGAATTACAGTATTATTAGAAGTACTAGATAATACTGTTTCGTCACTTAACCTAGTCTCAGTTAAATTATCAATAACTGCGTGTATATTCTAAGCTAACAAAGTAGCCAATACGTGTTGACTTTTCTTGGGAAGAAATAAATGTATATGTTACTGAACTAATAC
Organism: Oligia fasciuncula; assembly: GCA_963082905.1. Classification (NCBI taxonomy): domain Eukaryota; kingdom Metazoa; phylum Arthropoda; class Insecta; order Lepidoptera; family Noctuidae; genus Oligia; species Oligia fasciuncula. The sequence continues at coordinate 275,366 of OY720391.1, read as the reverse complement.
AAAATCCCTAACAAAAGTTTGTATCAAAATACAATAAATGGTCACTATGACGAAATGTCAAAATATGCATGTTGTTTAAACTATAAATGTAATCGTTTTATTTTTTTATTGTTTAGCTTTACAAGGAAGAAAGTAGTTCTTATTAGTTAATGTCTGATCTGTTTAAATAATTATCTTCAAACTAGCTTCTGCCCGCGACTTCGTACGCGGATCCTGTTGCTAATGCCAGCGACAACGGGGTCGTCAAAATCGAAGATCTGAAACGTCTGATGTCGAATTCTAAGAGCCCGGGGACGGGAAAACGGCGTGATGCGCGAGACGATTCGAGACGTTCTAGATCTTTCATATTTGTAAGTCAACAGGAAATGCCCATCAGACTAAACAACTTTTGCTAAGACGTCGTTCCTATAATTATGTTATAGTGTCGCTGGGCTTTGGAGTTCCACAACAGGTGTTCCAGATCTTCAAATTTATTCTAACAGCAGAAAATGCTCTTCACGTAGAATATTTTTTGCTATGGCACCATTTTTATATCTCTTATTCGATATCCGTACTTATACTTAAGCTGGTCTGTTGCGGTTCTGCATCAGGTGTTCCATTTTCCAAAATAAATTATAGCCTATATGTTGCCCAGACTTAGTACCTATACAACAAAAAAACTTTTCTTCCCGTAATTCCGCAGTGGATCCCAAGGGTACACTGAATTAACAATAATATTGCAAATAACTTTAAAAAAAATCTTTTAAACTAAAGCTGTACCCGTGGCTTTGCCCACGTATCGCATAAGTATTATTTTATTTTAATAATAGTTAGTGATAGTTTGCTGATTTACAGAAACACTCAAAAGATGCGTCTCATACTATACTATAGCTTAGATCCCTCAAAAACTATTTGGCTTAGTAAACTCAAAATTAGAAAGTTATGTAGTTAATTTACTGGTAAGAGACGTTAGGTTAATAAGAAAATTTAGTAGACGTCGAATAACAGAAGTGTTACAATTTACTGTAACACTTCTGTGTAAACAACGTTCGTTGTTTTTCCCTCGGTCTTATTCAATATGTAAGTACAGCGAGTCAGGACTGGTGACGCGGGAGCAAGCGACGTACAGTTGTCCGTGTGAGATGCAGCTCGTCCTGAGGTCGACACCCGCAGCCTTCAGTGTCTGCCCCTGCGACTTATTTATTGTCATGGCGAAGCACACGCTCACAGGAAACTGCACGCGCTTGAATTAAAAGGGGTAATTGTGGCCGGGTGTCACCATTGCCAGGATCGCCCAGAGGACACGGTGGAGGTCTGCCCCGCTTGGGCGGAGTACCGCCGTGTCCTCGTAGAGGCGATCGGCAGCGGCGGCGACCTCTCGCGTCCGGCCCTGGTGCAAGCTATGGTCCGGGGCGAGAGGGAGTGGGAGGCAGTCACCTCCTTCTGCGAAGCAGTCATGCTAGCGAAGGAGGTGGCGGGACGGATGAGGGAGCAAGCCACCCGTCCCAGCCGCCGCGGGAGACGCTCCGGGCGTCGGGAGCCACGGGACGACTCCCGGCCACCGTAGGCGCGGGCCTGCGGGTGGAGAGTAATGGGTAGCTCACCGTCCGATCAGGACCAAGCCCGTGCCGGACGGTGGGTACGTGTTCCACGCGCGCCTCACAGATGTCAGCATCGAGGGTCGAAGCCTGCCGGGTCAGCGGGATTGTCGGAAAGGGTTACCGCTGGCCCCGAACATAAAGGGTTACGGAAGGAACACGGGTGGGTTTTAGTCAGTAAGAGTCTGACAGTCCCTTCCGCTCCACCCAGAGCGGGAGGGGTCATTTGATAATTTCCCATCCGAAAAAAAAAGAAAAAAAAAGGGTAATTGTGGGGAATCAGTGGTATACGTGGTATAAATAAATAAATAAAGACTGTCTCGCCGACACCACAACCCGTTAGAATTTCCGCCTCAATGATATTTCTCTGCAGCGAGACGACTTTGAGCCGGGTCCCATTGCACAGTTTCGGCGGAGTGAGATTCCGAAGAATCATATTTGGGACACCGACCTTTAGCTTAATGGTGTGCGCTGGTAGTCCACTTGCACTTAGGGAATTGAGAAATTCTACGGGGTAATGTGTGGCGTCATCTTGGTCGACAACAGTGTTTATTGAAGTGTAGGTCACTTCATTTCCCGCAATTGAAAAAGAATGCATTCATTGATCGCTGAAGGTTGGTCGTTTCTGGGTGTTAAAATTACTCGTTCACACACCCAAGAATTATCTTGGTGCGGTATCCTATTGATACCGCACCCAATTTTAAGAAAAGATCAGAAAATTCTTGGGCGTGTACATTCCCGCCAAGCTGTGCTCTCATATTCATCGTTAAACGCAACCTATGAATATGTGGCCATAAGAAAGAGCATTTCAACGAAGCATTCACCTCATCAGCCCTAGTTCCTTGCGTCACCACAGGCAGCGTTTGTCGGAAATCGCCGCTTAACAGAACTGTAACGTCATTTGCTGGTTCCTGCGGATGTCCTACAAAGTCCTGTTTACCGCTTCTCTACTGCTTTTCTGTTCGCCATAGTGCATTCATCCCACACGATTAAAGAGCAATCTTTAAGCACGCGCCCTTTGTAACTGTTGCGTGACACTCCACAAACAACTAATGCGCTTGGTAAGATATAACTTAGAACCAAAAGTTTGACTTGACTTTATGATAGTGTAGCTTGTTGTACCACCAATCAATCTGTTTATTAATATTGGTGTGAAACTCCCCATACAATTAGATAGGACATGTAAAGTTCTCAGATTTCATAACAGTATCGTTCCTAATGCACATAAAAAATGCAAAAACTAAAAAAAAAAGAATTTTACGATTTTTTAAAACAATAACAGTTTTTTTTTAAATACGGGATTTGAACTCGCACCATTTAGTGCGGTAAACGGTCGCCTGACGTTACCGCTAAATTCCCTGTTGACATATTGTTGAAATAGCTGTTCCCTTGCAATTTATAATATTACTGCTCCGCTCCTTTATAAAAATAGCGTGATTGTTATGTTTCCAGGGTTAAATTTTTATTAACTACATAAATAACATGTCATTTTGGGCATTCAATTATTTTGTGCATTCAATTACGAACCAAAACCTTTTAAAATCAATATTGCTTACCTCCCATAACATATGGCGTGATAATATGTAGCCTAAAGCCTTCCTAGGTTTACAAAGAACATTTTTGCTGAATTTCAATTCAATCTATTCAGTAGTTTTGGCGTGAAGCCTTACCATACACACAGACAAACAGACAAACAGACAAAAATTCTAAAAAGTCACTTTTTGTCATCAGTTACGTTTTTCTAACAAAAGCCACTTATTTTTTCTTGAAAATTCTCAATGTACAGTTTTTCTTTCGTTACTGTTTTATTATATGTATAGATTTAAAGTCGATTTTTGTTATTATAACCCTTAACTCCTAATATCTTTACCATTGCATATTATATTCATTATATACAGAATAAAGAAAAACAGAAACGTACTATATTGTGATAACGGGCCACTACGGAACCCTACACTGTGCATGGCCCGACACGCACTTGGCCAGTTTTTTTACAAGTTATGTTTTTGATGGCATCTCACTTCTTTTTGTAGATAGTCCTATTTTTTTTCCTTTCCGGTACCTTTTTAACTTTTTTTTTTAACATAATCCTTTGACAACCATTTTACAAGTTACCTTTGAACATAATTATATCTAGGTACCTATCTACACCTATTATTCCATTATAATAAAATATACATTTATACAGGTACACTGATTCATTAACTGCAAATGTAACTTTGTAATCCTATATATTTATATGGGATTACAAAGTTATTTATGCAGAAGTGGAACTAAATTGCAAAATATTTTAGTTTTTCCTTGATTTATACACTAATCACTAATTGTATTCTAAATTTGAAGCTTCTATGTCTGCTAGAAGTGCCTTAGAGTTTTGATGATCGGTCAGTCAGTCAGTGAGTGAGTGACAAAATTAAGAAACTTCGACTAGTTCTTAAACTACTGGTTCAAATTGAATGAAATTTGAAATATACTGTGTTTATACAATGCCAGCTTGGTTACTGAAAATTCAGGCTTCTAGTTTTATCCACAACGAAGTTATAGGGATTCGAAAATAGCCTGAACTGTTTCGAGAAAAGGATGGTATGGCCGTGCCGCTTTTTGCTCGACTTTGCAGGCGGGGGCACTGCCGTTCCCCCAGATCCAGTACCAGTCTTTCTCAAATGTAAACTTATCCTTAAGCTTGTTTTAAGCACTACTACTTTACATTTGTGAAGAGAAAATATATAAACTTATTATTATTATTATAACCAGCCACACAGTATGACAATGTATGATAAAACATTGTGGAATGCAAATAAATGCTATGATGAGCATAAGTCGCGTGTACCTCGGCGCCGCAGCCGAACCAGGCCTGGTGCTCCTGCGCGGACAGGTTCATGTCGTAGTAGGTGAGCGGCGCACGGCGCGCGGCACTCCACAGCCGCCCGTACTCGGCCCCGCGCAGCAGCGACAACGGGTTGCGCCACACCTTGCAGTCTGCCGCGTCCGGTTCGGCACTGGCGCCGCCGCCGCCCAGCCATGGTCCCAGGTGCGTCAGCGACACCTGCTCGATGAACGACGTGCCGTACTTGCGGAAGTACCACCACTCGAAGATCAAGATCAGCCCCGAGATCAGCGACGATGTGCCCGTCAGCGCCACATAGAACTTGGGCGTCAGCGCGCCCAGGAACGCCGATGAATCCCACATAGCGAATACCGTGATGGATTACGGTCGCGCCGCCGCCGCAGCACACACAAACTCGGCCTGCGCGTCGACACTGAGTACCTGCCTTAATTTAACTCTCGAGACAACACTATAATTATATCGGTTTTATGCCGATCTTATTGATTTTGTGAGGTTTAACAAAGACTTAGGAAATACACAAAGTACTCTTTGCATGTACAACAATAACTTATTAGTTAGTAACATAAGACATAATGTTTTTTTTGGTGGGATTTAATTTAACTTAACAAACGTCAAACTGTCAAACATCACTTTCCTAAGGCCGCATTCCGAATTAGCTATAATCTTCTTATCTATGTCTGACTATGTCACTGTCAATGCTATAATCGCTCACACACAGCGCCTACATCATCTCCATGGACGTAATTTATAGAAGTAACTCTATATATTACGTCGTACGTTAATCCCCGGATCAACTAGGAAAAAACATATTTGATAGAAATTTTAATATATTTTAAGATATTCAAGTATCAAATATGTTTTTTCCTAGTTGATCCGGGGATACACGACCTATTTTTTTTAAATTTGCCGCTCATTTTCACTCTCAGCTTTCAATAGACAGACTCTATTAACTGTTAAAGAAAGGCCTTGCAATAGTTGCAATCACCATACTTTAGCAGGTAAAGATCCTTTTAAATATTTTTTTATTTTTTCACATATTTTTTCCGTCGATAAAATTAAGCTATGTTCCCTCATTTCGTTATGTGCTTGTGCACATTATGAAGACTCACACTGTATTTAATGTAGGGAACAGCTGATTTTTTTTCACGATTTCTGGTTTGGTCCCTTAGTAAAAGTTGTTCTTAATGATGAGTACAATGACCTCTTAAGAGGTGGTTAATATTTTACCAATAACCCTGTATAATTAGATTACAAATAATTTTATCGAACTGGCAACTTCTGTTTTATTGCCAAATTATACGGGGATTTCCCGCTTATTCTGTTTTTGTAAACAAGTGCGTCATACGATTATGAACCGTAACCAATCTGGAATAGTGTTCATATTCTAATGTTTGTAGCGGTATCTACAACGCCACATGCGAACAACGCGTCATACTACGTCACGCAAATCCTACATCGCGCAAGCAGAGTTTACCGCGCAATTAGCATAGATACAACGGCCCCGACATGAATCATTGGGCAGTTGCCCGCCAGACAACACCCGTCTGGTCGGAGGATCCTCCCTTTTCTATAGAGTATGAGTGAAGTTTACACCCTGTTCCTCATACCTCTATATTATGTTCTTTAGTGATTTGGTTTCCAATCAACTTTTGATTTTACCTCATTCTCTTTTGACATGTATCGTGTGCGGTTCAGTGTAACGAATAATTAATTATTATGAGAATACAACAAAAGAGGGGAAATAAAGAACACAGAGATTTTAAACCAACTACACCGAAAAGGAGGCAAATGCGGATACGTAGAGTAAGTAGTGTATAGGTATAACAATGCATAAGAAAATTGTTAAATATTTTTGTTGATTAATTGAATTTGTTGTGTATTTTTTTCCGTTTCCATGAAGGCATATTTTTGGCAATTTTGGCGCCAAGTGTGGCAGGTTTTGACAGATTTTTTGCCCAATCTGTGGCAGATTCGCCATTTATAAGATGGTCACACTGTAACAAACGCAAACCTGTTATTCCTAAGTAGTCTGTGTGTTATTCCAATAGGTTGTAGCGTCTATTGCGCCTTAATAATCCATAGAGGATAGTAATTAGTAATTTTAGTACTGGTAATTTAATCAATGCGTCTGTACAAGAGAAATAGCGGCTTACATGGACGTAATATAATAGCAATATATTACGTCCATAGCGGCTTACCGCACTGACATGACACTGGCTTGGTAATGGTAACATTGGGCTAAGTACTGTCAAATTCTATTCTTGATCTTGGGGTTTTTTTTATTTTTTGACGTTTGACTGCGTTTGACTTTACGTAACACTTTTGCTGTAATATTGAACGGAGGTTATCAATACTTATCCACAAAAATTGGCAAAATGTTGGGCCGTTTGGGAAAGAAACATGTTGAAATCGCTGCATCGTTCGCCACATCAGCAGTCGGCTTCGGAGGCGCGGCTTTCGTCGGTCTCCTATACTTCACGGACTGGAGACTGTTCTGTGCCAACATCCCCTTCTACAGAGGAAAATTCAAGGATGTAGAAGAAGAGAAGTAAATCGGAACAAGAAGCTAGCGAATCAAACGTGAATTGTATACCTACCTATTTATTTAGATTTTATGTAATTACAATATCTAAGTTACAGTGATATCGATGTCGTGTTTCTTTGAATTACCCATTTCATCAGAATTACATCTTTGAATAGTCATTAACAATGTCACACAGCAGAGTCAATGAATGGTTGACAACATACTACAAATCCTATATGATGCATAATATCTTGTGTTATAGAATAATATCTTTGTAATGGATCAAAGCAGGCTTCATAAAATACCGTGTTGTGCTCTGTGGCCACGCCACCGTATATTTTTTTATTATGATATACCCCATTTTTATGTATGGCTGATGGCCATGACGTACATGTATTTTTTATGAATGTACGACTTTTAATTTAAAAGAAAAAAGTAAATTAATGTGGCGTTGCTGCGGAGAATTCTCTGTAGCCACGCCACCTGTAATCAATATTTCTAGATACAATTTCAGCTATTTCTCTGAAGTTATATAATGTACGAACGCTGTGTATTATGTACACTTGATAAGATTGAAAAATATGTTAATTCTAAAGTTTAATTCTAAACTCACAAATTGTCTCTTAGAGTGAATTAACCTTTTGACCGCCACAGACGTGTATAGACGTCAAACCAAAATGTGCCCAGCACGCCACGGTTCGACTACATGACAGATTTTGACACCGAGGGCACGTTTTTGATTTTTTGACGTGTGGCGGTCAATAGGTTAAACTAATGTATTTTAGCGATTACTTCAGATTGACAGGAAAATTTAAATAAAACTAAATAGATTTCGTTAATAGAAGTTATTTATTATAATATCTGTGTTATAACAAATCTATATACCTATATAAAATGGTAAACTGACTGACTGTTGATATACAGCCCATACCGCTGCGCTGGTCCTAGAGACATGAAACTTGGAGGGTGTGTTCTTTGTGAAGAGTAAGTATCCACTAAGAAAGGATTTTTGGGAATTCTAAAGGGGTGAAATAGGGGATGGAAGTTTATATGAAAGTCCGTCAGTTTTGAAGTTAGGATCTTCAAATTTTTTGTTTAGGCTGAGGATTAAAAATTGATTTATACGGGTCTCAGCGTTTTTGACAATTCTACCCCCGAACGGTTAAAAAGGGGGATGAAGTTGTGTATGAAAGGTCCTTAATTTTCGAAGTAAAAATCACTAAATTAATTATGTAGACTTATGGTTGGAAGGTAACGCAACGGTGTTGTTAGAATTTCAACCCTTAAGGACGTGAAAAGGGGGATGATATTTTGTTTTTAATTATACAATCTATATTTTATAAAATTCAATGACCTGACTGAGATATCAACGCACAGCCTAAACCGCTGGTCCTAAATTTTAATTTCGGAAGTCGGTATCTTTGGATCTGTAGTTTAGTTTTTTGCCACCGACTTCCGAAATTAAAGTTATTTTTCCCTTTGTAGTGTTTTTTTGGAAGTCTTTAAACCAAATAAATAAGATTTTTCTTTAAGATGTGTTCATAACTTGACTCAAAGATTATTTACTAATACCAATTTTCGAGCTAATCAAGCCACGCAGAAAAATCCTCCCCTGTAAAATTAACTACCCTTTTTCACGCAGTTAGGGGTAGATTTTCGAAAAACCCTGATACACATTATTCTTTATTATTAGTTTTAAGTATACCTACATATACAAAGATTTTTTATTTAAACACAAAACAACATTTTATTAAATCCCCCCTTTTCACTTCCTTAAAGGTTGAATTTCCAAAAAACCCTTCTTAGTGGATACCTACTCTTCACAAAGAACACACTCTCCAAAATTCATGTCTCTAGGACCAGCGGTTTAGGCTGTGCGTTGATATCTCAGTCAGGTCATTGAATTTTATTTATCATAGATTGTATAATTAAAAACAAAATTTCATCCCCCTTTTCACCCCCTTAAGGGTTGAAATTCTAACAACACCGTTGCGTTACTTTCCAACCTTACGGTTGGTAGAATTTATTATCTAGGTTTATGCCTAGATAATAAATTTAGTGATTTTTACTTCGAAAATTAAGGACTTTCCATACACAACTTCATTCCCCTTTTTAACCCTTCGGGGGTAGAATTGTCAAAAACACAATAATCCTCAGCCTAAACACAAAATTTGAAGATCCTAACTTCAAAACTGAGGAACTTTCATATAAACTTCCATCCCCTATTTCACCCCTTTAGAATTCCCAAAAATCCTTTCTTAGTGGTTACTTACTCTTCACAAAGAACACACCCTCCAAGATTCATGTCTCTAGGACCAGCGGTTTGCACTGTATTGATATATCAACAGTCAGTCAGTCAATTTACCATTTTATATAGGTACCTATATACAGGGTGATTGGAAGATGGGTGCAAAGCTTTAAGGCGATGATAGTACAGGCAATTCAGAACCATTTAAGCCATGGTTGTCTTAGACGAAGTCTTACCACTTTTTTTTTACCAATTTCTTAAGATTTTTTTCGAAAATTCCCAAAGTTTTAACTAAACTACTTATTTATGGCCAAATTGAATGATAAACGAATTCATTTTTATTGTATTTAATTAAAGTAATGTGTAAGCAATCTAGCAAAACATGTTTTAGGCCTCTGTGTCGTTAGACATTTTTTTTACAGATATTTAAAGTTCATAACAAATTTTAAAATTTATAAATACTTTTTGTAAACCTTATTTTAAAAATCACGGAGCGTGCTTTTTTTGTTCAAACCTTTTTGAAAACATGCTTGATAATCGCTCTTTCTTTTGAGGTAACATTTACACAGATATCTTACAAATTATTGAAATTAGGACCTAAAAACCAATTTAAGGGAGAAATTTTAAATTTTAGGCAGTCTAAATAAAACAACATTTGAATTAAATTTATTTATGCTTCATGGTCAAAATGTTGTCCGTGATTCCTAATACAAGCACGGCTCCGTCTTCTCACTTCTGTTGTTGTTATTTTCAACATCATCTCCAGCTTCATTGTTTCAAACTCTGAATTCATTCTCTCTATCAGTTCTTCTCTCGTGTTTATTTCAACATTCGTATACACTAGCTTCTTGGCCCGGCCCCACACGAAAAAGTCCAGCAGGGTCAGATCTGGTGAGCGAGCGGGCCAAGGGATGGGTCCATCTCTGCCAATCCGTCAGGAAAACAATTATTTAAGTGTTCCCTTACATTTAACATCCAATGCGTTGGACAGCCGTCTTGCTGAAAGATGACTGTACTGTCTCTTGCGAATATCGGGACACCGGTTTCCTCTATCAGCTCTGGTAAATCCACTTGTAGAAAGTGCAAATCATTTTCATCATTGAAAGTCTCCGGTAAGAAGTGGGGCCCAATCAACGTCCTGCAAATTACTCCAGCCTCCAGAATTTCCTCTGAAACGACACCTGCTTCTTAAAATGTGGATTGTTGTCTTTGGCGGCCCATTCATGAAGGTTATGAAAGTTTTTAATGCCCTCCCTAGAAAACTTTAATTTGAAATCAGTCTTGTGGACGGATGAAAGCAAATTTTCTAGGGAGGGCATTACAAACTTTCATAACCCACACAACACATGGGGAACACTTAAATAATTGCTTTCCTGACAGCTGGATTGGCAGAGATGACCCATCCCTTGGCCCGCTCGCTCACCAGATCTGACCCTGCTGGACTTTTTCGTGTGGGGCCGGGCCAAGGAGCTGGTGTATACGAATGTTGAAATAAACACGAGAGAAGAACTGACAGAGAGAATGAATTCAGAGTTTGAAACAGTGAAGCTGGAGATATGATGTTGAAAATAACAACAATAGAAGTGAGAAGACGGAGCCGTGCTTGTATTAGGAATCACGGACAACATTTTGACCATGAAACATAAATAAATTTAATTCAAATGTTGTTTTATTTAGACTGCCTAAAATTTAAAAGTTCTCCCTTAAATTGGTTTTTAGGTCCTAATTTCAATAATTTGTAAGATATCTGTGTAAATGTTACTTCAAAAGAAAGAGCGATTATCAAGCATGTTTTCAAAAAGGTTTGAACAAAAAAAGCACGCTCCGTGATTTTTAAAATAAGGTTTACAAAAAGTATTTATAAATTTTAAAATTTGTTATGAACTTTAAATATCTGTAAAAAAAAATGTCTAACGACACAGAGGCCTAAAACATGTTTTGCTAGATTGCTTACACATTACTTTAATTAAATACAATAAAAATGAATTCGTTTATCATTCAATTTGGCCATAAATAAATAGTTTAGTTAAAACTTTAGGAATTTTTGAAAAAAATCTTAAGAAATTGGTAAAAAAAAAGTAGTAAGACTTCGTTTAAGACATCCATGGCTTAAATGGTTCTAAATTGTCTGTACTATCTTCGCCTTAAAGCTTTGCACCCATCTTCCAATCACCCTGTAGATTTGTTATAACACGGATATATAATAAATAACTTCTATTTATGAAATCAGTTTAGTTTTATGTAAATTTTACTGTTAATCTGAAGTAACCGCTAAGATACATTAGTCTAAGAGACAATTTGTGAGTTTAGAATTAAACTTTAGAATTAACATATTTTTTCATTCTTATCAAGTGTATTCATAATACGGGTTTACTGCTTGATTTCGAATGTCATATGCCCGATGGCTAACTCCCCGAAGTCATCAAATCGAACGTCCGAATACACAGCGTTCGTACATTATATAACTTCAGAGAAATAGCTGAAATTGTATCTAGAAATATTGATTACAGGTGGCGTCATCATCATCATTTCAGCCGAAAGACGTCCACTGCTGGACATAGGCCTCCCCCAAGCACTTCCACTTCGACCGGTTCTGTGCTTCTCGCATCCAACGGGTTCCTGCGGCCTTCACAAGGTCGTCGGTCCACCTTGTGGGAGGCCTTCCAACGCTACGTCTTCCGGTACGCGGTCGCCACTCCAGAACCTTTCGGCCCCATCGGCCATCTGTTCTGCGAGCAATGTGCCCTGCCCACTGCCACTTAAGTTTGGCAATTCTTCGGGCTATGTCTGTTACCTTGGTTCTCCTGCGGATCTCCTCATTCCTGATTCGATCACGCAGGGAATCACCATTGCCCTTTGGGTGACTTTTAGCCTTCTGTTAACGCCATCTATTGACGTAACGCCGACAACACATCGCATGGCGACATCTGGCGTCGAGTGCACCGGGGCTCGCCGGAGGAGAATGAAGCGGGAGCGGCGCGCGGGCGGCGCTGATTGGTCGTCGCAAATGACGGGAGCGGCGCGCGGGCGGCGCTGATTGGTCGTCGCCACGGGGCCCACATGACACAAGACTGAACAGAAGAGGTGGTAGCCGGTTCACCATCCCAAAATCCTAATTTTATTCTAATATAAATATTCTATTCTAAAAGTAATGTAAAACTAACAATAAATGTCTATAACTCTTCAAACTATAGGGAAATTCATTGAAGAAGACCTGACCCTCGAACACACACAAACATATTTGGACCTTCGAACTGGATCGGAGCGGCTTCAAGAAGAAGTACGTACGGATGGAAGTCTGCAACCAGCAGGAAATAAAGCGGTCAGGCCATTCAGTGTTCCTATCCAAACCCATCCTCAAGGCTCATTTGTGTTAATATCGTGTATTCTTTGCAAAATTCCAGTTACCTAGTGCCGCGTGCCCGCGTTTGAAATACCTACCTACCGCCATTTTGAGTGGCGTGATTTCGAATTCGATCGAGCAAGTTAAAAACTGTAAGTACTTTCTTTTGTCTCGTATAATCTCCCAAAATGCCACTCGACGATTTTAAAGATTTAGTTAAAAAAAGGGGTGTAGTAAAAGGAAAGTTTACCGTATTCGTTAAATATGTGCAATCGTTACAAGACGTAGAAATATCAGAATCTCAAAAGATAGCTCTAGAAGATCGTTGCAATAATATTAAGTCACTATTAGAACAGTTTTCAACCATTCAGGATGAGATAGAATTTCACCTACAGGATTCTGAACTAGACTTAGAAAAACAATTATTAGAAAGAGAAACCTTTGAAAATCTATTTTATGAGAGCATCTATGGCGAAATGCACGCTAAAGACTAAAGAAATTATTGATAACGATTTTGAAGTCTGCAATAGGACCTCTAACATTAAATTACCCACTATTGCATTGCCCTCATTTGACGGTTCATTTGAACAGTGGTTAGAGTTTAGAGACACCTACATATCCTTGATTCATAATTCTAAAACTATTGACGATATTCAAAAATTCCATTACTTGCGTTCCGCGCTCACTGGCACTGCTAGTCAAATAATAAAATCGATACAGTTTACTGCTGAAAATTACACAATAGCCTGGAGTTTATTGGAGAACAGATTTAATAATAATAGATTACTCGTTCAAAACCACGTGTCATTAGGTCCAAGTTGCGACAATGCAACACATGTTTTCGAGTAAATCCGACGCATCCCATTCCAGTGATGGCAGACCTGCCTGAATACCGAGTATCGGAAGCAAAGGCGTTTGTCCACACTGGAGTGGATTATGCTGGTCCCATACGCATAACCCTCACTCGTCGCAGAGGCCAACACGCCCAGAAGGCGTATATCTGTTTATTCGTGTGCTTGGTAACCAAAGCCGTCCATGTAGAGTTAGTCTCTGATTTAACCTCTGATGCCTTTTTAGCCGCGTTTAAACGCTTCATCTCGCGTCGAGGGCCAGTATCTTATCTTTATTCGGACAATGCTACCAATTTCGTTGGTGCTAAGGCCCAACTAGATGAGCTATATAGATTCTTATTAAATTCAAGTTTCAATTCGACTCTTTTACATGAGTTGTCAACCCGCCGCATAACGTGGAAAATGATCCCACCGCGTTCCCCACATTTTGGCGCCATGTGGGAAGCGAATGTTAAAACATTAAAAACGCACCTTTATCGAGTGATCGGAAGTCAGCTTCTCACTTATGAGGAGTTACAAACTGTACTCATTCAAATAGAGTGCATTATGAACTCGCGCCCTCTGAGCGTGTCTATTTAAAAAGGTTAATATCATGACGGTACCTTGCCAATTCATTTATGAAAATATTATGTATGTAAGAAAAAATCAACATCTTTTTAATAAAATAAGTGATAGGCATAATTTTAATACTAGAAATAAAGATAAATTAGATCAACCTTTTTTTAGATTATCTAAAGTACATACATCTTTTATGGGGTACTGTGTTAAATGCTACAACAAAATACCTTGTGACATATTGCAATTAAATGAAAGAAAATTTAAAACTCATATTAAAAGTACACTTTGTAAACAAGGATATTACAAATTAGAGGATTATATCCAAGATAAGAATGTTTGGAAACATGCTGGTCCTGCTCCATAGGACAATCTAAAAGTCTAGACAAAATCAAACTTGTTCCTAATTTAATTTATATATATATTTTTGATTATGACATCTTATTCTAATTCATTTTTACAATCTGCGACTACAGTGGCTCACACACTTGTTAAAGTTCAACTACTTTTGCATTTTTTTTTTTAAATAACTTGTAAATATGTGAGCACCATGTATCTATCACTTATTTGATTTACCTGTCATTGCTTAATTTTTAATTATTTTTACCTTTTGTGGTAGACTAATTTTATTATGGGTGCATCGTGTTCACATACCTATAATTTTTATTATGTATACAAGACCTTGTAAAACATTTTTAAAAGAGTAACGGTGGAGTTTCTTGCCCATTCTTCTCCATACGAAAACTACCTTTTCGAATGGGCGACTAGAATCATTTCTATTTAGTTTTTTTTTGACGTTCAAAAGTGCCTTTAATGTGCCTATTTGAAATAAATGATTTGACTTTGACTTTGACTTTGACTTTGTTGTCTTCCGATCCCCATCCCGAAGTTCTTACTCCCGCTCACTTTTTGATGTCGACTCCATTGCAGTACCTGCCGGCAGCCGATTTGTCTGGTCAGCGCATTAATTTGTCACAGCGCAAACAGTTGTTAGATAGTATGGTCCAATCCTTCTGGAAGAAATGGCACCTAGAGTATCTGCATACGCTGCAAGTCAGGCAAAAATGGGCAACTCCGGACAAACCCATAGAAGTTGGAACTGTCGTACTTATGGGACAGGATAATTCAGCTCCTTACGCCCGAGATTAATAATCAATCCTGATCCAATTTTTAAGTTGGCCATTAGGAGTTATAACTGAGGTTTATAGAGGCACAGATAATGTCTCTCGTGTTGCAATGGTAAAGACAAAGTTCGGTAACTTTAAACGTGCTGTCGCTAAATTATATCCTATTCCAACGCAATAAACGTCAACTCTTATTTATGATATTCATAGTCTTAAGGTTTAGGAAATACATTATATGTATAACTTACATCGTTTGTTTCTCGCATTCAGTCATAAAGCTTAAACTTTTTCTAATCATAATCTAGGTTAGGAAATACTTATAATTTTCTCACTTTCCTTTTTGAAAGTACTTGCGTCCTTCCAAAGAGGGGGAGCATGGTGAAGCGTCAATGCTTTTCTTTCAATGTAAAAAATAAAATACTATCATTTGAGGATTTGTTCCTATAGGTAATACTCGTATAATAATGTTAGTGTCGAATTAAATATTTTAGTTTCTCAATTGTTGAGTCCTCACGCCCAATATCCGTTGTCGCAGCGCCCATTGTATCGAAGCTTTTTAGTTTTCTCGCAAAATGACCGATAGATGGCGTGAGTGAGTGTGTTCTTCCCGCTACGCAAAGAGACATGGTGTGCTAATTGCTCCGCCTTTTGAATATTCCTTTTTTGATGAAACCTTGAAGATACTCGTGAAATATATGGACCTGCATCTGTGCTTCATTGAGGACTTATAGTGCAGTGTTGATTTTTGGAGTTTCAACCATTCCACCGGTGGATTTAAGAAAATTTGCTCGCCGGCCGGCAGCGACAGACCTACAAGCCATTACGCACGCATGAACGAGATATATTCCCATCTCCCTGGGTCTGAGTGGGATCTCTGGATTGTCAAGGTACGTGGGCATGTTTCGCTGCTAATAATTTTCTAAGGTATTGGTTCCACGAGGATTCAGCAATAGGGAAATTTATTTCTAATTTGAAGGCCGCCATTACGTCTTTTGAGATAATTTATTTCTCACCACTCTCTCTTTTCACAAAAGGTGCAGGCTATTTACACGCCTCACCAACCACTCTTAAAACAGTTATTGATACAATGCGTTAGGTTGGCCGCTATTAGGTTTTTTATGCATTTAATAGTTTTAGATGAGCTGGACTCCTTCAACAAGAACTGGTCCTTAACAGCTTTGAACAGAGAGAAGTGGAAAGAGAGTAGGGAGGCCTTTGCCCTGCAGTGGGACATCACAGGCTAATAATAATAATAATGGGATCAATGTTACTGACATGAAGCAATCGTTGAAGGAGCGCTTCTTTGGTCGCTTGAAAAAAGTACTTAATAGTCTTCTATCAGGCGGAAACAAGGTGCGCGCCTTCAACGGTTGGGTCATGCCGGTTTTGATGTACTCTTTCGGCATACTCAAATGGACTCAGACCGAACTCGACGCCCTGGATAGGAGGGTCCGTACGCTGCTGACTGCAAATCGAATGCATCACCCACGGTCATCGGTAATGAGGCTGTATATCCCGCGAAAGTAATAATAATAATAATAATAATTTATTTATTTCTTACCACAAATTACAGATAGTAAATAATAGTCTACAGACACACATTCATATTAATTTGTGGAAGACTGGTGCCTGAACTAAGTTTTTTACAAAACCTGTATGTCAGGTCACCAGGCCCCCTAAACAAAGTTTTACATTAATTTTGTTGTACTGGAGACGATCTGGTTCATATATCATATTGAAATTAAAATCTCACACATTTACTGCAATACTGCTCATTAAACTTACAATTATAAAATTAAACTTAAAATTATAAAATCGTGAAATAAAATGATTTATTAAGAATACATGCAAGGGAAAATGTATGTAAAATGTGAATGAATGTGATGGCGTGTGGGGTGAGTGTGTGTGCTGTGGAGTGAGTGTGTGAGTGGTTTGGGGTGCTTGAATGTGCGTTTTAAAGGGAATTTTATGTCAAGATATAATTTTGAAAAGATCTTCAATTTGTGTATAATCTAATGTAATAAGCCAGTCAGTTATCTTCCTTTTAAAAGCTGTTTTGTTTAGGTTATGAACAGAGAGTAAATCATTTAGTCTGTTGTATAGAAATGGGCCAAGATAGGAAAAGAAATTTCGGGCAAATTTAGATTTTACTGATTTAGATTGGCATATATTCCTTCTTCTGCTTCTCATGTCAGAATTATGATCGGTATTTATAAAAGGAATAAGAGATCGTTGCTTCAAAGCGACATGGAGAATAAAAAGCTGCCGAATTGAGAGGACTTTAGCAGTCTTATAAACTTCTACAGTGGGATGACGGAAAGGAAGGAATAGTGCAACTTTAAGGACTGCCCTTTGAGCCCTTTCCAGCGCTAAAAGGTTAGTTTTGAACGTTCCACCCCATGAAGTGATGCAGTATGTCAGGAGCGATTGGCACAAAGCACAATAAACAGATTGACCGAAGATTTTTAACCACAAAGATAAATTTCCGTATTCTGCTAGTTAGACAATTTATATGTTCGGAAAAGTTTAATTTAGAATCTAAGGTGACCCCCAAGTACTTAATATGATCTACTTTCTGCAATTTGGAACAAGAACAGTCACCGTTATGAGGGAATGAACAGGTGTGAGCGAGAATAGAGAATGGTTGGAGAGATGACTGCGGACTGTTTCTTAAAGAAAATTCAATATATTTGGTTTTAATGGAATTTAAGGTGAGTATGTTAGTTCTAAGCCAATCATTCACAGTATTAAACCCAACCTGAGCATAGTCATGCACCTCTTTCCATGAGTCTGCACTGAAAAGAAGCACAGTGTCATCCGCAAAGGTAATAATACGACCATTTTGAAGCGAGAGATTGCAGAGGTCGTTAATATACACCAGAAATAATGTGGGTCCCAGGATGCTACCCTGAGGAACTCCAAAAGCTACGGGAAGAGAGTCACTAAAGTGGTTATCAATTTTAACAATTTGCGTGCGGTTACTTAAGTAATCTTTGAAAAGTAATAATTGATTTCCGCGTATACCGAGGTTTTCAAGCTTACGAAGCAAGATCGGGACCGACACTGTGTCAAAGGCTTTAGCTAGGTCCAAAAAGATGGCTAACGACTTCTTTCGATCATCCATGTTAGAAACAATAGAGTTTGTCAATTCGTGCACTGCCATGGCTGTCGATTTCCCTGCACGAAAACCGAACTGAAACTGGGACAGCAGGTTGTTTGATTCTAGATATTTCACTAACCTGTTGTTCAATAGCCGTTCCAGAATTTTAGATAAGGCAGGCAGAATTGCTATTGGCCTATAATTATTAACACAGTGTCGGTCCCCATTTTTGTGAATCGGATGGATAAGTGCCTTTTTAAACGCAAGAGGAAAGGTACCAGATTCTATTGCCAAGTTGCAGATATGTGTAATCGAAGGTACTAAAAGATTCTTATGTGTAATGAGAAGGTTTGAGGAAATTTTGTCCCAGCCCACGGCGCAGTCGCGCTTGAGAGAAGAAATAATGGCAGCTACCTCGTGCTCATCAGTGGGCAGGATAACCATAGAATGGAAAAAGGTTGGTAGGTGAGTACTAGTAGGGGGGTCACCATGACCCTGCTTTTGGGCGGTTATTTTACTAGCCAGGGTTGAGCCAATATTGGCAAAAAAATGATTAACTTTGTTTAAGCAATGAACTGGTTGATCCTGCGGGCTCATTAACTCAGTCGGTAACGTTTTAGGTCTTGATCTATTCGAAACTTTATTTATTATTTTCCAGAGGCGGCGGTTGTCCTTTCCCGCCTTTTTTACTTCTTCTTTTTCAAATTCCCTTTTAACTTTTTTCAAAATTTTGTTGCAATAATTTCGATACCTTGTGTATGTTGTCTTTAGTATTAAATTGTCAGGATGTTTTTTTGATTTTTTATTTAGATTGTCTCTGTTCTTTATACATCTTAAGAGACCTGGAGTTATCCAGGGTTTAATAATTGTTTTCCGCGAGGAGACGGTAATTATTTCAGTGTTTGACTCTACTACAGTTTTAAGGATGTGAACCAATTGGTCAGCTGCTACGTTGGCATCATTTGCCTCGAGAACTGGTTGAAAGTTTGTTTTATTTAAGTCGGAAAGTAATCCATCTGAATCTACCCGCGAGATCATGTGTTTCAAGTGTCTAGGAAAACATTGATTCAACGAAAGGATGACAGTATAATGATCTGTAAGGGTTGTTTGAGCTATAAAAACTTTTGCGGGCAATTTTGTTTTCAGAATGACGTGATCTAGACATGTTTTCCCGTGTGATAACGTGAGCCGGTAGCAAGCCGTGATACGATGTCAGATCGAGGTTAGCTGAAGCATTTCGATCATGATTTGAAGTACTGATATCTATATTTATATCACCCGTGAGAACAATATTTCTACAAGAAGAATAGTTTAATAATATTTCATTTAGGGATTGCAGGAAGTTTGATATATTGTTATATGATGGTGGGCGATAAATAGCTAAAACAACGGTGTCATTATTAATTTGTATTGTTAAGCAATTTGCGTCACGAAAGTCTGGTTCTAGAACATTAACATGTATGCCATTTTTTATGTAAACAACTACACCCTCGTTTTGTGTTTTGTTTTTACTAGTTGAGTAATAGTTATAGCCATTTAATACCGGAAGATTTGAGGTATGCGGTAACCAGCATTCCGTGAGAATTATCAGGTCCCACGAAATTCTTGATTGTGCCAATAGGATATTAAAACCTGACATGTTGCAATTTATGCTTCTTATGTTTTGATTGATAATTTTGAGACGTTTTTCGTTCTTCGGGATGAGGTCTGGGCAATCGGCCAGGTCACATAAAGTAGAGTCAGCGATTGTAAGGTGGTCAATGTCATTGTTTATTAAATTAGAATGATCGAAGAGTACGGTTTAAATGACAGAGGCAGAGAATAATGTGCATAGCTGTACAAATCAGAGAGACATGACAGAACGATCGCTCTCCCACCGAATCCCTCCTGAAACTGACAAGAGAGTTTCAGTAGGCAAGCAACCGGTATGGTAAGGACAACGATAAAGTACTTTTTTAGTTTGCAACCCGTATCATAGAATTCCCAAAAATGAAGTGAGAAAATTGTGAAATTGTGTGTGTACTTGTGTGTGAAATTGATAATGTGTAATTGATTGCTTGTATACGTAGGTGTTTTATAGATAGAAAAGGTTAACTGAAACATAAAGAATAACAATCCAAAAAAGTTATAAAAGTACATGCAGGGCTTTAATGTTATAGAATATTGGCCAGATAGTCAGTTTTCAGTTAGTTTAGCCAAATCCATTTCCGAGTTAACAGTGATGCGTTGAGCGCCGTCTTCCCTGCGAAGGTAAACTTTACCAAAGGTTGACCAACAATGCTTGTATTTATGTTGGGAGGCGAATTCTCTTGCCAGGAAGAACAACTTTCGAGCTTTTGCGGGTAGATTGTCTGATATATAGACGGGTAGCTTTGGGCCAGGGACTCGTAAATGTGTTGTATTCAACTTACAGCTTTTATTATTTTTGTTAAAGTTTCTGACTGATTGCAGTATCTTGGTTTTAAGTAACACTGTAGTGAAGTCAACAATGATGGTGTTATTCATAGAATTGTTTGAGTTAATCCTGTATACGTCCTTAATATCTGATTCTGCAACTGTGGTGTCTAGAGTGGTACCAACATTTGTGATAACATTTATCAGATCCAATTTTGATTCACTCTCAATTTTAGGGATGTTTTTTATTTCTACAGTTGTAATTTTAGATTGCTTTTCAAGTTGATCTAACCTGTCTTCCAGTTTCCTAATATAATCTCGATTTTCCTTCTTCTCGACTTCATATTGTTTCATTTTGTTTAGCATTTCATCATATTTTTTTGCAGTAAAATCGACTGAGTCTTGTAGTTTGTTGTACTGGTTTTTTACTTCCAACATCGTCGCCTCCATGTTAGAGTAGAATACCTTTTGTTCCTTTTTAAGATCTTTTATTACACCAGATAATTCATCTTTGAAATCATTAAAATCTAGTAGATAGTCCTGGTCATCGCGTTTCCTTTTATTACGACAGGTAACGTATGAGGCATCCATGGAGACTACATTTATATCCGCTGATGTACTTATGTTTGGCTCAGATTGGTGGTGAACTGGAGGTAACTGATTTAATAAAGTTGGCGACACTGGCGGTGTTCGGTCTAGCGGCATTTTATTTGTAAGTAGTTTAGAAAATGTTATTTAAATAAAATCGAAAATATCGAAAAAGTATGTTAAGGTGGGGTTTGAACTTGCGACTCTTTACGCACGATCCGGAGTCTTGCGCAACAGTGCTAAGTTGACACTTAAGCTTGCGGTTTAAATTGGTAGCCGGTATTGTCTTGCGCGAACTGTTATTGTAGGTACGTGATTAGCGCTCGAGCAGTTTTTTTTGTGTTCACTGACGAGTCCAAAGTCCAAATTAGATATAAATTTTAGAATTTTATGGCCGTTTGGATGTTAATTTTGAGTTTTGAAGATGATGCACTTTGTATTTCACAATAGTTTTTTCACAGATTGTCACTGGTACAATGAAGTTTAATATTGTGTGGAGGTCGAGGGTTTTTAAACGCTAAGATCCTCCACAATCGCGAGATATGCAGTCTCAGGGAATATTTCCTAGAAACCGACGTGGGGATGCATCTAGATGTAGTCACCGTGGACAAGGGCCTCACCCCGCTCTCCTTAGCTAAAGAGAACTGGCGCAAGCCAGTAGTGCTTGACACCAATGATCGCATGGAGGTATGGCAGAGTAAGGAGCTTCACGGACGCTTTTTCCGGGCCCTACATGGACCCGATGTAGATCTACTAGCGTCCGTAGCCTGGCTGCGTTTCGGTGATCTCTTTGGAGAAACCGAAGGTTTTGTCTGTGCAATTATGGACGAAGTTATGATGACGAACAATTACCGGAGATTTATTGTGAAAGACGGCACGGTTGACATCTGTCGGGCATGCCACCGGCCGGGAGAATCAATCAGGCATATTATCTCCGGGTGTTCTCGTCTAGCTAACGGAGAATACTTGCATAGACACAACCTTGTAGCCAGGATAATCCATCAGCAACTTGCTCTGAAATACAGCCTTGTGGAATCGGAGGTGCCGTACTACAGGTATGTGCCCGACCCAGTTCTCGAAAATGGTAATATCACATTATATTGGGATCGATCCATCATCACTGACAGGACTTTGTTGCCAATAAGCCTGATATAGTGGTGGACTCAGCAATCATTGTGCCGATAGTCGTGACAGCCAATGGTTTAATAGCCAAGAGCCTCGACCAACACCTAAGGAGGCTCTCGTTGGGCAGCTGGATCAAGGGCTTGATTCAGAAAGCGGTACTTCTGGACACGGCCCGCATTGTTAGGAGGTTCCTCTCTCTGGAGCCCTGACCGCCGGTGCCGGTAGCTTGGACCCTGTTCCCGATACCGGTGGGATTTTTTATATTTTTAAATGTTTTTATATTTTTAATATTCTAATATTTAAAAATATAATTTATATGTGTTATTTAATGAAATAAAGGAGATAATAATAATAGTTTTAGTGGTAATGCCATCGATTCCTGAGCTACAACTTGGGTCCAAATTATCAATTATTTTTATGATTTCAGTGCTAGTACAAGGCGTGAGAGTATTTAATTGATTTGTTATTTATTGTTAATTGTGGTGTATGTTAAGTTATCGTGGAATTTGTGTGGTATTTGAGTGGCTAGGAGCTTCCATAGGGACGCAAAAAAGTTGTTGAAAGTTTCGCATACCTCGATAGGATCGCTAATCGTTTTGTTGTTTATGTTTAGCTTAGGTATGTTGCAGGCGGTGACCGGATTGTTATTAGATAGATAGTTAATTAAGGACCACATCTTCTTTGGATTTGATTTACATTTTGAGAATTTATTATAAAAATATTGCCGTTTTTCTTTTTTCATAAAGTGTTGCACTTCGTTTCTCTTTGTTATAAAATCTGTTTTAAAATCGTTATTGTTTGGATCATTTTTAGATTTCTTCCATACCTAGTATATTTCGCTTGTCAATTTCCCTCGTAATTTTTCTGTTGATCCAGTCGTCTCTGGGTAGGTTTAGGATTTTCGATTTCTTTTTTGTGTTTGTTTTTACTTTCTCCTTTATAAAACTCTCTAGCGCATGGTAGTCGTCGTTAATTGTTGTTATGTAGTTGGTATTAGAGACGTCTTTGTATAGATTTGTGTAGTCAGTGGCTGTGTAGTGATGTATTTTTTTAGGTGGTCGTTTGTATTTCTTTAGTTCCAGGTATATATGGTTGTGATCAGATAAGGATGATTCAATGACAGCCATGTGGAAGTTGTCTTTAGAGAGGTTTGAGCAGACATGGTCTAATATTGTATTGGTGGTACCGGTAGTCCGAGTTGAATATTTTTTGTTTGATTTGTTTAGTATCTTGTATCCAGTCTCTTTGATCATATTTGTGTAGGTTATCATAGTCCGGTCCGGTTTTAATAAGTCGAGGTTAAAATCGCCGAAAGTAATGCATCGTCGTTTCTGTTGGAGTTGGGAAGAATAGTATTCTATAAAGTTTTTGCAATTCGTATCTGGAGGTTTGTAGATAATGCCGACGTTCAGCGCATACTTTTCCAGGAATATCCAAAGATAATTGTTGCCATCAATGTAGTTTTGTTGAATATCTTTGTGTTCAAGGTCATTGTGGACGAAAATTGATACTCCTCCGCCACGCCGATCAGTGCGGTAGTTATAATGATGAGTACTTATAGTTTGGTATGTGTATTGATGAGCCTTCGGAGTCTGATTTAATCCATGTTTCGCTCAATAAAATCAGGTGAACTACGTGGGGTGTGCTTTTCAAGATGCATTGAAGTTCGTCCACTTTCCCTTGTTTTGATATGCTTCGTATGTTGATATACAAGAATTTAAGGGCTAGCGCGTCGGTGTTAAGTTGGGAGTAATTGTCTATTGCTTGATATGTTGTTATGTTTGGGTTTGGACAGGTTGTTGTTGATGTTGCAGTGGTTATTAGTTTTTTGGAGGTACGTTGTTCACAATTTTAGGTAGTCCTTTAATATATTTTATGATTAAATTGGTTTCTCCATTTTCTTGGCGGCGCTGCAGCTCTGCTCTTAAATCGTTCAGGTATTTTTGTTGGGTGGGTGTTTGGTCTGAGAATATTTTTATATTTGATTTAGTGAGCTTATAATAATAATAATATCGTTTATTTATAAAAATGGTGCAGATTTACAATAACTTATCTTAAAAATTATAAAGAACACAGTTGCTCATTTGCCTGAACTAGGTAGGACCTGTGTTTCAGGCTAGAAAGGTGCTTAGAAATTTAAAATATATAATTAACAACTGAGAAAACTAATTATAAACTAACATTAACTTAAAAGACTAACATGTTTTATTTACAGACAACGAGTAATTCCTCAGTCTCACTGTATGATATGCTAAGTAAAAATTGCAGAATAACCTTTTTACAGTCGTAATTATTTAATTTATAGATACTTAATTTCTTATTTAATTTATTGTATAGAAATGGGCCTAAAAATGTATAAAATCTGTTTACAAAGACATATTTAGAAGATGCATTTGACTCGCATACAATATCCTTTCGTCTCTTATTAGTACTTTCAATGTTATATGAGAGCATGGTGTGCTGTTTTAATACCAAGTGCGTTATGAAAAGCTGGCGAACTGTCAGCACGTTACAGGATTTGTATAGCAGATCTGTAGGATAGAGAAAGGGATGGAAGTTTGCTACTTTTAAAATTGCTCTCTGTGCTCTTTCAAGAGGCAGTAAGTAAGTTTTAGGTGCTCCACCCCATGAAGTAATACAGTACTGTATTACAGATTGAACTAGGGCCAAGTAAACTTGTGACACCAATTTTTTATCTGCAATTGCTCGCAATTTTTTAAAAACAAAAATTAACCTGCGCACTCTTGTAACCAAACTGTCAATATGTGGTCTAAAAGAGAGCAACTCGTCTATTTGAACCCCTAGATATTTTATGTTACATGTTTTAAGGATAAAAGGACACTTACATGTGCTGACTGAGCGGAGTCCGCAACGATGGGCATACAGATGAGAGTTAGTAATATTTAAATGCGGTTTGCGGATGGAGAAGTGAATATATTTTGTCTTGTCGGCATTTAATGTTAGTAAGTTGCTTTGAAGCCAGTTAGACACAGTATTTAAACCTATTTGAGCATATTCGTACAATTCGGTATTTGTTTTAGCGGTGAATATTAACGCCGTGTCATCTGCATACGATATAATTTTGCCTTGATTAATATTTAAACTACACAAATCGTTAATATAAATCAGGAAAAGGGTGGGGCCCAAAATACTTCCCTGGGGAACACCAAAACCTGTGTTTTTTTGCTCGTCGCTACTAATATTGTCAATTTTAACACATTGATAGCGATCGTCTAAGTAGTCAGCAAAAAGTTTCAGCGGCGTTCCCCTTATTCCTAAGGCCTCTAATTTGTACAAAAGCGTCGAAACGGAGACTGTATCAAAAGCCTTCGCCAGATCAAGGAAGATCCCCAGGGTCTGGTTTCCTCTACCAAGTTCTTCTGAGACATAATCTGTTAGACTGTGCACTGCATCGGCTGTGGATAATTTGGCTCTAAAACCAAATTGCGCAGATGATAAGAGTTCATTTTTCTCTAGATAGTTAATTACTCTACTGTTTATAATTTTTTCTAGTATTTTAGATATTGAGGGGAGTAGTGATATTGGCCGATAATTGTTCACTAGGTCTTTGTTTCCGGATTTGAAGATAGGGATTACAATTGCTTTTTTTAGACATTTAGGGAAAATGCCTTCAGAAAAACACATACGAAAAATATGTGTTAAGGGAGGTACAAGGATATGCTTAAAGTGTTTGAGGGTCTTATTGCTAATGTTATCCCATCCAACAGCACAGTCATCTTTTAGTCCACAGATTATTCGGGTAATTTCGTCTTCGTCGGTGTCTAGCAAGGCAAAAGATTTTAGGGTACATCTATTTCCACACTTTTGGGAAGAAGGTTGAGCACAGTCAGGTTTTGGAATCTGCTCAGCAAGAGTTTTCCCAACATTTACGAAAAAATTATTCACTTCGTTGGCTGACAGGATAGGTGAAGGATTAGAAAGCAGTAAACTTGAATTTGATTCGCGCTGTTTTGACATATAGGTGACGTTTTTGATATGTTTCCAAAGTTGCTTGCTATTGTTTCCCGCTCTATTTAATTCATTTTTATCGTAATTTCTCTTTAAGTTCTTTAGGAGCTTGTTACAAAAATTCCTGTATCTGGTATAGGTGACTTTAGTGACGAGATTTTCTGGGTCCCTCCTATATCTTTGATGAAGTTTGTCTCTCTGTCTTATGCACCGAATTAGGCCAGGAGTAATCCAAGGTTTAATATTATAATTTTTCTTGTTTACTGTAATAACGGTGGTGTTTTGTAATATAGCTGATTGAACATGTTTTATTAAGTACGATAAAGCAAAATTAGCGTCAGGTGTATTGAAAACTGGGCTAAAATCAATGTTGCATAAATCATATTCAAGTTTGTTTGTGTTTAGTTGCGTTTTTGTCTGCGGGCGATTTTGCTTAGGCAGCGTTAAGTTAAGGGTCAGTAAAACTGCGTGATGGTCGGTAATTGTAGAGTTAGTAACAAGCGTAATAAACGAAAAATTGGATTTAATTATCATATGATCGAGGCAGGAACCGCTTTGATGAGTAGGCAGTGTATGTGCGGACAGAAAACCGTGGAATGAGCAGATATTAAGGTAGTCTTGAATCCCTGCATTGGAGTTATCCGAGTTAATGTTTATATTTATATCACCTGTTAGTATAACATTCTTAAAAGTGGATACTGCTTGAAAAATTTGGTTTAAGGAAGCATGAAAAGCATCTAAGTTTCTAGCAGAGGGGGATCTATATATAGCAATTATTGCTGCGGTTGTACCAATTTTGATAATCAAGCAATTACTCTTACAGTCGTGTAGATTGGGTTCCTCGACTGTGACCATTAAAGAGTCTTTTGAATAGACAACCACACCATCATTTTGATTGTTGTTGATTCTGGTAAAAGATACGTTGTACCCTGGTATTACTGGGAGGTTATCCTGGCGATTAGATAACCAGCACTCGGTTAGTATTATTAAATCACAATTAAAATTAAGTCTACGAAGAAAAATGTT
Source organism: Oligia fasciuncula (assembly GCA_963082905.1). Lineage (NCBI taxonomy): Eukaryota > Metazoa > Arthropoda > Insecta > Lepidoptera > Noctuidae > Oligia > Oligia fasciuncula. The sequence continues at coordinate 248,094 of OY720391.1, read as the reverse complement.
AAAGCTATCCATGTTCTTATAGATACTACGAATATTTTGGGTTAATATGGTTAGTGACTTTTGATACACGGAAAGATATTGTCTGCAGTCCTCAACCTTACATGACTTTGAAACAGTTTGAAAACTATTATCTATGTCCGTAATTAAGGTACTATCCATAGTATAATAACAATTAAAATAAAAAGTAGTCTAAAATAAAAACAGATATGTGGCGCTCTTAGGCGCCTTCATAGTCGATTGAGTTGATGTACCTGTTTTCGGCAGACTTTTTAGCTGGACAATCCAGATCTCCCGTTTTGTGGCTCGCTGGTTTTTTGAAGCGCAGACATGTTGCACATTTTGGCGCTTCTGCTTTCTTTGTGCAGTCTTGAATGGTGTGCCCTTCTTCACCGCAATGACCACACGTAGGGGCAGTGGCTTTGCAGAACTTGGCTGCGTGGCCGTACTGCTGGCACTTATAACATCTGGTTACCAGAGTGAAGTCACGTACTGGACAGGACGTCCAATTAATAAATAGTCGTTCCTGGGTGATCATGACCTTCCTAATGACGGCTGGAACTTCTAGTATATAATTGCAGTTTTCAGTATCTTTTCTACCAGATTTGTGGCTTAGTTTGATTGAGGTCATAAAAGTATCTCGGGACATAGTAGGCAGTTTGTCAGCTAAATTTTGATCATAAAGACATTTAAAGACCTCATTTTCCGTCATAGATGTGGGCACTCCAATTACTACAATGCGAGGTTTGCGCTTTCGGGGTTCGTCGACGGTAAGCTCTGACGAAGCAGTTTGGACTGTTTGCTTGAGCTTGTCCAGGTCATCTTTAGTCTCCGTGCTGATTATGAGACCTCCTTTTCCGATTTTGCGTACGCCTCGTACTTTCAGCTTCATTTCACCTGGGCATATTATGTTTTGGACCATGTTCCTGGTTTCGTCACTGGTCTTTGAGTTGTCACATGGAAAAATTGCCACGGAGCTCAGTTGGTTTGGGCGAACAAAATTGTTGGATCCCTTCTTCACCATATCGGCAAAAGACTTATCACTCCTCCCTGCTCCTTGCTTCGTACAGGACTCCTGAATGGTGCGGTTCATCTCAGTAAGACAGTCCGCTAGGTCTCGAGCTTCAGTCATGCTTTTAAGAGAGGTATGCGTTTGTATGGCACTTGATTTCAACGACTGGTAACGCACGGCCATCTGAGAAACTCCATATCCAACTTTTCGGCAAAGATTGCTGATTCTTAACTTCTGGTCCGAATTGAGTTTTCCTTCATTAGCAGTGGCACAGACTTCATTCAAGCATTGTTCAATGGACCCCAACCAGTTCTGGATTTCCGGAGTGGGGATAGGTTCAGCTGGGTCCACAGCCACTTCTTGGTTCTGCTTAGGTTGTTGAGGTGATCTTGGTGTTGGTGTCGATGGGGGACTGCGCGGAGTCAACCCGCTCCGAGGAAAGGGGCTGCCGTCCATATTTCAGATTATAAAAATTGTATATTATTATAATCTATTCAGAATTTCAGATCATCTTTAACATCATTTGATGTATAAAACACACTAGTACACTATAAAACTGGGTCAGTATTTATGCAAACTGTGTTAATTTATTTATTTTTATAATGCATTGATGTGCACGTCTGTATGCGTTGACCGATCAAGCAATAACTCGTCCGCTTGTCCTTGTTACGTAGTATATGTTGAGCTATTTCACGAGATTCCAGGCTTATTTTGATGAGCCTATTTTTATCGGCATTGTATTTTCCGAGGCGCAGACATTTGATGATGTTAGTTAGTTGTTAACTAGTTTTACTTACTCGACTTTGAACCTTATAAATCTATAAATATAGTCCGATTTTCATTGATTTTTTTTCCATTGGTAGCTCTATCTCTCACCAATTTAAAGCAGACGACATCGAATCCTTATCTAGCAAGCCAAGCTCTATAAAAATAAATGAATTTGTGGGATCACAGCGGACCACACGGCCTGCTGGTAAACTTAACGACGTGTCCCGCCGGCCGCCCACATGGCGTGCTGCAAAAGTTACACAAAATCTAGCGTGGCGTGGTGCACAAAAGACGTTGCATGGCCCGCGCGCCGCCCACACGGCCTGATGATCTACAAAAAGGCGGTGATACGTTGCCTGATGTAGCTGCGCGGTGCGGGAGGGGTGACAGTTGTCACAAGTTGAAACTGAGCTCTCGCATCACGTCACCACACCTCATTGATGTCCGCCGCCCTGGGGCGGGCGGCGGGGTCTGTCAGACTCTTACTGACTAAAAACCACCTCACCTCAGGCAACGTCTCAGTTTTAATCGGTTGGCCTATAGTACCTAAGTATTTGTATTAGTGCAACACGGTGAGTGAAACTGTCGCCTTACTCTAGTGGTTGTAAGTGCTACTGCTGAGCAGTGTTGTTGAGGTTTTCAGAGTCTGGAGTTTGTGCCCAGTTGAGGGCAATAGGCTCGCCCCCTATTGCATTGGAGTTAAACATAACTGGCGAAAGTTTGTGTACTACTAGTACACCTCTCCCTCCCTAAGAGATCTCATTTCAGGTGTGAATGGTCTGATGTTTTGTTATAAACTCTTTACTACGGTCAGTAATTCATGGAGTTGCTGATTGCAGGCAAGCAGCCTGGTACCCAGCCTACTAATTTTTACTAAAAGGTAATGAGGAAAAAACTATGAAATAAGGTTTTATTGATTTATTAAAGTACAGTGACAGATTTAAAAAAGTGCAAATAATTATCTAACTAATGTGATTTTAATAGCTACCTGTACCTACTTAAAAATTAAAATAAGATTCTATAATAAGTAGGTATATATCTAATTACAACACATTCATAAGAAATAGGTAGTAAAATATAACAGCCACAAGGACACTAGGGCCTTGCTGGCATGCTCCATGCTCCCTACGAGATACTGTAACAACATTAGCCGAGCGAACTGACACGCACCTGGCACCGGCACCACTCACTTAGTAGGTATCTTTATCTATAATATCAAATATTCATAAGCTTAGTTGTCATAGTTACTAAATCTGAGTAAATGTTGGGTTAGGTAGGTATCTTCTAAACATAAGGCTATGAGTAGGTACCTCTGTACCTACCTACATGTATATATAAATAGGTATATAATGTTTTCTCTGCACATGATGCCATGCAGCCACTGAGTACCTACACCATGTAGGTACACCACAGAGTAGGTGTACAGGCGCCAGCACATCAAGCTACTACAATCTGTCAAATTTCTTTAATACATTTTCAACTTTATCGCTAAAGTATTAGGTTCAAAGTTTATTGGGAAAATTTGACAGTTTCGGGTAGCTTGATGTGCTGGCGTCTGTACATTCGCATCCAGAACACCTCAAGGCAATGAAATATGATTCCATATTAATTGCAATTTCCGTCCTATTTGCTATAAGTAAAAATAACCAAGATGAAATGACAAACAGGAAAAGTGCTATACTGAATTTAGTAAAGTAAAAAATCCTCAAATTCAATGTAGGTAGTCAGGTCAGTTTCCTCTGACGCATTATGGACGCATTTCTTTTGAAATAATGCGATTATCGATTAAGTTCCTTAAATAAATGCAATGCAGGTATGCTGGAGAGATTTGATCTTTAAGTAATGGTGCCATAATCCATCTAATATTATAAATACAAAAGTAACTCTGTTTGTCTGTATGTTAACTTTTCAAGTTTTCACGCATAAACCACTGAACGGATTTCGATAAAATTTGGCAGAGAGGATAGATTGTATCCCGGGGAAGGACATAGGATAGTTTTTATCGACATACCTCGCGAGCAAAGCCGTGGGCGGAAGCTAGTACAGGTATTATATATGGTGGTACCTACAGGTATATATAAACCTACATAACAGGGTGTATTTTTAACCGACTTCAAAAAAGGAGGAGGTTCTCAATTCGACGGTACCTGTTTTTTTTGTGTGTTTGTTACGCGATTACTCCGCCAATAAAATCGTGGACCGATTTTCAAAATTATTTTTTTGTTTGAAAGGGTATGATCTCGCTCGAGGTGGTCCCATTGTCACCAACTCGGAATCTGATGAGGAAATCCCTTGGAAATCGTGGGAAACCCTCAAATTTTATAGGCACACCTAAAGCGATTTGCGTATTTTTTATAGTAACTCGTGCATTTGCTTTCGGAAAGCACCATTTGGGGAAGTGGAACTGATGATGAAGACGACAGATGGCCACCGGAACTAGTTACTCAATAATAAGCATTTCACGGGTTACGATTCGATTAGGTACTGTTGCTAAGCAATTTATGCTCGTCACAATGCTTATGGTGAAGTGGAGCTGAGGGTGACTTCTCAGCTCCAGTTCTCCTGGTTCTTACTAGGAGAACTCCTCAAGAATTAACGTCCCTGCATCGGGAAAAGCAATATTTTGTAAAAGCTATTGTAAATTAGATAAATGACTAACTGACCCACTAAAAAGTGAAAAATAAAAACTTTTTTACAAAAAAAAAAACAACCGACTTCCAAAAAACACTACAAAGTGAAAAATAAATTTAATTTCGGAAGTCGGTGGCAAAAAACTAAAATACAGATCCAAAGACCGACTTCCGAAATTAAAGTTATTTTTCACTTTGTAGTGTTTTTTGGAAGTCGGTTGTTTTTTTTTTGTTTTGATTCAATTTTCAGCTGAGGCAAGCGTCTTTTGACAATTAATAAAATGGAGTTTTACTTGCCTCCCTACTCAGTAAATTAATGTTTCTTTTGAGTATGTACCTACTTAACTTTAATATTGAGGGTACCTTTTCTCCAAGGCCTGTTTAATCTTTCTGCCCTGTAAATTTCACTACCTACTTATATGTCAAATGTACATGTATTCATAATTTAAATATGTCCATAGTACCTAGACCTACCTACACAACCACATCAATCAAACTCGAAGTCTACAATAAGCGTAAAATAGCCAGCCCTAAAGAAGTAGCTGTAGGTACCTACTACCTACATACACATTATGTGGGCATTATCGGATCTATCTATACCTACCTAAGTACAAACCCTCTACAACAAAATATTTGTTTTTTATCTCCATCAATTCTTGGGTTATTTCATAATATTAAGTAGGTAGGCACCCATTACCTAATGTGTATGTTAAGTATAATTTTAATAAACTAATTCCTGATCGTTGAGGGACGGTTAAACACTAAAATTAAATTATAATCCTTTAATTTTAATACTTAGGCCAAGTTGGGTACTCCCTGGAGAGTTAGGTATGTTACAAATGTACGTGAGTATTAACCTAATGCTTTTAATACATTCTTGTACTTTCCAAAACTACCATAAGTAATAAAATAGGTTAATTTGGGGTTCTGTAAAAGGAAGCATAATAATATTAAAGTGTAACTTACACATTCAGATAGATTGTACCAAAGTGTATCTATAAACTTTTACAGTTAGGTACATTAGCTACCGCGAGTAGTTGCTTCGCGATTTCGTTTTGAAAAGTTTGAAACATTCGTTGTACGAGCTATTAATTATTACAGTGATAGAGAATTGGTTTTTCGTGTAGCTTACTCGTTACAGCCCAAACTGATCCTTTCGCGAATTAATGTTCGTTGCGTTGCGTAACAAGCTCGGGCAACGAACGTTTGCTGAACAAATTCACGAAGCGAATACTCGATGTGAGTACGGTCCTCGTAATTATGTCATGTTAAATATTAAGATCTGTTTTTTATACTATATAGCACAGAGTGTCAAACAAAAATGGGGTATGGCTGTATCATATAGGGTGACTGGTAATTAGTGACCGATACTCACCCTATACAGGATGACATTTAATTCATTGGCAATATTTTAACCACGTATTCCAACCATGATACTGGTTCATTTAAGCCAACAATATCGAATATTAATATGGTCAAATTATTAATTTAAAAAACGTAATATAACTTGATATTTACTTACATAAAGACCGAAATTAATAAACAAGATTAAAAAAAAGAAATAAAAAAAATGATAATTAAACATAAATAAATTTAATTATCAAGATTCTTTCGACACGTGTAGTAAAACTAGCGTACGAGCTCTCATTCAGTAGATATGTCCTTCAAAAGAAATACCGCCAATACGGCAAAAGAACAAACTACAAGCGCGCGCGTCGCACCCCCGCCCACCCCCGCCCCCACATGCGCCTGAGCGCCGGCCGCCGCGCTGCTCCAGTCACGAGTTTATTTGGTCAAGTGAATTACGTGTAATTGGCGAAAAAAATATTGGATTGCAGTGAACCACAGGGCTAACATGCCTCGACCACGTAGTGCAGTGTACACGAACCAGCAATACCTGGATATGGTTTTATTCTACGATAGAACACACAGTTTGCCGCGCACTCGTCTCATGTTTCACCGCCGCTACCCCGATGCACCGATTCCATCGCGAGACCGAATCTTGAGATCAACGCAAAACCTGCTGGATTTTGCATCGTTCCACGTACCACCGCATGCTCAAGCGCGTGGTAGAGCGCCGGTGTACCCAAGAACCCTGCATCGGCAAATAAAGCGGTACTTCCAGAGGAATCCACAGGCCAGCACTAGACAGGCAGCGCGACACTTTCACGTCAGCCAGTTTTTTGTCTGGAAGCTGTTAAACGCCTCTGGAATGCACCCTTACCATTTCCAAAAAGTGCAGGAGTTGGCGTTGGCTGACTACACGCCCAGGGTCCGATTTTGTAATTGGCTATTACAAAATCTGGATAAAAATATCCTGTGGACAGACGAGGCCACGTTCACCCGACTCGGGCTGTTTAATGTCCACAACGAGCATTGGTGGGCTCAGCGTGGGCAGAACCCGCACGTAAGCCGAAGACACGCTTTTCAAAATCGTTTCTCGGTGAACGTGTGGGCAGGCATAATTAACAGTTGTATCATAGGTCCCTTCTTTATTGAAGAGAGACTGACCGGGGAGCGCTATCTCCGGTTGTTAGAGACCTCCGTAGAAGAACAGCTGCAGAACGTGCCTGAGAGCTATCAGTCCGAGCTGTACTATCAGCATGACGGAGCACCGGCTCACTACCAGCGTGACGTTCGCGCCTTCCTCGATCGTAAATTCGGTGAACGTTGGATTGGTCGCGGCGGACCTGTAGCTTGGCCAGCGCGGTCGCCTGACCTGACGCCCTTGGACTTTTTTTTGTGGGGTGAGGTTAAAAGACTAGTTTACGAGCAAGAGAGTGAAAGCCGGGAACAGTTAAAAGAAAAGATTATCACGGCGTTTGATACGGTTAAATCGCGTACTTTTGTGTTGCAAAATGTGAAGGTGAACCATAGGCGCCGTGCTGAGCTGTGTGTACAAAGAGGAGGTGAACATTTCGAGCACCTCTTAAAGTACACGTAGGTAAGTACCTACCTACCTACTAAGTTTAATTTAAACGTTGCTATACTAGGTTTCAAACACAAATCTCACACACACAAACCGCCAGACTCAACAATTAATTAACATCACAACATTTATTTATTTTATTCAACAACATTTCATTATTCAACATTTAACAACAACAACAAACAAGATTTAATTATTTTATTGTGCCGTAGTAACGATTTTAAATTAATGTGATTAAAATTTAAAACTACATACTAAGTAATACTGCTATGTAAATTCAATTTAAAAGTGCACCCAAGTCCCAATCAGCTGTTTCGTCAAAGGTCGCGCGCGGCTATCGCAGTGTTAGGTACTTTACTAAACATCTGCACACAAACGCGCGCCCCGCCCGCGCCGCGCTCCGCCGCGCCAGCGCCGAGCCAGCAGGGCACAAGCACAACAGGCGCGTCATTTATTAGGTATTTTAAAAGTCAAAGTTTTACTAGCGAATTCAATTGAGATATTATTGGGATAATAATTTTTGCACACTTTAACCGACTTTAATGCAGACAAAAAACTAAGTAATTTTTAACGATCATTACATTTTGTAGCCTTGTAGGTATGTAATTTGAAACTTTTATTAACAGTAACTTTTGTTTTGACATTTCACCAAAGTTTAAATCACTTTCAATTTTCCAATCCTTCTTCATTCTTTTTTAAACCATTCCCTACGCTAGTATTGTTGGTATAATAATTGAAATAATTCAAATCACACTTCATCTTTCTGTGCGGGAATCGAATTTGCGACACGTAACGCAGTAGCCTGTCGCTCAGTCACTGCGCCAACGGTACCGACTATTACAACTTATTATTATGTGAGTTTTGCTTTCTGCATTTTAATGATTTATGCGCCAAAGCGGCGCGGCCCCCCATTTTAAACTTGTTTTCTTATGGGTGATAATGTGATTTTCAGTCAAGTTTTTAGTTATTTTCGGAGCTTCTTAGTGTGTGTATGTGGGTTAAGTGTTTTAAACTGCGTCAAGGACCTAACATAAACAATTTAATTTAAGTACGCGTTACACTTCAGTTCCGTAGAAAAGTCGAAGCTGCTAGCCTGCTGAGCTGCTAGTGCCTGCTACATGCAAATCGGGGGGCGCCGCGCCGCCCGCCGCCGCCGCCGCCACCGCGCGCCCGCAAATAATTGAATGGCGCGCGTGCGACGGTGATGGTGTGCGGCGGAGGGGGGGACGAGGCAATCACCTATTATTGATTTTATAGCGCGCTATCACCATTTGATACTTTTATTTTATTTGTTCATTTTGAGAAATCTCTTGGTTATTATTTTTGAACACTTTACTAGTATTAGTTATTATTCGTTCCTCAATTAGATTCTTGGACTAAAATATTGCCAATGAATTCAAAGTCTTCCATACACGGCCGTATGTTGTATGTGAATACGTTTACGTAACGGGGTTGATCCGCTCGGCTGCATTCATCCTTTAACGTTCCCGACACTGCTTGACTCGGTCATAATGGTGTTTTATTGGTACCATTCGATTGCTTTTGAGAAGCCCTTTCCAACCGTATACGATCTCTGTACTTAGATTTGGCTTTTTGACGCGTTTAGGCCGACAGTATATACAGCGTGAAATAATGGTTGTTTTCCCGAAGCGAAATGATTTTGTCTTGATAGTACAATCGATTTATAAAAAAATAAAAATAAAGTATTAAAAAATGACAGATCTACAATTGTGAAAAACCACACTCGAACGCGATCTCGAAAGTATAGCTTTAGCTACAGCGCAAAAAAACGACTGCGCATGGTCGTACTGCTACCTGCAAAGATGGTAGGGGCGCACGTGAGTTACTATTGATTCTCTTGCTTTCGAGTTGAGATCATATTTTTATAATTATTAAAAAAAATTCAAAAATAAATAATTTCACTCCATGAATCGGTAGCAATACTGAGTTCAAATCGTTCTGCCGCGGGAAAACCACCATTAAAATTTCACGCTGTATATATTTTTGCTATTATTTTTCTTTTTATTTTAACATCATAATTTCACTGTCACTATTTTATGCTAATGTTTTGTATACAATCGATAGATTTTGAGGATAGCTGACGATTGAAACTTAAACGAACGTCGTAGCTTTTCCGATGCAGCAAAATGACCTCAAAATGGCGGCGCTTCCCCCTCCACCGCATGCAATGCGTCACAATCCAAATGAATTCTTTGATCCTTTAGCTATCCAATGGTGTACCTAATTGAATTTAGGATGGAGATGATAGATATGAAGCTGCAAGACCAAACAGTGTCCCCTAATTTTGTTATCTTGGGTTTTTTGACATGCGGGAGGCATGCATAAAGGAAGCAATTTTAAAGACGTGTTCACGTCAAAAAGAACCTAATGTTCATGTAGGTAAGTACCTACTAAGTTTCTGATTTAAGAGAGGAGAGAATTCCCGTGTATTTAAGATGAGTAAAATGTATATCAAATAAAGGCGTTCTTAAATCCCCCCCCTTTCCAATAGTAGAAACTCTTCATATCCATAGGTACGTATAAAAGAGTGCCAGTAATATGTCTGTAATGCTGTCTGACGATACATGTGAATAATATAGCCTGTGGGCTTTCATCGAGCTTTTAGCGTTTGGTTAATGACTGAGGACGAGCTGTAGTGCAAGATTGCGCAGCTACGGGCAGCTGGAGACTTGCAGAGTTGCGCGTGGCGACTAGAAGCGCAGCTCGGCGTCCCCGCTGCCGGCGCCGTCCTCGTCGTCGGCCGGCGCGCCCTCTGCGCCCTCCGGGCCCTCCTCGGCCTTCTCGCCTGCAACCACATCCGTCACACTTTAGTGTGCGAGTAGGAAAGTGTTAAAAGACAGACGACCGACAACCGAGGCGGGACGGTCGCAGTCGACGAACGAAACGAGCACCTACGAGAAGATCGTAGGTAGGTCGGCACATACCGGGGCAAGCGGGAGCGCCCTTGGTCCGGGAGCCGGGCAGCTCCTGGCCGTGCGCGTCCACGCACCAGCACACGGCCAGCGCGGCGTGGCACTGGCGCGGCCGGTAGTAGCCGCGCGCGTCGCACGCCGGCACGTAGGCGCCGCCGCCGGCCGGGTGCGCGCGCGCGAGGGCCGTGCAGGGCCGCGCCGCGCGCCGCAGGCAGCCGCACCAGGCCGCGCGCGCCACCCCGCCCGCGCCCCCCGCGCCCCCCCCGCCCCCGCACGACGCCAGGAAGGGCCGCAGGCAGCGCTCGCGCTCGTCGTGGCGCAGCGCGTACAGGTTGGTGGCGGACAGCAGACCGTCGCCGTCCGTGTCGAGGTGCGCGAACATCCAGCGCACCTCCGGCTTGCAGTCGCTCGGGAAGCCTGCGGGGAGCGAGCGTCAGTTCTGTTGTCGGTGTGTCGTCCTCCGGTGATCGCTGAAATCGTTCGCTTACCGTCCGCCGGCGGCGCCGTCGCTCGCGCTTCGTCCATTAGAACCGAAAACCAGTCGAGAAGTCGATTCGCCATCTTGTCCAGCGCGCAACCCTCGGATCCTGTTAATGTCAGTATTTATAAGACAAATTATTGTAACCATAATGAGTACCGATACCTAATCGAAATAGGTTACTCGAAACCCTACATTGGGCTGTAGCCGTATCTACAAAGCCACATGCGAACAACGCGACATACTGACGTCATACAAAATCCTGCATCTCGCAAGCAGAGTTTACCGCGCGACTAGAATATACAGGGTTAACCTGAAATCGCGAAAACAAAATCAGCTGTTCCCTACATTTTGACGAATTATACGAACATAAATGTAGGGAACAGCAGATTTTTTTTCGAGATTTCATGTTTGGTCCTATAGTAAAAGTTGTGAGTACAATGACCTTTTAAGAGGTTGTTAATGTTTTACCAATAACCCTGTATACAACGGCTCGACATGAATCATTGGGCAGTTGCCCGCCAGACACAACGCCCGTCTGGTCGGAGGATCCTCCTTTTTCTACAGAGGATGAGCGAACTTTACACCATGTTCCTCATACTTCTATAGGGTCATTGAATTTTTCTGAACAACTTTTACTACATGAACAACTCGCCCATAATGGAACAAGTTAATTAATGAAATGAAATGAAATGATTTTTAAATGAAATGATTTTATTTGTAAGTAGGTTTGTACAAACACTTTTACACGTCAATCATGTTTTTTTTTTAAACTAGATGAAGTCGGCGTTTCCTATCTGACTACTCTTGAGAAGAAAGGGCGAAACAAACTCAGAGGTCACAGTCTCTTTTAAAGTCCAGACATAATCTTGGTCAGGTTATATGAAGACCATGTAGATCGATGTCTGAGGTGGTCTTTTGAGGAAAGAACCACACAGATTGAGAGGACCAGTCCAGTCAGTGCACGAATTTGTCAAAAATCGTGCAGCTCAACTCAAGACTTGAGGAGCTCAACGATTCGTCGAACAATACCAAAGAAAGGACATTTGGGTAGGCCACATAAATTACTCAAACTGCCAGACCATGAAAAAAAAACTAACAGAACAGAGAGAATAATAAAAAAAAATATATATGTAAAATGACCCACATCGTCTTCACATTCACAATGAAAAAATAATATAATACTTTACAAAGTAAGCAAATGTCATTGTTTAAAAAAAAAATCCTCAATGTCAATGTGTACCTATATAAAAAAGAAAAAAATCATTCAAAATGCAGTCTAAATTGGAAGCAGCTCAATCCCAAGCCTTTTTGTCCTCAATATAATCTTTAACGGTATAAAAGGCTTTCTGGCACAACTTACGTTTAATGAAAGATTTGAATTTATTAAGGCTTAGATCTTGAACTAGGCTTGGTAGTTTATTGTAAAAGCGTATACATTGGCATCTGAACGAGCCACCTATTTTCTTGAGCCTGGTTGTAGGTACAACATATTTGTGTTTGTTTCTAGTATTTATATTATGGATATCACTGTATTTTTTAAACAATTTTATATTTTTATGGGCATATAAAAGATTTTCATAAATGTACTGAGAAGGCACAGTCATTACATTAATCTCTTTAAATTTGTCTCTGAGAGAGTGTCTCGGACTTATGGCATCACCTTGTGCGAGCCGCCGTCTCGATTGCCTTTCCGGTAGAACCTCGTTGTGCGAAGACTCAGATTTTCGTCGCCGCCAATCCTGTAACAGTTAAGTTGTAACCGTCACTTTAGATAAAACAATCACAATGTCCATTGCATGGAATTTCAATTTTAATTTTGCGGGTTACCTTAGAGCATCCCCTTATTAATGCAAACCAATGGATGGCAGGTCCATTGTAATGTAATGTAGTGGTGCACCTTACGTACCGTATCGTAGTCATGAGGGCGCGCGCGCGGGCGCGGGTGCGGGCGCGGGCGGCGGCGCGGGCGCGCGCACGGACAGAAGCCGCGGCACGCCAGGCGCACGGGCCGCGCGCCGCGCCGCACGCAGTTGTGCAGGTCCAGGCGGCACAGCGACGAGTACGTGCGGTTGTCCGAGCCGCACAGGAACTGCGCGCGCAGCCGCCCCGGGCAGCCAACGCATCTGCGCAACCTTATGTTACAGTAGCGGTAGGCATCAGGGTACGCACAGGACACGTTTGCTAACACTTTGGCAACTTCGATAAGAAAGGAAATCACACTAATATTATAAAGTGTGTGTGTGGGGGGGGGGGTGTGTGTGTGTGTGGGGGGGGGGGGTATGTGTGTGTGTGTGTGTGTGTGTCTGTCTGTGGCATCGTAGCTCCCGAACGGATGAACCGATTTTGATTTAGTTTTTTTTTGTTTGAAAGGTGTATTAGTCGGGAGTGTTCTTAGCTATGTTTGATGAAAATCGGTCCAAGATGGCCGCCGCTACAAAATGGCGGATAACATATTTTTTCGCAACTTCCTCAATATGGGTATCAAATGAAAGGGCTTGACTAGTAGAATACTATACATGTTGGCAACACAACGACCGGTGGGAGCGAGACAGCACGCTCTACCGGGCGACGGTGTCAACATTTTGAAAAATCATACGAGCAACCGCCGCGAACGAAGTTATAAAACATCGAGCACGAACTACGAGCGGGCATTAGCTTCTTGAGACTTATTGTAATAGGTTATCCTGGAATTAATTAAAGTATCGTTTAAAATCATCAGTCTATATTTTATAATCACCTGCTTCCGCCTTCAGCCTAGTTAGATAATATCAGAAGTGAACATCCACGTCCTAAAAATGGGTAAAAGAAAGGGTAAGAAACGTGCACGAACTTCCAGCTCCAGCAGCAGCAGTAGCAGCTACAGCAGGAGTAGCAGTGGGAGAACGCCATCACCCCCCAGTAGACGAAGGAAGGGACGTAAGGTATCTCGCACAAATGAGCAACCAACTGTGAGTACAAGCACAATTTACTATTCAGAACATGATTCCGACCTTTGACCCGTTAAAAGATAATATTACCGCATGGCTAAAAGCAATAGAATCCTACGCAAAGACGTTCTCGTGGGTCGATAGTATGATCCGATATCAGGCTCTTAATAAATTGTCAGGCTCTGCAAAAATATGGTACGATTCATTGTTACGTCATGAGCATTCGTGGACTACGTGGCAGTGGAAGGATTGGAGTGACAAAATTAGGTCAACGTTCCAAGTGAAGCGTAATATGTTTGAGTTGCTTAAGGATATTATGGACGGTAAACCGACAGAAAATCAGTCCTTGTATACTTTTTATTTCGAACAAAAATCAAAAATAGATAATCTTTGTTTAAACTTCTCGGAATGTGATATTATTTCGATCATTTTAGGGAATATAGGTGACAGTAATCTCAGTGCCTCAGTGGAAGCTAGCAATTTTAAGTCTTGTGAAAGTCTGGCGGGGTTTTTGTATAGTCGAATATACAAATCAAAATCCGGAACGAAACAAGCTATGACATCGAATTTAGGCCGCGACAATATAGCTAAACCATCTACCCACACACAGTTATCCACTCAAAGCAATACTTTGAACTCGCATACACCTAATACATCTATGAATCAAATGTCCATCGCCAATAATGAAAAACAACAAAATGTGGGTACGAACCGAAAACCTCTCGAATGTTTTACTTGTGGCGGAAATCACAAACGAATACATTGTAGTATCAAGTGTGAGTTTTGTAAAAAACGGGGTCATTCCGAAACTACTTGTTTTTACAAAAAGAACACTTCTTCTGTAGCCGAAAAATCAAATGAGCAAGAAACAAAATGTGTTTCCATACCCGATTATAGAGACAAATTCTGTAAAAATATCCACATTAATGGGTATATACATAGCGCATTCATTGATACGGGTAGTAGCTGTTCTATTATTACAGAGAACTTAGCTAGGGAGTTTTTGATACCCCTAATAACTCTAACAACCCCGGTGATCTTGCAAGGGTTTTCTAACGATAGTATAAAAACAGTTAATGCAAAAATTCAAGTGAATATTAAATTAGATTCGGTCTGTCTAGAAAATATTGAGTTCTATGTTTTGAACGAACTATCCGGTTGTGACATATTGATAGGCAGAAATATTACGGAACGAAACGATATATTGTATTCGCGGGTAGGTAATAACTTAAAGTTTGATTATGCCGTCGGTTTCGAAAATTTTTGCAAAATGTAAGCGGTTTTGAAATCGATACAGATTCTAATGTTAGTGAGTTAGCGACGTTGTTTAGGAAATATAATAGTTGCTTTGCAGCTAGTATTCAGGAGCTAGGAAAGGTTAATTGTCATGAAATGGAAATCGAGGACCTTATAGACAGGCTTCAGGGGTGTAAATATTTCACAAATTTAGACCTTAAATGTGGGTATTATCAAATAAAAGTAAGCCAAGAGTCTATTCAAAAGACCGCGTTCATAACTGAGGACGGACACTACGAATTTTTGCGCGTACCCTTTGGGTTAGTTAATGCGCCATCCTGTTTTCAGCAAATGATGAACAAAGTTATCGGTAACCTTCGTTTTGGCAGGGTTATTCTATATTTAGATGATATTTTGGTTATAACGGAGTCTATAGAGGAAAATTTAAGGGTTTTAGAGCAGATTTTGCAAATATTTCGAACAAATGGACTAACGTTAAATTTAAAGAAATGTCACTTTTTAAAACAAGAAATAGAATTTCTTGGTTATAAAATAAGACAGGATTCTATAATGCCAAGTGAATGTAAAATACAAGCAGTCAAAGATTTTCCTATTCCAAACAATATTCATCAATTACGTCAGTTTCTCGGGCTCATTAGTTACTTCAGAAAGTTTATTAAAAATTGTGCTATGTTGTCAAGTCCACTCACTCGTTTGCTGAAAAAGGATTGCGCATGGATATGGGGTACAGACCACAATCGAGCCTTTCACACCTTGAAGAACGCCTTAACAGCCGACAATGTCTTGACCATCTTTGACCCAAATAAAGATTGTGTTTTATATACAGATGCTAGTAGGGATGGACTCGCGGGTATTCTCATGCAAGTTACCATAGAAGGAGAAAAACCAATACATTATTATAGTCGTCAAACAACCGAAGACGAAAAGAAATTTCATTCGTTCGAACTTGAGCTTCTAGCCATAGTTTCATCATTACAAAAGTTTAGACTGTACCTTTTAGGTTCTACCTTTCGAGTAGTTACTGATTGCAATGCGGTGAGGTACGCGTTAACAAAAAAGGAAATAATTCCACGTATTGCGCGTTGGATTCTTTCTACCCAAGAATTTTCCTTCGAAATAGTACACAGAGAGGGCTCACGTATGCAGCATGTTGACGCACTAAGCCGCAACCCCGTATGCAGCGGCGAGAGGTCAGAGTTGGAAATAGTGATGTCCATAACGGAATCTGATTGGCTACTTTCAGTACAACTTCAAGATCCAAGTTTGGTTAATATCAAAAATATACTAGAATCCGGAAATATTGATGATCATAGGGACGTTTTCAATGATTATGATTTGTTAGGGAACAAAGTGTATAGGCGTACTAATCAAGGCCGACGGTGGGTTGTACCCAAACAATGTATCTGGTATGTTATTAGGTGTAATCACGATGACCTAGGACATTTTAGTATTGATAAAACATTAGAAAGGATAGCACACCAGTACTGGTTTCCTAAAATGCGTCGTACGGTAAAAAAGTACATACAAAATTGTTTAAACTGCGTATACTATAAAAACAAGGGGGGTCGCAGGGAGGGAGAATTGTACCCACTGCCCAAGCATGCACAACCTTTTCACACACTACATTTGGACCATCTAGGCCCATTCGTGAAAAGCACAAAGAAAAATAAGTATTTACTAGTAATGGTTGATTCATTTACAAAGTTTGTCTTTGTTTGTGCAGTGCGAAATACAAATAGTGACAGCGTAATTCGGGAAATGGATAATATTTGTAAAATTTTCGGTAATCCACGTCGAATAATAGCGGACGCCGGATCCGCCTTTACGTCTCATAATTTTAAAGAGTATTGTATGGATAAAAATATTCATTTACACATAGTTGCTACAGGAATGCCTAGATCTAATGGTCAGGTTGAACGATTCAATCGAACAATTTTAGACGCGTTGAAGACTATGGGTGCGGACAAAGACGATGATAAATGGGATCAATGCGTTAAGCCATTGCAGCAGGCTCTAAATAGTTCTGTCCACAAAACAACTAAGGCGGTACCTAGTGAAGCATTGTTAGGGTATAGGCTACGTACTGACAGTGACAAGTTTGCGTCAAACGATACGGATTGTACTACGGACGTTACTGAATTGCGTAAGAGGATTGACAAAAACATAAAAGCCAATGCCGAAACACAAAAGAAAAGGTTTGATAGTAGCCGTGCGAAAGCGAAACAGTACCAAGAGGGAGATCTAGTTTTGGTATAAATCTCTAGTCAAACCAATAACGGACAAAGCAAAAAAACTACTCCCAGTATTTAAGGGTCCCTTTCAAGTCAAAAAGGTGCTAGGCAACGACAGATATCAAGTATGCGACTTAAGAGGCAGTGAAAGAAGTATAAAATTATACGTCGGTAGTACAGCGGCTGAAAACATGAAACCCTGGATAAATATCAACGATTTTGAGTCTGACGCTTAGCCAGCATTGTTGGCAAGGAATTTTATTATCTATCTTCTATACATATAATAAATCTGTAGACGAGGCGTTTCTGTACATTGAAAATATTAAAAAAAAAAATAGTTGGGGTGTTATAGGATAACCAACAGATGCCATTTCATCAATTTTTAGAATTTTTGTCTGTTTGTCTGTTTGGATGTGACAAAATTTGATTTGAACAGGTACAACGTAAAAAGTACCAAACCAATATGGTTAATTTTTATACTCAAATATAGTGTAGAACTCGGAGAAGTAGTTAGTTTTGGTTTCATCGCAATCGCTTCACTGTATCAAAAGATATAATCAATTTAAAGTATTCTACAACAACTTTCATTACGTAAGTTGGATACACGTAATGACATCTATTGGCGCTTTATAGTACTAACGAAAACATAATTATTGTGTTTATAACATTATTATGTGAATAATCACGTCATGCAGGCTTACCTATAAGATGACTATCACAGTCACTTCTGCCTGTGTTATTTGAAAAAGTAATGATAATGATTACATAATGTTAATCGCTTTCGATTGTTGGTTGATTAGTGGCGCTAAAAGAATTTCAAATAAAAAGTGAGGATAATGTAAGATAATATTATGTGATGTGGTGTTCTGAGTGATAAAGATTGCAATGATAAATGATTTTATTTTTGTAAGTAGGTTTGTAAAACACTTTTACACGTCAATCATGTTTTTTTTTTAAACTAGATGAAGTCGGCGTTTCCTATCTGACTACTCTGAGAAGAAAGGCCGAAACAAACACACACACGGGCAACTTTATGTAGGAGCTCTTTCGAGGGGCAAGCAACCTTTCTAACATTGTTAACAGACAAGCATTTTTTTAGTGACATAAGGTTTTAAGATCATAATTATCATACTTTCATAGTATTTTGCCTTTTTCCTCGATTTTTTTAAAATTTCTTTACCATGATAACGCTTCAACGCACACCTCCAGACGGGCTGTTGATTTATTGAGTATAGGTTCGGCAGGTGCACACCCTTTTTTTTTGTTTCCGGGGTGGAAAATCTTCAAGGATGTCCGCCGACCTGGGGCGGGCGGCGAGTTCTGTCAGGCTCTCACTGACTAAAAATCACCCCAGTGTTCCGTCTCACACCTACGCCGGGTGTTGCGGGACCGTACGATCCTTCCGCAACCCTCGACTGGTGACGTCAAAGAGGGGCGCGCGTGGAACACTACGCGCTGCCAGCTCAAGTCCTGATGTGTTGGCGGTGACAGACGTCCCCGAATTCGTCGTCTCTGGACCCGTTTAGGGGGGCTGGAAGAGGGCGTTGTTCGCCCTCCGCCGACGCCCGATGCGCCTACTACGGGCCGGATGAGTGGATGAGATCTCCCTCTCCCTTTCCACAGCCTCCTTCTGCGAGACGACCGTTTCGCAGAAGGAAACCACCGCGTCCCAGGACTCTTCGCTACCGTCGACTCGACTACGGCCGGCAGCGATACGTCAAGGTGCACACCCAATACAAGTAGCACTGCAATGTCGTAAAAAGGTATTGTAAATTATGTCTTCGAGACAATAACTAAATTTTTAGCCATTGTGTCTTGGTTAAAACCATATCGACCCTTTTTTTTTGGATGGGAAATCATCAAATGACCCCTCCCGCTCTGGGTGGAGCGGAAGGGAGTGTCAGACTCTTACTGACTAAAACCCAGCTACCCATTACTCTCCGCCCGCAGGCCCGCGCCTACGGTGGCCGGGAGTCGTCACGCGGCTCCCGACGCCCGGAGCGTCTCCCACGGTGGCTGGGACGGGAGGCTCTCTCCCTGAGCCATCCCGCCACCTCCTTTGCTAGCATGACTGCTTCGCAGAAGGAGGTGATTGCCTCCCATTCCCTCTTGCCCCGGACCATGGCTTGCACCAGGGCCGGACGCGAGAGGTCGCCGCCGCTGCCGATCGCCTCTACGAGGACACGGCGGTGCTCCGCACAAGCGGGGCAGACCTCCACCGTGTCCTCTGGGCGATCCTAGCAATGGTGACACCCGGGCGTTTCCTCCCGCCTGATGATGTGCAGGAACCTCCCGAAACTTCCGTGTCCGGTGAGGACCTGCGTCAGGCGGTAGGTGAGGGCGCCGTGGCGCCTCTCTAGCCACTCCTTAAAGAGGGGTCTCATCGCCGCTGTCGCGGCGTGCCCTGCGCTGGGTAGCGACAGTCGCTCTTTCCATGCCGCCATGAGATCGCGCCGGAGATCTGTCCGCTCCGCATCGATTTGCCGCGGAAGCGGATCTTCCCCCCGGCGAAGTGCCTCCGCGCGCCACTCATACAGGCGCGCGAGGACTATTGCCTCCAGATCCCATGGCGGCCCCGGCCCGTTCCAGTTTGGGGGCCAAACGTCGGAAATGCACCATATCGACCCTCAAGGTATCGTATGGCTATCCACCAAGAGAGAGTTAGCAAATGTGGGCACAGGTTTACAGGATAAGTTAAGAAAGACTTCAAACTACTTTTCAGATAAACTTCAGTAGGTAAGATTTAAGAGTAACACCATTGATGTATTCTTCTTTTTATCTTCTAGATATCTGGACGCTATGATAAAGTCTTAATATTGGTATTTAAGATATCTACAATACAAAGTTAAGAATTTCTAAATTTATCGCAGAGCGGCAGAGAAGAAGACAAGACTTATAAAAACTAACTTCAAACTTCACCTACTAATCTCAGATATACTTTAGATAAAATGGTGGTATGATTTTACGATTTATTCCGGTCTAACTTAGAATTCTAAAACAAATGCAAAATAAAATGGACATAATATGGCTATTTGGTCAGACAATCAGCCTCGAGCAGGCGCTTTCATTTTTATTTATCCTCAAAAATCAAAGTGACACTTCGTCGCATTGTCATTATGAACCCTGAAGACGCAGTGACTGCTGTGCAGTCGAAAGGGCTATGGTTGAGAACCCCAGGCAAGGGAAGCGTTACCAGACAAGATCGGAAGATTTTTCCTTTTACACCTTTCCTAAGCGACACATTATTGTGTTCCGACATCCATGCGAACGAAGTCGCGGGCACAGCTAGTACATCATAAAGGTGGGTAAAACGAAATAAAATTGTCTCATATTTCTTTCTTGTAGGTAATTAATTTTTATTTGTGTGCGAAAGATTTACAGAAACCGGCACAGATTTTAATTTTTCTGGTACCCCTAACTTGATTAGTTCAATAATAATAATTGTTTACACATTTCATATTATTGAAAACACCAATCAGAATAATTACCTTCTGGCATCATGACGACAACAAGGATTGGCAATCACTTGATTCTAGGATCAATTTAAACCTATCTAAGATGAGTCCTAAGTCTAAAGGAGCATCTAGTAGAGGTAGACGGACGTATCCTAAGCCTAAAGGAACGCCTAGAGACCGAGGATCATGGAGATAAATGAGTCAACTAGTCCTTGATGTGTTGATCGACCTAAGTCTAAAGGGAGTTCTTCGCAGTAGGTAAGGTTAAGTTAAATAACTAAGCGTCCTGTACTGTTGGACGTCATGATGACCGAGTCGGTTTGAAGAGACAATGTAACAAAATACTAATGATATAAATTGTTTGTTTCCAGTACATTATCACAGGAGCGGTCAAGTGCCTGTGTACCATAGAATTGGTTTACCAGGCGTGAGCGGGCGTGCCTGGGGCAGGCACGATGCAGCATGGCCGTGTTGGCAACACAACGACCGGTGGGAGCGAGACAGCACGCTCTACCGGGCGACGGTGTCAACATTTTGAAAAATCATACGAGCAACCGCCGCGAACGAAGTTATAAAACATCGAGCACGAACTACGAGCGGGCATTAGCTTCTTGAGACTTATTGTAATAGGTTATCCTGGAATTAATTAAAGTATCGTTTAAAATCATCAGTCTATATTTTATAATCACTTGCCTCCGCCTTCAGCCTAGTTAGATAATATACACTATCAAAAATTTCAAATCCAAGATGGCCGCCACCACAAAATGGCGAATTACATTTTTTTATCACAACTCCTTCACTACAGGTATCAAATGCAAGGGCTTGACAAGTAGAATAATTTACACTATATTGAAAGGGAATGAGGAATATTAACTACCTAACGAAATGAAAACTAAAAACTTGAAAAATATAATAAAACAAAAAAATCTGTTTAGTCTTAAAAATTATTCTTCAACTATAAATTAATCAATATTTTTTGACGGATAAAAAACCTGATTTAACACCAAATTACCAGAATCTTAAAACGGAAGAAAATAAAAGAAATGAAATACAAAAATTAAGGAGTCCCTACAAAAAGCATGAAATAAAAAATTAAATTTAAAATTTAAAAAACCCCCGACAAAAATAAAATTAAGGAATCCCTACAATTAAAAATTTAAAAAACCCCCGACAAAAATAAAATTAAGGAATCCCTACAAAAAGTATGAAATAAAAAAAATCTTATGGAAGTCGGGGGACCGTTCTGTGGAACAGCTTCTATTCTGAGGTCCCCCGACTTCCATAAGATTTTGTTGTGGCGGCCATCTTGGATTTTTTTTTATAGTGTATAGTATTCTACTATTGAAGCCCTTTCATTTGATACCCATATTGAGGGAATTGTGAAAAAATATGTTATCCGCCATTTTGTAGCGGCGGCCATCTTGGACCGATTTTCATCAAACATAGCTAAGAACACTCCCGACTAATACACCTTTCAAACAAAAAAAACTAAATCAAAATCGGTTCATCCGTTCGGGAGCTACGATGCCACAGACACACACACACACACCCCCCCACACACACACACCCCCACACACACACACCCCCCCCCACACAGACACAGACACGTCAAACTTATAACACCCCGTCGTTTTTGCGTCGGGGGTTAAAAAGCATGAAATAAAAAAATAAATAAAAAAAAATCTTATGGAAGTCGGGGGACCTCAGAATAGAAGGTGTTCCACAGAACGGTCCCCCGACTTCCATAAGATTTTTTTAAATTTATTTTTTTATTTCATGCTTTTTGTAGGGATACCTTAATTTTATTTTTGTCGGCGGTTTTTTAAATTTTTAATTTTTTTTTTTTTACTTTTTTATTTAATTTTCATTGATTCCAAAGAGTGTTCCTAATTATTTTTGTTACCAGAATACCTGTCACATAGAGAAGAGTGTATAATTGAATAATAAATTAAGCGTTTCATTGGTATTGTTGAGGTTTAAATTGCTATTGTTGCGCGCCACAATTAATGCCTGGTACATGGTGACATTAGTTACCACTAGCGCCATCTAGTATCGAGTAGCAGAACTAGTCGAGTCACGATCGTTCTAGAAAATTAGATACTAGAACTATCGACACCTAGTCGGTCGGGGCCGGTATGTACCTACTCGAACATTCTAGATGTTTCTACAATGGAAGGTTCTCGAACTATCTGCGGCACTATATAAGGCGAGTGTTTACCTAAACCTTATTATATTATCTGTGCTATACCTAGCTAAGGCAGATGTGTGGTGGTGTAACTGTGTAAGTCGCTTACCGCTTGGCGTCGTCGGCGTCGAGGTCGGGGTCGGGGTCGGCGTCGCGCGCGCTTGCGTCGTAGAACACGTCGTCGTCGTTATCGTCGCGCTCCCACTCACCACCGCCGCCCGCGCCCGCGCCTTCGCGCGACTCGCCCTCCCACCCGCCACCGCCGCTTGCAGCCACTATTATGTCACTGGGAATTGAAAAAATACTAATGAGTGCATAGCCATGACTACTAGACACTGCTCCAGCCTGGAATTATAGAAGAAACGTACGTTTGCTTGCTGTTACTTCATAGGTACTAAGTACTTACCTACCAATTTTTGTTAAAATAGGTAGGTAAAGGTCAGAAATTCATTGCTCACAGAAAAATACACTATTAATTAAGAGGGTAGGGACGTGGGGGTGGTAGGGTATTACCCTCTCCGTAAGATGTCCTTCTTGGTGGCGCAGAGCGCGGTGAAGGCGTCTCGCAGCACGCACACCTCGCGCTTCTTGCACACCAGCGACCGGCACAGCGAGTCTGCAAAATGTATTACCAATACCATAACTGCTTCTTCGTTTTTAACCGACTTCCAAAAAGGAGGAGGTTATATGTTCGACTTTAGATATGTTTTTTTTTTATGTATGTTCACCGATTACTCGAAGACGGCTGGACCGATTCCAAAAATTCTTTTTTTGTTTGAAAGGGTATACTCTCGAGGTGGTCCCATTATCATCAAGTTGGAATCTGATGAGAGGATCCCATGGAAATCGAGGCAAACTCTCAAATTTTATAGGCAAACCTATAGCGATTTGGGTATTTTTACCGACTTCACAAAAAGGAGGAGGTAAGGTCAATGGGGCGAAGACCGTCTGTCGGGCAAGACCGTACAGTAAGAAATACGAGGAATTCTGAATACTTACAAAGATGGCAACCAAAGATACATAAACGTCAAACTGTTTTAGTTTCTATTTTTTGACACTGGTGGCGCTATATATGACTCATAAAGAAAAAATTGCATTTCAAATTTAGTCGGGTTACCAACTTCAATTACGACCAGTACATGCTGTCGAAAAACATTTTTTTAAGTGGTATTTTAAGATTTTTCTAAGGATTTGTGTAGGTAAGTTCATTAATGATTAGGTAATATCTTTACCTAACTATTATATTAGAATTGAATAAAATACATTTTTCACGAAATTACATCAGATGAAAAAAAAGTAACTTCAAAATGCAATAGTGGCGAAGTCCGTCTAGTTCTTGGAGGCAAAGATCGGCATACGCCGGTCTTCGCAGATTCCAGATATCATAAACCTTTTATGCCTAAACATTTTTTCAAATATCTAATAGGTAACTAATTCGTATTGCCTAAAACTTCTGGTTTCTACGATAATTGACAGTTTACTAGTAACTGTTTCAAGTAATTACAGTAATTGATTATTATAAAAACACTACTATTTTGTGCTAGCCTTAATACTTGCTCTAGTGATCGACATTTTTTTTTTAATGCGGCAGAAAGCAATAGTGCTATGGAAAACAGCTGAAAATAAAAGTGAATATCTATCTGGTTCAGCATGAGCTTTAGTGGAAGTAGACGGACAGAATTATTATTGTAATATATTTGGTATTAATGACATGTTGAATATATAAAAAATATTACCTATGAGCGTATATGACGTACGGCATTTCATACTAACTTTCAAGCCCTTGTTTTTTGAAATGAATGAACCGATTTTAATTAAACTTCATACGCAGCAGGATACAAAGGTCCAAAATATCTTATTTATAAAAAGATAATTGGAAATCTCTGTTTCTATGGAAAATTTAAAATTGGTCTAATTTGGCTGTAACACTATTTTTCGAAAATGTTCTTGGGTAACTTTTTAGACCTTTGTATCCTGCTTAGACGTATGAAGTTTCATTAAAATCGGTTTATTCATTTCGAAAAACAAGGGCTTGAAAGTTTGTATGAAATGCCGTACGTCGTAAACGCTCATAAACAAAAAATATATTTGGGCTTCCTGTGTGAACCATTTGTCTAGGCCCGACTTGAAAATTTCCGTTCGGATCACCCCTTGTTAGTTCATTCTTCAATACTACGTTTTTATGCATTTTTCGGGTAATCCTATAGGGCAAGTAGGTACTAAAGAAAATCCAATAGAAGATCATACTCTAAGTAGAAATTGAGAGAAGCTATACAAGAGCTGTACTAGAAGCAATTATACTTTTGATTATTTCAAATTATGTATATTTTATTATTATAAAGAGGCTACTTCATTTTTTTTTTAGTAATTGTTTATTTTTGTCAGTATATTTAAATATGAGTTGCATCAAATTTTTCGTACTTTCGTTAATTATATAAACTTTCTAGATTTCTATTTTCTAAATTTCTACCTGAAAATATTCATTATTATTAATAAGTAGGTAGGTACCTAAATAAAAGTTGATTTACCAACAAATGCATTTTTTTCAAGTGATGAAATTGTTTTCTACCCCTGAATCGCGAAGTATGCCGAACTTACCCGACAAACGCTTCTTTTTGCAATGTAGGCCGATTGGAACCTTTAATAAAAATACCGACAGCACACATTGAACTGCTGTTGAAAGACACACGCGTACCCAATTTCTATATTCGTGTAAACCGTCGATTTCTAGGTTTTTTTCACATTAGACGGTTTTACCCGACATGGCAGTGAAATCCGTCTATTTTACCATTTTTTCAAAACTAGTGTCTAGTTTATAAACTGATAACGTTTAAGTAAATCCGACAGTTTCTATTAATAGTCAACTAAATGTTTGATCACCCAATATAATCAAACTTGGCTAAAACATTATAGAGATGGCCAAATTTGGCTAATGAATTCAATTTTTAATAAACTATGCCGGTCTTCGCCCCATTGACCTATGTTCGGATTGTCGACGGATTTTCAAAATTCAATTTTTTGTTCGAAAGTAGATAGTTCTGAGGTGGTCCTACTGTCACCAAGTTAGGATCTGATGATGGGATCTTAGAGAAATCGAGGGCAACCCTCAAATTTTATAGGCTCACTTATTGTTTTTCGCATATTTTATGAAGTATCTTGTGTATTTGCGTATGGTTGTCACCATCTCAGGTAGCTGGGCTGATGATGGAAGGTACAACTCCTTAACAGTAAGAAGTTACTCGAACAGGCAAGGACTGTTTTAGTAAATTGTTTTGATGTTTGATAGGGCATTTGCCACATTTGGTCAGTCAGGATAGTCTGCAGAGTACCTATCTCCTCGACAACTAACAGCAGATATATCGTGTTTAGGCTCATTGAAAAGGGCTCGATGTGTGGATAAACGTACTGTTAATGAGGAACACCGAAGTACATAGAGACCTGATGCTGAAGCCAGGCGCATCAGAAAAAGTACAAACCTTGAAATTACAGCACCGTAGTCGTGTTTGGGCACATTTTAAACAGGATTAAATTTTAAGTTCAATGCAATGTTGACATAAGTCTGGCCTGATGCTGCAGCCAGGATTATCAGCTAGGAGAGTGGAATACTAGGAGAACTCCTCAACAATTAACGTCCCTGCATCGGGAAAAGCAATATTTTGTAAAAGGTGATCAGCAGTTGACATTAGGCTATTGTAACTTAGATAAATTACAAACTGACCCACTAAAAAGTAAAAAATAAAAACTTTTTACAAAAAAAACAACCGACTTCCAAAAAACACTATAAAGTGAAAAATAACTTTAATTTCGGAAGTCGGTGTCTTTGGTTCCGCATTTTCGTTGATTGACACCGACTTCCGAAATTAAAGTTATTTTTTAATTTGTAGTGTTTTTTTTTTGGAAGTCGGTTGTTTTTTTTTATACTTCCTCTTTATTTCATATCATTCTTCCCCAAATTACAGGTACTTAGGTGAGTAATGCTTCCTGTGTCCTCATTCGGAGCTAGGCCGCTAAAAGACAAGTACTCACTGTGGGGATCGTACACATATCGGCGAGGTCTGCGCGAGTGAACACCGCTCGCCACCGCTGTCACTCCGGACTCCTGTAAAAAAAAAAACTTGATCGTTATCTTAGCCATCAAAACCGGTGCAATAAATCAAAGATCAATATTGGACTGGTTTTTGCACAACCTGTGTTCGCATCACGCCCTACGACGTCTACAACAGATTGCCAAGCGTTTTTCTCAGGCGCTTCATTATCGCGATAAGGCGATGTACACTTCTCGCGCTCTTTCTCGCACACCGCTTGACTTCTTGCTGTAAACAGTGAGCGCGAGAAATTTAGTTTGCTTTATCGCGGCAATGTAGCCGTAGCATAACTGACGGTGCTTTGTACATACAAACACTACATATGTAGATACAGAAATAAAATCATTTATCATAATAGATATCCAATTATCCACCAATAAAAGTATGACTGCAAAACAACTAAAAAGTTCTAAAGGGGGAAGCTCTAAGCAGCGCGAAATTCAAATTTTCTTACGTTTTTTGCAATTTGCTGGTCAGTATTAAGTTGTACGTTGATTAAAATATGATTCGCGGTCGTAACAAATATGTATTTACAGAATTATAATCATTACAATCAGTAATACAACTTGTTAAGTTAGTATAATCCCCAAATGTCAAGATTTCATGAAATAATCATTCTTGGGGATTACATATGGATTACATGGTCTTAGAGAGTTGTGTTGATGACTTTAATGATTATAATTCTGTAAATACATATTTTTTACGGCCGCGAATCATATTTTAATCAACGTACAACTTTATACTGACCAGCAAATTGCAAAAACCGTAAAAAAAAATTGAATTTCGCGGGCTACCCTGGCGCTTTCGCCTTAAGCAGTCTGATTAGTCCTATGAAAAGTGGTGTATTGAACTAAAATGCTCGCGGTCTATAGCGGAACGAGTGGGAAATAAAAAGTGCCAATCGTCACCACTGGGGACGAACGAAACTTTTATTTCCCACTCGTTCCCAGTGGGGACGACGGGGTGGGGATGGGGACGACCGGGAATAAACGGCCACTAGACTGTGTGAAAAGTGGTGTATTGATACATAGTTTCGGATTTGTCCAATCCTATCTACCTACCTACTTTCATCTCAACGGATCATCCTGATAAGCATAGGTAAATGTAACTTATACCTAAGTAGGTGTGTTTTAGATAAAGCTCAAGTGCTAACATCACTCCGAGGCAGCCGGATACTTCTCTGATCGGCACAAAAAGCCTCATTTTGGTAAGACCTACCTAACTAACACGTAACACCCCAATAGTAACATGAAATGCGATACCTATAGTTGACAATTTACCTATCATTATTGTGTAAAACATGGGTAAGGAGGGAGCCAAATATCTTGGTAGAGTGAGAAGGTATGAATTCACAGTTGGTAGGTAGGTACCCACCTTGCTACCTATACTATATTGCACCGGTCTAGTGAAACTTACTTACCTGCATGGATCTTTCCAAACCTTCCATAAGTAGCCCAGACAATCCGGACTTATAACAAAAACCTAATATGACCGAAAAAACCACTAAGGACACTGGTTAAATAAAATCAATAACTATAAACGTCGCTATTGTAAGTGCATTGAATCAAGTTTGCTGGACCGTGTCTTAGCTAGGTTGCGATGGCTGTGCTCCACACTGCAGCATCAGCCAAGGCGTACGATCGGATAGTGGTTGTCAGGCTCAGGAAGCGGTAAGCATTTTAAAAACATCCCAGGACGGTCGAGCCCTTCTCGTGAAGTTGGGCTGAGCCATGTAAACGTCGTGCGCTAGTTACAGTAGGTAGTGTGCCCGACGAGGGGAGATGGGCCTCACCGCGTCGTCGTCGAACTCGAAGTCCTGGTCGGAGCGTCGGGCCCCGGCCGCGGCCGCCGCGAGCGCCAGCAGCGCCGCCAGAGTCACCGCCCTTACGAACGAGTGCATCGCGCCAGCACACTCGCGCCACTGCCGCGACACGCCGCGCCCCGCCACCCCCGCGCCTCCGGGCCGCGAGTCCGCGACTCCGCGAGTCCCCGACCCACCGCCCTCGTCCCACCGACCTTCTCAAAGTGCCTGATCAATGCCTACAGCCGGTTGACTTCCGAGATGAAACAAAAATGCCCAAACAAGGTAGGTAGGTATAGGTACTTAAGTTTTTTATAAATAATGGATAGGAAAATAAAAAATATGTAGGTAGTACCTACCTAAGTAAGTACTTATTTACATAAGTAGATAGGTAGTTTAATAATAATAAAAAAGTAATTTAAAAAAATTAAACCGACTTCAAAAATAAATCAACTCAAAATTATGAAATAACTTTTCACACCACCTGCTCGAAAATGTCAAATTATATATCAAGCAACCTTAACCTAAAGTGAGTCATTAGTGGCCGGGGGCACAGCCGGTCAATAATATTGTACTGGATTTCATTATGACCCGCTGGTCAATAATGGGATTTGAATTTGGAATCTCACATGCTCAGCTAAATTGGCAGTATAGTACTAACAAACACCCTTTGGTGCCAGAAAGAGGAAAGCTATTCTCGATACCCTTACTACGCGTGGATGATATTCTCGATTTCCTACAAAATCATAACGACTGCTTCTTCATATCGTTGCCATGTTTTCGAAGACATAATATTGTAAGAATAATTAGATAACTACGAACCATTTTTTAAAAGGAATGGAATAACATTAAAACTGGCATTATTAATAACAAATACCGTACCGCGCCGTAATACCGTAATAGTAATTGGCTGTAACATTAGTTAATTTATTTTAAGTAAACTGCGCAAAGATTGCTGTGGATTTTATGAATAAATAAATAAATAATAAAACCTATCTATACTACAGTCGATTTATCACATTTTATAAAAAATACTCTATTTTCACGAGCGTCTCCAATGACGTTCTAAATTCAAAATGCATACAGCCAATCATCCAAAACCATTCTACCAGCCCTGTATAAATCTTAGTTTACACAAACGCCACTTCCATGAGAGTGATATCAATAGACACACACGACAAAACCGTAGAAGAGACTTTTTTTTTGAAAATCGAATTGTTCGTGTCTTGGCTACTTATTGGTAGACGCAATGAAGGCGCGAATTTTTGGCATTTGAACTTTAAATTTATCAACAAAGTATTATAAAATGTCGAGTGATTGTACTCCTGAATTCATTACAACCGAAGCTAATAATATTTCCAATGATTTACTGCCGGAAAAGTCAAAGGAAACTTATATAAAAGCCTACGACAATTTCCAAAAATGGAAAAGTACGAAAGGCGTCAAGTCCATTTCGGAACCAGTTCTATTTTGTTTTTCGTACTATGGCTATTATTTTCTCACAGTAGGTGTAAAAAGTAGAGTATCCTCCTCTGGGCTAAAGGTGTCTTTGCCTTGGGCTAGCTTGAATCCCTCGCTGCATTCAGGATTCTTGTATTAACTCCCTCGCTTCGCTCGTGAGTAGGGATTGCAAATATTCGATATTTTTGGTATTCGAATGTTCGAATACTTTTTCAGCCTTATTCGAATTATTCGAATAATATTCGAATATTTCAGAAAAAAAAAAGTATTTATATAATTTCTCACGTTTTATTGCCTTAGAAACTAGTAACATATTTTTCATGTAAGTAGGGCAACATCCCAATCAGACAGAACCAATATTTAAACAAAACTTTTAATCAAATAAAATAATTAACAAATTTTTAATAAAGTTAGATGTAATAGGAACTTCGACTACGAAAATATGAAATAAAAAATATTAATTCTTAAACAATTATAGGAAAACTATTATGTAGGAAACACAATTAAAATCTCACTAGCAAAATCATTCAGATTCAGACTTGCAAAACACATTAAACGGGAGATCATCACACGCAGTCATTTTGGAAATCACAGTTTCCATACTATCTTCTTTAGTGTGATAATAATCATCAATTCTCCTTTTTTTTGGCTTGGGCTGCTGTACTTGTTCTTGTACGGTAGTAGTAGGCGTTGGAATTGTGGAAGTAGAAGGCGTTGCAGCAGAAGCTGATGTTAGCAGTGTATTTCTTCTTAGATCTAGATCAAATAAATTATATTAGTAAAAGCGTACGTGCACTAAATGATTTTTTCCGAATTTCCAGGAACGTCAAAGTCAAAGCATTTATTTCAAATAGGCACATAAAAGGCTCTTTTGAACGTCAAAAATGATAGCCAAAAGGCAGTTCACACACAGACACATAAAGCAAGTTCAGTTTTATTTTTTATGTTCTGTCTGTTACATTTACATTACAAACCAATGTGGATCTCAATAATTTTAAAATACATTGTATTATATTTAAATAATGAAAGTAAGTGACTATAGTAAGTACTACGTATATAGGTAGGTATAATTAAAGTAAAAGGTGAAGTGTCAGTCCGGTAACTAACCTGCACTTGGATGTTGTTTTTTCAAGTGATTATGCAAACACGTAGTGGTGTTTGAACATTGGAGAATTCTATTGCATTTTGCATGACTTCCATCCTCAGTCCGTAAGAACGAGTTCCAAACCGAAGACTTGTCAAGCGTACCTACGTTTTGTGTACTCTTTGAAAACCAATTTGTTTTTATCCATGGTTAACTGAAAGGCAGTCTGCAACTAAATTGCACACCTGTAAAAACACGCATTTGGTGATCAGTCAGTGCATAGTGAAGTGATACTTTACACATCTTGGGTAAATTAGTTAATCCCGAATTTATTGACAAAACCTAACAGAGTTCTATTTGAGTACGTTCGATTTCGTTCTGGAAGTTCAGTTATAAGTAAATTTCGCGCGTATTATACCGTACCATACCTACTATTTACTAACAACCTCCCTTATAATTACAATAAACAATTAACATTAGTCTTATTGAGTCTGATTTGAAATGAAAAAATATTAAATAAAATGGGATTACTTTAGGTTAAATCATAAACACAAATTCATTTTAGTGTTAAATTGCACAGCATATTTTAACAAAAAATATACTTATATTTAATTGGGTAATCCGTATACACTTATGTTTATACCGTCAGCACAAAATAACAAAATGCACCACTCTGTTGTAAAAAACTACGCGTCTGTTGTGCTGTACTTGTGATTGTGAAGTAAACTCAAAATGGCGGCTAGCGCCCGGCGAGTTGCAGTCAGCAGAAGAATGGAGGCCGTTGATTGGTCGAATGGCCGTCAATCCGAGCAGTGCCGATCTATTCAGAAATTTGACGACCACGCGTTAGATGTCGCGTTCGTAATTAACAATAATATAATGTTGTAACTTTAATAAAATTGCTGTTAATATTATATATTTAATATTCGAATGTTCGAATATTTTATAATTTACTATTCGAATATGAATTTCAAATGTATATTCGAATAATTCGAATATTCGAATATTCGATTGCAATCCCTACTCGTGAGTTAAATCCCGAATCCTTCATTGCGCTCGAGATTCAACATGACGCCCGTGACATTAGACACCACTTTAGCCCCTCGGTGCATAATCTACTATTAATTTCGGAAGTCGGTGTCTTGGGATCTTTATTTTAGTTTTTTGCCACCGACTTCCGAAATTAAAGTTATTTCATAATTTTGAGTTGATTTATTTTTGAAGTCGGTTTAATTTTTTTAAATTACTTTTTATTTCGTAATTTTTAGTTTTTGCACTAGAATTTGACCAAGGTTTTGAGATGTTTTCCCTTTGACACCACACCCGTAGCTCGTATCAATACGCTAGGCCGTCACACTTACACGTATTCGTCCATATCTTGAAAATTACTGAACCGATTTTGATGAAACTTGCACTGTTCCCTAAGTTGAAGTAAATGTAAGCTAATACAAAAAAAATGGTCACGATCCGATTAATAGTTGCTGAGAAATGCGTGGACAAACATACATACATACATACATACATACATACGTCTATGAAATTTTGTATATTTGTTTGGAAGCCTTAGTAGATTGTCATATGTGAATATAATGCAATTCCAATAATATTACATACATACGTATCGAATTGATAACCTCCTTTTTTTTGAAGTCGGTAATAACAAAAATACTTTCTAAAACGCACTAAAAATTATAAAATCATTAAGATTGACTTAAATTGAATTCTAAAAGCATGGAACGCAGTTCACAAAGCGCGCTTTTATAACACTTAATTAGGTACCTATTTTGTGCGTTTTAAAAGAGTTTTTTAGTTTTTAGGGTTCCGTACCAAAATGGTAAAATTGAACCCTTAAGGTGAGACTCAGTCTGTCTGTCTGTCACAACTGGATATCTCAAGAACTAATAATGCTATCAACTTGAGGAGGTGTTTCTTCTTTCATACATTTGTGGCCATTTGTACCTTATGAACAAAAGTACTGAAATACAGGAAAAAAATCGCAGATTCTGAAAAAAAATATACATGGTTATTTGTAAAACACCAGCAACCTCTTAAGAGGTCATTGTACTCATCATTATGAACAACTTTTACTATGGGACCAAACCTGAAATCGCGAAAAAAAAATCAGCTGTTCCCTACATTTTGACGAGTTATACGAACATAAATGTAGGGAACAGCAGATTTTTTTTTCGCGATTTCAGGTTTGGTCCCATAGTAAAAGTTGTTCATAATGATGAGTACAATGACCTCTTAAGAGGTTGCTGGTGTTTTACAAATAACCCTGTATTGGATTTATTTATACATTTGATCTAAAAACGGGACCCTATTACTAAGACTTCGCTGTCTGTCCGTCCGTCCGTCTATCTGTCACCAGGCTGTATCTCAAGAACTGCGATAGCTAGACAGATGAAATTTTTACAAAATTATGTATTTCTGTTGCCGCTATAACAACAAATACTAAAAACAAAATAAAATAAATATTTAATGGGGGCTCCCATACAACAAACGTGTTTTTTCGGCGTTTTTGCCTTGTGGTACGGAACCCTTCGTGTGCGAGTCCGACTCGCACTTGGCCAGTTTTTTTAAACTACTTACTACATGTTTTTATTTTTAACTTTTGCGTCTAGTTTAATTAATTAAAAAACACTCTTTTAAAACGATAAAAGCGCGCTTTGTGAATTACTTAATTATAAGTGCGCTCCACGCTATAAGTTTATAATTTTTAGTGCGTTTTAAAAACGTTTCAAATCTGTGACTATGAATACTATGATAATGTTTGCGTAGTTTTGTCTCACCTAAGTATTTAGTACTTATGTTAGGATTAGGAAGGGTGTCGCTTCTGAGAGCGTATAATGTTTGCGCGGGCCGTGCGGGATCCGGCTCCCGCCCCCGCGCCCGCCGCGACCCGCAGCGCACGATACAGCCTTCACTCCTTTCAGATCGCTCAGGTCGCACAGCTTCTTACCACTCAGCACCCGCTACATATCTACAACTAAGTTCCTATGCTGTGCCTCAACTAAGCGTGGCGAAACGTACCTATCCGTAGTTCAGTAGGTAGGTACATATACCAAACTAAGAGCGATTGTTACCTACTATTTCACTTTTAAAATGTAGTTAGGTGCTTCTATCTTCCTGTTTTGTTTGATTTGAATTCTTCCCTTCTGATTCTGAATTGTTTCCTTTTTAGGGTTCCGTAGTTCCT
Organism: Oligia fasciuncula; assembly: GCA_963082905.1. Lineage (NCBI taxonomy): Eukaryota > Metazoa > Arthropoda > Insecta > Lepidoptera > Noctuidae > Oligia > Oligia fasciuncula. The sequence goes on along the minus strand of OY720391.1, from coordinate 213,659 downwards.
ACAAGGAACCCTTATAGTTTCGTCATGTCCGTCCGTCTGTCTGTCAGTCGGAGGTTTTGCTAAGAGACCGTTAGTACTAGAAAGCTGTAATTTTGTAGGAGTGTGTATATTTAATTACGCCGACAAAGTGGTAAAATAAAATTTTGTAAAATATTTTTTTAGGGTAGCTCCCCTACATGTGAAGTGGGGATGAATATTTTTTTCGTCGTCTACCCCATCGTGTGGGGTGATGACTTCGGGGTTGATAAAATGGTTTTTCGATTTAATGCTCCATTTACGAAATATTGAATTTTAAAGTGAAAATTTTTGTTCCAGTAGGGCGTCCCCCCCCCCCCCCCTCTAAAACCTAAACTGCTGGCTTGAAAAATCTGAAAAAATTCACAATGATAGTGCATTTCATGAACTTTAAAGGAAAATTATAGCGGTTAAGATAACTTTATTAGTTTAGCAGTAATAGTCGTTGAACTTGGGTGTTGGATAATTTTGTACCAAATACAAAATCCTTAGCATTAATCCTGTAAAGTGACTAAGATGAAGTAGTTGCTTGTTTATAACGGGTAAAGACTTGCATTGAAAAACAAAATATGAAATTTTTTATTTTTTTATATTCATAATAAAGAACAACAGAATCGTACTACATTTTGATAACGGGCTACTACGGTACCCTACACTGTGCGTGGCCCGACACGCACTTGACCGGTTTTTGTATTTCAAAAAAGTACCTAATTTAAAAAAATTAAACCGACTTCAAAAAGAAATGAACTCAAAATTATTAAATAACTTTAATTTCGGAAGTCGGTGTCTTGGGAGCTGTATTTTAGTTTTAATTTTTTGCCACCGACTTCCGAAATTAAAGTTATTTAATAATTTTGAGTTCATTTCTTTTTGAAGTCGGTTTAATTTTTAGGGTTCCGTACCCAAAGGGTAAAAACGGAACCCTATTACTAAGACTTCGCTGTCCGTCCGTCCGTCTGTCTGTCACCAGGCTGTATCTTAAGATCCGCGGTAGCTAGACAGTTGAAATTTTCACAGTGTATGTATTTCTGTTGCCGCTATAACAACAAATACTAAAAACAAAATAAAATAAATATTTAAGGGAGGCTCCCATACAAAAAAACGTGTTTTTTTCGGCGTTTTTGCCGTCTGTCTGTCGCCAGGCTGTATCTCAAGAACCGCGGTAGCTAGACAGTTGAAATTTTCACAAATTATGTATTTCTGTTGCCGCTATAACAACAAATACTAAAAACAAAATAAAATAAATATTTAAGGGGGGCTCCCATACAACAAACGCGATTTTTTGCCCTTTTTTGCTCGATATCAATAATGGCAACAGGTAGGCACTTAAAATATTCACAAAATACTCAGTTGTATTTTTACTTTAATAATAAATAATAAAATTAAAATAAAATAAATATTTAAGGGGGGCTCCCATACAAGTTTTTTTCGGCGTTTTTGCCTTGTGGTACGGAACCCTTCATGTGCGAGTCCGACTCGCACTTGGCCAGTTTTTTTTTAAATTACTTTTTATTGTATAATTTTAGTTTTAAGTAAAAACTGGGATATTTGTTTGTAATATTAGTAGGTAATAGTTTTGTGGTAAATATTACAGTGGAATTTGACCAAAGTTTTAAGGTGTTTTCCCTTTGACACTACACCCGCAGCTCGTATCAATAAGCCAGGCCGTCACACTCTTGAAAATTACTGAATCGATTTTGATGAAACTTGCAGTTCCCTAAGTTGAAGTAAATGTAAGCCAATAAAAAAAATGGTCAAGATCCGATTAATAGTTGCGGAGATATGCGTGGACAAACATACATACATACATACGTCTATAAAATTTTGTATATTTGTTTGGAAGCCCTAATAGATTGTCATATGGCAGCGTAGTAGGACCTACGCTATTTATTACCTACATCAACGACCTCCCTAATGCAACTGCGCAACCTATGACATTATTCGCAGATGACAGCACAGTAAACATTTTAAGTAAGTAATGATAAAAATCTATTTGAAAATGACATAAATAAAGCACTGACATCTATAATAACATGGCTAATCAATAATAATCTAAAAATAAATATAAATAAAACAAATGTAATGAACTACAGTCAAAGACCTCAAAATTCAATTAAATTTAAATTAATATATGATAATAATATAATAAATCAAGTAGAAACAGCCAAATTCCTCGGTTTAAAAATTGACAGTAGAATCAATTGGAAATGTCACACAGAAGACCTTTGTACAAAAATAAGTAGTTTATCTTTTGCGATGTACAAACTGGCACCAACAGTGAGTAGAAACGCATTATTCATGGCATATTATGGACTTATTGAATCTGTGCTTAGATACGGTCTAATATTTTGGGGTAATCCGACAAACACCGACATGGTGTTTAAAATGCAAAAGCGTTGTATTCGGGCTACATATGTTTAAGATCAAAACTACCGACAGCTGTCAACCACTGTTTATAAAATACCATATACTGACACTTCCGTCACTATACATCATGGAAATAGCTTTGTCAGAAGCAATCCTCACTGGTTTCCTCTTTTGTCAGACAATGTCACTAGAAATAGACGTACTAAATATAAGAACTTCTTACAGCCTCACTCTGCGAAAACAGCACTCCTTCATAAAAGCGTGTTTTGTATGGCACCATTAATATATAATAAAATTCCAGAGGTTATTAAAAATATAAACCAGCCAAATTTATTCAAAAGAGAACTTAAAAAGTTACTTACAGAAAAATGTTACTATTATGTCAAAGATTTTTTTAAATGATAGTTTCTAATCTTTTTGTGTTATATTTTAATTTTGTTAATTTTTTTTTTCTTTCTTTGTTAAATTTCAAGTGGTTATAATTAATTTTGTACGCCAATGGTGGCAAAACATGTTGAACCTCACAGATTTTCAGTTTTACATCCACATTTGCATTTATATGTATAATGTTACACATGTTTACAAATAAATATATCTTTATCTTTATCTTCATATGTGAATATAATGCAATTCCAATAATATTACATACATACTGTCGAATTGATAACCTCCTTTTTTTTGAAGTCGGTAATAATAAAAAGTAATTTAAAAAAATTAAACTGACTTCAAAAAGAAATTAACTCAAAATTATGAAATAATTTTAATTTCGGAAGTCGGTGTCTTGGGATCTGTATTTTATATTTCGTTTTAGTTTTATGCCACCGACTTCCGAAATTAAAATTATTTCATAATTTTGAGTTAAGTAATTTCTTTTTGAAGTCGGTTTAATTTTTTTAAATTACTTTTTATTTCGTAATTTTTAGTTTTTGCACTAGAATTTGACCAAGGTTTTGAGATGTTATCCTTTTGACACTACACCCGTAGCTCGTATCAATAAGCCAGGCCGTCACACTTACACGTATTAGTCCATATCTTGAAAATTACTGAATCGATTTTGATGAAACTTGCACTGTACCCTAAGTTGAAGTAAATGTAAGTCAATAAAAAAAAACTGGCCAAGTACGAGTCGGACTCGCACATGAAGGGTTCCGTACCACAAGGCAAAAACGCCGAAAAAAAACACGTTTGTTGTATGGGAGCCCCCCTTAAATATTTATTTTATTTTAATTTTATTATTTATTATTAAAGTAAAAATACAACTGAGTATTTTGTGAATATTTTAAGTGCCTACCTGTTGCCATTATTGATATCGAGCAAAAAAGGGCAAAAAAATCGGGTTTGATGTATGGGAGCCCCCCTTAAATATTTATTTTATTTTGTTTTTAGTATTTGTTGTTATAGCGGCAACAGAAATACATAATTTGTGAAAATTTCAACTGTCTAGCTACCGCGGTTCTTGAGATACAGCCTGGTGACAGATATCGAGCAAAAAAGGGCAAAAAAATCGCGTCTGTTGTATGGGAGCCCCCTTAAATATTTATTTTATTTTGTTTTTAGTATTTGTTGTTATAGCGGCAACAGAAATACATAATTTGTGAAAATTTCAACTGTCTAGCTACCGTGGTTCTTGAAATACAGCCTGGTGACAGATATCGAGCAAACAAGGCAAAAACGCCGAAAAAAACACGTTTGTTGTATGGGAGCCCCCCTTAAATATTTATTTTATTTTAATTTTATTATTTATTATTAAAGTAAAAATACAACTGAGTATTTTGTTTTTAGTATTTGTTGTTATAGCGGCAACAGAAATACATAATTTGTGAAAATTTCACCTGTCTAGCTACCGCGGTTCTTGAGATACAGCCTGGTGACAGATATCGAGCAAAAAAGGGCAAAAAAATCGCGTCTGTTGTATGGGAGCCCCCCTTAAATATTTATTTTATTTTGTTTTTAGTATTTGTTGTTATAGCGGCAACCGAAATACATCATCTGTGAAAATTTCAACTGTCTAGCTATCACGGTTCATGAGATACAGCCTGGTGACAGACAGACGGACGGACGGACAGCGAAGTCTTAGTAATAGGGTTCCGTTTTTACCCTTTGGGTACGGAACCCTAAAAAATGGTCACGATTCGATTAATAGTTCCGGAGATATGCGTGGACAAGCATACATACATACATACGTCTATAAAATTTTGTATATTTGTTTGGAAGCCCTAATAGATTGTCTTAAGTGAATTTAATGCAATTCCAATAATATTACATACATACGTGTCGAATTGATAACCTCCTTTTTTTTGAAGTCGGTTAAAAGGAAACAACTTTGGTATATGGACTTCTTCGATTCGGTCTTTATCGAATCGAAGAAGTCCATATACCAAAGTGAGTGCTTGAGTGATTAAGTGGAAGGAGAGAGGCCTATACCTAGAAAACGGGTGTTCTACAGTTCTAATTTTGTACATACCATAACGAATAATACATGGCAGTGCCTATTATAGTTAGTGTAGTCATCTAAGAGTAGATTTCGGTCACTCTGGGTGCTCGTTGGCAACTGTAAGAGCCACCTGAGCCACAGGAGACAGGATAGTTCGAGCTGGTGCAGCGTGCCCGAGCGCGACGCAGCGGCAGTCTAGTACCTAGTTAATATTATTTGGTTCCTAAATCTACTCGGCTTGGAAAATGGAACAACAAAATCACCATATTTGCGAATGAAGATTCAAAAGATTCATTTTCAATATTTCCTAAAATGTAACTTTTTGTGACTTGTCTACAAAATGCCATGCGCCTTTCTGAAGAAACCGGTTGACGACCAACTGGTTTTGTTTAGGTACCTAGGTACCCTACTTAGGCTGTCTATGGCTTTATAATTTCCCGCGGAAGTAGGTAGTAAGTAATCAAAGGTAGTAAGGTAACTTTAAGTACCTACATCAGTTTAGTACGGGCCAACGGCAGTGGATATCTACTTATCCACTTGTACACTACAACGTTGCAGATGTGTAGGTAGAGGTAGGTCTCTGTTATAGCCAATATCTCTGCTATAGGTCACGGTTGGTTCAACGGTTGGCATTCACAGTACCTATAACTAAATCTCCGACTGAATATCCCTACTTTGTTGTGTGTTAATTTATTGGGGTCAAACAAAGTAGTATGCGAGGTGAGGACGCACAATGCGTGTAACGTAACGGCACATCAAATTTTCAGTGTGAGCGGCCGCGAAAGCTGAGGCGCCGACGGGGCGCGCGCCGCGGTCGATACGCGCCCCTGCGTCCTCCGCGCCGACCCGCACACACTGTGAGTTTGCTGTGAGCTGCGGCACAGATTACTGAATAGTTATGGCTGCGGCTGCGAGCCTGCGACACTACACCATCACACGTCGGCACGACCGCACAAGTGGGTCGCATCGCACCCCAAGCCCCGGCGCTGGCGCACAATGGTAAAGTGTAAACAAACCCTGTTCAGCCGGTCGATTCTGTAAAAATCTCACCGTGAAAACTTAGGTGAAGTGAGTTTGTTTTTGCTAGGAATTGACACTATTGACAGCTCACTCCACGCTCACTTCACCTAAGTTTTCACGGTGAGATTTTTACAGAATAGCACCGCAGGTTCAATTTGATGCAATCTATATAATATAATAATAATACATATAATAAAACAGTAACGAAAGAAAAACTGTACATTGAGAATTTTCGAGAAAAAATAAGTGGCTTTTGTTAGAAAAACGTAACTGATGACAAAAAGTGACTTTTTAGAATTTTTGTCTGTTTGTCTGTTTGTCTGTGTGTATGGTACGGCTTCACGCCAAAACTACTGAATAGATTGAATTGAAATTCAGCAAAAATGTTCTTTGTAAACCAAGGAAGGCTTTAGGCTACATATTATCACGCCGTATGTTAAGGGAGGTAAGCAATATTGATTTTAAAAGGTTTTGGTTCGTAATTGAATGCACAAAATAATTGAATGCCCAAAATGACATGTTATATACCTAGTCTTGCCATAAATATTGTCACGAAGAAATTTATTTTTATTTTTATTGTAAATAATATTTATTACTTTTACAGTGTGTTAGTTTAATACATAAATATAAAACAATTTAAAATATAAAAAGCTTATTCGAAGTGGTCTCCATTGCCTGCAATACAGTCCTTTAAACGTTGAGGCCAGTTATCAATAGAAGCACGCACTCTTTCCATGGGAAAATTCTTCACTGCCAATCTTATGGATTGTTTTAGGGACTCCAAATTATCATGGCGTTTAGAGCAAGCCGTACTCTCTAAAACTGACCATAAATCATAATCCATCGGATTAAGATCGGGACTAGACGACGGCCAGTCTTCAGCTCTGATGAAGTCCGAAATGTTCACTTCCAACCAAGACTGCGTGGACCGAGCTTTATGACCCGGCGCCGAGTCTTGTTGGAAGGACTTGGTTATTGAACATGGTGTTGTTAAGGGGCTTAATTACCTTCTCAAGAATGGTATCTTGATACACTTGTGCCGATGATTTGATACCTTTTTCACAAAAATATGGCTCAGTCACTCCTTCATAGCTAACACCCCACCAAACCATCACTGAAGTCGGATAATGCCCACGTTGCACTCTGTCGACTAATTGGGAAGCTTCCTTAGAGCTTTGAGCATAAATACGGTCATTTTTTTTGTTAAAATGTTGCTCAATTGTAAAGATTTTCTCATCCGTAAACATAATTTTTCTGTGACCTCCCTTTGCGTACCGCTTCAGTAGTTGTTTCGATTTTACCACCCTATTCTTTTTTAAATTATCAGTTAAAAAATGACCAGTGCGTCTCTTATAGGCTGCAATGCAAGTCCTAAGTCATCTTTTAAAATACGCGACATGGTTCTGGGTGCTATCTTCATCTCCCGAGATAAAATATTTTGCTTTCGGACAGGATTTCTTCGAATTCTATCCCTTACTGCTTTGACCACCTTTTTCGTACGAACACTACGTGGACGGCCAGATCTTTTTCTGTCACAAACAGAGGAGGTCTCATTGTACCTATTAATAGCCCGGTACACAAACATTTTACTAATACCAAGCGTATGGAGAGTTTTAAAAATTGCATTTGGCTCCATACCAACTTTGTGTAATGCAATCACAGCGATTCGGTTTTCTTTATCACCCCACTCCATTTTAATATCGCAAAATATTGTACAATGTATTGGCGCCAAAATTAGAAAACTTAATGAACAATCGTATAAGAATGACAGATTCCAAATTCAAATGTAATATTATTCTTATTTTTAATTGTAACAGTATTTATGGCCAGACTAAGTATTTAGTTAATAAAAATTTAACCCTGGAAACATAACAATCACGCTATTTTTATAAAGGAGCGGGGCAGTAATATTATAAACTAGCTTCTGCCCGCGACTTCGTCCGCGTGAAATTTCTTGTACCCCCACCCCGTCGCGTCGCAACACTTCGTATTCGCTTACCGTTCACTGAGTTTTTTTCTTTTTGCTCGGCTCCTAAGGGTCATAGCGTGATGTTAAATAGCCTATAGCCTTCCTCAAGAATTGGGCTATCAAATGCAAAAAGAATTCAAATCTGACCGGTAGTTAAAGAGATTATCGCGTTCAAACAAACAAACTCTTCAGCTTTATTATTAGTATAGATAAAAAACTCTATGGCCCATTACTCCTTAATAGGTACACACAGCTCCTTTAAGTAGTTACCCCACCAAAAGACATGTGCGTTCAAATCCGTGATAGGCCCAAGATGGTTTTTGTATTTTGCAAAAACATTTTATTTTAAATAATGTATTGTTTTAGTGAATAAAGAAGTTTAAGTAAGTATTTTTTTTTTTAATTCTGTTTTTATTATTGTTTTTTTCAATAAAACAATACTTTTGCGACGACAAGCAACAATAATAGGGTTAACATTTACGACAACTTATTCATCGTCTAAATAGACTGGAGGTTTCAAGACCGCTTACCGTGCATAAGATTGGAAGTTCAAATCCTATATAGGCACGAAATGTGCTTTTTGTTCATTATATTATTTTGATATATATTTCTATTTTGTTTTAAGTAGTAATTATTTATAAAGAATTAAAAAATCAAGAAAAATAAAATACTTTATTAATCATTTAATAATATTTATTATTGCTATTATTTAACAAAACTATGATCTTATTTTACAACAAACAGAACCACTATTTTAGTACTCATAAAATCAGAAATCATTTAAAAAAATAATTGATAAAATTAGTAGTCGTTTACTCTTCGCCGTTTTAAGTGAACGTATACAAAGTTCTAACTTGAAGGTATGGATTAATTTTATAAAGACAACGTAAGTAAGTAAAATTAATGGATACCCTCAAATTATAACATCTTTCGATTTGACTCAGCCGATAGTAGATAACAATTTCATCGCAATTCACATGGGCTCGCTGGCTAGTTCGTCAAACTGCCGGTATGAGTATGACGACGTTCGGTGATGCGATGGTTCGAATCCGAGTCAACACAATGGACTCTTTTTGAAGTATTCTTTAGATTATTCGTAAGGAATTCAATGTTGTAGCAGTGTAACATTTTAAAACTTGAGGGGTTAGGACATAGTGACGCTTTCTGTACCAACTCTTAACATCTTACACACGTGATAACTTTTAAACGAAATATCCGATTGAGATGAAACAAAAAGTATTTTACTTCTTCATAAATACTCTTGATAACATAATGCTTAATTTCGATAAAGATTAATATTACGATACATATTTAACGTAGTTTTTTTTTCTTCAGACGATTTAATAATTATTTTGAACACAAAATCGGTTATTGTGATTAAACCATGATAGCTAGATATATGTTCTCGCGGACTTTTTTGTAGGTCTTAATGGGCTCTACAAACCCGTAGTACATTATTTTGTTCTATTGTCAATAGTTTTTGCAGCGCACGCAAAAATAGGTTTTCGATTTTACACCTTGTGTTACAAAATAGCAATTTTATTACGGATCCCTAATTTTGAAGAAAAAAAATATAGCCTATAGCCTTCCTCGATAAATGGACTACCCAACATTAAAATAATCATTCAAATCGGACCAGTAGTTCCAGAGATTAGCGCGTTCAAACAAACAAACAAACAAACAAACTCTGCAGCTTTATAATATTATAGTATAGATTGCAAGGGAACAGCTATTTCAACAATATGTCAACAGGGAATTTAGCGGTAAGGTCAGGCGACCGTTTACCGCACTAAATGGTGCGAGTTCAAATCCCGTATTATTATTTTTTTAAATCGTAAAATTCTTTTTTTTTAGTTTTTGCATTTTTTATGTGCATTATGAACGATACTGTTATGAAATCTGAGAACTTTACATGTCCTATCTAATTGTATCCCACCAAAAACATTTTCATGTAAAATGTTGCCAAGACGAGACCACAACCACATATGGCTCGCACTGCCAAAAAGTTATCAGATCTCAGGTAGAGCCAAGCTTCTAACTCTACACGCCCTAACTTCACAAACTCTACACCTTAGTCAAAATATGAGGCTTGGCCGTTTCGTTACTACAAAAACTATTGTATAACAGAAAAGTAATGAACAGTGAATAAATTTTTCACCTTACGCCCATGTGATGGTAGCGAAACGGCCAAGCCACATATTTTGACTAAGGTGTAGAGTTTGTGAAGTTAGGGCGTGTAGAGTTAGAAGCTTGGCTCTACCTGAGATCTGATAACTTTTTGGCAGTGCGAGCCATATGTGGTTGTGGTCTCGTCTTGGCAACATTTTACATGAAAATGTTTTTGGTGGGATTTCACATCTTTTTGAAAGTTGCTTAAGAAATTTTTTTTTTTGGGGTGTTCTTAACTGAAAATCCTGAAATATGTATTTTATTATTTATTACAAGGAGTCCCTATATCAATTTTCAGAACTCTAGCATCAAAATTTGCGGAAGTCTCGTACAAATTCCATCCCCTAGTTTAAGGGGTTGGAGGGTAAAAGCTCCAAGTTTTAGAATTGTTTTGTAGTTTGTGTACTATTACTAGCTTACACACCAAATTTCAGCTTTCTAGGACTTCAGGAAGAACCTTAGAATATTGATGCTTATGAAATAAAAAAAAATTTTTTTTGGGGGGTTGTGGGGTTCTTTACTAAAAATCCTGAAATATGTATTTTATTATTTATTACAAGGAGTCCCTATATCAGTTTTTAGAACTCTAGCATCAAAATTTGCGGAAGTCTCGTACAAACTTCCAGCCCCTAGTTTAAGGGGTTGGAGGGTAAAAGTTCCAAGTTTTAGAATTGTTTTGTGGTTTGTATACTATTACTAGCTTACATACCAAATTTCAACTTTCTAGGACTTCAGGAAGAACCTTAGAATATTGATGCTTATGAAATAAAAAAAAAAATTTTTGGGGGTTGGGTGGTTATTTACTGAAAATCCTGAAATACGTATTTTATTATTTGTAACAAGGAGTCTCTTTATCAATTTTAAGAACTCTAGCATCAAAATCTGCGGAAGTCTCGTACAAACTTCCATCCCCTATTTTAAGGGGTGGGAGGGTAAAAGTTCCAAGTTTTAGAGTTTTTTTGTTGTTTGTGTACTATTACTAGCTTACATACCAAATTTCAGCTTTCTAGGACTTCAGGAAGACCCTTAGAATATTGATGATCATCAGTGAGTCAGTGAGTCAGTGACGAAATCGGGGTATTTTAGATATCAATAAAATCTAAAGTATAAGAGCTATGCAATTGAAACTTTATAGGTTTAATAAGTGAACCACTGATATCATATCCCGAAAATTTTGTTTATCTGGTATAATCCAAACCTAAGTTATGAAGGCTCAAAAATACGACGAAGTGCTTCGAGAAAAGGTAGGTAGTGCCCTTGCGCTTCGCTTGGCTCGTCTTGGCGGGGGCACTCCCGTGCCCCCAGATGGGGAGTTTCACACCAATATTACAAACAAATTGATTGGTGGTACAGCAAGCTACACTATCATAAAGTCAAGTCAAACTGTTGGTTCTAAGTTATTTGAGTCAATAATGGAAGATGTCTTAGCGAAACTTGCATCCAATAACAAAGCCGCAATTATTTGTGGGGATTTTAATATTAATATTTTGGAAAATAATTCTAATAGCAGTAGATTATTAAGCCTTTTTAAATCGTTCAATTTATATAATGTGTTTGCAGAACCTACTAGAATAACTCCAAATTCTGCTACTTGTATTGATAATGTCTTTTGCGATTGTGATTATTTAGATAAAGCCATCGTAAATTATCTGCCGTCTGATCATAGTGGACAAACGGTATCATTTTAAGTTTAAAACACCTTTGCAAAAAGTGCAAATTCAATTTAGACCAATAACGACTGGTAAACTAAATAGATTCAATAGTACCCTAAATAATAAGTTAAATGATCTGGGCCATGATGGGGATGATGCTAATAAATTGTACGAGGATTTCTTTTCAGTAGTGCACACTCAATTTAATACAATTTTTGAAAAGAAAACAAAAAACATTTGCCCTAATTTTGTTTTTAGTGACTGGGCAACTAGAGGTATTAGGATAAGTAGGGAAAGACTTTTCGAGCTGTATGGCCTTAAGCCTTACATCAATACTGAAACTTTCAGCAAGTATGTTGCTACATATTCCAAAATTTTTAGAAATACTTGCAAAATAGCCAAAGCCCTGTACATTAGCAATAAAATCAAATCAGCAGAAAATAAGATAAAAACGGTTTGGAAAATTATAAATAACGAAACTAGTAGGAATAAAAAACGAAACACTGATTACACATTGGAGACTTCACGTGGTGCCATAAGCTCTAACTTAGAAGTAGCTCAGGAATTTGTAAATTTCTTTACTAATATACCATCAAAAACGACGGAAGCCTTAAATTCCTCATCCGACGTATCAATTGATTTACGATTTATTTGAGCGAACGTTCCAGCCTGCCCGGTTGAATTTCAATTTAAACATACAAACCCCGCTTCAGTAATAAAAGCTTTTAAGCAAATTAAGATCAAATTGACCGAAGATCTTTGGGGAATGTCCATTAAAGTCTGTGCCTCCATAATTGAGACTATTGCACCTTACTTAGCCTTAGTATTTAATTTGTGTGTTGATCAAGGAATCTTCCCCAATTTAATGAAATACAGTAAGGTAATACCACTTTTCAAATCTGGGGACAGTAAAGACACCAATAATTATAGACCCGTATCCGTGTTGCCGGTTTTCAGTAAGGTGTTCGAAAAGATAATGCTTAATCAGATGCTCAATCATTTTAACATGAATAAAATCCTTCACGATCAGCAATTTGGTTTCACCAAAGGACGTTGTACGACTGACGCTGGTGTAACCTTATTAAAACACATTTTTAACGCGTGGGAAGAGGCCCAAGACGCCATTGGAATCTTTTGTGACCTCTCTAAGGCATTTGATTGCGTCGATCACGAAACCTTGCTTTTGAAACTTGAGCATTACGGACTTGGAAAACTTGCGCTCAGTTTAGTTAGTTCTTATTTAAATGATAGACAACAGCAAGTCCAAATAAATGGTGTCAATTCATATGGTTTAAAAGTAAAAATGGGTCGTGCCACAAGGCTCGATATTGGGTCCTTTCCTCTTTTTAGTGTATGTTAATGATCTACTCCATTTATTAAAAAATCAACCACAAATGGTGTTATTTGCTGATGACACTTCCTTAATTTTTAAGGTAAATAGACGTGCTACAAATTTTGACGACGTAAATAACGCCCTACTGCAGGTCCAAAATTGGTTCACTGCTAATAATTTAGTATTAAATGGAAAAAAAACTAAGTGCATAAGATTTTCTTTACCAAATGTCAAGGGTAGTGATTGTGAGATAATATTGAATCAAGAGAAACTAGAATTCGTCGATAAAACTGTTTTCTTAGGGATCACGCTCGACTCAAGGCTACAATGGGGTCCTCATTTAACATCTCTTGCAGGACGGCTAAGTTCAGCAGCTTATGCTGTCAGAAAAATCCGTCAATTTACTGATGTCGATACCGCGAGACTAGTCTATTTTAGTTACTTTCATAGTGTCATGTCTTACGGTATTTTACTTTGGGGACGGGCTGCAGACATCGATTCTATTTTTATTCTGCAGAAAAGAGCCATCAGAGCCATATATAACCTCCGCAGGCGCGATTCTCTGAGGGAACTGTTTAAGGAAATTAACATCATGACGGTACCTTGTCAATATATCTACGAAAACATCATGTATATAAGAAAAAACTTACATCTTTTTAGTAAAAGAGGTGAAAGACATAATTATAGTACTAGAAATAGGGACCTATTAGTTCAACCAGGTTTCAGACTGGCTAAAGTAGACTCATCTTTTATGGGGTACTGTTTAAAATGTTATAATAAAATACCTCCCCACATTCTTCAACTGAATGAGACAAAATTCAAGTCTTGTATAAAACGCACACTATGCAGTCAGGCATATTATAAGTTAGGGGATTACATAGCTGATAAAAATGCCTGGCTCAATGCTGGTCCTGCTCCACAACCACAACTAATTGATTAACACCTGAAAATACTGTTGGAGCTGCTGAAGATTGTAAGACTATCTTTGCATTGTATAAACTCAATTTCATTTGTATTGTATAATTGCATAGCACAGATGTGAGTTCTATGTAAGTACTATACCTTATTTTACCATTTACCGGGTAATATGTCTTTCATTGACTTGAATGTGCCCTGGCGGCTGATAGTATGTCATGCTCACACAAATGTCTCGCTGACGGTGGCGTGTATGTTGGATCATTTAGCTCCCTTCAAAATGGTTGAGCTGAATGGTGCTGATCTATGCGTCATGTTCGTGAACGGGCGCCGTAAGTTGGGGCTGGTCATCACTTAGCTGCCTCGGCTTATTTTTAATTATTTTATTTTTATTTTTGGATTGTTGTTTTAGTACTATTTGTTGTACTCTGGACGCTTTTAACGCATACTTCTTGTTTATTTTTACATCGTTCTCACATTATTTAATTATAAATTCAAAAGTAATGATGTAACTAATATTTTTGTAAAATATAATTTAAAAAGAGTGTCCATGGAGTTTCTTGTCCGTTCTTCTCCATAGGTACCTACGCTTTGGAATGGGCAACTAGCTTCACATTTTTCTGACTGACCTACTTCTTGACAATTCAAAAGTGCCTGTAAAATGGTTTAATTGAAATAAATGCTTTGAGTTTGAGTTTGAGTTATATCTTACCAAGCACATTTGTTGTTTGTGGAGTGTCACGCAACAGTGACAAAGGGCGCGTGCTTAAAGATTGCTCTTTAATCGTGTGGGATGAATGCACTATGGCGAACAGAAAAGCAGTAGAGGCGGTAAACAGGACTTTGCAGGACATCCGCAGGAACCAGCAAATGATGGGTGGCGTTACAGTTCTGTTAAGCGGCGATTTCCGACAAACGCTGCCTGTGGTGACGCGAGGAACTAGGGCTGATGAGGTGAATGCTTCGTTGAAATGCTCTTTCTTATGGCCACATATTCATAGGTTGCGCTTAACGATGAATATGAGAGCACAGCTTGGCGGGAATGTACACGCCTAAGAATTTTCTGATGTTCTCTTAAAATTAGGTGAGGGAACGCTACCAGTAGACGGTGGCCAGGTGGTTCTACCTGAGATACTTGGGAGAGTGGTGTCCACCTTAGAAGATTTGATTCGCCTGGTGTACGAGGATATCAATAGGATACCGCACCAAGATAATTCTTGGGTGTGTGAACGAGCCATTTTAACACCCAGAAACGACCAACCTTCAGCGATCAATGAATGCATTCTCGCGGAAATTGAGGGAAATGAAGTGATCTACACTTCAATAAACACTGTTGTCGACCAAGATGACGCCACACATTACCCCGTAGAATTTCTCAATTCCCTCAGTGCAAGTGGACTACCAGCGCACACTATTAAGCTAAAGGTCGGTGTCCCAATTATGCTTCTTCGGAATCTCACTCCGCCGAAACTGTGCAATGGGACCCGGCTCGCTGGGAAGTCGTCTCGCTGCAGAGAAATATCATTGAGGCGGAAATTCTAACAGGTTGTGGTGCCGGCGAGACAGTGTTTATACCACGTATACCACTGATTCTCCACAATTACCCCCTTTATTTTTTCAGATGGGAAATCATCAAATGACCCCTCTCGCTCTGGGTGGAGCGGAAGGGAGTGTCAGACTCTTACTGACTAAAACCCACCCGTGTTCCTTCCTTAGCCCTTTATGTTCCGGGCCAGCGGTAACCCTTTCGGACAATCCCGCTGACCCGGCAGGCTTCGGCTCTATGGGGCCCCTTCTCGATGCTGACATCTCTTTGAGGCGCGCGTGGAACACGTACGCGCCGTCTGGCACGGGCCTGGTCCAGATCGGACGGTGAGCTACCCATTACTCTCCGCCCGCAGGCCCGCGCCTACGGTGCCCGGGAGTCGTCCCGTGGCTCCCGACGCCCGGAGCGTCTCCCGCGGCGGCTGGGACGGGAGGCTCTCTCCCTCATCCGTCCCGCCACCTCCTTTGCTAGCATGACTGCTTCGCAGAAGGAGGTGACTGCCTCCCACTCCCTCTCGCCCCGGACCATAACTTGCACCAGGGCCGGACGCGAGAGGTCGCCGCCGCTGCCGATCGCCTCTATGAGGACACGGCGGTGCTCCGCCCAAGTGGGGCAGACCTCCACCGTGTCCTCTGGGCAATCCTGGCAATGGTGACACCCGGCCACAATTACCCCTTTCAATTCAAGCGCGTGCAGTTTCCTGTGAGCGTGTGCTTCGCCATGACAATAAATAAGTCGCAGGGGCAGACACTCAGGCCTCAGGACGAGCTGCATCTCACACGGATAACTGAACGTCGCTTGCTCCCGCGTCACCAGTCCTGACTCGCTGTACTTACATATTGAATGAGACCGAGGGAACAACAACGAACGTTGTTTACACAGAAATGTTACAGTAAATTATAACACTTCTGTTATTCGACATCTCCTAAATTTCCTTATTAACCTGACGTCTCTTACCAGTAAATTAACTAGAGAACTTTCTCAAATTTTGAGTTTACTAAGCCAAATAGTTTTTGAGGGATCTAAGCTATAGTTACAGTATGAGACGCATCTTTTGAGTGTTTCTGTAAATCAACAAAGTATCACTAACTATTATTAAAATTAAAATAATACTTATGCGATACGTGGGCAAAACCACGGGTACAGCTATAGTTCATAAATAATTTTTTATAAAGTTATTTGCAATATTATTGTTAATTCAGTGTACCCTTGGGATCCACTGCGGAATTATGGGAAGAAAAGTTTTTTGTTGTATAGGTACTAAGTCTGGGCAATATATAGGCTATAACTTATTTTGGAAAATGGAACACCTGATGCAGAACCGCAACAGACCAGCTAAAGTATAAGAGATATAAAAATGGTGCCATAGCAAAAAATATTCCACGTGAAGAGCATTTTCTGCTGTGAGAATAAATTTGAAGATCTGGAACACCTGTTGTGGAACTCCAAAGCCCAGCAACACTATAACATACAGGAATGACGTCTTAGCAAAAGTTGTTTAGTCTGATGGGCATTTCCTGTTGACTTACAAAAATGAAAGATCTGGAACGTCTCGAATCGTCTCGCGCATCACGCTGTTTTCCCGTCCCCGGGCTCTTAGAATTCGACATCAGACGTTTCAGATCTTCGATTTTGACGACCCCGTTGTCGCTGGCATAAGCAACAGGATCCGCGTACGAAGTCGCGGGCAGAAGCTAGTTATTTTATAATCTTATTTATTTATTTATTTAAACTTTTCGCACAAAAAGGTACAAAGGCGGACTTAATGCCTTAGGCATTCTCTACCAGTCAACCAAGGGTGGTGAAGAGATTAAATGGTAGGTGCTTTGGTTGAGAGGAACAATGATATAAATTAAAAAAAAAAAAACTATTAAAACTAGGTACACAAATACATAAATAGGTTATATACACATACATACTATTTACTCTAATATATACTTATATATATATATATATACATACAAATTCAAGGGAGAGAGGTGTTGAGATGACTCTACGCTATTTGTTTCGAAAATAACTCTGCAATTTCCGCTTAAATGCATACCGACTGGTGGCCGTCCTGATATCAAGAGGAAGTGCATTCCAAAGAAGAATGGATTGAATATGAAAGGAAGAATGAACAAAGTCAGAAGTATGAGAAGGGCAGAGTAGGAGAAGATTGTTAGAAGAACGCAGATTCTTAGCGTGAGAAGAACATAGATATTGGAAGTGAGACACGAGATAAGAAGGAGGAGTGGGAGAGTTGAGAAGGGAGAAAAGCGTGGTCAAAGCGCGCAAACTTCTTCTTTGGCGAATGGACATCCACTTGAGCTCAGACCTGTAGTTCGACACATGGTCATATTTCCTGAGGTTGAATATGAACCGGATACCATTGTTGAGTAATCTGTCGAGCTTATCCAGCAAAACCGCGTTCAAGTCAAAGTAACACACGTCACCATAGTCAATTATAGGGAAAATCAAAGTCTGCACAAGCATGGTTTTCGTCTTAGCGGGCAAAAAGTTCCTCAGACGATACAGGGATCGCAGAGTACCGTTGACTCTTTGACTAACACTTGAGACCTGGCGTTGCCAGCTAAGTGTAGAGTCAAGATGCAAACCGAGATCTTTCACAGTAGGGGTAATGGGTATGACGGTACCATTGAAAATAAGAGGAGGAAGAGAGCTAAGCGTCACCCTACCCATCATGCGAGAGCTTCCAATTAAAATGGCCTGACACTTCGAGGGGTTTACTGACACCCCGAAACTATCAGACCACTTTTTGATAGCATCTAAGTCTCGGTTAATATCTGCTATAGCGTCCGACAAACCTTCTACCCGCTCAGCAGTATATAATTGAAGATCATCAGCATATAGATGATACGAACACCGAAGACAGTTATAAAATTAATGAAGATGGAGAATAACAATGGAGAAAGAATACCGCCTTGTGGAACACCAGCATCCAGGTCACGCCAACTCGACGAAGTCTGATCAACGCGAACCAACTGCTGACGTCCTCGAAGATAAGAAGAGAACCATTTCAGAGCCTCGGACGAAACCATAAGGTGAGAGAGGATAGAAAGGAGAATATCGTGACTGACGGCGTTAAAGGCGTTGGAGAAATCAATTAAAACCAATACGGTAACTTTGGTATCCTCCATCGCTTCTCTAATGTCACCAGTCACTTTAAGGAGAGCGGACGCTGTACTGTGCCCAGGCCTGAACCCAGATTGAAAGGAGCTAACGAGGTTGTTCCGATGAACAAACCTAAACCTAAACTGCTTGTGTACACAGGCCTCAAGCACTTTAGACAGGAATGGGAGAATGGAAATGGGTCGAAAGTGACTGGGTAGGGAGGGATTTGAAATTTTAGGAAGTGGGCGGACGTAGGCCATACGCCACTGGGATGGGAATTGTCCGGAGTCAAGGGAAAAGTTAATGATGTGGGTAATCGGAGGGAGAAGGCTATCAAGAATCCAAATGATCATACTACGACTGATGCCGTCATAGCCCACAGCCTTGGATTTTATGGACAGAATGATCTTTTTAATTTCGTCCAAGGTCACCGGAGAGAAGTGAAATGGTTCTATGATGGGACTCGCTAGGCCAGTGATGAAATCGACCGTCTGGGACAACATATGGGAATCCAAATGACAAGTGGATGTGAAGTGACGGTTGATATCATCAAGGCCAATTGTGTTAGGAAAATCCACATGCCGTGATCTGCCGATACCAAGAGTACCAAGGAACTTCCAGATATCAGCAGGTGAAGAAGTAGAAATGTTCTCGAGAATATGGCGGCGTTTAGCGTTGCGTATCATCTGATTACACCGATTTCTAGCAGCTTTGAATAAGTTGCGATTTTCATCACTACGATCCTTTTTATATTTACGAAAGGCCCGATCCCTGCGCCTCATCGCCATCCGAACCCCTGTCGTCATCCAAGGAGCTGGAGGACGCCGAAGTTTAATCAGTTTAACAGGAGCGTGTTTGTCGTAGAGAGCAAGGACCGTCTGATCGAAAATACGCAGTTTCTCGTCTATATCAGTCGCCGCTGCCAGGGGTTCCCAACTGAGGTCTGACGCATCCTGACGAAGCATCTCAACGTCCATACGCGCAAAACACCGCATGTGCAGAACTTTTGGGATAGGTTTAGGTGGTTTTAGGATATACGAGAGGAAAATAAGGTCATGATGGGAAAATCCAGGAGCGGGACACTGACCATGAGAGGGAACAAGGGAGGGTGCGGATGTAAGGATTAAGTCAAGCCAAGTGTCATCGCCAGATATATTAAAATGGGTAGGTTGCAGTGAAAGTATATGGAGACTAACGGACTCAATGATGTGAAGGCGTTTACGGGATCGGGGAGTGTGATGAGCAAGGCCAGTGTTGAAATCACCCATGATGACGCAATGTGCATACTCTGACCCTACGGATTCAAGCGCCAATTCGAGGTTTGAAAAATAGTCAACGGCGGGCGGACAATAGACAACACCAAGTAGGGTCTTGACACCTTTGATGTAGACCTCCCAAGACAAATAGGCAAATTCAAGATTGACAGGTGACAGTGACAAGTTGACAACTAATGACGAAACACAATTATTTTACTAACACAAACAATTAAGCAAATTATAAAGCGGAATTGTGATTTAAGTAGTTATGAGGGGAAAAAAGGAGATAGTAAGCAGGTAGATACGTACGGTAACTTTAAAAATTACGTGAATTGACGTCCCAAGCACAAAAACTGATAAATAAGTTAGAGAACCACATAAACACTGATTATATTTTACGTACTCCACTATCAGGTTTGCCTCCAGTTCCAGATGACGCCCGGGGCTTCTTAGGGTACTTAATCAACAAGGGATTAAGCTCCTCTAAAGAACAAATCTTATGCCATGTTCCATCGGGGGATCTGATGACAATAACCCCATCCTGAGTCCAGCATGCCGGCATACCGAAGTGCAGGCGCGCTCTGCTAAATACAGCTTGCCTAGACCGGGTCAAGAACTCCTTGACTGTGACCGTGGAGCCTTTCAATGCAGACTTTGCCTTCCAAACAGTGGACTTCAGGTCAACATTGGAGAACCTTACCAATATAGGTCTGCTGGTTGTTGGACCTTTTTTGGATGTTCCAAGTCTATGACAAACTTTGATGGAGGATGCAGTGATGTCAGGCAGTGCCAGTTTGTTCTTCAGAGTGTCCAACACCAGCATTTTACAATCCTCGTTGTCCGCTTCAGAAAACCCGGTGAAGATAAGAGCTTTCCGACGAGATCTCGTCTCCAACCCATCAACCACTCTAGAGCACTCCAAGATCTGCTTCCTGAGAAGTCCCAGCACGCCGAACATGAGCTCTCGAAAGGACCGGAACTCTTCAGCAATCTTAGCTACAGTGTCTTTAGCGGGTCCTGCGCATTGGATCTGTGCCTCCAGCTCACCCATCTTCTTAAGGAAGCCCTCCTCGAGGTTCTTCTGGGCCGATTGGATATCATCCAGTGTGATGACATTATGTCTTGTGATGAATTAGCAGTGGCTATGAATTACTAGTGAAAAACTGGCAGGTAGTGTAGTGTAAGTGCTTGCGTTACATCGAATGTTTCACCAATGTAAGTGCAGCTTATTTAGCACTTTATGCAATAAATTTTATACTCAAATGCAAATAAAATACTTAAAAAATAATTTTAATTAAAAAGGATTTATGAAATTGCGTGTTAACTTTTTTACACCTACCCCCGACAAGACATCTTATCTTTCAGAGTTTCCAGGTAATCTAAAAAAAGTTATCTCTGGATGCCTTATTGACGAATTCATGCAACCAAAAACAGCACAATATAGCCTACTCGTCATATTAAATATGTAGGTACTTCAATTTATTTTTAGTGAAAAAAAAACCCACACCGTCCATTCGTCACTGCGGCACAGTCGCGACTGTCTGCATCCCGAGCGCATCCCGAGGTCGAGGCGCGTAGGTATAGCTCGCGTTTCGTCCGTTTGTATGAAGTCGAAATACTGTATGATCTTTATACTGTGGTGTTACAGTTCGTATTTCAAGTCGATTTGATATTAACGTTCATAATTCAAATTGATTACGCAGGTATGTAACGTATTTTTAGCGTTATTTTTCTTGGTTTCTTTTTTGTTTCTAGAAACATTTACCTATTGTCCTTTCTACCTCAGTATAAAGCATTTAGTAGGTACATTTAGTATTTTATCTATGGTATAAAGTCTATCAAAAAGTACTCTGTGGTATAAAGTGTCATAATCATCATCACAGAGACCACAGAGTACTTTTTGATAGACTAGTAAATAATCATAGATAAAATACTAAATTAAATAATCATACTGTTATATAAGTGTTTTACAAATACCTACCTTTTTTAAAAAAGTGTTTTACTTTTAGGATGGATGATTTAGATAAAAATAGTACATGTGTGAACGCGAGTGTTGAGGAGCCGCGACATGATTTATCGCGGGATCGTGTGCCAAAGCCGGCTCAGTCCAGTTCTCGGAAACGTGCACGCTCAGCTAGGAGTTCATCATCTAGTAGCAGCCCTTCTTCGTCAAGTGATTCCACGGATTCCGCGAGCTCTTCCGGCCGAAAGAAGAAACGCGGCCGTCACCACAAAAGAAGGGGGGGCATATATAATATAGTCGCAAATCACGGAAAGACAATCGGCAGATGCACAAGTTATTCCGAGAGGTGAGTGAATTACGTAATCAAATTGCTTTATCATCATCAGTGCCATGTGGCGGTGCAGAGCCCACGTCAGTTATAGACAACGACTTGTTGATTGATGACAATGTTAGTGGCATCTTGTACAATGATGGTAGTGATAGTGACGCGTGTGCGAGTGAGCCTACTCAGGTTCAACTGCCGTTCAATTTCGATATTGAAACAAAACTGAAAGAGCCTGCGGTTCCTAAAGCACCCGATAATTTATTGAAAGCCCTTCAGGATATACAATATTTTAATAAAAGTGAATGGAGTGAGGTCAGGTACTCTGAAGTACAGAAATCATATTGCCATACGCCTGGTTTTATTGACCGAGAAGCTAATGAGGAGATTCGTGCGTATGATCAGTTGCGCCATTTGGCTTATGCTGACAAGGCTTACGCCGCTCTTATATTTTGTGCGCTGGAACAAAGGGAGGCGTTATCATCTACTTTGACAGAACTACTATCCTGGGGGTCTACTCCGAAGCGGTTAGCCGATGTATCGGCCGAATGTTCGGTCATTTTCTACAGCCATTAATTTCCTTTAATGACTATTGGTCCCAACCAAACTGTGCCAATCCGAACCTTTTTGGAACCCTTAACCCTTTTTTTACTCTTTTTTTTTTTTAATTCGTAGTAGGACAACAATATTCGAATCAGAAAATGACCGAACATTCGGCCGATACAGTGGTTAACCGTTTCGGAGTAGACCCCCTGGGCTCATGCAGAACAGGGTTTAAATTTTAATAGCTTGCAGGATAAGATCACGGAGGTTTTTTCTAAAGGTGATTTCCACAAAGCATCTTCAGATTTGTTGCAGCTTATCTGTGGACACAGGGCTGAAGTTATACAAATGCGCCGAGATGGGATAACTAATCACGTTCGTGATCCTTTAATAAAGGCAACGCTACGCAAGATCCCACCATCCGACCGCCATTTATTCGAAAGCGAATCGTTTACTGCTGCCCTTGAAAAAATGGGTGGGGTTAAGAAGACATTCATGCCCTTAGTTAAACCTACAAGCGGCTCTGCTTCGCAAGCAGGACCAAGCAAGACTGCACGCCACCCCCCGCAGGGGTCGGCTCACTATCATGGACCCTCGCAGGGTACCAGCCATGGATGCTGCGCCTCTGTGCCTCATCCACATTATCAATACCGCCAGTCCTCGCAGGACTGCTATCATGAACGCCCTCAGCGACAGAGCAACCAGAGTGACCGTCGCACGGCGCCTACAAGCAACAACAGAGGTTCATTTCGCTCGCGGGGTGGCCGCCAAAGCTACAAGCCTGAGTCAGGGCAAAGGAAACCGTAAACGCCCCGGAATCTCCTCAGACTACAACTCTGGGAATAAAAACCGTAAGTACTGACTCGACAGAATTTAGGGCGGGGCAACTAGCACTATTTTACAATCGATGGGAGGAAATGGGAGCTCCAAACTTTCTGTTGCGCAAATAACAGGGTATCGCATACCCTTTCTTCTAAAACCACCTCTAATGTTGCCACATTTGAGGAAAGGGCCCTACATCACACAGGAGTCCGAATCGATGTCGGCACTCATCAGTCAGATGAAAGACCAAGGCGTATTAGAAGCAGTGCGAAGCTCCCCGAGCTTCCTATCAACAATGTTTCTTGTTCCAAAGAGCGATGGCTCCGACCGCCCAATATTCAACATGAGCTTTAAACAACTATGTAATCACGGAACCCTTCAGCTTGATAAATGTATTTCGCATACCGGAGTTCCTCCAGCCAGGCGACTGGCTTTGCAAAGTAGACCTTTCGCAAGCCTACTTTCATTTACCAATATCTCCGGCACACAGATTTTTGCGCCTCATTTACCAAGGGGAGCTATTAGAAATGACCTGCTTACCTTTCGGCCTCAGTACAGCACCGAAGGTGTTTGCTTCTCTGAGCAACTGGGTCGCTCAAACATTGCGAGAACAGAATCTGCGCATAGTTGTCTACCTAGACGGTACGGTACGGTAGTACGGTCCTTGTACTGGTAGTTCACCAGGACAAGGACACTCTGCAAACTCATGTTCGTACTCTCCTGAGCCGTCTAGAATATCTAGGGTGGCAAGTAAATCTAAAGAAATCCGTTGTATCCCCACAAAAGTCTTGTGTATCTGGGAGTTCAGTGGGATCCTTGGGCCAACAAAAAATCACTGCCGCCAGACAAGGTCAGAAATCTTATCCACAAGGTCTCTGCAAGGCTGGACTCTGGCAAGGCAAGGCTTGCCTGCAAGAATTGCAGAGCCTAGTGGGCCTTCTAAACTTTACAAGTTTTGTGGTGCCACAGGGCAGACTACATCACCGATCTCTGCTCAGCTTCCTAAATGCATCTCTAAATATGCCAGCCAGGAAGGAGATCCACTTACCAGACGAAGTCCTAGAAGATCTTCAGTGGTGGCTTCACAACTGCCACCAAACATCTGCAATCCATCTACCACCACCAACTCACTTTGTGACTACAGACGCCTCCGATCTGGCGTGGGGAGCTCAGGTGGACTGTTACGCAGTGTCAGGTGTGTGGACTGCTCAAGAACAACATCTACATTGCAACCTAAAAGAGATGCTGGCAATCTTAAAGGTGCTCGAAACCCACGGTCCTCTACTGTGCAAGTCCACTGCTCTGTTCCAGTGCGACAATCGAACAGTTGTGGCCCACTTGCGGAACGAGGGCGGCACGAGGTCGCCACCTCTGATGGAAGTAACGTACAGAGTGTTCCGCTTACTAGATTGTCATCAAATAAATCTGACAGTCAATTATATACCCGGTATTTACAACGGACATGCGGATCACCTCTCCAGACACAAGCTAGTACCAGAATGGCACCTTCTGCCCGCTTGCACGGAGAAGGTATTTCACAAGTTTGGCACTCCACAATGCCTTTTCCCGGCAGTGGAACTACCACCTTGCGTGGGTGTTCCCACCACCATACCTGATACCCAAGGTGCTGGCCCACCTCAACTCTGCGACCGGGCTGTACCTTTTAATTGTACCCCGGTGGAGTCGGGTATTCTGGCGGGCCGATCTCAAAGCTCGAGCAGTAGCAGCTCCGTGGTCGATCACCAATCTCAAGGAGAATCTAATAGACACCACGACCGGTCTGCCACCCCCCAAGGTTCAAGAGATGGCGCTCGAAGTCTGGAATTGTGGGGGTGGTCAAAGAGTTTGACGGGTTGGAATAGAGATCAAATACAATTACTTAAATCCTCGTGGCGTACTTCGACTCTTAAAACCTATAAGGTTGCGTGGGATCGATGGGTATCTTGGTCTAAAAAGTATAATTTGGATCCTTTTCACCCAACAGGACCCATCGTTGCTAGATATCTAGCGGACCTACATCTAGTCAACAAGTTTTCTTATAACACTATTTTGCTTCACAAATCGGTGGTGGATACTCCATGCAATGCCGAAGATGCTGGACGAATAAGTTCGCATACATTAGTAAAACACGTCTTAAAGTCTATTGCTTTAAAGAGGCCTGTCGCCCATAAGCCTCCTGTATGGAATTTAGATACCCTGACCTCCTTTTTAAGTTCAAACACGGTAGATGAGAATAACCCTTTTGCCGCTTCTCGATATACAGCAACACTCCTCCTCCTGTGCTCAGGCAGACGAGTTCACGATCTGACATTGCTGCTAGTGGACTCAGAACATTGCGTCGATGACGGCAGTAACATTATTTTAAAGCCAGTATTTGGCTCTAAAACCGATAGTGACACTCATAGGCAATCGGGATGGAAGTTACTGCCTAATACGAGTAATAAAAATCTGGATCCTGTGTTTTGGGTCAGAAAATTAATTGATCTTCTTAAAGATAGAAGAGATTCGTGTAATTGTCCAAACTTATTTATAAATATCAGAGGACAAGCAAAGGCGGCCTCTCGCACTGTGATTGCGGGATGGATTAAAACTGTACTAACAGAGGCTGGTATGCCCGCTACACCTGGAAGTCTACGATCAGCAGTATCTTCAAAAAAATTGGTCTGATAACTTACCTCTGGATGAAATTTTGTCCAGAGGAAATTGGAGGTCCAGAGACTTTTACACGCTTCTACAGACGAGAGATACTGCCAACCTCTGCTAGCAACAGCATTACTAGAATGTTCAACCCAGCTGATTAAATTTTTTATTTTCTGTATTAATTTTTTGGAACACAGATTATACTAATAGAGTGACTTTTGTGATTACAGAATTGTTAATGATTGGTTTTTGTTGTATTTATTTTTTGCACACTCCAAAGCTGTTTAATATAATAATATATTATCTTCCAAATAATGAATATCTGTCGCATAATCCATAGGTATCTGGGGGCACGGGAGTGCCCCCGCCAAGACGAGCCAAGCGAAGCGCAAGGGCACTACCTACCTTTTCTCGAAGCACTTCGTCGTATTTTTGAACCTTCATAACTTGAGTTTGGATTATACCAGATAAACGAAATTTTCGGGATATGATGTCAGTGGTTGACTTATTAAACCTATAAAGTTTCAATTGCATAGCTCTTATACTTTAGATTTTATTGATATCTAAAATACCCCGATTTCGTCACTGACTCACTGATTCACTGATTCACTGACTCACTGATGATCATCAATATTCTAAGGGTCTTCCTGAAGTCCTAGAAAGCTGAAATTTGGTATGTAAGCTAGTAATAGTACACAAACAACAAAAAAACTCTAAAACTTGGAACTTTTACCCTTCAAACCCTTAAAATAGGGGATGGAAGTTTGTACGAGACTTCCGCAGATTTTTATGCTAGAGTTCTGAAAATTGATATAGGGACTCCTTGTTATAAATAATAAAATACGTATTTCAGGATTTTCAGTAAATAACCCCCCAACCCCCCAAAAAATTTTTTTTTATTTCATAAGCATCAATATTCTAAGGTTCTTCCTGAAGTCCTAGAAAGCTGAAATTTGGTATGTAAGCTAGTAATAGTACACAAACAATTCTAAGACTTGGAACTTTTACCCTCCAACCCCTTAAACTAGGGGATGGAAGTTTGTAAGAGACTTCCGCAAATTTTGATGCTAGAGTTCTGAAAATTGATACAGGGACTCCTTGTTACAAATAATAAAATACGTATTTCAGGATTTTCAGTAAATAACCCCCCAACCTACCCAAAAAAAAATCTTTTTATTTCATAAGCATCAATATTCTAAGGTTCATCCTGAAGTCCTAGAAAGCTGAAATTTGGTATGTAAGCTAGTAATAGTACAAAAACAACAAAAAAACTCTAAAACTTGGAACTTTTACCCTCCAACCCCTTAAAATAGGGGATGGAAGTTTGTACGAGACTTCCGCAGATTTTTATGCTAGAGTTCTGAAAATTGATATAGGGACTCCTTGTTATAAATAATAAAATACGTATTTCAGGATTTTCAGTAAATAACCCACCAACCCCCCAAAAAAAATTTTTTTTATTTCATAAGCATCAATATTCTAAGGTTCTTCCTGAAGGCCTAGAAAGCTGTAATTTGGTATGTAAGCTAGTAATAGTACACAAACAATTCTAAGACTTGGAACTTTTACCCTCCAACCCCTTTAACTAGGGGATGGAAGTTTGTACAGGGACTCCTTGTTACAAATAATAAAATACGTATTTCAGGATTTTCAGTAAATAACACCCCAACCCACCCAAAAATTTTTATTTTTTTTCATTATCATCAATATTCTAAGGTTCTTCCTGAAGTCCTAGAAAGCTGAAATTTGGTATGTAAGCTAGTAATAGTACAAAAACAACAAAAAAACTCTAAAACTTGGAACTTTTACCCTCCAACCCCTTAAAATAGGGGATGGAAGTTTGTACGAGACTTCCGCAAATTTTGTTGCTAGAGTTCTGAAAATTGATATAGGGACTCCTTGTTATAAATAATAAAATACGTATTTCAGGATTTTCAGTAAATAACCCCCCAACCCCCCAAAAAAATATTTTTTTATTTCATAAGCATCAATATTCTAAGGTTCTTCCTGAAGTCCTAGAAAGCTGTAATTTGGTATGTAAGCTAGTAATAGTACACAAACAATTCTAAGACTTGGAACTTTTACCCTCCAACCCCTTAAACTAGGGGATGGAAGTTTGTAAGAGACTTCCGCAAATTTTGATGCTAGAGTTCTGAAAATTGATATAGGGACTCCTTGTAATAAATAATAAAATACATATTTCAGGATTTTTAGTAAAGAAACCCCCAAAAAAAAAATTATTTCATAAGCAACTTTCAAAAAGATGTGAAATCCCACCAAAAACATTTTCATGTAAAATGTTGCCAAGACGACACCACATATGGCTCAAAAAGTTATCAGATCTCATGTAGAGCCAAGCTTCTAACTCTACACGCCCTAACTTCACAAACTCTACACCTTAGTCAAAATATGTGGCTTGGCCGTTTCGCTACCATCACATGGGCGTAAGGTGAAAAATGTATTCACTGTTCATTACTTTTCTGTTATACAATAGTTTTTGTAGTAACGAAACGGCCAAGCCTCATATTTTGACTAAGGTGTAGAGTTTGTGAAGTTAGGGCGTGTAGAGTTAGAAGCTTGGCTCTACATGAGATCTGATAACTTTTTGAGCCATATGTGGTGTCGTCTTGGCAACATTTTACATGAAAATGTTTTTGGTGGGATAGATTATTTTCCTGAAGTCAATCAAACTTACTTCACATTGGCGTCCCCACCACCAGTCGATAACAAACACGTCTCAAATAGTAAGCTTCAAATAACGGTCATGGATTTAATAGAAGCGTTTTTTTCCTGAAATAAAACGCATATTAAATACTTACCTTATTTGAAGCTTACAACTAATTTCTGCCTGGTATTTTCGACTCAATGATTCGTAAATGCCTTCGAGCCTCCCTACTGCGCTCGAGCCTGCCTGGTGGGAAGGTGGTGGGAAGTGTGCAAGCGAGACAGATGTATAGGAGTGAAAAAGAAGGACATAAATAACCGGAAAACGTGTTTTATTTCAGGAAAAACGCTTCTATATCATCCAACTTTTAATATACAAGGTGTTGATTTGCATCCTAGTCAAATTCAAGGACGTAATTATGCTAATGATTCTCGACCCAAATCAACAATAAAATGGGTAGGTTTTTTTCTTATTTACGGAAATCCGTAAGTGTGAACCAGCCGTTTTTAAACACGGCTCGTCTGTTACTAGCCCTATAACCGCGCTTTCACACACAAACAAACGCAACGATCATTCGATAAATTCGTAGGTAATCAATCCCACCCCAATCACGGCGCGGCGCAGGTACTCTCCCGCGCACTCTCCTAGCCACACCCCCGCGGCCCCGAAACTAACAGTGTGTTTGATGTTGCCGAAGCGTACGGTGCGCTTTGCGAATTCCGCTTCGCGGCACATCGTTGAGACGTGTACAAAGTGCAAGATGACGGACAATTAAGTACTCAAATGTCGAGTTGGTGGAAATGGTCCGCCTGTATGCTATCAGTGGAGACAGCCTACGTGGAGCCATCCGGATGTTCACGGAAATGTTTCCCGATCGGGAACCCCCATCACAGAGCGGAGACTGCGGGATCATCGGCAGTTTGACGTTCCCCGGCATGCTCAAGCTCGCGGCAGCGTAGGCCTGCCTGTCGCCTTGCAGGAAGACATCCTGGAATACTTCCAGCGAGACCCATGAGCAAGCACGCGGGAGGCTGGTCAACACTTTAGAGTGCACCACACCACAGTGTGGCAGTGTAACAGAATTACGTGCAAGGATCATTAATGCTTTCGACACTTTAAAAACGAATGTGTTAGTGTTACGTAAGCTGAAGGAAAACCAGCTACGTCGTGCTCGATTGTGCGAAGAGTATGATGGTGACAACTTTGAACAATACCTAAAGGTAACTTAAGTAGGTAATTTATTTATTTGTACATTTTGTAAATACGTTGTGGGTCAGTGAGTCGTCTTAGGGGTTCAAATCAACCAATTTAATCCACAAATAAAAACAAAATCACTACGAAAACAAACCGGAAGAACGGTTGAAGGATAAAGCAAAACTAACATTTTATTAATCATCTGATAACAGGTCAGTGAACTTTTCTTTGGCGCACTAGTATTACTGTCATTAGTAAGATTTCCGTATTCCAATGATGCTCAAAAATGAGTTAATTATCAAGCGAAATTTATGGCAATAATGTAGGTGATTTTCGAAATAAAATTAGGTAAAATTATTGTTACCGGTCATTGCTCGGTCCACGGAATAGATAAATAAGGTTGGAATGGTAATGTGGGAGGGGCAAGCGCGCCACAGTTATGATTCGACAATCATAACTCGTCCGATTCATACATTCACCGCGTTCAGTGCGCGTCGGAATACTTCGGAGAACAGAACTCTGCTTAATAATGCCGTGTTGTGCAATTATAACATGTAAGACAAAAAGTCAGACCTCAGGTATAAAGCGAGGAGGTACATCTTTCCATCGGTAAGTCCAAAATAACATTTAATTACAATATTATGTGTCAAAAACATAAAAATATACTGCTCATTATGAAATACCAAACATTAACAACATTATTGCAACAATTTACAAAAAATATACATTGCCCGCTGTGTACTCGCTCAATCAACACAATGACCAAGTACGCGTACAATGTATTGCATGCATTGCGTACTCTACACTTCAACCGTTGACGTTTCGTCCTTTGCTCTGATTGGCTGTGATGCACGGCGCATGTTTATCGATAGTGAGGAAACCATGTGGTTAAATAAAATCATCGATAGAATTCTCGGCTATATTCACGATTGACAAAGATAATTTTTGGATTATTTTATATTTAATTAATGATTAATGATTGTATATTTTTATTTAGACGTATTTTGAGTAGGTAAATTAAATATTATATTAATCATTGAATGAATCCTACCGAATGTTATAAAGGGACTAATCTCTGATTTTTTATTTAAGTTTATGCATTATGTGTATTATTTTGTTTTATTTAAATATTTACGTTTATATCCTTAAAACTTTTATTTACACCATTTAGTAAAATTAAATCCCACCAAAAACATTTTCATGTAAAATGTTGCCAAGACGACACCACATATGGCTCAAAAAGTTATCAGATCTCATGTAGAGCCAAGCTTCTAACTCTACACGCAAACTCTACACCTTAGTCAAAATATGAGGCTTGGCCGTTTCGTTACTACAAAAACTATTGTATAACAGAAAAGTAATGAACAGTGAATAAATTTTTCACCTTACGCCCATGTGATGGTAGCGAAACGGCCAAGCCACATA
The DNA here is from genome assembly GCA_963082905.1 of Oligia fasciuncula. NCBI lineage: Eukaryota > Metazoa > Arthropoda > Insecta > Lepidoptera > Noctuidae > Oligia > Oligia fasciuncula. Next base: position 182,295 of record OY720391.1, on the reverse strand, counting down.
TTTTGACTAAGGTGTAGAGTTTGTGAAGTTAGGGCGTGTAGAGTTAGAAGCTTGGCTCTACATGAGATCTGATAACTTTTTGAGCCATATGTGGTGTCGTCTTGGCAACATTTTACATGAAAATGTTTTTGGTGGGATTTCACATCTTTTTGAAAGTTGCTTATGAAATAATTTTTTTTTTGGGGGTTTCTTTACTAAAAATCCTGAAATATGTATTTTATTATTTATTACAAGGAGTCCCTATATCAATTTTCAGAACTCTAGCATCAAAATTTGCGGAAGTCTCTTACAAACTTCCATCCCCTAGTTTAAGGGGTTGGAGGGTAAAAGTTCCAAGTCTTAGAATTGTTTGTGTACTATTACTAGCTTACATACCAAATTACAGCTTTCTAGGCCTTCAGGAAGAACCTTAGAATATTGATGCTTATGAAATAAAAAATTTTTTTTTTGGGGGGTTGGTGGGTTATTTACTGAAAATCCTGAAATACGTATTTTATTATTTATAACAAGGAGTCCCTATATCAATTTTCAGAACTCTAGCATAAAAATCTGCGGAAGTCTCGTACAAACTTCCATCCCCTATTTTAAGGGGTTGGAGGGTAAAAGTTCCAAGTTTTAGAGTTTTTTTGTTGTTTTTGTACTATTACTAGCTTACATACCAAATTTCAGCTTTCTAGGACTTCAGGATGAACCTTAGAATATTGATGCTTATGAAATAAAAAAAAAATTTTTTGGGTAGGTTGGGGGGTTATTTACTGAAAATCCTGAAATACGTATTTTATTATTTGTAACAAGGAGTCCCTGTATCAATTTTCAGAACTCTAGCATCAAAATTTGCGGAAGTCTCTTACAAACTTCCATCCCCTAGTTTAAGGGGTTGGAGGGTAAAAGTTCCAAGTCTTAGAATTGTTTGTGTACTATTACTAGCTTACATACCAAATTTCAGCTTTCTAGGATTTCAGGAAGAACCTTAGAATATTGATGCTTATGAAATAAAAAAAAATTTTTTGGGGGGTTGGGGGGTTATTTACTGAAAATCCTGAAATACGTATTTTATTATTTATAACAAGGAGTCCCTATATCAATTTTCAGAACTCTAGCATAAAAATCTGCGGAAGTCTCGTACAAACTTCCATCCCCTATTTTAAGGGTTTGAAGGGTAAAAGTTCCAAGTTTTAGAGTTTTTTTGTTGTTTGTGTACTATTACTAGCTTACATACCAAATTTCAGCTTTCTAGGACTTCAGGAAGACCCTTAGAATATTGATGATCATCAGTGAGTCAGTGAATCAGTGAGTCAGTGACGAAATCGGGGTATTTTAGATATCAATAAAATCTAAAGTATAAGAGCTATGCAATTGAAACTTTATAGGTTTAATAAGTCAACCACTGACATCATATCCCGAAAATTTCGTTTATCTGGTATAATCCAAACTCAAGTTATGAAGGTTCAAAAATACGACGAAGTGCTTCGAGAAAAGGTAGGTAGTGCCCTTGCGCTTCGCTTGGCTCGTCTTGGCGGGGGCACTCCCGTGCCCCCAGATTGAGGAATTTGAATTATGCAATAAATTATAAATTTTAGGTTTCCTAAAGAACCTAACGCCAGGGAACAATGGATTAACGTGACAGGTAGAGGAAACTGGATGCCGACAAAGACGAGTACTAAATTCGTTCGCAGTTAATAGCAAGCGCCAATTACTTAATAAATATGTTTTATTCCAAGGTCAGTGATTATTTGTAATTAATCGAAATAAAATAAAATTATTACTTAATATTTATTTAATGTTTCATTTTTCCCCATAAATTCATCACATAATTTATCGACAAAGAATATCGGCTTTGTCAAGCACTAGCGTGTATGAAAATTTTTATTGCATTTATGCGTGTTTGAGTGTCTATGACCGTACCGGAAGACGTAGCGTTGGAAGGCCTCCCACAAGGTGGACCGACGACCTTGTGAAGGCCGCAGGAACCCGTTGGATGCGAGAAGCACAGAACCGGTCGAAGTGGAAGTGCTTGGGGGAGGCCTATGTCCAGCAGTGGACGTCTTTTGGCTGAAATGATGAGTGTCTATGCCTACGGGAGCGTATTGCGCTAGTGGGAGAACGAATATCTGCCCTGAGATTTATGTGTGTGTGATTTGGTTGTGTGCGAAATATTTGTAAACATAGTATTGCGTATGTGTAGAAATTAAAATAGTGGGAGTCAAGCGGCGACACTGGTCCTAGTACAAAATTGCAGCGAGTACTTCAATTGATTATTTATGTCTTTTATGACAACCTCCTGAAATTTGACGAGGATGCAAATCAACACCTTGTAGGTACTTGTCTACATTTAAATTTCTTCTAATGAGAAGAAATTTAAAACAAGAAACCGCCGACCTAAAATTAGGTACTTAGATATACATTAGTTTAAGAACTTAGTTATTAAGGTTAAATAAAAAAGGTTTATTATTTTTTGCTTTTCAGTTTTTTCGGCGGTTTAATTTTTCTATTAAAAAGTTAGTGTCAACTTGCTTATCGCCTTTTACAAAATATTGCTTTTCCGATGCAGGGACGTTAATTGTTGAGGAGTTCTGGTATTCCACCATCAGCTCCACTTCACCATTCGCATTGTGACGAGCATAAATTGCTTAGCAACCATATTAAAGTAATCGAATCGCAACCCGTGAAATATTTATCATTGAGTAGTTCCGATGGCCATCTGTGGTCTTCATCATCAGCTCCACTTTACCAAATGATGATTTCCGAGAGCAAATGCTCAAGTTACTTTAACAAAACACTGGCCAAGTGCGAGTCGGACTCGCACACGAAGGGTTCCGTATCACAATTCAAAATCGCCAAAAAAAAACACGTTTGTTTTATATATTTGCCCACCTTAAATATTTATTTTATTTTGTTTTTAGTATTTGTTGTTATAGCGGCAACAGCAATACATAATTTGTGAAAATTTCAACTATCTAGCTACCGCGGTTCTTGAAGTACAGCCTGGTGACAGACAGACGGAAAGACAGCGAAGTCTTAGTAATAGGGTCCCGTTTTCACCCTTTGGGTACGGAACCCTAAAAAATACCGAAATCGCCATAGGTTTGCCTATGAAATTTGAGGGTTACCCCAAAATATACGCGTCGACTTGAGAACCTCCTCCGTTTTTCGTCGGTTAAAGAATTATCAAAATCTGACTACTCTGTAAAAAGTTATGCGTGGTGGTCATACATTATACGCGTCGACTTGAGAACCTCCTCCGTTTTTTCGTCGGTTAAAAAATAGGAATTGCCCCAATATTGAGCCCTGCGATACCCACTCCCATTTTGACTTTCACACCGTTAATTTGAACTTGCTGAGTACTTGCTTGCGAGAGTATTCAGAAAATTTTAGTACCCTACGTTTATACTTACTTTTCCATACTTTTTAAACTTTCGACGTGTAGATCAGGGTGTTATTCTAATAAACCCTAAAAATGCTCGAAAGCATGCACTGTGCTAGAATGACAGTAGTAAAATGGCCGTTATGTTACCCGAGTGATATAAAATAATGAACTTTTAACTCAATACTAAATTTAATTGAACATAAATATACATTACACTTAGAATAGATAATTAAATACTTATGAATATGGATAGCGCAATATTATGTATCACACAATCATGGCAATTAACGCACTTGAAATGAGGCGGCGGCGTCCAGTCGACCTGTCGAGTCCGCAAGGTAGCGGCGCAGCGCCACGAGGGTGCAGTACGACACGCGAGCACACGGCCAGTGAGCGAGCGCAGCGCCATGAGCGTGCAGTACGACACGCGAGCACACGGCCAGTGAGCGAGCGCAGCGCCATGAGCGTGCAGTACGACACGCGAGCACACGGCCAGTGAGCGAGCGCAGCGCCACAAGCGTGCAGTACGACACGCGAGCACACGGCCAGTGAGCGAGCGCAGCGCCACAAGCGTGCAGTACGACACGCGAGCACACGGCCAGTGAGCGAGCGCAGCGCTACTCCCGTGACGTCACTGCACTCGCTGGCTCGTCCGCGAGCTCATCGCCGCGCGCCTCCCGCGCCTCTCAGAGGCTGGAGATGAAGTGCCACTTGTCCACTGCAAACAGAGATCATAACTTATATCCCGTCTAATGGATACCCAGCGGCAGGCAGTGAGATCTGCAGTCTGCAGTCGTCAATCTAATCGCATCATCGGCATCGTTGAATATGGCTACGGTAAACACACAGAACTAGCTAGTGGTCCAGTACCGAGCCCTCATCTCAAAAGTAGGCAGTGACCCGTCGCTGCTGGCCGTGGTCGAGTCGATGGTTGGCAGCGAAGAGTCCTGGGACGCGGTGGTCCTTCTGCGAAACAGTCGTAGTCGTCTTGCAGGAGGCTGCGGAAAGAGAGAGGGAGATCTCGTCCACTCACCCGGCCCGCAGCAGGCGCACTAGGCTTCGGCGGAGGGCGGACAACGCCCTCTTTCAGCCCCCCTACATGGGTCCAGGGGCACCACACATTAGCACCCGAGGGGGCCCCTCGCCGACGTCGCGGGGGCACCATTCGGGGGTTGCGGAAGGATCGTACGTTCCCGCGACCCCCGGCGTAAGTGTGAGATGGAACACCGGGGTGGCTTTTAGTCAGTAAGAGTCTGACAGACCCCGCCGCCCAGGCGCAGGCCTAGGGCGGCAGACATTCATGAGGATTTTCCACCCCGGAAACAAAAAAATAAAAGGCCGAGCGGCGGCGCCTTGGAACACGAGATGTCGGTCGTCCGGCGGCGAGATGGGCGGACGACATTGTTGCCACAGAGGCCTATGCCCAGCAGTGGGTGGGCTGCGGATGATGAGGATGTGTTACTGACCGCTGAGCGGGATGGGCTGCGGCAGGCCGCGCGGCGGCGCCTTGGCCAGCACGGAGCTCGCCTCGGAGCGCTCCACACGCGCGGGCGCGCCCTCGACGCTCACGTTCATCCTGCGGGCCACAGGGCCACGGTTACTAGCGCGGCTCACGGAGCTAACAGACACACGTGACGATATACTTGCGCAACTATATCGTCACGTGTGTTCAAACATTTTGGCGCTAATTTCAAGACTAGGGTGAATTTCAATTTTCGATTCCGATCCTTCTTTCACGTCACGTTCAATTAGCCAACTGCAAATGTAAGTTTGTAATCGAAGTTTGGTTTACCTGATAAAATTACGAATTAACGAATTTCAGACTTTTCCTTTACTTGTGCTATGCGCCTTGCTTCTTGCCTTTCATGATTCTAGGTCAACGGGAAGTACCCTTCGATCAATAAAAGTACTAAAGTGGCCACGTTTGCACACACATAAACATTTATATTTCTTACTACGAACTATAGAAAAAAGTTTAATAATATTAACAACTTCAAAGTCAAAGTATTTATTAGTGCGATTTTTGGTGATATAACAGGTCTTACAGATATTTTATAGAATCTCAAAAATCTACCCTTTAATACACTATTAATTTAACAATATTAGAAATTAATTAAAACATTATATGAGTATGATACAATTCTAATAAAATTAAAAGTCTGATAGGAATATTAGGTAGGTACATCATAAATCATAAATACAGGATCATGCACAAGAAATTTTGTCAGCAAGAAATTCGTCAATGGTATAGTAGCATTTGTCTAATAAAAATGTATTTAGGCTGCGTTTAAATTGAGTAAAGTTTAAATCTTTTATGTCATTTGGTAGCTTATTAAAAATTTTCGGAGCCATGCAAAGTATGCTCTTGTGCATCAGGGCGGTTTTTGATCTTCTTAGGCATAATTCATGTCGGTATGTTGGTCTTATAGATCGAAGACTGCTCTGAAGCTTTTTTAAATAAATCACCGTTTTTTTTTTACGAACAATGCGGTCTCGTAAATGTAAAGACAAGGCAGCGTTAGTATTTTGAGGGAATTCTTCAGATTATTATAAACCTTAACAAACTAACATAAAGTTTAATTCCGATTGCAAATGCTTAATATTTAAGTCCTTCTGTCATTGAAGCAATAAATTTAAAATGTCACTTGAAATAAAAGTCATTTTTATAATAAGTACAAAAATATTTATTCTAAAATGAAACGTAACGTCTAAGCAATAAGGTTAAAAACATTTTGTTGACAATTTCGTACTTACTCGAATTTGGAACTAGACGTAGTTCTTGGAATTACATTTCAATGCTTCAATGTTTGTTAGAATATAGTTGGCGTTGTCGCAAACATTGGCCAAAAAATCATAATATTTGCTTTGATTTTTTACTATTTAATTGTGTTACTGTTTTATGAAAAACATTTAATGATAAAAACTTACCGAAAAAACGTTATTCCTTCCAAAATCTTGGTGTTACGGTGGTTATTTACACAACTTTTGAACGCGCACTGAGGCATTTTTGAAGTCTTAACATTGGCTATGATTGGACCATACCAATTTGAAATAAGAGCACAAAAGTATTCGTGCTGGTATTTTTCGGGCCGTTTATGAAGCGCTTATCGGGCATCTAGTACTATTATTGATCGAAGGAAGTACCCTATAGGTTTGATTTATTTGCGAGTTTCAATGTTGCCGCATGGAAACTTTTAAATGGCCTTCAAATGCATGTTTTTTAAGAACACTGTTTATATTAGCTGTAAGTTACCCGAATAGAATAAAATAAATGATATTAATTCTAGCAATTTTGAGGAAAGCGTCATTTATGGATGTCACTAAACAGAAATAATATCGGTACAAGCAAACTTGAGCCGTGTGTACTTCACAGTACACACGGCTCAAGTTGTACTTCACGCGAGTGTAGCGGTAGATGTCGTATATGGCTTTAATAACGACGCCGACGCTCGCACTTACTTGTTGATGTCCGTCGCATCCGCCACCTCGCCCGCCACAAGCGAACGCCAGAACTCGTGCACCTGCAAACGTAATACTATCACACACGAATCGCCAAAGAATGTCAGTCGATCGGAGGCTCGACCTCGAGGCGTATCGAACGCTGAAGACCAAGAGAGTGGCTCACCTCGTCGATGACCTTGTAGGCGAACTCCGCGTTCTTGCACTCGCCGTCGAAGGCGAAGCGGTTGACGGGCTTTCCGTCGGGCACCTTGTACAGGCGGAACCACTCCACCGTGGCGCGCAGCAGGCCCGGGAAGTGAGCCTCCACGTCGCCCACGTCGTTCAGCTTGTGCGCGTCCGGGTCGCGCGCGTCGATGGCCAGCAGCTTCCAGTCCGTCTCACCCTCGTCGATGAGCGCCAGCGTGCCGAGGATCTTGACGGCGTACACGTCGCCGCGCGCCGCCACGCGCTCGCCGATCTCGATGACGTCGATGGGGTCGTTGTCGCCGCGCGCCTGCGTGCCCGGGTCCACGTGGTGCGGGTTCTCCCACGTCTGCGGCAGCGCGCCGTAGTTCCAGATGTAGCCGCGGTGCGGGAACACGTTGCTCACGAAGCGCAGAGCACCCTTCTTCACGTCCTGCTTGATGGGGTTGAGCGGCTCGCCGAGGCTGATCTCCATCTTGGCGTTGCTCCAGCGCGGCACCTCCACCACCAAGTTGACCAGCCGCCGCGACTTGTCCGCCCACAGCGGGATGTCGTGCAGCGGCGAGATCGGCCCGCTCTCGTCCTCTGCAACACGACTCTCATATAGACACGATGTCTACGCAGTTCGTTCAAAACTTATACCATATTGCTGGCGTTAATAAAAGGGCAACCGGATTGCGGTCGTTCGACGACGATCAGTCGCTATTGTAAATTAAATAAAAAGGAAATTTCATATGGATCGTTCGACGAACGATCATCAACCGCAGGTGATCGTTACTAATAATAGTAATAATGAATCGTCCACTGACCATAATCCGGGTGCTATGCACCACAATGGATCGTCCTGATCGGTCGATGTCATCGCCCGACGTCGATCAAGACCGCCCACGCAGCTAAAATATATATTTCTATGACGTCACCAAAATATGTCGAAATATACATATATCTCGGTATATTTAGGGGGGTTTTTTTAGGGTAGCTCCCCTACATGTGAAGTGGGAATGAATATTTTTTCGTCGTCTACCCCATCGTGTGGGGTATCGTTGAATAGGTCTTCAAATGACTTGAGGGTTGCTCAAGATATTAAACTTTAAATTGAAAATTTTTGTTTCAGTAGGGCGTCCCCCCCCCCCCTCTAAAAACTAAACCGCGGGCTTGAAAAATCTGGAAAAATTTAAGATGATAGTGCATTTCATGAACTTTAAAAGAAAACTATAGGAATTAAGATAACTTTATTAGTTTAGCAGTAATAGTCGTTGAACTTTGGTGTTGCATAATTTTGTACCAAATACAAAATCCTTAGCATTAATTAATGACTAAGACGAAGTAGTTACTTGTTTATGACGACTGAGACTTGCATTAAAAATAAAATATGAAATAAAAAACCATAATAAATTGTCATAAGTTTCACAATACTGCCGCTAGATGGAATTACAATTTTGTGAATTGAAATAATAACTTGGCCGCAATCGTACTCTTATTTTTTAGCTTTACAAGGAAGAAAATAGTTCTTATTAGTTAATGTCTAATCTAATCTAAAAACAAATCAGCTGCTCCCTACATTTTAACGAGATATGCGAACATAAATGTAGGGAACAGCTGATTTTTTTTCGCGATTTCAGGTTTGGTCCCATAGTAAAAGTTGTTCATAATGATTAGTACACCCTGAAGCGATTAGTGACCCCTGAAGCGGTCCAGAATGACTTAAATTTAAACGTGTATTTAATAGTTATGTAAAATTTGCATGCCGAAATTAATGGTAGAATAAGAGATCAATATATCTTTAAGAACCTTCTGTACCTTATTTACTCAAATAAATGATTTTTTGATTCCTCTGTTTAGCATAGGCCAGACTTGATCATCTCAAAACATTTCTATAAATATCTTAATGGTTTCAACATTGTACTTTAATATGTGGCAGCTAACCAGTAGCTTAGCACATCCTATACACCGTCTTGTAAGTGATCAGTTGATCAGTAAGTAGGTATTGACTACAATCTGTACATGGAATAATTAATCTCAACCAACCTATCAACTTAGAGCTGTAATACACTATTTATGTATCTACAAGGAACTTAAACAATCATTTTTGATTAGGAGCGAACGTAACTGATATTATAATCTTGACCTTATCAGATAATGTAATTATATGCTCTGAAAGCAAGTTGCAGAACAATGACTAAATGTGATTTCATTTCAGCAATATAATGCATGCTTTGATAATATTATAATTATAAAAATTACAAAAGAAATCATACATATTTATGTTTTTTTAAGGTACCTACCACTATAAGTCTTTTTTCAAAGATTGCATGATGTACTGCAAGTTAAAACACAAACGCTACCTACGTAAAATAGACCCAGAAAAAGTAATTTCACTCAGAGATAGGTAAGTACTTAATAAATTACTATTATACTAACACATACGTCTTAGAATGTTAAAAGTTCAAGGTCATAGGTTATACCAACCCACTAGTGACTAGGTTACCCATATATTTCAATCAACTATCGGGCGTGACAATGTGATGACAACAGTAAACGTGATAATGACAGAAAAGTTCAAAGTCCGGCCAGTTTCAATAGTTTAAAGAAGTAATGATAAGGTAAAAGGCAGCAGCCTCTGAACTTGCGCTGGGTCAGACGGCGGGCGGCCAGGACGGGGCAGTTGAATAAAATTGAAACTGTGGCTCTACTTACTGAAATACACCCGGTAGTCGGGCGCGTAAGCCGATCCTCGTTCCTCTGCAATGTACATTTTGTTGGATCCGTGTGGCTGCGCGGTAGCACTGTTGACGCTGCTAACACAGGTCTGCGCGTAACTAACGGAGCCTCCTGTCACGAATGTTCGTCTCAATAACGACAAACAAACCGGAACCGACACAACCGCAATGCAACGTGTTAATGACATTTTGCTCACTGACAGAGACAGTGACAACTCACTGACTTTGACAGGAGGGAGTATGATTGTCACATCATTGAAATGAAAAAAAAAATGAAAAATGGTCATTGGTCCGCCATTATTTTGTTACACGTGAAGTTAGCTATGTTACGGGCCACAGAGTACATTGAATATGTTACGGGCTGCAATAGTGTGGTTCAACTCATTACGATAAATAGGGCTTTAAAATGCTTGAAGCGCTAAGGTGGCCCGCGAAATTCGAATTTTCTTACGTTTTTTGCAATTTGCTGGTCAGTATTAAGTTGTACGTTGATTAAAATTTGATTCGCGGTCGTAACAAATATGTATTTACAGAATTATAGTCATTACAATCAGTAATACAACTTGCTATGTTAGTATAATCCCCAAATGTCAAGATTTCCTGAAATAGTCATTCTTGGGGATTACATGGTCTTAGAGAGTTGTGTGTGATGACTTTAATGATTATAATTCTGTAAACACATATTTGTTACGGACGCAAATCATATTTTAACCAACGAACAACTTAAAACTGACCAGCAAATTGCAAAAAACGTAAAAAAAATGTATTTCGCGGGCTACCCTGGCGCGCGAAAGCGCCAGGGTAGCCCGCGAAATTATTTTTTTTTATAGTCATCAACACAACTCTCTAAGACCATGTAATCCCCAAGAATGACTATTTCATGAAATCTTGACATTTGGGGATTATACTAACTTAACAAGTTGTATTACTGATTGTAATGATTATAATTCTGTAAATACTTAATAATATTAGTTACGACCGCGAATCATATTTTAATCAACGTACAGCCAGCAAATTGCAAAAAACGTAAGAAAATTTTGAAATTCGAGGGCCACCTTAGCGCTTCCCCCTTAACCTTTAAATAACAAGGCTAATAAATAATAAAAACAAAACTGGCCAAGTGCGAGTCGGACTCGCACATGAAGGGTTCCGTTATCACAAGGCAAAAACGCCGAAAAAAACACGTTTGTTGTATGGGAGCCCCCCTTAAATATTTATTTTATTTTATTATTTATTATTAAAGTAAAAATACAACTGAGTATTTTGTAAATATTTTAAGTGCCTACCTGTTGCCATTATTGATATCGAGCAAAAAAGGGCAAAAAAATCGCGTTTGTTGTATGGGAGCCCCCCTTAAATATTTATTTTATTTTGTTTTTAGTATTTGTTGTTATAGCGGCAACAGAAATACATCATCTGTGAAAATTTCAACTGTCTAGCTACCGCGGTTCTTGAGATACAGCCTGGCGACAGACAGACGGCATAAACGCCGGGGAGCCCCCCTTAAATATTTATTTTATTTTGTTTTTAGTAATTGTTGTTATAGCGGCAACAGAAATACATCATCTGTAAAAATTTCAACTGTCTAGCTACCGCGGTTCTTGAGATACAGCCTGGCGACAGAGAGACGGCAAAAACGCCGAAAAAAAACACGTTTTTTTGTATGGGAGCCCCCCTTAAATATTTATTTTATTTTGTTTTTAGTATTTGTTGTTATAGCGGCAACAGAAATACATCATCTGTGAAAATTTCAACTGTCTAGCTACCGCGGTTCTTGAGATACAGCCTGGTGACAGACAGACGGACGGACGGACAGCGAAGTCTTAGTAATAGGGTTCCGTTTTTACCCTTTGGGTACGGAACCCTAAAAATGATATAAATAGTTCTTTAATTGATTAATTGTAAAGTATTAAATTCATTTGGGCGTAAGAAAAAAGGAATTAAAAAAAATTAAACTGTATGATTATACAACTGCTTCATAAAGTACTAATGTTTTTGTAACGAACGCCGAACGTGTTTATGTGAATAGTGAACATTACTGAGATACCAGTGAAGTGATATTAGAATATGTAAAAGTGATAGTTAGAATAGGATAATTAAGACCCTAAAATACCCAGCGTGGGAGTCGATATATATACCTACTACTGTTTTACTGAGTAAGATTTAGATTTTCTAATTTAGTAAATTTTAAGTGTTTGTATTGCTCTAATAAGCTTTCTAACTGGTTTTTATTATTAGTTTTCATATTAGAATCTGATATCAATATTTAACGTAGAATTTTTGATAATTTTAATGTACGAAGGAAAATTATAGAATAATTACGTAACTTGAAAACGAGGATTTTTGTTTATAGGAATATTTGCGAGATTTTAGTGTCAAATGAGATGATTATGTTCAACCTATCTGACGGACAGGGCCGTCATCTACCCCGGTCATCAGGGAGAGTGGAATCGGCGAGAGATGTCGTGCGGTGTCCCACAGGGATCGGTCCTGGGGCCGCCCCTGTGAAACATCGGGTACGACTGGGTGCTGCGCGCCGACCTCCCTAGCGGCGTCAGTGTAGTTTGCTACGCTGACGACACGCTGGTCCTGGCGCAGGGGAGGTCGCACCAGGCGGCGGCGGAACTAGCGACACGCGGGGTTGCGACAGTCATTGAAAGGATCTGGCATCCACTGGTTATCGAGATGTGGCAGCCTAGGTAACTTTACAATGATCTACAATCTTTACTTTTACAATGATGTTCATGACAGATGGCGCTCTCTGTTTTTAAAGAAATGTGAAAAATGTAGGTATTAATTTGGAAAAGAAAATCGATGTTCTTGGTTATCGCCGTAAGGTCGTCCGAAGTAAGTTTTCCTAAGTAACATCACACTAACGTGACATCGATTGAACAAGGCTTCGCAGTATGATATCTACGCAGTAAAATCGTTCGTAGTACAGATTTTCGCAGGTCGTATTCCGTATAGTTGACTGTTGTGCACATGTAATGTTGAGCATGCGGTATTTATGTATTTTCATCGGTGGAGCGACCTGCATATTTTTTAGATGAAATATTACCTACTTCTAAGTCGTGTGACGTTGAAATTAATATAAGTAGGTACTTACAGTAATAAAAATGCTTTATGTACACCCACCCTGTCAAAATTTGCGTAGTTATACTCGTGTGAGTCATCTTCCGCACAACACCGTACGCTATCACGGCGTCCGGGAAGAACATTTTCGTGCCTGAAGCCGTGTCACCCGACTGATACCTCCCGTTCCATTCCTCAAGCGATTCCGACCGGATTTGTCTCTTGACGAATGACACGGGACATAAATCGTAGTCCGGCTTCTTCCTCGACCCCAGGGCGGCCTCCTTCGCGAGTTGGTCGGCTCTCTCATTTCCCTCCAACCCTGCGTGGGCCTTTATCCAGAACAGGGAGACACTCTTGCTCTGGAGCTTGCAGCGTCGTAAGGTGTCTCTTGTATCCACGGCCAAGGGGTGGGGGGAACTTGTGTTGATAACCGACTGGAGGGCCGCCATAGAGTCGCTGAAAATGCCGAACGAGGTTTCACGGGACTCCAGTGCTTCCTCTGCCGCTCTTTGCAGGGCCAGGAGTTCAGCCTGGTAGACGGTGCAGTAAGACGGCAAGGCAAGTTTGAGGGCCTTTGTCTCGGCGGCGCCATTCCACAAGGATAGCGCTGCTCCGACTCTGCCCTCAATCTTGCTGCCGTCTGTAAAGATCCTCACAGCAAAATTGCTGTGGTTTTGATATTGTTCTTCGTCTACCAGGCTTTCGAACTCCAGGTTCATTTGCTCCGCGGGGTGTGGGGCCTCCAGCGCTGGGGCCACCCGCTCCACCTCCCTGCCCGCCAGTATGGGCTGGGGTACCCCCCTCCTGGCTCCGTATAATGCAGCCGCTTCCCGTACACGAAGGTCGAGCGGGAGTAACCCAGCCAGCACCAGGGCCGAGTTCAGGGACACCGTGCGGTATGCTCTGCACATTTTCTGGGCGATTCCGCGCTGGACGGTCCCAAGCTGCTTGACGATGCCCAACTTTTTCGCAGCCGGTGCCCAGACGCTCGCAGCGTAGAGGATTATGGGCTCTATGCACGCGACATACATCAAGCGTATCACCTCTGGATGCAACCCCCGACTGACCTTTGCGGCTCTACACAGCTGCTTATATATGGCGATTGCCTTCCTGCAGACCAGTGAGACGTGGGTATTGAAGGTCAGCTTGTGGTCGATCGTTACACCCAGAAGCTTCATCTCTTTTGACATGCCAATGTCGATCCCCCCCATGCTGAGGCGTGGTGTGTCATATTTTAATTTCTTGGTTATCACCATCGCGGTTGTTTTGTGTGGTGCAAATTTCAGTTTGTTTTCGACACCCCACGCCAGAACATGATTGAGAGCGGCATTGGCACTTTCCTCCACCTCTAGTGCGGTCTCTCCGTCGAAGACTAAAATGACATCGTCCGCAAATGCCTGGGCGTAAATTCCCCTGCTTTCTGCTGCTTTGAGGAGGGGGTCCAGGACCAAGTTCCACAGGATTGGGCCACCAATCGAGCCCTGGACACAACCCTTGTTCGTGTCTTTCCTATATTCTTCCCCACCGTACCTGATTGAGACTTTTCGGTCCCTGAGGTAGCTGTCCATGACCCGCCTAATGTTTATTGGGCAGTTTTCCTCCGCCAGACGGACTCTTATCGCTGGCCACCAGGCGCTGTCAAATGCTCCCTCTATGTCCAGGGATACGAGTGTTACTATCCTTTTCAGTGCTAGTTTTTGGTTCACATGTTGCATAAGGGCATAGAGGGAGTCCTCGGTACTCCTTTGCGGCATGAATCCGTACTGACGGGTGCTCATCCTTGGCAGGAGGTGGAATTTTAGGCGGGCCACTAGCATCTTCTCGTATATTTTCCCCAGTATAGGCAAAAGTCCAATCGGCCTATAAGATTTAGGAGTAGAATAGCTGTCTTTTCCAGGCTTTCTCAGTATTATGACTGTTGCCTCCTTCCAGGACGTGGTTAGGTTAGGTTAGGTTAGGTTAGGTTTTTTTTTTTTTTTTTCTTTTTAATCCTTGTCCCTGTGACTTTATCAAATTTCACAGACATTATCACTCTACTTATAAAATACAATTTACACAATTCTAAACTACCCTGAATGGGTCCTACATTAATTTAATTACTGCTATACTATCTAGACATGTATACATTTTCTTTACAGACGGCCTTTCTTATAACAGCATTCTAGGGCCGCTTGTACCTATCTTCTACTCTCTGTTTTACATTTTCTTTTTTAATCCTTTTGCCTATCTACGTCTATTGGTATACATTTTCTTAACAACCGTAGTTGTGACTATTTTATTTTTCTGTCTTACTTCTTAGTCTACTTATTAGTTATTACTTATTTCTATATTTTATTACTATATCTTAGTTTTTTATATATAATATGTATTTATATAGTGCTTATTTTAATAAACTTTATACATACTTATGCTGAGTTTTATTTATTTACTGTTTCGCTCTATCTTTGCTACATTAATATATTTTTAAATATATGTTATAGCAAATGCTTATTAACTTTTATTCCTATTGATTACAATACTAACTATTTTGGTACAGTACTCTAGTAAAGTTTTACGAGTAATTTTATCTCTAAGTAAAGTCTCTAGGTTTTCCTTTTTTAATTGTACTTCAATTTTTTGCTGGAAGTCGTGTCTGTCCCTATTATGCACCGGGCAGTCCAGCAATAAGTGGAATATCGTTTCCGCTGTATCCGAGTCACAGACACATGCGGGACTCTCCTTACACTTGAAACGATGCAAGTATTGAGAGAGCCCCCCATGTCCCGTGAAAACTTGCGTCAGTAACCCCGCCGGCCTCATACTCCTAACTACTCTGTATGCGTCTATGGCATCCGGGAGGAACACTCTTGTTACGGAGGCCGTGTTACCCGACCTGTACCTCTCATTCCACTCGTCTAGGGAGTCCTTCCGGATTATCTGTTTGACGAATGACACCGGTACCTGGTCGTAGTCGGGTTTCCTCCGGCTTGTGAGTGCGGCCTCTTTCGCGAGCTGATCCGCGCGTTCGTTACCGATGAGACCAACATGCGCCTTCACCCAGTAAAAGCTCACAGTTTTCCCCTGGGCGAAGGCCTTCTTCAGGTTTTCGCGCGTCTCTACCGCCAATGGATGCAAGGCATTGTAGTTGGTGATAGTCTCCAGCGCCGATCTTGAGTCACTATACACGCAGTATTGTCTCCCCGTGCACTTCAGGGCTTCCCTGGTGGCTCTGCATATAGCGAGGATCTCCGCCTGGTATACGGTGCAGTACGTGGCTAAGCTAAGCTTGATTGCCTTGGTCTCTGTCTCACCATTCCATACGGATAACGCTGCCCCGACTTTGCCCTCAAGCCTGCTACCGTCGGTGTAAATTTTTAACGCCTGTGCACCGCTACTGTCGACCTCTGCTTGAGTAGTCAAGCTCTCGAAGGTCAACTCTACATGCAGAGCCGGATGTGGAATCTCCGCAAAACCCACCACCCGTTCAGTCTCCCTGTCTCCCAGCACCAGCCGGGACGACCCTCTCCTTGCTTCGTACAGTGCAGCTGCCTCCTGTATTCGAAGGTCGAGAGGCAGTATCCCGGCCAGTACTAGTGCCGAGTTCAGAGAGACCGTGCGGTAGGACTTGCACAGTTTCTGTGCGAAACCCCTCTGTACCGCATTCAGCGCCTTCTGCGTTCCAATTTTCTTAGCTGCCGGTGCCCATGCGCCTGCAGCGTACAAGATGACCGGCTCAACCACTGCCGTATAAATTGTTCGGATGACGTCCGGATGCAGTCCCCAACTTATTTTTGCGGCTCTGGAGAGCTGTTTATAAAGGTTTGCCGCCTTTTTGCAGACTCTTGCAACGTGGGTGTTGAAGGTCATCCTGTCGTCTAGAGTCAGCCCTAGAATTTTTATTTCCCTCGACATTCCAACGCCGATCCCCCCCATATTCAGGAGTGGGGTATCGTACTTAAGCTTACGCGTGAGCACCATCGCACAAGTTTTGTGCGGCGCAAACTTCAGTTTGTTCCGGACTCCCCACTCCCAAACATAGGCGAGAGCGGCATTGGCCTGCCTCGAGACCTCCAATCCGGTATCCCCGCTGAATACCATCACCACGTCATCCGCATACGCCTGACAGTACACTCCGTCTTTTTCCAGACCGTGTAATAGGGGGTCAAGTACCAAGTTCCACAGTATCGGGCCGCCAATGGATCCCTGGACGCACCCTTTCTGGGTGTTTCTAGTGTGTTCCTCCCCGGCATACCTCAGTCGGATTTTTCTGCAGTCGAGATAGCTATCCAGTAGCCTCCTTACGTTAACCGGACACTTTTCCTCAGCCAGTCTGACTTTAATGGCAGGCCACCAGGCGCTATCGAAGGCCCCCTCTATATCCAATGAGACTAGGGTTACGAGCTTTTTCTGCTCTATGTTCCCCTTGATATGGTTCACCAGGTTATAGAGGGCGTCTTCGGTGCTCCTTTGTGGCATAAAGCCATACTGACGAGTACTAATCCGCGGTACTAGGTGCCACCTGACCCTTGCTACTATCATCTTCTCCAGGATCTTGCCCAAGACTGGTAGCAGACCGATCGGTCTATATGCCTTGGGATTCTGATAGTCGTCCTTGCCCGGTTTTCTTAATACCACTACTGTGGCTTCCTTCCATATATCCGGGAAGTGACCTATCTCTAGGCACTTGTTATACAGGGCAAGGAACACATCAAGATTCCTGAAGATTGCTCGACTGCATACGAGTGTTAGGTTAGGTTAGGTTAGGTTGGGGGACCACCCCACAGTGCTTACGTCCTCGTCGTGTCCCCTGGAAACGGCCCAGCTCTGACCACCGTAACGGAGTGGCAGACTGGGTACGGCCAAAGTGCACTGTGCATTCGCAGCTTATTTTATCCTTATCTTTGCCTTGTCGAGTTTGCGAACCTGTTGGAATTATTATGTCTAGCCCTATGCGGGATGCCTGCGGGCGCTTTTCGAAGCAACCAAAAGGCCCTTCTCAGGGCCAACCAAAAGGCCCTTCTCAGGGCCAGCCAAAAGGCCCTTCTCAGGGCCAACCAAAAGGCCCTTCTCAGGGCCAATCCGACGCTTTGGCGTCAGAGGCTGGCCGCGCGACTTCTGCGGCCAGCTTCTTCGCAACGGCGGACGAGTCGTTGTCAGACGACTCGATACTGACTGTGTCGGACGCGGACGACTCCATCGAGCGATCGCGGAAGCGCATCCACCGGAGTGGTGGGTCCGAGGGCTCCTCGGGCTCGGGGTCGACGCGGTTGCCGAAGGCTGGAAGGCCGACGGTGGCCGCGGAGACCCATGTCGTTGGGCTCTCGAACGCCCAGCGCCAGCTGGATCTGGCTCGGCGGGCTCAGCTCCAGCAGGAGCTGGAGGAGCGGGTCGCTGCCGCGGAAAAGCGGGCGCACGTCGCCCGGGCCAAGTCCGGGTACGGCGCGTCCCGCGTTCTGTACGCGGACCGGTCTCTGGCGGAGCTGCAGAGAATGGCGGAGGAGGACGAGGAGGAGATCGTGGAGGTCGCCTCTAAGTCCTCCAACCTGAAGGGCACCCTGCAGAAGGCCCTGAAGTGTAGGGCCGCCAGCATGCGCGGTGTCGTCGCGGAGCTGGTGCAGCGAACGACCAGCGACGAGACGCGGCAGCTGCAGGCGAGGGTGGATCGCCTGCAGTCGGAGGTCAGCCAGCTTCATCAGAAGCTGGCTGAGGTCACGGCCCGGCCACAACAGGCCGGGACGAGCCCTGCGGCAGAGGGCCCTCCCTCCAACCTTGAGGACATCATCCGCAAGGTGGTGCGGGAGGAGAGGGCCTTCACAAGAGCCTGCATCGCAGGCATCGAGGACCGGCTCCTGCCGGAGAAGCGCCTCCGGCCGCCGCTTGCGGCGGATGCGACGCCTTGCGAGCCGGGACCGTCCACCTCCGCCCAAGCGGAAGACGCCCTCCTCCTCCCCTCGACGACCCCGTCCAACGAGTGGACGGAGGTGGTCCGCAAGGGGAAGGCCAAGAAGTCGGCGACGGCCGTCCCCGCCGTCCGCGCCCCCACCGCTCCCAGCCAGTCGCAGCAGACGACCGGCAAGGGAAAGGCGACGGGGAAAGGGAAGGGAAAGAGGCGGCTGGTCCCCCCGAAAACCGCGGCCGTCGTGGTGACTCTCACCGCGGAGGCTGCGGACCGAGGGGAGACCTACATGTCGGTCTTGGTGCGGGCGCGTGCGAATGCCGATCCCACCCAACTGGGGATCGGCAGCGTCACTTGCCGCAAGACGCAAGCCGGGGCCCGCATCTTCGAGTTCCCGGGGAAGGAGGGGAGTGCCCATGCGGACCTCTTTGCCGCGAAGCTGAAGGAGGTGATCGCTGATTCGGCCAAGGTGGCCCGACCCGTCAAGTCGGCGGCCATAGAGGTGGCCGACTTGGACGACTGCCTCGGCATCGGACACACCCGGCCCCTGTGTCCGTCCACGGTCGACAGGACGGACACATGCTTCCGTTGCGGCAAGGGGGGCCACAAGGCCGCCTCCTGCGAGGCCGCCACGCCGCACTGCGCGGTGTGTGCCGCCAGTGGCTGCCCGGCAGACCACATGATGAGGGGGAGGAACTGCAATCCTCCCCCTAAGCGGGGCAAAGCGCAGGCGCCGACCGAACCTGCTGCTGCTGCGAAAAGCACCGTCGCTCCCGCGACGGTGGCTGCGGAGGGGGGTGCGATGTCCGACTGATGGGCAGGGTCGAGCATCGCATCCTGGTGTCGCGGTCTCCCACAGACTCCCCTCCCCTCTCGCTCTTAGAGAGGGGACCGGGATACGTGGCCGCCGCGTGGGGAGAGTTGGCCCTGGTGGGGGTCAACTTCTCCCCAAACCGCCCTGGTCCGGTGATCGGACAGGACCTCTCGCTTCCCAGCGTGGTCAACGCCATGCTGGGGAGCGAGGGGGCCTGGGCAGCAGCAGCAGCCTCCTTTTGCGAGGACGCAATCTCGCAAAAGGAGGAGGCGGAGCGCGCGCCGCTGCGCCGCTCCGCAGACGAAGGGGTCGGAGAAGGCGCCGCCCTCTCCCTCCTCATGGTGGCGATGGGCGGGCGACAGGCACGGGGGTGCCTTCGCCCGCATTGCACCCATCACCACCTTCGTCTGTTGCTCCCGGGCCCCTCCCCCTCCCCACGGGGGGGGCGTGAGGGGTCCGCCCTGGAGGGCAATCGTCGGCGGAGGACTGGACGTCAAGGCTTTGCCGGTTTCCCAGTCCCCCGCCACTAGGACGAAGCGGGAGTATCGCTGGGTTATTTTAGTGGGTATACCGGGTCAGCCCGGGGAGTCCCACATAGCCCCCCATCCCCCGATGGGAGGGTATGCGTAATGCATTTTTTCCCAGCGCAAACAAAAAAAAAAAAAAAAAAAAAAGGTTAGGTTGGGGGACCACCCCACAGTGCTTACGTCCTCGTCGTGTCCCCTGGAAACGGCCCAGTTCTGACCACCGTAACGGAGTGGCAGACTGGGTACGGCCAAAGTGCACTGTGCATTCGCAGCTTATTTTATCCTTATCTCTGCCTTGTCGAGTTTGCGAACCTGTTGGAATTATCATGTCTAGCCCTATGCGGGATGCCTGCGGGCGCTTTTCGAAGCAACCAAAAGGCCCTTTTCAGGGCCAACCAAAAGGCCCTTCTCAGGGCCAACCAAAAGGCCCTTCTCAGGGCCAACCAAAAGGCCCTTCTCAGGGCCAACCAAAAGGCCCTTTTCAGGGCCAATCCGACGCTTCGGCGTCAGAGGCTGGCCGCGCGACTTCTGCGGCCAGCTTCTTCGCAATGGCGGACGAGTCGTTGTCAGACGACTCGCTACTGACAGTGTCAGACGCGGACGACTCCATCGAGCGATCGCGGAAGCGCATCCACCGGAGTCGTGGGTCCGAGGGCTCCTCGGGCTCGGGGTCGACGCGGTTGCCGAAGGCTGGAAGGCCGACGGTGGCCGCGGAGACCCATGTCGTTGGGCTCTCGAACGCCCAGCGCCAGCTGGATCTGGCTCGGCGGGCTCAGCTCCAGCAGGAGCTGGAGGAGCGGGTCGCTGCCGCGGAAAAGCGGGCGCACGTCGCCCGGGCCAAGTCCGGGTACGGCGCGTCCCGCGTTCTGTACGCGGACAAGTCGTTGGCGGAGCTGCAGAGGATGGCGGAAGAGGACGAGGAGGAGATTGTGGAGGTCGCCTCTAAGTCCTCCAACCTGAAGGGCACCCTGCAGAAGGCCCTAAAATGTAGAGCCGCGAGCTTGCGCGGTGTCGTCGCGGAGCTGGTGCAGCGCACGACCAGCGACGAGACGCGGCAACTGCAGGCGAGGGTGGATCGCCTGCAGTCGGAGGTCAGCCAGCTTCATCAGAAGCTGGCTGAGGTCACGGCCCGGCCACAACAGGCCGGGACGAGCCCTGCAGCAGAGGGCCCTCCCTCCAACCTTGAGGACATCATCCGCAAGGTGGTGCGGGAGGAGAGGGCCTTCACAAGAGCCTGCATTGCAGGCATCGAGGACCGGCTCCTGCCGGAGAAGCGCCACCGGCCGCCGCTTGCGGCGGATGCGACGCATTGCGAGCCGGGACCGTCCACCTCCGCCCAGGCGGAAGACGCCCTCCTCCTCCCCTCGACGACCCCGTCCAACGAGTGGACGG
This sequence comes from Oligia fasciuncula, assembly GCA_963082905.1. NCBI lineage: Eukaryota > Metazoa > Arthropoda > Insecta > Lepidoptera > Noctuidae > Oligia > Oligia fasciuncula. Next base: position 160,880 of record OY720391.1, on the reverse strand, counting down.
AGGTGGTCCGTAAGGGGAAGGCCAAGAAGTCGGCGACGGCCGTCCCCGCCGTCCGCGCCCCCACCGCTCCCAGCCAGTCGCAGCAGACGACCGGTAAGGGAAAGGCGACGGCGAAAGGGAGGGGAAAGAGGCGGCTGGTCCCCCCGAAAACCGCGGCCGTCGTGGTGACTCTCACCGCGGAGGCTGCGGACCGAGGGGAGACCTACATGTCCGTCTTGGTGCGGGCGCGTGCAAATGCCGATCCCACCCAACTGGGGATCGGCAGCGTCACTTGCCGCAAGACGCAAGCCGGGGCTCGCATCTTCGAGTTCCCGGGGAAGGAGGGGAGTGCCCATGCGGACCTCTTTGCCGCCAAGCTAAAGGAGGTCATCGCCGATTCGGCCAAGGTGGCGCGACCGGTCAAGTCAGCGGCCATAGAGGTCGCTGACTTGGACGATTCCGTCACCAAAGAGGAGGTGGTGGCGGCGGTCGCAGCCATAGGGGGCTGTGGCATCGCGGCGGTCCAAGGCAGGGCCATAAGGCCCGGCCGCGGCGGCATGGGCACCATCCGCCTAGAGTGCCCAATCGCCGCTGCCAAAGCCGTCCTTGCCAAGGGACGGCTTACCGTCGGATACAGCTCGGGTGCGGTCCGGGCGCTCGAGGAGCAGCCCCTGCGGTGTTTCCGGTGCCTCGGCATCGGACACACCCGGCCCCTGTGTCCGTCCACGGTGGACAGGACGGACACTTGCTTCCGTTGCGGCAAGGAGGGCCACAAAGCCGCCTCCTGCGAGGCCGCCACGCCGCACTGCGCGGTGTGTGCCGCCAGTGGCTGCCCGGCAGACCACATGATGAGGGGGAGGAACTGCAATCCTCCCCCTAAGCGGGGCAAAGCGCAGGCGCCGACCGGTCCTGCTGCTGCTGCGAAAAGCACCGTCGCTACTGCGATGGTGGCTGCGGAGGGGGGTGCGATGTCCGACTGATGGGTAGGGTCGAACATCGCATCCTGGTGTCGCGGTCTCCCACGGACTCCCCTCCCCTCTCGCTCTTAGAGAGGGGACCGGGATACGTGGCCGCCGCGTGGGGAGAGTTGGCCCTGGTGGGGGTCAACTTCTCCCCAAACCGCCCTGGTCCGGTGATCGGACAGGACCTCTCGCTTCCCGGCGTGGTCAACGCCATGCTGGGGAGCGAGGGGGCCTGGGCAGCAGCAGCAGCCTCCTTTTGCGAGGACGCAATCTCGCAAAAGGAGGAGGCGGAGCGCGCGCGGGGGGATGACCCTCTCGCTGCGCCGCTCCGCAGACGAAGGGGTCGGAGAAGGCGCCGCCCTCTCCCTCCTCATGGTGGCGATGGGCGGGCGACAGGCACGGGGGTGCCTTCGCCCGCATTGCACCCATCACCACCTTCGTCTGTAACTCCCGGGCCCCTCCCCCTCCCCACGGGGGGGGCGTGAGGGGTCCGCCTTGGAGGGCAATCGTCGGCGGAGGACTGGACGTCAAGGCTTTGCCGGTTTCCCAGTCCCCCGCCACTAGGACGAAGCGGGAGTATCGCTGGGTTATTTTAGTGGGTATACCGGGTCAGCCCGGGGAGTCCCACATAGCCCCCCCCATCCCCAGATGGGAGGGTATGCGTAATGCATTTTTTCCCAGCGCAAACAAAAAAAAAAAAAAAAAAAGGTTAGGTTAGGTTGGGGGACCACCCCACAGTGCTTACGTCCTCGTCGTGTCCCCTGGAAACGGCCCAGTTCTGACCACCGTAACGGAGTGGCAGACTGGGTACGGCCAAAGTGCACTGTGCATTCGCAGCTTATTTTATCCTTTCTCTTTGCCTTGTCGAGTTTGCGAACCTGTCTGATTTTATTATGTCTAGCCCTATGCGGGATGCCTGCGGGCGCTTTTCGAAGCAACCAAAAGGCCCTTCTCAGGGCCAACCAAAAGGCCCTTCTCAGGGCCAACCAAAAGGCCCTTCTCAGGGCCAACCAAAAGGCCCTTCTCAGGGCCAACCAAAAGGCCCTTCTCAGGGCCAATCCGACGCTACGGCGTCAGAGGCTGGCCGCGCGACTTCTGCGGCCAGCTTCTTCGCAACGGCGGACGAGTCGTTGTCAGACGACTCGCTACTGACAGTGTCAGACGCGGACGACTCCATCGAGCGATCGCGGAAGCGCATCCACCGGAGTGGTGGGTCCGAGGGCTCCTCGGGCTCGGGGTCGACGCGGTTGCCGAAGGCTGGAAGGCCGACGGTGGCCGCGGAGACCCATGTCGTTGGGCTCGCAAACGCCCAGCGCCAGCTGGACCTGGCTCGGCGGGCTCAGCTGCAGCAGGAGCTGGAGGAGCGGGTCGCCGCCGCGGAAAAGCGGGCGCACGTCGCCCGGGCCAAGTCCGGGTACGGCGCGTCCCGCGTTTTGTACGCGGACAAGTCATTGGCGGAGCTGCAAAGGATGGCGGAAGAGGACGAGGAGGAGATTGTGGAGGTCGCCTCTAAGTCCTCCAACCTGAAGGGCACCCTGCAGAAGGCCCTAAAATGTAGAGCCGCGAGCTTGCGCGGTGTCGTCGCGGAGCTGGTGCAGCGCACGACCAGCGACGAGACGCGGCAACTGCAGGCGAGGGTGGATCGCCTGCAGTCGGAGGTTAGCCAGCTTCATCGGAAGCTGGCTGAGGTCACGGCCCGACCACAACAGGCCGAGACGAGCCCTGCGGCAGAGGGCCCTCCCTCCAACCTTGAGGACATCATCCGCAAGGTGGTGCGGGAGGAGAGGGCCTACACGAGAGCCTGCATCGCAGGCATCGAGGACCGGCTCCTGCCGGAGAAGCGCCTCCGGCCACCGCTTGCGGCGGATGCGACGCACTGCGAGCCGGCACCGTCCACCTCCTCCCAGGCGGAAGACGCCCTCCTCCTCCCCTCGACGACCCCGTCCAACGAGTGGACGGAGGTGGTCCGTAAGGGGAAGGCCAAGAAGTCGGCGACGGCCGTCCCCGCCGGCGGCTGGTCCCCCCGAAAACCGCGGCCGTCGTGGTGACTCTCACCGCAGAGGCTGCGGACCGAGGGGAGACCTACATGTCCGTCTTGGTGCGGGCGCGTGCGAATGCCGATCCCACCCAACTGGGGATCGGCAGCGTCACTTGCCGCAAGACGCAAGCCGGGGCTCGCATCTTTGAGTTCCCGGGGAAGGAGGGGAGTGCCCATGCGGACCTCTTTGCCGCCAAGCTAAAGGAGGTCATCGCCGATTCGGCCAAGGTGGCGCGACCGGTCAAGTCAGCGGCCATAGAGGTCGCTGACTTGGACGATTCCGTCACCAAGGAGGAGGTGGTGGCGGCGGTCGCAGCGATAGGGGGCTGTGGCATCGCGGCGGTCCAAGGCAGGGCCATAAGGCCCGGCCGCGGCGGCATGGGCACCATCCGCCTAGAGTGCCCAATCGCCGCTGCCAAAGCCGTCCTTGCCAAGGGACGGCTTACCGTCGGATACAGCTCGGGTGCCGTCCGGGCGCTCGAGGAGCAGCCCCTGCGGTGTTTCCGGTGCCTCGGCATCGGACACACCCGGCCCCTGTGTCCGTCCGCGGTGGACAGGACGGACACGTGCTTCCGGTGCGGCAAGGAGGGCCACAAGGCCGCCTCCTGCGAGGCCGCCACGCCGCACTGCGCGGTGTGTGCCGCCAGTGGCTGCCCGGCAGGCCACATGATGAAGGGGAGGAACTGCAATCCTCCCCCTACGCGGGGCAAAGCACAGGCGCCGAGCGGTCCTGCTGCTGCTGCTGCGAAAAGCACCGTCGCTCCTGCGACGGTGGCTGCGGAGGGGGGTGCGATGTCCGACTGATGGGCTGGGTCGAGCATCGCATCCTGGTGTCGCGGTCTCCCACAGACTCCCCTCCCCTCTCGCTCTTAGAGAGGGGACCGGGATACGTGGCCGCCGCGTGGGGAGAGTTGGCCCTGGTAGGGGTCAACTTCTCCCCAAACCGCCCTGGTCCGGGGATCGGACAGGACCTCTCGCTTCCCGGCGTGGTCAACTGGGGAGCGAGGGGGCAGCAGCAGTAGCCTCCTTTTGCGAGGACGCAATCTCGCAAAAGGAGGAGGCGGAGCGCGCGCCGCTGCGCCGCTCCGCAGACGAAGGGGTCGGAGAAGGCGCCGCCCTCTCCCTCCTCATGGTGGCGATGGGCATGGATGCCGCCGCCGGGGGCTTGGCTTAACCGCCTGGCCCAGAGGAAGGACACCTCTAAGATAAAAAACCACCCAATCCCAAGTTTTGAGAGCGCGGCGAGGGGATGAATGGCCGTTGGGAGTACGGTCGTTAGTGCTCTCACCTGTTGGTACCTCCCGCCCCCAACAGTATATAGGGCTACGTTTAAGGGTATGGAGCCACTGCCCGCGAAGGACCCCAATAATTGCTTCCATTCTCGTGGGAACTAATATGTAACAAACGACGTTGTTGAAGGAGGGAAAGTGCCTCGTGTACTTGTTGAGAGGATGGAGGGTGTGCTCTCGGACTCGGAGTCTGTGTCGAGTCTGATGACCGTTGCGAGCGCTGCGAGTGCAAACTCGATGCGCCCGTACAAGCGCCCTCGAAGTGATGCGGACTCGGGGTCGGATGCGGCCCTGAGTGACACTTCGCTACCGGCTGCGAAGGTCGGTGCCAAAAAAGGCGGGAGAGGTAGGCCGGTGTCGACGGGTAAGTACGTTGGCATCGGCTTGTCCAGGCGCGAGGTTGCGGCTGCCAAGAAGGCTGCAGCCGACGCCGATAAACAGGCGGAGGATGAGCGGCAGATTGCGGCTCTGACGGAAAGGGTGACGGAAGGGAGGGTCACCCGCCTGTCGGAGTCGTCCTCTGCTGCCTCCGTCATAGTCGTCGAGGCGGAAGATCTACCTGCCTCCGACCTCAACAAAAGAATGGTAGACGCTGTGGCTGCCATAAAGAGGGTCCAAAGAGTCTCTAAGGGCCTCAGTGGTGTTAGCCAGAAGGCACTCAAAGAGGCTGCGGCCTCGATACTGGAGAGTGCCGAGGTTCTACTCAGCCGCACCACCGGCGAAGAGGTGGCCTTATTAAGGGCACAAAATGCCAAGCTGGCGGCCCAAATGGCGGGACTCCGCAAGGAGTATGAGGAGCTCAAGGCGGAGATGGCGTCCTTCCGCCGCGAGTACCTCCGGAAGATTGTTGGGCCTGCCGCAGCCGCAGCTGCAGCCACAGCCACAGCCACAGCAGCAGCCCACACAACAGCAGCCGCCACCAGAGTCGGAGTTGGCTCGCCTTGTCCGTCAGGAGTTGGCGAGTCTCAACGCCCGATTCTCGGTGTTGGAGGGGAGGATTTTACGCCCTCCTCTAGCTGCAGACCAACGCAGTGTACCGGCGGCATCCTATGCGGCCAAAGCCGCAGCGCCTCGTGCCAACCAACAGGCACAAGCGGCTGCTGCTAAACCGGAGGAGACAACCCCAGTAGCCTTGTCTCAAGAAGGGGCGACTGGGCAGAGGAAAAAGAAGAAGAAGAGGAATAAAAGGAAAGCGGACGGGTCGAGTGCAGCGGCTGCCTCTATAGCGCCGCCAACACAATCCCCAACCGCCTCTTCACAAAAGGAGGCGGAATGGACAGTTGCGGGATCCAAACAGAATAAAAATAAGGCGCGCCGCGAGGCCAGGCAACGGGCCCAGAAGGAAGAGAGGGTGGCTCAAGCACGGGCTGCGAGGCTCCGTGCCCCTCGATCAACGGCTGTGGTTCTGACGCTGCAGCCGGGTGCGGAGGAGCGGGGTCTGACATATGCCGGGATCCTTTCCAAGGCGAAAGCCGAAATTTCTCTCAGTGCTCTCGGCATAACGGGCCTCCGGTGCAAGCCTACGGCTACCGGAGCCCGACTGTTGGAAATCTCGGGGGCTACAAGTGCCCCCAAGGCGGACGCGCTTGCCGAAAAACTAAAGGCGTCTCTCGGTAACGACGACGTCAGAGTGTCCAGGCCCACTAAGTGTGCAGATTTGCGAATATCGGGCCTGGACGACTCTGTCACCACTGAGGAGGTTGCCGCCGCCATCTCGAAGGCCGGAAACTGCCCGCCAGAACAAGTAAAGGCGGGCACAATTCGTTGGGGTGTCTCTGGCCTCGGGACAGTGTCAGTAAGCTGTCCCGTAGCAGCGGCCAACAAACTGAAGGAGGGCAGAAGACTGCTGATAGGATGGGTCTCGGCGCAGGTGACGCTCTTGACGCCCAAGCCCTTGCGGTGCTATCGTTGTCTCGAGCCGGGACACGTGGGTGTACGGTGCACCGCGGGGGTCGACCGCAGCCAACTGTGCTTCCGTTGCGGTCAGCCCGGTCATAAAGCTGGCTCATGCACAGCCGCGCCGCACTGCGTACTCTGTGCGGCATCCGGCAAGCCAGCCGATCACCGGAACGGGAGTAAGGCCTGCGCCAGGCCCACAAAGAGGAAGTACGGGACCAAGAACCAGCTGATTCATCCGTCGGCTTCTCAGGATGTTGGGGTACCAATAGAGGCAACCGGTTCCTCGCAACCGGCTCACCCACCGGTTGCGGCAGCAGATCCGCCGGGGACTGGGGAGGAGACATCACAAATGGACACCCAATAATGGCCCCAGGTCAGTTATGTCTCCTACAGAGTAACATAAACCACTGCGCCAGAGCTCAGGATCTCTTGCTCCAGAGCATGGCGCAGTGGTCAATCGATGTTGGATGCTCCCGACAGGCCTGTCGACATCGACGAGGAGGCGGAGTGGTTCCGGGAGAGCATGTCGCAAATCTGCGACGCTGCGATGCCCCGAGTCCGGCCGATACCATCCAGGCGCCAGGTGTACTGGTGGTCGCAGCAAATTGCGCATTTGCGCATCGCCTGCGTTGAGAGGCGACGCCAGTATGCCAGGTGCCGAAGAAGACGCCGCCGCTCTCCGTCAGCGGTGGCCATCGAGGCGGAACTATACCAGAGCTACAGGGAGGCGAAGAGCGCTCTCCAATTAGCCATCGTGCGGGCAAAGTCATCGGCCCGCGCAGAGCTGCTGGAGACTCTGGACCGAGATCCGTGGGGACGCCCCTACCGTATGGCGAGGGGCAAGATGCGCCAGTGGGCCCCCCCACTGTCCCGGAGTCTTCAGCCACAGCTATTGGAGGACGTGGTGAGCGCTCTGTTTCCCTTACGCCCAGAGCACACACCACCCGCTATGGTTCCGCCTTGGAATGTGCCCAACGCGGAAGACGACGACGACGACGACGTGCCCGAAGTGACATCTGCTACGCGGATGACACTCTCCTCACTGCCCGGGGGTGGAGCTTTGCGGAGGCGGCCTGTCTGGCCTCGGCTGGCGGATCCTTAGTCGCAGAGAGGATCCGCCGCCTGGGATTGAAGGTGGCGCTGCAAAAGACCGAGGCCGTTTTCTTTCGCGGGCCTCGGCAGCGCTGCCCTCCAGACGCCCACATCGTCGTAGAGGGCGTCAGGATAGAAGTCCAGCCCCAGATGAAGTATCTGGGTCTGGTGCTGGACGACAGGTGGCGCTTCGGCCCGCATTTCAGCGGGCTGTCGACGCGCCTCCTGAAAGCCGCTGACGCCCTCTCGTGGCTCCTCCCGAACCTGGGGGGGCCCAAGGAGAAATGCCGGCGGCTCTATGCCGGCATCCTCAGGAGCATGGCCCTTTACGGGGCCCCCATCTGGGCGGACTCCCTGCACAGGAGGGAGAATGCGACCGCCCTCCGCAAGCCCCAAAGGGCCATTGCACAGCGGGTGGCGAGGGCCTACCGCTCCGTAGGCTTTTCGGCGGCGTGCGCTCTGGCCGGCACCCCTCCTTGGGAGTTGGAGGCTTGGGTGCTGGCCAGAGTCTACGAATGGACTGCGCAGCGGAGGTCGCTCGGGGAGCGCCCTGTCGCCGAAGAACGGGAAGCCGTGCGGCGGGAGGCGAGGGACGCCATCGTCCTTCACTGGACGGAAGACCTCGCCACCGCCGCCTTCGGCCGCCGCACGTTGGACGCGCTCGGTCCGGTCCTGCAGGGCTGGCTCGAGCGGTCCCACGGTTTCCTCTCGTTCCGCCTGGTGCAGGTGTTGTCCGGCCACGGCTGCTTCGGAACGCACCTGCACCGGATTGGAAGGGAGGAGACCCCGGCCTGCCACGACTGCGGCGCGGCGGAGGACACGGCACAGCACACGCTCGAGGTGTGCCCAGCGTGGTCCGAGCCGCGCCGCGGTCTGACCGCGGTGGTCGGACAGGACCTCTCGCTCCCCAGCGTGATCAACGCCATGCTGGAGAGCGAGGGGGCCTGGTCAGCGGTAGCCTCCTTTTGCGAGGACGTAATCTCGCAAAAGGAGGAGGCGGAGCGCGCGCGGGAGGATGACCCTCTCGCTGCGCCGCTCCGCAGACGAAGGGGTCGGACAAGGCGCCGTCCTCTCCCTCCTCATGGTGGCGATGGGCGGGCGACAGGCACGGGGGTGCCCTCGCCCGCATTGCACCCATCACCACCTTCGTCTGTCACTCCCGGGCCCTTCCCCCTCCCCACGGGGGGGGCGTGAGGGGTCCGCCTTGGAGGGCCATCGTCGGCGGAGGACTGGATGTCAAGGCTTTGCCGGTTTCCCAGTTCCCCGCCACTCTGACGAAGCGGGAGTGTCGCTGGGTTATTTTAGTGGGTATACCGGGTCAGCCCGGGGAGTCCCACATAGCCCCCCATCCCCCGATGGGAGGGTATGCGTAATGCATTTTTTCCCAGCGCAAACAAAAAAAAAAAAAAAAAAAAAAAGGTTCCCCCCCAGTGGGTTCCCGCATTGTCGAGGCGGGGGGGCTCAGTAGCCGTGGCTTGGACACCCACGGTGAAGCGAAGAGGAACCCGAGGAGGGGCCGCTCGTCAGGGCTTTTGCCGACAAGCCGACGACGTAGCGGCCAACATGTAGGTTGCGGTGCCGCTTGGGCGACATCGCAACTGAGGCGGGCCGCGATGTCGTACCGGAGGCATCGCGGCTGAGGGTTGGAGGCCGCGGCGGGAGAGGAGTGCCGGTATTACGGTGCGCCGCTCTCCCTACCTTCCGCGGCCTTGACGGGGTCGCCACCGTTCGATGGCGGACGCGGTGGGGCCGCAGGGGAAGAGGAGTGTTGGTATGACGTTGGCCACTCTCCCTATCCTCTGCGGCCGAAAATTGGCAGGCGGCGGGGCCAATGACCTGACCCGTCGCAGGGGGACCAAGGGTGGCAGAGACGGGGTCGTCTGGCGCCCATGTGCTGGTTTGGTCCCTGGGGTGGTCACGGCGTGCTATGTGTTCTGGTGCGCCGGTGATGGGGAGTACTCCCCGGAGGAGGGTCCGGTGACGGACAGCCGCGGCGGGTTCACGGATGAGTGCTAACGCGTGCCCGTGTTCCCGCCATAAGCGGCAGAGGAGGACACCGTGGAGTTTTAGTGGGTTAGAGTCCCACATAACTGCACTATCTCCCCGTGGTAGTGCAGAATGCATGAGCATTTCTCCACGTATAAAAAAAAAAAAAAAAAAAAAGGTTAGGTTAGGTTCCCCCCCAGTGGGTTCCCGCATTGTCGAGGCGGGGGGGCTCAGTAGCCGTGGCTTGGACACCCACGGTGAAGCGAAGAGGAACCCGAGGAGGGGCCGCTCGTCAGGGCTTTTGCCGACAAGCCGACGACGTAGCGGCCAACATGTAGGTTGCGGTGCCGCTTGGGCGACATCGCAACTGAGGCGGGCCGCGATGTCGTACCGGAGGCATCGCGGCTGAGGGTTGGAGGCCGCGGCGGGAGAGGAGTGCCGGTATTACGGTGCGCCGCTCTCCCTACCTTCCGCGGCCTTGACGGGGTCGCCACCGTTTGATGGCGGACGCGGTGGGGCCGCAGGGGAAGAGGAGTGTTGGTATGACGTTGGCCACTCTCCCTATCTTCTGCGGCCGAAAATTGGCAGGCGGCGGGGCCAATGACCTGACCCGTCGCAGGGGGACCAAGGGTGGCAGAGACGGGGTCGTCTGGCGCCCACGTGCTGGTTTGGTCCCTGGGGTGGTCACGGCGTGCTATGTGTTCTGGTGCGCCGGTGATGGGGAGTACTCCCCGGAGGAGGGTCCGGTGACGGACAGCCGCGGCGGGTCCACGGATGAGTGCTAACGCGTGCCCGTGTTCCCGCCATAAGCGGCAGAGGAGGACACCGTGGAGTTTTAGTGGGTTAGAGTCCCACATAACTGCACTATCTCCCCGTGGTAGTGCAGAATGCATGAGCATTTCTCCACGTAAAAAAAAAAAAAAAAAAAAAAAAAAAAAGGTTAGGTTAGGTTCGGGGGACCACCCCACAGTGCTTACGTCCTCGTCGTGTCCCCTGGAAACGGCCCAGCTCTGACCACCGTAACGGAGTGGCAGACTGGGTACGGCCAAAGTGCACTGTGCATCGTTGCTATTTTATTTTATCCTGACTTGCGAGTATACGATCTGACGGAAAATGCCGAGCCCTATGCGGGATGCCTGCGGGCGCTTTTCGAAGCAAACAAAAGGCCCTTCTCAGGGCCAACCAAAAGGCCCTTCTCAGGGCTAACCAAAAGGCCCTTCTCAGGGCCAACCAAAAGGCCCTTCTCAGGGCCAATCCGACGCTTCAGCGTCAGAGGCTGGCCGCGCGACTTCTGCGGCCAGCTTCTTCGCAACGGCGGACGAGTCGTTGTCAGACGACTCGCTACTGACAGTGTCAGACGCGGACGACTCCATCGAGCGATCGCGGAAGCGCATCCACCGAAGTGGTGGGTCCGAGGGCTCCTCGGGCTCGGGGTCGACGCGGTTGCCGAAGGCTGGAAGGCCGACGGTGGCCGCGGAGACCCATGTCGTTGGGCTCTCGAACGCCCAGCGCCAGCTGGATCTGGCTCGGCGGGCTCAGCTCCAGCAGGAGCTGGAGGAGCGGGTCGCTGCCGCGGAAAAGCGGGCGCACGTCGCCCGGGCCAAGTCCGGGTACGGCGCGTCCCGCGTTCTGTACGCGGACCGGTCATTGGCGGAGCTGCAGAGGATGGCGGAAGAGGACGAGGAGGAGATTGTGGAGGTCGCCTCTAAGTCCTCCAACCTGAAGGGCACCCTGCAGAAGGCCCTAAAATGTAGAGCCGCGAGCTTGCGCGGTGTCGTCGCGGAGCTGGTGCAGCGCACGACCAGCGACGAGACGCGGCAACTGCAGGCGAGGGTGGATCGCCTGCAGTCGGAGGTCAGCCAGCTTCATCAGAAGCTGGCTGAGGTCACGGCCCGGCCACAACAGGCCGGGACGAGCCCTGCAGCAGAGGGCCCTCCCTCCAACCTTGAGGACATCATCCGCAAGGTGGTGCGGGAGGAGAGGGCCTTCACAAGAGCCTGCATCGCAGGCATCGAGGACCGGCTCCTGCCGGAGAAGCGCCTCCGGCCGCCGCTTGCGGCGGATGCGACGCTTTGCGAGCCGGGACCGTCCACCTCCGCCCAAGCGGAAGACGCCCTCCTCCTCCCCTCGACGACCCCGTCCAACGAGTGGACGGAGGTGGTCCGCAAGGGGAAGGCCAAGAAGTCGGCGACGGCCGTCCCTGCCGTCCGCGCCCCCACCGCTCCCAGCCAGTCGCAGCAGACGACCGGCAAGGGAAAGGCGACGGCGAAAGGGAGGGGAAAGAGGCGGCTGGTCCCCCCGAAAACCGCGGCCGTCGTGGTGACTCTCACCGCGGAGGCTGCGGACCGAGGGGAGACCTACATGTCCGTCCTGGTGCGGGCGCGTGCGAATGCCGATCCCACCCAACTGGGGATCGGCAGCGTCACTTGCCGCAAGACGCAAGCCGGGGCTCGAATCTTCGAGTTCCCGGGGAAGGAGGGGAGTGCCCATGCGGACCTCTTTGCCGCCAAGCTGAAGGAGGTAATCGCCGATTCAGCCAAGGTGGCCCGACCGGTCAAGTCAGCGGCCATAGAGGTCGCTGACTTGGACGACTCGGTCACCAAGGAGGAGGTGGTGGCGGCGGTCGCAGCTGTAGGGGGCTGTGGCATCGCGGCGGTCCAAGCCAGGGCCCTAAGGCCCGGCCGCGGCGGCATGGGCACCATCCGCCTAGAGTGCCCAATCGCCGCTGCCAAAGCCGTCCTTGCCAAGGGACGGCTTACCGTCGGATACAGCTCGGGTGCCGTCCGGGCGCTCGAGGAGCAGCCCCTGCGGTGTTTCCGGTGCCTCGGCATCGGACACACCCGGCCCCTGTGTCCGTCCGCGGTGGACAGGACGGACACGTGCTTCCGGTGCGGCAAGGAGGGCCACAAGGCCGCCTCCTGCGAGGCCGCCACGCCGCACTGCGCGGTGTGTGCCGCCAGTGGCTGCCCGGCAGACCACATGATGAGGGGGAGGAACTGCAATCCTCCCCCTAAGCGGGGCAAAGCACAGGCGCCGACCGGTCCTGCTGCTGCTGCGAAAAGCACCGTCGCTCCTGCGACGGTGGCTGCGGAGGGGGGTGCGATGTCCGACTGATGGGTAGGGTCGAACATCGCATCCAGGTGTCGCGGTCTTCCACGGACTCCCCTCCCCTCTCGCTCTTAGAGAGGGGACCGGGATACGTGGCCGCCGCGTGGGGAGAGTTGGCCCTGGTAGGGGTCAACTTCTCCCCAAACCGCCCTGGTCCGGTGATCGGACAGGACCTCTCGCTTCCCGGCGTGGTCAACGCCATGCTGGGGAGCGAGGGGGCCTGGGCAGCAGCAGTAGCCTCCTTTTGCGAGGACGCAATCTCGCAAAAGGAGGAGGCGGAGCGCGCGCCGCTGCGCCGCTCCGCAGACGAAGGGGTCGGAGAAGGCACCGCCCTCTCCCTCCTCATGGTGGCGATGGGCGGGCGACAGGCACGGGGGTGCCTTCGCCCGCATTGCACCCATCACCACCCTCGTCTGTAACTCCCGGGCCCCTCCCCCTCCCCACGGGGGGGGCGTGAGGGGTCCGCCTTGGAGGGCAATCGTCGGCGGAGGACTGGACGTCAAGGCTTTGCCGGTTTCCCAGTCCCCCGCCACTAGGACGAAGCGGGAGTATCGCTGGGTTATTTTAGTGGGTATACCGGGTCAGCCCGGGGAGTCCCACATAGCCCCCCATCCCCCGATGGGAGGGTATGCGTAATGCATTTTTTCCCAGCGCAAACAAAAAAAAAAAAAAAAAAAAAAAAAAAAAAAAAAAAAAAGGTTCCCCACCGAAGTGATCCCCACGTTGTCGTCGTGGTGGGGCTTGCGTGTCCCGATCCTGGATCTCGCCTTGAGGTTCAGGTGAGGGGCATTACCAAGAGGGACACAAGGAGGGGTCGCTCCTGATCTGTCGACGCTAGTCGACCAGGCAAGGACGCGGCCACCGCCGCTGAGGTGCAGGCGCACCGAAGCGGCGTTCGTTTGTCTCCTCGTTCATCGAGGAACAAACCTTTCGGCGGGTCCGCTGAGTCGGGTTGGCCGGACAGCGGACGGAGGCATGTTTAATGCCGCCGCCGGGGGCTTGGCTTAACCGCCTGGCCCAGAGGAAGGACACCTCTAAGATAAAAAACCACCCAATCCCAAGTTTTGAGAGCGCGGCGAGGGGATGAATGGCCGTTGGGAGTACGGTCGTTAGCGCTCTCACCTGTTGGTACCTCCCGCCCCCAACAGTATATAGGGCTACGTTTAAGGGTATGGAGCCACTGCCCGCGAAGGACCCCAATAATTGCTTCCATTCTCGTGGGAACTATATGGATTTAAATAAATTAAAAACAAAAACAAACGACGTTGTAGGAGAGAAAGTGCCTCGGGTACTTGTAGAGAGGATTGAGGGTGTGCTCTCGGACTCGGAGTCTGTGTCGAGTCTGATGACCGTTGCGAGCGCTGCGAGTGCAAACTCGATGCGCCCGCACAAGCGCCCTCGAAGTGATGCGGACTCGGGGTCGGATTCGGCCCTGAGTGACACTTCGGTGCCGGCTGCGAAGGTCGGTGCCAAAAAAGGCGGGAGAGGTAGGCCGGTGTCGACGGGCAAGTACGTTGGCATCGGCTTGTCCAGGCGCGAGGTTGCGGCTGCCAAGAAGGCTGCAGCCGACGCAGACAAACAGGCGGAGGATGAGCGGCAGATTGCGGCTCTGACGGAAAGGGTGACGGAAGGGAGGGTCACCCGCCTGTCGGAGTCGTCCTCTGCTGCCTCTGTAATAGACGTCGAGGCGGAAGAACTACCTGCCTCCGACCTCAATCAGAGAATGGTTGACGCTGTGGCTGCCATAAAGAGGGTCCAAAGAGTATCTAAGGGCCTCAGTGGGGTTAGCCAGAAGGCACTCAAAGAGGCTGCGGCCTCAATACTGGAGAGTGCCGAGGTGCTACTCAGCCGCACCACAAGCGAGGAGGCAGCATTACTGAGGGCGCAAAATGCCAAGCTGGCGGCTCAAATGGCGGGACTCCGCAAGGAGTATGAGGAGCTCAAGGCGGAGATGGCGTCCTTCCGCCGCGAGCACCTCCGGAAGGAGTTGGGCCTGCCGCAGCCGCAGCAGCAGCAGCCACAGCAGCAGCCCACACAGCAGCGGCCACAGCAGCAGCCCGCACAGCAGCAGCCGCCACCAGAGTCGGAGTTGGCTCGCCTTGTCCGTCAGGAGTTGGCGAGTCTCAACGCCCGATTCTCGGTGTTGGAGGGGAGGATCTTACGCCCTCCTCTAGCTGCAGATCAACGCAGCGTACCGGCAGCATCTTATGCGGCCAAAACCGCAGCACCTCGTGCCAACCAACAGGCGCAAGCGGCTGCTACAATACCGGAGGAGACCACCCCAGTAGCCCTGTCCCAAGACAAGGCGACTGGGCAGAAGACAAAGAAAAAGAAGAAGAATAAAAAGAAGACGGAGAAGTCGAGTGCAGCGGCTGCTACTACGGTGCCGCCAGCACAGTCCCCAATCGCCTCTTCGCAAAGGGAGGCGGAATGGACGGTTGCGGGCTCTAAACGAAATAAAAATAAGGCGCGCCGCAAGGCCCGGCAACAGGCCCAGAAAGGAAAGCAAGCACAGGCTGCGAGGCTCCGTGCCCCTCGTTCAACAGCTGTGGTGTTGACACTGCAGCCAGGCGCGGAGGAGCGGGGTCTAACATATGCCGGGATCCTCTCAAAGGCGAAAGCCGAAATCTCATTGAGTGATCTCGGCATAACGGGCCTCCGGTGCAAGCCCACGGCTACCGGAGCCCGACTGCTGGAAATCTCGGGGGCTACAAGTGCCCCCAAAGCGGACGCCCTTGCTGAAAAGCTAAAGGCGTCTCTCGGAAATGACGACGTCAGAGTGTCCAGGCCCACTAAGTGTGCAGATTTGCGAATCTCGGGCCTGGACGACTCAGTCACCAGTGAGGAGGTTGCCGCCGCCATCTCGAAAACCGGCAATTGCCCGCCAGAACAAGTAAAGGCGGGCACAATCCGTAGGAGTATCTCTGGCCTCGGGACAGTCTTAGTAAGCTGTCCCGTAGCGGTGGCCAACAAACTGAAGGAGGGCAGGAGGCTGCTGGTAGGATGGGTCTCGGCGCAGGTGACGCTCTTGACGCCCAAGCCCTTGCGGTGCTATCGTTGTCTCGAGCCGGGACACGTGGGTGTACGGTGCACCGCGGGGGTCGACCGCAGCCAACTGTGCTTCCGCTGCGGTCAGCCCGGTCATAAGGCTGGCACCTGCACAGCCGCGCCGCACTGCGTACTCTGTGCGGCATCCGGCAAGCCAGCCGATCACCGGACCGGGACTAAGGCCTGCGCCAGGCCCACAAAGAGGAAGTCCGGGAACACACAGCCGGTTCATCCGCCGGCTTCTCAGGATGTTGGTGTAGCAACGGAGGCAACCGGTTCCTCGCAACCGGCTCACCCACCGGTTGCGGCAGCAGATCCGCCGGGGACTGGGGAGGAGACTATAATGGACACCCAATAATGGCCCCAGTCCATCTATGTTTCCTCCAAGGTAACCTAAACCACTGCGCCAGAGCTCAGGATCTCTTGCTCCAGAGCATGGCGCAGTGGTCAATCGATGTGGCAGTCGTCGCCGAGCCGTATTTTGTGCCGCCCAGGGATGACTGGGTGTGCGACACTAACGGTTCGGTGGCGCTTATAAGGAGGTCTGCCGTGGACACCCCGCTCTTTGAGGCCGTCACCCGGGGGCGGGGATATGTCACGGCAGTTCTTGGCAATACTATGGTCGCGGGGGTGTATTTCGCCCCCAGCCTATCTCTCGCCGACCTCGAGCAGGTCATCTCGGATTTGGGCACGGTCGTCAGTCGTAGTCGTCCTCGTCCCGTTCTCGTCTTGGGGGACTTCAACGCCAAGTCTGTGGCATGGGGTTCCCCGACAACTGATGTGCGGGGCGAGTTGGTGGAGGAGTGGGCGGTCGAGCAGGGCCTGCTCCTGCTGAACCGGGGTTGCGTGCAGACATGCGTGCGACAGTGGGGCGGGTCAATAGTGGACCTCACGTTCGCTAGCCCCGCTCTCGCGCGCCGTGTCCATGGCTGGCACGTAGTGGAGGACGTGGAGACGCTGTCTGATCACAGATATATCAGATTCAGTGTCTCCACCCAGACCTCGGTCGGGCCGGCCCAAGCAGCCCCGGTGGGCGTTGGAGACGGTCCGCGTTGGGCAATGAAGCGGCTGGACAGGGAGGCTCTCCTGGAGGCCTCTATCGTGCAGGCCTGGTTGGATGCTCCCGACAGGCCTGTCGACATCGACGAGGAGGCGGAGTGGTTCCGGGAGAGCATGTCGCAAATCTGCGACGCTGCGATGCCCCGAGTCCGGCCGTTACCATCCAGGCGCCAGGTGTACTGGTGGTCGCAGCAAATTGCGCATTTGCGCATCGCCTGCGTTGAGAGGCGACGCCAGTATGCCAGGTGCCGAAGAAGACGCCGCCGCTCTCCGTCAGCGGTGGCCATCGAGGCGGAACTATACCAGAGCTACAGGGAGGCGAAGAGCGCTCTCCAATTAGCCATCGTGCGGGCAAAGTCATCGGCCCGCGCAGAGCTGCTGGAGACTCTGGACCGAGATCCGTGGGGACGCCCCTACCGTATGGTGAGGGGCAAGATGCGCCAGTGGGCCCCCCCACTGTCCCGGAGTCTTCAGCCACAGCTATTGGAGGACGTGGTGAGCGCTCTGTTTCCCTTACGCCCAGAGCACACACCACCCGCTATGGTTCCGCCTTGGAATGTGCCCAACGCGGAAGACGACGACGACGACGTGCCCGAAGTGACCCGGGTAGAGTTGAGAGTGGCGGTGTCGCGTATAAAAAACACCGCCCCAGGGCCCGACGGCATTCCAGGCCGTGCATGGGTCCTGGCCATGAGGGCTCTCGGGCCCCGACTAGAAGGACTCTTAAGCGCATGTTTAGAGCGGGGCCAGCTTCCACGCCGGTGGAAGACCGGAAAGCTGGTCCTGCTAAAGAAGGAGGGGCGCCCCGCAGACTCACCGTCTGCCTACCGGCCCATTGTGCTGCTGGACGAGGTGTGTAAGATATTCGAGCGAATCATCGCCGACCGCCTCGTCCGGCACATGAGCAACGAGGGGCCGGATCTGGCGGACAACCAGTTTGGTTTCCGTCAGGGGCGCTCCACAGTGGACGCAATCATGCGCGTAAGGGTCCTGGCGGAGGAGGCAGTCGCCCGGGGTGAGGTGGTCTTGGCGGTGTCGCTCGACATCGCCAACGCTTTCAACACCTTGCCCTGGAATACGATCAGAGAGGCGCTCCGGTATCACGGGGTGCCAGGCTACCTCCGCCGCATTATCGGGGCCTATTTGTCGGATAGAGCGGTAGTTTACCCGGGTCGTGAAGGATGGGGTCGGCGAGAAATGTCGTGCGGTGTTCCGCAGGGGTCGGTACTGGGGCCGCCCCTGTGGAACATAGGCTACGACTGGGCTCTGCGCGGTGCTCTTCTCCACGGAGTCGGCGTGACATGCTACGCCGACGACACGCTAGTGACAGCACGTGGGAAGACGTACCGGCAGGCGGCCATACTGGCGACGGCCGGGGTCGCGCATGTCGTTGGTAGGATCCGGCGGTTGGGCCTGGAGGTGGCCTTGCACAAATCCGAGGCCCTCTGTTTTCACGGGCCGAGGAATAAGCCACCTCCGGGTTCAAACATCGTGGTAGGAGGGGTCTCCATAGCTGTCGAGTCGACGATGAAGTATTTAGGACTCGTCCTCGACAGCCGGTGGAGCTTCGGGCCGCACTTCCAGCGGCTCGCGCCCCGCTTGTTGGGCGCCGCTTCAGCGCTCTCGCGCTTGCTGCCCAACTTGGGGGGTCCAAATACCTCCTGCCGGAGGCTCTACACAGGGATCGTACGGTCCATGGCGCTTTACGCCGCGCCAGTGTGGGCGGATGCCCTGACGGCCCGTAACATCGCCTTGCTAAGAAGGCCGCAAAGAGCGATGGCCGTCAGGGTAATAAGGGGATACCGTACGATCTCCTTCGAGGCGGCGAGCCTCCTAGCCGGATCCCCGCCCTGGGACCTAGAGGCGGAACTCCTCGCGTCACTCTATACATGGCGCGAGGAAGCGGTGGGGCGGGGCGAGCGCCTGGTGCCTCGACAAGTTGAGGCGCGCAGGGCAGAGCTCCGCCAGGTCCTAGTGGCGAAATGGGAGCAGCGACTTGCGCGACCCACGGCAGGGCACGCCGCGATAGCGGCGGTAAGACCCGTGATGATGGATTGGCTGGAGAGACGCCACGGCGCCCTCAGCTTCCGGCAGACGCAGGTGCTTACCGGACATGGGTGTTTCGGGAAGTACCTGTGTCGGATAGGCCGGGAGCCGACGCCCGAATGTCACCACTGTGACAGCTGCCGCGAGGACACGGCGCTGCACACGTTGGAGGAGTGCCCAGCTTGGGCAGTGCAACGCCGTGACTTAGTCGCGGCAGTCGATGCTGCGGGCGACCTCTCGCTTCCGGCCGTCATTTCATGCATGGTCGGGAGCGAGAGCGGCTGGACGGCCGTCGCCTCCTTTTGTGAGGACGTAATGTCGGCAAAGGAGGCGGCGGAAAGGGAGAGAGAAGCTGTTACCTCTCTCCCGGCCCGCAGCAGACGCACCGGGCGTCGCAGGGTGGCGAACGATCTCCGGCCACCATAGGGCGCGGCCTGCGGGCGACAGACTAGGGGCGTCTGTCGCCCGATCAGAAACAGGCCTCGAGGCGGCGGCGTAGTGTTCCGCGCGCGCCTCTCAGTTGGAGTACCTGCGGCCGCTGGGTGACGGCCGCAGAGGGTGACGGGGCCCGCCTACAAACATCTGGCGGGCCAATACCTGTCGGGGGCGCGGATGAATGCGCAAGCGATACCCGTACCCCCGGCAATAGGTACAGGAAGGGAACACCGGGGTGGTTTTTAGTCAGTAAGAGTCTGACAGACCCCGCCGCCCACCCCAGGGCGGCGGACATCCATGAGGATTTTCCCCCCGCAAAAAAAAAAAAAAAAAAAAAAGGTTAGGTTAGGTTAGGTTAGGTCCCCCCCGGTGGGTTCCCGCATTGTCGAGGCGGGGGGGCTCAGTAGCCGTGGCTTGGACACCCACGGTGAAGCGAAGAGGGACCCGAGGAGGGGCCGCTCGTCAGGGCTTTTGCCGACAAGCCGACGACGTAGCGGCCAACATGTAGGTTGCGGTGCCGCGTGGGCGACATCGCAACTGAGGCGGGCCGCGATGTCGTACCGGAGGCATCGCGGCTGAGGGCTGGAGGCCGCGGCGGGAGAGGAGTGCCGGTATTACGGTGCGCCGCTCTCCCTACCTTCCGCGGCCTTGACGGGGTCGCCACCGTTCGATGGCGGACGCGGTGGGGCCGCAGGGGAAGAGGAGTGTTGGTATGACGTTGGCCACTCTCCCTATCCTCTGCGGCCGAAAATTGGCAGGCGGCGGGGCCAATGACCTGACCCGTCGCAGGGGGACCAAGGGTGGCAGAGACGGGGTCGTCTGGCGCCCATGTGCTGGTTTGGTCCCTGGGGTGGTCACGGCGTGCTATGTGTTCTGGTGCGCCGGTGATGGGGAGTACTCCCCGGAGGAGGGTCCGGTGACGGACAGCCGCGGCGGGTTCACGGATGAGTGCTAACGCGTGCCCGTGTTCCCGCCATAAGCGGCAGAGGAGGACACCGTGGAGTTTTAGTGGGTTAGAGTCCCACATAACTGCACTATCTCCCCGTGGTAGTGCAGAATGCATGAGCATTTCTCCACGTAAAAAAAAAAAAAAAAAAAAAAAAGGTTAGGTTAGGTGAAGCGAAGAGGAACCCGAGGAGGGGCCGCTCGTCAGGGCTTTTGCCGACAAGCCGACGACGGAGCGGCCAACATGTAGGTTGCGGTGCCGCTTGGGCGACATCGCAACTGAGGCGGGCCGCGATGTCGTACCGGAGGCATCGCGGCTGAGGGTTGGAGGCCGCGGCGGGAGAGGAGTGCCGGTATTACGGTGCGCCGCTCTCCCTACCTTCCGCGGCCTTGACGGGGTCGCCACCGTTCGATGGCGGACGCGGTGGGGCCGCAGGGGAAGAGGAGTGTTGGTATGACGTTGGCCACTCTCCCTATCCTCTGCGGCCGAAAATTGGCAGGCGGCGGGGCCAATGACCTGACCCGTCGCAGGGGGACCAAGGGTGGCAGAGACGGGGTCGTCTGGCGCCCATGTGCTGGTTTGGTCCCTGGGGTGGTCACGGCGTGCTATGTGTTCTGGTGCGCCGGTGATGGGGAGTACTCCCCGGAGGAGGGTCCGGTGACGGACAGCCGCGGCGGGTTCACGGATGAGTGCTAACGCGTGCCCGTGTTCCCGCCATAAGCGGCAGAGGAGGACACCGTGGAGTTTTAGTGGGTTAGAGTCCTACATAACTGCACTATCTCCCCGTGGTAGTGCAGTATGCATGAGCATTTCTCCACGTAAAAAAAAAAAAAAAAAAAAAAAAAAGGTTAGGTTAGGTTAGGTTAGGTTTTTTTTTTTTTTTTTTTTTTTTTTTTTTTTTTTTTTTTGGCAGGAGTGGGAAATCCTCATGGACACCCAGACTGTCCCACTGGTGATGCAGTCTGGGTAGTGCCGGACTCTTACCGGCTAAAACCACACTCCTGCCCAAGGACCCGGTTCTCTCCGATATTGCGGTCGGAGGCTTTCATAACTTGTTTCCTTTTAGGGGCGTTAAATTTTTGATGTTCATATTTTCAGGTGATGGCGGCATATTTCATTCCTTTCTGTGTTTGTACCACTTTGGTCTACTAAGGTTTAAGGCAATACTATTACTTACCTATTTTATGTTATTCCTAATGTATGTTCTTATCCTAGTTTTATTTCTATTTAATTATTTCCTATATATGTTAAGAATGTTTAGATATACATTTTTTTTTTTTTTTTTTTTTTTTTTTTTTTTTTTTTTTCTTTTGTTTTAATTACTTAACTTACTTATACTTTAACACTTAGTATAATATACTTTACTATATTTACTGTGTTAATTTACTTAGTCTATTTTTTATTTCTATCTATAACTATTTTAATTATTTTTAGGCAAAAGTCTAGGAATTTATTTCTGGTTTCTTGATTTAACATAATTGTGCATATATTTTCTTTACTTATTTTAATATCTATTTTGTTTTCCAGGTTAAATCTGTCAAGCTGAAACACTGGACACTCAGCTATCAGGTGCAGGATGGATTCTTCCGCGACCGGGTCACAATTGCAAGCAGGTGAGTCTTTTTTCTTAAAGCGGTTTAGGTTAGGTTAGGTTAGGTTAGGTTAGGTTAGGTTAGGTTTTTTTTTTTTTTTTTTTTTTTTTTTTTTTTTATATATACTCCTACCTCCAACATGATCGGAGCCTATGCCTGTCTGCTTTACGTTCATTCCAGTTCTCGCATTTATGCCTCTCGTACTTCCATTCCTCATACTTGTTCTTTCTGTCATTCATCCTCATTTATGCCATATGGGTGGGATTCCCAACTATCATCTTCGATCTATGTAACTTGTATTTTATTTCTTTCTTTTACATTATCGGGTGTTACAAAAGGTGGGTAGGCAATTTTTATTGAATCACTTTTACATTTTTACTTATCTAATCTTATATCTAAATACAGTTTCTTATTCGTTTACTTAACTTCTTAAAGTATTTGACATTTTCTTTTTTTCTTAAATTTACTTCTATTACAGAGACAGGGGTGTAGTTCTTATTTTTGCTTACACCTAAACAATTATCCTTATTCTAAGCTTATTTCTATTTTCACATATTGTATTTATTTCCTATTTTATTCAACATATTTTACAAATTTTTATACTATGCTAGCCTCTAAATATAGTACACTATATTGTGACAGCATATTTACTTATGCGGTTTTGTTTCGATCAATTACTCTTTTTGCTATATATCTACAATAATCCAAGAATATTTCTGCATCTTTACTTTTTATTATGTCCTTCACAGTGTTCGGTTTTATTTCTATGCCTAATGTATTTTCAGCATTAAAGCGGCGTTTTGCGAACTGTGGGCAGTCGAATAGTAAGTGCGGGACCGATTCGCTTGCATCCGGGTCGCAAATGCACGATGGACTCTCCTTGCACTTGAAGCGGTTCAAGTACTCAGAGAATCCACCGTGCCCCGTCATTATCTGTGTATCTAGGCCACTTGTTCCCATCCTGCGAATTATTTTATATGCCTCCCGCACGTCAGGGAAGAACAGCTTTGTTACGGATGCGGTGTCACTGGTTTCATACCTACGGTTCCATTCATCAAGCGTCGCCATACGTATGCTTCGCCTGATGAATGAGATCGGGCACCGATCGTAGTCAGGCTTTCTTTTGGAGTTTTCAGCGGCCTCTTTTGCTAGTTGGTCAGCTCTTTCATTCCCCAGCAGCCCTACGTGAGCTTTAATCCAGAACAAGTTTACCACCTTGTTCTGGTGGGATGCAGATCTTATATTTTCCCTAGCTTCTACAGCAAGAGGGTGGTGCGAA
This sequence comes from Oligia fasciuncula, assembly GCA_963082905.1. Taxonomy (NCBI): domain Eukaryota; kingdom Metazoa; phylum Arthropoda; class Insecta; order Lepidoptera; family Noctuidae; genus Oligia; species Oligia fasciuncula. The sequence goes on along the minus strand of OY720391.1, from coordinate 138,122 downwards.
CCGGGATTCGTGATTGCTTGGAGAGCCGCCATTGAGTCACTGAAAACTCCGAAAGATGATTCCTTGCGCCTAATTATCTCCCTAGTTGCCCTTGTTATTGCTAGGAGTTCCGCCTGGTAAACTGAGCAATAATTTGATAGAGCAAGTTTGAGGGCTCTGGTCTCAGTCTCACCATTCCATATGGACAGTGAAGCACCAACCCCTCCTCCGATTTTGCTCCCGTCCGTAAAGATACGGACGTCAAAGTTGCAGTTGTTGTCCAGTTGCTCTTGGTTCACCAGACTGTTGAACTGCAATGTGTCACGTGCCGCGGGATGGGGATCCTCTACTGCAGCAGTCATTCGCTCGACCTCCCTGCCCAGCAGCGACGCCTGGGGCACCCCCCTTCTGGCCTCGTACAGTGATGCTGCCTCGGTTAGGTTAGGTTAGGTTAGGTTAGGTTAGGTTAGGTTGGGGGACCACCCCACAGTGCTTACGTCCTCGTCGTGTCCCCTGGAAACGGCCCAGCTCTGACCACCGTAACGGAGTGGCAGACTGGGTACGGCCAAAGTGCACTGTGCATTCGCAGCTTATTTTATCTTTTATCTTTGCCTTGTCGAGTTTGCGAACTGTTGGAATTTTATCATGTCTAGCCCTATGCGGGATGCCTGCGGGCGCTTTTCGAAGCAACCAAAAGGCCCTTCTCAGGGCCAACCAAAAGGCCCTTCTCAGGGCCAACCAAAAGGCCCTTCTCAGGGCCAACCCGACGCTTCGGCGTCAGAAGCTGGCCGCGCGACTTCTGCGGCTAGCTTCTTCGCAGCGGCGGACGAGTCGTCTGACAGCGACTCGCTGCTCTCTGTGTCGGACGCGGACGACTCCACCGGAGCGCGTTCGCTCAAGCGAATCCACCGGAGTGGTGGGTCCGAGGGCTCCTCGGGCTCGGGGTCGACGCGGTTGCCGAAGGCTGGAAGGCCGACGGTGGCCGCGGAGACCCATGTCGTTGGGCTGGCGAACGCCCAACGCCAACTGGATCTGGCTCGGCGGGCTCAGCTCCAGCAGGAGCTGGAGGAGCGGGTCGCCGCCGCGGAAAAGCGGGCGCACGTCACCCGGGCCAAGTCCGGGTACGGCGCGTCCCACGTTCTGTACGCGGACAAGTCATTGGCGGAGCTGCAGAGGATGGCGGAAGAGGACGAGGAGGAGATTGTGGAGGTCGCCTCTAAGTCCTCCAACCTGAAGGGCACCCTGCAGAAGGCCCTAAAATGTAGAGCCGCGAGCTTGCGCGGTGTCGTCGCGGAGCTGGTGCAGCGCACGACCAGCGACGAGACGCGGCAACTGCAGGCGCGGGTGGATCGTCTGCAGTCGGAGGTCAGCCAGCTTCATCAGAAGCTGGCTGAGGTCACGGCCCGGCCACAACAGGCCGGGACGAGCCCTGCAGCAGAGGGCCCTCCCTCCAACCTTGAGGACATCATCCGCAAGGTGGTGCGGGAGGAGAGGGCCTACACGAGAGCCTGCATAGCAGGTATCGAGGACCGGCTCCTACCGGAGAAGCGCCTCCGGCCGCCGCTTGCGGCGGATGCCACGCAGCGCGAGCCGGGACCGTCCACCTCCGCCCAGGCGGACGACGCCCTCCTCCTCCCCTCGACGACCCCGTCCAACGAGTGGACGGAGGTGGTCCGCAAGGGGAAGGCCAAGAAGTCGGCGACGGCCGTCCCCGCCGTCCGCGCCCCCACCGCTCCCAGCCAGTCGCAGCAGACGACCGGCAAAGGAAAGGCGACGGCGAAAGGGAGGGGAAAGAGGCGGCTGGTCCCCCCGAAAACCGCGGCCGTCGTGGTGACTCTCACCGCGGAGGCTGCGGACCGAGGGGAGACCTACATGTCCGTCCTGGTGCGGGCTCGTGCGAATGCCGATCCCACCCAACTGGGGATCGGCAGCGTCACTTGCCGCAAGACGCAAGCCGGGGCCCGCATCTTCGAGTTCCCGGGGAAGGAGGGGAGTGCCCATGCGGACCTCTTTGCCGCCAAGCTCAAGGAGGCAATCGCCGATTCGGCCAAGGTGACCCGACCGGTCAAGTCAGCGGCCATAGAGGTCGCTGACTTGGACGACTCGGTCACCAAGGAGGAGGTGGTGGCGGCGGTCGCAGCTGTAGGGGGCTGTGGCATCGCGGCGGTCCAAGCCAGGGCCATAAGGCCCGGCCGCGGCGGCATGGGCACCATCCGCCTAGAGTGCCCAATCGCCGCTGCCAAAGCCGTCCTTGCGAAGGGGCGGCTTACCGTCGGATACAGCTCGGGTGCGGTCCGGGCGCTCGAGGAGCAGCCCCTGCGGTGTTTCCGGTGCCTCGGCATCGGACACACCCGGCCCCTGTGTCCGTCCACGGTGGACAGGACGGACACTTGCTTCCGTTGCGGCAAGGAGGGCCACAAAGCCGCCTCCTGCGAGGCCGCCTCGCCGCACTGCGCGGTGTGTGCCGCCAGTGGCTGCCCGGCAGGCCACATGATGAAGGGGAGGAACTGCAATCCTCCCCCTACGCGGGGCAAAGCACAGGCGCCGAGCGGTCCTGCTGCTGCTGCGAAAAGCACCGTCGCTACTGCGACGGTGGCTGCGGAGGGGGGTGCGATGTCCGACTGATGGGCAGGGTCGAGCATCGCATCCTGGTGTCGCGGTCTCCCACAGACTCCCCTCCCCTCTCGCTCTTAGAGAGGGGACCGGGATACGTGGCCGCCGCGTGGGGAGAGTTGGCCCTGGTGGGGGTCAACTTCTCCCCAAACCGCCCTGGTCCGGGGATCGGACAGGACCTCTCGCTTCCCGGCGTGGTCAACGCCATGCTGGGGAGCGAGGGGGCCTGGGCAGCAGCAGTAGCCTCCTTTTGCGAGGACGCAATCTCGCAAAAGGAGGAGGCGGAGCGCGCGCCGCCGCGCCGCTCCGCAGACGAAGGGGTCGGAGAAGGCACCGCCCTCTCCCTCCTCATGGTGGCGATGGGCGGGCGACAGGCACGGGGGTGCCTTCGCCCGCATTGCACCCATCACCACCCTCGTCTGTAACTCCCGGGCCTCTCCCCCTCCCCACGGGGGGGGCGTGAGGTCCGCCTTGGAGGGCAATCGTCGGCGGAGGACTGGACGTCAAGGCTTTGCCGGTTTCCCAGTCCCCCGCCACCAGGACGAAGCGGGAGTATCGCTGGGTTATTTTAGTGGGTATACCGGGTCAGCCCGGGGAGTCCCACATAGCCCCCCCATCCCCCGATGGGCGGGTATGCGTAATGCATTTTTTCCCAGCGCAAACAAAAAAAAAAAAAAAAAAAAAAAAAGGTTAGGTTAGGTTAGGTTGGGGGACCACCCCACAGTGCTTACGTCCTCGTCGTGTCCCCTGGAAACGGCCCAGCTCTGACCACCGTAACGGAGTGGCAGACTGGGTACGGCCAAAGTGCACTGTGCTTTCGTAGCGATTTTATTTTATCTTGTCTTGTGCGTTTACGAACCTGTCGGAATTTTATTTTATTATGTCTAGCCCTATGCGGGATGCCTGCGGGCGATTTTTAAAAAAGAAAAAAGGCCCTTCTCAGGGCCAAACCAAAGGCCCTTCTCAGGGCCAACCCTCAGACGCTTCGGCGTCAGAGGCTAGCCGCGCGCCGTCTGCGGCTAGCTTCTTTGGAACGGCGGAAGACTCGTCCGACAACGACTCACTCATCAGTGTGTCGGAAGCGGACGACTCCCGATCGCGAAAGCGAACACACCTCAGCGGTGGGTCCGAGGGCTCCTCGGCCTCGGGGTCGACGCGGTTGCCGAAGGCGAAAAAGCCGACGGTGGCCGCGGAGACCCATGTCGTTGGGCTCACGAACGCCCAACGCCAACTGGACCTGGCTCGGCGGGCTCAGCTCCAGCAAGAGCTGGAGGAGCGAGTTGCCGCCAAGGAGAAGCGGGCGCACGTCGCCCGGGCCAAGGCCGGCTACGGTGCGTCCCGCGTCCTATACGCGGACCACTCTCTAGCAGAGCTAGAGAAAATGGCGGAGGAGGACGAGGAGGAGATTGTCGAAGTCGCCTCTAAGTCCTCCAACCTGAAGGGGACCTTACAAAAGGCCCTAAAGTGCAGGGCCGCCAGTATGCGCGGTGTCGTCGCGGAGCTGGTGCGTCGAAAGGCCAGCGACGAGACGCGGCAACTGCAGGCGAAGGTGGATCGCCTGCAGTCGGAGGTCAGCCAGCTTCATCAGAAGCTGGCTGAAGCCACGGCCCGGCCACAACAGGCCAAGACGAGCCCTGCGGCAGAGGGCCCCTCCTCCAACCTTGAGGAAATTATCCGCAAGGTGGTGCGGGAGGAGAGGGCCTTCACAAGAGCCTGCATCGCAGGCATCGAGGACCGGCTCCTGCCGGAGAAGCGCCTCCGGCCGCCGCTTGCGGCGGATGCGACGCCCTGCGAGCCGGGACCGTCCACCTCCGCCCAAGCGGAAGACGCCCTCCTCCTCCCCTCGACGACCCCGTCCAACGAGTGGACGGAAGTGGTCCGAAAGGGGAAGGGCAAAGGGAAGAAGTCGGCGACGGCCGTCCCTGCTGTCCGCGCCGCCACCGTTCCCACCCAGTCGCAGACGACCGGCAAGGGAAAGGGGACGGCGAAAGGAAAAGGGAGGGGTAAGGCTCGCCTGGTCCCCCCGAAAACCGCGGCCGTCGTGGTGACGCTCACCGCGGAGGCTGCGGAACGGGGGGAGACGTACGCGTCCGTCTTGGTGCGGGCGCGTGCCAATGCCGACCCCGCCCAATTGGGGATCGGCAGCGTCACTTGCCGCAAGACGCAGGCCGGGGCTCGAATCTTCGAGTTCCCGGGGGCGGAGGGGAGTGCCCATGCCGACCTCTTCGCAGCCAAGCTCGCGGAGGTCGTGTCGGATTCGGCCAAGGTGGCCCGGCCGGTCAAGTCGGCGGCCATAGAGGTGGCCGACTTGGACGACTCCGTCACCAAGGAGGAGGTGGTGGCGGCGGTCGCAGCGGTAGGGGGCTGCGGTATCGCGGCGGTCCAAGGCAGGGCCATAAGGCCCGGCCGCGGCGGCATGGGCACCATACGCCTCGAGTGCCCAATCACCGCCGCCAGGGCTGTCCTTGCCAAGGGACGGATCTTGGTCGGATTCAGCTCGGGTGCGGTTCGGGCGCTCGAAGAGCAGCCCCTGCGGTGTTTCCGGTGCCTCGGCATCGGACACACCCGGCCCCTGTGTCCGTCCACAGTCGACAGGACGGACACCTGCTTTCGCTGCGGCAAGGAGGGCCACAAGGCCGCCTCCTGCGAGGCCGCCACGCCGCACTGCGCGGTGTGTGCCGCCAGTGGCTGCCCGGCAGGCCACATAATGAAGGGGAGGAATTGCAATCCTCCCCCTAAGCGGGGCAAAGCGCAGGCGCCGACCGGTCCTGCTGCGGCTGCCAAGAGCACCGTCGTTCCTGCGACGGTGGCTGCGGAGGGGGGTGCGATGACCATCGATGGATAGGGTCGAACATCGCATCCTCCAGGCGAACGCCAACCACTGCAGGGCAGCCCAGGATCTGCTGATGCAGACCATGGCTGAGTGGTTGGTGGACTTGGCGGTGGTCGCCGAGCCTTACTCGGTCCCCGGCCGTTGGCTGGGCGACCGGGACGGCTTGGTGGCGTTGGTGTCGCGGTCTTCCACGGACTCCCCTCCCCTCTCGCTCTTAGAGAGGGGACCGGGATACGTGGCCGCCGCGTGGGGAGACATGGCCCTGGTAGGGGTCTACTTCTCCCCAAACCGCCCTCTCTCGGACTTTGAGGATTTCCTCGAGGTCCTCACCGCAGTCGTAGGGAGGGCGGCGCCACGCCAGGTCGTGGTGCTGGGCGACCTGAACGCCAAGTCGGCGGCCTGGGGCAACCCGGCCGCAGGTTGCAACGTCCGGGGACGCGCCGTCGAGTTCTGGGCGGCCTCTTGCGGTGTGTCCCTCCTCAACAGGGGGGCGGTCCACACGTGTGTGCGGCAACACGGCGGGTCGGTGGTGGACGTCTCGCTTGCCACCCCCGCGCTAGCCGCCCGCGTCGTCAACTGGCGGGTGGAGATGGTGGAGACGTTGTCGGACCACCGATATGTGCGGTTCGACATCTCCACCCAGGGGGGGGGGACGGCCCGCGCCGGGCAATCTCCCTTCCCGCGGTGGGCACTCACCCGCCTGGACCGAGAGGCAGCCGAGGAGGCGGCCTTCCTCCAGGACTGGCTGTCGCCCCCTGTCGAGGTCCTGGACGTGGACGCCGCAGCGGTCGGGCTCAGGGGGTCCCTGACCGAGGTGTGCGACTCCAGCATGCCTCGGTCACGCCGCCCGCCTCCCCGTCGTGCCGTCTATTGGTGGACGGAGGAGCTGTCGGGTCTCCGGAGTGCCTGCGTGGCGGCCAGGAGGGCCTACACGCGGAGCCGACGCCGCAGCGCCCGAAACCGCGTCCCCGCGGAAGAGGACCGCCTTTACGCCTCTTACCGAGAGGCGAAGACGGTCCTCAAGGCGGCGATGGGCGCTGCAGAAGACTCGGCGAGGGCCGAGATGCTGGAGGGTCTCGACAGGGACCCGTATGGGAGACCGTACAAGGCGGCGCGGAACCAGCTCCGCCCCTATGGTCCCCCCCTGACGGAGACCCTCGAGCCAGCGTTGCTGGATGGGGTGGTCCGGTCCCTGTTTCCGCGCAGGACCGACTTCGCCCCACCAACGATGGCTCCCCCGCAAGGGGCGGCTCCACCGGAGGAGGAGGTACCCCCGGTGACGGCGTCGGAATTCCGCGAGGGGGTCCTCAGCCTCCGCGCCAAGAAGACGGCCCCCGGACCAGACGGCGTCCCGGCACGGGTGGTGGCGATCGCCGCCTCCCAAATGGAGGAAAGGTTTCGGGACCTCTTCAGCGCGTGCTTTACGGCTGGGAGGTTCCCGAAACTGTGGAAGGAGGGGCAGCTCTGCCTCCTCCGAAAGGAGGGACGCCCGGTGGACTCCCCATCGGCATACCGGCCCATCGTCCTGCTCGATGAGGTCGGTAAGATGTTCGAGGGGATCGTCGCGTCCCGGCTCGCTGGTCTTTTGCGGGGAGTGGGGCCGGACCTGTCGGACGCCCAATTCGGCTTCCGTCGAGGGCGTTCGACGATCGACGCGCTGGCCCTGCTCAAAGGCCAGGTGAAGGAGGCGGTGGAGGCGGGGGACGGAGTGCTGGCGGTGTCGTTCGACATTGCAAATGCCTTCAACTCCGTCCCCCATTCGACAATATTGGAGGCGCTCCGATATCACGGAGTGCCCCAATATCTGCGGAACCTCCTGGCCAGCTACTTGGAGGGCCGAGAGGTCCTCCTCGTGGACAAAACGGCCACGGTGAGGCGATACGGCGCAGAGTCCGGTGTTCCGCAGGGGTCAGTGCTGGGGCCCCCCCTGTGGAACATCGGTTTCGACTGGCTGCTGCGGGGAGCCCTCCTTCCGGGCACGAGTGTCATCTGCTACGCGGATGACACTCTCCTCACTGCCCGGGGGAGGAGCTTTGGGGAGGCGGCCTGTCTGGCCTCGGCTGGCGGATCCTTGGTCGCAGAGAGGATCCGCCGGCTCGGATTGAAGGTGGCGCTGCACAAGACCGAGGCCGTATTCTTCCGCGGGCCTCGGCAGCGCTGCCCTCCAGACGCCCACATCGTCGTAGAGGGCGTCAGGATAGCGGTCCAGCCCCAGATGAAGTATCTGGGTCTGGTGCTGGACGACAGGTGGCGCTTCGGCCCGCATTTCAGCGGGCTGTCGACGCGCCTGTTGAAAGCTGCTGACGCCCTCTCGTGGCTCCTCCCGAACCTGGGGGGGCCCAAGGAGAAATGCCGGCGCCTCTATGCCGGCATCCTCAGGAGCATGGCCCTTTACGGGGCCCCCATCTGGGCGGACTCCCTCCACAGGAGGGAGAACGCGACCGCCCTCCGCAAGCCCCAAAGGGCCATCGCACTGCGGGTGGCGAGGGCCTACCGCTCGGTGGGATTTTCGGCGGCGTGCGCTCTGGCCGGCACCCCTCCTTGGGAGTTGGAGGCTTGGGTGCTGGCCAGAGTCTATGAGTGGACTGCGCAGCGGAGGGCGCTCGGGGAGCGCCCCGTCGCCGAAGAACGGGAAGCTGTCCGGCGGGAGGCGAGGGACGCCATCGTCCTCCACTGGACGGAGGACCTCGCCACCGCCGCTTTCGGCCGCCGCACGTTGGACGCGCTCGGTCCGGTCCTGCAGGGCTGGCTCGAGCGGTCCCACGGTTTCCTCTCGTTCCGCCTGGTGCAGGTGTTGTCCGGCCACGGCTGTTTCGGAACGCACCTGCACCGGATTGGAAGGGAGGAGACCCCGGCCTGCCATGACTGCGGCGCGGCGGAGGACACGGCACAGCACACGCTTGAGGTGTGCCCAGCGTGGTCCGAGCTGCGCCGCGGTCTGACCGCGGTGGTCGGACAGGACCTCTCGCTCCCCGGCGTGATCAACGCCATGCTGGAGAGCGAGGGGTCCTGGTCAGCGGTAGCCTCCTTTTGCGAGGACGTCATCTCGCAAAAGGAGGAGGCGGAGCGCGCGCGGGAGGATGACCCTCTCGCTGCGCCGCTCCGCAGACGAAGGGGTCGGAGAAGGCGCCGTCCTCTCCCTCCTCATGGTGGCGATGGGCGGGCGACAGGCACGGGGGTGCCTTCGCCCGCATTGCACCCATCACCACCTTCGTCTGTCACTCCCGGGCCCTTCCCCCTCCCCACGGGGGGGGCGTGAGGGGTCCGCCTTGGAGGGCCATCGTCGGCGGAGGACTGGATGTCAAGGCTTTGCCGGTTTCCCAGTCCCCCGCCACTCTGACGAAGCGGGAGTGTCGCTGGGTTATTTTAGTGGGTATACCGGGTCAGCCCGGGGAGTCCCACATAGCCCCCCATCCCCCGATGGGAGGGTATGCGTAATGCATTTTTTCCCAGCGCAAACAAAAAAAAAAAAAAAAAAAAAAAAAAAAGGTTAGGTTAGGTTAGGTTAGGTTAGGTTAGGTTGGGTTAGGTTAGGTTAGGTTGGGGGACCACCCCACAGTGCTTACGTCCTCGTCGTGTCCCCTGGAAACGGCCCAGCTCTGACCACCGTAACGGAGTGGCAGACTGGGTACGGCCAAAGTGCACTGTGCCTTCGTAGCTATCAATTTTATTTTATCTGCCTTGTGTGTTGCGAAATTGCTGTGAATTTTATTATGTCGAGCCCTATGCGGGATGCCTGCGGGCGCTTTTCGAAGCAACCAAAAGGCCCTTCTCAGGGCCAACCAAAAGGCCCTTCTCAGGGCCAGCCAAAAGGCCCTTCTCAGGGCCAACCAAAAGGCCCTTCTCAGGGCCAATCCGACGCTTCGGCGTCAGAGGCTGGCCGCGCGACTTCTGCGGCCAGCTTCTTCGCAACGGCGGACGAGTCGTTGTCAGACGACTCGATACTGACTGTGTCGGACGCGGACGACTCCATCGAGCGATCGCGGAAGCGCATCCACCGGAGTGGTGGGTCCGAGGGCTCCTCGGGCTCGGGGTCGACGCGGTTGCCGAAGGCTGGAAGGCCGACGGTGGCCGCGGAGACCCATGTCGTTGGGCTCTCGAACGCCCAGCGCCAGCTGGATCTGGCTCGGCGGGCTCAGCTCCAGCAGGAGCTGGAGGAGCGGGTCGCCGCCGCGGAAAAGCGGGCGCACGTCGCCCGGGCCAAGTCCGGGTACGGCGCGTCCCGCGTTCTGTACGCGGACCGGTCTCTGGCGGAGCTGCAGAGAATGGCGGAGGAGGACGAGGAGGAGATCGTGGAGGTCGCCTCTAAGTCCTCCAACCTGAAGGGCACCCTGCAGAAGGCCCTGAAGTGTAGGGCCGCCAGCATGCGCGGTGTCGTCGCGGAGCTGGTGCAGCGAACGACCAGCGACGAGACGCGGCAGCTGCAGGCGAGGGTGGATCGCCTGCAGTCGGAGGTCAGCCAGCTTCATCAGAAGCTGGCTGAGGTCACGGCCCGGCCACAACAGGCCGGGACGAGCCCTGCGGCAGAGGGCTCTCCCTCCAACCTTGAGGACATCATCCGCAAGGTGGTGCGGGAGGAGAGGGCCTTCACAAGAGCCTGCATCGCAGGCATCGAGGACCGGCTCCTGCCGGAGAGGCGCCTCCGGCCGCCGCTTGCGGCGGATGCGACGCACTGCGAGCCGGGACCGTCCACCTCCGCCCAAGCGGAAGACGCCCTCCTCCTCCCCTCGACGACCCCGTCCAACGAGTGGACGGAGGTGGTCCGCAAGGGGAAGGCCAAGAAGTCGGCGACGGCCGTCCCTGCCGTCCGCGCCCCCACCGCTCCCAGCCAGTCGCAGCAGACGACCGGCAAGGGAAAGGCGACGGCGAAAGGGAGGGGAAAGAGGCGGCTGGTCCCCCCGAAAACCGCGGCCGTCGTGGTGACTCTCACCGCGGAGGCTGCGGACCGAGGGGAGACCTACATGTCCGTCCTGGTGCGGGCGCGTGCGAATGCCGATCCCACCCAACTGGGGATCGGCAGCGTCACTTGCCGCAAGACGCAAGCCGGGGCTCGAATCTTCGAGTTCCCGGGGAAGGAGGGGAGTGCCCATGCGGACCTCTTTGCCGCCAAGCTGAAGGAGGTAATCGCCGATTCAGCCAAGGTGGCCCGACCGGTCAAGTCAGCGGCCATAGAGGTCGCTGACTTGGACGACTCGGTCACCAAGGAGGAGGTGGTGGCGGCGGTCGCAGCTGTAGGGGGCTGTGGCATCGCGGCGGTCCAAGCCAGGGCCCTAAGGCCCGGCCGCGGCGGCATGGGCACCATCCGCCTAGAGTGCCCAATCGCCGCTGCCAAAGCCGTCCTTGCCAAGGGACGGCTTACCGTCGGATACAGCTCGGGTGCCGTCCGGGCGCTCGAGGAGCAGCCCCTGCGGTGTTTCCGGTGCCTCGGCATCGGACACACCCGGCCCCTGTGTCCGTCCGCGGTGGACAGGACGGACACGTGCTTCCGGTGCGGCAAGGAGGGCCACAAGGCCGCCTCCTGCGAGGCCGCCACGCCGCACTGCGCGGTGTGTGCCGCCAGTGGCTGCCCGGCAGACCACATGATGAGGGGGAGGAACTGCAATCCTCCCCCTAAGCGGGGCAAAGCACAGGCGCCGACCGGTCCTGCTGCTGCTGCGAAAAGCACCGTCGCTCCCGCGACGGTGGCTGCGGAGGGGGGTGCGATGTCCGACTGATGGGCAGGGTCGAACATCGCATCCTGGTGTCGCGGTCTCCCACGGACTCCCCTCCCCTCTCGCTCTTAGAGAGGGGACCGGGATACGTGGCCGCCGCGTGGGGAGAGTTGGCCCTGGTGGGGGTCAACTTCTCCCCAAACCGCCCTGGTCCGGGGATCGGACAGGACCTCTCGCTTCCCGGCGTGGTCAACGCCATGCTGGGGAGCGGGGGGGCCTGGGCAGCAGCAGTAGCCTCCTTTTGCGAGGACGCAATCTCGCAAAAGGAGGAGGCGGAGCGCGCGCCGCTGCGCCGCTCCGCAGACGAAGGGGTCGGAGAGGGCACCGCCCTCTCCCTCCTCATGGTGGCGATGGGCGGGCGACAGGCACGGGGGTGCCTTCGCCCGCATTGCACCCATCACCACCCTCGTCTGTAACTCCCGGGCCCCTCCCCCTCCCCACGGGGGGGGCGTGAGGGGTCCGCCTTGGAGGGCAATCGTCGGCGGAGGACTGGACGTCAAGGCTTTGCCGGTTTCCCAGTCCCCCGCCACTAGGACGAAGCGGGAGTATCGCTGGGTTATTTTAGTGGGTATACCGGGTCAGCCCGGGGAGTCCCACATAGCCCCCCATCCCCCGATGGGAGGGTATGCGTAATGCATTTTTTCCCAGCGCAAACAAAAAAAAAAAAAAAAGGTTAGGTTAGGTTAGGTTAGGTTAGGTTGGGGGGGGGGACCACCCCACAGTGCTTACGTCCTCGTCGTGTCCCCTGGAAACGGCCCAGCTCTGACCACCGTAACGGAGTGGCAGACTGGGTACGGCCAAAGTGCACTGTGCATCGTTGCGATTTTATTTTATTCTACTGCCTTGTACGTATACGAACCTGCGGGAATTTTATTATGTCGAGCCCTATGCGGGATGCCTGCGGGCGCTTTTCGAAGCAACCAAAAGGCCCTTCTCAGGGCCAACCAAAAGGCCCTTCTCAGGGCCAACCAAAAGGCCCTTCTCAGGGCCAACCAAAAGGCCCTTCTCAGGGCCAACCAAAAGGCCCTTCTCAGGGCCAATCCGACGCTTCGGCGTCAGAGGCTGGCCGCGCGACTTCTGCGGCCAGCTTCTTCGCAACGGCGGACGAGTCGCTGTCAGACGACTCGTTACTGACAGTGTCAGACGCGGACGACTCGATCGAGCGATCGCGGAAGCGCATCCACCGGAGTGGTGGGTCCGAGGGCTCCTCGGGCTCGGGGTCGACGCGGTTGCCGAAGGCTGGAAGGCCGACGGTGGCCGCGGAGACCCATGTCGTTGGGCTCTCAAACGCCCAACGCCAGCTGGACCTGGCTCGGCGGGCTCAGCTGCAGCAGGAGCTGGAGGAGCGGGTCGCCGCCGCGGAAAAGCGTGCGCACGTCGCCCGGGCCAAGTCTGGCTACGGCGCGTCCCGCGTGGTATATGCGGACCGGTCTCTGGCGGAGCTCCAGAGAATGGCAGAGGAGGACGAGGAGGAGATCGTGGAGGTCGCCTCTAAGTCCTCCAACCTGAAGGGCACCCTGCAGAAGGCCCTAAAGTGTAGAGCCGCGAGCATGCGCGGTGTTGTCGCGGAGCTGGTGCAGCGGAAGACCAGCGACGAGACGCGGCAACTGCAGGCGAGGGTGGATCGCCTGCAGTCGGAGGTCAGCCAGCTTCATCAGAAGCTGGCTGAGGTCACGGCCCGGCCACAACAGGCCGAGACGAGCCATGCGGTAGAGGGCCCTCCCTCCAACCTTGAGGACATCATCCGCAAGGTGGTGCGGGAGGAGAGGGCCTTCACCAGAGCCTGCATAGCAGGGATAGAGGACCGGCTCCTGCCGGAGAAGCGCCTTCGACCACCGCTTGCGGCGGATACGCGTCAGAACGAGCCGGGACCGTCCACCTCCGCCCAGGCGGAAGACGCCCTCCTCCTCCCCTCGACGACCCCGTCCAACGAGTGGACGGAGGTGGTCCGCAAGGGGAAGGCCAAGAAGTCGGCGACGGCCGTCCCCGCCGTCCGCGCCCCCACCGCTCCCAGCCAGTCGCAGCAGACGACCGGCAAGGGAAAGGCGACGGCGAAAGGGAAGGGAAAAAGGCGGCTGGTCCCCCCGAAAACCGCGGCCGTCGTGGTGACTCTCACCGCGGAGGCTGCGGACCGAGGGGAGACCTACATGTCCGTCTTGGTGCGGGCGCGTGCGAATGCCGATCCCACCCAACTGGGGATCGGCAGCGTGACATGCAGGCGGACTCAGGCCGGGGCTCGAATCTTCGAGTTCCCGGGGAAGGAGGGGAGTGCCCATGCGGACCTCTTTGCCTCCAAACTGAAGGAGGTGATCGCTGATTCGGCCAAGGTGGCCCGACCGGTCAAGTCAGCGGCCATAGAGGTCGCTGACTTGGACGACTCGGTCACCAAGGAGGAGGTGGTGGCGGCGGTCGCAGCGATAGGGGGCTGTGGCATCGCGGCGGTCCAAGGCAGGGCCATAAGGCCCGGCCGCGGCGGCATGGGCACCATCCGCCTAGAGTGCCCAATCGCCGCTGCCAAAGCCGTCCTTGCCAAGGGACGGCTTACCGTCGGGTACAGCTCGGGTGCCGTCCGGGCGCTCGAGGAGCAGCCCCTGCGGTGTTTCCGGTGCCTCGGCATCGGACACACCCGGCCCCTGTGTCCGTCCGCGGTGGACAGGACGGACACGTGCTTCCGGTGCGGCAAGGAGGGCCACAAGGCCGCCTCCTGCGAGGCCGCCACGCCGCACTGCGCGGTGTGTGCCGCCAGTGGCTGCCCTGCAGACCACATGATGAGGGGGAGGAACTGCAATCCTCCCCCTAAGCGGGGCAAAGCACAGGCGCCGACCGGTCCTGCTGCTGCTGCGAAAAGCACCGTCGCTCCCGCGACGGTGGCTGCGGAGGGGGGTGCGATGTCCGACTGATGGGCAGGGTCGAACATCGCATCCTGGTGTCGCGGTCTCCCACGGACTCCCCTCCCCTCTCGCTCTTAGAGAGGGGACCGGGATACGTGGCCGCCGCGTGGGGAGAGTTGGCCCTGGTGGGGGTCAACTTCTCCCCAAACCGCCCTGGTCCGGTGATCGGACAGGACCTCTCGCTTCCCGGCGTGGTCAACGCCATGCTGGGGAGCGAGGGGGCCTGGGCAGCAGCAGCAGCCTCCTTTTGCGAGGACGCAATCTCGCAAAAGGAGGAGGCGGAGCGCGCGCCGCTGCGCCGCTCCGCAGACGAAGGGGTCGGAGAAGGCACCGCCCTCTCCCTCCTCATGGTGGCGATGGGCGGGCGACAGGCACGGGGGTGCCTTCGCCCGCATTGCACCCATCACCACCCTCGTCTGTAACTCCCGGGCCCCTCCCCCTCCCCACGGGGGGGGGGCGTGAGGGGTCCGCCCTGGAGGGCAATCGTCGGCGGAGGACTGGACGTCAAGGCTTTGCCGGTTTCCCAGTCCCCCGCCACTAGGACGAAGCGGGAGTATCGCTGGGTTATTTTAGTGGGTATACCGGGGCAGCCCGGGGAGTCCCACATAGCCCCCCATCCCCCGATGGGAGGGTATGCGTAATGCATTTTTTTCCCAGCGCAAAAAAAAAAAAAAAAAAAAAAAAAAAAAAAGGTTAGGTTGGGGGACCACCCCACAGTGCTTACGTCCTCGTCGTGTCCCCTGGAAACGGCCCAGCTCTGACCACCGTAACGGAGTGGCAGACTGGGTACGGCCAAAGTGCACTGTGCATCGTTGCGATTTTATTCTGTTTTTATTGTCTTGTGCGTATACGAACCTGTCGGATTTTATTATGTCGAGCCCTATGCGGGATGCCTGCGGGCGATTTTTAAAGAAAAAAGGCCCTTCTCAGGGCCAAACCAAAGGCCCTTCTCAGGGCCAACCCTCAGACGCTTCGGCGTCAGAGGTTAGCCGCGCGCCTTCTGCGGCGAGCCTATTTGGCACGGCGGAGGACTCGTCCGACAACGACTCACTTGTCAGTGTGTCGGACTTGGACGACTCCCGATCGCGAAAGCGAACCCACCTCAGTGGTGGGTCCGAGGGCTCCTCGGCCTCGGGGTCGACGCGGGTGCCGAAGGCTAAAAAGCCGACGGTGGCCGCGGCGACCCATGTCGTTGGGCTCGCGAACGCCCAACGCCAGCTGGACCTGGCCCGGCGGGATCAGCTACAACGGGAGCTGGAGGAGCGGGTTGCCGCCAGGGAGAAGCGGGCGCACGTAGCCCGGGCTAAGGCCGGGTACGGTGCGTCCCGCGTCCTATACGCGGACCACTCTCTAGCAGAGCTAGAGAAAATGGCGGAGGAGGACGAGGAGGAGATCTGCGAGGTCGCCTCTAAGTCCTCTAACTTAAAGGGGACCTTGCAAAAGGCCCTGAAGTGCCGGGCCGCAAGCATGCGCGGTGTCGTCGCGGAGCTTGTAAAGCGTAAGGCCTCCGACGAGACGCGGCAACTGCAGGCGAAGGTGGATCGCCTGCAGTCGGAGGTCAGCCAGCTTCATCAGAAGCTGGCTGAGGCCACGGCCCGGCCACAACAGGCCAAAACGAGCCCTGCGGCAGAGGGCCCCTCCCCCAACCTTGAGGAAATTATCCGCAAGGTAGTACGGGAGGAGAGGGCCTTCACGAGAGCCTGCATTGCAGGAATAGAGGACCGGCTCCTACCGGAGAAGCGCCTCCGGCCGCCGCTTGCGGCGGATGCGGCGCAGCGCGAGCCGGTACCGTCCACCTCCGCCCAGGCGGAAGACGCCCTCCTCCTCCCCTCGACGACCCCGTCCAACGAGTGGACGGAGGTGGTCCGTAAGGGGAAGGGGAAGGGCAAGAAGTCGGCGACGGCCGTCCCTGCCGTCCGCGCCGCCACCGTTCCCACCCAGTCGCAGACGACCGGCAAGGGAAAGGGGACGGCGAAAGGGAGAGGGAGAGGAAAGGGGCGGCTGGTCCCCCCGAAAACCGCAGCCGTCGTGGTGACGCTCACCGCAGAGGCTGCGGAACGGGGGGAGACGTACGCGTCCGTCTTGGTGCGGGCGCGTGCCAATGCCGACCCCGCCCAATTGGGGATCGGCAGCGTCACCTGCCGCAAGACGCAGGCCGGGGCTCGAATCTTCGAGTTCCCGGGGGCGGAGGGGAGTGCCCATGCCGACCTCTTCGCAGCCAAGCTGCAGGAGGCGATCGCCGATTCGGCCAAGGTGGCCCGGCCGGTCAAGTCGGCGGCCATAGAGGTGGCCGACTTGGACGACTCCGTCACCAAGGAGGAGGTGGTGGCGGCGGTCGCAGCGGTAGGGGGCTGCGGCATCGCGGCGGTCCAAGGCAGGGCCATAAGGCCCGGCCGCGGCGGTATGGGCACCATACGCCTCGAGTGCCCAATCGCCGCCGCCAAAGCCGTCCTTGCCAAGGGACGGCTCACGGTCGGGTTCAGCTCGGGTGCCGTCCGGGCGCTCGAGGAGCAGCCTCTACGGTGTTTCCGGTGCCTCGGCATCGGACACACCCGGCCCCTGTGTCCGTCCGCGGTGGACAGGACGGACACGTGCTTCCGCTGCGGCAAGGAGGGCCACAAGGCCGCCGCCTGCAAGGCCGCCACGCCGCACTGCGCGGTGTGTGCCGCCAGTGGCTGCCCGGCAGACCACACGATGAGGGGGAGGAACTGCAATCCTCCCCCTAAGCGGGGCAAAGCGCAGGCGCCGACCGGTCCTGCTGCGGCTGCCAAGAGCACCGTCGTTCCTGCGACGGTGGCTGCGGAGGGGGGTGCGATGTCCATCGATGGATAGGGTCGAACATCGCATCCTTCAGGCGAACGCCAACCACTGCAGGGCAGCCCAGGATCTGCTGATGCAGACCATGGCTGAGTGGTTGGTGGACTTGGCGGTGGTCGCCGAGCCTTACTCGGTCCCCGGCCGTTGGCTGGGCGACCGGGACGGCTTGGTGGCGTTGGTGTCGCGGTCTTCCACGGACTCCCCTCCCCTCTCGCTCTTAGAGAAGGGACCGGGATACGTGGCCGCCGCGTGGGGAGACATGGCCCTAGTAGGGGTCTACTTCTCCCCAAACCGCCCTCTCTCGGACTTTGAGGATTTCCTCGAGATCCTCACCGCAGTCGTAGGGAGGGCGGCGCCACGCCAGGTCGTGGTGCTGGGCGACCTGAACGCCAAGTCGGCGGCCTGGGGCAACCCGGCCGCGGGTTGCAACGTCCGGGGACGTGCCGTCGAATTTTGGGCGGCCTCGTGCGGTGTGTCCCTCCTCAACAGGGGGGCGGTCCACACGTGTGTGCGGCAACACGGCGGGTCGGTGGTGGACGTCTCGTTTGCCACCCCCGCGCTAGCCGCCCGCGTCGTCAACTGGCGGGTGGAGATGGTGGAGACGTTGTCGGACCACCGATATGTGCGGTTCGACATCTCCACCCAGGGGGGGGGGACGGCCCGCGCCGGGCAATCTCCCTTCCCGCGGTGGGCACTCACCCGCCTGGACCGAGAGGCAGCCGAGGAGGCGGCCTTCCTCCAGGACTGGCTGTCGCCCCCTGTCGAGGTCCTGGACGTGGACGCCGCAGCGGTCCGGCTCAGGGGGTCCCTGACCGAGGTGTGCGACTCCAGCATGCCTCGGTCACGCCGCCCGCCTCCCCGTCGTGCCGTCTATTGGTGGACGGAGGAGCTGTCGGGTCTCCGGAGCGCCTGCGTGGCGGCCAGGAGGGCCTACACGCGGAGCCGACGCCGCAGCGCCCGAAACCGCGTCCCCGCGGAAGAGGACCGCCTTTACGCCTCTTACCGAGAGGCGAAGACGGTCCTCAAGGCGGCGATGGGCGCTGCAGAAGACTCGGCGAGGGCCGAGATGCTGGAGGGTCTCGACAGGGACCCGTATGGGAGACCGTACAAGGCGGCGCGGAACCAGCTCCGCCCCTATGGTCCCCCCCTGACGGAGACCCTCGAGCCAGCGTTGCTGGATGGGGTGGTCCGGTCCCTGTTTCCGCGCAGGACCGACTTCGCCCCACCAACGATGGCTCCCCCGCAAGGGGCGGCTCCACCGGAGGAGGAGGTACCCCCGGTGACGGCGTCGGAATTCCGCGAGGGGGTCCTCAGCCTCCGCGCCAAGAAGACGGCCCCCGGACCAGACGGCGTCCCGGCACGGGTGGTGGCGATCGCCGCCTCCCAAATGGAGGAAAGGTTTCGGGACCTCTTCAGCGCGTGCTTTACGGCTGGGAGGTTCCCGAAACTGTGGAAGGAGGGGCAGCTCTGCCTCCTCCGAAAGGAAGGACGCCCGGTGGACTCCCCATCGGCATACCGGCCCATCGTCCTGCTCGATGAGGTCGGTAAGATGTTCGAGGGGATCGTCGCGTCCCGGCTCGCTGGTCTTTTGCGGGGAGTGGGGCCGGACCTGTCGGACGCCCAATTCGGCTTCCGTCGAGGGCGTTCGACGATCGACGCGCTGGCCCTGCTCAAAGGCCAGGTGAAGGAGGCGGTGGAGGCGGGGGACGGAGTGCTGGCGGTGTCGTTCGACATTGCAAATGCCTTCAACTCCGTCCCCCATTCGACAATATTGGAGGCGCTCCGATATCACGGAGTGCCCCAATATCTGCGGAACCTCCTGGCCAGCTACTTGGAGGGCCGAGAGGTCCTCCTCGTGGACAAAACGGCCACGGTGAGGCGATACGGCGCAGAGTCCGGTGTTCCGCAGGGGTCAGTGCTGGGGCCCCCCCTGTGGAACATCGGTTTCGACTGGCTGCTGCGGGGAGCCCTCCTTCCGGGCACGAGTGTCATCTGCTACGCGGATGACACTCTCCTCACTGCCCGGGGGAGGAGCTTTGGGGAGGCGGCCTGTCTCGCCTCGGCTGGCGGATCCTTGGTCGCAGAGAGGATCCGCCGGCTCGGATTGAAGGTGGCGCTGCACAAGACCGAGGCCGTATTCTTCCGCGGGCCTCGGCAGCGCTGCCCTCCAGACGCCCACATCGTCGTAGAGGGCGTCAGGATAGCGGTCCAGCCCCAGATGAAGTATCTGGGTCTGGTGCTGGACGACAGGTGGCGCTTCGGCCCGCATTTCAGCGGGCTGTCGACGCGCCTTCTGAAAGCCGCTGACGCCCTCTCGTGGCTCCTCCCGAACCTTGGGGGGCCCAAGGAGAAATGCCGGCGCCTCTATGCCGGCATCCTGAAGAGCATGGCCCTATACGGGGCTCCCATCTGGGCGGACTCCCTCCACAGGAGGGAGAATGCGACCGCCATCCGCAAGCCCCAAAGGGCCATTGCACTGCGGGTGGCGAGGGCCTACCGCTCGGTGGGCTTTTCGGCGGCGTGCGCTCTGGCCGGCACCCCTCCTTGGGAGTTGGAGGCTTGGGTGCTGGCCAGAGTCTACGAGTGGACCGCGCAACGGAGGGCGCTCGGGGAGCGCCCCGTCGCCGAGGAGCGGGAAGCCGTGCGGCGGGAGGCGAGGGACGCCATCGTCCTCCACTGGACGGAGGACCTCGCCACCGCCGCCTTCGGCCGCCGCACGCTGGACGCGCTCGGTCCGGTCCTGCAGGGCTGGCTCGAGCGGTCCCACGGTTTCCTTTCGTTCCGTCTGGTGCAGGTGTTGTCCGGACACGGCTGTTTCGGAACGCACCTGCACCGGATCGGGAGGGAGGAGACCCCGGCCTGCCACGACTGCGGTGCGGCGGAGGACACGGCACAGCACACGCTTGAAGTGTGCCCAGCTTGGTCCGAGCTGCGCCGCGGTCTGACCGCGGTGGTCGGACAGGACCTCTCGCTTCCCAGCGTGATCAACGCCATGCTGGAGAGCGAGGGGTCCTGGGCGGCGGTCGCCTCCTTTTGCGAGGACGTGATCTCGCAAAAGGAGGAGGCGGAGCGCGCGCGGGAGGACGACCCTCTCGCTGCGCCGCTCCGCAGACGAAGGGGTCGGAGAAGGCGCCGTCCTCTCCCTCCTCATGGTGGCGATGGGCGGGCGACAGGCACGGGGGTGCCTCCGCCCGCATTGCACCCATCACCACCTTCGTCTGTCACTCCCGGGCCCTTCCCCCTCCCCACGGGGGGGGCGTGAGGGGTCCGCCTTGGAGGGCCATCGTCGGCGGAGGACTGGACGTCAAGGCTTTGCCGGTTTCCCAGTCCCCCGCCACTCTGACGAAGCGGGAGTGTCGCTGGGTTATTTTAGTGGGTATACCGGGTCAGCCCGGGGAGTCCCACATAGCCCCCCATCCCCCGATGGGAGGGTATGCGTAATGCATTTTTTCCCAGCGCAAAAAAAAAAAAAAAAAAAAAAAAAAAAAAGGTTAGGTTAGGTTAGGTTAGGTTAGGTTAGGTTAGGTTGGGGGACCACCCCACAGTGCTTACGTCCTCGTCGTGTCCCCTGGAAACGGCCCAGCTCTGACCACCGTAACGGAGTGGCAGACTGGGTACGGCCAAAGTGCACTGTGCATTCGCAGCTTATTTTATCTCTTTGCCTTGTCGAGTTTGCGAACCTGTTGTTTTATTATGTCTAGCCCTATGCGGGATGCCTGCGGGCGCTTTTCGAAGCAACCAAAAGGCCCTTCTCAGGGCCAACCAAAAGGCCCTTCTCAGGGCCAACCAAAAGGCCCTTCTCAGGGCCAACCCGACGCTTCGGCGTCAGAAGCTGGCCGCGCGACATCTGCGGCTAGCTTCTTCGCAGCGGCGGACGAGTCGTCTGACAGCGACTCGCTGCTCACTGTGTCGGACGCGGACGACTCCACCGGAGCGCGTTCGCTCAAGCGAATCCACCGGAGTGGTGGGTCCGAGGGCTCCTCGGGCTCGGGGTCGACGCGGTTGCCGAAGGCTGGAAGGCCGACGGTGGCCGCGGAGACCCATGTCGTTGGGCTGGCGAACGCCCAACGCCAACTGGATCTGGCTCGGCGGGCTCAGCTCCAGCAGGAGCTGGAGGAGCGGGTCGCCGCCGCGGAAAAGCGGGCGCACGTCGCCCGGGCCAAGTCCGGATACGGCGCGTCCCGGGTTCTGTACGCGGACCACTCATTGGCGGAGCTGCAGAGGATGGCGGAAGAGGACGAGGAGGAGATTGTGGAGGTCGCCTCTAAGTCCTCCAACCTGAAGGGCACCCTGCAGAAGGCCCTAAAATGTAGAGCCGCGAGCATGCGCGGTGTCGTCGCGGAGCTGGTGCAGCGGAAGACCAGCGACGAGACGCGGCAACTGCAGGCGAGGGTCGATCGCCTGCAGTCGGAGGTCAGCCAGCTTCATCAGAAGCTGGCTGAGGTCACGGCCCGGCCACAACAGGCCGGGACGAGCCCTGCGGCAGAGGGCCCTCCCTCCAACCTTGAGGACATCATCCGCAAGGTGGTGCGGGAGGAGAGGGCCTTCACAAGAGCCTGCATCGCAGGCATCGAGGACCGGCTCCTGCCGGAGAAGCGCCTCCGGCCGCCGCTTGCGGCGGATGCGACGCCTTGCGAGCCGGGACCGTCCACCTCCGCCCAAGCGGAAGACGCCCTCCTCCTCCCCTCGACGACCCCGTCCAACGAGTGGACGGAGGTGGTCCGTAAGGGGAAGGCCGGGAAGTCGGCGACGGCCGTCCCCGCCGTCCGCGCCCCCACCGCTCCCAGCCAGTCGCAACAGACGATCGGCAAGGGAAAGGCGACGGCGAAAGGGAGGGGAAAGAGGCGGCTGGTCCCCCCGAAGACCGCGGCCGTCGTGGTGACACTCACCGCGGAGGCTGCGGACCGAGGGGAGACCTACATGTCCGTCCTGGTGCGGGCGCGTGCGAATGCCGATCCCACCCAACTGGGGATCGGCAGCGTCACTTGCCGCAAAACGCAAGCCGGGGCCCGCATCTTCGAGTTCCCGGGGAAGGAGGGGAGTGCCCATGCGGACCTCTTTGCCGCCAAGCTCAAGGAGGTAATCGCCGATTCAGCCAAGGTGGCCCGACCGGTCAAGTCAGCGGCCATAGAGGTCGCTGACTTGGACGACTCGGTCACCAAGGAGGAGGTGGTGGCGGCGGTCGCAGCTGTAGGGGGCTGTGGCATCGCGGCGGTTCAAGCCAGGGACATAAGGCCCGGCCGCGGCGGCATGGGCACCATTCGCCTGGAGTGCCCAATCGCCGCTGCCAAAGCCGTCCTTGCCAAGGGACGGCTTACCGTCGGCTACAGCTCGGGTGCAGTCCGGGCTCTGGAGGAGCAGCCACTGCGGTGTTTCCGGTGCCTCGGCATCGGACACACCCGGCCCCTGTGTCCGTCCACGGTCGACAGGACGGACACATGCTTCCGGTGCGGCAAGGAGGGCCACAAGGCCGCCTCCTGCGAGGCCGCCACGCCGCACTGCGCGGTGTGTGCCGCCAGTGGCTGCCCGGCAGGCCACATGATGAAGGGGAGGAACTGCAATCCTCCCCCTACGCGGGGCAAAGCACAGGCGCCGAGCGGTCCTGCTGCTGCTGCAAAAAGCACCGTCGCTCCGGCGACGGTGGCTGCGGAGGGGGGTGCGATGTCCGACTGATGGGCAGGGTCGAGCATCGCATCCTGGTGTCGCGGTCTCCCACGGACTCCCCTCCCCTCTCGCTCTTAGAGAGGGGACCGGGATACGTGGCCGCCGCGTGGGGAGAGTTGGCCCTGGTGGGGGTCAACTTCTCCCCAAACCGCCCTAGTCCGGGGATCGGACAGGACCTCTCGCTTCCCGGCGTGTTCAACGCCATGCTGGGGAGCGAGGGGGCCTGGGCAGCAGCAGTAGCCTCCTTTTGCGAGGACGCAATCTCGCAAAAGGAGGAGGCGGAGCGCGCGCGGGAGGATGACCCTCTCGCTGCGCCGCTCCGCAGACGAAGGGGTCGGAGAAGGCGCCGTCCTCTCCCTCCTCATGGTGGCGATGGGCGGGCGACAGGCACGGGGGTGCCTTCGCCCGCATTGCACCCATCACCACCTACGTCTGTAACTCCCGGGCCCCTCCCCCTCCCCACGGGGGGGGCGTGAGGGGTCCGCCTTGGAGGGCAATCGTCGGCGGAGGACTGGACGTCAAGGCTTTGCCGGTTTCCCAGTCCCCCGCCACTAGGACGAAGCGGGAGTATCGCTGGGTTATTTTAGTGGGTATACCGGGACAGCCCGGGGAGTCCCACATAGCCCCCCCATCCCCCGATGGGAGGGTATGCGTAATGCATTTTTTCCCAGCGCAAACAAAAAAAAAAAAAAAAGGTTAGGTTAGGTTGGGGTGCATGTTGAAAGCCTCCTCGTGGCGCATCCTGGGCAACGTCAGCACCAACTGCCCACTAGGTTTTGGTGGACACTTGGGGCTGGCGGCTAATTTTCAACACACGGGGGAAGGTCAGGTTCCAATCACCGATCATCCTTGATGGTCGGTGAAGGGAACCGGGCTACAGATGGACGGTCATACGTCCACTCCTCCTCTGATTACAGAGGGATGTGAGTGGGCGTAGACTGGGTAGGGGCGGTTCGCGCCGCTGTACCTGCGAGAGCGTGGGTAGTGGAGGGTGTCCAATGTCCGCGCTGCGTCTGTCCGGCATCCGGCGGCAGCGTGGGGACGCCGGGGCGGCGGTTGGTTCTGCCCAACCGTCGGCCACCCCGTAATCCTGAATTGACAGGACCGGGGGTCCGGGCCACTGAGGCCCGGGCCGCGAGGTAGACAACCTCTATAAAAAATCACCCCAATCCCAAGGTCTAGCGCGCCGAGGGGATGAATGGCCGGAGGGGATCCGGTCGTTAGCGCGGCGAAAAGGGACCTCACCCTTAAAAGGAAAAACATGGAAAAGGCTAATGGAAAAACTATTCCCCAGGCGGGTACCCTCCTACCCAAGGAGGGACAATCCCGCCCTTCTTCGGAAGGCAGCCCCTTCGTATCTGGGGGGGGCACCAATAGTCTCGTGGGCCGGCAGACCACCGCCGACCTGCGTCAACCACTTGCGTCGCAAGAAAAGGAGCTCCGGGTTAGCCTGGAGCGCCTGTGCGATGCAAAAGAACCGTTTGCCATCGTTGATGGCAACAAGAGCCGAGGAGGCTCATGTCCTGAAAAGGACTTAAACTTCCAGGAGTGCACCTCCAAATTTTGGAGGAAGCGCCCACTAAGCAGGGACTCGGGGTCGATGGGCCTCTCTTCCAGTGAAGAGAACCTGTCGGCCGCCAAGGTGCCAACGGCACAGAGAGGGCGGGGTCGCGCGAGCGGAGCTCCCGGCCGTGACCGTGCGGGTCGATTTGTGCCGATCTCTCGGCCCGCAACACCAGCTCCCGTAGCGCGTCCGACGGAGGGCGCGGAGAGTGACCCCGGGCCCTTGCTGGGGTCCAACAAGGCGGAGGCGAACGCTGCTAAGCGGGCGCAAAGGAAGGCTGTCGCGGCTGACGAAGTCAGCGAGTTGGCCCGACAGGCCCGAGAGCGGCGATCCGCTCGGATAGCTGCCGGGGGGAGCGTGTCGGCGGTGGCTCTCAGCCGCCAAGTGATGGACGGCGTGGATGTCGTCCTAAAGGTTGCCACCAAATCCGGTAGCCTGAAGGGCACGTTCACGCGCGCCCTAAAGGAGGCGGCTGACGACATCAAGGAGGCGGTTGGGGTCCTCCTTAATCGCACGAGCACGGAGGAGACGGCGAAGCTATGGGAGGAGAACAGCCGTCTCCGATCCGAGCTGGAGGACCTCAAACGGCAGTTTGCTGCCCAGAGGGCAACTCCCCCGGCCGTTGGCAACTCTCCCGGCGCGGCCCCGGCATTGGCTCCGTTTCCAGCTCCGTCGTTGGCTCCTGCACTTGCGGATGCGGAGGTCGAGAGGATCGCGCGCATCTGCATGATGCAGTGTGGGAGTATGGTGGGTGCCCGGTTGGAGGCCATAGAGGCTAGACTCCTCCCGGCCGAAAACCTTCGCCCACCGCTCGCTGCGGACAAACGGAGGGAGAAAGGGCCAGAAAAACCAGGGCCAAGGGCCGCGGTGGCTGGGTCGAGTCAGGCCGGGAAGGGGGCCAAAAAGTCCGCGTCCGCTACCCGGACGGCCGCGCCCCAAGCGGCCGCGGCCTCGGCGACTGCAGCCCCGGCGACCGCACCCTCGGCGACTGCGCCCGGGTCCACCACGGAGACCTGGACGACGGTCGTCAAGAGGGGCCGCCGTAGGAAGAAGGCGGCACAGCCGCCACTGGCATCCGCTGGAGCACCGGCACCCAAGAAGGCTCAGGGGCCGCCTAGGGTCAGAGCCCCACGCTCCGCGGCTGTAGTGATTACGCTGCAGCCCGGAGCCGTCGAAAGGGGCGTCTCCTATAAGGCGGTCCTTACGGAGGCAAAAGCCAAAGTCGCGTTCCCCGACCTTGGCATACCGTCCGGCCTCAGAATGAGGCCGGCGATTACGGGGGCGCGACTGCTAGAGGTGTCGGGTGCCTCTAGCGGTGAAAAGGCGGACGTCCTGGCCGCCAAGCTGAAGGAGGTCCTCAACCCGGAGGACGTTCGGGTGTCCAGGCCGATGAAGACCGCTGAAATGCGCGTCGACGGACTGGACGACTCGACGACTCCGGCCGAGGTCGCGGCGGCTGTCGCCAGAGCTGGAGGATGTCCGCCCGAGAACGTGCGGACGGGCGAGATTCGCGTCGACGCTTCTGGGCTCGGCGCGATCTGGGTACGGTGCCCGGTGGTGGCGGCGAACAAAGTCGCCGACGCTGGGCGTCTGTTGGTGGGATGGGTTGCAGCGAGGGTGAAGCTGCTGCAACCCAGGGCCTTGCGGTGCTACCGTTGCCTCGACATTGGGCATGTCAGGGCACGGTGCACCTCAGTAGACCGCAGTGAGCAGTGCTATCGCTGCGGTCAGGCCGGCCACAAGGCGGCCCAGTGCTCCGCGGCGCCAAACTGCAGCCTCTGTACAGCTGCAGGGAGGCCCGCTGGGCACAGAGCAGGCGGAAAGGCCTGTGGCGTGCCTGCCCAGAAAGGGAAGAGAAAGGGTGCCAAGGCTGCCGGGGGCTCTCTACCCCCCCCTCAGCCTGGCAGCCCTGCGGCCGACTCCCGGTCTAGGAATGGTGCGGAGGGAATGGATTGCGCATAATGGCGCTCTACCATTTCCTCCAGGGCAATATCAACCACTCTGCTAGAGCTCAGGATCTCTTGCTCCAGAGCATGGCAGAGTGGTCGATTCATGTGGCTGTGGTTGCCGAACCGTACTTTGTCCCCCCCAGGGATAACTGGGTGGGAGACCTGGACGGTTTGGTAGCCATCATTGGCGGGACTCTTGCCGACCCGTCCCGAGGTCACGGCTGGGTGGCCGCCCTCGTGGACGGCATTGGCACGGTTGGGGCGTACTTTTCGCCCAACAAGAGTCTCGCCGACTTCGAGAGGTTCCTTGTCGAGTTGGGTGCCGTCGTGGGCCGACTCCACCCTCGCCCGGTGCTGTTGCTGGGGGATCTCAACGCCAAGTCTGCGGCGTGGGGATCTCCAGTGACCGATGCTAGGGGCGAGGTGCTGGAGGAGTGGGCGGTCACGACTGGCTTGACTGTCCTAAATCGGGGCTCGGTGCACACGTGCGTGCGGCAGCGGGGCGGGTCTATAGTGGACGTCTCGCTCGCTAGCCCTGCTGTCGCGAGCCGTGTCCGCGACTGGCGTGTCGCCGCGGAGGTGGAGACGTTGTCGGATCACAGGTACATCCGTTTCGACGTCTCCGCCCAGACCGCCGGCGGCCGCGGTTTTCCGGCCCCGCGTGCGGACGGTCCGCGCTGGGCGCGAAAGCGCATCGACAGGGAGCTTCTCGAGGAGGCTGCTATTGTCCAGGCCTGGTTCCGGGAGTCGGCAACGGACGGACCCGTCGACGTCGAGCAGGAGGCGCTGTGGTTCCGCGGGGCGATGACGCAAATCAGCGACGCGTCCATGCCCCGGGTCCACGCACAGTCGGCAAGGCGCCAGGTGTACTGGTGGACCGCCGAGATCGCGCAGCTGCGCGTCGCGTGCGTGGCGGTCAGGCGCCGGTACACCCGATACCGAAGGAGACGTCGTCGGGTCCCTGACGAAGAAGCCGCGCTGTATGAGGTGTACCGCGCGGCGAAGAGGACTCTGTGGCTGGCCATCGACGAGGCGAAGACGCGAGCCAGGGAGGAGATGTTGGAGACTCTAGACGGGGATCCGTGGGGGCGCCCTTATCGCGCGGTTCGAGGGAAACTTCGAGCCGCGGCGCCCCCACTCACGGAGAGTCTTCAACCCGAGCTGCTGGAGGAGGTAGTCGCAGCCCTCTTCCCGGCAAGAGCGGAGCACACTCCGCCGCCGATGGCTTTGCCCACAGCCGCAGAGTCTGCTGAAGAGAACGCCATCAGCGTCCCAGAGGTGACAGAGGCAGAGATGGGGGCAGCCGTGATGCGGCTCCGGGCCAAGAACGTGGCTCCGGGGCCCGACGGGATCCACGGCTGCGTGTTAGCCCTCGCTCTGAAGGAGCTTGAGCCCCAACTGAGAGGACTCTACACAGCGTGCCTTGAGCAGGGCCAGTTTCCCACTTTGTGGAAATCTGGTCGTCTGGTCCTGCTCAGGAAGCCGGGGCGCCCCGCGGACTCGCCGTCCGCGTACCGGCCCATAGTGCTGCTAGACGAGGTGGGTAAGCTGTTTGAGCGGATAATCGCAGCCCGCCTCGTCAGCCACTTGTGCGGAGAGGGGCCGGACCTGGACGGCAGCCAGTTCGGTTTTCGGCACGGGCGCTCCACCATTCACGCTGTGTCGCGGGTGAGAGTCCTGGCGGAGGAAGCGGTGGCCCGGGGCGAGGTGTTGTTGGCGGTGTCCTTGGACATCTCCAACGCCTTCAACACCCTGCCCTGGAGTTGTATTCGGGAGGCACTGAGGTATCATCGGGTGCCTCCCTACCTCCGCCGCATTGTTGGGGCTTATCTGTCGGAGAGGAGTGTCACCTACATGGGACGCGATGGCGAACGCCAGCACCGCGTGTCGTGCGGTGTTCCACAGGGCTCGGTCGTAGGCCCGCCCCTGTGGAACATCGGGTACGACTGGGTGTTGAGGGGTGAGCTCCAACCGGGCGTGGACCTGACGTGTTATGCCGATGACACGCTGGTCACTGCCCGGGGGAGCTCGCACAGGGAGGCAGCGTTGCTAGTGACGGATGCGGTGTCACAGGTGGTGAGCCGCATACGTCGCCTGGGCCTGGAGGTGGCCCTCAACAAGTCGGAGGCCATGGTGTTTCATGGCCCCCGGCGGGCGCCGCCGCCCGGCTCACACATCGTGGTCGAGGGGGCTCGGATCGCTGTCGAGTCTACCATGAAGTACCTGGGATTGGTGCTCGACAGCCGGTGGGATTTCGGCCCCCACTTCCGGCGGCTGGCGCCCAAATTGTTGGGCGCGGCTGGGGCGCTGTCAACGCTGCTTCCCAATCTGGGGGGCCCGAGCGCCGCCTGTAGGCGGCTCTACGTGGGGATCGTGCGATCGATGGCCCTGTATGGGGCCCCGATCTGGGCGACTGACCTGACGGCCGGTAGCATCGCAGTCTTGCGGAAGCCGCAGAGAGCGATGGCCGTCAGGGTCGTTCGGGGCTATCGCACGATCTCCTACGAGGCGGCTTGCGTACTGGCTGGATCCCCGCCCTGGGACCTGGAGGCGAAAGTACTTGCGTCACTGTACCGGTGGCGTGAGGAAGCGCGGGCGCGAGGCGAAAGGCTGATGCAGCGCCATATGGAGCTGCGTCGGTCTCAGCTTCGCGAGGTCCTGGTGGCGGATTGGCGGGACAGGCTTTCACGCCCTACCGCCGGCCTCGGTACCATCGGGGCGGTCCAGCCAGTGCTCGAGCGCTGGCTCGGGAGGAGGCACGGCTCCCTGTCGTTTCGGGTGACGCAGGTGCTCTCGGGGCATGGTTGCTTCGGGAAGTACCTGTGTCGCATAAACAGGGAGCCGGACGCCCGGTGTCACCACTGCGTCGACTGCCGGGAGGACACGGCGTGGCATACGCTGGCAGAGTGTGCCGCTTGGGAGGAGCCGCGCCGTGCCCTCATCTCAGAAGTAGGCAGTGACCTGTCGCTGCCGGCCGTGGTCGAGTCGATGGTCGGCAGCGAAGAGTCCTGGGACGCGGTGGTTTCCTTCTGCGAAACGGTCATCTCGCAGAAGGAGGCTGCGGAAAGGGAGAGGGAGATCTCGTCCACTCACCCGGCCCGCAGCAGGCGCACCGGGCGTCGGCGGAGGGCGGACAACGCCCTCTTCCAGCCCCCCTAAATGGGTCCAGGGGCGACGGACTCGGGGACGTCCGTCGCCCCCCACACATCAGGACCCGAGGTGGCGGCGCGTAGTGTTCCACGCGCGCCCCTCTTAGACGTCACGGGGGGAGTCAAACACCTCACTCCCCCCCCTGACCCGACGAGGCCCGCAGTGGCGGGCCGGCACCAGTCGGGGGTTGCGGAAGGATCGTACGTTCCCGCGACCCCCGGCGTAGGTGTGGGACGGAACACCGGGGTGGTTTTTAGTCAGTAAGAGTCTGACAGACCCCGCCGCCCACCCCAGGGCGGCGGACATCCATGAGGATTTTCCACCCCGGAACAAAAAAAAAAAAAAAAAAAAAGGTTAGGTTAGGTTAGGTTAGGTTAGGTTAGGTTAGGTTCCCGGCACGGGTGGTGGCGATCGCCGCCTCCCAAATGGAGGAAAGGTTTCGGGACCTCTTCAGCGCGTGCTTTACGACTGGGAGGTTCCCGAAGATCTGGAAGGAGGGGCAGCTCTGCCTCCTTCGAAAGGAGGGACGCCCGGTGGACTCCCCATCGGCATACCGGCCCATCGTCCTGCTCGATGAGGTCGGTAAACTGTTCGAGGGGATCGTCGCGTCCCGGCTCAATGGCCTTTTGCGGGGGGTGGGGCCGGATCTGTCGGACGCCCAATTCGGCTTCCGTCGAGGGCGTTCGACGATCGACGCGCTGGCCCTGCTCAAAGGCCAGGTGAAGGAGGCAGTGGAGGCGGGGGACGGAGTGCTGGCGGTGTCGTTCGACATTGCAAATGCCTTCAACTCCGTTCCCCACTCGACGATATTGGAGGCGCTCCGATATCACGGAGTGCCCCAATATCTGCGGAACCTCCTGGCCAGCTACTTGGAGGGCCGAGAGGTCCTCCTCGTGGACAAAACGGCCACGGTGAGGCGATACGGCGCAGAGTCCGGTGTTCCGCAGGGGTCAGTGCTGGGGCCCCCCCTGTGGAACATCGGTTTCGACTGGCTGCTGCGGGGAGCCCTCCTTCCGGGCACGAGTGTCATCTGCTACGCGGATGACACTCTCCTCACTGCCCGGGGGAGGAGCTTTGGGGAGGCGGCCTGTCTGGCCTCGGCTGGCGGATCCTTGGTCGCAGAGAGGATCCGCCGGCTCGGATTGAAGGTGGCGCTGCACAAGACCGAGGCCGTATTCTTCCGCGGGCCTCGGCAGCGCTGCCCTCCAGACGCCCACATCGTCGTAGAGGGCGTCAGGATAGCGGTCCAGCCCCAGATGAAGTATCTGGGTCTGGTGCTGGACGACAGGTGGCGCTTCGGCCCGCATTTCAGCGGGCTGTCGACGCGCCTGTTGAAAGCTGCTGACGCCCTCTCGTGGCTCCTCCCGAACCTGGGGGGGCCCAAGGAGAAATGCCGGCGGCTCTATGCCGGCATCCTCAGGAGCATGGCCCTTTACGGGGCCCCCATCTGGGCGGACTCCCTGCACAGGAGGGAGAATGCGACCGCCCTCCGCAAGCCCCAAAGGGCCATTGCACTGCGGGTGGCGAGGGCCTACCGCTCCGTAGGCTTTTCGGCGGCGTGCGCTCTGGCCGGCACCCCTCCTTGGGAGTTGGAGGCTTGGGTGCTGGCCAGAGTCTACGAATGGACTGCGCAGCGGAGGTCGCTCGGGGAGCGCCCTGTCGCCGAAGAACGGGAAGCCGTGCGGCGGGAGGCGAGAGACGCCATCGTCCTCCACTGGACGGAGGATCTCGCCGCCGCCGCCTTCGGCCGCCGCACGTTGGACGCGCTCGGTCCGGTCCTGCAGGGCTGGCTCGAGCGGTCCCACGGTTTCCTCTCGTTCCGCCTGGTGCAGGTGTTGTCCGGCCACGGCTGTTTCGGAACGCACCTGCACCGGATTGGAAGGGAGGAGACCCCGGCCTGCCACGACTGCGGCGCGGCGGAGGACACGGCACAGCACACGCTCGAGGTGTGCCCAGCGTGGTCCGAGCTGCGCCGCGGTCTGACCGCGGCGGTCGGACAGGACCTCTCGCTCCCCAGCGTGATCAACTCCATGCTGGAGAGCGAGGGGGCCTGGTCAGCGGTAGCCTCCTTTTGCGAGGACGTGATCTCGCAAAAGGAGGAGGCGGAGCGCGCGCGGGAGGATGACCCTCTCGCTGCGCCGCTCCGCAGACGAAGGGGTCGGAGAAGGCGCCGTCCTCTCCCTCCTCATGGTGGCGATGGGCGGGCGACAGGCACGGGGGTGCCTTCGCCCGCATTGCACCCATCACCACCTTCGTCTGTCACTCCCGGGCCCTTCCCCCTCCCCACGGGGGGGGCGTGAGGGGTCCGCCTTGGAGGGCCATCGTCGGCGGAGGACTGGATGTCAAGGCTTTGCCGGTTTCCCAGTCCCCCGCCACTCTGACGAAGCGGGAGTGTCGCTGGGTTATTTTAGTGGGTATACCGGGTCAGCCCGGGGAGTCCCACATAGCCCCCCATCCCCCGATGGGAGGGTATGCGTAATGCATTTTTTCCCAGCGCAAACAAAAAAAAAAAAAAAAAAAAAAAAAAAAAAAAAAAAAAAAAGGTTAGGTTAGGTTAGGTTCCCCACCGAAGTGATCCCCACGTTGTCGTCGTGGTGGGGCTTGCGTGTCCCGATCCTGGATCTCGCCTTGAGGTTCAGGTGAGGGGCATTACCAAGAGGGACACAAGGAGGGGTCGCTCCTGATCTGTCGACGCTAGTCGACCAGGCAAGGATGCGGCCACCGCCGCTGAGGTGCAGGCGCACCGAAGCGGCGTTCGTTTGTCTCCTCGTTCATCGAGGAACAAACCTTTCGGCGGGTCCGCTGAGTCGGGTTGGCCGGACAGCGGACGGAGGCATGTTTAATGCCGCCGCCGGGGGCTTGGCTTAACCGCCTGGCCCAGAGGAAGGACACCTCTAAGATAAAAAACCACCCAATCCCAAGTTTCGAGAGCGCGGCGAGGGGATGAATGGCCGTTGGGAGTACGGTCGTTAGCGCTCTCACCTGTTGGTACCTCCCGCCCCCAACAGTATATAGGGCTACGTTTAAGGGTATGGAGCCACTGCCCGCGAAGGACCCCAATAATTGCTTCCATTCTCGTGGGAACTATATGGATTTAAATAAATTAAAAACAAAAACAAACGACGTTGTAGGAGAGAAAGTGCCTCGGGTACTTGTAGAGAGGATTGAGGGTGTGCTCTCGGACTCGGAGTCTGTGTCGAGTCTGATGACCGTTGCGAGCGCTGCGAGTGCAAACTCGATGCGCCCGCACAAGCGCCCTCGAAGTGATGCGGACTCGGGGTCGGATTCGGCCCTGAGTGACACTTCGGTGCCGGCTGCGAAGGTCGGTGCCAAAAAAGGCGGGAGAGGTAGGCCGGTGTCGACGGGCAAGTACGTTGGCATCGGCTTGTCCAGGCGCGAGGTTGCGGCTGCCAAGAAGGCTGCAGCCGACGCAGACAAACAGGCGGAGGATGAGCGGCAGATTGCGGCTCTGACGGAAAGGGTGACGGAAGGGAGGGTCACCCGCCTGTCGGAGTCGTCCTCTGCTGCCTCTGTAATAGACGTCGAGGCGGAAGAACTACCTGCCTCCGACCTCAATCAGAGAATGGTTGACGCTGTGGCTGCCATAAAGAGGGTCCAAAGAGTATCTAAGGGCCTCAGTGGGGTTAGCCAGAAGGCACTCAAAGAGGCTGCGGCCTCAATACTGGAGAGTGCCGAGGTGCTACTCAGCCGCACCACAAGCGAGGAGGCAGCATTACTGAGGGCGCAAAATGCCAAGCTGGCGGCCCAAATGGCGGGACTCCGCAAGGAGTATGAGGAGCTCAAGGCGGAGATGGCGTCCTTCCGCCGCGAGCACCTCCGGAAGGAGTTGGGCCTGCCGCAGCCGCAGCAGCAGCAGCCACAGCAGCAGCCCATACAGCAGCGGCCACAGCAGCAGCCCGCACAGCAGCAGCCGCCACCAGAGTCGGAGTTGGCTCGCCTTGTCCGTCAGGAGTTGGCGAGTCTCAACGCCCGATTCTCGGTGTTGGAGGGGAGGATCTTACGCCCTCCTCTAGCTGCAGATCAACGCAGCGTACCGGCAGCATCTTATGCGGCCAAAACCGCAGCACCTCGTGCCAACCAACAGGCGCAAGCGGCTGCTACAATACCGGAGGAGACCACCCCAGTAGCCCTGTCCCAAGACAAGGCGACTGGGCAGAAGACAAAGAAAAAGAAGAAGAATAAAAAGAAGACGGAGAAGTCGAGTGCAGCGGCTGCTACTACGGTGCCGCCAGCACAGTCCCCAATCGCCTCTTCGCAAAGGGAGGCGGAATGGACGGTTGCGGGCTCTAAACGAAATAAAAATAAGGCGCGCCGCAAGGCCCGGCAACAGGCCCAGAAAGAAAAGCAAGCACAGGCTGCGAGGCTCCGTGCCCCTCGTTCAACAGCTGTGGTGTTGACACTGCAGCCAGGCGCGGAGGAGCGGGGTCTAACATATGCCGGGATCCTCTCAAAGGCGAAAGCCGAAATCTCATTGAGTGATCTCGGCATAACGGGCCTCCGGTGCAAGCCCACGGCTACCGGAGCCCGACTGCTGGAAATCTCGGGGGCTACAAGTGCCCCCAAAGCGGACGCCCTTGCTGAAAAGCTAAAGGCGTCTCTCGGAAATGACGACGTCAGAGTGTCCAGGCCCACTAAGTGTGCAGATTTGCGAATCTCGGGCCTGGACGACTCAGTCACCAGTGAGGAGGTTGCCGCCGCCATCTCGAAAACCGGCAATTGCCCGCCAGAACAAGTAAAGGCGGGCACAATCCGTAGGAGTATCTCTGGCCTCGGGACAGTCTTAGTAAGCTGTCCCGTAGCGGCGGCCAACAAACTGAAGGAGGGCAGGAGACTGCTGGTAGGATGGGTCTCGGCGCAGGTGACGCTCTTGACGCCCAAGCCCTTGCGGTGCTATCGTTGTCTCGAGCCGGGACACGTGGGTGTACGGTGCACCGCGGGGGTCGACCGCAGCCAACTGTGCTTCCGCTGCGGTCAGCCCGGTCATAAGGCTGGCACCTGCACAGCCGCGCCGCACTGCGTACTCTGTGCGGCATCCGGCAAGCCAGCCGATCACCGGACCGGGACTAAGGCCTGCGCCAGGCCCACAAAGAGGAAGTCCGGGAACACACAGCCGGTTCATCCGCCGGCTTCTCAGGATGTTGGTGTAGCAACGGAGGCAACCGGTTCCTCGCAACCGGCTCACCCACCGGTTGCGGCAGCAGATCCGCCGGGGACTGGGGAGGAGACTATAATGGACACCCAATAATGGCCCCAGTCCATCTATGTTTCCTCCAAGGTAACCTAAACCACTGCGCCAGAGCTCAGGATCTCTTGCTCCAGAGCATGGCGCAGTGGTCAATCGATGTGGCAGTCGTCGCCGAGCCGTATTTTGTGCCGCCCAGGGATGACTGGGTGTGCGACACTAACGGTTCGGTGGCGCTTATAAGGAGGTCTGCCGTGGACACCCCGCTCTTTGAGGCCGTCACCCGGGGGCGGGGATATGTCACGGCAGTTCTTGGCAATACTATGGTCGCGGGGGTGTATTTCGCCCCCAGCCTATCTCTCGCCGACCTCGAGCAGGTCATCTCGGATTTGGGCACGGTCGTCAGTCGTAGTCGTCCTCGTCCCGTTCTCGTCTTGGGGGACTTCAACGCCAAGTCTGTGGCATGGGGTTCCCCGACAACTGATGTGCGGGGCGAGTTGGTGGAGGAGTGGGCGGTCGAACAGGGCCTGCTCCTGCTGAACCGGGGTTGCGTGCAGACATGCGTGCGACAGTGGGGCGGGTCAATAGTGGACCTCACGTTCGCTAGCCCCGCTCTCGCGCGCCGTGTCCATGGCTGGCACGTAGTGGAGGACGTGGAGACGCTGTCTGATCACAGATATATCAGATTCAGTGTCTCCACCCAGACCTCGGTCGGGCCGGCCCAAGCAGCCCCGGTGGGCGTTGGAGACGGTCCGCGTTGGGCAATGAAGCGGCTGGACAGGGAGGCTCTCCTGGAGGCCTCTATCGTGCAGGCCTGGTTGGATGCTCCCGACAGGCCTGTCGACATCGACGAGGAGGCGGAGTGGTTCCGGGAGAGCATGTCGCAAATCTGCGACGCTGCGATGCCCCGAGTCCGGCCGTTACCATCCAGGCGCCAGGTGTACTGGTGGTCGCAGCAAATTGCGCATTTGCGCATCGCCTGCGTTGAGAGGCGACGCCAGTATGCCAGGTGCCGAAGAAGACGCCGCCGCTCTCCGTCAGCGGTGGCCATCGAGGCGGAACTATACCAGAGCTACAGGGAGGCGAAGAGCGCTCTCCAATTAGCCATCGTGCGGGCAAAGTCATCGGCCCGCGCAGAGCTGCTGGAGACTCTGGACCGAGATCCGTGGGGACGCCCCTACCGTATGGTGAGGGGCAAGATGCGCCAGTGGGCCCCCCCACTGTCCCGGAGTCTTCAGCCACAGCTATTGGAGGACGTGGTGAGCGCTCTGTTTCCCTTACGCCCAGAGCACACACCACCCGCTATGGTTCCGCCTTGGAATGTGCCCAACGCGGAAGACGACGACGACGACGTGCCCGAAGTGACCCGGGTAGAGTTGAGAGTGGCGGTGTCGCGTATAAAAAACACCGCCCCAGGGCCCGACGGCATTCCAGGCCGTGCATGGGTCCTGGCCATGAGGGCTCTCGGGCCCCGACTAGAAGGACTCTTAAGCGCATGTTTAGAGCGGGGCCAGCTTCCACGCCGGTGGAAGACCGGAAAGCTGGTCCTGCTAAAGAAGGAGGGGCGCCCCGCAGACTCACCGTCTGCCTACCGGCCCATTGTGCTGCTGGACGAGGTGTGTAAGATATTCGAGCGAATCATCGCCGACCGCCTCGTCCGGCACATGAGCAACGAGGGGCCGGATCTGGCGGACAACCAGTTTGGTTTCCGTCAGGGGCGCTCCACAGTGGACGCAATCATGCGCGTAAGGGTCCTGGCGGAGGAGGCAGTCGCCCGGGGTGAGGTGGTCTTGGCGGTGTCGCTCGACATCGCCAACGCTTTCAACACCTTGCCCTGGAATACGATCAGAGAGGCGCTCCGGTATCACGGGGTGCCAGGCTACCTCCGCCGCATTATCGGGGCCTATTTGTCGGATAGAGCGGTAGTTTACCCGGGTCGTGAAGGATGGGGTCGGCGAGAAATGTCGTGCGGTGTTCCGCAGGGGTCGGTACTGGGGCCGCCCCTGTGGAACATAGGCTACGACTGGGCTCTGCGCGGTGCTCTTCTCCACGGAGTCGGCGTGACATGCTACGCCGACGACACGCTAGTGACAGCACGTGGGAAGACGTACCGGCAGGCGGCCATACTGGCGACGGCCGGGGTCGCGCATGTCGTTGGTAGGATCCGGCGGTTGGGCCTGGAGGTGGCCTTGCACAAATCCGAGGCCCTCTGTTTTCACGGGCCGAGGAATAAGCCACCTCCGGGTTCTAACATCGTGGTAGGAGGGGTCTCCATAGCTGTCGAGTCGACGATGAAGTATTTAGGACTCGTCCTCGACAGCCGGTGGAGCTTCGGGCCGCACTTCCAGCGGCTCGCGCCCCGCTTGTTGGGCGCCGCTTCAGCGCTCTCGCGCTTGCTGCCCAACTTGGGGGGTCCAAATACCTCCTGCCGGAGGCTCTATACAGGGATCGTACGGTCCATGGCGCTTTACGCCGCGCCAGTGTGGGCGGATGCCCTGACGGCCCGTAACATCGCCTTGCTAAGAAGGCCGCAAAGAGCGATGGCCGTCAGGGTAATAAGGGGATACCGTACGATCTCCTTCGAGGCGGCGAGCCTCCTAGCCGGATCCCCGCCCTGGGACCTAGAGGCGGAACTCCTCGCGTCACTCTATACATGGCGCGAGGAAGCGGTGGGGCGGGGCGAGCGCCGGGTGCCTCGACAAGTTGAGGCGCGCAGGGCAGAGCTCCGCCAGGTCCTAGTGGCGAAATGGGAGCAGCGACTTGCGCGACCCACGGCAGGGCACGCCGCGATAGCGGCGGTAAGACCCGTGATGATGGAGTGGCTGGAGAGACGCCACGGCGCCCTCAGCTTCCGGCTGACGCAGGTGCTTACCGGACATGGGTGTTTCGGGAAGTACCTGTGTCGGATAGGCCGGGAGCCGACGCCCGAATGTCACCACTGTGACAGCTGCCGCGAGGACACGGCGCTGCACACGTTGGAGGAGTGCCCAGCTTGGGCAGTGCAGCGCCGTGACTTAGTCGCGGCAGTCGATGCTGCGGGCGACCTCTCGCTTCCGGCCGTCATTTCATGCATGGTCGGGAGCGAGAGCGGCTGGACGGCCGTCGCCTCCTTTTGTGAGGACGTAATGTCGGCAAAGGAGGCGGCGGAAAGGGAGAGAGAAGCTGTTACCTCTCTCCCGGCCCGCAGCAGACGCACCGGGCGTCGCAGGGTGGCGGACGACCTCCGGCCACCATAGGGCGCGGCCTGCGGGCGACAGACTAGGGGCGTCTGTCGCCCGATCAGAAACAGGCCTCGAGGCGGCGGCGTAGTGTTCCGCGCGCGCCTCTCAGTTGGAGTACCTGCGGCCGCTGGGTGACGGTCGCAGAGGGTGACGGGGCCCGCCTACAAACATCTGGCGGGCCAATACCTGTCGGGGGCGCGGATGAATGCGCAAGCGATACCCGTACCCCCGGCAATAGGTACAGGAAGGGAACACCGGGGTGGTTTTTAGTCAGTAAGAGTCTGACAGACCCCGCCGCCCACCCCAGGGCGGCGGACATCCATGAGGATTTTCCCCCCGCAAAAAAAAAAAAAAAAAAGGTTAGGTTAGGTTAGGTTAGGTTAGGTTAGGTTAGGTTAGGTTGGGGGACCACCCCACAGTGCTTACGTCCTCGTCGTGTCCCCTGGAAACGGCCCAGCTCTGACCACCGTAACGGAGTGGCAGACTGGGTACGGCCAAAGTGCACTGTGCATCGTTGCGATTTTATTTTATTCTACTGCCTTGTGCGTACTCGATCTGCTGGAAAATGCCGAGCCCTATGCGGGATGCCTGCGGGCGATTTTTAAAGAAAAAAGGCCCTTCTCAGGGCCAAACCAAAGGCCCTTCTCAGGGCCAACCCTCAGACGCTTCGGCGTCAGAGGTTAGCCGCGCGCCTTCTGCGGCGAGCCTATTTGGCACGGCGGAGGACTCGTCCGACAACGACTCACTTGTCAGTGTGTCGGACTTGGACGACTCCCGATCGCGAAAGCGAACCCACCTCAGTGGTGGGTCCGAGGGCTCCTCGGCCTCGGGGTCGACGCGGGTGCCGAAGGCTAAAAAGCCGACGGTGGCCGCGGCGACCCATGTCGTTGGGCTCGCGAACGCCCAACGCCAGCTGGACCTGGCCCGGCGGGATCAGCTACAGCGGGAGCTGGAGGAGCGGGTTGCCGCCAGGGAGAAGCGGGCGCACGTAGCCCGGGCTAAGGCCGGGTACGGTGCGTCCCGCGTCCTATACGCGGACCACTCTCTAGCAGAGCTAGAGAAAATGGCGGAGGAGGACGAGGAGGAGATTGTCGAAGTCGCCTCTAAGTCCTCCAACCTGAAGGGGACCTTACAAAAGGCCCTGAAATGCAGGGCCGCCAGCATGCGCGGGGTCGTCGCTGAGCTGGTGCAGCGTAAGACCACCGACGAAACGCGGCAACTGCAGGCGAAGGTGGATCGCCTGCAGTCGGAGGTCAGCCAGCTTCATCAGAAGCTGGCTGAGGCCACGGCCCGGCCACAACAGGCCAAAACGAGCCCTGCGGCAGAGGGCCCCTCCCCCAACCTTGAGGAAATTATCCGCAAGGTAGTACGGGAGGAGAGGGCCTTCACGAGAGCCTGCATTGCAGGAATAGAGGACCGGCTCCTACCGGAGAAGCGCCTCCGGCCGCCGCTTGCGGCGGATGCGGCGCAGCGCGAGCCGGTACCGTCCACCTCCGCCCAGGCGGAAGACGCCCTCCTCCTCCCC
This sequence comes from Oligia fasciuncula, assembly GCA_963082905.1. Taxonomy (NCBI): domain Eukaryota; kingdom Metazoa; phylum Arthropoda; class Insecta; order Lepidoptera; family Noctuidae; genus Oligia; species Oligia fasciuncula. The sequence goes on along the minus strand of OY720391.1, from coordinate 99,002 downwards.
TCGACGACCCCGTCCAACGAGTGGACGGAAGTGGTCCGAAAGGGGAAGGGCAAAGGGAAGAAGTCGGCGACGGCCGTCCCTGCTGTCCGCGCCGCCACCGTTCCCACCCAGTCGCAGACGACCGGCAAGGGAAAGGGGACGGCGAAAGGAAAAGGGAGGGGTAAGGCTCGCCTGGTCCCCCCGAAAACCGCGGCCGTCGTGGTGACGCTCACCGCGGAGGCTGCGGAACGGGGGGAGACGTACGCGTCCGTCTTGGTGCGGGCGCGTGCCAATGCCGACCCCGCCCAATTGGGGATCGGCAGCGTCACCTGCCGCAAGACGCAGGCCGGGGCTCGAATCTTCGAGTTCCCGGGGGCGGAGGGGAGTGCCCATGCCGACCTATTTGCAGCCAAGCTGCAGGAGGCGATCGCCGATTCGGCCAAGGTGGCCCGGCCGGTCAAGTCGGCGGCCATAGAGGTGGCCGACTTGGACGACTCCGTCACCAAGGAGGAGGTGGTGGCGGCGGTCGCAGCGGTAGGGGGCTGCGGCATCGCGGCGGTCCAAGGCAGGGCCATAAGGCCCGGCCGCGGCGGCATGGGCACCATACGCCTCGAGTGCCCAATCGCCGCCGCCAAAGCCGTCCTTGCGAAAGGACGGATCACGGTCGGGTTCAGCTCGGGTGCAGTCCGGGCACTCGAGGAGCAGCCTCTGAGGTGTTTCCGGTGCCTGGGCATCGGACACACCCGGCCCCTGTGTCCGTCCGCGGTGGACAGGACGGACACGTGCTTCCGCTGCGGAAAGGAGGGCCACAAGGCCGCCTCCTGCAAGGCCGCCACGCCGCACTGCGCGGTGTGTGCCGCCAGTGGCTGCCCGGCAGACCACACGATGAGGGGGAGGAACTGCAATCCTCCCCCTAAGCGGGGCAAAGCGCAGGCGCCGACCGGTCCTGCTGCGGCTGCCAAGAGCACCGTCGTTCCTGCGACGGTGGCTGCGGAGGGGGGTGCGATGTCCATCGATGGATAGGGTCGAACATCGCATCCTCCAGGCGAACGCCAACCACTGCAGGGCAGCCCAGGATCTGCTGATGCAGACCATGGCTGAGTGGTTGGTGGACTTGGCGGTGGTCGCCGAGCCTTACTCGGTCCCCGGCCGTTGGCTGGGCGACCGGGACGGCTTGGTGGCGTTGGTGTCGCGGTCTTCCACGGACTCCCCTCCCCTCTCGCTCTTAGAGAGGGGACCGGGATACGTGGCCGCCGCGTGGGGAGACATGGCCCTGGTAGGGGTCTACTTCTCCCCAAACCGCCCTCTCTCGGACTTTGAGGACTTCCTCGAGGTCCTCACCGCAGTCGTAGGGAGGGCGGCGCCACGCCAGGTCGTGGTGCTGGGCGACCTGAACGCCAAGTCGGCGGCCTGGGGCAACCTGGCGGCTGGCTGCAACGTCCGGGGGCGCGCCGTCGAGTTTTGGGCGGCCTCGTGCGGTGTGTCCCTCCTCAACAGGGGGGCGGTCCACACGTGTGTGCGGCAACACGGCGGGTCGGTGGTGGACGTCTCGTTTGCCACCCCCGCGCTAGCCGCCCGCGTCGTCAACTGGCGGGTGGAGATGGTGGAGACGTTGTCGGACCACCGATATGTGCGGTTCGACATCTCCACCCAGGGGGGGGGGGACGGCCCGCGCTGGGCAATCTCCCTTCCCGCGATGGGCACTCACCCGCCTGGACCGGGAGGCAGCCGAGGAGGCGGCCTTCCTCCAAGACTGGCTGTCGCCCCCTGTCGAGGTCCTGGACGTGGACGTCGCAGCGGTCCGACTCAGGGGGTCCTTGACCGAGGTGTGCGACTCCAGCATGCCTCGGTCTCGCCGCCCGCCTCCCCGTCGTGCCGTCTATTGGTGGACGGAGGAGCTGTCGGGTCTCCGAAGCGCCTGCGTGGCGGCCAGAAGGGCCTACACGCGGAGCCGACGCCGCAGCGCCCGAAACCGCGTCCCCGCGGAAGAGGACCGCCTTTACGCCTCTTACCGAGAGGCGAAGACGGTCCTCAAGGCGGCGATGGGCGCTGCAGAGGACTCGGCGAGGGCCGAGATGCTGGAGGGTCTCGACAGGGACCCTTATGGGAGACCATACAAGGCGGCGCGGAACCAGCTCCGCCCCTATGGTCCCCCCCTGACGGAGACCCTCGAGCCAGCGTTGCTGGATGGGGTGGTCCGGTCCCTGTTTCCGCGCAGGACCGACTTCGCCCCACCAACGATGGCTCCCCCGCAAGGGGCGGCTCCACCGGAGGAGGAGGTACCTCCGGTGACGGCGTCGGAATTCCGCGAGGGGGTCCTCAGCCTCCGCGCGAAGAAGACGGCCCCCGGACCAGACGGCGTCCCGGCACGGGTGGTGGCGATCGCCGCCTCCCAAATGGAGGACAGGTTTCGGGACCTCTTCAGTGCGTGCTTTACGGCTGGGAGGTTCCCGAAGCTTTGGAAGGAGGGGCAGCTCTGCCTCCTCCGAAAGGAGGGACGCCCGGTGGACTCCCCATCGGCATACCGGCCCATCGTCCTGCTCGATGAGGTCGGTAAGATGTTCGAGGGGATCGTCGCGTCCCGGCTCGCTGGTCTTTTGCGGGGAGTGGGGCCGGACCTGTCGGACGCCCAATTCGGCTTCCGCCGAGGGCGTTCGACGATCGACGCGCTGGCCCTGCTCAAAGGCCAGGTGAAGGAGGCGGTGGAGGCGGGGGACGGAGTGCTGGCGGTGTCGTTCGACATTGCAAATGCCTTCAACTCCGTCCCCCACTCGACGATATTGGAGGCGCTCCGGTATCACGGGGTGCCCCAATATCTGCGGAACCTCCTGGCCAGCTACTTGGAGGGCCGAGAGGTCCTCCTCGTGGACAAAACGGCCACGGTGAGGCGATACGGCGCAGAGTCCGGTGTTCCGCAGGGGTCAGTGCTGGGGCCCCCCCTGTGGAACATCGGTTTCGACTGGCTGCTGCGGGGAGCCCTCCTTCCGGGCACGAGTGTCATTTGCTACGCGGATGACACTCTCCTCACTGCCCGGGGGAGGAGCTTTGCGGAGGCGGCCTGTCTGGCCTCGGCTGGCGGATCCTTGGTCGCAGAGAGGATCCGCCGCCTGGGATTGAGGGTGGCGCTGCAGAAGACCGAGGCCGTGTTCTTCCGCGGGCCTCGGCAGCGCTGCCCTCCCGACGCCCACATTGTCGTAGAGGGTGTCAGGATAGCGGTCCAGCCCCAGATGAAGTATCTGGGTCTGGTGCTGGACGACAGGTGGCGCTTCGGCCCGCATTTCAGCGGGCTGTCGACGCGCCTGTTGAAAGCTGCTGACGCCCTCTCGTGGCTCCTCCCGAACCTGGGGGGGCCCAAGGAGAAATGCCGGCGCCTCTATGCCGGCATTCTCAGGAGCATGGCCCTTTACGGGGCCCCCATCTGGGCGGACTCCCTGCACAGGAGGGAGAACGCGACCGCCCTCCGCAAGCCCCAAAGGGCCATTGCACTGCGGGTGGCGAGGGCCTACCGCTCCGTGGGCTTCTCGGCGGCGTGCGCTCTGGCCGGCACCCCTCCTTGGGAGTTGGAGGCTTGGGTGCTGGCCAGAGTCTACGAGTGGACTGCGCAGCGGAGGGCGCTCGGGGAGCGCCCCGTCGCCGAGGAGCGGGAGGCCGTGCGGCGGGAGGCGAGGGACGCCATCGTCCTCCACTGGACGGAGGACCTCGCCACCGCCGCCTTTGGCCGCCGTACGTTGGACGCGCTCGGTCCGGTCCTGCAGGGCTGGCTCGAGCGGTCCCACGGTTTCCTCTCGTTCCGCCTGGTGCAGGTGTTGTCCGGCCACGGCTGTTTCGGAACGCACCTGCACCGGATTGGAAGGGAGGAGACCCCGGCCTGCCACGACTGCGGCGCGGCGGAGGACACGGCACAGCACACGCTGGAGGTGTGCCCAGCGTGGTCCGAGCTGCGCCGCGGTCTGACAGCAGTGGTCGGACAGGACCTCTCGCTCCCCAGCGTGATCAACGCCATGCTGGAGAGCGAGGAGTCCTGGTCAGCGGTAGCCTCCTTTTGCGAGGACGTAATCTCGCAAAAGGAGGAGGCGGAGCGCGCGCGGGAGGATGACCCTCTCGCTGCGCCGCTCCGCAGACGAAGGGGTCGGAGAAGGCGCCGTCCTCTCCCTCCTCATGGTGGCGATGGGCGGGCGACAGGCACGGGGGTGCCTTCGCCCGCATTGCACCCATCACCACCTTCGTCTGTCACTCCCGGGCCCTTCCCCCTCCCCACGGGGGGGGCGTGAGGGGTCCGCCTTGGAGGGCCATCGTCGGCGGAGGACTGGATGTCAAGGCTTTGCCGGTTTCCCAGTCCCCCGCCACTCTGACGAAGCGGGAGTGTCGCTGGGTTATTTTAGTGGGTATACCGGGTCAGCCCGGGGAGTCCCACATAGCCCCCCATCCCCCGATGGGCGGGTATGCGTAATGCATTTTTTCCCAGCGCAAACAAAAAAAAAAAAAAAAAAAAAAAAAAGGTTAGGTTAGGTTAGGTTAGGTTAGGTTGGGGGACCACCCCACAGTGCTTACGTCCTCGTCGTGTCCCCTGGAAACGGCCCAGCTCTGACCACCGTAACGGAGTGGCAGACTGGGTACGGCCAAAGTGCACTGTGCCTTCGTAGCGATTTTATTTTATCTTGTCTTGTGCGTTTACGAACTTGTTGGAATTTTATTTTATTATGTCGAGCCCTATGCGGGATGCCTGCGGGCGCTTTTTAAAGAAAAACGGCCCTTCTCAGGGCCAACCAAAAGGCCCTTCTCAGGGCCAACCCTCCGACGCTTCGGCGTCTGAGGCTAGCCGCGCGCCTTCTGCGGCGAGCCTTTTTGGAACGGCGGAGGATTCGTCCGATAACGACTCACTAATAAGTGTGTCGGAAGCGGACGACTCCCGATCTCGAAAGAGAACCCACCGGAGCGGTGGGTCCGAGGGCTCCTCGGCCTCGGGGTCGACGCGGTTGCCGAAGGCTAAAAAGCCGACGGTGGCCGCGGAGACACACGTCGTTGGGCTTGCGAACGCCCAACGCCAGCTGGATCTGGCTCGGCGGGCTCAGCTCCAGCAGGAGCTGGAGGAGCGAGTCGCCGCCGCGGAAAAGCGGGCACACGTCGCCCGGGCCAAGTCCGGATACGGCGCGTCCCGCGTGGTATATGCGGACCGGTCTCTGGCGGAGCTCCAGAGAATGGCAGAGGAGGACGAGGAGGAGATCGTGGAGGTCGCCTCTAAGTCCTCCAACCTGAAGGGCACACTGCAGAAGGCCCTGAAGTGCAGGGCCGCGAGCATGCGCGGTGTCGTCGCGGAGCTGGTGCAGCGCAAGTCCAGCGATGAGACGCGGCAACTGCAGGCGAAGGTGGATCGCCTGCAGTCGGAGGTCAGCCAGCTTCATCAGAAGCTGGCTGAAGCCACGGCCCGGCCACAACAGGCCAAGACGAGCCCTGCGGCAGAGGGCCCCTCCCCCAACCTTGAGGAAATTATCCGCAAGGTAGTACGGGAGGAGAGGGCCTTCACTAGAGCCTGCATCGCAGGCATCGAGGACCGGCTCCTGCCGGAGAAGCGCCTCCGGCCGCCGCTTGCGGCGGATGCGACGCCTTGCGAGCCGGGACCTTCCACCTCCGCCCAAGCGGAAGACGCCCTCCTCCTCCCCTCGACGACCCCGTCCAACGAGTGGACGGAGGTAGTCCGAAAGGGGAAGGGCAAAGGGAAGAAGTCGGCGACGGCCGTCCCTGCCGTCCGCGCCACCACCGTTCCCACCCAGTCGCAGACGACCGGAAAGGGAAAGGGGACGGCGAAAGGGAGAGGGAGAGGAAAGGGGCGGCTGGTCCCCCCGAAAACCGCAGCCGTCGTGGTGACGCTCACCGCAGAGGCTGCGGAACGGGGGGAGACGTACGCGTCCGTCTTGGTGCGGGCGCGTGCCAATGCCGACCCCGCCCAATTGGGGATCGGCAGCGTCACCTGCCGCAAGACGCAGGCCGGGGCTCGAATCTTCGAGTTCCCGGGGGCGGAGGGGAGTGCCCATGCCGACCTCTTCGCAGCCAAGCTGCAGGAGGCGATCGCCGATTCGGCCAAGGTGGCCCGGCCGGTCAAGTCGGCGGCCATAGAGGTGGCCGACTTGGACGACTCCGTCACCAAGGAGGAGGTGGTGGCGGCGGTCGCAGCAGTAGGGGGCTGCGGTATCGCGGCGGTCCAAGGCAGGGCCATAAGGCCCGGCCGCGGCGGCATGGGCACCATACGCCTCGAGTGCCCAATCGCCGCCGCCAAAGCCGTCCTTGCCAAGGGACGGCTCACGGTCGGGTTCAGCTCGGGTGCAGTCCGGGCACTCGAAGAACAGCCTCTACGGTGTTTCCGGTGCCTCGGCATCGGACACACCCGGCCCCTGTGTCCGTCCACGGTCGACAGGACGGACACCTGCTTTCGCTGCGGCAAGGAGGGCCACAAGGCCGCCTCCTGCGAGGCCGCCACGCCGCACTGCGCGGTGTGTGCCGCTAGTGGTTGCCCGGCAGACCACACGATGAGGGGGAGGAACTGCAATCCTCCCCCTAAGCGGGGCAAAGCGCAGGCGCCGACCGGTCCTGCTGCGGCTGCCAAGAGCACCGTCGTTCCTGCGACGGTGGCTGCGGAGGGGGGTGCGATGTCCATCGATGGATAGGGTCGAACATCGCATCCTCCAGGCGAACGCCAACCACTGCAGGGCAGCCCAGGATCTGCTGATGCAGACCATGGCTGAGTGGTTGGTGGACTTGGCGGTGGTCGCCGAGCCTTACTCGGTCCCCGGCCGTTGGCTGGGCGACCGGGACGGCTTGGTGGCGTTGGTGTCGCGGTCTTCCACGGACTCCCCTCCCCTCTCGCTCTTAGAGAAGGGACCGGGATACGTGGCCGCCGCGTGGGGAGACATGGCCCTAGTAGGGGTCTACTTCTCCCCAAACCGCCCTCTCTCGGACTTTGAGGATTTCCTCGAGATCCTCACCGCAGTCGTAGGGAGGGCGGCGCCACGCCAGGTCGTGGTGCTGGGCGACCTGAACGCCAAGTCGGCGGCCTGGGGCAACCCGGCCGCGGGTTGCAACGTCCGGGGACGTGCCGTCGAATTTTGGGCGGCCTCGTGCGGTGTGTCCCTCCTCAACAGGGGGGCGGTCCACACGTGTGTGCGGCAACACGGCGGGTCGGTGGTGGACGTCTCGTTTGCCACCCCCGCGCTAGCCGCCCGCGTCGTCAACTGGCGGGTGGAGATGGTGGAGACGTTGTCGGACCACCGATATGTGCGGTTCGACATCTCCACCCAGGGGGGGGGGGACGGCCCGCGCCGGGCAATCTCCCTTCCCGCGGTGGGCACTCACCCGCCTGGACCGAGAGGCAGCCGAGGAGGCGGCCTTCCTCCAGGACTGGCTGTCGCCCCCTGTCGAGGTCCTGGACGTGGACGCCGCAGCGGTCCGGCTCAGGGGGTCCCTGACCGAGGTGTGCGACTCCAGCATGCCTCGGTCACGCCGCCCGCCTCCCCGTCGTGCCGTCTATTGGTGGACGGAGGAGCTGTCGGGTCTCCGGAGCGCCTGCGTGGCGGCCAGGAGGGCCTACACGCGGAGCCGACGCCGCAGCGCCCGAAACCGCGTCCCCGCGGAAGAGGACCGCCTTTACGCCTCTTACCGAGAGGCGAAGACGGTCCTCAAGGCGGCGATGGGCGCTGCAGAAGACTCGGCGAGGGCCGAGATGCTGGAGGGTCTCGACAGGGACCCGTATGGGAGACCGTACAAGGCGGCGCGGAACCAGCTCCGCCCCTATGGTCCCCCCCTGACGGAGACCCTCGAGCCAGCGTTGCTGGATGGGGTGGTCCGGTCCCTGTTTCCGCGCAGGACCGACTTCGCCCCACCAACGATGGCTCCCCCGCAAGGGGCGGCTCCACCGGAGGAGGAGGTACCCCCGGTGACGGCGTCGGAATTCCGCGAGGGGGTCCTCAGCCTCCGCGCCAAGAAGACGGCCCCCGGACCAGACGGCGTCCCGGCACGGGTGGTGGCGATCGCCGCCTCCCAAATGGAGGAAAGGTTTCGGGACCTCTTCAGCGCGTGCTTTACGACTGGGAGGTTCCCGAAGATCTGGAAGGAGGGGCAGCTCTGCCTCCTTCGAAAGGAGGGACGCCCGGTGGACTCCCCATCGGCATACCGGCCCATCGTCCTGCTCGATGAGGTCGGTAAACTGTTCGAGGGGATCGTCGCGTCCCGGCTCAATGGCCTTTTGCGGGGGGTGGGGCCGGATCTGTCGGACGCCCAATTCGGCTTCCGTCGAGGGCGTTCGACGATCGACGCGCTGGCCCTGCTCAAAGGCCAGGTGAAGGAGGCAGTGGAGGCGGGGGACGGAGTGCTGGCGGTGTCGTTCGACATTGCAAATGCCTTCAACTCCGTTCCCCACTCGACGATATTGGAGGCGCTCCGATATCACGGAGTGCCCCAATATCTGCGGAACCTCCTGGCCAGCTACTTGGAGGGCCGAGAGGTCCTCCTCGTGGACAAAACGGCCACGGTGAGGCGATACGGCGCAGAGTCCGGTGTTCCGCAGGGGTCAGTGCTGGGGCCCCCCCTGTGGAACATCGGTTTCGACTGGCTGCTGCGGGGAGCCCTCCTTCCGGGCACGAGTGTCATCTGCTACGCGGATGACACTCTCCTCACTGCCCGGGGGAGGAGCTTTGGGGAGGCGGCCTGTCTGGCCTCGGCTGGCGGATCCTTGGTCGCAGAGAGGATCCGCCGGCTCGGATTGAAGGTGGCGCTGCACAAGACCGAGGCCGTATTCTTCCGCGGGCCTCGGCAGCGCTGCCCTCCAGACGCCCACATCGTCGTAGAGGGCGTCAGGATAGCGGTCCAGCCCCAGATGAAGTATCTGGGTCTGGTGCTGGACGACAGGTGGCGCTTCGGCCCGCATTTCAGCGGGCTGTCGACGCGCCTCCTGAAAGCTGCTGACGCCCTCTCGTGGCTCCTCCCGAACCTGGGGGGGCCTAAGGAGAAGTGCCGGCGCCTGTATGCCGGCATCCTAAAGAGCATGGCCCTATACGGGGCCCCCATCTGGGCGGACTCCCTCAACAGGAGGGAGAATGCGACCGCCATCCGCAAGCCCCAAAGGGCCATTGCACTGCGGGTGGCGAGGGCCTACCGCTCGGTGGGCTTTTCGGCGGCGTGCGCTCTGGCCGGCACCCCTCCCTGGGAGTTGGAGGCTTGGGTGCTGGCCAGAGTCTACGAGTGGACAGCGCAGCGAAGGGCGCTCGGGGAGCGCCCCGTCGCCGAGGAGCGAGAGGCCGTGCGGCGGGAGGCGAGGGACGCCATCGTCCTCCACTGGACGGAGGACCTCGCCACCGCCACCTTCGGCCGCCGCACGTTGGACGCGCTCGGTCCGGTCCTGCAGGGCTGGCTCGAGCGGTCCCACGGTTTCCTCTCGTTCCGCCTGGTGCAGGTGTTGTCCGGCCACGGCTGTTTCGGAACGCACCTGCACCGGATTGGAAGGGAGGAGACCCCGGCCTGCCACGACTGCGGCGCGGCGGAGGACACGGCACAGCACACGCTCGAAGTGTGCCCAGCGTGGTCTGAACTGCGCCGCGGTCTGACCGCGGTGGTCGGACAGGACCTCTCGCTCCCCAGCGTGATCAACGCCATGCTGGAGAGCGAGGGGGCCTGGTCAGCGGTAGCCTCCTTTTGCGAGGATGTAATCTCGCAAAAGGAGGAGGCGGAGCGCGCGCGGGAGGATGACCCTCTCGCTGCGCCGCTCCGCAGACGAAGGGGTCGGAGAAGGCGCCGTCCTCTCCCTCCTCATGGTGGCGATGGGCGGGCGACAGGCACGGGGGTGCCTTCGCCCGCATTGCACCCATCACCACCTTCGTCTGTCACTCCCGGGCCCTTCCCCCTCCCCACGGGGGGGGCGTGAGGGGTCCGCCTTGGAGGGCCATCGTCGGCGGAGGACTGGATGTCAAGGCTTTGCCGGTTTCCCAGTCCCCCGCCACTCTGACGAAGCGGGAGTGTCGCTGGGTTATTTTAGTGGGTATACCGGGTCAGCCCGGGGAGTCCCACATAGCCCCCCATCCCCCGATGGGAGGGTATGCGTAATGCATTTTTTCCCAGCGCAAACAAAAAAAAAAAAAAAAAAAAAAAAGGTTAGGTTAGGTTAGGTTAGGTTAGGTTAGGTTAGGTTAGGTTAGGTTAGGTTAGGTTAGGTTAGGTTAGGTTAGGTTAGGTTAGGTTAGGTTGGGGGACCACCCCACAGTGCTTACGTCCTCGTCGTGTCCCCTGGAAACGGCCCAGCTCTGACCACCGTAACGGAGTGGCAGACTGGGTACGGCCAAAGTGCACTGTGCTTTCGTAGCGATTTTATTTTATCTTGTCTTGTGCGTTTACGAACCTGTCGGAATTTTATTTTATTATGTCTAGCCCTATGCGGGATGCCTGCGGGCGATTTTTAAAAAAGAAAAAAGGCCCTTCTCAGGGCCAAACCAAAGGCCCTTCTCAGGGCCAACCCTCAGACGCTTCGGCGTCAGAGGCTAGCCGCGCGCCGTCTGCGGCTAGCTTCTTTGGAACGGCGGAAGACTCGTCCGACAACGACTCACTCATCAGTGTGTCGGAAGCGGACGACTCCCGATCGCGAAAGCGAACACACCTCAGTAGCCGACGGTGGCCGCGGAGACCCATGTCGTTGGGCTCGCGAACGCCCAACGCCAGCTGGACCTGGCCCGGCGGGATCAGCTACAGCGGGAGCTGGAGGAGCGGGTGGCCGCCAGGGAGAAGCGGGCGCACGTAGCCCGGGCTAAGGCCGGGTACGGTGCGTCCCGCGTCCTATACGCGGACCACTCTCTAGCAGAGCTAGAGAAAATGGCGGAGGAGGACGAGGAGGAGATTGTCGAAGTCGCCTCTAAGTCCTCCAACCTGAAGGGGACCTTACAAAAGGCCCTGAAATGCAGGGCCGCCAGCATGCGCGGGGTCGTCGCTGAGCTGGTGCAGCGTAAGACCACCGACGAAACGCGGCAACTGCAGGCGAAGGTGGATCGCCTGCAGTTGGAGGTCAGCCAGCTTCATCAGAAGCTGGCTGAGGCCACGGCCCGGCCACAACAGGCCAAAACGAGCCCTGCGGCAGAGGGCCCCTCCCCCAACCTTGAGGAAATTATCCGCAAGGTAGTACGGGAGGAGAGGGCCTTCACGAGAGCCTGCATTGCAGGAATAGAGGACCGGCTCCTACCGGAGAAGCGCCTCCGGCCGCCGCTTGCGGCGGATGCGGCGCAGCGCGAGCCGGTACCGTCCACCTCCGCCCAGGCGGAAGACGCCCTCCTCCTCCCCTCGACGACCCCGTCCAACGAGTGGACGGAAGTGGTCCGAAAGGGGAAGGGGAAGGGAAAGAAGTCGGCGACGGCCGTCCCTGCCGTCCGCGCCGCCACCGTTCCCAGCCAGTCGCAGACGACTGGCAAGGGAAAGGGGACTGGAAAAGGGAGGGGTAAGGCTCGCCTGGTCCCCCCGAAAACCGCAGCCGTCGTGGTGACACTCACCGCAGAGGCTGCGGAACGGGGGGAGACGTACGCGTCCGTCTTGGTGCGGGCGCGTGCCAATGCCGACCCCGCCCAATTGGGGATCGGCAGCGTCACCTGCCGCAAGACGCAGGCCGGGGCTCGAATTTTCGAGTTCCCGGGGGCGGAGGGGAGTGCCCATGCCGACCTCTTCGCAGCCAAGCTGCAGGAGGCGATCGCCGATTCGGCCAAGGTGGCCCGGCCGGTCAAGTCGGCGGCCATAGAGGTGGCCGACTTGGACGACTCCGTCACCAAGGAGGAGGTGGTGGCGGCGGTCGCAGCGGTAGGGGGCTGCGGTATCGCGGCGGTCCAAGGCAGGGCCATAAGGCCCGGCCGCGGCGGCATGGGCACCATACGCCTCGAGTGCCCAATCACCGCCGCCAAAGCCGTCCTGGCCAAGGGACGGATCACGGTCGGGTTCAGCTCGGGTGCCGTCCGGGCACTCGAGGAGCAGCCTCTGCGGTGTTTCCGGTGCCTCGGCATCGGACACACCCGGCCCCTGTGTCCGTCCGCGGTGGACAGGACGGACACTTGCTTCCGTTGCGGCAAGGAGGGCCACAAAGCCGCCACGCCGCACTGCGCGGTGTGTGCCGCCAGTGGCTGCCCGGCAGACCACACGATGAGGGGGAGGAACTGCAATCCTCCCCCTAAGCGGGGCAAAGCGCAGGCGCCGACCGGTCCTGCTGCGGCTGCCAAGAGCACCGTCGTTCCTGCGACGGTGGCTGCGGAGGGGGGTGCGATGACCATCGATGGATAGGGTCGAACATCGCATCCTCCAGGCGAACGCCAACCACTGCAGGGCAGCCCAGGATCTGCTGATGCAGACCATGGCTGAGTGGTTGGTGGACTTGGCGGTGGTCGCCGAGCCTTACTCGGTCCCCGGCCGTTGGCTGGGCGACCGGGACGGCTTGGTGGCGTTGGTGTCGCGGTCTTCCACGGACTCCCCTCCCCTCTCGCTCTTAGAGAGGGGACCGGGATACGTGGCCGCCGCGTGGGGAGACATGGCCCTGGTAGGGGTCTACTTCTCCCCAAACCGCCCTCTCTCGGACTTTGAGGACTTCCTCGAGGTCCTCACCGCAGTCGTAGGGAGGGCGGCGCCACGCCAGGTCGTGGTGCTGGGCGACCTGAACGCCAAGTCGGCGGCCTGGGGCAACCCGGCCGCAGGTTGCAACGTCCGGGGACGCGCCGTCGAGTTCTGGGCGGCCTCTTGCGGTGTGTCCCTCCTCAACAGGGGGGCGGTCCACACGTGTGTGCGGCAACACGGCGGGTCGGTGGTGGACGTCTCGTTTGCCACCCCCGCGCTAGCCGCCCGCGTCGTCAACTGGCGGGTGGAGATGGTGGAGACGTTGTCGGACCACCGATATGTGCGGTTCGACATCTCCACCCAGGGGGGGGGGACGGCCCGCGCCGGGCAATCTCCCTTCCCGCGGTGGGCACTCACCCGCCTGGACCGAGAGGCAGCCGAGGAGGCGGCCTTCCTCCAGGACTGGCTGTCGCCCCCTGTCGAGGTCCTGGACGTGGACGCCGCAGCGGTCCGGCTCAGGGGGTCCCTGACCGAGGTGTGCGACTCCAGCATGCCTCGGTCACGCCGCCCGCCTCCCCGTCGTGCCGTCTATTGGTGGACGGAGGAGCTGTCGGGTCTCCGGAGTGCCTGCGTGGCGGCCAGGAGGGCCTACACGCGGAGCCGACGCCGCAGCGCCCGAAACCGCGTCCCCGCGGAGGAGGACCGCCTTTACGCCTCTTACCGAGAGGCGAAGACGGTCCTCAAGGCGGCGATGGGCGCTGCAGAAGACTCGGCGAGGGCCGAGATGCTGGAGGGTCTCGACAGGGACCCGTATGGGAGACCGTACAAGGCGGCGCGGAACCAGCTCCGCCCCTATGGTCCCCCCCTGACGGAGACCCTCGAGCCAGCGTTGCTGGATGGGGTGGTCCGGTCCCTGTTTCCGCGCAGGACCGACTTCGCCCCACCAACGATGGCTCCCCCGCAAGGGGCGGCTCCACCGGAGGAGGAGGTACCCCCGGTGACGGCGTCGGAATTCCGCGAGGGGGTCCTCAGCCTCCGCGCCAAGAAGACGGCCCCCGGACCAGACGGCGTCCCGGCACGGGTGGTGGCGATCGCCGCCTCCCAAATGGAGGAAAGGTTTCGGGACCTCTTCAGCGCGTGCTTTACGGCTGGGAGGTTCCCGAAACTGTGGAAGGAGGGGCAGCTCTGCCTCCTCCGAAAGGAGGGACGCCCGGTGGACTCCCCATCGGCATACCGGCCCATCGTCCTGCTCGATGAGGTCGGTAAGATGTTCGAGGGGATCGTCGCGTCCCGGCTCGCTGGTCTTTTGCGGGGAGTGGGGCCGGACCTGTCGGACGCCCAATTCGGCTTCCGTCGAGGGCGTTCGACGATCGACGCGCTGGCCCTGCTCAAAGGCCAGGTGAAGGAGGCGGTGGAGGCGGGGGACGGAGTGCTGGCGGTGTCATTCGACATTGCAAATGCCTTC